>CM063449.1:32607142-33901428 GCA_032191425.1 Lymantria dispar | reverse complement strand
TCGTAAATGAGTTGTTAGTTTCGAAATTTGCAAATACTCGAAAAGGTAACCTCCGGCTGGCCATGAAGGTCAAAAACTCGTTATTAGTGGCCGGTCCAATGATGAAAGGTAAAGAGATTTTGAGAACTCCAGACGGAGAAGACGGCGTGTGTAGAGCCCACTCAAAAAAAGTAGCAATTTGCATGAAATTGTCATTAAGAATGAAAATATACGAAAACGAGAAAACCAAGATGTCGAATTTCAAAACGGCCAAATTTTTTATTCGACTAGCAACCCGCCATCGTTTCGCTTTGGTTTCACTCGTCTTACCCGCGCAGTTCTCGTTCCCGTAGCAATCATCATCATCATCGCAGCCCACATACGTCCCACTGTTGGGCGCGGGCCTCTTCCACAATGGGAGGAAATTTGACCTACTATATATGCTGGTCAGACATGTTGGTATAGGGTTTCATTTCGAGTTTTCCTTCTATTGCACAGATGTCATGAGCATATTTTATCCCATAGTCATCTTTTACGACATCCACGGGCAAGATCGGGAGTGGTGAATAGTATTCTTACTCCGTCACCACACGGAAAGTAGCCCGTAGAAATACCGGGATAAAATATAAATTAACCTAACAATAATTACTCCTTATATAGAATTGGTAGTACAATATTATCAAAATCGATCCAGACGTTTTGAAGATTACCCAAAACAAACAGAGAGACAAAAAATTTAAAACTGGCTTTTAGGCATAGGTATCATTCAAATAACCGTGTGAGCATGAAAAAGCCCAAGTATTTTGACATTACAAACAGACAATTCAATTTTATTTATTTGTATAGATAAAAATTCTATCAATTTTATATTGGTCATATGTGCTTATAAGATACATGATAATTTAAAAAAATACAATTACTTAATATGTCGGATTATAAAATGGTCGCTATGCAAAGTAGGAAAAAAAAACGTTTCTGGTTGATATTGTCATTCTATCGTTCTTAATAAAAAAAAATGAAAATAAAAAACAGATAAATTTTAAAGTGTTCTCATTTATTATTTATAATTTTTTTTGTTAGTTTAAATTAAAAAAATTAATCGCTAAGCATGTGTCAGCTTTAACAAAAAATCGGACAGTTGTGACAAAAAATTAAGATGGAAATAATACAGAGATTTGAAACTACAAGTTAAAAAGTTTAGTTTATTTTACAAAAGTACACCTTACTGCCTACTTCTAGAGGAAGTGGGATAATGAAGTATACTTTGATTTATTTTAAAGTAAATAATCAATCAATGAATCATCAATCAACAAAGAAAATAGGCGCAACGCTCTGCCGGGCGTGGCTTTTGTTGCATTAATGCAGTGCAGCTATTTTGCGCGCATGAGGATAAATTTTTTAAGGATGAAACGCAATTTAGTGACACGAAAATGTGGGACGTTTTTGTCTAAGAAGAGGGAGAGAGCGGTTGAGACCGATCGAGAGAGAGTGAGAAAAGGCGAACATAGCACGAAACACATAGCCATGGAGCAAGAATAGGGAGCAAGCGAGTGAGAGAGATCGAAAGATAGAGTGAGAGAGTAACATTTTTTTATATTTTTTTGTTATTTTTTTTTATATTTACTAAAAACACGTGGCACCAAAAAAAGTTTCACTTCTGACGTGTTTTTTTGTGCTCTATGGGCTCTAAACACAATACAAGTAAATATTTCTACCATTATTACACTTCATAATTGTTTTTTAATGTCTTATGTCCGTGTGGTCACGGAGTAAGAATTGACCACCCCTCTCTCTTGGCCGTGGTTGTCGTAATAGACGACTAAGGGATATAATGTACATATAACATCTATGAAGAGATGGAAATTACGAAACAAAACCCTATACCAACACGTTGGTATGCTTTCACATTTAAACCACCGATTTCAAAAATTCTTTCACCAATGGAAAAACCTCTGTAATAGCAATGACTTTTTAAACGTGAAACACCTCAGTCCAACGTGACCATAAACGCTAAAAACTGTTCGAAACGTCGGGCAAGTTAAAATCAAATACAATCTCGATAAAACTCGTAAAAATTGTTTTTTTACTTTTTTTTTTAATGTGTTAAATCTATACTTCTATACTAATACTATAAAGAGGAAAAATTTGTTTGTTTGTATTGAATAGGCTCCGAAACTACTGGACCGATTTCAATAATTCTTTCACCAATGGCAAGCTATAATATCAGGGAGTAACATAGGCTATATTTTATCCCAGTATTCCCACGGGAACGGGAACTATGTGGGTAAGGCGACTGAAGCCGAAGCGAAGCCGAGTTGTATTGTTATAAATCAATAATACAAGAAAATAAAAAAATCTTATCTGAGCATTATGGTGACTCGAATGTCCTCCATCCCAAAAGTGCCAAGAGAAGTTTTGCCTTGAAAAATATAATCACTGTTTTCTAGTGGTAAATAGCAACACTGGTACCATAGAGTAAAATAATATAGAACTAATAAAAACACAATGACGTGGATACGTTAACTTTTTTACCGTAGTCGCTTTAAGTTGTTTCAACTTGGTCAATTTAGTTGTTAATAAACCAACTGCCAATTTTTTTACTCCCGTCATAAATTAATTTTGAAACGTGCTTAAATTGTTTTTAAATCTTAAATTTTAGATTAGTGTTTTAAATGTAGTTAACGAAGATAATTCGTAATAGACGTACGTTCTTTTTTTCTTTTCTTTAATTTTTTTTTGTTTTGTATTAGATTTTGAAAATTTATGCAATTTCGAAGGGCATCACTGGAGCTAATACCATATGTACGAAGTATAAAATTATATATATTTAAAAGAAAAAAAAATGACAGCCCGCTGAGTTTCTTGCCGGATCTTCTCAGCTTGTGGCCGCGTTCCGACCCGGTGGTAGGTTATTGGATTGTGTTTAAACAATGTATAAATTTGACAATAGGTAAGTGCCCTTAAGGGGTTTATGCAGAATAAATGATTCGATTTGATTTGAGACAAAGTCATAATTTCTAATGTTTACATGAATATTACATATGCGAGATAAAATTGTTCGTTTCGGCCCATAAACGTCCCACTGTTAAGCTCGAGCTGCTCAGACAGGTTGCTATACGGTTTTATTTCGAGTTTTCCTTCTTTTGCATAGATGTTATACCTATGTTTATTATACCCTTTAGTCGTCTTTTACGACATCCACGGGCAAGATATGTATTTTTTGTGACTATAGCTATAGCTGCAGATGGCTTTGACAGCTAAACCCGGAGGGTTCTCAACCCGATGCAATTAAGCTAAGCGACATCGCCCAAGAATGGATTATGAAAATGAGTAGATACAAGGAGCATTTTGGACTTATACCATACTTATCTCACTCAGTTAATTGATGGTCATTGCACTTGCATCCGTGACCAGAATGCTGTTGGAATGACGTCAATGATGGTACTCATTCCTATGAGCAACGGTTTAAGTAATGGACAGAATAAAAGCTATAAAAACAACGGCATATAATAAATGTAGCGACGCCAATAGCAAATTTACTGACTACAAGAAAAAAACTATATCAATTACTGTAATTATTTTAAGCAGGCATTGAGTTAACTCTGAACTTTTATTACTTTGTTTTTATAAATTTACGATTGTAGAGATATCCATTATAAAGCCATTGTTTTAGTTTTTGTTTCATAGATCTTATATCTTTAAATGAGCAATTCTTGTAAATATATAGATATATATTCAGGATCTCAGAAACGGCTCCAACAATTTTGTTGAAACTTGGCATACTAGAGGATTCGGGCCCAAAAATCGATCTAGCTAGGTTTTATGTATAGAAAATGTTGTTTTGTCAGTGTTTTTGGCAGACAATATAATGACATTAAATTTTAAAAGAATATGAATTCAAATTTTGCCATCAATGTCATGAGTTACGATAGCTCAGTGGCGAAGTAGTCAGGTTTCATTTTATTTTTGACATCGGCGTCAAACGCCGTCGGATCGAATCTCGGTGTTATTATTATTCTCTTTTTGTAATTTTTTATATAATTGTCATTATTTATTTTTTATTAATATATATCTGAGTAAATGCTACAAAAATATTCCGAGCGAAGCTCGGTCAACCTGATATTTGTTAATAAAATAAAGAAAACCGGCTACGTGCGAGTCAGGGTCGCATACGTAAGGTTCCGTACCATCCTCACTAATATACTTACTAATATTATAAATGCAAAAATAAGTTTATTTGTTACGCTTTCACGCTAAAACCACCGAACCGATTTCAAAAATTATTTCACCGATGCAAAGCTATAATATCAGAGAGTAACATAATACCAGGGAGTAACATAGGCTATATTTTATCCCGGAATTCCCACGGGAACGGGAACTACGCGGGAAAGACGACTCAAACCGTCCGCCCTTTCGTGGCTGATGCCGAATGTAGGCAGACCCAGCGCTACGTGCCGACAGCTGTACGCGGGGGTGATCCGGTCGATGGCCCTGTACGGCGCACCGGTGTGGGCGGGGTCCCTGACCGTCCGTCTGAGGGCCCTCTTGTGGCAACCACAGAGGGTTATGGCGATCAGGGCCATACGCGGCATTACCGCACGGTGGCGATGGAGGCAGCGTGCCTCCTGGCCGGAACTCCCCCGTGGGACCTGGAGGCAGAGATGCTCGCCAGAATTTACCGGCGGGTGTCGGAGACGCGCGCCCGCGGCGGTATGGTCTCGCTGCAGGAAACTACCGCCTGACGGGTCGACGCCCGCCGAGAAGTCAATACCCGTTGGGCAGTCCGGTTGGAGAGTCCTCGGTACGGTGTCAGGACCGTCGAGGCCTTCCGGCCGGTGCTTATGGAGTGATTGGAGCGGACGCACGGGATGCTTTCCTTCCGACTGGTGCAGGTGCTGACGGGGCACGGTTGCTTCGCGAATTACCTGCACAAGATAGTCAGGAGGGAGAGCACACCGTCCTGCCACCACTGCAATTGCGACGAGGACGCGGCGCAGCACACGCTCGAGGTGTGTGCCACGTTGGAGGGGGAGCGCGGTGAACTCGTCACGATTATCGGTGCCGACCTGACGCTGCCGACCATCGCCAGGGAGATGCTCGACAGCGTCAGGAACAGGGACGCGGTCGCCGCCTTCTGTGAGGCCGTAATCTCATGGAAGGAGGCGGCGGATCGTGTGCGAGTAGAGCTCCTATTCGGCGACACGTTCCGCCGCCGGCGACTCGGGCGGCGCAGGCGCGAGTATCTGCACCTAATGCCGCCCTAGCCGGGGCCGCGGGTGATCGGACCGGGGAATTGTCCGTCACCCGCAGAGAGGCTGACCGCGCGACGACGACAAACGTCCCAGGACGTCGAGAGGTGAGGGTACCCGAAAGGGTATTCCGTCGGGCCGACCACTGACGACAAGTCTCCTCTGCTCCGGTGTTCGGCCCAACAACGAGGTGACATTCCCGCGTGCCGTCCTTTCATCGCCCCGGACGGAACAGACCGCGCGTGCGCTTACCATAGCCCACCCATAGAAAAAAAGAAAAAAAAAATGGGTTCCTACTACCATTGGCTAACTCCCGTTTGACCAGTTGCCCCATAACCTGATACAGCCTGTATATATAGAAATATACAAGAACTGCTCGTTTAAAGATATAACATACAATATTAATCAGATATTGCTACAACAAAAAACGTTTTAGTACTTATTATTTTATTGCGTTATTAACCATAGACAATCATGTCAGAGGTCTCGAGTCAAGCTCAGCCTCACAATTAGCTACATGAGTCTGCATAATTCTATATTGTCTATACGTGACTATTGATATAATTGCGATTATGTACGTCAGGCTAACTGATTTAATAGCTTTTGATGTGGCGATTTATTGTATAATTATTCCGTTTAGACATCTGTGTCTAACAATGTTGAGCGGGGTTTATTATAGACTAGCTTCTACTTGCGACTTCGTCCGTGTGGTATAGATGCTTTGGGCTAACGCTAAGTTTAACCTAAGACTGTTTACGTAGAAGGTGAAAATAATTTTAAGGATACGATTCTGTCACATATGATTTTTGCGAAAATTTTGCCGTTTACGCAGCGGAAGCTCTCAAAAGGAAAAAAAAACAATTTTGAAACATCTTCATTGGTTCTCCGCTCCTGTTGGTCTTAGCGTCATGATATTGTCTTCCTCGATTAATGGGCTATCTAACACTGAAGGAATTTTCAAATCGGACCAGTAGTTCCTGAGATTAGCGCGTTCAAATAAACAAACTCTTCAGCTTTACATATTAGTAAGTAATAAGTATAGATATAGATTTTCTCGATTTTATTAAGATCTAGCAACCCGCCCTCGCTTCGCTTCGGTTATAGGTTATAGTCGTTTTACCCGCGTAGTTCCCGTTCCCGTGGGAATACCGGGATAAAATATAGCCTAGTTTACGCCATGATATTATATCTTTCCATTGGTGAAAGAATTTTTGAAATCGGTCCAGCCGTTTTGAAGATTACCCGGAACAAACAGACAGACAGACAAAATTTTTTTAATTGCTATTTTAGGCATAGGTGTCATGCAAATAACCGTGTGAGCAAGAAAAAAGCCTATTATTTTGACATTACAAACAGACACTCCAATTTTATTTATTGGTATAGATCACGAACACACAATACAATAAATACACAGGGATGGTTGAAAATCAGCGCTGTACTTAGCGACAAAATGTTGGGCCAATTCCTTTTGCCTTCTAGTTTTAATTTTTATGTGAAATGTCTATAGGCGAGGGTAAATCTGATCGTTGGTGTGGCGTAAAGCGACGCATGTCGTGGCAAGCCCTCTCCATGCATATGATAGTAAGTGTAGTTCCGAACAATTGTAACAGTAATATCGTCAGAGGCATTGAATTATATTATACTAGCTGACCCAACAGAACGTTGTTTTGTTCAAATAAAATAAAAGAAATTATTTTTGGAATCGATAGCAGCGCCACCTACCGGCTCTAATTATTAATCTCAACCGTTCTTGAATCCATTTGAACACATACAAAAAATTTCATCACCATCGATCCAGCTGTTTGGGAGTGTTTGGGAAATATATATATATATAATATATTATGATATTATGATCTAAATTACCGACCGATCTATTACAGACAATTAACGACATTATTCATTAGTGTTTGCACTCCGCTGTCAATACACATTTTTCGTTGTTTACTTAAAAAAAAAACACTTCTTCTATATATAAAACTTTAAGGGGGATCCCATTGGCAAATTATTAAATAAATGTTTGCTAATGACATTTTAATAATATGTGGTCGTGCTTATTTTTGTTCGAGCTGCCTGTGTTAAGTCTAAAATCTATATTGTAGAAAATATGTTGAAGACTAGAATCATCATCGCAGCCCACATACGTCCCACTGTTGGGCTTGAGCCTCCTCCTCCGGGTGGGTATTTGCCTACTATACATGCATACTATACATGGTCAGACATGTTGGTATAGGGTTTCATTTAGAGATTTCCTTCTATTGCACAGATCTTATGTGCATATTATGTCCCTTTTACGACATCCAAGGGCAAGATAGGGAGTAGTGAATTGTATTCTTACTTCGTCACCACACGGAATTGGCTAGAATGGGCACCCATAAAAAAACAGGGCCTCGCATGTGTCATAGTTAAGTTTTTAATTATTGCTGTTGATAGTAAACGAGCCAAAAACACACTTGATGGTAAGGCATGCCGGTCAATGCCTACCGTGGTGAAGAAAGTGATGGAAGTGTTAATGCGTACAATAAGATTCGTTGATACTAAAGGCATCACCAAAACCTTACCACATGCAAACAGCAACAAATTGCCATTGCAATCGTCGAATTTCTGCGTGAGTTTGGTACTATCGTGGAGGGACCGACCTACGGCTGTAGGCAGACGACTATCGATAGAGTGCTTCTACAACATATGTTTTATTGAACACAAAATTAACAGAAACATAGCAGATAGCATTTAGTACAATAGTAGCATCGATTAGTGACGGAAAAATATCTAAACTGAGTAACTTTGCAAATTTTACTTTTAAAAATTGACGACACCAAATTATTTGATATTAGTTATTGATAGGAAAGCATTTAATATTTCTGAAGACGAAAAAAGATAGTCATCATCATCACAGCTCGTATACGTCCCACTGCTGGGCTCGATCTCGACCATCCTCGACAGATGTTAAGTTGACACGAAAAATGTTTCTTATTTATGGCACTAGATGTCATAATAAACAGCTTTTAAGTTTTCTACATGTGTTATTTACGTAAGATCACAGGAAATGTTAGCGTTAACGTTTATTATTTACAATACATTATTAACTAACAATGTCATAACATCTGTTATTTCTAAACTTATGAAATAATTTTAAATTGTATCCTTTCATTTTTAATAATAATATTTCATCATGATTATTTTATCTTTTACAAGGCTCCGTCTCTACGCTCGATGTATCTACGCATTTTTTTTTGTTAATTTTTATAAGAATTATTGATTGGTGTTAAATAAGTAAACATTATTACTTATTTTAAACATCATAGATTTGTTGATTGATTAAAGTTATGGGATTTTCCGACTAAACAGTAATTTATTATGTTAGTAATATGAAAAAATAGGGTCAAATGTCATTTAGTAGGTATATGTAAGAAGTTCTTCATAAAAACGATGACTGACAGCTGAATCGTATTTATGTTAAGATTAATTTCCGTATCATTGCTAAGTTTGGCAGTCTATTTATAATATAATATAGAATCATAAAACATTTTTTGTGTATTAGGAACTTATAATTTTAATTTCAAATTTGTGCAATGCATACGATTAGAGTTTTTGTGTTAATTCCGGCATCCACTTTTCTTTAAATATTTATTGTCGATTTTTTGTATGGCAATAATGATAGCTTTAGTATTGAGTATACCGAATTGGTTCGTAGTAATACACAATTTTCGGTTGTTTGATATTCGGATAACATTCATAGTATTATTCATTGTATTTTTCCTATATACGGACCATTATCATGTTTTAGTATGTGCTTAAGACGCGTGTTAAATGTTGTGATGGAGTAGGAATACAATTCACCATCTTCTTTTACTTGTGGATATCTTGCATCTATGCCAGAAAAGGAACCTCGAAGTAAAACTATATCCTAGGCGTAGGCGCAACTATCTGCGCCTCATGCCGCCCTAGCCGAGGCCGCGGGTGACGTGATCGGAGATTAGTCCGTCACCCGCCGAGAGGCCGACCGCGCGAGGAAAGACCGACATCCTCCCCGAGGGGGGGACGTCGGTCGATGGGAGGGTACCCCAATTAGGGGTATTCCGTTGGGCCGACCACTGACGACAAGTTAACGCTGCTCCAGTGGTCGGCCAAACGACGAAGGCGACGTGGTTTTTGGGTGGGTCGCGGGAGTTGCGTGCTTAAGCCCCTCTGTCGCCCCGGACGGAGTGGTGCGGAGGCGCGCCGACCGTGACCCACCCACAAAAAAAAAAAATAAAAAGCCCAACTTTCTGAGGGTGTTTGCGTGTGATGGGATTTAGTGCTGCCTTTATGACCGAACCTTTCTGCACGTATTCACACTCCCTTCACTTTCTTCACGGTAGGCAGCGGCCTTGCAAAGGTCCATGAGCGGCAGCAACACTTACCATCAATTCATGTACTGTTTGCTCATTTGCAACGTTTGCAATAAAAATATTTTTTTTTTTTAAATATCTTTTAGTATGAATTCCATTATTATCATCATTTCAGCTCATATACGTCCTACTGCTGGGCTCGAGCCTCCTCCGTAATGGGAGGGAAATTGACCTACTATGATCAGACATGTATAGGGTTTTATTTAGAGGTTTCCTTCTATTGCATAGATGTTGCGACTACGAGATATAATATGCATACATATTATATCTCGTAGTCGTCTTTTACGACACCCGCGGGCAAGAAAGGGGGTGGTGAATTGTATTCTTACTCCGTCACCACATGGTATCAATTTATTGTTTTAATAAAAAGAAGTTGCTTAGATAATCAAATGCATTACAGCATAGAGTAATGCGGATATACAGATACAATAAAACTAATTTAATTGAACGGTATAAAGGAATAATGAGCATGTTTATTATGTAACAAAAAATACAAACTGCGTCATATAAATTTGTTTTTTATTTACAATCTAGCTGCCGAATAGCTGCCAAATATGACAGTTAATATATGTACATCGTAAAAAAAAGGTAAAAAATCCGCTTAGCAGTAATGTAACTATAGGTTAAAGATTGAAAACTGAGGTCAAGTAATAAATACCAACGGGCAATGGTCCAATGACGATGAGGGGACACGTTAAGGGTACCATAGGTGTGACCGAACCTTTGTCTATCCCCTAAAATAATCTTTAGAATTTAAGAAAGGATCTTCTTTAATTTGAAGATAAAAATATGCATCATTATTTTTGTGTGGTGACAAAGTAAAAATACAATTCACCACCGTGTTGTCGTAAAAGACGTCTATAGATACATACAGATAACAAATATGTAAGAGAAGGAAAACTTGAAATATAATCAAATATAAACATGCCTGATAAGTGTGGTATATGAGGTCAATTTCCTTTTAGGGTTGTGAAAAAATAATCGATTATTAATTGATTATTTTTTGTAATAATCGATTATGAAAATGATTAAAATCGATTTTTTATATTAAAATTAATCGATTATTTCACTGCGAGATTTCCTAAAAAAAAAAGGTCATCACGATACTACGTGCAATGTTTCATACTATATTAGAAAATAAAGCTCACATTTCCTAAAAAAAATGTCGTCATATTCCTGTTGAGAAAATCTTTATTTATTTTTAATTAATCGATTATTTCATAATCGATTTATTTTAAAGAGAAAATAAACGATTATTTATTAATCGATTATTTTTCCTCCAAGTCACATCTCTATTTCCATTATATTGTGGAGAATACTCCTTCTGACCACTCTACTTCCTTATGACCATTCTTTTCAATACTGAAAAGGGAGACTAATGAGGCTGGTAGGAATGGTGGTAATACATTATGCATTAATATCGCTCATCAGTATTTGATAATGCCTCGATCAATTTGATTATATTTAATACTAGCAATCTGCCCTCGCTTCGCTTCGGATTCAGTCGCCTTACGCGTGTAGTTCCCGTTCCCGTGGGAATACCGGGATAAAATATAGCCTATGTTACTCCCTGATATTATAGCTTTCCAATGGTGAAAGAATTTTTAAAATCGGTCCAGTACTTTTTGAGTTTATTCGTTACATACAAAAATACAAATCTTTCCTCTTTATAATATTAGTGAAGACAATTTCAAAACATTTATTATGAGAGTACTTACATATTGTCAATTTCAACAACATTATATCAAATTATCCAATAAACTACCACCGGCTCGGCACGCGAACGCTGCTGAGAAGATCCGGCAAGAAACTCAGCGGGAGTGTCTATTATTTTTAATTTTCTTTTCTTACTTAATGTAAAATTGTAAAATTGTGTACAACATGTCTTGTAAGTACTAGCTCCAGTGTGCACCACAAGATACGTAATATAATTCAAACGATTATAGCTGGACCAGATCCCACAAGCGACAACTGATCACGAGTTAACTACTAGAGCAGCCATCATTCGTTTTGTTCACTTTCATACCGGAATGGTATAAAAAGTAATCTTCGTCATCCTCACGACTCATATACGTCCCACTGGGCCCCAGCTTCTACCACAATGGAGCGAAAATTGACTTACTATAAATCGCAAAAAAAAATGCCACATGGTTGCCTGTGTTTAAAACTGTATATAGACTTGTTTTTTTTAACCGCGTCCATGAACCTTGTGTAGAAAATTTAATTCTGATTAATTTGATCACCAAAAAATATCTTTATAATTAATTGGCACGTAGTTATCCTTTACCAAAACAAAAAATGACTTCAAAGCAAAAACACTTGTAAAAAGATATTCAAAAACAAATGATTTTTTCTTTTCAAATTTCTTGGGAAATCAATCTCTTTAATCGAAATATAAAGATTTTTCTGGTAATTTTCTTATGACTACTCAAAAATCATATTCAAAAGGTAGACACTTGGAACCACAATTTCTTTTTTTTTAATTTGTTTTGTAATGTGCACAATTTTCTTTTTAATTGCTGTACGATCATTCCCCCCGAGTTACAGCCTGTTGAAAATCACCCCAAAATGTCCAAACTATCTAATAACTACCTATATACTATGTGTTTTTTCTATCCCTAAATTTTTGCAACTATACTCAGTGCCAGATAAGGTGGCAAAAGACGACCTTCACCTACCTTCACCATGATATCTTAAAATGCAAAAAATCTATCGCTGACCATACAAATCTATCGAAAAGTTGTATCGCAAAATTCTCTTGGTAGATGCCTACCAGGAAGCAACATTACAAACAGCACAACTCAAAATTTTACGAAATCTAGTAAAATTACCATAGAAAATATATGTTTTTAATATCCTATAATAATGTATTTCATTGTTTTAAAATACCAGATAAACCTGTAACTGGTGACATTTCATTATTTTATAAATAATATAATTGATAACAATGCCAAATTACTTTCAAATGTCTGAAAATCAAAAATTTTTAAGTAACATTAAAATTAAAGTACCGAGAATATTTATATAAATTAAATATAATATAGATCCTATAATTAAATACCTAATTAGCTTCGAAGAATTATGTAACGCCCAAAAAATGGCCAAGTTTTAAGTTATGACACATTTCTTTCAACTCATTTTACCGTCAGGTGTAATAAACCTAAAGGGTCGCACAAGTAGATGCAAGATTTTAGGTTATGTGTATCAAACATAAAATCTTTTCTTAACTGATTTTAGCGTCAGGTGTACGAGATCAGTGGCGTCATGTGGCCCAGTCGATGATCGATGTTAACATCGATGTCAACATCGAAAGCCCAACATCGATGTTCGATGTTCATCGAACACCGAACATCGATATTACAGAAATATCGATATCGTCGAACATCGATGTTACGATATAAATTGTCGTGGCAAATTTTGATGAGCTTTTTTTTTTAGGACCGATGTTAAGACGATGAAGTAAAATCTTACAGACCAAATTTTGATATTTTGATGGAGCTTTTTTTTTAGCAAATTTCGCTCTGCCCATAGCAACATCGATGTGTTTTCCTTTCAACATCGATGTTAAAAACAGTTAACATCGATGTTACGATGTTTTGCCTATAGCAACATCGATGATCATCCCTAGTATATACCGAAAGGTTGATGCATTCATAATTCATGTATCAGACAGTGGTGATAGTAATAGTAGTGGAAGTGACAGTTCAGAACTATAGATTTTTGTAAAGTCATAAATAAATTATTTTAGTATATTATTTTACTTCACCTTACGTATTTAACAAAAAGTTAGCCTTAAGATAGGTTAGCTATCAGTTTCATGCTAGGGCAGTGGTAAGGTAGGTAACGTGTACGTATGCTTTATTATTGCACGTGTAGGTGTTTAATAATTTCTTAATTAAAATTCTAAACAAATTACACGCAGACAAATGTTTGTAACCTCTGTTCGGTCTAGACACCTTCACCACGATATTACAACGATAAGACGGTTTGTATGGAAAGCGATAGAATTAGCGATAAATTACATGAATTTGATGATATCGTGGTGAAGGTCACCAAATGACCTCTTTTACCATGCTATTTGGCAAACACTATAGTATATAATACCATGAAAAGAAAGTAAAATAAACGCTTAAGAACAAGCCTGTGACATGTGTCATAAACTAATGCTTCAAACTGTTATATCAAATTCAATCGATGATTTTGATTCACTTACAAGATACTATTGTAAACTATATTTTTATAATACGTAACAGTAGATAAGATTGTAGATTTCAAATAAGTGTAGAACGGCTGTGTGACATCGATCAAAGCTGTGTGGCAAGGCTGTGTGACAAAGCTGTGTGACACCGATCAAAGCTGTGTGACGCTGATCAAAGCTGTGTGACGCCCGATCAAAAACCTTAATCATATCCCGTACTCCTTCTATTGTGGTGTGCGGTATATTGATTACCGTGGGAAAGTGGTGGATCTCCCTTCCTTCCTTTTTAAAATAAAAGTGTGGAGGAGCTATTATAAAAAAGAAAAGACTATATTTAAAAAAATTGTGTGGAAGGAGCACACTGTGGACAGTCGTCTGTCTACAGCCCTGAGCCGATCCGTCTGGGGTAGCACCACATTCTCGCAGAAAACCGATATCTGGGTAGTAGAAATTAGGTGAGCTTCATTCGGTGAGTGAGAGAGCCGGAAGCCCAACTTTCGGACGGTGTTTGTGTGATGGGTTCTGGTGATGTCTTTAGTATCACCGAACCTCATTGCACGCATTCACGCTGTCTTCTCTTTCTTCACGGTAGGCAGCGGTCAAGCAAATATCCACGAACAGTAGTATCGCTTGGCATCGGGTGTCCTGTTCGCTTGCTCGGCTACAAATACTACTTATATTACTTATAAACCCTTATATTACTCCTGAGTGTCGTAAAAGATAACTACTATACCATCTGGTCAACAATTACCAAGGAGGGTTGATGTCAGGCAGACACGGCCAGTCATAAAAACGAAAGAAAGACTAGCACATATTGAATCGACCACAGATACGGCTTTTAAGACACCCAGTCGACGTGCTGTATGTACTCGTGACAGACATACGGTAAAAATGATGCATACAATTAACAAGTTTTTTTAGAAGATTCTATTTACGTCCACTGACGATAATCAAGACCATATAAAACGTGTATTATGCGAATTATTAAATACAATATTTACAATGTCGTGATTATATTTTGTGTTTTTTGTTTATTGATAATTTAAATATATAATACTGCGAATGACGTTCAACTTTTAGCATGTTTTTATATAAATTTGCTGAAAAACAAAAGAATTTAATGGTTTTTTAATTATATTTACTCTATGTATTAGTTACAAGTCTTAATGACGTTATTTATATTAAGAAATAGATCCTTGTAAATGTGGACTTTAATCATGTGGGTGTCGTAAAAAAACGACCAAGGTAGTCGTTTTTTTTTACAACACCTACAGCATGGGGTCTGTAGTGTTGGTAACCACTATCACACACCGAATTTTGAAATGAAACCTTCTATATGCAGTGTAAATAAAACTCTTTTACGGATTACATCGCGTTTGTATTTGATTTTTGATAGCCCGACATTCGGAACACTTTACAGTGTTCATGGTCACTAGCGGACTGACTAAACATCAGAAATCATTCTATATGCAGTTTTTGATGACTTGATGACTATATCTATAGCTACCTCAATATCACTATATCTATGCCGATAGATGTCATAACCAGACAAATTAAAGACTCAATTTACAAATTTTAATTTAAGATCAAACTATTAATTTGAATATTCAAAATTAACTATTTGCCATCTTGGAAGAAGGTTTGATATCTCTACTATCCTCCGAATCAGATGTGGAGCTGCTACCTTCGGGGGGAGGGGTCCCCTTCCGGACGGCCAGGGCCGCTGTCAGGGATGATGCGACACAGGCCCTGCGACGATCCAAGCAGCCAAGCTGCTCTCCTTCGTGTTGGACGGCCCTACGGCATTGCCGCCCTCTTCCCTATCCTAAGCGACCGACACCTCGCCCTTGTTATTGGATGGCTCTGCGGCACTACCGCCCTTGCCGACAGCCTCGCGGTGCTGCCGCCTTCGTCATACGAGGCACTGCGGCAGAAGCACTACCGCCCTCGTCGCTGGGCGGAACGTCAGCATTCCCCAGTGCCTAGGTATCCAGGAGATAGAGGGATTTATTTAGAGTTTTCCATCTCTTGCATAGATGTTAGGAGCATATTTTATTCATGACTCGACTACGACACCTATAGCCTAGAACTCAGTCACCACACTTCAAAAATATATATGTATTTTATTAAATAATATATTTTTGTTCACAGTTTGTAACTATGCGTGAGGGTTCATTCATTTACAACATGTGGGCGAATCCAACGTACGAGTTATTTACAGAGATTTGGATATACAACTACACAAACACTAAGGAGTTTCTCGACGGGACTGACAAGGTTATGAAGCTGAATGAAGTTGGACCTTTTGTTTATAGGTAAATACACTTTCTCATATTTGCTTATGACGACAAAATAAAAATGGAATTCACAATCCCCTATCCTTATCGTGGATGTCGTATAATACGGCTGTTATGCAAATAATGTCTATGCCGGTGAAGAAAAACTCAAAATAAATCCCTTCTCTCTGATTCTTATCCACTAGGATGCTCGCGTCAAACAGCGAATCTAATATGACCGGAAACGGTAAAAGAATAGACTCCATGAGACTTAAGAGTTTTTTTTTTTATTAAAAAGATAACGCCCTGCACTAAGGAAATAATCCTTGTATTGCGGGGGACTTTACAAATATATAATTAATGGACACAAATTACATCCAGACTTAGGACAATTTGTGGGTCGCACAAAGTATTGCCCTGTGTGGGATTTGAATCCGCGACACTGGTACGGTAGGTCGGTATCTTAACCATTACGTCATCTGTGCAGTCGTTAAATAAAAAAAGATTTCGTTACATCACACTAGACACAAAGGCAACCGCGATGAATAACATCGAAATTTGCCGAAACAAATACGCCGATACACGCTTTATTTGATGAATCTTTGTCATCCAAACAAACGCTTCCTTATTGACTTTGCCTATTAAGTTTCCAAGAAACCAAAAAAACGTATGCCATGTTCAACTAATTCGCACAACCTTCGTAAAACTAGACGAATCATAGTTTATTTTGAACCCTATTTTTTACCCGACTGTTATATTTGTTTCTTGTAAATTTTATTACCTCGTACTTTTCAAATGGCTGGATCGTAATCGATGGTTAAGGTATCATTATATAGTCTGTTATATAATTTTTTTTTATTGCTGTTTGTGGCAATCGAGCTAGCAGCACATATTATGATAAATGACGTAGCCGTTTATGCTTGGCTGCTGTCTACTCTGAGAAAATAATAGGGAGTGTAAATGTATGCTATGAGGTTTGGTGATATTATAGACTACACACAACCCTCAGAAAGTCGAGCTGCCGGCTGTTTCGCTCACCGAACGAAGTGCAGTAACAATTTGCTACTACTCAGATGACAATTTTCTACGAGAGTGTGTTACTACTCCGGATGGATCGGCCCGCGGCTGTAAACACACGACTGTCGACTGTCGACATTGTGCTCCTACCACTATAAAGTCAGTCCTTAGATAGAATTGCAAATTATAAACCTTATGAGTTCCACTTGCAATCAAATTTAATGCGGTTATAACTTAAATTACCAACATAAGATAACTTAAGTTTTGAGCTCATAGTATCAGAAGTCTTATCATCATCACAGCTCATATATGTCCCACTGCTGGGCTTGAGCCTCCTTCACGATTGCAGGGAAATTAATCTACTATACCATGCTGCTCAGACTTTTTCGAATCGGGTTTTATTTCGAGGTTTTCCTTTCATAGATGTTATCTGCATATAATCTCTTAGTCGTCTTTTAGAACACCCACGGGAAGATAGGGCGTGATGAATTGTGTTCTTACTCCGTCACCACATGGAAATTAACAGTACAATCTACTTTGTTTATTTTATTTTCCATTCTCAAGCTTGTATCATTTATTTTAGTGCATTACTTTTAAATAATCTTGTTTCTTGCATGCGGGTTTTTCATTATTTTTATTTATTTTATGAACGAATGACTTCAAGACACACATCAAATTATCGAATCAGCATCTAATGTTAGAAATAAGGCTTCCCAAAAAGGCATAATACTACAATCGCGGCGTTTGGCATGTGTGTATATATCTCAATGGGTGTTAATAATTTTTCGAGGATAGTGAGCCGCTTCTCCATATGATCTGCTAAATAGGTTAATGATATCTAATGTTTAGACGAGTATTGCACATAAGAATTATAATTATTTTACAAGATTTATTTAGTTTCATCTGTACTAGTTTTGTCTGTCTAAAGCTATATATGTCTGTCTATCTGTAACCAAATCTTGCAACATTAAATTCGACACATTTACCGATGTCCGATTGATCTGATTTTTTGTTTTAAAGATTTTATCGAATTTCTTTTTTATTTTTGCTTACCCGACTTGCGAATATTTCATAGTCCACGGTCAAAACTAGGGCCGTCTTTAGCTAGTTCTGTGACTCTTATGGGCAAATAAGGCTTGTTGATACATTGTTATCTTATTGCTACACAGATCCTCCAAAATAATTAACAAACAAACGTGTATTGCCTTATGTGAATGTGATATGTTTTGTTAACATACATTTGAAATTTGTTATTGTACTCCATGGTACGTTCAATAACAAGTTGGATTTCATTCATTGATATTTTATTCACTCATTTATACACTTCATTTGTTCACTCATCTATACTCTATACCAATATATAAAATTGGAGTGTCTGTTTGTAATGTCAAAATAATAGTCCTTTAATAATCCTTTTTTATGCTCACACGGTTATTTGCACTATACATATGCCTAAAAATCACTTTACATTTTTTTTGTCTGTCTGTCTGTTTGTTCCGGGTAATCTTCAAAACGGCTGGATCGATTTAAAAAATTCTTTCACCAATGGAAAGCTATAATATCAGGGAGTAAACTAGGCTATATTTTATCTCGGTATTCCCACGAAAACGAGAACTACGGGGATAAGGCGACAGAAACCGAAGCGAAGCGAGGGCGGGTTGCTAGTTCCATATATTTATCAGCTCCTAGTGGACAGATATTGGACCATTTATTAAACTCTCGTGAATAGCTATTGGAAATAGCTTTGACTAAAGAGAAAAATACTAGAATCCTCTAAGACTACATAAATGATGTATTGTTGAAATGCCAACCTACAGCATCAAGTATCGACCCTTTATCTTAAAAAAAATATCATCATCATCTCAGCCCATATAAGTTCCGCTGTTAGTTTTGGGCCTCTGTACAATGGAATGGAAATGCCGTGCTAATACCGGACCTATTATATCGTGCTGGTCTGGCCTTAGTCGTCTTTTACGGCACCCATGAGTAAGAGAGACGATCTTGAGAGTTCTTACTCTGTCACCATACGGAAGTTATCTTCAAAAGCTCTTTAGTTAAAATTGGGTCTTGATCGTCCATATTATACGATCACGGTTGTTTATTGTCTTGATTAAAAAAAAAATAAAGTTGGTCACGTAGTATGTGTACGTTCCCTAAGCTATTTCGTTGTAGCATAATACAAAATTTTAACAAGTAAAAACAGACTTCGACAACATTTTGATGAAATTAACAAACTACGAATTATTAAAGATAATTCAAAAATTACTAGTCAGATCTTAATAAAATTTATATGGGTACATCTCTGAAGTATGGTCTATCAAACAAATAAAGAATCATCAAAATCGATTTATTATTGGCGGAATGATCGTGTAACAAACAAACAAAAAACAAACAGCCGCATTTAGAACGTTCTCCTTTTTTAGAGTCTGCTAAAAAGATGTTCCGTGGTGTAAGAATATAATTCACCACCCCCTCTCTTACCCGTGGGTGTCATAAAAGACGACTAAGGAATATATTATACATACTAGCAATCCGCCCTCGCTTCGCTTCGGTTATAGGTTATAGTCGTTTTACCCGCGTAGTTCCCGTTCCCGTGGGAATACCGGGATAAAATATAGCCTAGTTTACGCCCTGATATTATAGCTTTCCATTGGTGAAAGAATTTTTGAAATTGGTCCAGCCTTTTTGAAGATTACCCGGAACAAACAGACAGACAGACAAAAATTTTTTAATTGCTATTTTAGGCATAGGTGTCGTGCAAATAACCGTGTGAGCATGAAAAAAGCCTATTATTTTGACATTACAAACAGACACTCCAATTTTATTTATTGGTATAGATGACATCTATGCAAGAGATGGTAAACTTGAAACACAACCCTATACCAACCTGTCTGACCAACATTGTATAGTAAGGTCAATGTCCTTCCTATAATGGAGGAGGCTCGAGCCCAACAGTGGGACGTATATGACCCGAAATGACGAATGATGAAAAAGATGTATTTATAATTAAGGTAATTTTTATTCATACTCACGCAAAATTAAGAAATCGTTATGCATTTATTTATTGTTCACGAATCGGAATAATTAACAAGTTACAAGTCACAATGTCTTATTTCACTTAGATCATCGCACGATTTTGTGACGTCTGTTTTTAATTAAATCTACTCATCCGTTATGATAGGGTTTCTTACCACTAGCTATAAAAATCGCGTTCAGCGTTCATTGTATGGGAGCCCCCCCTTAAATATTTATTTTATTATGTTTTTAGTATTGCTTGTTATGGCGGCAACAGAAATACATAATTTGTAAAAATTTCAACTGTCTAGCTAACGCGGTTCTTGAGATACAGCCTCGTGACAGACAGACGGACGGACAGACAGCAAAGTCAAAAAATAGGGTCCCGTTTTTATCCTTTGGGTACGAAACCCTAAAAAACGTTTGAATAAAAAGAAGTCCCGGCAAAAATATGATTGTAAAAGAGGCTGCCAAGTTTAATATTATAATAATTACTACTAGCAACCCGCTCTCGCTTCGCTTCGGTTTCAGTCGCGTTACCCGCTTAGTTTCCGTTCCCGTGGAAATACTGGGATAAAATATAGCCTATGTTATTCCCTGATATTATAGCTTTCCATTGGTGAAAGAATTTTTGAAATCGGTTCGGTGGTTTAAGCGTCAAAGCGTAATAAACAAGCAAACTTACTTTCGCATTTATAATATTAGTAAGGATGGTATGTTTATTGATTTCATTGAAAAAAGATTTAAGATATGGGTGGCAAGCTCTGTAATCTACAGAGATTGGCACCTCTTATCTGACAAATCCATGGCACTCCGCACTATAATATTATTAGTTTCGTCTCGGCAAAAAGAAAATTAAATTGAATCAGAAATTGCTTCATTTTTACGGAATTAAACTGTTCAAATGTAAATAAGTAATGAAACAATTTACATTATTAAATTTTGACCCACATTTTTGTGTCGAAAAATCAATGTATAATACTGGCGTAAACATCAAAAATCATGATTAAATGATTTTTGATGTTTACGCGAGTATAACTTAAATATTTTTTTTTTAAAAGAACACCTTGCACTAAAGAAACAATCCTCGTATTGCCACCCGCTTTACAAAAATGTAATTAACGGACGCAAATAAGATTGTTTTATAACATGTATTTAATAACATGTATTTGATTTTTACTTTTCGGATATCACGGGAAGATGTTTCACTTCCAATAATTTCATAGTTCTCAAGGGCAAACAAATATATTTTTATCCCATCCACACATTTAGGTAACATTTTTCTGCGATCGCCAACCCGCACGCCAAACATGGTATCTATATCTATACCAATAAATAAAATTGGAGTGTCTGTTTGTAATGTCAAAATAATAGGCTTTTTTCATGCTCACACGGTTATTTGCACGACACCTATGCCTAAAATAGCAATTAAAAAATTTTTGTCTGTCTGTTTGTTCCGGGTAATCTTCAAAACGGTTGGACCGATTTCAAAAATTCTTTCACCAATGGAAAGCTATAATATCAGGGCGTAAACTAGGCTATATTTTATCCCGATATTCCCACGGGAACGGGAACTACGCGGGTAAAACGACTATAACCTATAACTGAAGCGAAGCGAGGGCGGGTTGCTAGTCGTTTTAATATAATCTTTCTGCCTATTTACTGATACAGTGTGATTATTTACAGAGAAATGAGAACGAACGACGATATGCGAGTGGACAAAGAGAAGGAACTACTATCCATGGTCCCAAGATTGCGGCTGATATTTTTAAAGGACAAGTCAGTGGCCGACCCCATCAATATTACTGTCACTGTACCGAACATCCCGTTACTTGTAAGTAAAATCACATTAGAATATTATCATTCATCATCATCATTTCAGCTCATATACGTCCCACTGTTGGGCGCGGGCCTCCTCCACAATGGGAGGGAATTTGATCTACTATATCATACTGGTCAGACATGTTGGTATAGGGTTTCATTTCGAGGTTTCCTTCTCTTGCACAGAGGTTATGTGCTTATTATATCCCATAGTCGTCTTATACCACATCCACGGGCAAGATAGAGAGTGGTGAATTGTATTCTTACTCCGTCACCACACGGAAATTAGAATATACTCGTCTATAGTATGTGCTTGCTACTACAAAGATTAGTTAATACTACAAAGATTAGTTAATACTACAAAGATTAGTTAATACTACAAAGATTAGTTAATACTACAAAGATTAGTTAATACTACAAAGATTAGTTAATACTACAAAGATTAGTTAATACTACAAAGATTAGTTAATACTACAAAAATTAGTTAATACTACAAAGATTAGTTAATACTACAAAGATTAGTTAATACTACAAAGATTAGTTAATACTACAAAGATTAGTTAATACTACAAAGAAGTAGTTAATTTACCGATCTACTGAGCCAATGTATCGGTTCAATTTACATGCAGAATAACAGATTTTTTTTTTTAATCTGAACGTTTGTTTTTGTGTTTGTAAAGGTTCCCGTAATATAAAAATTCTTTTTTTTTTTTTCGGCTCCATCCGGGGCGACAGAGGGGCGGTGCGCGGCCCGTAACCCACCCGTAGCAACACGTCGCCTTTGGCCTTCGTCGTTAGTCCGACCACCGGTACCGAGTGCCTGGTCCTCCGTGGTCGGCCCGACGGAATACCCTACGGGGTACTCTCTACTCTCAACGTCCTTTTCTCGGGACGTCAGTCGTCGTCGCGCAGTCAGCTTCTCTGCGGATGACAGTTAAAGTCCCCTGTTCGGTCACCCATGGCCTCGGTTACGGCAGCATCAGACGCAGGTACTCGCGCCTGCCCGACTCGGCGGTGGGGAAGAAAGATTATATCCTAAGTGCATAGGCGTAATTTTTTAAGAAAAAAGGCCAGATTTCCCCATGTGTTGTCGTAGTAGTATTATACCAATAATCACAGACAATAATGTCATAAAAGACGAGTAGATACAATATGTAAACAGCTAACTAAGTTAGCTAAGTAAAAAATAAAATTTGAATTAAACTACCGTTGACGCGTCTGGCTAGTATGATGGGTTATTTAGTCTCTTTTCCAATCATGGTCAAATCGACTGCGCAGATGGCGTATTGGTTAAGATACCGACCTACCGTATCGCGCGTTCGAATCCCACGCAGGACAATACTGCGATCCACAAATTGTTACTCTTTTTTTTTTGGTGTGGGTTGCGCTCGGCGCACTCCTCGCATCACTCCGTCTGGGGCGACAGAGGGGCGTAAGCACGCACACCCGCAACTCATCCGAACATTACGTCGTCGTTGGACCGACCACCGGAGCAGGTTTACTTGACGTCAGTGGTCGGCTCGACACAAATTGTTACTCTGAGTCTGGATGTAATTTGTGTACGTTAATTATATGTAAAGGCAACACATGGATTATTTCCTTAGTGCAGGGTCTTTATATTAAAAAAGTCCCTTATCCAATAATGGGTCTTTCTTATAACGAAGTGATGCAGAAAAATTCCTTGTGGGAACAATGTCTCGCTTGTCTTCAGGTATCAACAAAAAAAGACATACATTCTGTCTGCTTTCACATATAATTGTATACAAATAAATGGTTGGTAAAAACAAACCGATACATTGGTACCTCCGTGTGGTGACGGAGTAAGAATACAATTCACCACTCCCTATCTTGCCCGTGGATGTCGTACAAGACGACTATGGGATATAAAATGCACATAACATCGTGCAAGAGAAGGAAAACTCGAAATAAAACCCTATACCAACATGTCTGACCAGCATGGTATAGTAGGTCAAATTCCCTCTCATTGTGGAGGAGGCCTGAGCCCAACAGTGGGACGTATGTGGGCTGAGATGATGATGATGATGATGAAAAACAAACAATGACACTTAAAAGTGATTCATCTCGGCTATGCGTCTGGTGGTCTAGAGCTTCCTCTATAATAAGAGGCATATTGACTTACTATACCACGCTGGTCGAACAGTTTGGTGTAGTGTTTTAATTCGAGTTTTGGCACTTTTGCATAGATCTTATATACATATTACTAGTTGACCCAATAGACATTGCTCAGTTCAGAGTTCAAATTAAAAAAAAATGAAAATCTCCTTGAAATCTATCGCAGCGCCACCTATCGGTTCCAATTATTAATCTAAACCATTCCCATATCCATCGGTGTAGCCACAAAAAAAATCGTCAATATTGATCCAGCCGTTTAGAAGGAGTTTAATTACAAACACACGAGCAGAAGATTTATATATGTATATAACTAGCAATCCGCCCTCGCTTCGCTTCGGTTATAGGTTATAGTCGTTTTACCCGCGTAGTTCCCGTTCCCGTGCGAATACCGCGATAAAATATAGCCTAGTTTACGCCCTGATATTATAGCTTTCCATTGGTGAAAATTTTTTTGAAATCGGTCCTGCCGTTTTGAAGATTACCCGGAACAAACAGACAGACAGACAAAAAAATATAAAGTGATTTTTAGGCATGTGTATAGTGCAAATAACCGTGTGAGCATGAAAAAAGCCTATTATTTTGACATTACAAACAGACACTCTAATTTTATTTATTGGTATAGACTAGCTGACCCAACAGACGTTTTTCTATTCAAATAAGCGCCAAGTAATTGATGAATAATTAAAATGTCTGCCTGTAAAGTTTCACATCTATCGTTTGTCTTTACGACACACCTTGTTAGGTTTTTTTACATGCAGCCGTTGGTTTGGTTTGAATGTGAATACTGGTCCTGTCTGTGGTATTTTTCGCTTCGCAAATAAGATTTCATCTATACCAATAAATAAAATTGGAGTGTCTGTTTGTAATGTCAAAATATAGACTTTTTCATGCTCACACGGTTATTTGCACGACACCTATGCCTAAAATAGCAATTAAAAATTTTTTGTCTGTCTGTCTGTCTGTTTGTTCCGGGTAATCTTCAAAACGGCTGGAACGATTTCAAAAATTCTTTCTCCAATGGAAAGCTATAATATCAGGGCGTAAACTAGGCTATATTTTATCCCGGTATTCCCACGGGAACGGGAACTACGCGGGTAAAACGACTATAACCTATAACCGAAGGAGGGCGGATTGCTAGTTAACCATACGTTTTTTAAGATTAATATTTTAAAGCTAATAAATAAAGATCATGTTGATAAGACTTATTAATTTTTGTATTCTATAACTAATATGAGAGTACGACTTCACTTATATTATTTTAATTAAATTTAAATACAACTATTTTTACGGATTTTAACGCGTTTGTATTTGATTTCTCGATGTTGTTGGACGTGAGACACCTTTGTCCACCCGTGAACATGATAGTTGAAAAGCGTTCATAACGTCGGTAAATCAAAAAAATAAATACAATCACGACAAAATCCGTGAAAATAGTTTCGTTTTAAATAAAACTACTTTACGGATTTTATCGCGTTTGTATTTGATTTTTGATTACCCGACGTTTCGAACACTTTACAGCGTTCATGGTCACGGGTGGACTAAGATGTCTCACGTCCAACAAGTCATCGTTACTGCAGAAAATTTATAATTATCTACCCGATACAGAAAATTAGTTATTAAATATTGACCCACATTTTGATACAAAATTTATTGCCAGTGTAAGAAGAAAATGATTCTATATGAAAAAATTATATTGTTTGTGGTTAGTAATTATTAAACATTAAAATTAATAGTAATTATATTTAAAAACTAACTAATAATCTAGTATACTACCACCGGATCGGAACACGGTTACACTGAGAAAGATCCGGCAAGAAAACTCAGGTAACATGATGCTAAATTAAAGTTAATTTTGAAGGCGGCTTACTTTATGTTACTAAAAGGTTTTAATTTATAAAATTATCTTTAGTTATTATTATTGTGGGTCAAATCTATACAATATGAGCTCACGGTGTCTTGCAGTCTTGTGGTGGTCTTTTTGGATTTGTTTTTAATAATGTTTATAACAGGATCCCAGCTTGATGGTAACACCCAGCCATCCTCTCTATTGAAATATTTGTGTTTTTTAATCTCAATAGCCTCGCGTACCATTCTAGGCAGGTATCGGTCAAGCTGGGATCCTGTTATAAACATTATTAAAAACAAATCCAAAAAGACCACCACAAGACTGCAAGACACCGTGAGCTCATATTGTATAGATTTGACCCACAATAATAATAACTAAAGATAATTTTATAAATTAAAACCTTTTAGTAACATAAAGTAAGCCGCCTTCAAAATTAACTTTAATTTAGCATCATGTTACCTGAGTTTTCTTGCCGGATCTTTCTCAGTGTGACCGTGTTCCGATCCGGTGGTAGTATACTAGATTATTAGTTAGTTTTTAAATATAATTACTATTAATTTTAATGTTTAATTATTACTAACCATAAACAATATAATTTTTTCATATAGAATCATTTTCTTCTTACACTGGCAATAAATTTTGTATCAAAATGTGGGTCAATATTTAATAACTAATTTTCTGTATCGGGTAGATAATTATAAATTTTCTGCAGTAACGATGACTTTTTAGACGTGAGACATCTTAGTCTGCCCGTGACCATGAACGCTGCAAAGTGTTCGAAACGTCGGCTAATCAAAAATCAAATACAAACGCGATAAAATCCGTAAAGTAGTTTTATTTAAAATGTATAATACTCGCGTAAACATCAGAAATCATTATAGTTTCGTTTATAATATGAAATACTCGCGTAAAAATATCACAATCAATCAATCTTTATCACCTGATACCTATAGCCCTTGATTTCGTCCAGTACCGTTAGGTACTTTGAGCTAATGCTAACTTTGACCCGCGACTTTGTTTATATAGAAGGTGAAAATATTTTTAAATAATACAATTCTGTCACACATAATTTTTACGAAACCTAACCGTTTATATAGTGCACGCAGGGGAAGCTCTCAAAATGAAAAAAAAAAACTACTGAAAACATTTTTCATTGTTGCTCCGCTCTTATTGATCTTAGCGTGATGATATATAGTCTATAGCCTTCCTCGATAAATGGGCTATCTAACACTGAAAGAATTTTTCAAATCGGACCAGTAGTTCATGAGATTAGCGCGTTCAAACAAACTCTTGCGCTTTATATATTCAGTATAGATTTCATTCCCTCAAGGAAATTCACAGAAAAATGTACTGTTGGACACGAACGTCATCCACAATGGGAGAAAAATTGTCCTAATATACTACGATAGTTATATAGGCATAAGGTTTCAAGTTGCTTTTTCGTCGTTAATCGTTTTTGTGATGTCACGTGCCTAAATCATCTTGTACGACGTCATTTCAGTGTTATGACGAGTAAAAATACAATACATTTCTTATTATTATAAAAAAATATAATAATCTGACAATAAATTCTTATAAATAGATAATTATGTATTTAAAACAAATCGGAAAATATCTTGCTATGAAGAAATTAAATGTAAATTTATTTAATACTCGCAACCCGCTCTCGCTTCGCTTCGGTATCAGTCGCCTTACCCGTGGCGTAGTTTCCGTTCCTGTGAGAATACCGGGATAAAATATAGCCTATGTTACTCCCTGATATTATAGCTTTCCATTGGTGAAAGAATTTTTGAAATCAGTCCTTAGTTTAAGCGTGAAAGCGTAACAAACAAAGAAACTTACTTTCGCATTTATAATATTGATAAGGATCTCTCTGCGATGACGGACACCATGTAGTGACGATGTAAGATGGTGTATTACAATTCACCACCCCCTCTATTGCTTGTAGATGTCGTAAAAGACGACTAAGGGATATAATAGCAGATAATTCCATGCAAGAAGGAAAACTCGACATAATTCTTTTCCAACGCGACTGTGGTAAAGTAGATCAATTTCCCTCCCATTGTGGAGGCCCAAACCCAACAATGGGACTTACGTGGGCCGAGATTATGAATGTAATACATAATTTTGAAATCGCACATACAGACCTTAGTTTGAACTATTTTTATATACATTTAAATATCATTTTAAATGTATAGCTATTTAGACTTGTACGTCCGGTTTTTTTCAAGGTTACAAGCTAATATCCTGTCATAATAAATCATACTCGTAATTACTTATTAACTAAGATATATATTTCCATATAAAATAATTAACTACCTAATACGACAACTGCAGAACATGAAAAAAAAATTAATGATGAAAACGAAACGTGTTAAATTAATAATTATTATTTCTTAAAATTACGCAAATTATTACACATGTGAAATAAAACTATTTTTACGAATTTAATCGCGTTTATTTTTAATTTTTACTTGCCCGACATTTTGTACACTTTTTAGCGTTCAGTCTTTAGAGGACTAAAGATGTTTCACGTCCTAAAAGTTATCGCTATTAGAAAAAGGTTCAAAATACAGTAAAACCCGTTTAAAACAATTTCGCAGGGACCCGACCAAAAACGCGACTTAGGCGGGAAAGCGTACCACTGACGACAAGTCACATCTGCTCCGGTGGTCGGCCCAACAACGAGGTGACGTGGGTACGGGTGGGTTATGGGCCCGCGCGCCGTCCTTTCATCGCCCCGGAGGGACTGGACCGCGCGTGCGCTTACCATAGCCCACCCATAAAAAAAAAAAAAAAAGGCGGGAAAGCGTATTATGCGGGAAAGGGGAAATACCTAGGTATTGAATTTAACATTTAAAAATTACCTAAAATAAAATAATCACTTATTTTAGTTTGACAAAAAGATTTTGAGACATTAGCAATTACAAGATTTTCAACGTAATTTAATTTTCGCAGTGCGTTTTCGCTTTGATTCAAAGAAGTTACATAGCATCTTAAATCATTAACTGCTAATAATGCCTGGGCATGTGACAAAATCGGAGTTGACTCATCTTCTTGGTCATTATCACTTAGGGTCGCTCGACAGTCGTCACCTCGTCATTCGCTGGCCGCTGCCGCAAGGGGTATGTGTATGTGTATTTGTGTAGCAGGTGTTGGCGTATTAAACGGGATGACGATCGTATTAAGCGTTAAAAATGTATGAAACATGTCTCAAGTTGCTGGGACTGACGTAAAATGGCGTATTATGCGGTAAATCTTATTAAAAATGATCGTATTAAACGGGTTCTACTGTAATATGTCATCATCATCATCTTGCTCTTATCCCAATTACTTGGGGTCGACGCAATATGTCATCTGTTTTGACATATTGCAAAAAGTTTCGGCAATGACTTTTATGACCGGCCGCCTGCCTGACGTCAACCCTCCTTGGGAATGTAATCGTTGACCCAAATGGTACCAGATGGAGTTGGTCCGGGTCAATCTAGGGCTCTTAGTCGTCTTTTACGACACCCACGAGCAAAGCAAGGGTTGGTAGTATTCGAAGCCGCTACCACACAGCAAACTACTACTGTAATATGTAATATTAGTAATAACTATATGCATATATTATCTATTCTAGAGAAGGAAAACTTTATATAAATTCTAGGCCAATACGCCTGACCAGCGTAATATAGTAGATTAATCTTTTGCCCACAAAGGAGAAGGTCAGAGCCAAACAGTGAAGCGTATATGGGCTGAAGTCAATACGTCTGACCAGCGCGGTATAGTAGGCCAATTTCCCTCTCGTTGTGGCAGAGGTCTGAGACCAACAGGGGAACTTATGTGGGTTAAAACGAAGAAGAAGAATAACATTGTAATAATAATTACTTATAATTTAATGCGTATTTTATAAAAGTGTGTCCTACTTTAAACACATTTTTGTAAATGACTCTATCATTCTTAATCCATAATTGCTATTTTTTAGACTTATTAAATACTAGGAACCTGCCCTCGCTTCGGGTTCGGTCGCCTTATTTGCGTAGTTCTCGTTCCCGTGGGAATATCGGGATAAAATATAGCTTATGTTACTCCCTGATATTATAGCTTTCCATTGGTGAAAGAATTTTTGAAATCGGTACGGTGGTTTAAGCGTGAAAGCGTAACAAACTTAGTTTCGCATTTATAATATTAGTAAAAATTATCCATGATTAAATTAATTACTCTTTTTCTATATAAGCACATCCTTGTCCGACCACCTATATCATTTTAAAGCCTATAGAACCACTTTCTCTACTTTAAAGCATTAGAACCCGCCGAGATGGCCATTGAAGTTAAAGAATCATTACCAATGGTCAGTCCAAGGTTGATGGAGAGGTAACATGATAAGTCACAGGGTCGCATGCCGCCCTCCGTCGCCCCATATAGATATTGGGTAGGGTCTGTCTAAACCATAGTCCGCCACATAAAAGGCATTTTAATTCTCAATTTCATTGTCCAAATTAGACGAATCCACATTTCATATAAAGATTATAAATTACTTCCCCTTATTTTATCATAGTCATTTTTGAGTCTGCCTGTGCACAAAAAGACTTTTTGTATTTTACTCAAAATCAGCATCGTCTGCATGATAAAGTTGTTCTTAAAGCAATAAATCTATATTAATATTTCTTGCCATAATATAAAAAATAAAAAAAACTATTGACAGAAAATGTTATTAGTTAAAAAAAAATCATTTAAAACGCTAGACATGTTTTTAAAAGCTTTTATTTAACTTGTCCTATTAGTATGGGACAAATATTGCGACTTAAATTAGAACCACTTCCTGTCGTTAGATTAGATTGAAATTTGGTTTACTTACGTAACTTCGATGACCATGCAATAATATGGTACCATGAAGCCGATCTCAAGATGGCGTCGCAAGGTTGCCATAGGAACTCCTAAACTAAACGAGATAAAACCGTCAAGTTTGGACTCGTTTGAATAGTCTTGACAAGCAGCATTTAAATAAATGCTTTTTTAATTATTTTTTTTAATTAATCTTTTTTGCTGATAGGACCATATATTGAACCATAGTAGATAGCATCTATGCTAATGAATTTTAAATAAAACCCTGTACCAACACGCCTAACCAGCGTGGTATTATAACTCAATCTATTTCCCACAGAGGAGATGGCCAGAGTCTAACAGTGAGGCATATATGGGCTGTATATGATGAGATTCACGTATAGAAAATCTGGTTTAATCATTGTTTTTAGATAGTAAAAATAATATAATTAAAACATGAAGGCCAATTTAGTGACTGCCGGCAAGAATAAAATAGCAATTCTTTTATTTTTTGTTTTTTTGGGGGGTGCGTTACGGTCGACGCACTCCTTGCTCCACTCCGTCCGGGGCGACAGAGGGGCGTAAGCACGCACACCTGTAACCTACCCCTGCACGTCGTCTTTGTCGTTGGGCCGACCACTGGAGCAGGGTAACTTGTCGTCAGTGGTCGGCCCGATGGAATATCCTCTGTGGAGTACCCTCTCCTCGACCGACGTCCCCCCCTCGGGGAGGACGATGGTCTTTCCTAACGCGGTCGGCCTCTCGGCGGGTGACGGACTAATTCTCCGGGTCAGTCACCCGTGGCCTCGGCTACGGCAAATAGCTCATTTAGAAAATCAGTGGTTAATGGTAGTAGTGGCAGCATTATTTTCTTCGTTATTTCATATTAAGATTTTATGATGATTAAACAAAGTCAAAAGTCTAACACTTCATCAGAACATTCCCCTCAGTACAATAACTTACCCATTTGTGATTCTAAATCCAACTTGTGATACTCGTTTTGTGATTCTAAGTCCAACTTGTATTACTCGTAATTTTATTTGACTAACTCATAACTAAGCTTTTTAAAGTCCCACTTCACTTCCGAATGTTATGCGCTTAAATTTTTTATGAAGAATAGCGGTTCCTGTGATGAACAGTGATTATTTTTAAACCATACCTAGTAGGTACTGGTTCGAGTGCGAACGGTAATGAATATTTACAGTTAACTATGGTCGAGACTGTCATCTGACAGTCTCGACTATAGTTATTGAAATACAATCTTATATCTTTAAACGAGCAATTCTTGTATATATATATTTCGAAACGAGGGGGTGTCTTCTCATATTTCGTCACTATCAGAATGGGTCATACATCGATTCGAAATGGATTGGATGGATTCGAAATAATACTTCGGATGGCTATTAAACTGTATTCTACAATTAGTGTTAACAATGTTCTATTATAACCAGTAATTACACGGTTGCCGGCGGATAAACCATAAGTTAAGGAAACGCGGTGATTTCGACGCAACATGGCAACAACTACCACCGATCGCCTTAGAGTCTCATTCCCATCTGAATATTCATAGGACCGTCTTAAAACAAACTCTCATAATAACATTCTAAATGTAAACGGTCATGTCAAGTGGTCATAAATTATTGCCAATCGCTGTATCGACTCCACCAAAGTGTAGCACTTTTCGTTTCCATAATCAAGTGTTTCTTAAGTATTACGAATGACGCTGCGACATATATATATATATATATTCAGGATCTCGGAAATGGCTCCAACGATTTTGTTGAAACTTGGCATACTAGAGGTTTCGGGTCCAAAAAATCGATCTAGCTAGGTTTTATTTATAGAAAATGTTGTGTTGTCCGTGTTTTTAGCAAAACAAACAATGACATTAAATATTACAAGAATATGAATTCAAATTTCGTCGTCAACGTCATGAGTTACGATAGCTCAGATGGGAAGTTGACAGGTTCTAATTTTGGTATTTTAGAATTAAAACAGCGTCGGTTCGAATCTAGGTGTTATTATTATTCTCTTTTTGTAATTTTTTATATGAAAGAAAGAAGAAAGAAAGAAAGTATTTATTTTGTGCCACAGAGTAGAGACGTTGGTAACACATAAAAAAAACCTTACAAAATGAAACACAAAAAATCAATAAACTAAATAAAGAGACATAATAATTGTGATAGAATGAACGTCTCATTATTAACGTTTCATTATTTATTTTTTATTTTTTATTAATATATATCTAAATAAATGCGATAAAAATATTCCGAGCGAAGCTTGGTCAACCAGATATTATTACCTATGTAACCTAAGAGGGCGTAAAAGTTGGGCGTCCTGAACAGAGCCAGGCGGTACTTCACATCGAGACAGCGTCTTGTGCTATACAAAGCACAAGTCTGTCCTCATGTGGAGTACTGCTCACGTCTCTGGGCAGGTGCGCCCAAATAGAAGCTAGACCCACTTTACTCCCTGCAAAGACGGGCTGTTCGAATCGTCGGGATCCCAATTTTACGGACAGATAGGAGTCGCTGGAGCAGCGGAGAGACTGTGGGTCACTCTGTGTACTCTACCGACTCTTTCACAGGGAGTGCTCTGAGGAACTGTTTGACTTGGTACCACCGTCACCATTCTACCAACGTACCACTCGACATCGTAGCAGGGTTCATCCATTTCACTTGAAAACGTTATGGTCTTCAACTGTACGTTTCCAGCGATAATTTCTGCCACGTACGTGCAAGCTCTGGAATGAACTACTTGCTGCTGTGTTTCCCGAGCGTCTGGCATGTCCTTCTTTAAACGAGGTTTAAGTAGAGTATTTTCTTCACGGTAGGCAACGGCCTGGCTGTGCCCCTGGTATTGCAAAGGTCCATGCGGCCATGCGGCAGTATTACTTACCATCAGGTGTGTTGCTTGCTCGTTTGCCACCTTTGGCAATAAATATAAAGGGCCTAGCCTTCCGGCCTAAATGTCCATACAAATTTCTGGTAGCTAATACTTTTAGTAGCTTATAGTCTTACAATTAGTTATAGTTTAGTTAGGTACAGTACCGGTACCATTTTTAAAATTTTATATTGTGCAGATGTAGAATTAGTTTCTTTTTTATTACAAACGGTGGCAAAGGACTAAACAATTCACCTGATGGTAAGTGTTGCTGCCGCTCATGTACCTTTGCAAGGCCGCAGCGTACCGCGAAGAAAGTTTGAATGCGTCCAATGAGATTCGGTGATACAAAAGGCATCACTAAAACCCACTACACGCAAACAGCCTCAGAAAGTTGGGCTGCCGGCTCTCTCGCTCACCGAACGAACCGCAGTAACAAATTGCTACTACTCAGACGTCGATTTTTTGCAAGAGTATGGTACTACCCCGGACGAACCGGTTCGCGGCTGTAGACAGACAACTGTCAACAGTGTGGACCTACCACTATGAATTAAAATCTAATTAAAATTTACGGACGTCGAAACATTTATATTTTTGCAAGAACTTTAACGAAAGTGCCGGCGTAAACACGTGACATAAAATTTATCATAAGGGTAAAACCGGGATAGATGCCCCACTTTTTGAAAAAGCTTCCTAATTTTAATAATATTAATTTTATATGAATAATTGCTATGCATGTAGATAGCTTAATCATTTGTTTTGAAATGTTATTTGTTTTTTCTGATCTATCTATTATAGATTTTTCAAAATATAGCTTTTTGTGGACCCCTTTTTTTGAGGATAGATGCCTACTGGTATGGATAGTTGCCCCACCACGGAAATATTGAGGAGGATAGGTGCCTGCAGTGCGAGATACATGCTCTTCATGTGTAAAAAAGCAATTTCCTCCAAGAAATATGGTTCTAATTACGAAAACTATGATACACTTTTCTTAAATCTTTTAATGATTAGCATTATAAAATAATACTTATATGACACAAATAACCATAATGAAATTTCGTTTCGTTTCGCCGTAACCATAATTAAAATTCGTTTATTCCCACGCTTTTTTATCCATTTCATCGAAAGCTGACTGTAGTTGTTTTGTAGTCCAAGAACATACTTGAGCTCGCACTCCTTTTTTGTGGGCTATGGTAAGCACACACGCCGTCCATTCTATCCGGGGCGACGAAAGGACGGCGCAGGGCCATAACCCGGCCGTAGCCACGCCATTAGGCCGACCACCAGTGCAGAGTTCCTTGTTCTCAGTGGTCGGCCCGACGGAATACTCCTTCGGGTACCCTCACCTCTCGACGTCCCCTTGACCTGGGACATCGATCGCCGCCGCGCGGTCAGCCTCTCTGCGGGTGACGGCTTAAAATCCCCGGTTCGGTCACCTGCGACCTCGGCTAGGGCGGCATCAGGCGCAGGTATTCGCGCCTGCGCCGCCCGAGTCGCCGGTGTCGGCCCGCATCGTCATGAAGGCGTTCCCCCCACGCGCACCCCGCTGCTTCCTTCCGCGAGATGACGGCCTCACAGAAGGTGGCAACCACGTCAGCTCGCTCCTTCCTTTCTTGTATTTCTTTTTCTTTTTTGTATTTTCGTGGCATAGTTCTGCTACAATTAGTGAAAAGTTCAATTATCATCATCATTTCAGCCTATCGCCGTCCACTGCTGGACATATGCCTCCCTCGTTTTTTGCCACAAGGTGCGGTCCAGTGCCGCCTGCATCCAACGACGCCCAGCAACTTTCACCAGGTCGTCAGTGAGGCTTACATTTAGGGCCCACGTTTCCATGCTGTAAGTCATCACTGGTAACACACACTGGTCGTAGACCTGTGTTTTCACACACTGAGGTATGTTGGACGAGAAGATCCTCTTAAGTTTCCCGAATGCTGCCTAACCGAGTTGGATTCGTCGGCTGATCTCTTTCTCGAAATTGGATCTAACTGGACTGTTTGTCCTAGGTAAATATAATGATCAACAACTTCGAGAATCGCATTGCCGACTAGGACCGGTACAGGAATGACATGGGTCTTTGACGTGACTTTCGTCTTGTCCAGTTCAATTATACATAGGTATACGAAAATACATAAAAGATATAACAGGACACTAAAATGTTTCAAAAATATACACTGGCCCCACATATGGATATAATGGTGTATGGAGGTATAGATGCCCCTAAGGGGCATCTATACCTCCATACACCATTATACCCATACTCGAAAAATCAAGGCAACTATCCTTTTTGATATGGATCGAGGCCTAACTATTTTTTAAATAAATTAAAAATAAAATAGCATCTATTTACATTTAGATGCACACTTAATGAATTAGTATATTGACGTAATAAAAATTATATTATAATTTATTACTGCTTATAAAGTTATACAACGATAAAATACTAACTACCCTTCAAAGTTTTGACGTGTTTTTGGAGTTCGTCGAGGAGAAAATTACACACACGAGCAAAATATGGCCTCAATGATGACAGCCCGCGGAAAAATAATGTGTGGGCGCACTATGGCTTCTACTTATACCATTAATTCTTAGTCGCGAGTTTGGGAAGGTAGGTTTTTTGAAAATGAGGCGTCTATCCCGCTGCGGCATCTATGCCGGTTTTACCCTATAGCTCGTATGCGAGTACTTATATCTCACTGCTTGGCACGAACCTCCTCCACAATGGGAGAAAAATTGAACTAATATACGGTCAGACGAGTTGGTAAAGAATTTGAATTTTTCTTCTCTTAGTTAGATACTAGCAACCCGCTCTCACATCGCTTCGGTTTCAGTTTCCTTACCCGCGTGACTCCCGTTATACTGAGATAAAATATAGCCTAAGTTACTCCTGATATAGACAGCTAACTGGTAGTAAAATATTATCGAAAACGGTATAGCTGTTTTGAAGATTACCACCAACAAACAGACAGACAGACTGACAGACAAAAAAAAATAAATTGTATTTCAGGCAAATAACCGTGTGGACATGAAGAAAGCCCAGTATTTTGACATTACAAACAAACATTTCAATTTTTTTTATTTGTATAGATTATCTGCATAGACTTAGAACTCTTTTACGACATCCATGGACAAAAATCGGGGAGGGTAAACTGTATTCTTACTCCGTCACTAGACAGACATTAAATGTATGAATTTATTATGAAATATATAATGAAAATAATGCATGAAATCTCTAACACAAAATTTGTACAGTAGTTATATTATTAATCAAAATTTTCAATAAAATTAATTTTAATTGATTTATATATTTTCTATATAAAACACTTTTTATGAAATATTAAGAAGTTAGAAAAACGGTACTAATGTGCTAGTTTAATGTACGGTAACCAGAATTATAGTAAAGTCTCTCAGAAAACAATATGGACATCCAGCGACTAGACACGCTTTGAACAGTATAATGACACTGCCAATGACCTGCAGAGGTTAGATTACATAACCTTCAAAGGTCATTGACTGTATTCATAGTGTAAGCGCTTTTATGAAAGATAATCTTTGATTATTAAGCTAATCTATACCAATAAATAAAATTGGAGTGTCTGTTTGTAATGTCAAAATAATAGGCTTTTTTCATGCTCACACGGTTATTTGCACGACACCTATGCCTAAAATAGCAATTAAAAAATTTTTGTCTGTCTGTCTGTCTGTCTGTTTGTTCCGGGTAATCTTCAAAACGGCTGGACCGATTTCAAAAATGCTTTCACCAATGGAAAGCTATAGTATCAGGGCGTAAACTAGGCTATATTTTATCCCGCTATGCCCACGGAAACGGGAACTACGCGGGTAATACGACTATAACCTATATAACCGAAGCGAAGCGAGGGTGGGTTGCTAGTATTACATATATTACATATTTCTTTTTTTTTTTTATTGGGACTAATCCCACCACACATTCCCACCACTGTAACTCCTGTAAGCCAGGATCCACAATGGTCTCCGTATAAGACACTGAGGTTTGACCCTCAGGAAGTCCCGGGAATCGCTTTTAATTGTCTTGGGACCCGCAACAAATTTAATTAGAAAAGAAAAACAGAAGGAGTTGGAAAGATTCCACTTCCCTCCTATGCAAAGCGGGAGACATGAAGCAAAGTTGGCTGATAAGCCAATAAATAAGAGTTTGTACAACTACGTGAAACGCAGCGGTACAGCACCACGGATTGGACAAAGCTTAATGGACCTATTTGTGAGCTTTAGGTTTGATTACAGTAATAGGTATGGCAAAAGCGCCTAAACGCACGGAAATTTTCTCGAGTTGCTACAAGATCCGAATAGTATACTACCCCAGACGTGATATGCATATTATCTAACATGACGTTCCGCTCGTTGCGCCAGAGAATGCACTCCCAAAGGATGTGATGAGCTGTTTGTTCAAAATTGGAGTTTAAGGTCGAACATTGACAAAATGGTGAATCTACTAGTGTAAAATAGAATAATTTACTTCTAAAATTCCCATGGCCTGTGAGGAATTGGGCTACATAGTGGTCAATTTCTAGCCAAGTTCTCTCCAAACGTTCACGAACAGATGGAAAGAATAGATATAGATGACGACCTTTTGTTGACGAATCCCATCTTGCCTGCCATTCGGTCAGGAGCTTATCGTTAACGACGGATTGCGGTGGAAAAAGTCTAGTAATTTTATTACGATCGCGTGGTAAAAGAAAATTGTTAGTCATGTTTTCCCTAGTGGAATAATACATGGACGCACGTTTTTGTATCTCTAAGTCGACCGGAAGTACACCTGCAAGTACTGGTAAGGCTTCGGTGCTAACTGTTCGGTATGCCTTACACAGAAATATTAGCGCTAATCGTTGACTCTGTAGTAACTTACGCCGAGCCGCGCCTATGGTAGTACGAGCAGCCCAGGCCGGTGCACCATAACAGATACAGCCCAGATATTACATCTGTGTCGAGGGACTTCCCCGCGTCATGACAAATACGTATGACTACTCTCATTCTCTTCTCTTTTATCTAATAGTTGTGATTACCAGCCGAGGCATAATGAGATGACTCTTTTGGAAAAGTTTTAAGACCAACTGCAATTGGTTATACACCTATCAAGTATAGAAATTATAACAATACCTTATGCGGAAAACTACATTCTACAGTGGGTATCGGTATGCTATGGTATGGTATCAAATAGATGAACTTGCCCGCTTCCGAGTCTTCTATATGAACTATCATGTGAAGAGATGTCTAGGATAGTCCTCCCAATGCTGCTGCTGAGCAAATTTGTGCCTTGTTATGAGGCCGCCTACTATCGTGTCTTATAAAAATAAAGAACATTTGTTATTTTTTCGCGGCTCTCCTGGAAAATAGCTGATAGAGGCATTGTACTCCATTACTATGAGACCAACATCATTCATCATCGTCGTCGTCTTTTACGACATCCACGGGCAAGATAGGGAGTAGTGAATTGTATTCTTACTCCGTCACCACACAGATATAGAGTCCATAGAAGTAGATTATCTATTTGAATATGTGACTGTTATTAATGTTTTTTGTTTCAGGCTCTCAGTACTCTAGCAGCAGACAAACTGGGTTACCTGGGTAATTCCGGCGCGTACTATTCCATGTCAATGCTGAATCTAAAGCCGTTCAAGGCTATAAGCGTACACAAAATGTTTTGGGGATACTATGATCCTTTGGTGACGTTAGCTAATACTATTTTACCTGGATGGATTGATTTCGATAAGCTTGGATTGCTTGATCGGGTCAGTATTATCAGCATCTTTTATACATCACATCATCGGAGCCCATCTACGTCCCACTGTTGGGCTCGGGCCTCCTCCACAATGGCAGAGAATTTGACCTCCTATACAATGCTGGTCAGACATGGTACTATACCATGCTGGACAGGTTTCATTTCGAGTTCTCCTTCTCTTGCACAGATGTTATGTGCATATTATATTCCTTAGTCATCTTTTACGACATCCACGGGTAAGATAGAGAGTGGTGAATTGTATTCTTACTCCGTCATCACACGGATGTCTTACACGATCATATTTTATTCATTCTCTAAACATTTAAAATTGTTAAGAAAAATATTCTTTTTGGCTTTTTAACTTAAACATCATGTTCAACAGTTATGATAACGATTTCTTGAGAATGCAATGGCTCACTCTTAGAATAATAACGTATAGAAGGATAGTGTCAATACTTCGAAGGTTTGAAATTTGAATCTAAAAACACTAATGGCGCGCAGACGATTACACACGTACACACGCACACCACTATACAAATTATGAAATCAAATTTTGTTTTTATTAACTTAAATCATCGAAATACTTTTAAAAGTGACGTTAAAAACCTTTTTAAGTTTTACAAATGTGTTATGACACCATTTGAATGCACAAACCGTAATAATTACCTATTTATTTTTTAAGAGTTGCGTACGTACGTGCAGTACAATGACTTGTACATTAGGAAACGGTTCCGGCGTAAGCTCCATTAGGCTCCAATTGAAATGCTTCACTTTTTGTGCGCGGACTTACCTTCTGTATGATATTATTCTAAGGGCTCACTATTAACTTGTGCTTATTGCTTGCATCTTATCTTGAAAGTCGTGAAATCAATTCACCAATCATTGGCATAATGAGCAGCAAGGCTCTTGAAAAGCTTAATAACACCAACTGGGTCACCTGCCAAGCTTGGCGATTGTTGACCGAGGAATTAGTCCATCACCCGCCGAGAGGCCGACCGCGTGAGGAAAGACCAACGTTCTCCGTCCTCCCCGAGGGGGGGATGTCCGTCGATGGGAGGGTACCCTATTAGTGAGTATTCCGTCGGGCCGACCAAAGACTGATGACAAGTAACCCTGCTCCGGTGGTTGGCCCAACGACGACGGCGACGTGGTGTTCGGGTGGGTTGCGGGTGTGCGTGCTTACGCCCCTCTGTCGCCCCGGACTGAGTGCGAGGAGTGCGCCGACCGCATCCCACCCCAAAAAAAAAGAGCTTGGCGATTGTGACATTATCTCCTCACGGGTGGTCTTATAATTAACAGAGAGTCACGATAGACTAAAGAATAGACGGATACGAATTTCTTTGTAGTTCACCTAATGATACATTAAGGTCTTAATTAAATGTACTTATATCATTTTGCAGCTATACGTACAGAGAAACGAAACGGCTGTTGTTGAACTCAATCCATCTAAAAGATTCGCTCTAAGGACTTGGGATGACTCATTTGGCCTTAAAGAACAAGGATATACAGACTGGAATACAAGGTGAGAAGTTAATATGATAATTAATTCTACTATAAAAGGCCTGCCGTGTGGTGACGGAGTAAGAATACAATTCACCAGTCTCTATCTTACTGGTGGATGTCGTAAAAGATGACTAAGGGACATAATACGCATATAACATCTATGCAAGAGAAAAAAGTGGTAGGAATGGTAGGACCACACTGTCGACAGTTATCTGTCTACAGCCGCGAGCCGGGCCGGTCCGTCCGGGGCAGTACCACACTAAGCAGAAAATCGATGTCTGAGTAATAGCGATTTGTTACTGCGCTTCGTTCGGTGAGCGAGAGAGCCGAAAGCCCAACTTTCTGAGGGTGTTTGCGTGTGGAGGGTTATGGTGGTGCCCTTGGTATCACCGAGCCTCAATGCACACATTCACACTCCCTTCAATTTCTTCGTGGTAGGCAGCGGCCTTGTAGAGGTCCATGAGCGGCAGCAACACTTACCATCAGGTGTACTGTTTGCTCGTTTGCCACCGTTTGCAATAAAAAAAAAACTCGAAATAAAACCCTATATCAACCTGTGCGACCAGCATGGTATCACAGCCTACATACGTCCCACTGTTGGGCTCGTGTCTCCTCCAAAATGGCAGGGAATTTAACCATGCTGGTCGGACATGTTGGTATAGGGGTTAATTTCGAGTTTTCCTTCTCTTGCACAGATGTTATGTGCATATTATATCCCATAGTCGTCATGGTCGTCGAATAATGAATTATATACTCCGTCACCACACGGATATATACTTATATACGAATGTGTCATACACATATAAATATCAGATATCGTTATGTATCTAAAGGTAAAATAAATTAGGATATTTTTTTTTTTTTATACTTATATTTTTTTTTTTTTAAAGACACCTCCCTGCACTAAGGAAATAATCCTTGTATTGCGGGGGACTTTACAAACATAATTAACGGACACAAATTATATCCAAACTCAGAACAACAATTTGTGGATCGCACAAAGTGTTGTCCCGCGTGGGATTCGAACCCCCGACACTGGCAGTGTAGGTCGCTATCTTAACCACTACGCCATCTGTGCATATACAAAGATATGTAGTTGTTGTAATTTTTTTTTCAGTATACCATGCAATAGGATTAGAGGGACGTTCGAGGGCCTGATGTTACCGTCAAATTTTAAAAAGGGACTTGGCTTTACTATATTCAGAAAGCAGGCATGTAGATCATTCCCCTTCAGTTTTAAGGAAGAATTTACATCGGATTACGGCCTTAATGTATACAAGTTAGTAAAATATTAATATTATTTTTATAAATAACTTAGCTTTTTTTTTTCTTTTTTTTTATGGGTGGGCTATGGTAAGCGCCAATATACCACACTAGTTAGACATATTGATATATTTTTTTTTATGGTTGGGCTATGGTAAGCGCCAAGATACCACACTAGTTAGACATATTGATATATTTTTTTTTATGGTTGGGCTATGGTAAGCGCCAATATACCACACTAGTTAGACATATTGATATATTTTTTTTTATGGTTGGGCTATGGTAAGCGCCAAGATACCACACTAGTTAGACATATTGATATATTTTTTTTTATGGTTGGGCTATGGTAAGCGCCAAGATACCACACTAGTTAGACATATTGATATATTTTTTTTATGGTTGGGCTATGGTAAGCGCCAAGATACCACACTAGTTAGACATATTGATATATTTTTTTTTATGGTTGGGCTATGGTAAGCGCCAATATACCACACTAGTTAGACATATTGATATATTTTTTTTTATGGTTGGGCTATGGTAAGCGCCAAGATACCACACTAGTTAGACATATTGATATATTTTTTTTTATGGTTGGGCTATGGTAAGCGCCAATATACCACACTAGTTAGACATATTGATATATTTTTTTTTATGGTTGGGCTATGGTAAGCGCCAAGATACCACACTAGTTAGACATATTGATATATTTTTTTTTATGGTTGGGCTATGGTAAGCGCCAAGATACCACACTAGTTAGACATATTGATATATTTTTTTTATGGTTGGGCTATGGTAAGCGCCAAGATACCACACTAGTTAGACATATTGATATATTTTTTTTTATGGTTGGGCTATGGTAAGCGCCAATATACCACACTAGTTAGACATATTGATATATTTTTTTTTATGGTTGGGCTATGGTAAGCGCCAAGATACCACACTAGTTAGACATATTGATATATTTTTTTTTATGGTTGGGCTATGGTAAGCGCCAAGATACCACACTAGTTAGACATATTGATATATTTTTTTTTATGGTTGGGCTATGGTAAGCGCCAAGATACCACACTAGTTAGACATATTGATATATTTTTTTTTATGGTTGGGCTATGGTAAGCGCCAATATACCACACTAGTTAGACATATTGATATATTTTTTTTTATGGTTGGGCTATGATAAGCGCCAATATACCACACTAGTTAGACATATTGATATATTTTTTTTTATGGTTGGGCTATGGTAAGCGCCAAGATACCACACTAGTTAGACATATTGATATATTTTTTTTTATGGTTGGGCTTTGGTAAGCGCCAATATACCACACTAGTTAGACATATTGATATATTTTTTTTTATGGTTGGGCTATGGTAAGCGCCAAGATACCACACTAGTTAGACATATTGATATATTTTTTTTTATGGTTGGGCTATGGTAAGCGCCAAGATACCACACTAGTTAGACATATTGATATATTTTTTTTTATGGTTGGGCTATGGTAAGCGCCAATATACCACACTAGTTAGACATATTGATATATTTTTTTTTATGGTTGGGCTATGGTAAGCGCCAAGATACCACACTAGTTAGACATATTGATATATTTTTTTTTATGGTTGGGCTATGGTAAGCGCCAAGATACCACACTAGTTAGACATATTGATATATTTTTTTTTATGGGTGGGCTATGATAAGCGCCAATATACCACACTAGTTAGACATATTGATATATTTTTTTTTATGGTTGGGCTATGGTAAGCGCCAAGATACCACACTAGTTAGACATATTGATATATTTTTTTTTATGGTTGGGCTTTGGTAAGCGCCAATATACCACACTAGTTAGACATATTGATATATTTTTTTTTATGGTTGGGCTATGGTAAGCGCCAAGATACCACACTAGTTAGACATATTGATATATTTTTTTTTATGGTTGGGCTATGGTAAGCGCCAAGATACCACACTAGTTAGACATATTGATATATTTTTTTTTATGGTTGGGCTATGATAAGCGCCAATATACCACACTAGTTAGACATATTGATATATTTTTTTTTATGGTTGGGCTATGGTAAGCGCCAAGATACCACACTAGTTAGACATATTGATATATTTTTTTTTATGGTTGGGCTTTGGTAAGCGCCAATATACCACACTAGTTAGACATATTGATATATTTTTTTTTATGGTTGGGCTATGGTAAGCGCCAAGATACCACACTAGTTAAACATATTGATATATTTTTTTTTATGGTTGGGCTATGGTAAGCGCCAAGATACCACACTAGTTAGACATATTGATATATTTTTTTTTATGGTTGGGCTATGGTAAGCGCCAATATACCACACTAGTTAGACATATTGATATATTTTTTTTTATGGTTGGGCTATGGTAAGCGCCAAGATACCACACTAGTTAGACATATTGATATATTTTTTTTTATGGTTGGGCTATGGTAAGCGCCAATATACCACACTAGTTAGACATATTGATATATTTTTTTTTTATGGTTGGGCTATGATAAGCGCCAATATACCACACTAGTTAGACATATTGATATATTTTTTTTTATGGGTGGGCTATGATAAGCGCCAATATACCACACTAGTTAGACATATTGATATATTTTTTTTTATGGTTGGGCTATGGTAAGCGCCAAGATACCACACTAGTTAGACATATTGATATATTTTTTTTTATGGTTGGGCTATGGTAAGCGCCAATATACCACACTAGTTAGACATATTGATATATTTTTTTTTATGGTTGGGCTATGGTAAGCGCCAAGATACCACACTAGTTAGACATATTGATATATTTTTTTTTATGGTTGGGCTATGGTAAGCGCCAATATACCACACTAGTTAGACATATTGATATATTTTTTTTTATGGTTGGGCTATGGTAAGCGCCAAGATACCACACTAGTTAGACATATTGATATATTTTTTTTTATGGTTGGGCTATGGTAAGCGCCAATATACCACACTAGTTAGACATATTGATATATTTTTTTTTATGGTTGGGCTATGATAAGCGCCAATATACCACACTAGTTAGACATATTGATATATATTTTTTTATGGTTGGGCTATGGTAAGCGCCAAGATACCACACTAGTTAGACATATTGATATATTTTTTTTTATGGTTGGGCTATGGTAAGCGCCAATATACCACACTAGTTAGACATATTGATATATTTTTTTTTATGGGTGGGCTATGATAAGCGCCAATATACCACACTAGTTAGACATATTGATATATTTTTTTTTATGGTTGGGCTATGGTAAGCGCCAAGATACCACACTAGTTAGACATATTGATATATTTTTTTTATGGGTGGGCTATGGTAAGCGCCAATATACCACACTAGTTAGACATATTGATATATTTTTTTTTATGGTTGGGCTATGGTAAGCGCCAAGATACCACACTAGTTAGACATATTGATATATTTTTTTTTATGGTTGGGCTATGGTAAGCGCCAAGATACCACACTAGTTAGACATATTGATATATTTTTTTTATGGGTGGGCTATGGTAAGCGCATACGCCGTCCATTCCGTCCGAGGCGACGAAAGGACGGCGCGCTGGCTCGTAACCCATCCGTATCCACGTCGCCTTCGTCGTTGGGCCAACCAGCGGAGCAGGGTGACTTGTCGTCAGTGCTCAAATAACTTAGCATGCTAAAATTCAGTAACTACCCGACTACGGCAAAACCAAAGGAGGGCTATGATTTTAACAGTTTGTGTGTATGTATGTTCATCTGTTCCCTCATAGCTCCTCCTCTACTTATTAGACCGGGACGCATGAGGTAACATTAGAAGCGTCTTGATTGCCCGCTGTTATTAGGTTATCTGGCGTGGCAAGGCAAGTTAGGTAATCTAATGTGGCGCGCTCTAGTTCTCACAAAGTACTGTGTTAAAAAATAAATTTGAGATTAATATGCCTTGTTTGGTGTCATTGCGAAGGGCGTTACTTGTACATTTTAAAAATATGTATATATATTACTAGCTGACCCAACAGACATTGTTTTGTTTAAATCTAAAAAAATTGTAAAATAAATTCTCCTTGAATCGACAGCAGCGCCACCTACCGTATCCAATTGTGAATATAAACTATTCTCGAATCGATGGGCCCATAACCCACCTGTAGCCACGTCGCCTTCGTCTTTGGGCCGACCACCAGAGCCAAGCTCCTTGTCCTCAGTGATTTTGCAACCAATCCTAAAGCTCACATTTGGATCCTTTAAACTCTATCAAACCAGTGATGCTGTACAGCTGCGTTTCACGTAGTTGTATATCCTCTTATCTTTATTGTAGACTAGCAACCCGCCCTCACTTCGCTTCGGTTTTAGTCGTTTTACCCGCGTAGTTCCCGTTCCCGTAGGAATACTGGGATAAAATATAGCCTAGTTTACGCCCTGATATTATAGCTTTCCATTGGTGAAAGAATTTTTGAAATCGGTCCAGCCGTTTTGAAGATTACCCGGCACAAACAGACAGACAAAAATTTTTTAATCTGTATTTTAGGCATAGGTGTCGTGCAAATAACCGTGTGAGCATGAAAAAAGCCTATTATTTTGACACTAGCAATCCGCCCTCGCTTCGCTTCGGTTATAGGTTATAGTCGTTTTACCCGCGTAGTTCCCGTTTCTGTGGGAATACCGGGATAAAATATAGCCTAGTTTACGCCCTGATATTAGAGCTTTCCATTGGTGAAAGAATTTTTGAAATCGGTCCAGCCGTTTTGAAGATTAGCCGGAACAAACAGACAGACGGACAAAAATTTTTTAATTGCAATTTTAGGCATAGGTGTCGTGCAAATAACCGTGTGAGCATGAAAAAAGCCTATTATTTTAACATTACAAACAGACACTCCAATTTTATTTATTGGTATAGATTACAAACAGACACTCCAATTTTATTTATTGGTATAGAAGAAGCTTGAGCACAATGGGAGTATATATGAGCTGAAATGATCAATGATTCTTTTTTTTTATTGCAAACTGTGGCAAACGGGCTAATAGTTCACCTATCGATAAGTAATACTGCGGGTGATGGACCTTTGCAAGGCCGCTGTTTACCGTGAAGAAAGTGAAGGGAGTGTGAATGCGTGCAATGAGGTTTCGGTGATACTAAAGGCATTACCGAAACCCTCCACAGGCAATCACCCTCAGAAAGTTGGGCTCCCGGCTCTCTCGTTCACCGAACGAAGCGCAGTAACAAATTGCTACTACTCGGAAATCGATTTTCTGCTCAGTGTGGTACTACCCCGGACGGGCTGGCCCGCGGCTATAGACAGATGACTGTCTTACCACTATAAAAATTTGATTCACATCACAAATGTTGTATGTATTGTTTTAAAAGCTTTTATTTAACTTGCCCTGTTAGTATGTTAGTATGGGACAAATCTTGCGAGTTAAATTAGAACCACTTCCTGTCGTTAGATTAGGTTTAAATTTGGTTTACTTACGTAACTTCGGTGACAATGCAGTAATATGCTACCATAAAGCGGATCTCAAGATGGAGTCGGAAGGTGGCCATAGGAACTCCTAAATTAAACGAGATAAAACCGTCGAGTTTGGACTCGTTTGAATAGTATTGACAAGCAGCATTTAAATAAAAGTATTAAAAATTTTTCTTAATTAATATTTTATTTACTTGTAGGTACACTATGGACCAATCGGCCTTCAGTAAAAGTTCCCCATACGCTTGCAATTGTACTGATAATTGTCTACCTGAGGGACTCATCGACATCTCGTCATGCTATTACAGTAAGTAATACATTAAATATTTATAAAATACTGGCAGTGCCTTAGGTTTTACCCGCATAGTTCCCCTTCCCGTGCGAATATCGAGATAAATTATAGCCTATGTGTTATTGTAATATATAAGCTATATTATTGTGAAGTTTCATCAAAATCCATTCAGTAGTTTTTGCGTTGGAGAGCAACAAACATCTTCACTCAAACTTTCGCGTTTATAATATTAGTAGGATTTTTAATTCACACTTTTTACGATTAAATCATTAAATAAAGAAAATAAATTTTGAAGGATTATTGTTTTAATCTGTTTTTTTATGTTTACTGTCTGGTGGTAGCTAGAAATACTAACAACCCTTACATTGCTCTTGGCTATCTTAAAAGGAGATTAAGAATTTGTAATGTTTACGCGAGTTGCCGTGTGGTGACGGCCACTCCCACTCCCTACCTTACCCGTGGATGTCGTAAAAGACGACTGAGGGATATAATAAGCACATAACTTCTATGCAAGAGAAGGAAAAGTGGAAATAAAACCCTATACTAACATGTCTGACCTGCATGGTATAGTAGGTCAAATTCCCTCCCATTGTGGAGGAGGCTCGAGCCCAACAGTGGGACGTATGTGGGCTGCGATGATGATGATGATGATGACACGAGTATTACACATTTTTATTTAATTTTTGATTGCCCGACGTTTCGAAAACTTTACAGCGTTCATGATAACGGGAGGACTAAGACGTTTCACGTTCAATTCATCGTTATTATAGAGATCTACCGCTAATCAAAAATCAAATACATACGTGATAAAAGCCTTAAAATAGTTTTATTTACAAGAAGACCTTAAATCAACACAGGCTAATACCATCTATTGTCATCTGGTTAACAATAACATTCTCAAAGAGGGTTGACATTAGGCAGGAGGCCAGTCACAAAAATACTATCAAAACTTTTTACAATGAACGAAGCGTACGACTCCAACTTAATGGAATAAGCATAATAATGAGGATGAAAAGTAACATTATTATGTTTTTTGCAGGTTTTCCTATATCATTATCGAAACCTCACTATTTGGACGTGGATCCTGAGTATCAAAGGCAATTTGAAGGTATGACTCCGAGCGCTGAGAACGATACATCTTACTATATATTAGAACCGGTAAGTTAGAAAACGTGAAAAGCATACATACATACATTCACGCCTCTTTCCCATAGGGGTAGGCAAGATCACTTCCCTCCAGTTGCTACGATCTTGACACTTTCGCCTCCTCCAGGCTCCACATTCATTAATCTTCTCATGCATGTTCTTCAGTTTAGGGTACTTTTAACCTGGCCTTTCTTAAGAACGTCCCCGATTTGATAGGATTGAATGAAAATAAATGTTTATTAAATAAAAATCGTTTATTAAATAAAAAATATTCCGTGTGGTGACGGAGTAAGAATACAATTCACCACCCCCTATCTTACCCGTGGGTGATCGTACGAGACGACTAAGGGATATAAAACGCATATAACATCTATGCGAGAGAAGGAAAACTCGAAATAAAACCCTATACCAACACGTCTGACCAGCGTGGTATAGTAGGTCAATTGCCCTTCCATTATGGAGGAGGCCCGAGCCCAACAGTGGGACGTATATGGGCTGAGATGATGATGAAATAAAAATCATTTTTGGAAAAAAATCGTAATATTTTAATAGGATTCACGGAATCCTATTAAAATATTACGATTTTTTTCAAAGGATAAAAAGGGGACCCTATTACTAAGACTTCGCTGTCTGTCGGTCCGTCGGGCTGTAGCTCAAAAACCGCGATAGCTAGACACTTGAAATTTTTACAAATTGTGTATTTCTCTTCGCTATAAAAACAAATACTAAAAACAAAATACAATAAATATTTAAGGGGGGCTCCCATACAACAAACGCAATTTTTACCGCGAAACTAAGAAAAGGTTACAATATGAAATTTGTGTACCTACTGTTGTTTACCTAGTCAATGGTACGGAACCCTTCGAGCGCGAGTCCGACTCGCACTTAGCTGATTTTTATTAATAATTTACGCCATATTAGTTCCTATCGTAATCTGTTCTTTTATACATGTATACTTGTACAAAATAATTTCGATGTTTCACATCTGCCAGGCGTCCTGAGTGACGGCCCCCTATTTTCTCGATCCTTGTCACAACTAATTTTATACTACAATGTTCCCTATAACTACTATAACTATAACTGCTATAAATAACTACTACCCTTTAAAATAACAATTCCACCGCCTAGTTTCCATGTAAAAAAAACCAGTTGACTGCCGACTGAAGCGAAAAATTTAAACTATGAACAAGCAGATATTATTTTTGGATATTCCAATTAATTAAATTATTTGAATTTAAATAAAAATTTATAAATTATAACCTTTTATATTTATCTGATTTTAACATCATCTTCATAGATATAGTGTACATTGACATTGACTGACTTCATAGATATAGCTACAGATGCAATGTCATAGATAATTCACTATAAAAATAAGATGCAGTGTTATCGTTAACACGTCACGTGGCACGTCGTGGGTTTTTTGACGTGAACGTCAAAAGTCACGTAATGCTTTAATTCGCAAAAAATATTAATTATTTTAGTGTTTTACAGTGTTATATTGAATAATTTTGTTAACATTTTATGTAATATAATGCAGATAAAACGCTGAAATGTAGTGAATATGTTATAATAGCAAATTGCGTGCATTTTCACATTCAGCCAAAATTCCCAAAGGAAACATTATTTGGCTGTCAGGACCAAATCAATGGTAACAACTAAACTACGAAGACTGAAGACGTGAATAATCCATATTATAACTCGACACTGGTACCAATGGCTCATATTATTGTAGCTTATTGCCATTAAACAAGAAGGAGAAGAAGAACGCGTCACGTGAGCATACATACCGATGATGAGTTCAATAAAATGACTCCCCATCCATTATTGCCTATAGAAGTTTCAACTTCAGAAATATAAAAATAATAGACATAGCTAGTAAGTTTCTTACCAGACCTGTTAGCTTACCCTTGAAATCAATTCTAATTTCGAATTCCATTCAATTCCAATCTCACCACACTTATATTTGGTACTCATAAACAAAATCGAGAAAGAATTCTTCGCATTCATCGTTGTTATTTTCACCAAACGTGGCGTATTTTATTACTTTAAATTAATAACATTACCGGACTCGTTCACCACAAAGACGCTTTCTTGAAATTGTGCAACATTAACAATTTTAAACTACGTCAAAATCACGTCGGAAGTAGGAAATATTTGACTTAATCGACGAGAGATTTTACGGTCGGCGCACTCCTCACTCCACTCCGTCCGGGGCGACAGCGGGGCGTAAGCACGCACGCCCGTAGCCCACCTGCGACACGTTGCCTTCGTCGTTAGGCCGATCACTGGAGCAGGGTGACTTGACGTTAGTGGTCGGACCGACGGAATACCCGTTGAGGAGTACCCTCCCATCGACCAACGTCAAGGAGAGGACGTCAGGAACCCCACCCACATCGGTGTTTATAATAAATAAATTTCTTTCCTTCCTTTCAATATTAATGATTTATTTTTTTGATTTTTTGACTAATAATCCTTATTTAAAAGGTTTAAGAAGGGCATTTTCTCCAAGGTAGGCAACGGTGTAGCTATGTCCCTGATATTGCAAAAGTGCGGCAGGATCACTAACCATTGGGTGTGTATCATATCTGTTAGCCACCATTGGCAATAAAAAAAAATTGCAGGGACGATAGTTATCGTAAGCAAAAAACGCTAAGTCTATCAGCGACAGCTACCAGTCATCATCATGTCCTTGTGTAATAAAAATGGTTTAAAGCATTGCTTTTATCCACAGACGATAGGCGTACCTCTAGAGTTCTCAATAAAGATACAGATTAACTTATCCGTGAGGAGCGCGCCTAGCAACCTCCTAACAAAACCATTGAAAGACAAGGTTCTACCATTGGCATGGTTGAAAATGGTAAGTTTTATTTGTTGATTTGTTGTTTCTATTTTCTTTTTACCATAGATATTAATTTGCTTCAAAGAACTTTTAGCAGAAACTTAAATTAGTCGAGTTCCAAATTTCCTATTTAGTTCATCATCGTTATCACAGATCATATGTCATATGTCCCACTACTTGAGACCTTCTACGACCGGAGGCAAATTGGCCTACTGGCCACGCTGGTCAGACGTGTTGGCATAGAATTTCATTTCGAGTTTACCTTCTCTTGCACCGATGATCCTCTTAAAAGAGTTTTACGACACCCACGAGCAAGAGAGGGAGTGATGTATCCTTACTCCGTCTCTACACGTCTTTAGTTATTTGTTGCAAATTTTATATAATACGTATTGAAGGGCAATACACTACATGCTTCTCTATTGATGTCTATTCTTCATAATGGCAATGCAATTACAAACACATCTTTCTCTAAAGCCACATCAAGAGTTTGCATTTGATTTTATACATTTTTAAGAGTATTATAGATATTTTAATATTAGGCTTGCCGTTTGGTGACAAAGTAAGAAGACAAAAAACCTGTGGTATGGTAAGTTCTCCATGTAAGTTTTCCGTGTGGTGACGGAGTAAGAATACAATTCACCACTCCCTATCTTGCCCGTGGATGTCGTAAAAGACGACTGAGAGATATAATATGCACATAACATCTATGCAAGAGAAAGAAAAGTCGAAATATAACCCTATACTAACATGTCTGACCTGCATGGTATAGTAGGTCAAATTCCCTCCCATTGTGGAGGAGGCCCGAACCCAACAGTGGGACGTATGTGGGCTGCGATGACGATGATGATGATGATGGTAAATTCAGTTTCCCTCCCATTGTGGAGGGGGCTCGATCCCAGCAGTGGGACGTTTATGAGCTGTGATGACGATATTCGGATTATTACAGTTATTCAGCTATTAAAGATATTACAGCGATATAAATGATTGTAAAATGATTTTATTTTGTTTCAGTCTTGCAAGTCACCACCCCCAGATGTCATCAAACTGCTAAGACTACGTCTGGTCATCGGTCCACCTCTATTTATTACAATTGTCGTTCTACTATTCACTGCAGGCGTCATCCTCGGCGTTCAAGGTTTCTACAGAGTCTGGAGACCCAGGTACAAGATTATACCACCTGCACAACCTCTGGTTCCTATCGTTAGAAGGAAGAGTCAAGAAAGAAGAAGAAGTAGTGTTCATGAAAACATAGCCTTTAAAGAGGATGATGTGCTGGGTATAGAAGCCGTTTCATTATTAGCTATCAATGAAGATGATAATGATTTTGTAGAATTACTTATTAGTGATGATAGTGAAGAATGATTTAGCATGAGTTTCTATATTGATTGAGTATTAAAGGATTACAATTTATTAATTTAAAGTCTAATACTAGGAGCATACTGTCGACAATCGTTTGTCTACAACCGCTGGCCGGGTCGTCCGGGGTAGTACTTACTACACTCGCGTAAAATATCGATGTCTTAGTAGTAGTAATTTGTTACTGCATTTCTCGGTGAACGAGAGAGACGGAAGCCCAACTTTCTCAAGGTGTTTGCATGTGGTGGAACTTTATTACATAAATAGAAAATTCATTGAAAATAAATCATTGATTAATATAACTACAAAAGAAAAACTAATTAAAGATAAATTATTTTGGATATAAATTTTCATGATAAGAAAACTCTGAGGTTTTGCCTACACTCGATTGGAGGGGATAATTTTAGTTTGCTACCTATAAACTAGTCGGGTGTACAATAATATAACGTCAATACTCTATAAGCTTTATTTTATAAAGCTGTAATATTATTCACTATAGTTATTTATCGCTGTGAAAACAAACCGAATAGATTTACGCTTTTCTTAGGCAATTCAAGATAAATTAGAACGTTTAGTGAATATTATATTTGAAATAATTTATTTAGTTTTAAGTAATAAGTTATTAGAAACAATAGACCGCAGGCGGTTTTTAATTGTTTAATATATTATTAATTTAATTTTATAATAATTACATTACTCATATGAGTAAGGCATACGGGGTATTATTATTTAAGGCAGCTTATAGCTGAATAGATTATTTTAATAATAAAAAAAGATTGTGTGTACAAAGTACGCATATCAGAAGTGAAGAAACTCCTTTATCCTTCATTTTTCATCTTTCATCCTTTATCCTCTATCCTTTATCTCATTCTCTCGCCGGCTGAATCCTATACATTTACGTGTATGGACTCGCTTTTTCGTTTCATCGAGTTTGAAATCACAACGATTCTAAAAAAGTTTCACTTCAAAAATATCTGTCTATTTACAAAACTGTCCTTATTTTTATTTAAGGTAAGGTATATAAAATTTCAGTCAGGTGACGGGTTATGAATACGATCAGTGACATAGCGTGTGTTAGATGGGCCCTGTATCAAAATGTGTGTGAGAATCCAAGGGAAAGGTTAAGTGTTAAAAAATAAAAGAAAAAAGTAGCGATAACGGGATTTTTAAATAAAATTGTCCTAACAGTTATTCTCAAAAATGTTATTAATCATTATAACATTTTAGGAATTTTTGCTTTGATTCGGAGCCCCTACAGTCTATGGGCCCGGTATCATTGATACCGCTTATGCGGCGGTATCTATGCCCCTGAATATGACCGTTTAATTTCCAGTGGGTTTCGTGAAAATTGATTTTGAGGGAACGTCAACTTGCCTGCTGAATATCGTGACTATGATGACTATTAGATGTGATGTGAAATGTAGATAAAAATTTTCTTTTTAATTGTCATTTACAGGTACTTGGGTACGAAATCAGTAGTGAGTGACAGCCAGGGGGTTAGAGCGAAAACTGCCGATACTGTATGATGCTTCACATTTGATTTCAAATTGAGATTAAAACTTAAAGCACGCATAATATTTCTAAATTATCATTTATTCATAAAATCAATTGTGTTTTGTGCTATGGTAGTCATATAAAGCTTCGAATTATAGTCCGAATAGGTAATCAACTTTTAATTGACTTCAAGAAAGGTTTACAGTTCGTTGGAATTTTTATTTTTTTATGTATGTTCATCGATTACTCGGAAACGCTTGGATCGATTTTGGGAAATATTTTTTTGTTCGGGAGGCCATACCTTTTAGGTGGTTACATAATCATTAGGTTAATATCTGATGATGAGATCTGTCGCTTAAAAGTAAATATATATTTTAAGTAAATATTTTTTAACAAAAATAACCTACTACAAACAGTAAACTAAAAAGCAAAAAAAAATGTAGTGCTTTAATAAAATACTTAATGAAAAAACAAACGCACTAGTCGCCCCTACGATTTTTGCAAGTTTCCCTCGATTTCTCTAATCTGCCTCTCTAATCATCAAACCCTGATTTCTTTATTATGGGATCACCTTTAAAATATCTTCATGCCAACAAAAAAAGAATCATCAAAATCGGTTCATAAACGACGAAGTTATTTGCGAACAAACATAATAAAAGCATAAATACGGTCGAATTGAGAACCTGCTCCTTTTTTGAAGTCGGTTAAAAAGAAAACCACTTTCAAAAAAGACTGAGAATTTAAAAAGAAAAAAAAAACATTTTCTGAAGAACCGCTTATAAATCATTTTCTTATACGAATTTCTACCTCGGGCACGGACTTTATTGAAGGCGCATTCCTTTTTTTTTAATCTAGTTTCTAGATAGATTAAAGTTTCTTTAACCTAATACTAAGGCTTTAAACCCTTGTATCGCGGTGAATTAATAAACACAACGTACAAAAATCACACCTGGACTCGGAACAATCATTTCTGGATTAAGTCTTGTCTTGTATGCCATGAACGAACCCACTGTAAACGACTAAGGAGGTCAGCACTAAGGCCTCGCCTTTAACGTATACATATAGATCTAAGCCTTATTAAATGTTCTAAGAAAACTGTCTTCATTGATTATTAACAGAGCATTAGTAATTTGAATACTCATTTGCATAGTTTTCGATAAAATCACTATTGTGTACGTCATAATTGCCGTTATGATTGTAGGGCTGTTGATATTGTTTAAAATATCGTTTTTTCGATATTTTTAAATATATCAATATCGGAGTACGATATATCGAAAAAAAAATATTGATATTTCGATAATTTTCCCCATGACTACTTTTTAACTTTGTCCATTGCGGGGTTTTCGTGATGAGCTTTTTTTAGCTAAATTCTAGGAGTAACTGTTAACTTATCATCAATTTCATACCAGCATTTTTAGAGTAGATTAAGTTTGCGGTGATTTTGTAGAATAAATACTTTACAAGAAAAGATAAAACAACAAATTTATCCAAATAAATATCGAGCCTCGATATTTATTTCTCAACTAATCGATAATCGATATATCGTCCAAAAAAATATCAGTAATAAGTATCGATATTTTTAAATAATAATATCAATATTTCGATATTTTATCAACAGCCCTATGTGATTATGAATATTAACGTCGATGAACTTAGCATAATTTTGTACGATCGTATTCGTAAGTGAAAATTAGTACAGATATTTGAATGATCTTCATTTGCGTGGTAATATATTATTTTCGAAACCTGTTTATAATATATTGCCAGGAGAAAAAGCCAATGTAACAAGTAGAGGAAGAATTTCTAAGCACACAGTATTGTGTTTTAAGAAACAATTGAAAAGTTAATGTTTATTTATTAATGGCGTAGCAGACATTTATGAAGTTATACTACATTTGGCGCATTCGGTAAAATGAGAGTAAATTTTTACACACAAAAAACGCAAATGATAACTAAATAACGCGTTATAATAACACTTTTAATGTATTAAATACCTTTTTTCTGTTATTAGTGTAGTTTTTTCATAACGCGAATGAGACTTTTATCTTGTTACATCAAGGAAGTACAACTTCTTACGTGCGTACATAAGTACATACAGACTTTTTTTGTTATGGGAATAAAATTAAGGTTTGAAAAATTTTATTTTTGTGCCAACATAAGTACATACACAAATTTTTTTTTTTTGTTATGTGGGGAATTAAATTAAGGTATGAAATCTATTTTTTTTAATTACTACGCCCTTTATTATAGTTTATTGGTGGGTTTAGTTTTAATTATCAATTGTGATATTAATTATAATTAGATTATAATGAATGTGGTATAAATATATTAATTTAATAGACTGAAGGTGAAGTGTTTGTATTTCAATGCGAAATAAATTAAAATATTTTTTTCATGAACAAATTGTTTTATTATTTACATTAAATACATTTAATAATAATTATTAATTTATAACTTGTTTATTAACTTATCAATAACATTTTTATTTATATACATTATTTTATCGGTTTCTTGATTGTTCTATAGTTGAATGTGTACATTTTCGAATATTCTCACAGATCATGGAAATAAATCACGCTACTATTAAGATGTGTGAATTTTCATGATCTGTGATATCATCATTTCGGCCAAATTATATGAATCCTATTACTACTTATTACTAAGTTCATTTCAATCTTATATTTTCTACAAAATGAATTTAAAAACCTAATAATTATTTACAATTGAACAATAATTTCGAAAACTACATTAATTACATATTATTTCAAAAATTTAAAAAAGGAATCCTAATTAAATCACAGTTATTTTTGAGTGGATTTAAATTAATAAAATAAAATTTAGCATTATACACGGTGACATTTTTATCGTCTTACAAAAAAAAAAACCATAAAAGTATCCGACCAAAAAAACATATCTAACGTATTTAAATCTTCGTATTTAAATATTTAAATAGTGGCAGTTATAAAAAAATAATAAAAAAAATAAATTTAAGTTAATATTTTGTAACAGTCTGTTTATCATGTTTACATTTTAAACAAAAGCAATCATGCGGAATTTCGTTAGCCAATCATAGGTATGAAGTCCACGTGGACGGCTTTTACAAAGCGTAATTGCCTACGGTAGATGCCTAACAGGTATCCTTTGCGATGGCGCCGCGAGTCAAGTGGTCGTAGTACCTACATACTACATCAGCTGTGTTGAGTACAGCGTGTAGCGAGCGCATAGCGCTCGCTACACGCTGTTTCCTTACTATTTTAATTAGTAATTATTTATAATAACTTTTATTAAAAAATATTCTATTAAATATTGTTTTTAACCTTTTAATTCATCATCATCTTGCTCTTATCCCAATTACTTGGGGTCGACGCAATATGTCATCTGTTTTGACATATTGCAAAAAGTTTCGGCAATGACTTTTATGACCGGCCGCCTGCCTGACGTCAACCCTCCTTGGGAATGTAATCGTTGACCCAAATGGTACCAGATGGAGTTGGTCCGGGTCAATCTAGGGCTCTTAGTCGTCTTTTACGACACCCACGAGCAAAGCAAGGGTTGGTAGTATTCGAAGCCGCTACCATACAGCACATGTTTTTAACCTTTTAATTATAATAATGAATAATAGATACTGGATACTTTAATTGACCTGCTTTTGTAAGACGACATAAATGTCACCGTGTATAAAATAATAAATTACATTGCGAGTGGTGACGGAGTAATAATACAAATTATCACCCCATATCTTGCCCGTGGGTGTCGTAAATGACGACTAAGATATATGATGTGAGTATATCATCTAAGCAAGAGAAAAGCTCGAAATAAAACCTTATACCAATCCGTCTGACCAGGGATCTTTGGTAGGTCAATTTCCCTTTTAATGTGAAAGAGCCTTAAGTCCAGCAATAGGATATACAGGGTGTATCAGGTTATGGGGCAATTGTTCTAGTATGTTGTAGTTTAAGTAATTAGAATGTTAGTACACAATAAACCATATAACATAAAAGTTATAGTGATTTCAAAAATATGTGTCTAAGAGTCTATGCCTTAAATGTTACGTATTATATAGGCATGTACAGATAGGATACATGTAGCCATGTAAAGCTTTGACGGTATAATTTCATTCATTTATACCTAGTATTGCGCAAACGCTTCAATGACAGCGTAGGTACAAACGCGAGCCGACAACGGTCATCGGCAGATCAGCTGATTTAAAGCGAAGTTTTAATAAAGTACAAATATGTCGCAGATTAAGTATCACTGACTTTATACATTTCAATCAGATTTACACGAAAAATCGATGACAAAATTGAAAACTTTACATGACTAATTCATTAACGAATCAATATTTTTCCTTCAAATTTTTTTCATGTTCCTACCACCATTGTCTAACTCCCATTTGACCAGTTGCCCCATAACCTGATACAGTCTGTATATGAGCTGAGAGGAAATAAACGCCTACTTTTTCATTGACAAAAATTATTATAGTATATTATTATATAGATTGATTTATAGAGACTTTGAACGCGCAACTTCATTTTTATTATTATTGTAATAAAAATGAAGTCGCACATTCAAAATCTCTATGCTCCTCTATCATATGCTTAAAAGTGCAATAGGCAGACAACTATCAACAGTATGCTCTTACAGCATACTGTTGATAGTTGTCTACCTACAGCCGCGGCCCGCGTTCACTTTCTTCACGGTAGGCAGAGGCCTTACAAAAGGCCATGAGCGGCAGCAACACTTACCATCAGGTGTACTGTTTGCTCGTATGCCACTGTAGGCAAAAAATATGCAGTATAATTTTTTTACTTAATTTGATATCAAACGATCTTAATATCCATTTAAAATAATTGTTTGCTCGCAGTTTTAAGGTTCTGACGGCAAGCTTCGTCACTGCCATGTTCTTTCATTATGGAATTTCATGGTCATTAAAGTACGCTATATGTATTTATTAACTTGTATGGTTTGTATGTAGATAAAAGAATGTTTTTAGTAAAAACCCCATCAAACCACTTGCCATATAATAAATATTTTAATCGGTAAATAAATGATGTAGCATATAAAAATTTAATCTATACAAATAAATAAAATTGAAGTGTCTGTTTGTAATGTCAAAATAATAGGTTTTTTTCATGCTCACATGGCACGATACCTATGCCTAAAAAGCAGTTTAATTTTCTTTTTTGTGGCACTCTGTGTATTTGTTCTGAGTAATCTTCAAAACGGCTGGACCGATTTTGATAATATTTCACATCCAAATAGCTGTCTATATAAGGAAAAGGAATAATTGATTTTCTTCTCAGAAAAATCCTATAAAGTTTTGCTCGATACGGGACTCTAATCCGAGATCATATCTTAGGAGATATTGCACATTTAAAATGTGGGATCAAAGCGGCTGCAACCGAAGCGAAGCAAGGACGGGTCGCTAGTTCAATATAAATGTCTGAATGGATAGATGGAGATAAAACAGAAAAAGTTTACATAAATATTAATGAATTTGTATGACCAATATATGTTACCCAGTGATAAGGTAACAGAAATGAGTCCTCAACACTATCAAAATAAAGCTTAAAATCACTCGGCATGTTATGACGAGGATATGCTCAGAATGTGTATGTGGTGACTGGACCAGGGAATAGTCCATCACCCGCAGAAAGTCCGGTCGCGTGAAAGCGACCGAGCTCCGGGAGGAGCGTAAGGGGGGGACTGTGCCCGACAGGGTATCGCGTCGAGCTGGCCACGGATAACAGGGACCTTGGTACTAGTGGTTGACCTAATGGCGAAAGGGAGGAAATGCGGTCACCCCGGAGGGAACAAGCGCTGTATGTACTGACTATAGCCCATCCAAAAAAAAAGGATCATTGTGCAATATAAACTCCAGATTTTTTTATTATGTGGGCGACAATCGAGCAAACCGCACATCTGATAGTAAGTGGTACTACCGTTAATGGACTTTTGCAATATCAGGAATACAGCCAGGCTACTGCCTACCGTGAAGAAAGCACTCTTACACCTCGTTTAAAGAAGGACATGTCATAGCACTCGGGAAACACAGCAGCAAGTGCTTCATTCCAGATCCTGCACGTACGTGGGAGAAATTATCGCTGGAAACGTACAGTTGAAAACCTTATGGCCTTCTAGCCTTGCCAGGTGAAATGGGTGTAGAATATGATAATACAGTGGTGGGCAAACTATTTTAATGGCGGGCCACAAAATTTAAGAAATTCTAGGGGAGGGCCAGAATTATAAAAAATGCATTTTGTAATAAACAAAATACCTTTTACGCCTTGTTAGGCGTGTGAGACTTATGGAATTGTTTTTGATCTTCCATGATATTTTCGAAAGCAGGTTCCACCTGTGACGAAGCAACTTTCAGCAGTGCGAAAGGGTGTTCATCAGTCAATCGGTTTCTAATTGAGTTTTCCGTTCTCGCCTTTGCCGCCTGCGCCTCACATTTCACCACGCTTTTCACCCCGTATTGCCCAACACATCAACTACGCAGCTAGTTTAGCTTCACCGATAGGTGAAGAGTGGAATGGAATTTTTTATCTTTTAGATGAGAATGGAATTTTTCCAATAAATAAACTAATACCTATGACAGACTATCGAGATAATTATAATTATGTGATAATGAACGCTCAAACACCCCTGACGAATTGGCTATCATTAAAAATTCGGAGATTTTTAATTATAAACGTCAGATTGTATTTTTTGCGCTAAAATGCCGACTAGAATATTTAGGATGGATGGACTCTCGGCGGGCCGGATTAAATACTTTCGCGGACCGGAGTTGGCCCGCGGGCCGTACTTTGCCCATCACTGTGATAATATGTAAAGAACAACTGTAAGCGACATAGCCAAAAGATTCACACCACCAAAGACACCACCTCCAAGCTCACGAGCTTTTAGGCAAAAAAGATTCAAGAGTGACCACTAATCGATCTAGCTTTTTAGGATGATGCTCCACAAACTAGACTTTTTGAAATGAAAACTTTTATAGGCATGTTTGGATAGTGATTCAAGTAAGTCCGCATCGACATATTCACGTAACCTGTTACTGCCATTGTCACTATGTCTGTGCAGATAAATGTAAAAAGTTTTAATTTAAGATCAAAAAATTAATTTGAATATACAAAAAATAACAACTGCTTGTTCACACTTTTAAGTTTACGCTTCTGTTGGCAGTTGTCTGATTACTTTGTATTTGTATTATTATTATTATTTTAGCTTATGAAAACATCACACTATTGGGCTTGAGCCTCCTCCACAATGGGAGAGCAATTGACTGCAAATGCTGTTCGGATAGGTTTTTATTTGGAGTATAGAGTATTTCTTCTGTTGCAATGATATTATCTGCTTAAGTACTTTAGCAGTCTTCTATAATCACTTACAGAAAAGAAGGAGGGATGCCGAATTGTATTCCTACTCCATTACCATACGGATCGTGCATATTTAAGAAAACAAATACCTATTAGAAGAAATGAATTACAATTAACAAATAAAAAATACTTAATAATAATTGGAAAAATCATCATCGCAGCCAACATACGGCCCACTGTTGGGCTCGGGCCTCCTCCACAATGGGAGGGAATTTACTAATCCATGCTGGTCAGACATGTTGGTATATAGGGTTTCATTTCGAGTTTTCCTTCTCTTGCATAGATGTTATATACATATTATATCCCTTAGTCGTCTTTTACGACATCCACGGGCAAGATAGGGAGTGGTGAATTGTATTACTCCGTCACCACACGGGGCCTATTAGGAGAAATGAATTACACTTAAATAATAAATAAAACATACTTAATAATAATTAGAATAATACTTAAAATGATTAGAAAATTATTTATATTAATCCATTAATGGTATAATTTATCGGTAACTAAATCATTAAAATACTGTAGTATATTATATTTTATCAATAACATAGAATATTTTTTTAATTTATATTTTAATTGAAACAGAGACTAGACAATATATTTACAAATTGGTAAACTTAACTGCAAATTGAACTAACAAACTAACATTAGTTTGTTAGTTCAATAATAATAACATAACTTAATAATAATAGCAGATAATTTACAAAAACATGAGCGAGTTTTTGAAAAAAACAAAAATATTCCTGTATAAAAATTAAACCCACAGTACCTCAACAGTAAGGTGCTACATGCATCGTCAATTATATTGATTTAGGTGTTACCTAAAATTTAGGGGTAGGTGATTTGTGTGGGCATAAAACGCCAAAATAAAATTTGACGTTTCGATAAGTTAAATCATGTTTTGATCTAATTAAACTACATATCTATATACGTATATGAAAATCGATATGTATGTTTATTTCGTATACATTCCCGAATGACTGCACCTATTTTGATGAATGTCTATTCAAGTGGATACAATAATGACTTAAATTAACAATTGACCTCGATAGATGGCGCTGTGATCAATTTCAAGGCATTCTATGTTTATTTTTTGAGATTTGTAGAAGTGTCTTTTAGGTCAACTTTTTTTACGAAATAATCTTTGTAAAGTTCTCCACTTTGCAAACATATAATTTAATAGACAGAAATTGTATTCAGAAACAGAACAACAAATTGTGGGTCGCACATATTTACATTGTTCAACGAACCCACGATCCAGGCACGATAAGTCGATGTTTTAACCTCTAGGTTATCTGTGCAGTCTACAACTAGTATATCTACAATTATTAATTGATTTCTGTCAAGGGTTGAGAGCCCTCAGCGCTCACCCATAGTCAGGGCAGTACACACAAAAAAAATCCTGTCAAATAATACTGTTAAACAGTTTGAATGTTACTAACGGAATAGAACCTGCACTATGTAGCGTAAACATGTGCGTATATCCAGGATACGTAATGAGCTACGTTTGTGTAGACGTCTGGTACTCCTCGCCTAGCGCAACCAGACCCGAATGAAGTCAGACCACGGAGCTCCCAACGACCACCTGATCTACATTGAAGTGGACCTCCACTGTCACCCTGGAAAGATAGCAAACTGTTAATATCTTCAATAAACCATAAGCTTTTTGTTGCTTAAATATATCATTTTAGTTTCTGCTCGCGTCTTCGTCCGCGTGGTATAGATATATTGGACTAACGCTAACTTTAACCTAAGACTTTGTTTACGTAAAATGTGAAAATATTTTTTAATTATTCGATTCTGTCACACATGATTTTTGCGAAAATTTTGCCGTTTACGGCAGCGGAAGCTCTCAAAAGGAAAAAAATACTATTTTGAAACATTATTCATTGGTGTTCGCTCCTGTTGGTCTTAGCCTGATGATATAGCCTATAAGCCTTCTTCGATAAATGGGCTATCTAACACTGAAACAACTATTCAAATCGGTCTAGTAGTTCCTGAGATTAGCGCGTTCAAACAAACAAACTCTTCTTTGCTTTATGTATTAAAGTATAGAGTATAGATTTACGGTAAATCTATATAAGTTTGTGTATGCGGAGATTAATGAATATGGAGGAGGCAAAAGTGGTACCTATATCAAGATCGTAGCAGGTGGAGGGAAGTGGTCTCTGCCTACCCTTATGGGTAAGTATGTATATACGTATGGTAAGGGAGTAAGGATACAATTTGCTATTATTTCATTTTTATCCAGTAAAATAGTGATAGAACGTTCAGGCGTGCCTCAGGGTTCGCACCTTGGCCCCCTACTCTTTAATATTTTATTAATGGAATATTACGATGTTTTCATAATTCAAAAGCATTATTATATGCTGACGATACTAAAATTTTTTCTGTTATAAGATCCTCTGACGACTGTAAACTATTTCAAAATGACCTGCACACGTTTTATAATTACTGCATAGATAATAATCTTAAATTAAACATTGATAAATGTTATACAATTACATTCTCTGGCAAAAAATATCCAATAAATTACTTATATAATTTTAAGAATACTTGTATAAAGAGGGTAACCGAGGTGAGGGATCTGGAGGTACTCCTAGATGATACTCTTTCCTTTGTTCCTCATATCAATAGAATAACTGAACGTGCGTACAAGATGTTGGGCTTCGTCTTTAGACAATGCAAAGACTTCAAAAATATAAATACTTATTTAGTATTACACAATTCATTAGTAAGAACTCATCTGGAATTTGCATCAATCATATGGAACCCTATTTATGCGAAGTATAAGAATCAAATTGAGGGAATCCAGAATAAATTTGTACGTAGGCTTAGATATAGGTTTAATAATAGCTCAACTCAACTGTTATCCTTGCAGCAACGGCGTGAGCATAGAGACCAGATATTTTTATATAAAATTGTGCACAGTATCATTGACTCTCCGTATCTTCTTGGCCAGTTAGATTTCAGATGCTCAAGACTTACGGCTCGCTCTAATTCATTATTCTCAGTGCCTACATGTAAAACTAATTATTCATATAACCGATTCTTGGTAAGAGCTTGTAGAACTTATAATGGTAGCTATAGTGAAATTGATATATTCCATAAGGAACTTGCTCAATATGTTTCATTAATAAAGAAGATAAGAACTGATGTTTAATTTATGACTATAATGTACTCTGTAATATTAATAATATTTGTCTACTGTTTTTGTTCTTAATTTCATCCTCTATAATCTATAATTTTAGTTTCTATAGTTTTGATTATGATTTTTTTTTTATTATTTGTCTTCATATTGTGTTATACATAAGTGGAAACTGTTTAGCTATTGTTACGTGCATTTGTTTTTACCTTACCTGTATTTTTAAAAGCTGTATGTTTTCCTTAATAAATAAATAAAAATAATTAAGGAAACGCGACCGTGGTTATGAATACGTCGGATTATAATGATAAAATTAACCAACTTTTGTCGGATGAAACAACGTACAAGAAGGTCAAAACAGACCCCACCAATGTCGTTCTAAAGAACACAAAGAAACTAATAATAAAGTACTCCGATACATTACATCTAGACGTGAAAAATCTAATACCACCATGCGTCAAACCACCTAAATTATATGGGTTGCCCAAGATACACAAATCAAATGCACCACTGCGACCAAGAGTAAGTCAGATCGACACGCCGACTTATAAATTAGCACAGAAGGTTGCGAAAGTCCTCTCCCAACTCCGGGGACACACTAGTGCATTTGTGAAAGACTCTTACCATTTTGTCAGTGAAATTAAAGATCTACATCTCGCTGACAATGAAACTATGGTCAGTTTTGATGTCACATCACTCTTCACCTCTCTACCTGTGGAGGATTGCATCAAAACCATATCTAAGAAGCTATCTAACAATAATATGCCATTGGGATATGCGGAACTGTTACGTCAATGCCTAACAACTGGCTATTTAATGTGGAATGATGACTTCTACAAGCAAGTAGATGGAGTGGCTATGGGCTCGCCAGTCTCCTCTGTCGTTGCCGATATATTCATGGAGGACTTCAAGGAGACGGCCTTATCAAGCTCACCTGTCACACCCAGGTTCTACAAGCGGTACGTAGATGACACTTTCACAATATTACCCACAGACAAAATAACCATATTCCTAAACCATCTTAACTCCATTAATCCAAAAATTCAATTCACTATGGAACTGGAGTCAAATAACTCTTTAGCCTTCTTAGACATTTTGGTTATACGTAACCCTAATAACACCTTGAGTCATACAGTGTATCGTAAAGCAACACATACAGACAGATACTTGAACGGTGATTCTCATCATCCCCCTTCACAGTTAGCTACCGTGTGTAAATATTTGTTGCAGAGAGCACGAGGAATCTGTGACGATGAACACCTGGCTGGGGAGCTGCAGCATGTCAAGCAGGTGCTACGTGCAAACAAGCTGCCAGTTCCTCGCCCCCGTCGCAGAGACCGAGTGAAACCACCCACAGTTGAGCGCCTTCCTGCAATACTACCTTATGTCAAAGGAGTCACTGACAAGATTGGCTACATCCTGAAACGCTCTTCCATTAAAACTTATTTTAAGCCACTGAAGAGGATTAGCCAATTCTTACCACCTGTCAAGTGCCAGATCCCTTTACAAGATGCAGGAGTATATAAACTTGACTGTGACTGTGGTCTCTCTTACATTGGACAAACAAAGAGATCCATAAGAACTCGGATCAAAGAACACATAGCCGATGTGAAGCACCGCCGGGACACTAGGTCTGCAGTCTGTGAACATAGTCAGGACCGCGCCCACCATAACATCAGGTTTGATAAACCACAAATCCTCGCAAAAGAACACCGATACCTGTCTAGAATGGTACGCGAGGCTATTGAGATTAAAAAATACAAAAATTTCAATAGAGAGGATGGCTGGGTGTTACCATCAAGCTGGGATCCTGTTATAAACATTATTAAAAAGAAATCCAAAAAGACCACCACAAGACTGCAAGACACCGTGAGCTCATATTGTATAGATTTGACCCACAATAATAATAACTAAAGATAATTTTATAAATTAAAACCTTTTTAGTAACATAAAGTAAGCCGCCTTCAAAATTAACTTTAATTTAGCATCATGTTACCTGAGTTTTCTTGCCGGATCTTTCTCAGTGTAACCGTGTTCCGATCCGGTGGTAGTATACTAGATTATTAGTTAGTTTTTAAATATAATTACTATTAATTTTAATGTTTAATTATTACTAACCATAAACAATATAATTTTTTCATATAGAATCATTTTCTTCTTACACTGGCAATAAATTTTGTATCAAAATGTGGGTCAATATTTAATAACTAATTTCTGTATCGGGTAGATAATTATAAAATTTTCTGCAGTAACGATGACTTGTTGGACGTGAGACATCTTAGTCCACCCGTGATCATGAACGCTGTAAAGTGTTCGAAACGTCGGGTAATCAAAAATCAAATACAAACGCGATAAAAGCCGTAAAGTAGTTTTGTTTAAAATGTATAATACTCGCGTAAACATCAGAAATCATTAAATAAAAATAAATTAAAATAAAAGATGATTTTCCGTGTGGTGACAGAGTAAAAAAATACAATTCACCATCCATTACCACCTATCTTGTCTGGTGATATCGTAAAAGACGACTAAGGGTAGATCTAATTCAAATTATTTATTATGCATAAACCCCGAGAGGCCACTTACATATTGTCAGGTTTACAATTACCAAAAAAAATATACTACCACCGGATCGGAACGCTACCGCTACTGAGAAGATCCGGCAAGAAACTCAGCGGGCTTGTCTATTATTTTTATTATTTTTTTTTTCTTCTTACTAGATATACAATTGTGTACATGTTTTGTAAGAACTAGCTCCAATGTGATGCCCTTCGAACCGCAAGATGCTTAATATAAGGAAATTATATGTATGTAACGCCTATGCATATCGCGCAGCATGGAATAGCAGGCCCGTTCTATTTTGGAGAAGTATCGATCCCAAGTTGGCCGTGTAAGCCGAGATGACAAGACGACTAATATAAATATTAATTGCACGAGATGCAGAACTCGAAATTAAAATCCATACTGAGCCCATCACGATCAATGATCTTGCCCCAATAACTTGGGGGTCGATATATGTACTCTCGTTTTATCTATACAAATAAATAAAATTGAAATGTCTGTTTGTAATATCAAAATACTGGACTTTTTTCATGCTCACACGGTTATTTGCGCGACACCTATGCCTAAAATACAGTTTAAAAATTTTTTGTTTGTCTGTCTGTCTGTTCGTTTGAGGTAATCTTCAAAACGGATAATTTCAAACGGACAGAACGGATGATTTTGATAATATTTTACTATCAGGTAGCTGTCTATATAAGGAGTAACTTAGAACTTTTGAGCAGGTTGCATCAGATAGAGCTAGCCCTGATCTATGTAAGTCGTCTTATGCACTAGGTGGTATATTAAGTTAATATCCCTTCTATTGTGGAGGAGGCTCGAGCCCAGCAGTGGGACGTATATGAGCCAAATTTATAATAAAATAACAGATAGGGGCCAGGTTACGGTTCTGCAGTAACCATGAACACTGAAAAGTTCTCGTGGTCACGGGAAAAGTAAAAAACAAATACAATCGCGTTAAAATCCTTAAAAATAATTTTATATCATGTAATGGCTGGTATATGTATAAATTTTTTATATATTTATTATAATAAAAGAAAGTCGTGTTAGTTATACTATTTATAACTCAAAAACGGTTGTACCGATTTACCTGAAAATTGGCGGGGAGGTAGCTTAGAACCAGGAGACGGACATCCCGTTCGACCGGGTTCCCGTGGGACTTGGCATAAAACGTCAAAGAGAATACAAGTCAATATAAAACGTAGTATAACAAATAGGCATCTATCATGTAATAACAAAACGCAAATGACAGCTTAGCGTTTGCCGGGTCGGCTAGTTTATTATAAAAATGATAACAGTCTGAAAATAAAATAACTATCTTATTCGCTCCATCATTCCTAAGTCGAGCCCAGCAGTGGGACGTATATGAGCTGTGATGATGAACAACATCTGATTAACTTAACACAAGTTAAGTAAGAACATCTTGTATGTTAAGTGAAAGTAAGATAATTCAAACTTTCCAATTTGATGACCAATATGACGGCCATCAGAAACAGCATTGAAATGTTACAGTTGACATTCGATGGTATCTACTGTTGCTAAATGAGTGATCGTGTATCTACGATCTCGAAACAGAACAAGTATATTGATATTTAGTCACATATCGACTTGAGTATTTGTGTTGTGTCTCGCATCTTTGAAATATAAAGAAAGAGAAATATTCTGTTCTCAATAAATCTAATAAAAAACACAAACATAACTAAAGAAAACGCCCGACCACCGGAGCAGAGTTCCTTGACTTCAGTGGTCGGCCCGAGATTTAGAAGCACTGGAGCACACTTTGTGGCGAAACATGAGAGGAACCTACATCCAGCTGTGGACGGCGATAAGCTGGATGATGATGATGATGTTAATTTTGTCATTGCCCGCATGATGATAACATAAGATGTATTCTTAATGATTCAAATCCTTTGCTATCTCTTTAGAGTCACAATACTGACTGAATGATCACTAGAAGAACGACCTGGAGCACTCTCCTAAGAAATTTATAACACCAAAGGCGGTTAATGCCAACTTTTTTTTTTGGGTGGGCTATGGTCAGCGCATATGCCGTCCATTCCGTCCGGGGCGACGAAAAGACGGCGCGTGGCCCTATAACCCATCGTTATTCCTCTCCTTCGCCATTGGGCTGAGCACCGGTACCGAGTTCCTTGCCGTGGCCGGCCTGAACCCCCTTCCAGATGACCTCTCTATCTACAACGCCTCTTCTGGGGACGTCAGTCGACCTCGCGCGGTCATCCTCTCTGCGGGTGACGAGCTAATCCCCGGTCCAGTCACCCGCGGCCTCGGCTAAGGTGGCATCAGACGCAGGTAGTTAACGCTAACCTGTCTGCCAAGTAGTCATCATTCTTCTCCATGAAGAGGCCAGAGACCAATAGTAGACTCTGACAGGCTGATGAATGGATGCCCTCAAAAGGGCGTCTGAAGGGACGGACTAAGATTCTAACTTAGTCTGTCCTTCCATTATCGATAGTTATTACTGAAAAATAACATCTCAAAGTATCCTTTTTAATTAATTCAGCTTTTTTTTTTTTTGTGGGTTTGTCGCGGTCTGCGCGCCTACGCACCACTCCGTCCGGGGCGACAGAGGGGCTTAAGCACGCAACTCCCGCGACCCACCCAAAAACCACGTCGCCTTCGTCGTTGGGCCGACCACTGGAGCAGCGTTAACTTGTCGTCAGTGGTCGGCCCGACGGAATACCCCCTATTAGGGTACCCTCCCATCGACCGACGTCCCCCTCTCGGGGAGGACGTCGGTCTTTCCTCACGCGGTCGGCCTCTCAGCGGGTGACGGACTAATCCCCGGTCACGTCACCCGCGGCCTCGGCTAGGGCGGCATGAGGCGCAGATAGTTGCGCCTGCGCCGCCCCAGTCGCCGGCGGCGGATCTCCTCATCGAGGCTGCGCTCCTCGCGCAGGCGATCCGCCGCCTCCTTCCGCGAGATCACCGTCTCGCAGAAGGCTGCGACCGCGTCCCAATTCCCGACGCTGTCGACCATCGCCCTAGCGATAGCCGGCAGCGTGAGGTCCGTACCGATGATTGCGACGAGTTCACAGCGCTGCACTGCCCAAGCCCCGCAGGCCTCGAGCGTATGGCGCGCCGCGTCCTCGTCGCAATCGCAGTGGTGGCAGGACGGTGTACTCTCCCTCCTAACGACCTTGTGCAGGTATTTGGCGAAGCAATTAATTCAGCCTACCACCGATCACTACTGGACGTAGACCGCCCTCATGCTTCGCCACAAAGTGTAATCCTGTGCTGCCTGTATACAACGACGCCCAGTAACTTTCACCAAGTCGTCGGTCCACCTAGTGGGGGGCATCCTGCATTATCCGATACGTGGTCGCCACTCAAGAACCTTTATTCCCCAACGGCTGTCGTTTTATCGAGCGATTTGGCCTGCCCATTACCACTTCAACTTGCTAATTCTTCGTGCTATGCCGATTACACCTGTTCCTCTAGGGATTTCTATATTCCAGATCCTATCTCTCAGAGTAGTCCTGAGCATAGCCCGCTCCATAGTATGTGACTTTGAGTCTGGTTATGTGGTCTACATTTAGGGATCATGGTTCCTTGCCATAAGTCATCACTGGTAACGTATACTGGTGCAGTAACCAAGCAGAAAATGCACATATTAAAAAAAATATCGCAATAACCGATGTTAATAAGAAACAAATGATATTAACATGAACTTTTATCAATTATAAATATCAGTTTCAATAAAACTATGCCACAACGCTTAAAAATAAAGATATAAATCTATAAAGATGCCAATCTAAAATAATTGTCTCAATTAAAATGCCTTCAGAAATCAGAACATAGCGATCAAAGATTATTCGCAAATATGATATTCTGTTGTACTAACTTTTATTTTTTATTAATCTATATGTCAAGCTGTCTTATATAAGCATTGATTTAGGTATAGGTTGTCAATTTGGACTGTCAAAATCTCATATGAACATATTCAAAAAATCTAAAAGGACTTCTGATAGGAATGTGAAAGCGTCACGTGGTACTCTTTTAATATATTCAATATCTTATAGTCCATAAAATATAGCTTGATCTCTATGACAGATATCAATGAAACCGATGAAGTAGGTTTGAACGAGCGACAAGTTTACAATTTCATTTTGTATTACATATATTTTCATTCATTTGGTGTCAGTTTTATTGCAACTGAAGTCCAATATATTAGAATAAATAAATCGATAATCGATCTTTATTAAATTATTCATAAAAGAAATTAATCTAATACACAGTACTTACCTATATAAAACTTTCAATATATTTTTTACAATTACAACTGACAGTTACATTATAAAGTACATAAATTGAATTAATTAAACATTAAAAAACTACTTTTTGTCGCAAAGTAATGTAAGTATGTATGCATTATTGTCAATAAACTAAAAATGTTTATTTATAAAACAGTCGCAACTGATCGATTGATTTAACGACTGTCCCTATTTTGGCAAAAAATTAAAAATATTCTAGCAGGAACGCTCCAGTGATGACGATAATAGTGACGTTGACCTTAATTGTACTCCTTTCGAATAATTAAAATAGTCAAAAAACAGTTGTTGTTTAAAATAAATTCAAAAAGATTTCATTGTATTTCAATTATAATAGAAGATCACAATTATAAAAATAAAAAGTTTTTATCTATAAAAAACTACGGACTTCATCGTAAGCGCGACATCCCTAGGAACAATTGTCACAGAGATCAAGCTAAGCTTTCATGGACTATAGTGGTTTGAGGTGTTATTTTAATTATTTATTTATTAAAATTAGATATATAATAAAAAAAAGAAAATCTATTCTCTCTCTCTCTCTCTCTCTCTCTCGATCTTTCTCACTCGCTTGCTCCCTACTCTCGCTCTATGACTATGTGCTTCGTGCTATGTTCGCCCTTTCTCACTCACTCTCAAGCGGTCTCAATCGCTCTATCTCTCTCTTCTTGGACAAAACGTGAGATTTTCGTATAACTAAATTGCGTTTCATCCGTAAAAATTTTACCCTCAAGTGTAAAGAAGTTCACTTCAAAAACTAGATAAACATATAATTCCTGTAATATTTTATGAAACCAATGATCCACAATTCGTTCGTTTGCCAAGAGTGTACTTAAGAACCAGTAAGAGAGCCAAGATAATATCATTGTAAGAAATAGATACGGACGGGGATCAAACGTACATATGACTTAAAACAACGAAGAAGATATATAACTAAATTTTATAGAAAAAAATAATATTCGTTATCTCAGCCCATATAAATCCCACATTGGGAGAGAAATTGACCTTCTATACCGCGCTGTTCACAAGTATTGGTATAGAATTTCATGTCGAGTTTACCATCTCTTGCATAGATATTTTCTGCATATCATATCCCTTAGTCCTCTTTTTCAACACCCACGGGAAGAGAGGGGGTGGTTTGTATTCTTACTCCATCACCACACTTTTATTATGGGACTTAATATTATATGGAGATAATTACTTACCACGCAAGCTCCCGTACTTCCATCAGTACTACCAGCACATAAATGACCTTCATTTAAGGGCAAGGTTAAACTGTATCTATCCCTACATACATGTAACGGTAGTAAAGGCACTTCAGCTTCCAATAGAACATCAGTTAGAGTACCATTAGTTTGTTCCCTTCCCCAACCTGTCGCATAACATTCATCCTTGAAGTCGATTCTATTATTATCATCAATAAATGGATCTATTTCTTCACCAAACATCAATTTTTTATCACTTCTATTAATATTAGGTTTGTAATCATCCTTTAGAAGTCTATTTCTTATAAGTTTGACCACACTATCAAGTGTAGCGCTGTCGTAAATTAAATCATGATTGCCTCTTTCACTATCAGATTTTCTCAATTCTTCTTCATTTCTTCGATCAGTTTCTCTGTTAGAGTCATTGGATACTCTAACATTATATCTTAGATTTTTATGTTTTTTATTAACGAACCCCGAGAAGATATTTTTAGTGAGATTATTTAATTTCTCTAAATATTTCACAGCCGTATCTGGATTTGGTTTTGATGGTTTGGGCCTTTTTCTACTTGGCTCTGTGTTTGCTTCTGGTCGTACGTAGAATGAATTCCCACCAGGATCTGAGTCGAAGTTTGTGATGGGCGGCTCAAAAGGTGGTAAACAGATAGTCCGTATCCGACTGCTTTTACTAACGTCTGCTGGTCTTGTTAACTTCATTAAAGCTGAAACATATAATTTTAACGGGTTCAAGAGAATGTTTTACACATATATGTATATTAATTAAGCAATTCGATTTAATCGACTGCATAGATGACATGGTTAAGATACCGACCTGCAGTGCCAAGTATTGCGGGTTCGATTCTTATAAAGGATAATACTTTATGCAAACTAATTATTTTGAGTTTGGGTGTAATTTGTTTGCGTTAATTTGTAAGATCGCCCGCATTATAAGGCTCAGTTTCTTAGTGTTATATGTTTTATATCTTTTTTAACATAAATACGATACTTTAAAAGTCGTGCTTAATAAATTTAATCAACTGATGCTTAGATAAATTCGTTGTTATTTCATGCTTCTATCACCATATAATTGTTTTACATTATTGTACGTTGCGAGACAGGCGATTTATTCCAATTAAGTTTATATTATTTATTAGACTGTGCCAAGTTTCACTGATACAAATTACTTTTTAATATTTTTCTGTAGCATTTATCTATCTATCCATCAGTGTCAATAGACAGGTAGGATATAGAATTTTACACAGGTAGGAATGATTAATTAATTAGGAATGATTAATTTCATACGTTACGTGGAGGTTGGCGATTGCGGCTGATGGTATGAGCTACCCGAAAGTGGGCTGCGAATCTTAACAGATTTTGAATAAATGAATGAATGAGATGCTTTATTATGACAGATACAAACATAAGAAAGACAATTTAAATTTTCACGATTTCCACACAAAATTAAGTGGTAAACATTGGATTCGTAAACCCATCAACTATATGGGATCTCTTTCATTAATACTACATAATTTGACTGCACAGATGGTGTAGTGTTTAAAATACAGACTGTAGGTCAGGTGCCAGCGCCAAGCTTCGAATCCCACGCAGGCAAATACTTTGTGCGATCCACAAATTGTTGTTCTGAGTCTGGATGTAATTTGTGTCCGTTAGTTATACGTTTGTAAAGTCCCCCACAATACAAGGATTATTTCGTTAGAGCAAGGTGTTGCCTTTCAAAAAAATTTAAAAAAAAATAGCTCCCATAATTTCTCCTACATATAGCAGTATTTCGTCAACGGTCATAACAGACGTCATATTTTAATGAACTTTAATTAATGTTTTATGCCTTTCCTTTGCAACTATCATCAAGATATAAGTAAAAGTTATCTCATAATTAAATTTAAAACGTTGAATGACAGCTAAAAATCTATCCTTACCGATATCATGTTGGTAGTTATGAAACCTATGATGCAGCACTATCTTTTCTATTGGCACGTAGGCACCTTTCTGTTCCGCTCGATCCCATTCACCTAACACTGCTGTCCATAGTGCCGGTACAGGCAGGTTGAATAGCTCACTGAAATGTATAAGGAGAATTATGGTTTAAATATCTAATAACCTAACCATTATCCATGTTGTGACGATATAAGGACACAATTCACTGCCCCCTTTCTTGCCCGTGGGTGTCGTAAAAGACGAATAAGGGATATAATTTGCGTATTGATGATAATGAGGATGAGCCATTAGCACAAGCCAGGTAATATTCTATCATGCAAACCTGAACCATCTGCGATGGCGAGAGATCCATAACCTGATGTCCAAGTATGAATCATATATGCATAAACCTCTCGAGGGTCCTTAAATATTGTTATTATTTACAATTTTGCTTACATTCATCTAAAAAACTACATTACCAGCGATGCCCTTGGAACCATGATATAATTCACACATATAATGCAAAAGATTACGGCTGGACTAGGGTTATGGCTAGAGCTCTATATCGCTATTTGGGCGGGCCCTCGGTAAAGAGTTCTGAACTTCGGTGGTCTGTGTGACGGGATAGGCTACCTTTTTTGTCTGTCTGTCCTTCCGTCTGTTCCTTCCGAGGCGATGAAAAGGCGGTGTACAGCTTCATAACCAGCCATATTCCATCCTTATCGCTATTGAATCCACCACTAGTACCAAATTCTTGGCGTTTTTGGTCAGCCCAGCAGGTTACCCTATCGCCTATCGGGTATCAATCCCCGTTAATGCCCCGACAGCAACCGACAGTGTCGGATACCGCTGCTCTCGCGCGATCAGCCTATATGCGACTTATTCCCCGGTCCAATCACTTGCAGGCTCAAGTATTCCTGCTTGCGCCAGCCCATCCCCCTGTATCAGTATGGTCCATCTCTCATAAGAGTATAACCAAATGAATATATATAGAGTATAAATATGTTACCTCCCTTCGGCGAAACCATGGGAGTGGTAAAATCTATCTACGGAGCAATTTCCTTGAAAACTTAAAATACTTACTGCGAGTTCAAACATGGTTCGTGTTGAGAGTCAGCTCTCACCTAACAGTCCGGGTAAAGTTGTTACAGTCATTCGCGGCTAACAACTATCGGCTAACACACAAAAAAAAATCAAACATGGCTTTACAATAGTGGAAATTGACTGGCTGTTGGAGTACTATTTAATCAGTAACACGTATAAAAATCGAGAATAACACAGCGTACTAAGAAAAGAGATAATGTAAGAGCTGAGAAGAAGACGAACTCTGGCAACATCTATTCTCTCCGATATTCACTTAGCTAAAAAAAATATACCCAAAATCATCACCATCATCATCGTGTCTATCTCAGGCTATATATACCCCACTGTTGAGCTTGGGCCTTCTCCTTTGTAAAAGGGAATTTGACCTACTTTACCATGCTGGTAAGGCATATTGACATAAAGAGTTTTATATCGAGTTTCCTTTCTCTTGTCAATGTTATCTGCATATTACGAATGCACGGTGATGAATTAAATTCTTACTCCATCATCACACTCAAAATGATGTATTCAAATAATGATTTGATTCGTTTTCCATTACTACTTTCTTATTACTAAGTCGTAATATCAAAGTATCACCGTCACCACACGGAAACTTTCTAGTAGACCCTTGTGTTTAAAACAAAATATCACTGTAAGAGAAAAAACATCTGAAAAAACCTAAAACACCAACATAACCATATGCAGTTTTGTAAACATACTCGTAAGTTATTACAAACTAGCAACCCGCCCTCGCTTCGCTTCGGTTTTAGTCCTTTTACCAGCGTAGTTCCCGTTCCCATGGGAATACTGGGATAAAATATAGCCTAGTTTACGCCCTAATATTATAGCTTTCCATTGGTGAAAGATTTTTTGAAATCGGTCCAGCCGTTTTGAAGATTACCCGGAACAAACAGACAGACAGACAGACAAAAATTTTTTAATCGCTATTTTAGGCATAGGTGTCGTGCAAATAACCGTGTGAGCATGAAAAAAGCCTATTATTTTGACATTACAAACAGACACTCCAATTTTATTTATTGGTATAGATGTGTAAAACTCACGGGAAATTAGAAATCATTATAAGTTATAATGTAAAATAGTCATCATCGAACTAAACATTTCGGTAAGCGATAGGGCGGCGACTAGATATCTCTTTTTTGTTTTTACGGCTTGGTGATTTAAGATTGATTTAGGCTTACATGGAAGTAAGTTTGTAATCCATTATTGAAGCTATACTTATTTTGGCCCGTTGCGATGAGAGTACAATAATCTACCACCGGATCGGAACGCGGCCACAAGCTGAGAAGATCCGGCAAGAAACTCAGCGGGCTATCACTTTTTTTTTAGTCTTTTAAATATACTTATATAATTTTATACTTCGTACAACTATATGTATAGTATTAGCTCCAGTGTGTCATTCATTATCATTCATCATCATCATCGCAGCCCACATACGCCCCACTGTTGAGCTCGGGCCTCCTCCACAATTGGAGGGAAATTGACCTATTTATACCATGCTGGTCAGACATGTTGGTATAGGCCTTCATTTCGAGTTTTCCTTCTCTTGGACAAATGTTATGTGCATGTTATATCCCTTAGTCGTCTTTCACGACAGTAAGATAGGGAGTGATGAATTGTATTCTTACTCCGTCACCACACGGACATTGTGTCGTCACAAATGTCAAATTATATATTTGCGTTATAATAAAACTTAAAATATATAGTTTGGAATAGAAGATTAAACGTTCCTATAAGAAGGTTAGTGATGATGACAGATCTTCTTCATAACTCCTCTCTATATATGGAAGTTATGATTCCACGTTAATTATAATATCTGGTTGACCGAGCTTTGCTCGGAATATTTTTGTCGAATTTATTTAGATACTAGCAATCCGCCCTCGCTTTGCTTCGGTTATAGGTTAGGTTATAATCGTTTTACCCGCGTAGTGCCCGTTCCCGTGGGAATACCGGGATAAAATATAGCCTAGTTTACGCCCTGATATTATAGCTTTCCATTGGTGAAAGAATTTTTGAAATCGGTCCAACCGTTTTGAAGATTACCCGGAACAAACAGACAGACAGACAGACAGACAGACAAAAATTTTTTAATTACTATTTTAGGCATAGGTGTCGTGCAAATAACCGTGTGAGCATGAAAAAAGCCTATTATTTTGACATTACAAACAGACACTCCAATTTTATTTATTGGTATAGATATATTAATAAAAAATAAATAATGAAAAATATATAAAAAAATTACAAAAAGAGAATAATAATAACACCGAGATTCGAACCGACGCTGTTTGAATGCCAAAAAAACCAAAATTAGAACCGGTCAACTGACAACCTGAGCTATCGTAACTCATGACATTGACACCGAAATTTAAATTCATATTCTTTTCGAATTTAATGTCATTGTATTGTATTGCTAAAAACACCGACAGAACAACATTTTCTATAAATAAAACATAGCTAGATCGATTCTTTGGACCCGAAACCTCTAGTATGCCAAGTTTCATCAAAATCGTTGGAGCCGTTGTCGAAATCCTGATAATATATATATATATATGTACAAGAATTGCTCGTTTAATGATTCCACGTTAATTATATGCAGATATATCAAAGTTTAGTTCAAAACAAATTTAATTATATTTAAATAACAATAGGTATTACTTATGTATGCAATGCGCTGTGGTCAGGAGCCACATGGGATGTATCAGCACTCCGCCACACCAATGTCCAATCAGACCATAGTTTGGATGCAGCAGCTGTAGAGACACCTGGGAATAAACGAAATTAACATATAAGATTTAAATTAACATTTTCCGTGTGGTCACGGAGTAAGAATACAATTCACTAGCCCCTGGGTGTCGTAAAAGACGACTAAGGGATTATCATATGTATATAATATCTATATATATAAAAGAAAGTCGTGTTAGTTACTACATTTATAACTCAAGAACGGCTGTACGGTTTTGACTGAAAATTGGTGGGGAAGTAGCTTAGAACCAGGAAACGGACGTAGGATATTTTTATCCCGTTCTTCTTCTTCTTAATGGGAATTTATCCCATTCCATCGCGTTCCCGTGTGACGTGACAAAAATGTCAAATAGATTTTATTTTTTTGGTTCTGTTTGTCCATTCGGACAGGCAAAGGGGTCGAAGCCCATACAGCCAAGTCTGATACAATTTTCTTCATATTATTTAACGTTTCTTTATATAGAATAGCTTATTTATGGTCATGCACGTCAGTAAGTCAAGTCGTTACCATTAATTAGGCGCTGAAAACTTAATTAAATGATTTCTCTGGGAATTTCGGTAGAATATGAAAATACACGTAAACCACTCTTTTATCACATTCACCACACTTCAGCACCTTAACTGTATTATATTACATAAAATATCAGCAAAATTATTCAATATAACACTAAAACAACATTAAAAAAATTAATATAATACAAGAGCTTAACATGACATTTCCATATTCGCACTGAAACTCATGTCAAAAAGAATTCAAGTCACTATGAAACGTAAGATAATAAAAACGCATTTGATATGTAACAACAAAACGTAAGTGACAGCTAAACGTAATTTTTTCTATAGTTAAGTATGGTAAGTATGTCTATAGTTAAGTATGGTTGAAAATTTGATAATTATAATTTTGTCAGAAATCAATAATCAGTAATTTATTTGTATTCTGTTTGAATCATCATTAACAATGCCGCGACCAAGACAATCAAATCTTTCCCGACAAAGCCGTAATGGTTCTTCTATTAGAGACTATATATTCGGAAATTTAGAACATAAATTTATGAAAAAAATTATGGCAGTACGAAGTTCGCCGGGTTAGCTAGTTTTAAATAAAACTACTTTACAGTTTTATAACGTTTATATTTGAGTTTTGGTTGTCCAACATTTCGAACACTTTGCAGCATTCGCGGTCACGGGCGGACTAAGAGTACAGAAATTTATAATTATTTACACGAAATTGATGATTCTATAGAATCATTTTCTTCTTACACTGGCAATAAATTTGTATCAAAATATGGGTCAATATTTAATAACTAATTTCTATATTGGTTAGAAAATTATAAATTTTCGGACTTTCAGACTTGTTGGACGTGAGACATGTTAGTCCGCCCGTAACTATGAACGCTGCAAAGTGTTCTAAGCGTCGGGCAATCAAAAATCAAAGACAAACGCGATAAAATCCGTAAAGTAGTTCTATTTATATATCATGTTTCATCATTACAATCATCTAGGCCCGTGTAAATCACACTGCTCGACTGCGGCCTCCTCCACAATGGAAAGTGACCTACTTACTATGGACGCCGTCACGCTGGTTCAGATGTGTTGGTATAGGGATTTTATGTAAAGATTTTCTTCTCTTGCATAGGGATATTATCTGCATATCATATCTCTTAGATGTCTTTTACGACATCCACGAATAAGAGAATTATATTTTTACACTGTCACCACACGAACGGTTTATTTCATACTATCATTTATTGCTTATGACCTACACAATCGATATTCAAGATAAGCTTTATTTTTCAAATCGATCGGGTTGTTTTTTTTTTGTAATCTACATATGTATACAGTTTTTTCTAGTTACTAAAATCTATGAAATGGTTCCTAAGAACATGTCCTTGTATGCCTTATAGTTTCAGACTTGACCATGCTGACCCATCTGAATGGACCACGTTCTATAGATTATACTCAATATAAAAAAAAAATTAACCTCAATGTTGTGGGTCATTTATAGTATTATATAGTATATCTAAAATGTATGCTTACTTGGTGAAAATGGCTACAAGATGTTGACCATATTATAACTAAGAATCATCATCATCTTAGCCCATACACGTCTCACTGTTGGGCTCAGGCCTCCTCCACTGCGGAAGATAAATTTACCTACTACTATCAACCCACGTGGTCAGACGTGTTTCTCTTGCATAGATATTATATGCATATATCCCTTAGTCCCTTTTACGACATCGACAGGGAAAGAGAGGGGGTGGTGAATTATATTCTTACTCCGTCACCACACGGATATACAACTAAGAATAACGAACGTTAAGGTAAATGTTATGAATGAGGTAACAACATGCCTGCCAGGGCCAAGCTCCTCGCTTCGACTCCCGACCCTTGATGATGCGTAGCTGTCCCGGCGTCCTTTCCCGCGGCTGCCGGGTGTGCCGACGGAGCGGTACACCACAATCTGAAGATACAAAAACACCGAATGTTCCATGAAAAAATTTTAACAGATTATCCAACAAGTCGCTTTGAATTATTTAGTACCAGCAAATGTCCGCGATTTCAACCGCGTAATCACCGTTGCTGAGAGATTAAATATACCTGGATTAAACATAACTTATGTTACTAATAATGTAGCTTTCCATTGGTCAAAGATTTTTTAAAATCAGCTGATCGCTAGCAAATGCACATGCGCACTGCCTCGTTTCTACGTGAATACAGGGCAAAAATATGAGAATTTTTAAAATTGACTTAGTGGTTTAGACATGAAAACTTAACAAATAAACATTCATCATTTCATCATCATGGAGCCTTTCGTCATTGCTGGACGTAGGCCTTCCTGATATTCCTATTAGGGGATGATGCTGTAATCGCTTGACAAGAGGGTGTGCGGTTGTAGTGAGGTATTATGCGTCTCCCGGGAGAGCTGCTGCCCGCTCTCTTGATATAAGCTGTGCCGACTTTTAAGACGCCCACGTGCAAATAATAAGACTACAGTAATATTGTTATCCCGGCGTCACATGGGAACCATTTACTATCAGATAGAACATATACTAGCATTTATAATATTAGGATTTTGAGGTGGTTTGGACGTGAAAAGTCGAAATAATGACCAAATTCAATTCAAATTCAAATTATTTTATTATGCATAAACCCTGAGAGGGCACTTACATATTGTCAGGTTTACAATTTCCAAAAAAATATACTACCACCGGATCGGAACGCGACCGCTACTGAGAAGATCCAGCAAGAAACTCAGCGGGCTTGTCATTATTTTTAATTTTTTTTTTTTCTTCTTACTAGTTATACAATTGTGTACATGTTTTGTAAGAACAAGCTCCAGTGTGATGCCCTTCGAACCGCAAGACACTTAATATAATTTAAACGATTATGGCTGGACCAGATCCCACAAGCGGCACCCGATCACGAGTTAACTACTAGAGCAGCCATCACTCCCCTCAACCACTATGGAGGGAAGGGAGAGACCCGCTCCACGCAGCTACCGCAAGTAGATCCTTATGGGAGCATGACCAACACCACAATATGTTACAAACGCTGAAAATACAAAAATTCGTTAGGCAAAACACGCTACACTTTACAATAAAAGTTAAAAGTACATTTACAAACAGTATATTTAAAATAACAAGGAAATTGCTGAATGAGGAGCTGCGGACTGCTGAGGACCTATATTAAAGAATCTGATAAGCTTGATATAGTAGATCAATTTCCCTCATATTATAGAGTAAGCTCAAGCCCAGAAATAGGACAAATTAAAGCTGAAACGGATTTAATATAATAATTAGTCAATTATGATTATCAAATTTATTATGACATAAACTACAATATATTCAATAAGTAAGAGGAACAATTTTATTACACAGGTAATTCTTCACGCTCCATTAAATTGTTTGATCTCAGTGATAGCGACTAATATTGACCTATCACGCCGGTCAGACAGGTTGGTATAGTAGTCCACTCATCATAGGCTAAATTAGGTGAATATCTTGGAAAATCGACATAGCCAGTGTATTACCACGTAAAAACTTGTATTTTGGCACCCTAAAACTATTCTCAAAATTCACATATAATTGGATGGTCGCAAGTTTTAAAGTCAGGGATCAAAGGTCTCAAAAATAGGTTTTTTTTTTACATTTTTTGCAAATATCTCGTCTTCTATGGGATTTACGCTATTTGTATTTATTATCAATATTGTAGAGAATTAAATTCTCTACAACTTCTATTTGTAATATTTTTTATACCTTGAACTGCTTTCGAGATAGAGGGCGTAGAGCGCGCGGTCAGAAAATTATCTGAACTCAATTGGTAGTCCCGATCAAAAACTCGTCATTTATACAAATTATCATTTTTATTGACTTTTAGATTAAATTTATTCTCTTTTTTTTTTGGTTGGATCCCCTTGACTTTAAAACTTGCGACCATCCAATTATATGTCAATTTTGAGAACAGTTTTAGGATGCCAAAATAGAAGTTTTTACGTGGTAATACACTGAGTATGTCAATTTTTCAAGGTCAACCCCCTATAAGGACTGGACTATAGGGTTTTAAAGTATCTTATGCATAGATATTATTTGTATATTTAATCCTTTAGTCGTCTTTACGACATCCACGGGTAAGAGAGGGGGTGTTGCATTGTATACTTCCTCCGTCACTACATGTATTAATAATAATAATGTGTCAGCTATATCCATTTCAAAATTTCCTTTTTTTTAACCCACTTCAAAAAAGGAGGAGGTTTCTCAATTCCACCCTATATATGCTTTTTTTATTATTGTTCGCGGATAACTTCGTCCTTTATCAACTGATTTTGATGATTCTTTTTTTGTTGGCAAGGGTATACTTTTCAAATGATCCCATGAAAATTGTATCGAAATGGGACAACAGATTTTTGAAAAATCAACCATAATCTAAAAAATTAGCTACATTTTCTGCATTATTGAAGGCGATTTCTTTTTTTACAAAAAATAATTATTTTATAAACAAAAAATTCCAACCGCGAAAAAATACCAACAAACATACAAAATTACAAACTTTCGCTTTTATGTGTTATGATTTGATCTTTAATACTCATGTAAACATCAAAAATCATTATAAAAAGACATAAAACATTTTACGTAATTAACTTTAAAAGTAGTTGGCAACCCTATTAACAAATAACACGGCAGCTATTACTCAACCGTGCAATAAAAAGGTGTAATGTTGATATACATTATGCGTGTTACTGTCACTCGCTTGTTAAAAACGTAATATATTACGTTTTGAACAGGAAGTGCGATATTTTAAATAAAACTACTTTACGGATTTTATCGCGTTTGTATTTGATTTTTGATTACCCGACGTTTCGAACACTTTACAGCGTTCATGATCACGGGTGGACTAAGATGTCTCACGTCCAACAAGTCATTGTTACTGCAGAAAATTTATAATTATCTACCCGATACAGAAATTAGTTATTAAATATTGACCCACATTTTGATACAAAATGTATTGCCAGTGTAAGAAGAAAATGCTTCTATATGAAAAAATTATATTGTTTATGGTTAGTCGGGTAATCAAAAATCAAATACAAACGCGATAAAATCCGTAAAGTAGTTTTATTTAAAATGTATAATACTCGCGTAAACATCAGAAATCATTAGGAAGTGCGATAATTAACCGACTTCAAAAAAGGAGGTTTCTCAATTTGACCGTATATATGCTTTTTCGTAGATAACTTCGTCGTTTATGAACAGATTTCGGATTCGTTTTTGTTGGAGAGGGTAGGTATACTTTCCAAATCGTCCCATGAAAATTTTATCGAAATCGGACAAGCAATTTTTGAAAAATCAACAAAAATCTAAAACATTTTCTACATTATCTACATTATTGAAGACAGTTTCTTTTTCTGCAAAAAAATATTATTTTATAATGTATTACTTTGTGTACTGTTTTGTGATTACGGATTAAAAATACAATTCAAATTCAAATCATTTATTATGCAGAAACTTCGATAACTTGTCATATTGTCAATTTGAATAAAGTTAAATTAAATCAATTCAATAAACTACCACCAGATCGGAACGCGACCTCTATTGAGAAAGTCCAGCAAGAAACTAATTTTTTTTTTCTTATTATTCCTTTTATATCAAATTGTATGCAACATGTTCTCTAAGTACAAGCTCCAGTGTGATGCCCTTCGAACTACAAGATACTTAATATAATTCACATATCGCTAATTCGCGAGAATATCGACGTAACTCAAAATTATGTAAAATTTATTATGTATGCCAAATGATCCTTGATACCTAAAATCCTTGATATTTTATCGTGAATTGAGGAATTTTCCATTATTCAGTATAGTCTCAACTTCAATAAATCATTTAAATATTATGGTATGCACTAAAACATTTATAAAAACAATTTCAAAATACCCTTCTCTAAAATCAGTAATTTTTGTTTGTGTCACTATAGTCACAAAGCGATATATAATTCAAATGATTATGGTAAAAGGCTTAGAATAATAACGTATAGAAGGTAAGTTCACGCACAAAAAGTGAGGCATTTCAATTGGAGTCTAATGGAGCTTACGCCAGAACCGTTCCGTAATGTACAAGTCATTGTACTGCACGTACGTACGCAACTCTTAAAAAATAAATTGATAATTATGACGGTTTGTGCATTCAAATGGTGTCACAACACATTTGAAAAACTTAAAAAGATTTTTAACATTACTTTTAAAAGTATTTCGACGATTTATGTTAATAAAAACAAAATTTGATTTCATAATTTGTATAGTGGTTTCCGTGTGTACGTGTGTAATCGTCTGCGCGCCATTAGTATTTTTAGATTCAAATTTTGAAAGTTCGAAGTATTGACACTATCCTTCTATACGTTATTATTCTAAGGGTAAAAGGGTTTGGTATATGAATAAATGGATAAAACGAAAAAAGGACGTAAGCAAATCAGATAAGATGTCCTTTATTTCGGTTTCTAGCTCAACTTTTAATGACAAGATAAATAAATGTTTCTCTCTCTCTCTTACCCAAATAATAGTTATAATATACCAGTTTCTATTCCATTGTAAAGCATTTTTGTACCTAATAATGCTTCTTATCAAAAACAAGAAAATAAACTGCCCGCTTCAGTATAGAAGATATAGACTGAAGAACGGGGACTGAAAACAATAAAAGAAGTGAAACCAGTCGGGAAATACGCAAGTAATATTCGCTATCTCATTAATTTATAAGTTATTCAAATTCAAATCCGCCGCCCTAGCAGAGGCTGCGGGTGACCAGACCGGTGATTTAGTCTGGCACCCGTGGAGTGGTTAGCCTCGCGACGGCGATCGACGTCCCGGGAGAACGACGATGGAAGAGGGTACTCCATCGGGGTATTCCGTCGGGTCGACCACTGAAGTCAAGGAACTCTGCACCGGTGATCGGCCCAACGACGAAGGCGACGTGCTATATGTGTGGGTTACAGAGCCGCGCGCCACCCCTCTGTCGTCCTGGACGGAGCCGGGCCGCGGATGCGCTGACCGTATCCCACCCCAAAAAAAACACAAATATTTTAATCAACAGTTTTCTTAAACTTGTGTATGGCAATTTTATATTTTTATTCGCCGTATTGAGATCTGATCGTTACTCTATAGAAATATGTATATCGCATACAGATTTATACAATACTAGCAACCCGCTCTCGCTTCGCTTCGGTTTTAGTCGTTTTACCCGCGTAGTTCCCGTTCCCGTGGGAATACCGAGATAAAATATAGCCTAGTTTACACCCTGATATTATAGCTTTCCATTGGTGAAAGAATTTTTGAAATCGGTCCAGCCGTTTTGAAGATTACCCGGAACAAACAGACAGACAGCCAGACGAAAATTTTTTAATCGCTATTTTAGGCATAGGTGTCGTGCAAATAACCGTATGAGCATGAAAAAAATCTATTATTTTGACATTACAAACAGACACTTCAATTTTATTTATTTGTATAGATTTATTTTGTGATTTTTCTATAGTCTTTGTTACTATACGCCCAAATAACCGCAATATAACACAGCTTAATATTAATAGTAATTGACCCAATAACTAGAAAAATTATAGTTCTAAGTATTATCCGTATTTTTTACAAAACCAAAAAGATAATTTCCCAGTCGATTGCAATATCAACTAGCGAATCCTTCTATGATTTGGATCACTTCTCAAACATAAATATTTTAATCAATAGATTTTCTTAAACATTGTATAGCAATTTTATTTTTTTATTCACCGTATTGAGATCTGTGTGCTTACTCTAGAATGTCGATTCCAATCCTAAATCCAACCGCAGCTCGAATTTAAGCAATTTGGTACTCTAAAAAGCGACACTAGCGCACGATTTGACTCGAATTCGGTGGATTTTTTTTTAAATAAATGATTTTGACTCTCGTCGATTACGTCAAATATTTGCTACTCCAGACATGATTCTGACATACATACATTCGAGATTAAAATCGTTAATGTTGCACAATATCAAGAAAGCGTCTCTGTGGTGATCGAGTTCGGCAATGTTATTAATTTAAATTAATAAAATACGGCCCATTTGGTGAAAACAACAGCGACAAACGCGAAGAATTCATTCTCGCTTTTGTTTAAGAGTATCACATATAAGTTTGGTGAAATTGGAATTGAATCTGATTCGAAATTAGAATTGATTTGAAGGGTAAGCCCATTGATCACTACTCTATAGAAATATGTATATTGCATATAGATTTATACAATACAAATATAATTAAATATTTATTATCTATGAGGTGGTGAATTGTATTCTTACTCGGTCACCACACGGAATAATTTAGGTATTTAAGTTATGTAATTTCAAATATGTAATGGGTTATTGGTATGATGATATCCAAATATTGATAGTAGCCGCTCGTCACAGAACAAACCACTTGCAATGAAAGTGAAATTGCTACATGTATTAGTTCTATTTTGTTTGCTGTTGAAATATTTTTGCATAATTTTGTAGGCAATTTGCATATAGCGTACTAGATATTTATTTTATACTAGCAACACGCCCTCGCTTCGTTTCGGTTTCAATCTTTTCTGCGTAGTTCCCGTTCCCGTGGGAATACCGGGATAAAATATAGCCTAGTTTACTCCCTGATATTATAGCTTTCCATTGGTGAAAGAATTTTTGAAATCGGTTCAGCAGTTTTGAAGATTACCCGGAACAAACAGACAGACAGTCAGACAGATAGACAGACAGACAAAAAAAAATTAAAATGATTTTTAGGCATGTGTATAGTGCAAATAACCGTGTGAGCATGAAAAAAACCTATTATTTTGACATTACAAACAGACACTTCAATTTTATTTATTGGTATAGATTAACGATCGTTCAGTTTGGCGAAGTTTGACAATAATTCATAGCCATTATGTCATCATCTCAGCTAATATCTTACTGTTGAGTTCGAGCCTCCTCCACAGTGGGAGGGAATTTGACCAGTATTTCTTTTTTGGGGGTGGGCTACGGTCGGTGCCCTCATCGCCCGGCTCCGTCCGGGTCGACAGAGGGGCGCAAGCTCGCACAACCATAACCCACCCATATAGCACGTCGCCTTCGTCGTTGGGCCTACCACCGGTGCAGAGTTGCTTGACTTCAGTGGTCGACCCGACGGCATACCCCGAAGGAGTACCCTCTCCCATCGACGTCCCCCTGAATTTGACCAGTATAAGGTTTTATTGTCAGTTTTTCTTCTTTTGTAAGAGATTTTAATATTCAGATAACACCTATGTGTTATTTGAATGTTAGAATTCCTTAGTCTTTTAAGATTCTTACTTCGTCGCCACATGGAAAAGAGGGAAAAAACAATCATTATATTCCAAACTGTATTTACACACTTTGATTTTTGTTTTTATTACAAAGGGTGGCAAAGGAGCAAACGGTACACTTGATGGTAAGTGTTGCTGTCGTAGTGTTGCCCGTGACTGTCGTAAGGGATGTAATGTGCATATAACATCTGTGCAGAGAAGGCAAGCTCGAAATGAAACCCTATATCAACACGTTTGACCAGCATGGTATAGTAGGTGAAATTCCCTTCCATTGTGGAGGAGGCCCGAGCCCAACAGTGGGATGTATGTGGGCTGCGATGATGATGCTGATATTCTACTGTTGAGCTTATATTTATGTTATTCTTTAATAATATGACATCATAAATAATTCAATAACCCAACTACTATTTCTATTTTTAGGTATTTTATATTAAAATACCTAAAAATAAAAAATATAAAATACCTAAAAATAGGATCATTAATTATCTATGTATATACCGTATTAATATTTATAAAAACAATTTTATTTTTATTTATTGCAAACTATTCAATAGTTTTAATTTAAAATCAGATTCTTGTTTTTATACATATTAATGTGGAAAAACTAAATTTAACGAATTGTTATAAATTACCTGTCAATATAAGAATTTAATACAAAAAAGAATAAATAGATGTTAGTACGTTAATATATATATGCCGGCGACTGGGGCGGCGTAGGCGCAAATATCTGCGCCTCATGCCGCCCTAACCGAGGCCGCGGGGAATTAGTCCGTCACCCGCTGAGAGGCGGACCGCGTGAGGAAAGACCGAGGGGAGGACGTCGGTCGATGGGAGGGTACTCCAAATAGGGGGTATTCCGTCGGGCCGACCATTGATACCGAACCTATAATAAATTTTCAGTTCTTGATATCTGTTGAACTACCAACCCGCCCTCACTTCGCTTCGGTGTTAGATGCTTCACCCGCAGAGTGCCTGTTCCCGTGGGAATACTGGGATAAAATATTACCTAAGTTACTCCTGGTAGTAAAATATAAAACTCGGTCCAACCGTTTTCAAAATTACCTCAAACTAGCAGACAGACAAGAAATTTTAACTGGTTTTTAGGCATAGGTGTCATGCAAATAACCGTGTGAGCGTAGGAAAAGCCCAGTATTTTGACATTACAAACAGACACTTCAATTTTATTTATTTGTATAAATGAACGAGGTACAACCCTACCTGCAGGTAGGGTTGTGCCTGAAACCTATTTCTATTTCTTCTTTGGAGAACTAACTACTACTATTGCTATAACAGCTTCCACGTTCTTCTTCGTCGGAACTCATTTTTGCAACGAAACAAAAACAATAACACCAATAGCCGTAGCGGACTAGCGGTTTTACTAACATGTTTTGGTAACTTGTTTTGATAACATGTTTTGTTCGAAAATTGGCGCTGGGGACCCACCTTAAGGCGTCTTTTACAACATCCACGGGCAAGAAAGGGAATGTTGAATTGTATTCTTCCTCCATCACCCCACGGATACCTATTAGCTTACTAGAAATTAGTAATGCAGGCACGTTCAAAGGTGATAGGTTAAAAGGATGCTAGTTTTGAAAGTCTAACAAAATCTAGTACTATTTCCATTACACTATTAGTAATAAGGAGAAATAAGTTCATAATGTCACAGGTATGTCATTAATCATAACACATTCAACAGTCAACTTTCACTGTAAAATATATTAGCATCAAGGTCCTATTTATAGAATAACAGTACTTTTACTTGGACCATTCTCCTTCTTCATTTTTTGCATTGGCAATTAAACGTTGTTTTTTAAAATTTATTCATGAACACGGATACAAAGTCCTTCAGTCGCATACACTGTAAGCTTAATAACTCATAAAAAGTCAAATCGTTATCATTTATTGGGTGCTGATAACCAAATTATTAATAAAATATTTTCTTTTTTAAACAAGCTTTAATTTAGATGCTCTAAAACGAAGAAAAAGTGCATGTCAACACTATTCAAATGAGGCCAAACTCGACGGTTTTATCTTGTTTAGTTAAGGAGTTCCTATAGCCACCTTCCGACGCCATCTTGAGACCAACTTCATGGTACCATATTATTGCATTGTCACCGCAGTTGCGTAAGTAAACCAAATTTCAACCTAATCTAACGACAGGAAGTGGTTCTAATTTAAGTCGCAAGATTTGTCCCATACTAACATGCTAACAGGGCAAGTTAAATAAAAGCTTTTAATTATTTATTAATTGATTTCACTGGAATTTTTGAAAGAACACGAAAATACGCGTAAATCGTATTGACTACATTTCAAAACTTTCAATGCATTATATTACATAATTTACCATCAAAATAATTTAGTATAACTCTAAGTTACTAAAATAATGAATAAAATATAAGAGTGCCACATGACATTTTGACACTCCCACCAAAACTCCCTCGGATATTAATACCAGCCTATTATTATCAGTATTGAGTTACAACAATTGTATATCGATTTTACACCTAGAGGCCTAGTTATTTCATGTTTTTATTAAAACTAATCAAGCATACATTTACTCACAGACAATAGAAAGACAATGTTACACAGATGGCGTAGTGGTTAAGATAGTGACTTACCCCGTCAGTGTCGGGGTTCGAATCCCACGCGGGACAACACTTTGTGCGATCCACAAATTGTTGTTGAGTCTCCAGACTCAACAATGTAATTTGTGTCCGTTAATTATATGTTTGTAAAGTCCCCCGCAATACAAGGATTATTTCCTTAGTGCAGGGTGTTGTCTTAAATAAATAAATAAAATAAAATAAATAAAAATAAATGTTATGTATTCCTGTATAAAATTTTCAAAATGAAATTATTTTTCGTGATTTGCCAATTATATACGCCTACCTAGCCAGTTTTGATTTTATCCCCAATCATCATTATTATCATTATTCAGCTTATATATAGGACATATATATAAACTCATTTGCAAAAAAAACGGGCGGTTTTGATTTTCATTCATATTTAAAAAGATACAATACCAAAAAGGTTTCAATCGTTTGTACACGTTACTGGCCGGTTTTAAAAATGCTGTGGTATTTAAAAAAGTACGTTCTAAATTCAATTTTTCATTTGATGTTCATTTTTACAGAAAACCCCTTTTTATCCTACATTTTTGGCGCGAAGTTCCAGAAGTTAACATCGACTTTCATAACTTTTATTCAATTTTTATCGATTAATTTCATATCCTTGACTGTCAAAGCTTTATTTAATGCTGTTTGGCTGTATCAAAAATGGTAGATAAAGTGGTAAAAGCTACCAAAATTATCGCGCTGCTTGAAGAGGGTTGCAGCCAATGTTTCGTGGCTAGGAGGCTAAATGTTAGTCGCTCGACAGTCCAAAGGACCTGGCAGCGATATCAGGAGACTGGTTCCGTCGAGAGAAGGCCTGGTTCTGGAAGAAAACCATGTACCCAACCACGGGATGATTGTTTTCTTGTGAGTCGCGCATTGAGAAATCGCAAATCTTCGTATGTGGATCTTAAGAACAACCTCCAAGAAGTAAGAAATGTGCATATTAGTCTATGGACGGTCAGGAGGAGGCTTCTCGCTGCCAATATACGCAGTCACCGCCGGGCCCGCGGCCCCAAATTACTCCGTGAGCACAGAGTTCACAGGCTTAGGTTCGCTAGAAATTGTGAATCATGGACTCAAGACGATTGGAATAGGGTTTTGTTCTCTGATGAAGCCAGGATATCTCTGTTCGGTGAAGATCGACGTCGGCGAGTGCTAAGAAGACAAGGAGAACGCTTTGCAGAGGCATGTTTCGAAGAAATCACACCTTATGGTGGGGGCTCTGTTATGTTTTGGGCAGGAATAAATTCAATGGATCGTACAGAGTTAGTCTTCATTGAAAACGGCTCACTGACTGGGCATCGATACATAACGGAAGTTCTAATTTCTCATGCACAACCCGCATTGGCCGCTCTAGGTGAAGACTCGATTTTTATGGACGACAATGCTCGCGCCCACCGATCCCGCGATGTTAATGCGTATGTGCAAGAGGTCGGCATTCGTCGTTTGGATTGGCCAGCTCGAAGTCCCGACCTCAATCCCATAGAGCATGTCTGGGACGTTCTGAAACGGCGTGTGAGATCAGTACACCCGGCTCCGCAGACCATCAGAGAGCTGAAGAATGTGATTACTGCGGAGTGGGAACGTATTCCGCAAGTAAGTATCCGGGATATACTCGCTAGCATGCCCAGACGAATTCAAGCTGTGATTTTAGCTAGAGGGGGTCACACTCGATACTAAACATTTATCTGCTTTTACTTTATTAAAGAAAAACAAACAAAAAAACTTTTTTATTTTTACTTCATGAGCATATGCACTACTAGCGAATATACACTACTAGCGAGGTTTAGCATTATTTCCCATAAATTGTATCTAAATTTTATGAAATACTGATGAAAACGATTATTTTCTTATTAATTTAGCAAATTGTGTGGATAAAACTACCTATAATTATCAAACAAAGAAATATTAACATTTGAAATGGTTCATTGCTTAGGTGCCCGTTTTTTTTGCAAATGAGTTTATATGCTCTACTACACTACTACTACAGTGCTTGAACCTTTTTTAACAGACTTCAAAAAAGGAGGACTGTATATATGCTTTTTTTATGTTTGTTCGCGGATAACTTCGTCGTTTTTTCACCAATTTTGATGATTCTTTTTTTGTTCAAAAGAAGATATTTCAAAGGTGGTCCTATGATAAGAAAGTTAAGGTTTGATGATGGCAGACCAGAGAAATCGAGGGGAACTTTCAAAAATCGTAGGGGCGACTAGTGCGTTTGTGTTTTTACTAAGTACTAGCAACCCGCCCTCGCTTCGCTTCGGTTATAGTCGTTTTACCCGCGTAGTTCCGCTTCCCGTGGGAATACCAGGATAAAATATAGCCTAGTTTACGCCCTGATATTATAGCTTACCATTGGTGAAAGAATTTTTGAAATCGGTTCAGCCGTTTTAAAGATTACCCGGAACAAACAGACAGACAGATAAAAATTTTTTAATCGCTATTTTAGGCATAGGTGTGCAAATAGCCGTGTGAGCATGAAAAAAGCCTATTATTTTGACATTACAAACAGACACTCCAATTTTATTTATTGGTATAGATTTTATTAAAGCACTGCTTTTTAGTTTACTGTTTGAAGTCGGTTTTTTTCGTTAAAAATTATCGCTATAAGAGGCAAATTAACCTACTACAGCACGTTCATACGTGTCGGCATAGGCTTTTATTTTTCTTTTGTTTCTCTTGCATGGATCTTATATTCAGATTGCATCCCTTAATCGCCATTTGCGACATCCACGGACAAGATAAGTGATGATAAATTATATTCTTATTCCATCTCCGCATGGAATTTAAGTAAAGAATTTTCGAAACTATTAAAGCACAAAAGCACACACATATTAGCTTTCAAATCACTTCACTTTTGTTCGAAACAATGGCATCACTTTGACTGATCATCCTGCCACTGTCACAACAAACTATTCAGTGAAAACATAAAAGAATCAAATTATCGAAGAATGGCGGTGAAATCTGTAAAAAAAGAGAAATGGGTTTCACAAAAAAGGTATTGATACTTAGTAAAAGTAATTACTAGGATTACTGTTATGTCGTAACTTGCAACGTTATACTGGCCGGCGTTATTATTGATTATGGTTGATTGAAAATCGATATATTATATTGGTGATTCATTCAGCTTATCGATTTCACTGCTGGACATAAACCACGCTCGGCACGAGCTGGCTAATGAAGTTGGTGTAATAGGTGTATAAGCTTCCCAGGTGAATGCTGGTCCGAATTATGTTTAACCCTCAATTAAATTTTACGATTCCTTTTTACGGTTCTTGATTGTGCGGGCTTTAGATGTCAACATCATACTGCCTTTTTTTTATGGTACTCATCACCATACATTCCCACCATTGTAACTCCTGTAAGCCAGACAATGGTCTCCATAGATCACATCGAGGTTTAGCACTCAGGCAGTCTCGGAAAATGAATTTAATTGTCTTGGGAAACGCAACAAATTTAATTAGAAAAATTTAAACAGGAAGAGTTAGAAGAAATTGATTCCACTTCCCTGCTATGCAATGCGGTAGACATAAAGCAAAATTGACTAGTTAATCAATAAATGAGAAGATGTGCAGTTACGATAAGAACAGCCGCATAGCACCAGCGATATGGGAGACCTTGACGGGGCCTATATGTGAGCCTTAAGATTGATTGCAATAATAGGTATGGTAGAAACGACATCATTCTGCCCCTATCCCAATACTTGGTGTTGCTTCAATATGTACTTTTCTCTCAAAGTACATACCTATTGCTTTTGCAATAGGTGTGTACAGTTATTAGCTGTAGTTTTATGACCAGCCGTCTGTCTGACATCCATACACTTTGAAAAAAGTTGGTCCAAGTCTAAATAAAGCTTTCAATCGTCTTGTATGACACCGACAAGTAATGTAAGAGTTGGTAGTATGAGTAGCCGCTACCACACAGGGTTCTTAGAAGTATGAGATGAAACAATTTTTTGGGTTTTGCCTAGTTAATTTTCCGCTTTGTTCCGAACTCGTATGTTATTTTATTCGCAAAGTGATAGAATAAGAATTCAATGAATACGATGGTTCATTTTGTAAGGTTTTGGCAATGAATGCATATTTAAATTATTGCTATAATAAATTTTCAGTATGATGACGGAATAAGAATGCAATTCACCACCCCCTATCTTGCCTGTAGATGTTGTAAAAGACAACTAAGGGAATAAATATGCATACAAGGGCGTCGCAAAGGGAGGGCAGTTGGGGTAAGTACCACACTGAACAGAAAATTGACGTTTGAGTAGTAGCAATTTGTTACTGCATTTATTTCGTTGAGCGAGAGAACTGGAAGCCAACTTCCTGAAGCTAATTTGTATATAATGATATCTGATGTTTACGCGAGCACTACACATTGTAAATAAAACTACTTTTACGGATTATATCGCGTTTGTATTTGATTTATGATTACCCGACGTTTCGAATACTTTGCAGCATTCATGGTCACGGGCGGACTATGGTGTATCACGTCCAACAAGTAATCGTTATTACAGACATTTATAATTATCTGCCCGATACGGAAAATTAGTTATAAATTTATTAAATTTTTAATTTTTTTTTTCTCAATGTGCCCGCGTTCCGATCCGATATTAGTTTTGTTAGTTTTAAATCAACAAATTGTAACAATAATTGCTACAAATTTAATAATTAATAATTACTGACCATAAACAATATAATTTTTCATATAGAATCATTTTCTTCTTACACTGCCAATAAATTTGTACTAAAATGTGGGTCAAAATTTAATAAATTTATAACTAATTTTCTGTATCGGGTAGATAATTATAAATGTCTGTAATAACGATTACTTATTGGACGTGAGACACCTTAGTTCGCCCGTGACCATGAACGCTGCAAAGTGTTCGAAACGTCGGGCAATCATAAATCAAATACAAACGCGATACAATCCGTAAAAGTAGTTTTATTTACTAATTTGTATATGATGGGTATTGGTGATGCGTTTAGTATCACCAAACCTCATTGTACGCATTTACACTCCCTTCACTCTCTTCATGGTAGGTGATGGTAAGTGATACTGACGAAGAGTGTGACCGCGTGCAATGATATTCGATAATACCTACTAAAGGCATCACAAAAACCCACCACACGCAAACATCCTCAGAAAGTTGGGCTATCCCGGACGACCCGACTCGCGTCTGTAGACAGACGACTGTCGACAGTGCAGTCCTGCCATATAAGAACGTCAGACATCGTCAATATCATCATCATCTCGGCCCATACGTCCCACTGTTGGGCTCGGGCCTCCTCCACTATGAGAGAGAAATTGCCCCACTATAAGACGCTGGTCAGACGTGTTGATATAGGGTTTTGTTTCGACTTTCCCTTCTCTTGCTTATATGTTATATGCATATTTATTTATTTTACTTATACTGGGTATGGCACCATGTAAAATTTACCAACATATCATGTACTATGACATTCATATATTCCGAGTCCAATAAGGTGTAAGCCCAGTTCGGTATCCCGATATCCTGTGCCTGTGGTGAACTTTACATTAATGAACTTTTCCTACTCAATATGTCTAATATTGGATGTTTGCTTTAATCTATAAAATGCCTCTTGCGACACCTCGGTAGGTAACGGCGGACGGTGCCCGCGTCTTATAATGAAGTATAAGGGCAAAGGCACACAGTAAATTGCGTTGCATCAGCGTATTCAATTGATTTTGAGGGATTATATGCGATACGGTTGGGTGAACATGCTGTAATGTTTCAACAATAGGGCATGAACATTGCTTATCATATTTCTTTAAAGTGAAAACTTCTACAGACAAACTTTGATTGTAAATTAATTAAAGTCGTCATTGATATAGGTACGCTTTCTATTTTTTTTTTTTTGGGGTGGGCTACGGTCAGCACACCCGTCGCCCGTCTCCGTCCGGGGCGAAAGAGGGGCGGCACGCGGCCCCATAATCCACCCGATAGCACGTCCTAGTGATTGGCCCGACATATAGATACGCTAACACTATATCTGTAGCTTGTCAATGTCACTATTTATTTCTATGCCAATAGATATCAAAACCAGGTTAATGAAAAAAGTAATAATTTACAAATATTAATTTGAATATGAAAAAATTTGTTCATAGTTTTAAGTTTTCACTTATGTCGACAGTCTTCATGACAACTTTGTGTAGTTTTTTAATGTAGGATAATAAAACACTTCTGCATCATTAGCACTACGGTAATATTATATACAGCCTAATGGCAACATGCCGAATGAATAATTTTTTTTTATTGCAAACGGTGGCTGACTAGCAAACAGTACACCTGATGGAAGTGTGGCTACCGCTCATGGACCTTTGCAATACCAGGGGCATAGCTAAGCCGCTGCCTACCGCAATGAAATTGAAGGGAGTGAGAATGGTGATACTAAAAGCATCACTAAAACCCACTACACACAAACACCCTCAGAAAGTTGGGCTACCGGCTCTCTCACTCACCGAACGAAGCGCAATAACAAATTGCTACTATTCAGACGTCATTTTCTGCTCTGTGTGGTTAGAGACACGAAAAAAGTATCGATACTTTTAGGTATCAAGTACTTTCCTTTCGATACCGATACTTTTTACTCGATACTTTTACTCAATGAGCCTTTTGGCAGATATCGTACCGAATAAATAGTAGTGAGTATCCATGTGAAACTTGACCTTACAGCTTATATTTATGCTAACGCCATCTAGTTCAAACGTAATCGCACAGACGATCAAAATTCCTAAAAAAAAAAGCTCATCACGACAGATTCCAGGAAAAGTACTCAGTACTCGATATTTTGGAGTATCGATACTTCTGTTTCGATACTTTATTGAGTACGATACTTTTTCTTCGATACTACTCATGAGTACAGTATTGATACTTTCTGTTCTACCCCAGACGGACCGGCCCGTGACTGTAGACAGACAACTGTCAACAATGTGGTCCTACCAATATAAGCTGTTATGGTTATGTTATATTTTTTCTATAATATGCTCAAGTAATAGCCTCGTGTTTGATTACGGTATGGCAAATATTTTGGAGGCGGCTTACCGACATGTTGTTCGAATATCTACAGAATAATTTATTGAGCGAGATAAATAAACTGTTAAAGAGGTTCTGCAAAAATTGAAAACATGAAATAGTCACAAAAACATCTAATCAACACTGCCGAAATAACGCAGCGCCATTGCAACACATCGTGTGGCGAGGCCTTTATACTCTTAGTACTTTTAATCCTATACTCGAGTGAGTTGTACAAAAAATCATGACAACCATTTTTCAAATAGTTAATAATCAAATCAATTTTAAGTTTGATTGAGCAATAACTTAATATCATTAGTCATCAATAACTTATGTTACGACACTACAATGAAAATAATAATCATTCAGTGACAATTATGTTGAAAGTTTTATTCAATTACTAGAATATTAGTTTCGTCGGTAACTTGCTACTAACACGTTTTATGGCGTCTATATTAAATTATCGAGTTCGTCCAGACCAGGGGTTTTTAAAGGTACCGTAACGCCAACCGAATATCTTTTATTTTATGGAACCCCATGTCAAATGATCATGTATCTGAGTGGAGAATGAAGTCCGGACGTTGTCTGTGGTTATGCGCGCTGCTGTGCCATGGTCCGTGCTGAATTCGTGCTAACTATTGATCTACTTAAATAATAGTAATATGTTCTTCTAATCACTAATTTTGCTCAATTTTAAAATAAATATCTGGTTGACCGAGCTTCGCTCGGAATATTTTTATTGTAGGTATTTTTGTCCAATTTATTTAGATATATATTAATAAAAAATAAAAATTAAATAATGAAAAAAATAAAAAAATTACAAAAAGAGAATAATAATAACACCGAGATTCGATCCGACGCTGTTTGAATGCCAAAACAAAACTAAAAGAAAACTGGACAATTTCCCAACTGAGCTATCGTAACTCATGACATTGACGGCGAAATTTGAATTCATATTCTTTTAAAATTTAATGTCATTGTATTGTTTTGCTAAAAACACCGACAAAACGTCATTTTCTATAAATAAAACTTAGCTAGATCGATTTTTTGGCCTCGAAACCTCTAGTATGCCAAGTTTCATCAAAATCGTTGTTGCCGTTTCCGAGATCCTGAATATATATATATATATATATATATATATATATATATACATACAAGAATTGCTCGTTATACATATATTTATACAAGAATTGCTCGTTTAAAGATATAAGATATTTGTAACCGTGGTACCATTTCACACCCAAATTATTAAAATTGAAAGTTATTTAATTTGGACGTAACTCTGATGACTATTTTACGGAACCCCTAAGTTCCGCAGTACACACTTTGAGAATCCCTAGTCCAGACTTTCAGATTTTTAAACTAAGACAATAATCCTTGTATTGCGGGACAAACAACTAACGGACACAAATTACATCCACACTCAGAACAACAATTTGTAGATCACACAAAGTGTTGTCCTGCGTGGGATCCGAACCGATGGCACTGGCACGGTAAGTCGGTATCTTAACCACTACGCCAGCTGTGCAGTAAAATTATTTTCTTTCTTTTAATTTTTATCCTATATATTCTTACGTTATGGGAGACCATACTTTTTTCTTTTTTTCTTATGCAAGAAAACCTTATATAGTTATCCCCCGTTTTTGGTGATAGGCCATAATCTGCACACAACCCGCTCAATCTGTCCGGGACCGCAGAAGGACCTCATGACCCCACAAGCCACTACGTTCCCTCCCATTGGGCCGCCCGCTAGTACCGATTTTATAATAACCGTGGCCGACTCAGCGGGTTACTCTTTGGGGTACCGGCTCTGTCGACGTCCTAGTAACAACAGTGTTACCAAGGCGGTGTGGTCAGCCTCTCTGCGAGTGGCGGAATAATCCCCAGTCTGTCATAGTTATCCTTTTTTTATTTTTGGCCGGGCTAGGGTCGGGACACACGATGTCAGTGTAGACCCCTTAACTCACCATATCTGATCCTGTAGGAGACGCGTATCAAAGAGGTTATGTCGGATATCCGATGCAACCCAACCGGCAGAGTGGTAACCAGCAGAGTCGGTCCATAAATAAAAAAAGGGTTATAACTATGTCGAACCGCTGATTAATCCACACCCGTAGAGAGACCGACCGCGTGAAGACGATGCCTTGGTATCATGAGTTGACAATTATAACCACGACACCATTCTTGCAATTACGAATCTAAAATATATTTTTAGATGGTTACTGCGGTTACTTATTATGGCAGGTTAGAACTATTGTGGTCGCGACTCGCGAAGCGTAATTATGTGGTTACATTTTTCAAGTTTGCGTAACAAAATTTCGCGTACATTAAACTATTACGTGTTTCGCGTAATTTCGTTACATTGTACGTGATTTACTTGTGTCCGGTTAAATTTTAAAATTATTTGGGTTTTTTGTTCTTGGTTTGTAGGTGTTTTTATTGCTTGGTAAGGAATTGAGTTACCAACAGCTTTCTTTTGATGTTGTAACATTAAATTGGGTATATTTTTATGGTATTTATCTGTTTCGATGACGGGGTAAGAATCAAATTGCTTATCTTTACCGTGAATGTCGTAAAAGATGATTGAGGGATATAATATCGAGGGGTGAAAGACTATTTAGTTTAAGCGACATTCTTGTAACTTTACAGGAGTGCCATTTAAAGTTTAAAATTTTAGAAGAAAAATCATAAAGTTCTTGACCAAAAAAAGACTTGAATCAAAAAAGTTCTTGACCTATACCAAAGGGGTAAATTTAATTAAAATTCAGTTAAAAACACCTAATTCTTGATGCTAATACTAAATAACGCTAACACTAAAAAAACCTTTAGTCACAAAGATAAATGTCGCTTAATATAAATTGCCTTAAGCCCTCATTTTTCAGTGTATGGAAAAATATTATGGAAGAAAATTCGCTGATTCCTATAGTCCATAAAATATAGGACGATCTCTGTGACAGTTGTCCCTAGTGCTGTCACGCTTACGATAAAGTCCGTATTTTTTTATCGATAAAACTCTTTATTATTATAATTTTGATTTTCTATTATAGTTAATATACAATCAATAAACAATTTTTTGAATTTATTTCAAACAAAAACTGTTTTTTGACTGTTTTAATTATTCAAAAGGAGTATAATCAAGGTCTAGGTCACTATTATCGTCATCACTGGAGCGTTACTGCTAGAATATTTATCATTTTTTGCCAAATAGGGAAAGTCGTTAGATCAAACAATCAATTACGAAGGTTTTATAAATAAATATATCTAGTTTATTGACAATAATGCGTACATAATATTATCATCTACTCTGAGACGATAAGTAGTTTTTTAATGTTTATTTAATTCAATTTATGTATTTTATAATGTAACTGTCTGTTTTAATTGTAAAAAATATGTTAAAAGTTTTATATAGGTACTGTATTGGGTTTATTTCTTTCATGAATAATTGAATAAAGATCGGTTATCGATTTACGTATATCGACTGACCCATCTCTTTTTATTTTCAGTTCAGTATGACCTTGTACGTGTGTAAGCGTCATTTATGTATAAAAAGTTTACTAAGTATTTCAGTACTTACGAGGTGCATTTTAGGAATGAATATTAATATTTTTATATTTATAATTTATTGCAATTTAGTTGCAATAAAACTGGTACGAAAAGAATGAAAATATATTTGATACAAAATGAAATTGTAAATATGTCACTCGTTCAAACTTACTTCGTTGGTTTCGTTGACATCTGTCACAGAGATCAAGCTATATTTTATGGACTATAATATGTATATAACTCAATATCACCCTAGATGTCGCTTAAACCAAATAGCCTATCACTCCTCGATATGCATAAACTTCTATGAAAGAGAAGAAAAACTCGAAATGAAATATTATACCATATACCACCTTGTCTGACCAGCGTGGTACCGTAGGTCAATGTTCCTCCTATTATAGAGAAGGTGCTATCCCAGCAGTGGGCGTATATGAGCCGGGGTGATCATAATTTATAGAATTTGCATGTGGTCATGAATTCAAAATGCAATGAGATCCGCTTGCTCTAATCTCTAATCTGGTTGTATTTTGTGTCCGTTAATTTACATGTTTGTAAAATCCCTCGCAATGCAAGAATTATTTCCTTAATGCAGGGAAATATCTTTAAAAAAAAAAGAATCAGAAATTTCTATCTGGCCCGTGGATAATCGTAGAAGGCGATTAAGAGACATAGGGAAAAATGCAGATAACAAAATATGTACAGGAGAAGGAATACTAAAAACCAACCCGTCTAACATGAGTAATTCGCCTCTCTCAACTCATACATGTCCAACTGTTGAGCTCGCCACTCCAATAGGAGGGAACATTGGCATACTATGCCATGCTGGTCACACACGTAGGTATGGGGATTTCCTTCTCTTGCAGAGATATTATATGCCTTTTACTACATACACGAACCAGATAGGGAGTGGTGAATTGTATTCATACGTCAGCACACGTAATAAATCAAATTGAAATCATTTATAATGCATAAACCTCGAGAGGGCACTTATATATTATCAATTTTAACACAATTAAATTAATCCAATAAGTTACCACTGGATCGGGAAGCGACCGCTACTGAGAAGATCCGACAAGAAACTCAGCGGATTTGCCTATTATTTTTTCTATCTTACTAAATATAAAATTGTATACAACATGTCTTATAAGTAGCAGCTCTAGTGTGATGCCCTTCAAACTACAAGATACTTAATATAATTTACATCTATACCAATAAATAAAATTGGAGTGTCTGTTTGTAATGTCAAAATAATAGGCTTTTTCATGCTCACACGGTTATTTGCACGACACCTATGCCTAAAATAGCAAATAAAAATTTTTTGTCTGTCTGTCGGTCTGTCTGTCTGTCTGTCTGTCTGTTTGTTCCGGGTAATCTTCAAAACGGCTGGACGGATTTCAAAAATTCTTTCACCAATGGAAAGCTATAATATCAGGGCGTAAACTAGGCTATATTTTATCCCGGTATTCCCACGGGAACGGGCACTACGCGGGTAAAACGACTATAACCTATAACCGAAGCGAAGCGAGGGCGGATTGCTAGTAAATAATACAAACGATTATGGTTGGACCAGATTCCACAAGCGGCACCAGGTCAGAGTGATTGATATACATATATGATAAATTTACCTCCTACTGTAGAATAGAGTCAAACTCTACTCTATCGCCTCTTTCATGGGGAATGTTCTGAGGAACTGTTTGACTTGGTACCACCGTCACCGTTTTACCAACGTACCACACGATACCGCAGCAGGGTTCATCCATTTCACCTGGAAACACTATAGTCTTCAATTGTACGTTTCCAGCGATCATTTCTTCCACGTACGTGCTGGCTCTGGAATGAATTACCTGCTGCTGTGTTTCTCAAACGCTATGCCATGTCCTTCTTTAAACGTGGTTTAAGAAGAGCATTTTCTTCACGGTAGGCAACGGCCTAGCTGTGCCCCTGGTATTGCAAAGGTCTATGTGTGGTAGTGTCACTTACCATCAGGTGTGCTGCTTGCTCGTTTGCCACCATCGGCAATAAAAAAAAGCCCAGTAGTGGGATGAATATGAGCCTAAATGATGATATATATGTATTTTTTGTATTGCTTGTAATTCTAATTATTTTGTTAGCTTATATGTCTAGTTTCGCCGCCTCATGTGGAAGATAAGGGGTGATAATTGTTCAGAAATGTTTGAAGATGGTTTTTAGCTATTTCAAGGCAAGTCCAATTTTGGTAATACTTGATTGCACTGATAGCGCCGTGGTTAAGATACCGTGCCAGTGTCGTGAGGTCGAATTGCACGTAGAACAACAATTTGTGCGATCCAAAAAATTGTTGTTCTGAGTCTGGATGTAATTGGAATCTGTTATTACCTTCGTGCAGTGTTCCTTAAAAAATAAGATTGGTGGATTTTATTTCTATAATTCCTTGCATAGATATTATTTGCATATTATATCGCTTAGTAGTCTTTTATGAAATCCACATTCAAGAAATGGTCTGGGTTACTGTTGAGCATTATTATAGATTTTTTCAAGGATAAAACGTTGTATTATGGAAATAATCATTGTGTTGCAAGGGACATTACAAACATGTAATTTACGGATACAAATTACATCGAGACTCAGAGCAACAACTGGCGCGGCGGGTCGGTATCTTAATCACTACGCCATCTGTGCAAACTTAATAACATTTTTGGCCCAGAATTCGATCAGCAATACCTTTGTACGGCGGAGACAATTGCAATTCTTTATTATAACAAAGAAAAGTGTTATCAATTACAATTATTTCACAAGATATAATCGTGTTAAGTTCGGCGCGTGATCGGAAAACCACGTTGTGCACGCTTTCCTCCTCATTTCTTCCTAACTTTTACTTTCTGTGGAGGAAATATACACCGTCGTCGTTTCGGTGTTGCATTACACTGGGTTATTAGCCGCTGTATCATATTACTATGGTGCCGATGACCGAGGAACTCATCAACGAGTCGTCTAATAACAACCTACAAATGTCACGGGTTCATTTCCGGCAGGCAATACTTTGTGCGATCGAAAAGTTGTTTTAAGATTTCTTGTGTAATTTGTGTCCGTTAATTATAATGTTATCAAGTACTACTTCCGGCCTCAGATGTACGGCTAATTTAGATACATCCTAATTATTTACAGACTTGATTATAGTTTTATAATTTAACTGATATTTTTATAATTAGGTAAATAGTTAATTAATATTTCCGTAAGTTAATATAATTCTTATACAATGGGCGCCTTCCGCTTTTCAGCTTCCGGCGCCACTATTAAATAGTACTTATTGTTGTAGACCTCGGTGTCTCTTACACTATGTCGACTAATCGCACCTATATTCCTTATATTTTACTACATGTATTAGATTCTTATTTCACTGATTCATGATGTCATCATTAACACGTCTGCATGTCAACTTCCGCCGTAATAAATATTCAATGTTACATAATCCTGTATAATATTTGCACGTAAATAACTATTAGAATTATTAAGATATTTTATAATTAGTATTATCTATTAAGTTTGTGTATTTCATATTAGTTCACGCCGCGTGTATCTATAAATACCGCCATCTTGAATATTATAGGTCATTCGTATTGTAACCGCTGTAAGGTTAATTACAAATTGTAAAGTACAAAGTGTGTCTTCATTACCTTCGCCGTCACCCTTGCCGCCTTCGTTCTACAATATGTATTTTCCGTGTGATGACGGAGTAAGAATTCAATTCACCAGCCTTGCTCGTGTGTGTCGTAAAAGACGGAGAAGGAAAATGCGAAGCTCTATGTCAACACCTCTAACCAGCGTGGTATATTAAGCTATATTTGTATATGAGCTGGAATGATGACGATTATGAACTGTATGTACTATCGGTTCCATCCATACATCCATCAGCCTACAGACGTCCACTGCTGGACATAGGCCTCCCCACGAGAATGCCACTCGAAACAGTCCTGCGCCACTTGCATCATACGGTTCCCTGCGACTTTGAGAATATCGGCAGTCCACCTCTTGGGGGGGGGGGGGGTTGTTCTACACTACACTATCGGTTATAGTAACTAAAAGTGCGATTTTCGTTCATCCATTTATCAATCTATCGTTGCAATAGGTATATGGCCTTTTTATCATGTTTGGCCCTTTATAGACAGACTAGCAACCCGTCCTCGCTTCGGTTTTAGTCGTTTTACCCGCGTAGTGCCTGTTCCCGTGGAAATACCGGGATAAAATATAGTCTATGTTACTCCCTGATATTATAGCTTTCCATTGGTGAAAGAATTTTTGAAATCGGTTCGGTGGTTTAAGCGTGAAAGCGTTACAAACAAACAAACAAACATCCTTACTTTCGCATTTATAATATTAGTATGGATAATAATAATATGTTAGCATATTGCATACTTAATACGTAAAAACTACTGCGCGGAATCGAATGCAGTTATTATCCGATGTTAGCGATTTAATACATGGTATTGTACAGGTTTAAAAATGAAATCAAGGCAAAAAAAGGTTAACAATTATAGGTGGCGCTGCGATGGATTTGATGGAATATTGTTTTTATTTTTTTAGATTAGGACAGAATAGCGTCTGTTGGTTCTATAATGCTTGTTTTGTCATTATTATCAACAGAGGTATACTTTTGGCCATATCTTGTGATAAATAGTTAGCAATGATATTTAATATTATAAATTTCTCAATGTTGTGTTGTTGACCTTTCTCCTGATGATAATTTAAACGATTTTTAAGATGCCCACGGGAGAGAAAGAAGGGGGTGACACAAAATATTCTTTAAAAAACTATACGGGTTGATTATATTTAATTATTTCAATGATGGCGGCGTTCGAATATAATTCATCACGTCTGTTTTATCCGTGGGTGTCGTAAAAGAGGACTGAGGAATGTAATATACATCTATATAAGAGAAGAAAATCTTAAAATAATACCAACCCATCTGACCAGCATAATGTCATCATCACCATCGCAGCCCACATACGTCCCACTGTTGGGCTCGGACCTCCTCCACATTAGGAAGGATTTTTACCTATTATACCATGCTGGTCAAACATATTGGTGTATGGTTTTATTTCGAGTTTCCCTTCTCTGGCATAGATGTTATATGGGTATTATATCCAATAATCATCTTTTACGACATCCACGGGAAAGAGAGGGAGTGGTGAATTGTGTTCTTACTCCGTCACCACACGAAAAAAGCAGCGTAATGTAGCAGATAAATATCCATCTATTTTAAGGGAGGCTCCAGTCCAGCAGTAGGATATAGCTATAGGATATAGGATAGAGTTGAAATGGTGATAATTAAAAATGACTATAAATCATTCGTAAATGACAAGTGCATGCGTTTCTGTCAAAATTAATCATTACATTCATAGTTATTGCGTCATAAGAATCTTATGACGTAACATTGTAATCATGGTGTACATGCACCATGACAGTTGATGCACGTCTCATGGGCTGTGATGCAATGGGCATGTGGCCTAAGTAACGAGCGATGAGCGTAATCTACTATTTTACATTATACTTAATATTAGGCGGGAATTCTTCTTTTATAATATTTTGTAGGATTGTAAATAGCTGTTTTCAGTCTAGTGACGGAATAACATTACAATTGGTCACCCCCTTTCTTACGACTAAGGCATCAAATATGCATATAACAGCAAGGGAAGGCAAACTTGAAATGGAACCCTATACTAATACGTCTGATCAGCGTGGTGTAGTAGGTAGGTCAATTGCCCTTCTATTGTGGAGGAGGCTCAAGCCCAACAGTGGGACGTCTATGAACTGAAATGAAATAGCTATTAGTGACATAACCAACTTACGCCCCTTTTTAGGGTTCCGTACCCAAAGGGTAAAAACGGGACCCTGTTACTAAGACTTCGCTGTTTGTCCGTCTGTCTGTCTGTCACCAGGCTTTATCTCAAGAACCACGATAGCTAAACAGTTGAATTTTTTACAAATTATGTATTTCTATTGCCGCTATAACAACAAATACTAAAATCAAAATATAATAAATATTTAAGGGGGCCTCCCATACAACAAATGCGATTTTTTTGGCCGTTTTTATTGATGGTAGTAGTAGTAGCCGTTAATAGTAGTAGTCGTTTTTATTTTTTTTATTATGTATAATGGTAGATACGGAACCATAATTGTGCACTGGCAACCAAATTATTATATACTAGCAACCCGCCCTCGCTTCGCTTCGGTTTCAGTCGCTTAAACCGGCATAGTTCCTATTCCCGTGAGAATACCGGGATAAAATATAGGCTATGTTACTCCCTGATATTAAAGATTTCTATTGATGAAAGAGTTTTTGAAATAGGTTCGGTGGTTTAAGCGTGAAAGCATAACAAACAAACAAACATCCTTACTTTCGCATTTATAATATTAGTAAGGATATTCAACCAAAGTCAAACTGTCAAAGGAGTATAAATAATATATATTCCTTTGATAATTTTGAAATACCCTTCAAAACTTTTTCTGTATTACATAATAAAGGTTTTTAAAATCGGGTTAGAAGTGAAAGTGTAGTAAACAAAATTTTATCTTTATACTAGACATTAAAGACTTATTTATCAAACTAAATATTTATTCATTACTTATGACTTACAACTTGATATTTTTAAGTTGAATAAAAATCGTGTAACCGCCACCGCTTATACAAGTGACTCAACATAATAAACCCAAGTCACGAATAATAGTGAAAATAAGTCCCATCGCGCACTGTCTACGCGTCATACATATTATAATCGGCTTAAACCCTTCATTATCAAAGGGTTTACGTAACAATAGGAAGTGCAATCGTAACAACCAACACTTGGAATTATGAAAAGTGTTACCACATTTATTTAATTCATTTTCATTTGTAACAATAATAAATCTATTACTGTTACTCTTCTATGGCGAGAGCAATGATGATTTGTAATTCAAGCTTTTGGATTGAAGATTTTTATGGTAGGCAACCCGCCCTCGTTTCGCTTCGGTTTTAGTCGTTTTACCCGCGTAGTTCCCGTTCCCGTGGGCATACCGGGATAGAATATAGCCTAGTTTACGCCCTGATATTATAGCTTTCCATTGGTGAAAGAATTTTTGAAATCGGTCCAGCCGTTTTGAAGATTACTCGGCACAAACAGACAGACAGACAGACAAAAAATTTTTAATCTGTATTTTAGGTATATGTATAGTGCAAATAACCGTGTGAGCATGAAAAAAGCCTATTATTTTGACATTACAAACAGACACTCCAATTTTATTTATTGGTATAGATATGATATTTTGATTAGCATTTTGCTACATCGCGTATTTGTTAAGAATTTTGTTTAAAGACGGGGAATCCGCACTAAGGAAATAGTATTGTGGGAATAAAGAAATAATAATAAAAATAATATTGCGGGGGACTTTATAAACAGATAATTAACGAACACGAATTACATTCAAACTCAGAACAACAACTTGTGGCTCGCACAAACTGTTGTTCCGCGCGGGATTCGAACCCGCGGCACTGGTACTTTTTACTTTAATTTATATATAAAGATTTCTTGTGTACGTGTGTATACCACTGAACTCCTCCTAAACGGCTGGATTGATGTTGAAGAAATTTTTTGTGCATATTCAAGGGGATTGGAGAATGGTTTAGATTCGCAATTGGACCCGGTAAGTGGCGCTGCTATCGATATCAAAGGGAATTCCTTTTATTTTATTTGAACAGAACAACGTCTGTTGAGTCAGCTAGTTTAATATAATAGGTTGACACATTCGATTGGTTCTACGCGTCGTTAAATGATACCGTAAAAAATGTTTAAAACGTCATAACACGGACAAAATACTTGTCCGTGTTATGACAAACTAAAAATATAATAAATCACCATTACCTTCCTTTTGAGATGACTTAATGGTGTATATTTAAAAAAAAACATCTATGTGATTTATGCGTGATATATTCGTGTGGCGATTGGTTGATGATTTAAGAATAAAATGTATCACCACTCTTTATTTTCGCGAGGGTTTCGTAAATTTACTGAGAAACTACTACAAAAATGGCCAGCAGCACATTTCTGGGATACTTGTAACAGTGGAGATCGATAATATTGATAGGTGGAGCCACTAAATAGTGAGCACATTCATATGTTACGGTGGTTTATAAGGTATATAATAATCAATATTTTATACTTAGAATAATAACGTATAGAAGGTAAGTTCACGCACAAAAAGTGAAGCATTTTAATTGGAGCCTAATGGAGCTTACGCCGGAATCGTTCCGTAACGTACAAGTCATTGTACTGCACGTTCGTACGCAACTCTTAAAAAATAAATAGGTAATTATGACGGTTTGTGCATTCAAATGGTGTCATAACACATTTGAAAAACTTAAAAAGGTTTTAACATTACTTTTAAAAGTATTTCAACGATTTATGTTAATAAAAACAAAATTTGATTTCATAATTTGTATAGTGGTGTGCGTGTGTACGTGTGTAATCATCTGCGCGCCATTAGTATTTTCAGATTCATGTTTCGAACATTTGAAGAACTGACACTATCCTTCTATACGCTATTATTCTAAGATTTTATATGAATCTTTCAACATTTTGTGATTTGATAATTAAATTAGAAACACTTGACGGGAATAGTTGCCAGTTTGAGAGCTAAGGCAGACTAGTAACAAACAATGGAGATACAGATAAAATTACTATTCAAATATGATATTTTGAAATATCACGCAAACGAAAGCATGCTTAATAATCAATTCCAACACGTAAATTGTACGTAAAGAGATTATGTAATGATTACTGATGTTTACGCGACTATTACATATTTACAAACGAATTATTTACCGACGTTTCGAACACTAACATTCGTGGTCATGGGTGGATTCCCGTAGTCATTCAATACTGTAAAAATTGTTTTATTTAAAGAGATTGTGAATAAAAATATTTAATGTTTACGCTAAATATTTGCGTAAAATACACACGAATTACAACTGTTTTATGGCTTTTATCGCGCTTGTACTTAATTTATGATATGTCGAATTCTTTTCAACATTCATCTCCTTTTTCGATGACCATGAACGCTTAAAAATCTTAAAAAATTGTTTTATTATAATCATTAAGGTTTACAAAATATTATCATATTATTTTTACTATATATTAAAACACGATGAAAATTTTATTAAGTTACAATTTCACTTATATTTAAATAAATACGTGTTATGTGGTTAACTTGCTTTAGCAATGATAATCGTGAGGTATGTCAACGTGCAGTCGTCGAACCCGCGACCTTCCGTGAAAGTTAAGAAACTAATATTCTATAATACTGAGGGTAGATTACGCTTGGGTCATACACATCGACCCTTAGCTCTTAGAAGACGGAAGTTAGATAATAATAACTTCCTAGTATTAACGTCTAAGAAATTTAAATTTCCCATAGTTAAGTAAGTACTGTCTAAGTTATCCGTATAGGGACGGAATAAGATTACAATTACCGCCATCTCTTCTATCTCTGTGATTTTTGTTAAAATCTATTCTGATAGATAATATCAAGCCTACTCGTGAAAAGCAGCTGAAAAGTGTTCGAAAAAGTGGATCGTTCTAGGAATTTTCCGGTTCAGGGATAAAACCCAGAACACTCGGCAGAAGAGGTCGGTTAAAATCATGTTAGGTTGTTTTTAAGCCCTACACTTGGTCGAGCAAATAAAATCAAATATGCATTAAGGTAGAGAACGATAGCATGTAGTGCTGTTATCATTCATTTCAGCAAATGTACGTCCCACTGTTGGGCTCGAGTCTCCTTTACAATAGTAAAGAAATGTATCTATTATACCGCGCTGGTCAAACGTGTTGATACAGGGTTTTATTTTGAATTTTACTTATTTTATAGTGTTGTTATCTGTTTAAGTCCCTTTTTTTTTTTTTTTTTTTTTTTTTTTTTTTTTTTTTTTTTTTTGGGTGGGCTATGGTAAGCGCACGCGCGGTCCTGTCCGTCCGGGGCGATGAAAGGACGGCGCGTGGGCCCATAACCCACCCGTACCCACGTCACCTCGTTGTTGGGCCGACCACCGGAGCAGATGTCACTTGTCGTCAGTGGTCGGCCCGACGGAATACCCTTTCGGGTAACCTCACCTCTCGACCTGGGACGTCGGTTGCCGTCGCGCGGTTAGCCTCTCTGCGGGTGATGGACAATTCCCCGGTCCGATCACCCGCGGCCTCGGCTAGGGCGGCATTAGGCGCAGATACTCGCGCCTGCGCCGCCCGAGTCGCCGGCGGCGGAACGTGTCGCCGAATAGAAGCTCTACTCGCACACGATCCGCCGCCTCCTTCCGTGAGATAACGGCCTCACAGAAGGCGGCGACCGCGTCCCAGTTCCTGACGCTGACGAGCATCTCCCTGGCGATGGTCGGCAGCGCCAGGTCGGCACCGATAATTGCGACGAGTTCACGGCGATCCTCCTCCCATGCAGCACACTCCTCGAGCGTGTGCTGCGCCGTGTCCTCGTCGCAACTGCAGTGGTGGCAGGACGGTGTGCTCTCCCTCCTGACAATCTTGTGCAGGTACTTCCCGAAGCAACCGTGCCCCGTCAGCACCTGCACCAGTCGGAAGGAAAGCACCCCGTGTGTCCGCTCCAACCACTCCATCAGCACCGGCCGGAGGGCCTCGACGGTCCTAACACCATACCGAGGACTCTCCAGCCGGACTGCCCAACGGGCAATGACTTCTCGGCGGGCGTCAACCCGCCAGGCGGTGATCTCTGTGATGGAGACCATGCCGCCGCGGGCGCGCTTCTCCGACACCCGCCGATAAATGTCGGCGAGCATCTCCGCCTCCAGGTCCCACGGGGGAGTTCCGGCCAGGAGGCACGCTGTCTCCGTCGCCACCGTGCGGTAACCGCGTACGGCCCTGATCGCCATGACCCTCTGTGGTCGCCACAGGAGGGCCCTAAGACGGACGGTCAGGGACCCCGCCCACACCGGTGCGCCGTACAGGGCCATCGACCGGATCACCCCCACGTACAGCTGTCGGCACGTAGCACTGGGTCCGCCCACATTCGGCATCAGCCGCGAAAGGGCGGACGCCGCGCCGACAAGCCGGGGAACAAGTCGATGGAGATGCTCCCGGAACCAAAAATGCCCGTCGAGCACCAGGCCCAAGTACTTCATGTGGGCCTGGATGCTGATGGTGACCGACTTCACGGTGATCGAAGCGCCGGCGGGAGGCCCGGCGGTACGGAGGCCATGGAACAGAAGGGCCTCCGTCTTTTCCAGGGCTACCCTCAACCCCAGCGCTTCGATCCGCCTAACAATCTCCTCGGTGCCGAGAGTTGCCAGGCGTGCCGCCTCCTCTAGCGTCCCACCCCGGGCTGTGACGAGTGTATCGTCGGCGTAGCAAATTACACCCAGCCCGGGTGGGAGGCTTCCTCTCAACGCCCAGTCGTAGCCGATGTTCCACAGGGTCGGACCCAGAACCGACCCCTGTGGGACACCGCACGTCATGGGCGTTCGCACAACGTCCCCTACTCGGTCAACGTAGAGGACGCTGCGCCCCTCCAAGTAGTCTGCCACCAGCCGCCTGAGGTACACGGGCACCCCGTGATACCTCAGCCCCTCCCTGATGCAGCTGAATGGCAGACTGTTGAAGGCGTTGGCGATGTCCAGGGACACCGCCAACAGGACTCCTCCGCCGGTGACGGCCTCCGCTACCACGGCCTTCAGGCGCAGCAGGGCCGCGATCGTCGAACGCCCTCTCCGAAAACCAAACTGGGCGTCCGACAAATCGGGCCCGTCCCCGACGAGGTGCCGCTCGATGCGGGCAGCCAACACCCTCTCCAGCAGCTTGCCCGCATCATCGAGCAGCACGATGGGCCTGTAGGCCGAGGCCGACTCGGGAGACCGTCCCGGCTTCGGCAGGAGAACCAGCCTCCCCTCTTTCCAGCACCCAGGGAACTGTCCGGACGACAAACAAGCGTCGAACAGTCCCCTGAGGCGTGGTCCCAGGTGTTCGAGGACCAGGGCCAGCACACGGTTCGGAATACCGTCGGGCCCGGGGGCGGTGGATTTGACTCGCATACGCGCCACCGCCGCCCCCATTTCCGGCTCCGTGATGGGCGGAGCACTTTCATCGTCGGCCTCCCGGTCGCTGTCCAGCGAAGCCATGACCGGTGGCGTGTGCTCCGCCCGCCGTGGAAAGAGGTCCTCGACAACTCTGGTGAGGAGGCTGGGCTGGAGAGTCTCGGTGAGGGGGGGGCCCCGCCCGCGGAGCTTGTTCAGCGCCGCGAGGTAGGGGCGACCCCAGGGGTCACGCTCGAGACTGTCCAGCATCTCCCGCCGACTAACGTCCTTGGCGGTACGGACGGCCAGCCTGAAGGCAGACCGCGCACTGCGGTAAGCCTCGTACAGCTGGCCCTCCCGCTCAGCGTCGCGGTGACGCGCTCGGCTGCGGGTGTAGGCCCTCCGGGCACGTATGCACGCGGCCCGAAGGTCCGCCAATTCTCGGGACCACCAGGGGACCGCACTCTTCGGGGGCAGGCGCCGCACACGGGGCATGGCCGCATCGCAGATCTGCGTTAACGCACAGCGGATGCGGCCAGCCTCGGCATCCACCCCGTCCGCCTGGGGCGGTGAGGACAGCCATGACTGAACGATGGCTGCCTCGGCCAACAGGTCCCGATCCAATCGACCCACAGCCCACCGCGGAAACGCGGGAGCTCCGTCCGCCGTGTGACCCCTGCTGGGCTGCAGGAGGGTCCGGGAGACCTCTATCCGGATGTATCGGTGGTCGGATAGGGTCTCAACCTCCTCCTGGACGCACCAGCTCCTCACACGTGCTGCGACATTAGGGCTAGCGAACGACAAGTCCACTATCAACCCGCCCTGCTGCCGCACGCACGTTTGCACCGAGCCCCTGTTCAGCAAACAGAGGCCCAGTGCCGCCGCCCACTCTTCGACCGCCCGCCCGCGGTCATTCGTCCTGGGGGACCCCCACGCCGTGGACTTGGCGTTGTAGTCCCCCAGAACGAAGACTTGGCGCGGTGCCAGTCGCCGTATCGAGGCCCCCAGGATGGTGAGGAAGGCCCCGAAATCCGACGCGCTCCTGTTAGGGGAGAAGTAAACACCATATAGCGTAACCTCTCCCCATTCCGCCGCGACATACCCATCACCCCTGTCCTTGAGCAACAAGGGCGGGGAATGCCACGACGTGGAGGCGACGATTGCCACAGAGCCGTCACTGCTGCCCAGCCAATTGGGCCGGTCAGGCACCACGTACGGCTCCGCGGCTACGGCTGCACCGATCAACCACTCCGCCATGGCTTGCAGGAAAACGTCCTGTGCCTCGGCGGCGTGGTTGAGGTTGGCCTGCAGGAGGTGGTAAGATTCGGCCGCCATTAGTGGGCCGTATCCATTACCTCCTCCACGCTGGCGGGCGATTGGGTCGCGCTAGGGGCGGGAGCGGCCGGGGTCGTCGGACCGCTCCGCCCCTTTGGGGCCGAAGCCGGAGGTTTGCACTCCTTGCTCCCCATGCGGTGCTTGGCGGGCCTATTGCCCGCCGCACACGCGGGGCAGTGGGGAGTGGCGGCGCACGATGCCGCCTTATGCCCGGGTTGACCGCAGCGGAAACAAAGGTCGCTGCAGTCAAAGCAGTTAGTGCATGTCGGCCGAGTGTGTCCGACCGCCATGCACTTGTAGCACCTCGCAGGCCGGGACTCCAGCACGGTCACCCGCGCTGAGCTCCAGCCCACGAGGAGCCTGCCTGAGCCGGCCAATTGCTTGGCCGACTCCACCGGGCACTGCACCCAGGCAGCACCGACGCCGCCCGGACCAGGGCGGATGGCGCCAATTCGGACGGTGTCCACGGGACATCCGGTTTTCGAGACGATGGCCTCCCGGATGTCATCCACCGTCACGGAGTCGTCCAGACCCGTGACCCGCAGTTCCGCACACTTGACGGGTCTGGCGATCTTGACGCCATCCTCCGCAGCAAACAAACCCCTCAGCTTCGCGGCCATGCTATCGGCCGTCTTGGCGCCCTCGGCCCCAGGGAACTCTAAAATCCGAGCCCCTGTCCGGGCCTTGCGGGTCCTGGCTTCGACGCCTCCTAAATCGGAGACGTCAAGCTCCCGCCGGGCGCGACGTAAGACGGCCTCATAGCTGAGGCCGTTCTCGGCCGCCTCAGGCAGGACGGTGATCACCACTGCGCGACCTCTTGTTACCGGCTCCTGCCTTGGGAGCGGAGGCTTTGGCGGCGCTTTTGGCCTCCGCTCTCCTCTTCTGGCCGCGACTTTTTCGGCTGCGCTCGGCCGTCTGCCAACCCTCTTCAGACACGGCAGGGGTGCCGAGCACAGCAGTCACGGCCGCGGCTGCGTTGGCCGCCACCGACGGTGCATTTGCCGGCAGCGGCTGGAGTCCGGCCTTAGCAGGAGCCGGTGCCACCTTCTTTTTCGCAGCGGGTCCCTTGGGCTTCGGCCCAGCAACGGCCGCAGCGTAGTTTCCTACGCGCCCACCCTGGCAGGGTAGCGCGGCAGGGGTTGACGCCACGGCTTTCGGCCTATCCGCAGCCAGCGGCGGCCGGAGTCGGGGCTCCGGGGGCAGTCTCGCCTCCAGAGCCGCCATGCGCGCGTCGAGCATCTTGCCGAAAACATCCACCATGGCGCGCATGGTCTGGTCCGGCACGCCGTCCACTGCGGGCAGCGGGACCGCTTCGGCCAGCTGGGCCCTCTGGGGACTTGCCGCAGCGCAAGTTGTCGCAACGGGGACGACGGGGGCGGCGGCAGGGCCGGGACTTGTCGGCGGCGCGGTTCTCGCCAGCTGCGCGACCTGGCTCCGCAAGTCGGCCATTTGCTTGGCCAACTCGCGGTTCGCCTTCTGCACCGCCGACAGCTCCTTTTGCAGGGCCTTATTCTTCTCCTGCAGGCCTGAGACCTCACCACTAAGGCGGGTGTTTTCGGCCTGCAGGGTGGCCATATTGGCAGCTCGGGGGTCGCCACCTATAGCGGGCTCAGCAGCCGCCGTGTCGGTGGGAGGGATGTCTAACAACACCCTCATCATCCTCGCGGCAGCCGCCTCATTTGCCCGCTTCTGGGCCTCAGTCCCCCGTACTGCGCCGGCCGGCGACGGCGTCGCCGACCTTGCCGCCACTACTGCGCCCCCTCGTCCCCTGCGAGAGGCTGGAACTTTGGGAGGAGGCATGTTGATGCCACCCCCCTCGGAGGCAGACTCCGAGCTGCCACCCTGGCTAAGGGGGCGCTTGCGTACCTGCGAGGGGAGGTCCTCCTCCCTGGCCGCTAGGGCCGCCGTCAAAGCCGACGCTGGAGACTGGGATGATCCAGCGACGGTCTCTGCAGCTGATGTGCTGCCGCTCTCAATGTCCGACGGCTCTGCGGCAGTACTGCCGCCCTCGTCAGCCTTCTTTGCCGCCCTTTGCTGCTTCGCGGCGCGCCGTCTGGCGCGCTCCGTTGCAGGGGTGGGCTTCCCTCCTCTCTTCTTTTTACGGGCCTCTGTTTTCGCCGGGCCCTCGGCTGACCTTGGAGCCTCAAGTGCCAGACTAGCAGCTGAGCTGCTGTCGGACGAGGCATCCCTCTCCTTTGGGCCAGTTTTACAGTAGCTTGGCCGGGCTGTAATGTGGGAACTAGGCTCCCCGTTCCCTGTGGTTTTAATGGGCGTCTCACCCCTCCTATCTGCAGCGTCGTTTAAAGAACAAGTATCCATACAGTTCCCACGAGTATGGGAGAAAAAAGAGGTCGACCCGGGCAGAGATCCCGATACCCGGGCAAGCGTACATTTGTATCCCAACACAGGGGGTCCGCAGGTACCCTGGCTGGGGGCGCGCTAACGACTGAACAACCCATCAGCCATGCATCCTCTCGCCGCGCGCCAGAACTTAGGATTCTGGGTGATTGTTTTATAGAGGTTTTCTTCCTCGCGGTCCAGGCGGTTAAGCCGAGACCCTCGCTCCTGAATCTAGGCCTCAGGACAAATGTCCCGAAGCAAGAATCAGGTCTACGATTTGTCGCGGTTGGCAAATGCCTGCCCAGTCCTCAAACGAATGAGTGACTGGGCCCGTCGAATTTTCGCGTCCAATACCCTCTACAATTAGAGGGCATGGAGCGAATTTGGGGCATCCCACAAACTGGGCCCCCCCTCGGGCCAGATATTTGCCACGAGCGACAATTCCAGAGAGCAGTCCAAGAAATTGTCGCTCGTGCCCAGGGTACACCACGCGGAGGTTTCTGGCGTAGCACCCCATCTGTTTAAGTCCCTAAGTCATTTTTTACGATCACCCACAGGGGAAGGAAGGGGTGGTGATCATGGTGCTCTTATTCCATCACAACACGGACAACACACAAACTCACGCATATAAAATAATTATATTAATCGTAATGGCAGGTTCAGCTGATGCAAGAGAAAAAAAAAAACTCTAAATTAAAACCAACAACAATGTCTAACCAGCGTCGTATAATAGGTCAATTTGATTCCTATTATGGTAGTGGCTCGAGCCCGGCAGTGGGGAGTTATGAGAGGAGTGATATGATGTAGAAAAAATAATTTAATCAAATTTATAGTGAACCAGCAATTCGCCTTCGCTTCGCTCCAGTTTTAGTAGTTTTACCCCCGCTTTTTAAATCTCTAATATCTTCTAAATTATTATGATACGCGATGACACCTCGATTCCCGGACTGGGCAAAATTTTATAGTGGTTTCTTGAGAGGTATAATTACCTAGGTTACTCTATATATAGACAGTTACCCGTTAGTAAAATAATATTAAAATCGGTTCAGCTGTTTGGAAGATTACCCGGGATAAACAAACACACAGACATGAAACCGTGTGAGCGCGAATTAATATTTTGACATTACAAAGAGACACTTCAATTTTATTTATTTGAATTGTCATCATCTCAGCACTCCTTACCAAAAGGGAGGCAATTAACTCTATTTATTCATTGGACCTATTGGAGATAAAGGGCTGCAATACCTTATACCTATCATCATCATCATTTCAGCTCATATATATCCCACTGTTGGGCCCGGGCCTCCTCCACGATGGGAGAGAAATTGACCTTAATATACCATCCTGGTCAGACAGGTTGGTACAGGGTTTTGTATCGAGTTTTCCTTCTCTTGCATAGATATTATTGCATATTATATCCCTTAGTCGCCTTTTACGACATCGACGGGCAAGATAGGGAGTGGTGAATTGTATTCTTATTCCGTCACCACATGAATAATTTGTATAGACGGATTTATTTGTATAGATATAGATTATTAGGTAATTGGTATTTGATTAGAAATGGCCTAGGCACTAGATCCATATAATTGATGCGCGGTATGCATTCGTTGATGTTCGGTCAAGGTTAGTTCATACCTCTCAACACTTTTACTTTCAAGCACAAACACCATGCAGTGAATGCAAGATGAATGCGTGATGCGGTTTCGACTCGGTTTTAACTTTATAAAATTCTACAATGGTGCCGTGGTTTAACTGAGGCAAATTATGTTAAGTGATCCAAGTTTTTTTTTATTGCCATCGGTGGCAAACGAGCAAACAGTACACCTGATGGTAAGTGTTGCTGCCGCTCATGGACCCTTACAAGGCCGCTGCCCACCGCGAAGAAAGTGAAGGAAGTGCAAATGCGTGCATCGAGGCTCGGTGACACCAAGGGCACCACCAAAACCCTCCACACGCAAACACCCTCAGAAAGTTGGGCTCCCGGCTCTCTCGCTCACCGAACGAAGCGCAGTAACTAATTGCTACTACTCAGACGTCGATTTTCTGCTCAATGTGGTACTACCCCGGACGGACCGGTCCGCGGCTGTAGACAGATAACTGTCGACAGTGTGGTCCTACCACTCTTAAAGTCCTACCACTCGAGTCAAAACATGTCAAAATATAGTTATCGATATACTAGCAAATGGGACTTTCTTATTTTTCAAGGACGATATTTTTGAAATAAACTTGAAGAGCTAAATGTTTGCAATTAGCAAGAACATTGAAGAAAATATTTTTATTATAAAATAAAATATCTGGACTTAACGTCTACAAATATGTTATTCAAGTAACCGTATAAAAAATATTTTAAAAATGCTATCATCATTTTCATCATTCAGCTCACATACGCCCCACTACTGGCCTCGAACTTCTTCTTGAATGGTAGTGAAATTGAACTGTTATACCACGTTGGTCAGAGGTGTTGATTGATTCATTAATTTGAGCCTATCGTTGTCTACTGCTGCATACCTATATCATGTTGATATCGGCTTTTATTTCGAGTTTCCCTTCTTTTATATAGATACTATGTCCGTGTTTATAACACGGTACAGCAAGCAAGAAAGGCATATATGCCTTAGTCGTCTTTTAGGACATCCACGAGCAAAATAAGGAGGTAATGAATACTATTCTTACTCCGTCACCACACGGAAAAGGTATTCGAGATGTTGTATACAATTATTTTATTTGTATAAAATAGCAAATTTTGATCACGGAAATCTTCTAAATAGGTCACAATATTATCTCACGATCTGCTAGACTGGTCAAGACGATCGGTGACACTTAACAGACGAACTAATGTGTACCACACAAACGAACACACGAAGTTAACAAAAAGATAACAATTGCAAGAAATATAATAAATATTATTAATAAATCTTATATCTTTAAACGAGCAATTCTTGTAATATATATATTCAGGATCTCCGAAACGGTTCCAACGATTTTGTTGAAACTTGGCATACTAGAGGTTTCGGGTCCAAAAAATCGATCTAGCTAGGTTTTATTTATAGAAAATGTTGTTTTGTCCGTGTTTTTAGCAAAACAATACAATGACATTAAATTTTAAAAGAATATGATTTCAAATTTCGTTGTCAACGTCATGAGTTACGATAGCTCAGTTAGGAAGTTGACCGGTTCTAATTTTGGTTTTTTTGACTCAAATTGGTTCAAACAACATGCTTCAAACAGCGTCGGTTCGAATCTCGGTGTTATTATTATTCTCTCTTTGTAATGTTTTTATATATTTTTCATTATTTATTTTTTATTAATATATATCTAAATAAATTCGACAAAAATATTCCAAGCGAAGCTCGGTCAACCAGATATTACATATTAAACATAATAAGGTTTGAGATTGATAAACCTAGATAGATAAGTAAGATACTTATGTAATCATTAGTGGCAATATGTCCACTGTGGTGGGTCCGATTCCTACGCAGAACCATGCTTTGTGCGATCTACAAAATTGTTGTTCTGAGTCTGTATGTAATTTATGTCCGTTAATTATTTGTTTGTAAAGTCCCCCGCAATACAAGAATTATTTCCTTAGGGTTGTGTTGTCTTTAAAAAAAAAAAGAAAACATACACGGCTGGAAGCGATATAAAGGCGTACTCTATCAAACATATTTATACTAAGGTCAAGTTCGACTCGATATTACATATCGATATTAATATCGAGTCGACCTCAAGTCCACAATACGTAAAAGTTTTGGCAATCAACCGACCATCAACTCTCCTTCGGAATGTATTTATTGACCAGACGGCATCAAATAGAGTTAGCGCAGGTCAATGTAAAATTCTGTCGTCCTTTACGACACCCATGAACAATCCCACCCACCGACACACAGCAAAAAATGTGAACATCAACAAAAATAAACAATGGTATGTTAAATACCAAAAGAACACTTGATACATTGTCCACACTCGTGAACATGTCATAAATTAAAAAAAAAATAAACATTATACTAGGAAAATAAAGACAATGCTTATTTCACATACATGCTTCATAAACACATCTGTCATTATTAATGTACAAGAAACTTGGTGAAATGCGAACTCTTTGTTCAATGACGAATTGTATTGATATTGAATAAGTAATTTAAGATGTCGATTGTTATATACTTTTTGTACTGAAAGGACTGTGGCACTAAGAACATGTGAAAATGAAAACTGTTACGTAAACCTCATCAATTATTTGTAAGGTCCTCAATGAAAAATTACTTCAGTCTCTATTGCAATAGTTTGATACAGAATAGTCATTAATATATTCATTGTTGGATTTTATTGTGGTGGATACGATTGAATGAAGACTTTGTTGAACTAATTCTATTTGTAAATAAAGGCTTTTATTTAATTTCACACTGTTTATTTGTAATGTCTTCAATGCAATTAGCGATATTGATGGATAAATAATAGTTTTTTTTTTTGTTAAATACTTTATATTACATACTGTTCAAAAGTGAAAATGAAAGCTGTTACGTAAACCTCATCAATTATTTGTAAGGTCCTCAATGAAAAATTACTTCAGTCTCTATTGCAATAGTTTGATACAGAATAGTCATTAATATATTCATTGTTGGATTTTATTGTAGTGGATACGATTGAATGAAGACTTTATTGAACTAATTCTATTTGTAAATAAAGGCTTTTATTTAATTTCACACTGTTTATTTGTAATGTCTTCAATGCAATTAGCGATATTGATGGATAAATAATAGTTTTTTTTTTTTTGTTATATACTTTATATTACATACTGTTCAAAAGTGAAAATGAAAGCTGTTACGTAAATCTCATCAATTATTTGTAAAGTCCTCAATGAAAAATTACTTCAGTCTCTATTGCATTAGTTTGATACAGAATAGTCATTAATATATTCATTGTTGGATTTTATTGTAGTGGATACGATTGAATGAAGACTTTATTGAACTAATTCTATTTGTAAATAAAGGCTTTTATTTAATTTCACACTGTTTATTTGTAATGTCTTCAATGCAATTAGCGATATTGATGGATAAATAATAGTTTTTTTTTTGTTAAATACTTTATATTACATACTGTTCAAAAGTGAAAATGAAAGCTGTTACGTAAACCTCATCAATTATTTGTAAAGTCCTCAATGAAAAATTACTTCAGTCTCTATTGCAATAGTTTGATACAGAATAGTCATTAATATATTCATTGTTGGATTTTATTGTAGTGGATACGATTGAATGAAGACTTTATTGAACTAATTCTATTTGTAAACTAGCAACCCGCCCTCGCTTCGCTTCGGTTATAGGTTATAGTCGTTTTACCCGCGTAGTTCCCGTTCCCGTGGGAATACCGGGATAAAATATAGCCTAGTTTACGCCCTGATATTATAGCTTTGCATTGGTGGAAGAATTTTTGAAATTGGTCCAGCCGTTTTGAAGATTACCCGGAACAAACAGATAGACAGACAGACAAACATTTTTTAATTGCTATTTTAGGCATAGGTGTCGTGCAAATAACCGTGTGAGCATGAAAAAAGCCTATTATTTTGACATTACAAACAGACACTCCAATTTTATTTATTGGTATAGATGAAAATTTATGAACTTATACCTAACAAATGTATCATATACACATACTACCTTTGTAATAACAATAATCTGTTGAACGTGAGACACTTTATTTCGCCCATGATTTAGTTCGCCGCGTGACCATGAACGATGACGTGTCCGAAACGTTAGGCAATCAAAAATCAAGTCAAGTAAACATTAGAAATCATTAAATGATTTAATACTCTAAATTAGACCGATATAGGTCTGATTGACCTAATTATTAATTTACCTATTGATAAATTTCTCTATTGCAAAAGACTAATAATGACCAATATTGCGACGTATAGCAATTTTTAAATAAATATTTACGATAATAAGTTTTCATAATGCATCAAATGTTACGTTAGTGTCTCACATATTGGTATAAGGGCAGGAGCGTGACAATGATAAATTACTTTTACTGTCCATTTCGAGTTTACTTCATTTATTTTGTTTATAACACGTGAAAGTGGCGCTAAACTCAACAAGTAAATGGACTATTTTGTAGAAACACAAACTAAACATTGATTGAGATGCCGAAGAGTTTTGTCCTCTTGGTACATTGTTGTTTGTATTTATATAAGTCCATTGTTTTTATTCACATGTTTCTGTATAAATTTATTAAATAAGTTAATTGAATAATATTGGTATAAGATATTAAATTCGCAAAAAAATTACGTTATTAAACTTTGGCTTAAATGTAAGATAATGCAGTAGGCTCATGTTCAACAATAGAGGGTATTTTAGGTTGGAATAAATATAACTTATTTAGTATAAGTAAACTAATAAGTAATTACTGGATTGTTATATTATAAAATTGATGTGATTTAAAACTGCGAAATTATTAAAACACTTAGTTTAGTTTTAAAAAGAAAACTTTATTTTGGTGGTATTAATAAAGGCTTTTATAAAATTTTTGTTAGCACAATTAAGACGCTATTGACTGACAAATGGATGTAGATAAAACGTAATAACTAAGATCGTATTGTCCTCTTGAATTAAAAAATAAGTTCAATCCATCCAACAATACATCGACGTCCACTATTGGACATAAATCTCTAAAAGAGGATAAAATGCCAGTCCTTAATAGGCGGATTGAGAATTATAGTTACTCAAAGTGCCCTGCTGCCATTCTCAGTCTATTTTAATGAATCGCATAGAAAGTAAAGACGGTGGTAACATATTGTTAACACGTCACCATATGGTTTGAAGAAAATAAGACACCACTGTTGAGAGCCAAACTTGCTTCATTCAAATCATTTATAATGTACATATATCTAAACCCTGTGAGATCCCCAATAGCAATTATACATATTTTTAAATTTACATACTTTTTTTATAAGTTAGTGCACTTTATCAGATAAATAAAAATTTATACTTATATTTTAAATATGCTTAATCTATGTATAAATTCTATTGCTTACAGAATAACGATGGTTTAAATGCTACTCTGTTAGCTCTCAAAAAGTGATTATGATCAATGATTGGTGTGTCACGATTGAAATAAAAATAACTAACAAGACTAAGTTACCTATAAAAAAAGATAACGAATCAAAAATTACGAAGTGATCGTAGTATGACGCGAATCGTCGGTTCTAAGTGGAACGATACCAATCGAGAAATTGATCTATTGTGACGTCAAGGAAACCATGTTTTTGCAGCGCAGCTTTCCTCGCAAACATTTCGTGTTAGGTAATAAATGTAACAGTGACGATGAATTTGGTAATTCCGTGAACAATAATGTTGAACAGTAAACATAAAGCTTTTGTTGATCGAATAACAGTATTTTTGTAATGGCGGACGACATTGGCAGACTTAACAGGTGTACTATTGCGATTTGTAATCGCTGCTATAGTGTAATAGTTTGTCTCGGTTTGTATTTTTTGGTTCGAAATAACTTTTTTGTTTTAATATCTATAGCAGCTATAGTATTTGTTGTGGGGTGACGGAGTAAGAATCTAGATACGCAATGGCGTGTCAAACAAAGTTCAAACTAAGAGAAAAGAACTGTAATTTTAGACACACGAATCATTTAGAGTCACTGTTTACTTTTTCGTAACTCCACAAAACTATTTAACATAAACACGCCTAATTTGGTTGATATAATGTATGTATTTCGATATTTTTTTACCTTGCAGTGTCGTTATTTTACATGATTTCATAGTTTTTTGGCGATAACCATGGGAAAGGAAGGGTTAATGATCACTATATTCTTAATTTAGGCCCACAGGAATGATTTAATTCTAGCTATACCAGTAGTTTCGTTAGCTATGTCTACTTGCGATCGTGACGAGGACACGGCGGCGGCGTAGCATACGCTCGAGGCTTGTGCCGCCTGGGCAGAGCAGCGTCGTGAACTCGTCGCAATCATCGGTGCCGACCATCGCCAGGGCGATGCTCGTCAGCGTCAGGAACTGGGACGCGGTCTCAGCCTTCTGCGAGGCAGTAATCTCGCAGAAGGAGGCGGCGGGTCGCGCGCGTGAGGAGCGCAGCCTCGACGAAGCGACCCGCCGCCGGCAACTGGGGCGGCGTAGGCGCGACTACCTGTGCCTCATGCCGCCCTAGCCGAGGCCGCGGGTGACGTGACCGGGGAATTAGTCCGTCACCCGCCGAGAGGTCGATCGCGTGAGGAGAGACCGACGTTCTCCCCGATGGGGGGACGTCGGTCGATGGCAGGGTACCCCACTAGGAGGTATTCCGTCGGGCCAACCACTGATAACAAGCAACCCTGCTCCGGTGGCCGGTCCAACGACGAAAGCGACGTGGTGTTCGGGTGGGTTGCGGGTGTGCGTGCTTACACCCCTCTGTCGCCCCGGGCGGAGTGGTGCGAGGAGTGCGCCGACCGCAGTCCACCCAAAAAAAAAAAAAGTTTTGTCTACTTTTATATTATAACTAGCAGACCCGGCCACGCGTTGCTGTGGCTAATGTTTTTGTTATATTACATTTTATTAAACTATTTAAGTGGAACTGTAGGTGAACATCAGTCACGATGCTTTTTTACATAGATGCCATTTGTAAAAAAATATGACGACCTCCATAACAGATTTAAAATAAATTTAACTTATACTTTAGCCTCAACAACAGGTTGTGGTTATGCTATTCAATTGTAGCTTATATGACACGTTTGTAGGTTTGACATAGCAGCGCCATCTATTAATTAATTACTCAATCCAGTCAACAGATATCGCCATCTGTTAAAGTCGTTTGGAGTTAACAGATAATTGTGAATGTCAAATACCTAATAGACAAATAATTTGCAATAAAATAATATTGCGACTATAAATTAAGATGTAAGCTATCCTATCTTTCAAGTTGGATCAAACTGCACACGGTGTGCAAATTTGATTAAAATCGGTTAAGTAGTTTAGGAGTCCATCACGGACAAACAACGTGACACGTAATTTATATATATTAAGATTTAATTTGAACACCCATGTCGTCGATATTATGTGTATATCAGAAAACTCCGAAAGTATTGCGAAAAGAAGTTTTTATGTATGTGAGAGACTGGCCAGTTAAAATTTATTTTGAAAATATGTATAATTATTTGTAAGTAAAAATAGCTACGTACCAATTTTAAAATTTCCCTCCATATTTTTTGTGGGCTCATTCAAATTATAGTGTTTACTTGAAAAGTGGATCTACGCCGGGAACATTTTTCACGCTATGATTTTTTTAGGTGTCGCCTGAAACCGGACGAATCGGACGATAGACTTCAAATGACATTTATGGATAAAGACCTTTCCAAGGCAACCGTATATCATTGATATAACGAACTTAAGCGCGGTTGACTAACTTTGAGGATGTAGAAAGAAGTTGACTTTTGACGGCGGTTACGGAAGAAAATGTGTTGGCAGTGAAAAATTTAATCCAAAATATTAGGCGAGTTGCGTATCAGGAGATTCAGCATATCCTACAGATTGGATTAGGAAAGAATTCTAAAGGTGCATCTTCGCGTGAGGAAGATACTTTCACGTTACGTTATGGCTCATATCCTTCAGATAAATCTAAGAATGATTTCATACACACTTCTCAGCCCACATACTCACTATTATTGGGCGGAAGCCCACTACATATGTAGTGAGAAAAGCCTTCAATGTGACGCTAGATGAGATTACATTACATTCCTTGCTCTTAACAATACTCAAGGGAGAATAGATAAAGAAAAGATGGTTACCATAGCATTCTTAATCCATCACTGCATGGATAACAACATGGTCTAGTAAGTATACTTGTATATTTTTGACTGGATGACCCAAAAAGTAATTTTTTTTTTGAATTTGACTTTAATTGTTGCTTTTAACTGGTAGTGCCGTTATGATACAGGTGGTCAATAGTTCAATGGCGATTGGAATGTAAAATACTTCGAAAAAACAAACCGTGAACGTAAATTAAAATATTTTGACATAAATATTTTGAATTTTTGTATTTCATGTGAATATAAAGGTTTTATTGTTCACAAGGTGTAATTTGTTTGTTACCTACTGCCCAATGGTGGTATTAAAGTGCTGTGTGGTAGCAGCTACGTATTATACCAACAGCCTATGTTGCTCATGGGTGTCGTAAAAGCAGACAAAAAGCTCTACATCGGTCTGGCCCAATTCCATTTGATATCGTCTGATCAATAATTACATTCCTAAGGAGAGTTGACGCCAGGCATTTATTATAAATCTATTGGCAAAATTTTTGCTATTTATACAACAGAAGATGAAAGCATGTTGCGTCGACCTCTGGTGATTGGGGACAAGAATGAGTACGATGTTGATAGAAACATTAAAATAATATCTACTACATCCTTTTCTTCTGTCTATCTTTCCCGGGCTCAAACCTCATCTAAATTAGGAGGTTGATCTATTACCATGGTAGTAGGACGGCTTGAAATAGGATTTTATGTCAAGTTTATATCTCAATTTTATGTCAAGTCAATCGATGTGCCCAAAATCTCGGTTTCCTTAGAAAGATTGCCTTTCTTGCTTATTGCATAGATGATTTTAAGGAACTAAAATAAAGCATTAGGGCCCAGTAGGTAGCGCTGCGATCAATCACAAGGATTCTTTTTTAATTTTTACGGAGCAGCATCTATTTTGTCAGCTAGAAGTATTATTATATAGCATTGACAGGTGTTTTGTTATCAAATCAAATCATTTATTCTGCATAGGCCTCTTAAGGGCACTTACATATTGTCAAATTTCAAGTGTTTAGCGTTAGCCAGCGTCAGTTTTGACAGTAGTAGCAAAAATGAGGAATTTTGCTTTCAAGTGATCAAACGACTCTCCGTATAGTGACAGAGTAAGAATACAATTCACTACTCCATTGCCCGTGGATATTGTAAAAGTCGACTAAGGGTCTAACCAGCGTGGAACAGTAGGTCAATTGTGCTCCCATTGTGGAGGCGGCTTGAGCTCAACGGTAAATAATAAATTGAGGATTTCTATATAAGGCATTTAAAATATCTAGGATATTGTTTTTAAACTTATAACACCCACTATGAAATAAATCTCTGGGTCGCGGGTACTTTACAAATATGATACATAAATACGCAGAATCAGAAAATGAACATTTTTGGCTTAAATTAAAAACCTTAAGCTTAACCCTAAGAACCTTAAAATTAAAAATATATCGAACCCACAAAACTCAGAATCGGAGGTGACTATTTAGACCGCTACGCCATCTAAGCAATTTCGCAGTCAATTTCACTGAGAGGCGTAAAGGTTCTTACATACATTGTTCAAGCTTCGTTGTTGAGTAAGTTATATTATTGTAATTTTATATGAAAGTAATGTAATTTCCCATGACTTAAACATGTTGACAATAAAACTGTAGTACTTTAAACTTACATAAGATATGTTTTTTATGTGATCTTGGTGATAATAATTCTTTCTTTTTCTTCCATATTATTATTATTACCTTATATGACTGCACAGATGGCGTCGTGGATTCGAATCCCACGCAGGACAATACTGTGCGATCCAAAATGGTTGTTCCGAGTCTGGATGTAATTTGTGTCTAGGGTTGCCACCCGTACTTTATTAATAAAGTATTGTACGTTATTTCGAGTAATTGTACTTTATATTTTATGTGAATAATAAAGTACGCGAAAATACTTTATTTCGTGTGGGTTGATTTATGTCGGATTAATTTTAAAATTAAACTTAGTGTCGTTCAATCTCTTAAAAATAAATTTATTTACTCTAAAATACAGGATGTCTCAGGTTATGGATAATATAGGGTTATGTCCTGTATATTTAGGGTACACCGATGCTGTTTAGCAGTGATAATTATTTATTGAAGTTATCTAAATATAATTAAAAATATCTTTTAAAGTAAAACATGTAGCAAACCGTACTATATTTGGACGTAATGTCCTTTATTTTTTCTCATTTTTTAAGCAATGTACTTTATTCACGCAAATAAAAGGTGGCAACCCTATTTGTGTCCGTTAGTTATGTCTGTGAAGTCCCCCGCATTAGAAGGATCACTTCTTTAATGCAAAGGTGTAGACTTTAAAAAAAAAATTAAAGAGAAAGAAAACTTGTAATAAAACCTTATACCAACCTATATCTAGCTAGTATGGTATAGTAGGACAATTGCCCGCTTAGTATGGAGGAGGTTCAAGCCCAATATTGGAGCGTGTGTGAGCTAAGATGATGATTAATCTGGATTTGATGTTTAAGAGCGTTATCGGTAATAAGCGGCCGTAAACCCTAAAATGTGGTTTTTTGATGACTGGTTACTCGTTCATCATAATAGCTTACTAAAAATTTAATTAAATTAAATTTAATTTAAAAAAATAAAAATTTAATTTAATTAATTATAACCACTACATTAAACACATCTTTATATTGTGCTTGTACAGAATTATAACTCAATATTGTAACTATTTTATTAAAAGGCAAGGGTATTTTGAACTTAAGTTAATGAGATTTTACGAAAACGCTGAGTTTTGAAGTTCAGGTACGAATAAACGATAAGTCGTGGCAGCTCGAAAAAAATTGTAGATGTTAGGAAAATTACTGTTCTTGGGTATGTATAAAATTAAATTCAAGATTTCTTCCTTTTAAAACTAAAAAAAAAAATATTTCCTGAAGATTAATTTGACGAAAATGGCTCCTGTAAAACATTTAATTTTGTGAATAATACTAACCTTGGAATATTTAAAAAATATCCAAATTGAAATACGAATAGTCACCCTTGTAATTAAATTTTAAATATTACTATAAATTGAACGGCATAATTGTTCGTAAGCCATCCATCCGACGTCCTCGTCACGTCCTCGACGAAGAGGACGACATTATCACACTCGCTCAACAAAGAGCCTACACGGCCCGCGAGGCCTTAACAAATAAATATCCGCAGTTCCGCCCTCGCCGTCGAGGTGCGAAACCGCGCCGCGCAAAAGTCACTACTAAAAACGTGGGCACGCCCACTTTGCCTCCAGCGACGCCCCAAGCCGAGGTCCGTTCCCCACAGGGGGAGCCCTTGGGCGATGTCGCTTAGCATACTTTTCTCCGGGTTGAGAGCCCTCAGCGCTCACCCATAGTCCGCGTCAAGCTGTCAAGGCCATCTGCGGCCAACAGCTGTACACACACAAAAAAAAAAAAAAAAAAAAAAAAAAAAAAAAAGTTCGTAAGCCAGTCGCGCCTTGGCGCTCAACGGAGCAGGGTCACGTCGCTCGGAGCTCTCCGCTCACAGCGTAAAAGACGACAATACGAACTTGAGCGTATACTGCGACTGATCGGTTTTGATTCGTAAGTATTTATTACTACTTAATTCTTTTAATTACTTTCATGCGATCTCTATAAAGAATAATATAGAATCTTTTTACGTTTTAGGTGATGGGTCGAAAAAGCAGATTGTATCTTGGGAACAAAATCGGTTACAAGGCAAGGAAAAAGAGAACACACGATTTTTTTTTTTTTTTTGTGTTTACAACTGTTGGCCGCAGATGGCCTTGACAGCTTGACGCAGACTATGGGTGAGCGCTGAGGGCTCTCAACCTGGAGAAAAGTATGCTAAGCGACATAGCCCAAGGGCTCCCCCTGTGGGGAACGGACCTCGGCTTGGGGCGTCGCTGGAGGCAAAGTGGGCGTGCCCACGTTTTTAGTCGTGACTTTTGCGCGGCGCTGTTTCGCACCTCGACGGCGAGGGCGGAACCGCGGATATTTATTTGTTAAGGCCTCGCGGGCCGTGTAGGCTCTTTGTTGAGCGAGTGTGATATTGTCGTCCTCTTCGTCGAGGACGTCGGATGGATGAGATTTTGGAGGGTCTATAGGAAGCCGCCCCAACCACTAGTTGGTTGGGGTGTGTCATGGCAGAGTCAAAGTAGCTCTGAGAGCACCGTTTCATAAACTGCTTGATGGTCGGCAGTTCGAGGTCGATGTGGAGATCGACGTTTCGTATGAACCACGGTGCTCCCGTAGCTCGGCGCATGAAACAATTTTGTAGTATCTGTAGCCTGTGGATCCTGTGTGGCTTTACGTGCGCGAACACCACGCTGGCATAGGTCATGATAGGCCGTATGCAGGTGGTGTAAAGTCGGACTTTGAGAACACACGACAAAACTGTAAGGTACTTATAGTTTCAAAAGAGTAAACGAAAAGAGAAGTGAGCCGTCACTCAGGACGCCTGGCAGACGTGAAACATCAAAATTATTTTGAAGTCGTTACCGCAAAGCGTGGCGTTAACGCCGCTTTTAATGCCACGCGACGATCAGGTTCACCCCGCCTATAGATATTTCACATCAAAAATCCGAACGGAACATTTATGCAGCCTCATCTTCTGAAGATTATCAGCTAACTCAAATTTAATGTTTGATAATTACTAACCATACACAATATAATTTTTTCATAGAAAATCATTTTCTTCTTGTACTAGCAATAAATATGTAGCAAAATGTGGATCAAAATTTAATAACTAATTTCTGTAGTGGGTAGATTTAAATCTCTGACTGGACTTGTTAGACATCCATGGCCATGGCGACTAGGGCCATACTAGACTACTGCACGGCAGCCACGGAGGCAGCGTGCCTCTTGGCCGGAACTCTCCGGTGGGACCTGCAGGCGGAGGTACTCGCCGAGCTTTACCTGCGAGTATCAGAGACGCGAGCCACATATAGCCTCAATCAAGGTGATTGCCGCCTGGCGGGTCGACGCCCGCCGAGACGCCATTGCTCGTTGGGCAATCGGACTGGAGAAGCCTCAATACGGTATCCGGACCGTCGAGTCCTTTCAGCTGGTGCTGATGGGGTGGTTGGGTCGGCAGCACGGGGTACATTCCTTCCGACTGGTGCAGGTATTGATGGGTCACGATAGCCAAGTACCTGCGCAAGCTCGTTAGGAGGGAGGGCACACCATCCTGCCACCACTGCTATTGCGACGTGAGCACGGCGCAGCACAGGCTCGAGGTGTGTGCCTCGTGGGCAGAGCAGCGCCGTGAACTCGTTGCAATCACCGATGCTGACCGGACCCTGCCGACCATCACTATGGAGATGCTCAGCAGCGTCAGGAACTGGAACGCGGTCACCGCCTTCTGTGAGGCTGTCATCTCACGAAAGGAGAAGCCGGCTCGTGTGTGATCAATCTTTGGTCACACGTTCCGCCACCGGCGACTCGGGCGGCGCAGATACGAGTATCCGCGCCTCACGCCGCCCTAGGCGAGTCCGCGGGTGACCGGACCGGGGACTTTAGTGTGTCACCCGCAGAGAGCCTGACCGTGTGACGGCGACCGACGTCCCGGGATAGGGACATCGATTGGGGTTTTTTTATTTTCTTAAAATTATTACACATTAATGTGATAATTAAAAAAAAATAAGTTGTCGAGTCTCGAACCCGAGACCAGAGTGCCCGCCGGCGAGCACGTTACCACGAGATTACCGCTTGTTGGCGATTCGACTTTGAATTTTTCTAGTACATAAATTACCCATCCAACTTTGACCCTTAAAATCTTTTTAACGAGGGCCCAGTTGATCCTAATATTTGGTAGTTGTGATACCCTCGTGCCCCCTCTACCACCCCACCAAAAATCATGGAAATCCCCGACCCACACGTCTGAGGGTCTCCTTGTAAGTTATACTCTGTGCCTATATTTTACTATTTCCTGTACTTTGCATATTAAAAATACAATTTTAACCGTTTTACTGTTATGAGATTTGGTTTTTAATTAAACATTTTAAAATTTACATCATGTTGATTTTTGAAAATCTACTTCTCCGAAGAATATATTAGAGATTGATTATTATAAGCGCCAAGGCTCAAGACTGGTCATTCTATGAACTCGCGTGTGTGTAGTGCATTAGTGTGCGTCGATATCGGACCGTAGCAAAAAACCAAAAATGCGAGAAGTGCCGATTACCGATAACGCTCTTAATTAGTATTTTTTATAAAAGACTACATCTCGCGCTAAGGAATAATTTCTTGTGTGACGAGGATCTTTATAAAACTATATTTAAAGAATGCAAATAAAACTCAGCCAATATTAGTTTAATCATCCGTGTGGTGACGGAGAAAGAATACTACCAGAAAAAATACCACTCCTATCTTGCTCGTGTATATCCTAAAGAACGACTATATGCATATAACATTCGTGCAAGAGAAGGCAAAGTCGAAATAAAACCCTATACCAACACGTTAGAGTAGCATGGTATAGTAGGTTAATTTCCCTTCCCTTGTGTAGAAGGCTCTAGCCTAGCAGTAGGTATATGGTAAGAGAGGGCATGGCTATTGGTGGATTTTTTTTTATTGTCGATGATGACAGTCGAGTAAGCAGCCCACCTGACGGTAAGTGTTACTGTCGCACATGGAACTTTGCAATACCAGGAGCACAACTAGGGCGTTGCCTACCGTGAAAGAAAGGCTCCTCGATTAAAGAAGGAGATGTCATAATATTCGGGGTACACAGCAATAAGTAATTCATTCTAGAGCCTCCATGTACGTAGGAGAATGGGCTGAAAGCATACAGTTGAAGACCATAACGTTTCCAGGTGAAATGGATGAACCCTACTACGGTGTCGAGTGGTACATTGGTAAAACGGTGACGGTGGCACCAAGTCAAACAGTTCCTCAGAACACTCCCCATGAAAGAGTCTGTAGAGTACACACAGTGACCCAAAGTCTCTCCGCCGCTCCAATGATTGGGATCTCCAAGAATTTGAACAGCACGCCTTTGCAGGGGGTCAAGTCGGTCGATCCGTAGTAATACTACACCGAGCAGAAAATCGCAGAGTTGTTGGATGCAGGCGGCACAGGACCGCACTTTGTGGCGTAACATGTGTGGGAGGCCTACGTGCAGCAGTGGACAGCGATAGGCTGATATGATGATGATGACGATAATTCACTACTATCTTGCCCGTAGATGGCGTACCAGTTGACTAAGGGATATAATACGCATATAACATCTATGGAGGTGAAGAAAAATTCGAAATAGATCTAAAACAACTTGTCTGATAATCATGGTATAGTTAAGTCAGTTTTCCTCCTATTGTGGAGGAGGCTCGAGCCCAACAATGGGACGTATATGATCTGTGATTATGATGATGACTGAACTTCATTCAGTGAGTAAGAGAACTGGAAGCATAACTTTATAAGGGTGTTTCCGTGTGGTTTTGGTAATGTCTTTGGTATTATTGAACTTCATTGCACCTATTTACACTCCCTTCACTTACTTCCCGACAAAGTTCCATGAGCAACTGTATCACTTACCATCAGATGTGCTGTTTGCCACCAACAGCAATAAAAAAGAACTTTACAATCAATTTATTCGACTATGGTGACACACTTTAATGATTGCATGGATATTTTTTTTTTCTTCCTCTAATGCGCCACCACTTGGTGGCTTTGATGTCTGACGTGGGCAAAAAAAAAAACTTGAGAGGTGTCAAGGGACACCCGGATGGAACGAAGTTTTATTAAAAAAATTGAGAGGTGTTATTATTTAATATTAGTGGATTAAATAAAATAATAAATAATTTTATTAAAAGAATTTTATAAAAATAAATTAAATTATTTATTTATTTATATTAATAATTTATTATTTTATTAATTTATTAATATAAATCTCAAAACTCAATATAATTAAATTACATTATTAACACGCGCACGTCGCACGGCTTACAACTATAGCAAAAAGTGTCGTTACATCTTTTGGTCTTAATTTTTTCCGTCTAGCCCCCTTTCGCAACGCGCCATAAGGAACTTCGTTCCAAAAGGACATTGCTGCAAATCAGTGTTGTGGTGTTACATTGACATCACAACAATTGCTGAGTAGTTATCCTTTTTTCTGCCGCAGCTGAGACGTTCATTCTATCACAATTATTAGGTCTCCTTATTTAGTTTATTGATTTTATATGTTTTTCATTTCTTATAAGGCTTTTTTTGTTTCTTTTTCTGTGTGTTCCTAACGTCTCTCCTCTGTGGTACAAAATAAATACTTTCTTTCTTCCTTTTTTCTTTCATAAGGTATTAGACAAGTAACGGCTTTACTTATCAATTATTTCAGAAATATGTTTTCGTTCCTGTTCCGATAATGTTTAGATGTCTCAGAGAAATTGATGTGTCATTGTAAACACATCATATAATACAAACCTTTAGTGCTTAATAGTAACTTAAGTCTTACATTTATATTACATTTTATATGTCATCTTCATCTCAGCTCATAAACGTCCCACTGCTAGGCTCGAGTTTCCTCCCCAATAAGAGGAAATTGGACCTACTATACCATGGTGGTCAGACTTTAAGAGCAAGCGTACTAGACGAGCGTGGCCTTACGTGTGACATTATGTGTAGCAACCAAATTCTCGCCGGTATTGTCTGTCTGACGAACGATTGCAATGGATTTCCAAAACGCGTGGGTTCGAATCCCATGTATGTCAATAATTTTTCCCTCGTAAATAAGCTTTTACAAAAGGATTATTTGAAGTGCAGTTGCAGTCATTTTTAAAAAATACACATTTAACTGCTAATAACTTTGTTTAGAGAATTGGCAGGAGTATTTTGACGCAAGATCAAGAGAAAAAGGCATATGGTACCGTACTATCCAAACCCATGTCTGTTATTACCCTTGGATAGATAATATAAATTTAAATAAATCATTCTTGACTATTGCTCTTAGACTACGTTCTGGCCATATTCCATTAAATAAATTCGGATATTTAATGAAAAAAGTTCTTTCTCCCAATTGCATTACGTGTGGTGTTGTTGAAGATGTCTTACAGATCCTGATGGAATGTTCTCGGAATTCTAGCCTAAGAAATTTGTTTTTTGAACCGAAGCCATTTGATGTTGGTTTTTGTAATAGTAATTTTTAAGAGTGGTAGGACCACACTGTCGACAGTTATCTGTCTACAGCCGCGGGCCGGTCCGTCCGGGGCAGTACCACACTCTCGCAGAAAATCGACGTCTGAGTAGTAGCGATTTGTTACTGCGCTTCGTTCGGTGAGCGAGAGAGCCGGAAGCCCAACTTTCTGAGGGTGTTTGCGTGTGGAGGGTTTTGGTGGTGCCCTTGGTATCACCGAGCCTCAATGCACGCATTCACACTCCCTTCACTTTCTTCACGGTAGGTAGCGGCCTTGTAAAGGTCCATGAGCGGCAGCAACACTTACCATCAGGTGTACTGTTTGCTCGTTTGCCACCGTTTGCAATAAAAAAAAAAACGTTTTAGCTAATCCATCTTCAGCTGAAGCATATTTGTTGTATAATTAGTAAGTAGCATAATCTAGTTGTTAATTGTGTAGTAATAATTTTGTATTTGTGTAATAAGGCGGTATTATCGCTTAGCAACAAAGCCTTATTTCAATAAAAAAAAAACTGCTAATAGGTACGACTTTAGCAACATTCCCTAATTTAACCACTTCGCAAATAGTCTAGCATTAGTATGAATAGACCTTTACCAATTGAGTTAGATCAGCAGCTATTACAAGATATTGTCCGAGATCATTTAAAGGGAAACCAGCTCGTTAACTCGACAACAGTCCGTTGTAAATATTGTGATTGGAAAAGTGAAACTGAACATTTTGTATAATAAAATTGTTTCCTATACAAGTGTTATTGTTTATATCGTTAAAGTTTATGACTGTATCGTGTAACTCTATGTACCGTTTATATCTATATATTAATACGTGAAGCGAAAACTCTGTATCCCTTTTTAGGAAATTACTCGAATACACAAGTATGAAATTTGACATAGTTGAAGAATATATTGAGAAATGAACTAAACTCAAATTTGAAATAATAATCCATTAGAAATACATTAAATCTATACAAATAAATAAAATTGAAGTGTCTGTTTGTAATGTCAAAATACTGGCCTTTTTTCACGCTCACACTGTTATTTGCACGATACCTATGCCTAAAATACAGTTTAAAAGTTTTTGTTTGTCTGTCTGTCGGTATGTCTGTCTGTCAATCTGTCTGTTTATCTATTTGAACTAATCTTCAAAACGGCTGGACTGATTTTGATAATATTTTACTATCAGGTAGCTGTCTATATAAGGAGGAACTTAGACTGTATTTGATTCCGGTATTCCCAAGGGAACGTAAACTATGCGGGTAGGGCGGGGTGCTACGCCAGAAACCTCCGCGTGGTGTACCCTGGGCACGAGCGACAATTTCTTGGACTGCTCTCTGGAATTGTCGCTCGTGGCAAATATCTGGCCCGAGGGGGGGCCCAGTTTGTGGGATGCCCCAAATTCGCTCCATGCCCTCTAATTGTAGAGGGTATTGGACGCGAAAAATTCGACGGGCCCAGTCACTCATTCGTTTGAGGACTGGGCAGGCATTTGCCAACCGCGACAAATCGTAGACCTGATTCTTGCTTCGGGACATTTGTCCTGAGGCCTAGATTCAGGAGCGAGGGTCTCGGCTTAACCGCCTGGACCGCGAGGAAGAAAACCTCTATAAAACAATCACCCAGAATCCTAAGTTCTGGCGCGCGGCGAGAGGATGCATGGCTGATGGGTTGTTCAGTCGTTAGCGCGCCCCCAGCCAGGGTACCTGCGGACCCCCTGTGTTAGGATACAAATGTACGCTTGCCCGGGTATCGGGATCTCTGCCCGGGTCGACCTCTTTTTTCTCCCATACTCGTGGGAACTGTATGGATACTTGTTCTTTAAACGACGCTGCAGATAGGAGGGGTGAGACGCCCATTAAAACCACAGGGAACGGGGAGCCTAGTTCCCACATTACAGCCCGGCCAAGCTACTGTAAAACTGGCCCAAAGGAGAGGGATGCCTCGTCCGACAGCAGCTCAGCTGCTAGTCTGGCACTTGAGGCTCCAAGGTCAGCCGAGGGCCCGGCGAAAACAGAGGCCCGTAAAAAGAAGAGAGGAGGGAAGCCCACCCCTGCAACGGAGCGCGCCAGACGGCGCGCCGCGAAGCAGCAAAGGGCGGCAAAGAAGGCTGACGAGGGCGGCAGTACTGCCGCAGAGCCGTCGGACATTGAGAGCGGCAGCACATCAGCTGCAGAGACCGTCGCTGGATCATCCCAGTCTCCAGCGTCGGCCTTGACGGCGGCCCTAGCGGCCAGGGAGGAGGACCTCCCCTCGCAGGTACGCAAGCGCCCCCTTAGCCAGGGTGGCAGCTCAGAGTCTGCCTCCGAGGGGGGTGGCATCAACATGCCTCCTCCCAAAGTTCCAGCCTCTCGCAGGGGACGAGGGGGCGCAGTAGTGGCGGCAAGGTCGGCGACGCCGTCGCCGGCCGGCGCAGTACGGGGGACTGAGGCCCAGAAGCGGGCAAATGAGGCGGCTGCCGCGAGGATGATGAGGGTGTTGTTAGACATCCCTCCCACCGACACGGCGGCTGCTGAGCCCGCTATAGGTGGCGACCCCCGAGCTGCCAATATGGCCACCCTGCAGGCCGAAAACACCCGCCTTAGTGGTGAGGTCTCAGGCCTGCAGGAGAAGAATAAGGCCCTGCAAAAGGAGCTGTCGGCGGTGCAGAAGGCGAACCGCGAGTTGGCCAAGCAAATGGCCGACTTGCGGAGCCAGGTCGCGCAGCTGGCGAGAACCGCGCCGCCGACAAGTCCCGGCCCTGCCGCCGCCCCCGTCGTCCCCGTTGCGACAACTTGCGCTGCGGCAAGTCCCCAGAGGGCCCAGCTGGCCGAAGCGGTCCCGCTGCCCGCAGTGGACGGCGTGCCGGACCAGACCATGCGCGCCATGGTGGATGTTTTCGGCAAGATGCTCGACGCGCGCATGGCGGCTCTGGAGGCGAGACTGCCCCCGGAGCCCCGACTCCGGCCGCCGCTGGCTGCGGATAGGCCGAAAGCCGTGGCGTCAACCCCTGCCGCGCTACCCTGCCAGGGTGGGCGCGTAGGAAACTACGCTGCGGCCGTTGCTGGGCCTAAGCCCAAGGGACCCGCCGCGAAAAAGAAGGTGGCACCGGCTCCTGCTAAGGCCGGACTCCAGCCGCTGCCGGCAAATGCACCGTCGGTGGCGGCCAACGCAGCCGCGGCCGTGACTGCTGTGCTCGGCACCCCTGCCGTGTCTGAAGAGGGTTGGCAGACGGCCGAGCGCAGCCGAAAAAGTCGCGGCCAGAAGAGGAGAGCGGAGGCCAAAAGCGCCGCCAAAGCCTCCGCTCCCAAGGCAGGAGCCGGTAACAAGAGGTCGCGCAGGAGGCTCCGACCGCCAAAGTCAGCCGCGGTGGTGATCACCGTCCTGCCTGAGGCGGCCGAGAACGGCCTCAGCTATGAGGCAGTCTTACGTCGCGCCCGGCGGGAGCTTGACGTCTCCGATTTAGGAGGCGTCGAAGCCAGGACCCGCAAGGCCCGGACAGGGGCTCGGATTTTAGAGTTCCCTGGGGCCGAGGGCGCCAAGACGGCCAATAGCATGGCCGCGAAGCTGAGGGGTTTGTTTGCTGCGGAGGATGGCGTCAAGATCGCCAGACCCGTAAAGTGTGCGGAACTGCGGGTCACGGGTCTGGACGACTCCGTGACGGTGGATGACATCCGGGAGGCCATCGTCTCGAAAACCGGATGTCCCGTGGACACCGTCCGAATTGGCGCCATCCGCCCTGGTCCGGGCGGCGTCGGTGCTGCCTGGGTGCAGTGCCCGGTGGAGTCGGCCAAGCAATTGGCCGGCTCAGGCAGGCTCCTCGTGGGCTGGAGCTCAGCGCGGGTGACCGTGCTGGAGTCCCGGCCTGCGAGGTGCTACAAGTGCATGGCGGTCGGACACACTCGGCCGACATGCACTAACTGCTTTGACTGCAGCAACCTTTGTTTCCGCTGCGGTCAACCCGGGCATAAGGCGGCATCGTGCGCCGCCACTCCCCACTGCCCCGCGTGTGCGGCGGGCAATAGGCCCGCCAAGCACCGCATGGGGAGCAAGGAGTGCAAACCCCCGGCTTCGGCCCCAAAGGGGCGGAGCGGTCCGACGACCCCGGCCGCTCCCGCCCCTAGCGCGACCCAATCGCCCGCCAGCGTGGAGGAGGTAATGGATACGGCCCACTAATGGCGGCCGAATCTTACCACCTCCTGCAGGCCAACCTCAACCACGCCGCCGAGGCACAGGACGTTTTCCTGCAAGCCATGGCGGAGTGGTTGATCGGTGCAGCCGTAGCCGCGGAGCCGTACGTGGTGCCTGACCGGCCCAATTGGCTGGGCAGCAGTGACGGCTCTGTGGCAATCGTCGCCTCCACGTCGTGGCATTCCCCGCCCTTGTTGCTCAAGGACAGGGGTGATGGGTATGTCGCGGCGGAATGGGGAGAGGTTACGCTATATGGTGTTTACTTCTCCCCTAACAGGAGCGCGACGGATTTTGGGGCCTTCCTCACCATCCTGGGGGCCTCGATACGGCGACTGGCACCGCGCCAAGTCTTCGTTCTGGGGGACTACAACGCCAAGTCCACGGCGTGGGGGTCCCCCAGGACGAATGACCGCGGGCGGGCGGTCGAAGAGTGGGCGGCGGCACTGGGCCTCTATTTGCTGAACAGGGGCTCGGTGCAAACGTGCGTGCGGCAGCAGGGCGGGTCGATAGTGGACTTGTCGTTCGCTAGTCCTAATGTCGCAGCACGTGTGAGGAGCTGGTGCGTCCAGGAGGAGGTTGAGACCCTATCCGACCACCTATACATCCGGATAGAGGTCTCCCGGACCCTCCTGCAGCCCAGCAGGGGTCACACGGCGGACGGAGCTCCTGCGTTTCCGCGGTGGGCTGTGGGTCGATTGGATCGGGACCTGTTGGCCGAGGCAGCCATCATTCAGTCATGGCTGTCCTCACCGCCCCAGGCGGACGGGGTGGATGCCGAGGCTGGCCGCATCCGCTGTGCGTTAACGCAGATCTGCGATGCGGCCATGCCCCGTGTGCGGCGCCTGCCCCCGAAGAGTGCGGTCCCCTGGTGGTCCCGAGAATTGGCGGACCTTCGGGCCGCGTGCATACGTGCCCGGAGGGCCTACACCCGCAGCCGAGCGCGTCACCGCGACGCTGAGCGGGAGGGCCAGCTGTACGAGGCTTACCGCAGTGCGCGGTCTGCCTTCAGGCTGGCCGTCCGTACCGCCAAGGACGTTAGTCGGCGGGAGATGCTGGACAGTCTCGAGCGTGACCCCTGGGGTCGCCCCTACCTCGCGGCGCTGAACAAGCTCCGCGGGCGGGGCCCCCCCCTCACCGAGACTCTCCAGCCCAGCCTCCTCACCAGAGTTGTCGAGGACCTCTTTCCACGGCGGGCGGAGCACACGCCACCGGTCATGGCTTCGCTGGACAGCGACCGGGAGGCCGACGATGAAAGTGCTCCGCCCATCACGGAGCCGGAAATGGGGGCGGCGGTGGCGCGTATGCGAGTCAAATCCACCGCACCCGGGCCCGACGGTATTCCGAACCGTGTGCTGGCCCTGGTCCTCGAACACCTGGGACCACGCCTCAGGGGACTGTTCGACGCTTGTTTGTCGTCCGGACAGTTCCCTGGGTGCTGGAAAGAGGGGAGGCTGGTTCTCCTGCCGAAGCCGGGACGGTCTCCCGAGTCGGCCTCGGCCTACAGGCCCATCGTGCTGCTCGATGATGCGGGCAAGCTGCTGGAGAGGGTGTTGGCTGCCCGCATCGAGCGGCACCTCGTCGGGGACGGGCCCGATTTGTCGGACGCCCAGTTTGGTTTTCGGAGAGGGCGTTCGACGATCGCGGCCCTGCTGCGCCTGAAGGCCGTGGTAGCGGAGGCCGTCACCGGCGGAGGAGTCCTGTTGGCGGTGTCCCTGGACATCGCCAACGCCTTCAACAGTCTGCCATTCAGCTGCATCAGGGAGGGGCTGAGGTATCACGGGGTGCCCGTGTACCTCAGGCGGCTGGTGGCAGACTACTTGGAGGGGCGCAGCGTCCTCTACGTTGACCGAGTAGGGGACGTTGTGCGAACGCCCATGACGTGCGGTGTCCCACAGGGGTCGGTTCTGGGTCCGACCCTGTGGAACATCGGCTACGACTGGGCGTTGAGAGGAAGCCTCCCACCCGGGCTGGGTGTAATTTGCTACGCCGACGATACACTCGTCACAGCCCGGGGTGGGACGCTAGAGGAGGCGGCACGCCTGGCAACTCTCGGCACCGAGGAGATTGTTAGGCGGATCGAAGCGCTGGGGTTGAGGGTAGCCCTGGAAAAGACGGAGGCCCTTCTGTTCTATGGCCTCCGTACCGCCGGGCCTCCCGCCGGCGCTTCGATCACCGTGAAGTCGGTCACCATCAGCATCCAGGCCCACATGAAGTACTTGGGCCTGGTGCTCGACGGGCATTTTTGGTTCCGGGAGCATCTCCATCGACTTGTTCCCCGGCTTGTCGGCGCGGCGTCCGCCCTTTCGCGGCTGATGCCGAATGTGGGCGGACCCAGTGCTACGTGCCGACAGCTGTACGTGGGGGTGATCCGGTCGATGGCCCTGTACGGCGCACCGGTGTGGGCGGGGTCCCTGACCGTCCGTCTTAGGGCCCTCCTGTGGCGACCACAGAGGGTCATGGCGATCAGGGCCGTACGCGGTTACCGCACGGTGGCGACGGAGGCAGCGTGCCTCCTGGCCGGAACTCCCCCGTGGGACCTGGAGGCGGAGATGCTCGCCGACATTTATCGGCGGGTGTCGGAGAGGCGCGCCCGCGGCGGCATGGTCTCCATCACAGAGATCACCGCCTGGCGGGTCGACGCCCGCCGAGAAGTCATTGCCCGTTGGGCAGTCCGGCTGGAGAGTCCTCGGTATGGTGTTAGGACCGTCGAGGCCCTCCGGCCGGTGCTGATGGAGTGGTTGGAGCGGACGCACGGGGTGCTTTCCTTCCGACTGGTGCAGGTGCTGACGGGGCACGGTTGCTTCGGGAAGTACCTGCACAAGATTGTCAGGAGGGAGAGCACACCGTCCTGCCACCACTGCAGTTGCGACGAGGACACGGCGCAGCACACGCTCGAGGAGTGTGCTGCATGGGAGGAGGATCGCCGTGAACTCGTCGCAATTATCGGTGCCGACCTGGCGCTGCCGACCATCGCCAGGGAGATGCTCGTCAGCGTCAGGAACTGGGACGCGGTCGCCGCCTTCTGTGAGGCCGTTATCTCACGGAAGGAGGCGGCGGATCGTGTGCGAGTAGAGCTTCTATTCGGCGACACGTTCCGCCGCCGGCGACTCGGGCGGCGCAGGCGCGAGTATCTGCGCCTAATGCCGCCCTAGCCGAGGCCGCGGGTGATCGGACCGGGGAATTGTCCATCACCCGCGGAGAGGCTAACCGCGCGACGGCGACCGACGTCCCAGGTCGAGAGGTGAGGTTACCCGAAAGGGTATTCCGTCGGGCCGACCGCTGACGACAAGTGACATCTGCTCCGGTGGTCGGCCCAACAACGAGGTGACGTGGGTACGGGTGGGTTATGGGCCCACGCGCCGTCCTTTCATCGCCCCGGACGGACAGGACCGCGCGTGCGCTTACCATAGCCCACCCAAAAAAAAAAAAAAAAAAAAAAAAAAAAAAAAAAAAAAAAAAAAAAAAAAAAAAAAATGCGGGTAGGGCGACTGAAACCGAAGCGAGACGAGGGCGGGTTGCTAGTTAATAAATAAAAACATTTTTGTTTGTGATTAAAATCTCTATTTGAATAGAATGTCAGTCAATCATTATAGTCCATAAAATATAGCTTGATCTCTGTGACAGATGTCAACGAAACCAACGAAGTAAGTTTGAACGAGCGACATGTTTACAATTTTATTTTGTATCAAATATATATTCATTCTTTTCACGCCAGTTTTATTGCAACTGAAATGCAATTGCAATATATTATAAATATAAAAATATTAATATTCATGCTCAAAATTTACCTCGTAAGTACTGAACTACCTATAGTCCATTGAAAAGTTACATTTGCGGTTGCGTTTTTTAGAGGACGCAATTTTATTTTTTTGATGTGTAGGGGAGGTCAGTGTAAAGCTAAAACCAAGTTTGTGGGATCGCCACCCTTGTCCCACGGCCGCCATTTTGAAAATAGGGGTTGAAATGGTTTTTACGATATATCTCTTAAACTATTAATCGTGATAAAAAAAATTGTTAACATTTTTTGTTGAAAATTAAATTCTCTACAACTTTGGTCAAGTAACTTTTTGTCGTAGAACTATAAATAAAAAAGTACTAAAGGCTAATAAAACCCACCACATGCAAACACTGGGCTTGGGCTTCCGGCTCTCGCACTCACCGAACAAAGCTCGGTAACAAATTGCTACTACTCAGACGTCGATTTTCTGTTCAGTGTGGTACTACCCCGGACGGACCAGCTACCGGCTGTAGACAAACAACTGTTAAGAGTGTGGTCCTACCACTATAAGTCTTGAAAAAAGGATGTAAGAAAACTGAATTTCTTAGTGCAATTCCTGTGACATGTCGCCTTCGTCGTTGGGTCGACCACACCGGTGCAGGGTGACTTGTCGTCAGTAGTCGGCCCGACGGAATACCCCTAAGGAATACCCTCTCCTCGACCGACATCCTGTTCGAGGACGTCGTTCGTTCGTCGTTCGTCTTCGCGCGGTCGGCCTCTCGGCGGGTGACGGACTAACTCCCCAGTCCCTTCACCCGCAGCCTCGGCTAGGGAAATCATTATGCTTAAGAAAACATTGAAAGTTTACTGTTGATTTATAAATTTTATTAACTGTTATGTACAAATTAATAAAAAATAATAATAGACTTCTTTGAAATTGATCGCAGCGCAACCTACCGCAAACCCAAACTTGTTTTAGTGGTCAAAAATTATTTCGCATTGTTAATGTTATTGTTAACTAAATGTCATAAGATGAAGTTGGCTAGGTCGATGTGCTACTTTACAAAATCATCAGCATCATCTAAGTCCACATAAATCGCACTATTAGCCTCGGGCCTCCTTCACAATAGACGGGAAATTGACCTACTATACCACGCTGGTCAGACGTGTTGGCATACCTATGCCGAGTGTTCTTTCTCTTACATACGAGTATATGTTATCTGCATATCTCATCCCTTAATTGCCTTTTACGGCCACAAGAATAATTTACAAGTACAAATATGAAAATATAACTTTGACTAATTTAGTACCTCTGAAAAAGGATAATTTACAAGTACAAATATGAAAATATAACTTCGACTAATTTAGTACTTCTAAAAAGCTTACTCATGTCAATCAATTTGTTCCGTCACAATTGATACGTAATTACTATTTACAAATGTTTATTATAAATTCAGAATTATTGAGGGTCGTGAAAGTGTAATAATGATATCTGATGTTTACGCGAGCACTACACATTGTAAATAAAACTATTTTTACGGATTTCATCGCGTTTGTATTTGATATGATTTATCAAAAAAATTATAATAACGTTGACTTGTTTGGACGTTAGACATCTTAATCCGCCCGTGACGCGGGCCGGTTCATCCGGGGTAGTACCACACTGAGCAGAAAATCGATGTCTACTGCATTTCGTTCGGTGAGTGTATAATATGTCCAACAGCAGACCGCGATAGGTTGAATGACGATGATGATAATTCCAGAATTGTAACAAATATCTGTCACAAAGGATTACACAAACCAGAATTTTATGTTACTGTTGACGAAAGGATATGCCAATTATTGCATTATCTCAAAATTGTACATTATCAAAAAAGTACCTATTCAAATAGTGCTTGAAAAAAAAAATGTTTGTGTCATCGAGAGAGAGGGCGTCTACAGAAACAGTAGCTCTACATTCTTATAATTTAAATATACTCTTGGTGTGAGAGTGAATGCAAACAAAATCTCTTATATTTTTGAAATTTAAGGCAATTCTATTCACATAAAAAGAGTCCAAACGTTAGCTCTAGTCTTGAAATTGAAATAAAAATACAACGTCCTAAATTATTAATAAAATCTTACACTTTATTTTTCGATCTCAAAAAGACGCCTTTAGATATGTTTGTATCGCGTGGAATTTTTTTTTTAATTAACGCACACCAAACTATAGCAAGACATAAACAATCCGTAAATTATGTTAAAATAGCGTTTTTCGAAAGAAAAGATACATTCGAAGAAACAGAATACTTCAAACAAAAGCTTTTATCAACTTATCTGAAGGCTAAATATCTCACCATCTCTGCTCGCTGCCCATGCAGGGCCGCTATAATTATTTTCAAGTAGGTAAGTATAATTTAGAAGAAGAAGAGATTAGATTTTAATTATCAAAAAGATACATCATTTGAATAGATAAAATAAGATTTAGACATTATATTAAGATGCTCAAGATTCAAACTGCAACGGTTAATTTTAGTGAGTGAAATACTTCTTCATCTTCTTATTTAATGGCAATGAGCTACAATAATATGAGCTATTGGTGCTAGTGTCGAGTATTATATTAATTATTCACGTCTTTAAGTCTTCGTCTTTCAGTCAGTCGTTAGCATGATTTGGTACTGATAACCAAGTCATGCCTTCTCTGCGAATTTTGGCAGAATATCAAACATTTCAGAATTTTATCTGCATTATATTACATAAAATATCAGCAAAATTATTCAATATAACACTGTAAAACACTAAAACAATGAAAAAAATATAAAATCGCTATATAACATTTTCACATTCGCGTCAAAAACCGTGAGTGAAATAAGTTATATTTCTGACAATAATGACAGTGAACATCAACAAAGTGTATCCCGCAGTGTCTAGGATTTATTATCTAATAAGAACTAGGTATTTCAGAGCATTAAACAAATACATTTGTAATACAGTAGTCTCATTATGGTATATTTAGTTTATTGAAGTTCGTTTTAATTTAATTTTTAATATTTCGTCTTATTGAAGTTTATATGTATTACCCTAATTTTATGGTATTTAGTTTTATTAAGTTCCTCTTAGCCGAATTTTGTAATATTAAATTGTTTTTAAGATCTAGTTTTTAATGTTTGTTTAATATTTTTCTTCATGATCTATGGTCATGAAGAAAAATATTAAATAAAAAGAAAAAAAAAGATAAAATGAGCGACTGAATTATTTTTTTATTAATGACACTTACCTCTGGGGCTGTAAGCTTCACAATTGTCCAGAAACAACGAGAGGGAAACAATTAAAACACAACAAATACTAGTAGTCGTCATAGTTATTATTTTACACGACATTATTTATCGCACACGCACGATTTTATTACGCGCAAATTACGCGATGATACGTATTGACATTAAACGACTCATAAACATCACTATTAATCATCATAACGGTTAATAAAAAACGCGGTAAAAGTCTGTTCGATTTTCAAATTCGACGAATAAAAAACGATGATTTTTGTGACACGTGCAATTGTGACGGTGACTGAATTAGAAATGGTCGGAAAAAAGTGCGCTGTACGCTTGCGTCGTTATTAATGACTAAAGATAGTGTTTTTACTTTTTTCCGTGGTGCGCCGGCGCTTAATACCCCCACCGGAAAAAATGGTGGGAGGTTGCCAACATTTTGTTGGGGTATTTTTATAGGAAGGAAATGAATGTTGACAGCGGTGATTTGTGTATTGCGTTGAAATTGCGGTACCTATTCAAATTGTTTGCATGATTTAAACGTTGTGTTTATAATCTAGAAAGTTTACTTCCAGTAAAACCACATAGCTTATAGCAAGTTATTTCCTCATGAAATGGAATCCATAACTTGTGCGATAAGTCAATCAGGCAATCGAAGTAATGCAAGTATTTCATTTATCTATTGGTCGTGCGTATTAAGTCGTATTTTTTCTTTGATTTGATTTGAGTCAGAAGGGTTAGCACAGGGTTTTATATCGAGGTTTCCTTCTCTTAAATTGATATTTTCTACATATCATATCACATCACTCAGTTGCGTTTTCGATATCCACGACGGACAAAGAATGTTGTGAAATGTCAAGCAATTGTCCTGAATTGGAGATAAGTCTCCTATCAAAATGCGTATCAAGATAATTATACGAGTTTTTGCGTGGTAATGGAATAGTAAAGAATTCATCGCACTATTCTTTACACACTTTTATTTAAAGAAAACAATACGTATAAAGTTCCTTATTTTTCTTATAATTTCTTTGTTGCTTGAGGCAAAGGCGGAACACAGCCACATTTCATTTTGTAATTTTTTAACGTAATAATGGCTAAGCTTATTAACTTTTACCAAGCATGATATTAAAGCTTGCTCTTAGTGGTAAGCGAGCAAACAGCACACCTGATGATAATTGATACTAGCGCTCATGGATCTTTCCTAGACCGCTTCTTAGCATGAAGTGAAGGGAGTATGAATGTATGGAATGAGGTTCGGTGATACAAAACCCCACACACACAGCAACACCCTCAGTAAGTTAGACTTTCAGCTCACCGAACCAACAAAATAGAAGGTGAATATTGCTTTGATATTTTTTAAATATAGAATCATCATCATCATCATTTCAGCCTATCGCCGTCCACTGCTGGACGTAGGCCTCCCTCATGTTGCGCCACAATGAGCGGTCCTGTGCCGCCTGCATCCAACGATGCCCAGCCACCTTCACTAGGTCATCGGTCCACCTAGTGGGGGGGCGTCCTATACTGCGTCGTCCGATACGTGGTCGCCACTCGAGAACCTTTCTTCCCCAGCGGTTGTCGGTTCGTCGAGCGATATGGCCTGCCCATTGCCACTTCAGCGTGCTAATTCTTCGTGCTATGTCGGTTACACCCGTTTTTCTGCGGATTTCCGTATTCCGGATTCTATCTCGCAGAGAAATCCCGAGCATAGCCCGCTCCATAGCACGCTGAGCGACTTTGAGCCTTGATATGAGGCCTACATTTAGGGACCACGTTTCCGTGCCGTAAGTCATCACCGGTAACACACACTGGTCAAAGACCTGTGTTTTCAGACACTGAGGTATGTTGGACGAGAAGATCCTCTTAAGTTTCCCGAACGCTGCCCAACCGAGTTGGATTCGTCGGCTGATCTCTTTCTCGAAATTTAATCTACCTAACTGGACTGTTTGTCCTAGGTAAACATAGTGATCGACAACTTCAAGAATCGCATTGCCAACCAGGACCGGTACAGGAATGACATGGGCATTTGACATGACTTTCGTCTTGTCCATGTTCATTCGTAAACCCACTAGTTGGGATACCCTGCTGAGATCATTGAGCATTGTGCCAAGGTCCTCCATGGATGCCGCCATAACGACTATATCGTCCGCAAATCGAAGGTGAGTGATGTATTCGCCGTTAATGTTGATGCCGAGTCCAGTCCAGTCTAAGAGCTTGAAGACATCTTCCAGTGCAGTGGTGAACAGTTTCGGAGAGATGACATCTCCCTGTCTCACGCCTTTCTGCAATTGGATCGGTTTCGTACTCTTATCCCGGATACGGACTGACATTGTGGCGTTCCTATACAGTTTGTATAGGAACGCCACAATGTCAGTCCGTATCCGGTGTGTATATCGAAGTGCTGAAGTGTTTACTTCAGCACTTCGATATAGCGATAGTCGATTTGGCACCGCTGAAGGGACTGCAGCACCGCCCAAGTTTCGACTGAATCAAAGGCTTTCTCATAGTCCACAAACGCTAAGCACAGGGGCCGATTATACTCCTCGGTCTTTTGTATAATCTGCCGAAGCGTGAGGATATGGTCTATGGTGCTATAGCCATTTCGGAAGCCGGCTTGTTCGGGCGGCTGGAAGTCATCGAGCTTGCGCGAGAGTCGATTGGTAATGACCCTCGAGAACAACTTATAAACATGGCTCAGGAGTGAGATGGGTCTGTAATTCGTTAGAAGAGCTTTGTCACCCTTCTTGAAGAACAGCACCACCACACTCCTGGTCCACGACTCTGGAACGTCGCCCCCGAGGGTAACGGAATTAAATAGCTTTTGAAGGGCTATTAAGACTGGCTTGAAGGCGGGCCCTTCAGAAGCTCTGCCGTAATTCCGTCATCTCCCGGTGCCTTACCGTTACGTAGTTGTTTGAGAGCCATTCTGATCTCGTACAAGCTAATGTCCGGGATTTCTTCGGTTTAGTGCCGAGTTAGCTTGGATCTGGGATCTTGGACCAAGCCGACAACGGGATTTCGGGATGATTTGTATAACTGTCCATAGAACCTTTCGACCTCTCCCAAGATCTCACTTTGGAATGAAATGACAGTGCCATCGTCGGTCTTCAGCTTGGTCATTTGACTTTGCCTAATAGATAGATCTTGTGCGAACACTTTTGAGCCACGATTCCACTCTATCGCTTCTTTAATACGGAGCGTATTAAATCGGCGAATATCGCGACGCACAGACCTGGAGATCTGCCTATTTAGCTGCCTATGTTTGGACCAATCGGCTGAAGACTGCACCGTCATTTCTTTTCTCCGCCCCATGAGCTCGAGAGTCTGGTCAGAAAGTTTTTTAGGTCTATTAACGCGGTGAGGTTTGAAAAATTTCGACCCAACCGCGTGGACAGTTTCCACGAACCTGTTGTTCATATCGTTCGGAGATTCGCATTCGTCCAGACATTGGAAGCGATTGTGTAGTTCGAGTTGAAAGCCTTCGAGGTTCTGGTATTGGACAGATGTAGGTCGGAGTGTAGACTTCATCAAGCGTGACCGCTCGACTTTTGTGTGGATATTCAATGTGGCTCGTACCATCCGGTGATCGCTCCCAGTTTTAATCCTGCTGATCACTGAGACATCATTGAATATTTGTCGTTTGTCTGACAAGATGAAGTCTATCTCGTTTTTTGTTGAACCATCGGGGCTAATCCAGGTCCATTTCCTTTGTGGCTGCTTCCTGAAGAAGGAATTCATCATAAAGAAGCTTTCCTTCTCCAGAAAATCAGCCAGTTTTTGGCCCCTCTGTCCATATCCATAAATATATAATACAATAATGAAAATCATATATAGTAGTCACACGTGATTTCTACGTAAATGATGTTGCAAGCAAAAGTTAATTAAATATAAAGCAGATTAATACATAACAAAAATGTTTATGAGCAATGTCTATAGAGAGTGAAATGATCAGCGCGTGCTCAGTTATCAAATGCAAGCTCTAGAACCAGTCGTCCAGTAAACGTTGAAACGACAACTACGTAATGAAGTCAGGGCTGTCTTAGGACCTACTAGGGCGCCCTGGAATGGAAGGATTTGGTACCTATTATAAAAAAAAAATAGTTATCTACAAAAAGATTTTCTGCTCTATCTTTTTCTCATTAAAAACATAAATACTTTTTCCCCGTATGAAAATAAAAATAATTATCTACAAAAAGATTTTTCGGCCTTATATCAACCATCATCAAAAACATTTTTTTTTATTACTTTTTTTTGACTACACAGATGGCGTAGTGGTTAAGATACTTATAGTGCGAAGTGCCATGGGTTCGATTCCCAGGCAGAACAAGACTTTCGCCAACCAAATCCCCGCAATACCAGGATTTATTTCTTTAGGGTGGTTTTTGGTCAGGGTAGTCAAACAATCAGTGCCAGTGGTCAGCCCAATGGCGATGGAGAGACGGAGTGTGTCCAAACCAAAATCTGCCAAAAAAAAGCGCCTTAAAAATATATTAAAATGGGAGCCAAGTATTATGATAAAAACAGTGTGGCTATCGACTTCACAGACAAAAGACCTGATTGAAATCGCTGTTAATTTCATAATTAGACAATTCTGAAATTTATTTACTAGAATAATGTAAAATATTCTTAAAAAAAAATTAACAACATTACTCGTTTTTAGGGTTCCGTACCGTAAAGGGTAAAAACGTAAACTTATTACTAAGACTTCGCTGTCTGTCCGTCCGTCTGTCTGTCACCAGGCTGAATCTCAAGAACCGCGGTAGCTAGAAGGTTGAAATTTTCACAAATTATGTATTTCTGTTGCCGCTATAACAACAAATACTAAAAACAAAGTAATATAAATATTTAAGGGGGGATCCCATACAACAAACGCCATTTTTTTAGATAATGGTACGGAACCCTACTTGCGCGACTCAAATTCGCACTTAGCCGGTTTTTATTTTTGCTTCAAGAATACACCAACGTCATCTTACCCGTGTTGTAAATTCGACTAAGAGAAATAATATGCATATACCTAACATTTGTGCAAGAGAAGTAAAATCTTATACCAACACGTCTGCGGGTGACCGGACCGGAGAATTTAGTCCGTCATCCGCAGAGAGGCTGACCACGCGACGGCGACCGACGTCCCAGAACGGGGACGTTGAGAGGTGAGGGTACCCGAAAGGAATACCTTTCGGGTACCCCGTCCCAGGACGTCGAGAGGTGAGGTTACCCGAAAGGGTATTCCGTCGGGCCGACCACTGACGACAAGTCACCCTGATACGGTGGTCAGCCCAGCGACGAAGGTGACGTGGGTACGGGTGGGTTATGGTCCCGCGCGCCGTTCTTTCGTCGTCTCGGACGGAATGGACTGCATGCGAGCTTACCATAGCCCACCCATAAAGAAAAAAAAAACGCTTCTGACCAGTGTGGTATAGTATATAGGTCGATTTCATATTGTGAAGGCTGGACACCAATAGTGGGACGTACTTGTATTTTAGCTGAGCTGATGATGATATTCAGTCGAATTATTTACATACGTGTTCCATCGTTGTCGTTGATGTATATCGCGCATAAAAATATGTTTTCCACGACATCACATTACAAATCTTTGAAATTGGGCACTTTCCTTCTTCTTTCTTTCATGTATTTATACAAACGAAAAAGTGTCTGATAGGTAATGTCTAAATAGTAGGTTAATTTCAAACTCACACGGTTTTTTACACGAGACCTATGCCTAAATTAAGTTTAAAAAAAATTGTCTGTCTGTCTGTTTGTATTGGGTAATCTTCAAAACGGTTGGATCTATTTAACAAAGGTGGGCATTAACTCGTTAATTAACGAAGTTAAAAATTTGATTAACGGATTAACTTTTAAATTAACTTCAAAATGTGTTAACGCTCTTGTTAGCTTCCGTTAAGTTGAACTTCCGTTAACTTAAGTCTGTTACATTAGTCGTTTGTTGACATGCTGTCATTTTGTTTGTTTGAATTACGCGCTATGCCACGCTTGTGAGTTCCACGACGCTTGCGCCACCCTAGCCACCGGCGGCGGATCGTGTCGTAGAGGAGTTTCGCCATCCGATCACGATCCGCCACCTCTTGCCGTGATACAACTACTATACGGAAGGCGGCGACCGCGTCTCAGTTCCTAACGCTGTCGAGCATCGTCCTAGCGATAGTCGGCAGCTTCAGATCGGCACCATTGATTGCGACGATTTCAGGGTGCTGCTCTGTCCACGCGGCATACACCTCGTGTGTGTACTGTGCCATGTCCTCGTCGCAATCGCAATGGTGGCAGGATGGTGTGCTCTCCTTCCTCACGACTGTGTGCTTAAATACCTGGCGAAGTTACCATTTCCTGACAATACCTGCATCAGTTGGAAGGGAAGGATTCCCTGCCGCCGACACAATCACTCCATCAGTATCAGCCGGAAAGCCTCGACGGCCCAAACATCGTACCCAGGCCTCTTCAACCGGACTGCCCAACCGACAATGAGGTCGTCGGAGGACGTCGTGCCGCCAGACGGCCACCCCGCTAAATGAGACCACATCGCTCGCCGCCACGCCCTGCGAAAAAGAAACTGTTTCCGAGTCTTCTTCAATTACTGTGAATTCTTTCATTGTAGATTATGATAATAGCAGAAGTGATATATTCTAACCTCCACCTGGCTATTACGTCAAAAAGCGTTGTAAAGCATTATGAATCTTTTGGTGTCACGGCTAGTGGCAGTAGCATGTGTTAAATGGTTAACTTTTAACGGTTAACTTTAACTTACGTTAAATTTTCGCTTTAACGCTTTAATGATTATCGAAGATAATATTTTAATTAACGAATTAACGAAGTTAACTTTTTGATTAACTGTGCCCACCTTTGCTATTAGGAGTAACCTAGGCTATTTTACCCTATAAAATTCTGAGGCCATATCTTATAATATTTTGCAGATTTAAAATGTGGGAGCAAATTAATTTTTCTGTGGCTGAAATTGAAGCGCACCGAGGGTGGGCCGCTAGTTATACATACACTCATTTGCAAAAAAAACGGGCACCTAAGCAATGAACCATTTCAAATGTTAATATTTCTTTGTTTGATAATTATAGGTAGTTTTATCCACACAATTTGCTAAATTAATAAGAAAATAATCGTTTTCATCAGTATTTCATAAAATTTAGATACAATTTATGGGAAATAATGCTAAACCTCGCTAGTAGTGTATATTCGCTAGTAGTGCATATGCTCATGAAGTAAAAATAAAAAAGTTTTTTTGTTTGTTTTTCTTTAATAAAGTAAAAGCAGATAAATGTTTAGTATCGAGTGTGACCCCCTCTAGCTAAAATCACAGCTTGAATTCGTCTGGGCATGCTAGCGAGTATATCCCGGATACTTGCTTGCAGAATACGTTCCCACTCCGCAGTAATCACATTCTTCAGCTCTCTGATGGTCTGCGGAGCCGGGTGTACTGATCTCACACGCCGTTTCAGAACGTCCCAGACATGCTCTATGGGATTGAGGTCGGGACTTCGAGCTGGCCAATCCAAACGACGAATGCCGACCTCTTGCACATACGCATTAACATCGCGGGATCGGTGGGCGCGAGCATTGTCGTCCATAAAAATCGAGTCTTCACCTAGAGCGGCCAATGCGGGTTGTGCATGAGAAATTAGAACTTCCGTTATGTATCGATGCCCAGTCAGTGAGCCGTTTTCAATGAAGACTAACTCTGTACGATCCATTGAATTTATTCCTGCCCAAAACATAACAGAGCCCCCACCATAAGGTGTGATTTCTTCGAAACATGCCTCTGCAAAGCGTTCTCCTTGTCTTCTTAGCACTCGCCGACGTCGATCTTCACCGAACAGAGATATCCTGGCTTCATCAGAGAACAAAACCCTATTCCAATCGTCTTGAGTCCATGATTCACAATTTCTAGCGAACCTAAGCCTGTGAACTCTGTGCTCACGGAGTAATTTGGGGCCGCGGGCCGGGCGGTGACTGCGTATATTGGCAGCGAGAAGCCTCCTCCTGACCGTCCATAGACTAATATGCACATTTCTTACTTCTTGGAGGTTGTTCTTAAGATCCACATACGAAGATTTGCGATTTCTCAATGCGCGACTCACAAGAAAACGATCATCCCGTGGTTGGGTACATGGTTTTCTTCCAGAACCAGGCCTTCTCTCGACGGAACCAGTCTCCTGATATCGCTGCCAGGTCCTTTGGACTGTCGAGCGACTAACATTTAGCCTCCTAGCCACGAAACATTGGCTGCAACCCTCTTCAAGCAGCGCGATAATTTTGGTAGCTTTTACCACTTTATCTACCATTTTTGATACAGCCAAACAGCATTAAACAAAGCTTTGACAGTCAAGGATATGAAATTAATCGATAAAAATTGAATAAAAGTTATGAAAGTCGATGTTAACTTCTGGAACTTCGCGCCAAAAATGTAGGATAAAAAGGGGTTTTCTGTAAAAATGAACATCAAATGAAAAATTGAATTTAGAACGTACTTTTTTAAATACCACAGCATTTTTAAAACCGGCCAGTAACGTGTACAAACGATTGAAACCTTTTTGGTATTGTATCTTTTTAAATATGAATGAAAATCAAAACCGCCCGTTTTTTTTGCAAATGAGTTTATAAACTTTCGTCTTGAACCGCTTTATTGACGAAAACTATATAATAATCCGTTTCGTAGTTTAAAAGATCTAATCGTACCCATCGCAGGAAGTGGGTTCGTTTTTATATTATATAGAGTGGTATATTTGAATTAGTTACAATACTCCTTACCTAAAATATGAATACGCATGGACTTTCGGGATTCTATTCAGAGTGGGAACTTGGTCACTGGCTCTACATACCCCTATGGTGCAGACCGCACTGACGTCACGAAGGTAGTTTGATTTAAAAAAAAAACACTTATTGTTACTTCTTCTGTAAAATAATAATTTATATTTAACTAGTATTTTTCTCACGCGTAACGGAGTAACAATACAATTTAAGTGTACTGTTTGCTCGTTTGTCACCGTTTGCAATAGAAAAAAGATAAGTTTAACCTATGCACAGGATTGAAAAAAAAAAATTCGTATTATATACATGACTGAATTTTGCCTGAAAGATATTTTATAAATAAATGTATTAACGCCATCTGTTGGCAATTTGTGTACTTACGTTGACAATCTTTGTGTTCAATCCATAAGACGTTAGTACATTTTCTGATAGATTGGAGATTACTCATTAAGTAGTTCTAACTTTAACCACTAGAGTCACTACCCTGATACAACAATACAATTATCTATCTCTCTTTATCTTAGTGTTCTGCTTGCGGAGAGAATAAGATAGCTACAATTATGCCAACGGAACGTAACGTAAACATAACTTTAAGTTTGTCAGTTGTTGAACTAAATTCCACGGTGGCGGGTTATAAAGTGAATCCTATTTTAGTTTTATTTAATTGAAATATCGTGTAGATGTTATAATATTACTTAAAACTAATTATGTAGACCCGTGTGGAGCTGTTAAATGTTATTTTGATGTGTGTTTGTGTAATATTAAGCTGTTTTCTGTGATATTAGTTTGTTCAAGTAACGGGATTGTGTAGTGCTGTGGCCTGTAAGTCAGTGGTTTTGTATGAATTTGAACACACCTACTATCAAAAGAAGCTCATTTTTGTGAACAAAAAGCAAAGGATGCAACTTCAAGTGTAATTTTTGACTGACCTTATTTATTGTAAGTAACCTACTTATGCATAATAATTATAAATAACTATTTACTTAACATGCTGTGAGCGATTCCGTCATCCGCATTGTAATTAAATTTATTTATAATTTTTTGATATACATATATTATATATTTTTTTAAATTTTGATTTATAAATTTAAGGAACAACGGAACCAAACTATTCCAAGTTCAAATTTTAGCCAACTTTTTTTTTTAATTAGACTGAAATTATTACTTTTCTTTCAAATAGGTTTTATACATTTCAACAGGATGTTAGGGTCAATATATCTCACCTATGAATCATAAGCACGAATAGATTACATGGAGAGTGAAGCAAGCTGCGACCTTGTTGCAAAGGTCCCCATTTGCCATTCTCCACCGGTTTGTCACGCACGTTATATCCAACAGAGAAAATACCGAAATTATGAATTCATTCATGGCTATTATATTCATTTTGCCTTCTAGCTATTATGAGCTCATAATTGGCGGCTATCTTCTACATAAATTTCTCACATCATTTTCTCTACGTCCCACTGTTGGGCATGCGTCTTCTATATAATGTAAATTATACCACATTGGATAATCTTACCGACGGTTCATAGATCCATCCATTTATCAGCTTATCCTTGTCCACTATGCATGAAATTGTATTGTTCCCAGTCCATAGCAAAAGGCAAAATATCGGAATCTGCTTTGGACTGCACTCGTTCGCAATACTCTTGTGGCTAACACTTATGTTTAAACAAAGATTAAAACATTACATATTGTGTAGTGTTTTTAACTTTTAAGTAGGCATGGATACGATGCCCGCGAAGGACAATTTTCGCGCTATCCCAAAAATAATTTAAATCTAGACTTAGTGTAAATTGTACCTATAAAATTTATTTTTGTGGAGTCCCGCACAACAATATTTCGTGCGATTTGGTCTAATAAAAAAAAGTCCATAAATTTGATAGTTATTAGTTATTAGTATTATTGACATTTAACATGCACCAAATCACCTATATACCTATTGGAAATTGTCGTCCTACCAATTAGACCAGCGTGGCCTTACGTATGTGGAATGCCTCCTGTACATGCAAACATTTGGCTCTATTGCTTATCACACGTTCGAGACCCACGTAAACGTGTTTTTATAAAATTATTTATTTAATTTTTCTCAGCCTATTTACGTACAATTCAGGTACGAGGCTTTTCACGATTATTTAGTCTTGCCGACTGAATAATGGTGAAAAGCAGCAAACCAGCAGTGCTGGATATAGGCATTGTCATTGTATGCTACATATGGCGCGGCCATTCTTTGCATGCTCACGATCAACAAGCGAATAGCAACTTGGTGATCTTCAGTCGGTTTTTACGACTCCCAAAGACAAGGAAGGGTTGACAACAATTGTATTTCTATCGCCACGTTGTTGGGCAAACAAAACTGTAATTAATACTCAAATAACATGAAAGTAGTCATATATTTGTATAGCGGACACCTATATGAAAAGGTTTTATTGTAACTTTATAGTGGTCGGACCAGTTAGACAGGTCGTGTGATGAAAGTACATGTACCTAAACCATTATTGCTATTATCTGGGCTGCTCTGAATTTCAAGCGATATAGTGAAAGCATTCAGAAGCAATTAGAATATATTTAGCAACAGCAATAGCTGAAATCTTACATAGAAAGGTTTGAGTTCGATTTTGTTGTTGTCTACTACTACTAACTTTTTGAAGTAACGTATTTAATTTGTCAGTTAAGTAGCAGGTATTCCAGGATAATTGTGTTGTCAATTGTTCTAGAGATCTCTCAGTCGGATTTTAATGCTCCTAAAAGCAAATAAAGGGTAGTGACACATAGTATTCGTAACCCGAATCCGTAACGAAATATATCCGAATCCGTAAACGAAACCGATATAAAAGATTCAAGTAATTTCGGTTTCTGAATGATGTATCATACGACATTTTTTCTATCAACCAGCCGAACTGACAGTCTAAACGTAGGTCCTTCCAAAGAGGAATAATACGATACCACACACTACACTTAGCATTTCCTAAAAATCAACACCATAATCAAAACTATGCGAAACTATCGGTAATCTAAAATAATTTCATATCAGCAAACGTATTTGAAACAGCTATAATGGTCTAAGATCCCGCTATACAACGACCTTCACCGAGATGCTTATTTGATGAAACTTATTTTTTATGTAATTTAATATGTCAATAAATATATTGCATATGGGTTGCCTAACAAATCTTAGTCCAAAGTATGATTCATTTTTTTTTTTATGTAGGTACATTGCACCGGTTTGATTATTAGACAAATTCTATACCAATCGATGTATGGTATGAAGCCCATAGAAAATGCAAACGTCAATCAGACCGGTGCAAAATGCTAGTATCGATTTATCTGTTTATACCTGGCTACCCGAGAGTTGTGATTGGAGAAGAATAGGCAATCTAACGTTTGCATATTCTATGGGCTTCATACTTTCGATTGGTATAGAATTCGTCTAATAATCAAACCGGTGCAATGTTCAAAAAAATTTTTTTTTAATTTATTAATTAATCATACTCTGGACTAAAATTTGTTAGGCAACCCATATGCAATATATTTATTGACATATTAAATTACATAAAAATTAACTTTCATCAGATAAGCATCTCGGTGAAGGTCGTTGTATAGCAGGATCCTATACTATAATGATATTCTATCTATCCCTATTTATACTTCATAACTTCTAATATGAATAGGTGTTTCATCAAATTCCGTTTCTGGTAATCCCTTTTTGCTTCGCAAATAAATATTAATCTAATAGTTTTCTTTTTCTTTGTCTCAATTTACAAAACAAAATCCCTATAAAGTCAATTAGGAATTTCTTTTTTGAATAGCGATCTTCTTCATCGATCTAAAACAAATTGGACCTAGCAACACTGACGCACATATACATACCTACTAGTTAGGTAGTACCTATACCGCAATGGTCTACTTTTAAATATACATGCCTGCATAATTAGCATGGTTGTCGTAAACCGGTTCGAATTCAATGGTTCTTTGCTTGATTTCTTGACGGGTCGATGGAAATCAGTTAATTTAAGCATATTTTTAAAACTACGTTATTTAGCATAGAGACGCGGTCCTTAGATATCCGAGTATGCAGACGGAACAAGAATGCTGTGGTTATCACCCTTTCCTATCCCATGGGTGATAGTAAAGGAACACTAAAGGATACAAGCAAACATAACATCACTTTCAGATGTTTCAACTTTACGACTGGTCACCTGCGTGACGTCATACCTTTACCTATTTCATTATACCGGCTTATGTAGATATGTGTCACTGCTGAATTTGCAACTTCTACACAATAGGAGAGAAAATGACTAACCTACTACCTTCCATATTAGAAACTAGCAATCCGCCCTTGCTTTGATTCGGTTTCAGTGCCCTATCCGCATAGTTCCCGTTCCCGTGGGAATACTGGGATAAAATATAGCTAACATATAGCCTAAATTATATAGGCAGCTACCTGGTAGTAAAATATTATCAAAATCGGTCCAGCCGTTCTGAAGATTACCTCAAACAAAACTATTTATAATAAATATACTATTTACGGATTATATCGCTATAAAATCTTTATACTTTTAATTTTAGACCGATATTTTTATCAAGCAGTCTTAGTAAGCAAAAATGATGGTAACCGCGTCGCTATTCAAATGGCACAGTATAATGAATTTTTTCACAAACCTGGCAGCAGGCAAAGGCCAAACTCGATAACATTTGACTAACTTAAAATTGGAACTTGAATCACCGCGATAGACAGTTATATGTTTATGCTAATATAACAAGGAGGACATATATTTTAGGAGTGGTAGGACCACACTGTCGACAGTTATCTGTCTACAGCCGCGGGCCGGTCCGTCCGGGGCAGTACCATGCTCTCGCAGAAAATCGACGTCTGAGTTAGCAATTTGTTACTGCGCTTCGTTCGGTGAGCGAGAGAGCCGGAAGCCCAACTTTCTGAGGGTGATTGCGTGTGGAGGGTTTTGGTGGTGCCCTTGGTATCACCGAGCCTCAATGCACGCATTCACACTCCCTTCGCTTTCTTCGCGGTAGGCAACGGCCTTGTAAAGGTCCATGAGCGGCAGCAACACTTACCATCAGGTGTACTGTTTGCTCGTTTGCCGCCGTTTGCAATAAAAAAAAAAAAAAAAAACAAGATGAGGAATAATAGATACATATTTAAAAATATTGGTAGTTATAAAACGAAATACCTAAAACTTGTTTTGCTTGTTATAATCAAGTTATCATACACCTTGTGTAGAAATGGACAAAGTAATTTCGTTTCGTTTAAATATACAGAGTGTATCAGGTTATGTTCGAGTATGTTGTAGTTAGACAGTTATAGGTCATAATAGAAATGTATACAGGATGTATCAGGTTATGGGGCAACTGTTCGAGTATGTTGTAGTATACCGCCCATAGATCGTAATTAAAATGTATATTACACAAAAAACAATATAACATAAAAGTTATAGTAATTTAAAAAATGTGTGTCAAACAGTCTACGCCTTAAATGTTACGTATTATGTTGGCACGGATAGACAGGATACATGTAGGCATGTAAAGCTTCGACAGTATAATTTCATTCATACATACCTAGAATTGCGCAAACGCTTCAATGGGACCGTAGGTACAAACGTGACTCGGCGACGGTAATCGGCCGATCAGCTGATTTAAAGCGAAGTTCGTTTTGCTTTTTTGATTTTTTCAATTTCTATTGAACATTTAACAAAGTACGAATATGTTGCAGATTAAGTATCACTGACTTTATACATTTCAATCAGATTTAAACGAAAAAACAATGACAATATTGAAAACTTTACATGTCTCTAATTCATTAACGAATCGATATTTTTCCTGCGAAAATTTTTTATAGGTTCTTACCACCATTGCCTACCTCCCGTTTGACCAGCTGCCCCATAACCTGATACAGCCTGTATATTTTACACAACAAATAATATAACATAAAAGTTATAGTGATTACAAAAATATGTGTCTAAGAGTCCTATGCCTTAAATGTTACATATTATGTAGGCATGTACAGACAGGATACATGTAGGCATGTACAGACAGGATACGTGTAGGCATGTAAAGCTTCAAGTGTATAAATAAGTATGATCTGCGCGAACGCTTCAATGCTAACGCAAGTACAAAGGCGACTCGTCAAGGATCATCGGCCGATCAGCTGATTTAAAGCGAAATTTGTCTTGTTTATACGGACGTAATTATTGATTTATTCAATTTCTAATGAACATTTAAAAATGTACGAATATGTTGCAGATTAAGTGTTGACTTTATACATTTCAATCAGATTTACACGAAAAAGCGATGACAAAATTGAAAACCTTACATGTCTCTAATTAATTAATGAATCTATATTTTTATTTCAAATTTTTTTCATGGGTTCCATTCCATGGCTAGGCCATGGTTGTAACCATTGCCTAACTCCCGTTTGACCAGTTGCCCCATAACCTGATACACTCTGTATATTTGTAAGACTAAGTTTAAGTAGGACATTTGATATAGGTATTTAACAGAATGCTATTCACCATTGCTTTTGCCTCCAATCTAAAAATACAATATGTTATCACCCCTTCCTTTCCTATTGATATGGCTTTAATCGCATATGCAACGTGGAGTCTATTATCATCTATTAAGCATAAATAGACCTTATATAGTATTACTGAAGACCGAAAATCCACTTTTATATATTTCGCGGATGCTATATTCGAGTCTAAGATCTTACTCATAGTCAATAAGTACCATGTTTAAGTAAGCAATCGTTTAAAAAGTTACATCAAAAGGTTTTAATTTCTTTGAGTTTTGACGAACTTTCTCTATTCATCAATTATCACATTTAACGCCCAATACTGTTGGTATAACTAAGACATAGTATTAGTTGTATATTTGTTCTTTTTTTCGGAGTTTTAATGATAGATATTTACAGTATTTTAATAGATAACAATCCGTAAGAGTAAACCTTTCTTTGCAGTGGTCTTTACAAACCTACAATTGACGCCAACAAATAACACTCAGACTCCGAACTATTATTTCATTTTAACTACATCAGGGAAGGATTTCGTTATCATGGCTATATCTACAACTGGTCCTTGCGAAGTTAGTACTATTCCTATCCGCAGAGACGCTGACCGCACGAGGGCGATGTCACGGCAATACTATTTGATACCAGGACTACCGCCCTTACGTCGCCCTGTACGGGATTGGTGAAGTTTATTTACTCCATAGCTAGTCAAAAGAAAAGGGTGTTCGAGGTTCCCTGGACATTTTTTTATTTCTATTCATTTTACAAACTTTGTATTTCGCCTCTTATGTTACGTTTCTGTTGTATTTAAAACAAGTTAACGTACATATGCCAATATAAAACATACGTATTTCAGTGCAGGAATTACTAGACTGCTGGTAGAATTTACTTTCAAACAGACCACCATATAGTTCTATGTCCGTGTATATATCATTTTCGTTTTTTTTTAAGGCCTTGCTGTAAGGAATTTGTTACTGCAGTTCGTTCGGTGAGCGAGAGAGCCAGCAGCCCAACTTTTTGTGGGCGTTTGCGAGTGGTGGGTTTTGATGATGCCCTTTGTATCACCGAACCTCATTGCATGCATCACTTTCTTCACAGTGGGAATCGGTCTAGCAAAGGTCCATGACTGGTAGTATCACATTTTTTTTTTTTTATGGGTGAGCTATGGTAAGCGCACGCGCGGTCCTGTCCGTCCGGGGCGATGAAAGGACGGCGGGCCCATAACCCACCCGTACCCACGTCACCTCGTTGTTAGGCCGACCACCGGAGCAGATGTGACTTGTCATCAGTGGTCGGCCCGACGGAATACCCTTTCGGGTAACCTCACCTCTCGACGTACTGGGACGTCGGTCGCCATCGCGCGGTCAGCCTCTCTGCGGGTGACGGACAATTCCCCGGTCCGATCACCCGCGGCCTCGGCTAGGACGGCATTAGGCGCAGATACTCGCGCCTGCGCCGCCCGAGTTGCCGGCGGCGGAACGTGTCGCCAAATAGGAGCTCTACTCGCACACGATCCGCCGCCTCCTTTCGTGAGATTACGGCCTCACAGAAGGCGGCGACTGCGTCCCAGTTCCTGACGCTGTCGAGCATCTCCCTGGCGATGGTCGGCAGCGCCAAGTCGGCACCGATAATCGCGACGAGTTCACGGCGCTCCCCCTCCCATGCAGCACACTCCTCGAGCGTGTGCTGCGCCGTGTCCTCGTCGCAACTGCAGTGGTCGCAGGACGGCGTGCTCTCCCTCCTGACAATCTTGTGCAGGTACTTCCTAAAACACCCGTGCCCCGTAAGCACCTGCACCAGTCGGAAGGAAAGCACCCCGTGCGTCCGCTCCAACCACTCCATCAGCACCGGCCGGAAGGCCTCGACGGTCCTGACACCGTACCGAGGACTCTCCAGCCGGACTGCCCAACGGGCAATGACTCCTCGGCGGGCGTCGACCCGTCAGGCGGTGATCTCCTGCAGGGAGACCATGCCGCCGCGGGCGCGCGTCTCCGACACCCGCCGATAAATGTCGGCGAGCATCTCCGCCTTCAGGTCCCACGGGGGAGTTCCGGCCAGGAGGCACGCTGCCTCCGTCGACACCGTGCGGTAACCGCGTATGGCTCTGACCGCCATGACCCTCTGTGATCGCTTCAAGAGGGCCATCAGCCGGACGGTCAGGGACCCCGCCCACACCGGTGCGCCGTACAGAGCCATCGACCGGATCACCCCCGTGTAAAGCTGTCGGCACGTAGAGCTGGGTCCGCCCACATTCGGCATCAGCCGCGAAAGGGCGGACGCCGCGCCGACAAGCCGGGGAACAAGTCGATGGAGATGCTCCCGGAACCAAAAATGCCCGTCGAGCACCAGGACCAAGTACTTCATGTGGGCCTGGATGCTGATGGTGACCGACTTCACGGTGATCGAAGCGCTGGCGGGAGGCCCGGCGGTACGGAGGCCATGGAATAAAAGGGCCTCCGTCTTTTCCAGGGCTACCCTCAACCCCAGCGCTTCGATCCGCCTGACAATCTCCTCGGTGCCGAGAGTTGCCAGGCGTGCCGCCTCCTCTAGCATCCCACCCCGGGCTGTGACGAGTGTATCGTCAGCGTAGCAAATTACGCCCAGCCCGGGTGGGAGGCCTCCTCTCAACGCCCAGTCGTAGCCGATGTTCCACAGGGTCGGACCCAGAACCGACCCCTGCGGGACATCGCACGTCATGGGCGTTCGCACAACGTCCCCTACTCGGTCAACGTAGAGGACGCTGCGCCCCTCCAAGTAGTCTGCTACCAGCCGCCTGAGGTACACGGGCACCCCGTGATATCTCAGCTCCTCCCTGATGCAGCTGAATGGCAGACTGTTGAAGGCGTTGGCGATGTCCAGGGACACCGCCAACAGGACTCCTCCGCCGGTGACGGCCTCCGCTACCACGGCGTTCAGGCGCAGTAGGGCCGCGACAGTCGAACGCCCTCGCCGAAAACCAAACTGGGCGTCCGACAAATCGGGCCCGACCCCGACGAGGTGCCGCTCGATGCGGGCAGCCAACACCCTCTCCAGCAGCTTGCCCGCATCATCGAGCAGCACGATGTGCCTATAGGCCGAGGCCGACTTGGGAGACCGTCCCGGCTTCGGCAGGAGAACCAGCCTCCCCTCTTTCCAGCACCCAGGGAACTGCCCGGACGCCAAACAAGCGTCGAACAGTCCCCTGAGGCGTGGTCCCAGGTGCTCGAGGACCAGGGCCAGCTGGGCTGGTAGTATCACATACCATCAGTTGTGCTTCTTGCTCGTTTGCCGCCAACAACAATAAAAAAAAATCAGTCAATGAAGATTTTTCCAAATTTTTCCTGACAGACTTTGCCACTGCGTTTCATTTCGGTGTTGAATTTCATAAATTTTACATCATTCCCCTACAAAGCAATGTCTTGATCGCAATCAAATGATTGAGATCAAGATAATTTTGCATACTTCCTACATTTAAAGATCATTGTTGATCGAATCTTCTCCACAATGAAAGGTGACTGACCAAAACCTATTATATCACTCTAGTCAAACATGTTAACATCAGATTTAATTTCAAGTTAATGCCTAATTACTACACCCGTGGTAAATCTTACGCAGAATATAGCGCATCCATAAACATACAGTCTAGCCACACTGTAAATAATTAACAACATATCTAACATGTAATTATGCGTTATCTGAGTAAGTGGATAATGCATTATAAGAACGGGTTTCTTTACGTAAAGCGCTTGTTACCTCATCGGCTTTACTTTCCTGATATATTCACTTGGAATGGCATTTCTGTTTTATTTCTAGACTTAACATATATATTTTTATTCAAGTGCTAATAACTGGACCGCAATTATAAATAAAAGACGTTGAACTATTTCAATCTGGGTTCTTTAAATTCAAAAACGCATAGATTTTTTTGCACTTCTCTTAAACTAAGATGGTATTACCTATCTACCTCTAATTACCTTTAGCTCAACAACAGTGCTTTCGAAAAATATTTTTTTACAGAAGCATTTTCGATAGGTCTCACACTATCGAAATATCTATCTGGGACGATGGCAGAGCGATGTGGGGTCTCATAACCATCGTAGTCGCTGTTAGAAGTTTCTTACGAGCGTGCCCTTGCGATATTTCTACGAGAAAGTAAGACGTGGTGACATATTGTTTAATCCATAACTATACGAGATGCAGGTACTAAATAGTTCATCATCATATCAGCTCATATACGTCCCACTGTTGGGCTCGCGCCTCCTCCACAACTAGAAGAAAATTGACCTTGTCAAACGAATTGATATAGGACTTTGTGTCGAGTTTTGCTTCTAATACATAATTTTATATGGATATTACTTCCCTTAGTCGTCTTTCAACATGTGGAGGCAGGATGAAAGTAATGTTGTGAGAAAAGTTTTAGGTATGAATGTTGAGGTATGTTGTTTAGGTGTAAAGGGAGACCGAGGAAAAGATGAGGATATGGATATTCTGGGATTGACTGCAGAGATGACGTCTGATAGGATCGTATGGAAGACGATGACATATTGCGTCGACCCCAAGTAATTGGGGTAAGATAATGATGATGATGATGAGTCGTCTTTCAAGACAACCACGCGTGAAATAGGGGTGATGAATTGTATTCTTAACCCAGCACGATACGGTAAATTTTTTACAGCTCTGATATTAGAACGCAAATAAAAGTATTTTTTAAACGTCTATTATGGATCAAATGATTCACATACCGCTTTTAAATATATCGCTTTTAAGCAATATACGTAACTACTTTCAAAATGCGCTTTATGCGACCGATCATTAAATAAATAGTTGGTCTTTCAAGGTCGACAAGATTCTGCGATGAGGTACATATAGTAATAGGAAATAATTATTAATTTACCGATTTGAATGGATTTGTTAAGGAAATATTTTTGATTTGATGAAATATTGAATACATTGCAGACGCATTTTAAAAACAAAAAGATAATGGCTAAGCCAGTATACACAGTGCCTAGATATTTAATTTTTTTATATCATTTATATGTATAACAGCTAGCCAAGGTCAACGTTGTTTTGAACAAATCTGAAATCCTTACTAATATTATAAATGCGAAAATATTATAATGCGTTTGTTACGCTTTCACGCTTAAACCACTGAACCGATTTAAAAATATTTTCACCAATGGAAAGCTATAATATCAGGGAGTAACATAGGCTATATTTTATCCCGGTATTCCCACGGGAACGAGAACTACGGCGCGGATAAGGCGACTGAAACCGAAGCGAAGCGAGGGCGGGTTGCTAGTTATAAAATAAATATAAAATTGAACTTTGAAATGAAAAACTAAATAAGGTGGTGTTTTATATGTATATTTCATCCCTTAGTCATTTTTTATGATATTCATGGGCAAAAAGGGGGGGTGGTAAATTGTATTCGTGCTCCGTCACCACACAAATATCATGTTATTGTTTAATACAATTCTAACTGAAAAGTTAGACCAGAAAAATGTGTCAAACGTGTTCCGATAGATGATCTGTAGAATGTCTCAATACGAGTGAGAATTTGGTTGCCAGGGTTTGGTTTTGGTCCCACGTGTAGCAATCATTTTTCTCTCGTAAACAAGTTTTAAAAACGAAAAATCGTGATCTGACTAGGCGAATCGATTTTTTATTGCCTTTTTAAATCGATCTCAGTGCTAGTTGCCATCAAACAAGACGATATAATATTTCTTTTATTTCCTTTGGTGACAGATAAGCAAGTAGTCCATCTCATGGTAAGTAAATAGTAACTGCCACAAGCCTGCCATAAGGTTTGGTTTGCGTCGTCGACCCTTTCGCTTAACAAACGAAGAGCAATAGGAAATTGCTACAACTCGTAGGTCGATTGTCTGCGGGAGTGTGGTACTACTGTGACTGATTTATTTATTGTAGACAGAAAGTTTTCAATAGAGCGTAGAATCCAAACTCTATTATTTAGTTCTGGCTAAACGTGGCAGAGAAAGAAATCTTAGTTAATGAGATTTAGCAATTAACATGTTAGGATCATCATCTCGGCTCATATACGTCCCACTGCTGGGCTCGTGCCTTCTCCATAATAAGAGGGATATTGACCTGTTATGTCACGCTGGTCAGACAATTTTAGTATAGGGTTTTATTTTGAGTATTCGTTTTCTTGCATAGACGTTATATGCATATTATATCCCTCAGTCGTCCAGAGTGGTGAATAGTCTCTTATGAGAAATAGGTCGTCATACGGCAATCCACACTGATCCAGTTGTTAGGACCTTATTGGCAATCGAAGTTCGATTCCCACCTGCGACAATCGTTTTTCGTTCGTATATAAGTTTTTATAGTCACAAATACTAAACCATATTAAGAAAAATACACATGTCATTCAACTTAAAAATCCGTAAAGCGTGAATCACTTGAAATATATAACAAAGAATAGCTTACATTTTGTATTCGTTCCGAGTCGTTAATATCTAATTAAAATGATGTAATTAATGTAACATAACAATTGTAGTTAAATGTTATTATTTAATCATTAACGTTATGATTTAACAATTAATGTGTAAACCTATTGAGCGCCAATGTTAAATTCAAGTGAGGTTATTAGCGAGGTTTTTGTATTTATCATTAATATTGATATATGTACGTATTATTCATAGATAAATAACTACATTATGCATGAATATTATCAACAATTATATTGCTCATGCGGTGCTCGCTTTCCGCGTAGTGATGGAGTAAGAATACAATTCACATTTTCTTAACCGTGGGTGTTGTAAAATACGACTAAGGGATATGAAATGCATGTAAAACGTACCTATATATAAAAGGAATTTCGAAATAAAATAGATATAGATGGCTAGCTAGGGAGATGCTCGACAGCGTCAGAGACTGAGACGCGATGAGCGGATGCGGACTGGGACGCGCCGCCTTCTGTGAGGCAGTCATTTCACGGAAGGAAGCTGCTGAGCATGCGTGACAGAAACTCCTCAACGGCGACACGTTCCACCGCCGGCGACATGCGCGGCGCAGGCGCGAGTACCTGCACCTGATGTCGCCCTAGCCGAGACCGTGGATTAATCTCACGGAAGGAGGCGGCGGATCGTGTGCGAGAGGAGCTCCTCTTCGGCGACACGTTCCGCCAGCGACTCGGGCGGCGCAGGCGCGAGTACCTGCGCCTGATGCCGCCCTAGGGCTTCCAGTCCCGCAGCTTGAATTCAATCCCGGTATTTGCGGGACTACGAATTTTCAATCCCGCGGGATCTCGGTATTTGCAGGATCCCGCATATAGAAAATATTCTCATTTATATAGGGCAAATTAAACAACGAATTAATCAACTCCACATTTATTTACGTACCTATTACTATTTATATGAGATCAATCATATTACACCGTTTATTTGTAACAATAAAATAATTTTTAACAAAAAATAAACCAACTTCAAACAGTAAACGAAAAAGCTTTTTTTTTTTTTTTTTTGTGATTTAGTTGTTAGCCTCAGATGGCTGTGACAACTTTACCCGGACTGGTGGGTGAGCGCTGAGGGCTCTCAACCCGCTTAAAGTTAAGCGACCCATCCCGAGGGCACCCCCTGTGGGGTACGGGCCTCAGCTCGGGCGGTCGCTGGCAAAGTGGGCACTCCCACGTTTATGATTTTAACGCGACACGTCTTCCTTCCCCGTCGGCGGGGGCGGTAACGTGGATATTTACTACTATTTGTCAAGGCCGCGCGGGCTGTGTATGCCTCAGTCTGGGCGAGCGTTATAGTGTCGTCGGGTAAACGAAAAAGCAAAACATAAATTTACTTCGCACAAAGTCATATGTATTTTCATTTAGTTAAATAGAAATGAATAATAATAATTATTTTATAATTATGAAGTCGGTGCCAAGTAATAGTGAATTATCAACTAACTCCATATTTATTTAAGTACTAGCAACCCGTCCTCGCTTCGGTTTCTGTCGCCTTATCTCCGTAGTTACCGTTCCCGTGGGAATATCTGTATAAAATATACCCTAGTTTACTCAGTGGTTCAGTGGTTTAAGCGTGAAAGCATAACAAACAAACAAACTAACTTTCGCATTTATGATATTAGTTTTTGTGTAATAGTTATAAAAGTAAGTATCCTTTACTTACCTTTATAACTATTACACAAGAATTTCACACCAATGACCAATATACTGATGTGTTCGACACACTTTTCACATATAATTTCTTTTTTAGATTGTGTACCTACTTTACCTTACTCACAAATATCTGGTTTTTAAACGAGAAATTGTCACATTACCCGTAGCTAAGAAAACTCACGCTTTACCCGTAGCTAACAGTGGTCACGCTGCCTACAACCAAGGTTTTTAAAGTGATATAGCAGTATTGCTTACAGTTTTCTGTCTGCAGCGAGAAATGGCCGGCTCATTATATGACACACTTACAGAATATCGACAAGTAAGATCAAGTACAGTAGCAATTTGGTATTCTGCGTTCAATGAGCGAGAGAGATGGGGGCCTAACTCTTTACGATGATCAGCTCCAGCACCTGGCTATGTTCCTGGTATTGCAGAGATCCATGAGCGGCAGTTACCATGCCATCATCTTGTCTGCATCCAACAGCAATAAAATAATTGTATATGGGCTAAAAAGAGAATGCATATAAACATGTTTTCAGTACGATATAATTCATCATTTCTCATATACGGCCCACTGCTGGGCTCGAGGGAAATTGACTTACTATACCACGTTGGACAGATGGGTGGGTATAGAGTTTTATTTTTAATATTGCCATCTCTTGTATAGATAGGGGTGCACATTTAATCCCTTACTCGGTTTTCACGATCCCTACGGATAAGATAAGGGGTGATATAGCGACAAAATAATATATCGTATTAAAATAATATTATATCAATAAAACTACGTGTCCATTTATTTATTGCTCCGCAATCTGTGGATTTTATGTTAAAATAAAAGGCGTGTTAAGAAATAACGTCTGAGTGTAACGTTTTACGAAACAGTTGCTACGTAACTTAGTAACAGTATTTATTGTACAGCATCATCAAGTGTAATAGTCATAATTTTGGCTTTAGTACATTTTTTCTCCTAGCCGAGGCCGCGGGTGACGTGACCGGGGATTAGTCCGTCACCCGCCGAGTGGCCGACCGCGTGAGGAAAGACCGATGTCCTCCCCGAGGGGGGGACGTCGGTCGATGGAAGGGTACCCCAATTAGGGGTATTCCGTCGGGCCGACCACTGACGACAAGTTAACGCTGCTCCAGTGGTCGGCCCAACGACGAAGGCGACGTGGTTTTTGGGTGGGTCGCGGGAGTTGCGTGCTTAAGCCCCTCTGTCGCCCCGGACGGAGTGGTGCGGAGGCGCGCCGACCGCGACCCACCCACAAAAAAAAAAAGTACATTTTTTCTGCGCGAATCCTTGATATTGGTTAAACACTGTGTGTCCGAATGGTTGGTCCGAATGGTAGATAAACCTACCACTTTTCGTATCAAGAATACAATTCATTAACCCGTGAGTTCTTGCCCGTGGGTGTCGTAAAAGAAGACTGTAATATAATAAGCAGACACACAATTTACATGCAAAAGGAAAACTAAATAAAAAAAGGATTTTGTTTACCAACACGTCTGGCGCGTAAGTCAAATTCTCTGCCATAATAGAGGAAGCCCGAGCCAAGCAATGGGAGACATATGTGATCTGAGATGACGATGATGATGATGAGTTGAGTTGACAAATAAATGTGCGCTACACAAAATTATCAATGAATTAATTAAACAATGATTATACATCATTTTATATTGCTAGTTATAAATCTACTTTCAGAATGTATCGTTGTTCTCCACGTTGTATAAGGTTGTTGGTTCGTTCATAAGGAAACATAAGAATCTTCCGTGTGGTGACGGAGTAAGAATACAATTCACCACCCGTGCCTTCCAATCTTGCCCTTGGGTGTCGTAAAATATGACTAAGGAATGTAATATGCATATGACATCTATGCAAGAGAATGAATACTCGATATAAAACCCTATACCAAAGCGTCTGATCAGTATTGTATAGTAGGTTATTTTGCCCTCCTATTGTGGTGGAGGCTCGAGCCCAACAGTGGGACGTACATAAGCCGAAATGATGATTGAATGAAAACTAAGAATAATTTAGATTATCGTCATCAGCATCCTTCTCTTACTTGGGGACGCATTATCAGCTTCGCTTACACGCACTATTATATTATTATAAGTAGTCCTTATAATCGAAGTCAAACTATATTTTGTTTGAGTGTCCACGTTTGCACCACGTGGACACTCAAACTAATAAATTTTATATCACGTAATAAGAAATCACGAATCAATAATGGACTATATCCGTAGTATATGCGTTAGAGATAATTTAATGCGAAATTGTTATCCTAACCGTTATTATGTATATTATTAACCGATATCGTTTTGGGAATATTCTCGATTTGCTAACATTTATAGTTATTGCGTCGCTGCTATTTGCGGCAGTGATAGGTGATATAGTTATAGTCTGTTTATCTTTTCTCTTCTGTCATATCTTTCTCAATAAACACCCTTTCATTTTTGAATGGGCTCCGGTCTAGACTTACACCGTCCATCTCGTCCGGGGCGACGAAAGGGCGACACTGGGCTCCGTACCCCCATAGGTGGGGACTGGATACTCTGGAAAAATTTTCACGAAGTCCAGAAAAAACAAGTGATATTAACTAAGTGGTACTTATTTATTGTATGGTTTCAAATTAAATCTGAATTATAAAGACAAGACGGAAAAATAATGTGAGAAACTGTTCCGACGATCTTGAACCAGTTTTCATAATTTAGTTGTCGATAAGAACAGCAAATTCTAAGAATTTATACTTGGTATAAAATATTTGGCGGTCCGAGGTTCGACCTTTCGCAGTCCGCAAACGGACCGTGGTCCGTTTATTGCCGACTGTTACAAAAATTATATGTTTCGTTCTTTAACCACAGGCTATAAGTATTATACCAGTATTTATATAACCAAGTTCATATAGCTACTACCAAAACCAATACGTTATAATAAGCTACGCATGACCTACATAACCTTTGAAAACAAACTAAACGGCAGAAGTATTGTCCGAGCACTTTCGTTTGCTTCCTTTGCCTATTATGAAACAAACAATACTCGTCTATGGTCCGTGACAGCAAAAACCAAGCGTACAGTTCAATTGCACAACACTAGTGAAACTTTAGACTAGTTTTTAAGTTATTTAAAAAAAAAATGATTTGGTACTGGTGTACTTTATATTAAAAATAAAAAGTTAAATTGTAAATTGTTAAAAATAAGAAAAAACGTGCGCGCCTCGGGACGCTCAATAGAAGTGATAACTTAAACTAACTTCAACTTAGGTTAACTATTTAATATTGAAATTGTTTAACTTGAGGAAAGTTTAGATTATTACTTAAATCGTATGTAAGTATATTAATAAGATAATGTAGAAGAAGGTTATTTATTAATAAAATCTATTATTGATTATAAAATATATTTTTTCTTAGTTATAATTCTTAAATATGTACATTAGAATTACCAGACAGACTGGCGCCGTAACGCGTTACGTAATGAAGCGGTTTACCCTCCCATAAGAAAATATCACTTCCGAAAATTAAATAGTAACCTTTGTAAATAAAACTACTTTTACGGATTATATCGCGTTTGTATTTGATTTATGCTGTGTGGTAGCGGCTTCGAATACTACCAACCCTTGCTTTGCTCGTGGGTGTCGTAAAAGACGACTAAGAGCCCTAGATTGACCCGGACCAACTCCATCTGGTACCATTTGGGTCAACGATTACATTCCCAAGGAGGGTTGACGTCAGGCAGGCGGCCGGTCATAAAAGTCATTGCCGAAACTTTTTGCAATATGTCAAAACAGATGACATATTGCGTCGACCCCAAGTAATTGGGATAAGAGCAAGATGATGATGATGATTTGATTTATGTCCGCCCGTGACCATGAATGCTGCAAAGTGTTCGAAACGTCGGGCAATTATAATATAAATCAAATACAAACGCGATTTAATCCGTAAAAGTAGTTTTATTTACAATGTGTAGTGCTCGCGTAAACATCAGATATCATTAAATTGTAAGCTTTAAAAATTAAAAGTTAAATTGTAAGATGTTAGGTGTAAATCATGCCTTCATGTAACATCATTATAATTCAGCCTATTGTCCGTCAGCCGTCCACTGCTAAACATGTCCGATACATGGTCGCTATTCGAGATCCTTCCTTCCCCAGCGGTTGTATCTTCGTCGAGCGATGTGTCCTGGTCATTGCCACTTCAGCGTGCTAATTTTCCATGTATGGACAGCACTAATTGGCCATTAAATTATCGATACATTTCTTTAATTGTCTATTGAGTGGTTAGCGCTGTAAAAAACAATATACGGTAGTGTATTGTTTTTTACAGCTGGTAAGCTTAATTAAAGCTAGCAGTTGACTATTTTATTTAAAAGTTACTTTGTGTAGCGGTAGACTCACACTAATGTCGGGTCACCACTGAAGTCACGGAACTCTGCACCGCTGGTCAGCCCAACGATGAAGACGACGTGCTATACGGGTGCGGGTGCTGGGTGCTTACGCCCCTCTGTCGCCCCGGACGGAGCCGGGCGAGGAGTGCGCCGACCGTAACCCACACCCAAAAATAAAGACCCACGCTGTAGACCCGTGTTGATAGTTGTCTGTCTAAAGTGGCGGGCCGGTCCACCCGGAGTAGTACCACACTATCGCAAGAAATCGACGTCTGAGTAGTAGCAACTTGTTGCGCTTCATTCGATGAGGGAGAGATGCTAATTGTTTATGACGAGATTTCTCTTGAATAGGTATTATCTGAACATTCCCTTAGTCATCCTTCACGACAATCGCAGGCAAGATATTGGGTGATGAATTGTATTGTTATGTGTATACTCCGTGACCATACGGATGATTCTCGAATCGTATATAACGGCCCGTTCACGACTTTGCCGCTGTGAGCGGCGGCTAAGCGCGGAGCGGCGAACAGTGGGAAAATCGCGTATGTTTCGTCTCAAAACTCCGTATCTCAGTTGTTTCAAAACTAAATGAGCTGTAATTTTGCACACATATAATTGAATGTTTAAAGTTTAAATGAAACAACTTTGATTTAAAAAAATCTGTTTATAAATAAATTAAAAAATAAAATTAAAAATACAAAATATGCTTGTTCAATTTACATAAAATGGTAGAACATAGTAATAACATATTATAAACGTATACTACACTACTACTACATACTATATATGGGTAGTTCTCATTTTTGATTAAAAAAACTGATAATAAAATATAAACATCTTTTAGATAAAAGTGATGATGGATTCTGGTAGTTTGGGTCCAGTTCTTCCAAAAAAAATTGTTCTCCAAGCTTGCAGCACTTATTATAGTTATTTATAAGGGTTTCAAAAAAAATGTCTTCCATGGTAGTGACCTCATATCTATGGAAGTGACATATTCAATATTAAATTAATCCTTGGAAGTAATACATTGCAGGCTGGTTGTTTGGAAAAAATAAATATACCATTGTCATCATCATTTCATCATTTTCCTGCCCTCATCCCACGCTAAGTGTGGTCGGCACAACACGTTTTTACCTTCCATAGCCTCCTATCAGCCGTCATATGTGCACCCACTGCTTTCATACGCATATCTTCATTCACGCAGTCCATCCATCTCTGTTTGGGTCTCCCACGCTTCTTTCGTCCATCCACAATCATATTGACAACCCTCCTTGTCACATGCCTTTCATCCCTCCTCATCACATGTCCATACCATGACAATCTCGCGCTCCTAATCTTCTCTATCACTGGTGCCACTTTTAGGCTTCCCCTAATACACTCATTTCTTACTTTATCTAACCTTGTAACCCCACATATTCATCTTAGCATTCGCATCTCTGTAGCATGTACTCTTCTTTCATCTGTCTTTTTCAATCAGTATACCATTGTATCAGTTGTAAATCAATTTTATTGTATTAACGAGGGAGATTACACCGTCTTACACGATTACACGATTATTAAGGAGGGAGAGTACACCGTCCTGCCACCATTGCGATTGCAACGAGGATACGGCGCAGCATACGCTCGAGATCTGTGCCGCTTGCGCAGAGCAGCGTCGTGAACTCGTCGTAATCATCGGTGCTGACCTGACGCTGCCGACCATCGCCCTGGAACTGGGATGCGGTCGTAGCCTTCTCTGAGGCAGTAGTCTCGCGGAAGCAGGCGGCAGATCGCCCGCGTGAGGAACGCAGCCTCGATGAGGGATCCATCGTCAGCAACTGGGGCGGCGTAGGCGCGAATACCTGCGCCTCATGCCGCCCTAGGGGAAGCCGCGGGTGACGTGACCGGGGAATTAGTCCGTCACCCGCCGAGAGGTCGACCGCATGAGGCAAGACCGACGTCCTCTCCGAGGGGGGACGTCGGTCGATGGGAGGGTACCCCAAATAAGGGGTATTCCGTCGGGCCGACCACTGACGTCAAGTCAGCCTGCTCCGGTGGTCAGCCCAACGACGAAGGTGACGTGCATCGCGGATGGGTTGCGGGTGTGCGTGCTTACGCCCCTCTGTCGCCTCGGACGGAGTGGTGCGAAGCGTGCGCCGACCACAAGCCACCCAAAAAAAAAAAATTGGCTTTTTCCTTAGTAACCACATTTCCGTTTCTGTTAACTGCTCGTAATAATTTGACTTTTAAAGTATGTACTTTCTGCTTCAAAATTTTCAGTTGTTCTTTTTGTTTATTTATTATTAGATTAGTTTTGTCACTGTTTGCCCGTGCAACTTTAGTACCTTTTTCTTTCTGTCGGCTTGGAGAACATCGTGAAGAACTTGGACTATCTTGTACTAACAAAGGTGTCGATCTGGACGACCGTGTAAAAGAATTATGAGCGCAATCAGACTCAGGACGTGCCGTATTTTCTTCAGAAAAATTAACCGACACTGACGGTGATCCCCTACGACTGCCTGTTACTTCATCGTCAGTTGTCTCAGAAGTATTTTCTCTCAAGTGATTAAGTAGGCTTTTATTACGCCTTTCTTTCAATCGACTTCTGGCTTTACGATCTCTCCACTCTTTGCGTTGATGCCGATGTTCCCGCGGCGACATGTCGCAAACAAGCTTTACTTGTAGCTTTTGTTTTTTGTATGCATATCGTGCTCTATCTTTTTCTCTACAAGCTTCATACAAAGAAGGATCAGCTTTAACACGTGCTCTTCGCTTACGTTCACACTCACATTTTTGTGGACGTCCCTCTGCCGCAGTTTTTGGACGCTTTTAAGGTTTCGCCATCTAAAATTAAAATAAATTAAGCATGCTGCAAAAAGCACCCATATCTATACAATGTTATTCGCACGCGTATCTAAGCAATTGTCACTTCCATGGGCCAATGGTCACATCCATGGACAGATTTTCATCCACGGATCCATAGAAGTGACGTCCAAGGAAATGACATTTTTTCATTTAACTCTCAAAAATATAACCTCCAAATCACATGACAAAATTCAAATTTTAGCACAGTAATTGTGACACATAAACGCAAATAAACCATAAAACCAAGCTTCATATTAGAATTATACATACCTTTGACAATGAACACAGTTGTGACCACTTATGCTTGACGAGTTTTGAGAATAGAAAACTATTTAATTATATTTCTTAGCAGTTACAACTTCGATGGCAGATAACAGCTGAATCAAAATGGCACATGGGTACTTTGTCTATGCTCAGTCGCGTTTTGTTACTCGCAAAATATTTTTCTAATAAACGACGATGTGACACTCATCCATGGAAGTGACAAAAAAATTGATCACAATTTTATTTATGAACAAATGAAGACTATTGTATATTTATAGGTTTTATTTATTTAATATTTAATGAGTAAATATACCATTGTTAATATTGGCATTGTTTTTTGTATAGTAATAAATATGAAATTTAAGTTATTATTTTTTTTCCTTACAAAGTCAGAGTTATCACATCCACGGAAGGGACAATTTTGATGATTTAACATTTAATTAAAAATTAACTATTCAATTATTTCACATGTTTATTGTATGAACTTATAGTCTTTTATCTATTTATTAACATCGTAATTTATAATCCTGATATATGAGTACAACAGATTAGTAAAATTATTGTCACACTTATTATTTCCAAAAATGAGAATTACCCATATACTAAAATGGCAGATTAAACTAGAAAAAGAAATTGTAAATAAAACTACTTTTACGGATTATATCGCGTTTGTATTAATTATAATTTATAAATGTATTATATATTAATTTATAAATTTTATTCCATTACAACGACTTTCACATGAAACGGTTTTGAGACGGCTTTGTATGGGGCTTTACCAGCGTGCGCCGCTCGGCACGCCGCGCCGCTCGCCGCTAAGACCAAAGTCGTGGCCAGGCCGTAATGACCTCTTCCAAGTAATGCGAGCTGATACATTTATGGCCGCCAACAGAAAACTGCACTGTGACTTTGGCAGTAGGAATATATGTACATATATTGTTAATAATATTATTGCTTAACTTTGTATAATTACTTAAAGGATTCACATCTTTGTTTATAACTAGGTCGTTTTGCTTCACACCATTGTTAAATATAACAAGATCTGTATGATATATAAAGTATAGGCTTGTTATCATAATACAGTATATGAGGACATCAACATCCTATTCAACTTTATTGCTGTTCTGATCAACATTCTCTAATATTGCGGTAATTTTAGCTAATATGTAACAATACCTTGTAATGTAGATATATCTAATATTGTAATAACTCAAAGATAGGCTAGGTTAGCCGATACATTCTGATTCAAGCTTCCATGTGTTCACGGAATAAGCGTACAAATCACCGTGGATAGGTCTAGGCATGACAACATTGACAACCAAATTATCGCTGGTATTTTCTGCGATTTTGACATTCCCTTTGGTGATGGAATAGCGATACAATTGACCACCCCCGGTCTTCTTCGTGGGGGACGTTAACGATGACTAAGGGATATAATATGCATATCTTATCTATACAAGAGAAGGAAAATTCGTAATTATACGTCGACGTTGATTTTCTGCGTGAGTACCAGTACTATCCCCGACGGACCGGGGCCCTACCACTCTTAATCAACAGTGCGGTCCTACCATAGTGTGGTCCTTCATAGACACTGGTCAGTATGGCCTAGTCACCAAAATATTTGGTTTAGAGACCGATCTAGTAGAAGCACAAAGTCGACAGTCGTCTGCCTATAGTTGCGGGCTGGTCCATCCGGGGTAGTGCTACACTCGCACAAAAATGACGTCTGTTGAAATGGAAGTAGGAAATTGTTGCACGTTTTTCGGTGAGCGAGAAAGCCGGCAGTCCAAGTTTCTGAGAGTGTTTGCGTCTGGTGGGTTTTAATGATGCTTTTAGTACCGCCGAAGCTCCTTCCACAGATTCACACTCCCTTCACTTTCATCACGGTAGGCAGCGACATAACAAGGTCCATGAGCGTGTGTGGTACTTACGTACTTACCATCAGGTGTGCTGCTCACTCGTTTGCCACCAACAGCAGTAAAATACTTCAGAATAGCAAGAGATTCTTAATTTGATTGTTATTTTTTTTCAATAACGTATATTTTTAACATTAGAATGTAAAAATTTATTCACGTTCGTTTCACCTTATATAAAATAATGATTATAAACGAAGGTTTAGGTCATAATTAATTAATATTTTGTGTAAATTATTTAATTACATAATTATAATTAATAAAACATAATTATTATTCACTAATTACATAACTATGATGTATTATCATACAATATGTACGTACAATGTATTAGAACACGTCTGGCCATTATTTCAGTATTATTATTAAATAATACTTATGTTATTTCATACATCACGTTTTTACTGTGTAATCTGTTGTTTCTTGATATAGATAAGCTTGTTTTTTTTTTCTTGTACAGGTGAGAGTCATAGAGTGGTTATAGAAGTAAAGAAATAATCTTGAAACATTAAATATGTTCTTACGAATTTTATCTTTTCGTATTTGAGTTTTGCTTACCTGTAGTTTCGAACACTTAACCGTTCATAGGCACGGATCGGATCTTCCAATAAAATCCATAAAAAATAATTTTATGTCATATCTGTAATATTCGCGTAAACATCCAAAATCAGTATTTTTGAAGTTTTGTTTAACTATTTGTGCACCCGTTATTTATACAGGTGTATCAGGTTATGGGACAACTGGTCAAATGGGAGGCGTTAGGCAATGGTGGTAGGAACCCATGAAAAAAAATTGAAGGAAAAATATCGATTCGTTAATGAGTTAGTGACATGTAAAGTTTTCAATTTCGTCATCACTTTTTCGTGTAAATCTGATTGAAATGTATAAACTCAGTGATACTTAATTTGCAACATATTCGTACTTTGTTAAATGTTCATTAGAAATTGAATAAATCAATGATTACGTTCACATAAGCAAGACCAACTTCGCTTTAAAGCAGCTGATTGGCCGATTACCGTTGACGTGGCGCCTTTGTACCTACGTTATCATTGAAGCGTTTGCGCAATTCATACCTAATATACTTTTGAAGCATTACATGCCTACATGTGTCGTGTCTGGACATAACTACACAATACGTAACATTTAAGCCATAGACTCTTAGACACATATCTTTGAAATCACTATAACTTTTATGTTATCTTGGTTTTTGTTTAATATAAATTCTAATTACGATCTCAACATACTCGAACAATTGCCCCATAAACTGATACACTCGCTATATGACATTATGTTTTAATACATGTTTTTTATAATCCAATATCCAAATTGCTAAGCGAAAATGTGACCAGACTAGTTTTAATAAAATATAACTTACTGCTTACTTAATATTAATTTCATTAAATATTGCCCTTACAAAAAACATATTTTCTTTGTATTAGCGGTTCCGCTACCGCATCCGTTTCCGACTCTGTTGCAGCTATAATTTCCATTGTGACAGTTCCGTTTGTACACTATTTGATACATAGATAGATATACGCTTAATACCTATTTAAAGATCAAAAATCTTAGACAGTTAAAATTTTCATCTCTAAATTCTTTTTTTTTTTTTTTTTTTTATGGGTGGGCTATGGTAAGCGCACGCGCGGTCCAGTCCGTCCGGGGCGATGAAAGGACGGCGCGCGGGCCCATAACCCACCCGTACCCACGTCACCTCGTTGTTGGGCCGACCACCGGAGCAGATGTGACTTGTCGTCAGTGGTCGGCCTGACGGAATACCCTTTTGGGTAACCTCACCTCTCGACGTCCTGGAACGTCGGTCGCCGTCGCGCGGTCAGCCTCTCTGCGGGTGACGGACAAATCCCCGGCCTCGGCTAGGGCGGCATTAGGCGCAGATACTCGCGCCTGCGCCACCCGAGTCGCCGGCGGCGGAACGTGTCGCCGAATAGGAGCTCTACTCGCACACGATCCGCCGCCTCCTTCCGTGAGATTACGGCCTCACAGAAGGCGGCGACCGCGTCCCAGTTCCTGACGCTGACGAGCATCCCTGGCGATGGTCGGCAGCGCCAGGTCGGCACCGATAATTGCGACGAGTTCACGGCGATCCCCCTCCCATGCAGCACACTCCTCGAGCGTGTGCTGCGCCGTGTCCTCGTCGCAACTACAGTGGTGGCAGGACGGTGTGCTCTCCCTCCTGACAATCTTGTGCAGGTACTTCCCGAAGCAACCGTGCCCCGTCAGCACCTGCACCAGTCGGAAGGAAAGCACCCCGTGCGTCCGCTCCAACCACTCCATCAGCACCGGCCGGAGGGCCTCGACGGTCCTGACACCGTACCGAGGACTCTCCAGCCGGACTGCCCAACGGGCAATGACTTCTCGGCGGGCGTCGACCCGCCAGGCGGTGATCTCTTTGAGGACTCTTTGGAGACCATGCCGCCGCGGGCGCGCGTCTCCGACACCCGCCGATAAATGTCGGCGAGCATCTCCGCCTCCAGGTCCCACGGGGGAGTTCCGGCCAGGAGGCACGCTGCCTCCGTCGCCACCGTGCGGTAACCGCGTATGGCCCTGATCGCCATGACCCTCTGTGGTCGCCACAGGAGGGCCCTAAGACGGACGGTCAGGGACCCCGCCCACACCGGTGCGCCATACAGGGCCATCGACCGAATCACCCCTACGTACAGCTGTCGGCACGTAGCACTGGGTCCGCCCACATTCGGCATCAGCCGCGAAAGGGCGGACGCCGCGCCGACAAGCCGGGGAACAAGTCGATGGAGATGCTCCCGGAACCAAAAATGCCCGTCGAGCACCAGGCCCAAGTACTTCATGTGGGCCTGGATGCTGATGGTGACCGACTTCACGGTGATCGAAGCGCCGACGGGAGGCCCGGCGGTACGGAGGCCATGGAACAAAAGGGCCTCCGTCTTTTCCAGGGCTACCCTCAACCCCAGCGCTTCGATCCGCCTGACAATCTCCTCGGTGCCGAGAGATGCCAGGCGTGCCGCCTCAGACGTGTTGACATAGGGTTTTATATCGAGTTTTCTTCTCTTACATAGATATTTTCCTTTTCTTGATATTATATGATGATTACCTTCTCCTGACATTATATGCACATTATTTAGTCATCTTATACGACACTAACAAACAAGATAGGCGGCCGCCCGTGATCATGAACGCTGTAAATCAAAAATCAATTTCAAACGCGATAAAATCCGTAATTTTTTTTTTCAATATGGTGGTGAATTGTACTCTTATACCGTCACCGCACAGCAAAATCTCAAAAATAAAGAGTAGGTATTTATTATAACCAGTCGATACTTCATGTATGCATTCCTAGATATATGTATTATTATGGCGTGCAGTATTGCGGTTGACTTGGTCCGCCATTGTCCGTTACACCGGCGTAATTACCTTACATTTATAAGATTACCTGAACACGAACGTCCGACACGAGACTATTATCAACCTTTTTTATGGTTTACTTCTTCTATTTGTTGTGTGTCTGGCTATTTGTATACTTGTCTCAATGATGTACTCCTGACCGCAATTCGGACCGTGTAAACGGTCACCGGATGATTTCGTACGTGAGTTTAGTAGCAATTGAGGTTAGTGCGATTGCACTGGTGGCGTACCGGTTAAGATATCGATCTACTGTGCCAAGTATTACGGATTCGATTCTCACATAGGATGACACATTGCATGGTCCACAAATTGTTGTTAGAGTATGGGCGAAGGGTGTGTCCATCGAACTACATGTTTTAAAGTTCTCTGCAATCATTTCATCTCAGCCCATATAAATCCCACTGTTGGGCTCTGCTCTCCTCCGCAATAGGAGGGAAATTAATCTACTATAACCAAGGTGGTCAGACGTGTGTAAGGTTTTATTTCATTTCATTTTTTGCATATTTTATCACATAGTTGTCTTTTACGACACCCGCGGGCAAAAAAGGGAGTAGTAAATTGTATTCTTACTCTGTTACCACACAGGCCTCCGTAATAATAAAGATTATTTCCTTAGTGTATGATGTTGGCCTTTAAAAATACGTGCAGACACAAATGCAATTTTACTGCAATAAATGGTAAAATTTATTTATATTACCGGTGTAATGTTAAAGGATATTTTACCTCTTCCTTCATATGAGATTGAAAGATTAAATGGACAGCCACGTTTCTGAAGATACCACTGTTGCTATTCTATTTGCCAAAGGTGGCAATTATTGTATCCCCGTGGGACCTGGAGGTTGACATACTCGCCGGACTTTATTAGCGGGTGTCGGAGACGCCTGGCGGGGCGACAGCCGTTATGACGTCATTGTCCATTGGACAGTCCGGCTTGAGAAACCTCGGTACGGTGTTATGTTATGGTGTTAGGACCGTCGAGGCCCTCCAGCCGGTGCTGATGGAGTGGTTGGAGCGGACGCACGGGGTGCTTTCCTTCCGACTGGTGCAGGTGCTGACGGGGCACGGTTGCTTCGGGAAGTACCTGCACAAGATTGTCAGGAGGGAGAGCACACCGTCCTGCCACCACTGCAGTTGCGACGAGGACACGGCGCAGCACACGCTCGAGGAGTGTGCTGCATGGGAGGAGGATCGCCGTGAACTCGTCGCAATTATCGGTGCCGACCTGGCGCTGCCGACCATCGCCAGGGAGATGCTCGTCAGCGTCAGGAACTGGGACGCGGTCGCCGCCTTCTGTGAGGCCGTTATCTCACGGAAGGAGGCGGCGGATCGTGTGCGAGTAGAGCTTCTATTCGGCGACACGTTCCGCCGCCGGCGACTCGGGCGGCGCAGGCGCGAGTATCTGCGCCTAATGCCGCCCTAGCCGAGGCCGCGGGTGATCGGACCGGGGAATTGTCCATCACCCGCAGAGAGGCTAACCGCGCGACGGCGACCGACGTCCCAGGTCGAGAGGTTACCCGAAAGGGTATTCCGTCGGGCCGACCACTGACGACAAGTGACATCTGCTCCGGTGGTCGGCCCAACAACGAGGTGACGTGGGTACGGGTGGGTTATGGGCCCGCGCGCCGTCCTTTCATCGCCCCGGACGGACAGGACCGCGCGTGCGCTTACCATGGCCCACACAAAAAAAAAAAAAAAAAAAAAAAAAAAACGGTGTTCGTAGCGTTGAGGTTTTCCAGCCAATGCTGTTGGAGTAGTTGGGTTGGCAGCTGTGCTTTCCTTCCAACTGGTGCAGGTATTGACTGGACCTGGTTGCTTCGCCTAGTGCCTGCACAAGATCGTGAAGAGGGCGATCTCATTGTCTTGTCACGACTGCAATTGCAACCAGGACACGGCGCAGGATATGTGCAATGCTTTTATCAAAATTGTTTGGGGTCGATGAAATATGTATTCCTCTTCCATAGTACCTACCTACTATTGCAAAAGTTTCACTGGCCAGGTAGGAGCCTGGCGTCCTTCCTTCTGAATATTATTGTTAACCAAACGACATCAGACGGAGTTAGTCCAAGTGATGTAGGGGTTATTAGTAATCCTAGGCGCTAGCACAGAGCAATATTTTGTTATACATATTACAAATACGTTCTATTCGATTACAAATGTATAAAATTAAAATAATACTCGAAGAATAATCGGTTTCATTCTGTGACCTCCACTTCCATAAAGATTACAAAAACTATAATTTTAAACAAGTTTAACGTGTAAGAATGAATAATTAATTACTTACCAAGATTCGTATTCTATCCGTGTGCTGACGAAATAAGAAACCAATAGTCATCACTCCCTTCCTTTTCCCACAGGTATTGATAACATTTAATATAACTAAGTAGATAACTCCACTGCAAGAGTAGGAAAAATCATGTCAACAAGTAGTTATTATCAGCGACTATACAAATAGTGGACAAGTCATATTCCTTTTGAGGGGACCCAGACAGGCTCTGACCATGATATTGAAGAGACCCTTGAGTGTTCAATAACAATTATTATTATGGGGTCTTCATCATCATAGCACGTCCATCTACTGGCCTCCTCCACATTGCAAAGGAAATTGACCTACTATACAACGCTGGTCAGGCGAGTAGGTTTTGCACTGATGTAGGCGGGGTCCCTGACCGTCGGACTCGGGGCTCTTCTGTGGCGGCCATAGAAGGCCATGGCGGTCAGGGCCATACGCAGGGGATACCGCACGGTGTCGACGGAGGCAGCGTGCCTGTTGGCCGGGAATCCCCCGTGGGACCTGGCGGAAATGTTCGCCGGTTTGTATCGGCGGGTGTCGGGAGTGCGAACGGAGGCCGGTGTGGTCTCGTGGAGGGAGCTCACCGTCTGGCGTGTTGACGCCCGCCGAGACGTCATTGCCCGTTGAGCAGTCCGGCTGGAGAGGCCTCGGTTCGGCGACGTCGGTCGAGGAGAAGGTATTCCGTCGGGCCGACCACTGACGACAAGTCACCCTGCTCCGGTGGTCGGTCCAACGACGAAGGCGACGTCGTGGTGGGTTACGGGTGTGCGTGCTTACGCCCCTCTGCCGCCCCGGACGAAGTAGTGCGAGGAGTGCGCCGACCGTAACCCAACCTGAAAAAAAGGCGGGTATGTTTTATTTCGAGTTTATTTTCTCTTGCATTGTAGTTATATGCACAAGACATCTTTTAGTCGTCTTTTACGGCACCCACTCGCAAGTTAGGGAGTGGCGAATTGTATTCTGACTTTGACGAGTTACTTATTTAAATGAACATTCATATTTCATAAACCGTGGTCATATAGAACAGGTTTTTGATAAAAACTCTTTAATTATAATAAAACTCAGAACAATATGATGCAAAAAGTCATGATTACCCTTGAAAAATGTAAAAACAATGCGTATCTAATGAATTCAATTGTTTAAAATAAAATGTTATAATACTAAAGATACGCCTGTCTTCACACGAGTTGTATAATGGGATTTCGTTAATGTATTATTTGAATATGTTGCCACATTTTCATTTTAGTTTTTTTTTTGTTTAATCATACCACCTCCTCAGAGGCAGCGGAATGGACGGTATGCAATCTCCATAATTTGCCCTACTGTACCTCTATCAACATTTGGACGAATTACCAGTTTCGAATTCATTGGGCACCCGGTGGGTTAATTTTTCGTATACTATCTTGTAAGGTTACAATTCACCAACCCTCTCTCTTACCTGTGGGTGTCGTAAAAGACGACTAAGGGATGTAATATGCATATAACGACTGTGCAAGAAAAGGAACACTCGAAATAAAACCCTATACCAACCCACCTGACCAGGCTGGTTTAGCAGGTCAATTTCCCTTCCACTGTGGATAAGGCTCGAGCCCAACAGTGGGACGTATATGAGCTGTGATGACGATAATGATGATGATTGAATGTATTCTCGCGCTGTCCTATGGTTGCACATAAGCGATGGCCATACATTTCCATAGCCTATTATATTCCCCCTGATACCCAAATTTTGATTAAAACATTTTCTTTAAGTTTATTTTATGAAGAACTATTTTGATAATATTTCCACCACGAAGATTTTTGATCAATTTATGTATGAGATCCGTTTCTTTTTGTAACGCAAACTGTTGGAGGCGACGGAAGGACTCACGTGTTTTTTTTTTTTAACTGGGACTAAGTCCACCACACATTCCCACCACTGTAACTCCTATAGGCCAGGATCCACAATGGTCTCCGTATAAGACACTGAGGTTTGACCCTCAGGAAGTCCCGGGAAACGCTTTTAATTGTCTTGGGACCCGCATCAAATTTAATTAGAAAGGAAAAACAGGAGGAGTTGGAAAGATTCCACTTCCCTCCTATGCGAATCGGTAGACATGAAGCAAAGTTGGCTGATAAGACAGTAAATAAGAATTTGTACAACTACGTGAAACGCAGCGGTACAGCACCACGGATTGGACAGAGCTTAATGGATCTATTTGTGAGCTTTATTTAGGTTTGGTTACAATAGTAGGTATGGCAAAAGCGCCTAAACGCACGGAAATTTTCTCGAGTTGTTACAAGATCCGAATAGTATATTACCCCAGACGTGACATGCAGATTGTCTAACATGAGGTCCCGCTCGTTGCGCCAGAGAATGCACTCCCAAAGGATGTGCTGAGCTGTTTGATCAAAATCGGAGTGTGAGGTCGAACATTGACAAAATGGTGAATCTACTAGTTTAAAATAGAATAATTCTTAAATATAATTAATAAAGACTCACGTGTTATCTGTAAACTGTATATTCTGCCCTATTAGTCCTTATAGCCAATTGAGCAGGCTTCGGAATCAATTGCTTGGATTTGATGACTCACCTGAGGTTTTACTCTTTCGATCTTATCTATTCCAGTTGATGTTCTGGCAAAAAAAAAAAAAAAGAAACGCTCGACCATCACCATCACGAGGTTGGGCTGCCCTGAAGGTGGATCTATCAACGAGACCTAGGTTGCAGTATGGTTTGCCTCGTCTTTAGATTATTTTATTAAAATTCTATATTACTCTTGAGAGACATCCAGAATAGGTTTTTCATAATTAGAGATGTTATTTTCATGCTTCCAATGCATATGGTGACGGAGTAAGAATACAATTTACCACTCCCTATCTTGCCCGTGGGTGTCATAAAAGACCTGTAAGGGATTTAATACACATATAACATCTGTACAAGAGAAGGAAAATTCGAAATGAAACTGTAACAACATGTCTGGCCAGCATGGTATAGTAGGTCAATTTCAGTTTTTAGAGAAGAGGCTCGAGCCCAGCAGTGGGACGTGTATATGCTGAAACGAAGACGACTTTCAATCCAGTTAATATTCGAAGGTCATGTTTCATATATTGTCAAACATAAGTTACTTTCGTATGGGTATGTGCCTCTGGTATGTCAATGCTCACACGGTATCGCTTCGAGATCGAAATGAACGAAATACACAAATTGTTTGTGAGGTAACTGTGCGAAACAGTTATTGTGCAATTCATTGTTTCAAAGAACTAGTTCGCTTTTTGTCAGTCACCGCTGTGCTGGTTCAGATAAATGTTTTTGAGCAGTTATGAAGTCGATACTAAGATATTATTGAGACATTATTACTGTGAAAGAATGTGTAACTGGCAATTTGTTTCAAAAGAAATTTAATACGCGATACGGTTTAGAGATAGAAAAATATACATTAAAGTAATAAAATATGTTTTCCGGAAAGGAAATATCATGGATATGAATATGTAAAAAAAGAAAGCCGAGGAACTGAAAAGCCAAAAATAGTGCTTTAGGTTGGTTTAAGTTGGGTAATGGTTTATAGGAGACACCAACTTCAAAAGGCGATTTTGTTTTTTACTTAAAAATATGTTTTTTAGGCTTTTTAGTGATCGATCTCGGTATCAGATCCCGACCTAATGATTATGAGACCACCTGCAAGTACATATATCCTATGGAACTACAAATAATTTTCCATATCGGTCCAAGCTGTGTGGTAGCGGCTTCGAATACTACCAACCCTTGCTTTGCTCGTGGGTGTCGTAAAAGACGACTAAGAGCCCTAGATTGACCCGGACCAACTCCATCTGGTACCATTTGGGTCAACGATTACATTCCCTAGGAGGGTTGACGTCAGGCAGGCGGCCGGTCATAAAAGTCATTGCCGAAACTTTTTGCAATATGTCAAAATAGATGACATATTGCGTCGACCCCAAGTAATTGGGATAAGAGCAAGATGATGATGAATATTAACTAAATCTGTAATTTTTTTTTTGTATAAACAATAAATTAATAAAAAAAACGGCGCGGGCGGGATTACCTGCATGCCATGCCGCCCTAGCCGCGGCCGCGGGTGACGTGACCGGGGATTAGTCAGTCACCCGCCGAGAGGCCGATCGCGTGAGGAAAGACCGACGTCCTCCCCGAGGGGGGGACGTTGGTCGATGGGAGGGTGCTGGACGGAGTGGTGCGGAGGCGCGCCGACCGCAGCCAAACAAAAAAAAAAAAAGGGTTGACGTCAGGCAGGCGGCCGGTCATAAAAGTCATTGCCGAAACTTTTTGCAATATGTCAAAACAGATGACATATTGCGTCGACCCCAAGTAATTGGGATAAGAGCAAGATGATGATGATCGGTCCAAGCGTCTTCGAGTAATCGGTGACCATACATAAAAAATAAAAGATACTGACGAATTGAAAACCTCTTTTTTACATCTGTTAAAAATATTGATATAAAACTTGCTGTTAAAAATCGAAAACAGAGTAGGTACCTTGAAATCTTAATTAACAACATATTTGTACTACTAAGTGTAGAAAAGAGAAAGTAGATAGCTTTTTAGGTTTGCGAATAGAAAGCAATTTAAGGTAGACATTATATTGAAAATAGTTGTAGAATTCATCATTACTAATAATTATAATGATTTGTATATTATTTCTTATACAAATAATATTTATTTGTATATAATGTTATTCTTCTTCTCACCCGTGTGGTGACGGAGTAAGAATACAATTCACCACCGTCTTTCTTGTCCGTCGGTGTCGTAAAAGATGACTAAGGCCTCATTTACGGAGACGCGGCGCGTCGCGCGTCGCGATAGGCTACGCGGCCCGCACTAAATTCAAATGTAGGGCGTTGGATGAGTGCGTTTACGGAGAAGCGATTTTATACGCGTTTGCTTGAAATGGAGCGTGTTCTACGGCCGAGCCCGCGGATGGCATCGTCACGTCTCACGCGGCGTTTATCGCGGCGGCGCACGCAGCGGCGATTCTCGATGAAGCGATGCCTGTGGTGGAACCTTCTGCTAGTCTCATTTACTAATCGTGTAACACAGACGTAGTTATCGTCGCAACGGAATATGATATGATAGACTTTTTAGAAGAAAATTGTATTTTAAAAAGTGAGTAATTTAATATAAAGAGTGGCCCAGTGTTTATAATAGCGGAACATGAGAAGTTTGGGTCGGATTAACTGAGAACCCCGCGTGCGCCGCAGCGATACTCGCCGTGTGCTCGGCTACACGCTTGAGAATACGACGCGGGCGCAGCGGCGGGCATCGCCACTCTTCCCGCCTCGTGTCTCTATAAACAACATCCCATATTGCTATAAGTCTGTGTTTACGCGTGCGATGATACGTGCCGCTTCACGCGCCGCCGCTACGTAAACAATAAAAACGTCTGTCGCGCCGCGAGACGCCACGCCACACGCGACGCGCGACGCCCCGCGTCTCCGTAAATGAGGCCTAAGAGATATAATATGCTTATAATATCTATAAGCAGAGAAGGCAAACTCAAAACTATATGCCAATATTTCTGACCAGATTGAGATGATTCTTCTTCTCAGCTTATAATACATCCACTCCGTACTGTTGGACATGATCTTATGCCCTTCCCTTTGCTCCCTGAGGGGGGAGGGGGATGTCGGTCGATGGGAGGGTACCCCAAATAGGGGGTATTCCGTCGGGCCGACCACTGACGTCAAGTCACCCTGCTCTGGTGGTCGGCCCAACGACGAAGGCGACGTGCCGCGCGGGTGGGTTGTGGGTGTGCGTGCTTACGCCTCTCTGTCGCCCACTTGGGATACGCGTTCCACTGGGGATATCAGTCACCCTAGCGCGGTCAGCCTCTTTACGGGTGATGGACTATTCCCCGGTCAAGTCACCCAGGCCTCAGCTAGGGCGGCATCAGGCGCAGGTACCGCTCGAGGCACCGGCGGACCGTGTCACCGTAGAGGAGTTCCTCCCCCGCACGCTTCGCCGCCTCCTTCCGTGAGATCTTATGCCCTCCCTAAGGTTTTGTTTCAAGTTTTCTTCATATTGCAGTGAAGTTATCTGCTTGGCAGTTCTCTATCGATTTTTACGATACCCGCAAGAAGGTGAGGTGACCATTGTATTCTTACTTGATCACTACACGGACCATATCTAAATTGCTTTTTGCGCTGATTTTTTTTCACCATGACTATTATAAAAATATGATATTAATTTTTGGGGGTTATTTAATTAGAAATAGTTCGCGGTAAGAGAGACAATGTCACAATTGCCATGATAGACAGCTTTAGACAACAGGCTTTGTATTTTTTATGGGAGTGCTGCTACCCCATTTTCCTGGGGATTCCTCAGGAGGTTTGAACGTCTCACAAAGTAGATCAAAGGGTGGTGTCTTATTATACTCTTAACCTGACACCAGTTAGGGATGTGTTCAGAATACGATTACGATACCAATCTTGGAATACTTTTCATCATTTACTATGTTAAACCACTTAGTTTTGTTATAATTTACATTATTATGTGCAAGAAAGGTTGGGGTGAATTGTATTCTTACTCCGTCGCCATTCCGTATGACGATGTTTTGACATTAGAAATGAAATTGAGGTGAATTGTCAGATATTCGCTTCTTATTTCCTCAGGTCTCAGCGCCCAGCGCTCTCTCTTCAGTCTGCCAGTCTTCAGTCAGTATTTGCCATTTCGAAGTATTAACTGCCATGGCATTTACGTATAGATCAAGTATGCTCATTGAGTTTATTGAAGCTCTTTTAAGTAACAAACATTCTTATGTATTACAATATCGGGCATAAACTTGACACTTAATCATAGACAAGACGGCAATAATATTTGAACACTTGTTCATGAATTTTTGATCGCCAGATTTTTTTTTTTGAAAATTACATCTTGCACTTAGGAAATAAACCTTGTATTGCGGATGACTTTACGTACATATAATTTTACGGATACAAATTACATTAAGAATCCGAACAACAATTTGTGAATCGTGAGTAAGTATTATCCTCTGTAGAATTGAAACCACGGCACTTGACCACTGGACTCCAGATAGTGGTGGGATCACACTGTTGACAGTTGTTTGTCTACAGCCGTGGGCCGATCCGTCCGGAGTAGTACCACACTGAGCAGAAAATCAACGTCCGAGTAGTAGCAATTTGTTACTCTGCTTCGTTCGGTGAACGAGAGAGCCAGAAGCCCAACTTGCCGAGGGTGTTTGCGTGTGAGGGATTTTAGTTATGCCTTTAATATTATCGAAGCTCATTGCACGCATTCACACTCCCTTTACTTTCTTCGCGACAGGCAGCAGTATAGCAAAGGTCCATTAGCGGCAGCAACACTTACCATCAGGTGTACTGTCTGCTCGTTTGCCACCGTGTGCAATAAAAAAAGAAATAAAGCACAATATCTATTGAAATAAATTATATCTATTTAAATAAAACTTTATATTCGTAACAGAGATTTCATAAATATGAATGAATTATAATGTCATAGAGTGTTTAATATATATAAATTAACTAAATAAATAAAAAGTTATGATTTCTAATGTCAGTGTTAATGTTATGAAATATCTGTTTAAGTCTGAACTGAGAAATAGCGATTACGTTACGCTTTGAGCTGCGGCTTTAGTAATAGATATCGACTACGCATTACAACCGCAGATTATTTTGTATTGTTTCATAGATTTCAACTCATACTCGTATAGGACCAATCGCGAAGTTAAAGCTTGCACCATATTCATTCATTTCAGCTCATATGCGTCCGAATGTTGGGCTGCATATGCATATTTAATCCTTTAGTTATTTTTTTCGACACACATGAATAAAAGAGGGTCATGGGTGAAAACATACTCCACATTAGAAGGTTAAATAATTTACTGTGCCTCGCTAATAAGATGTTTTGGTATAGGGTTTTATATCCAGTTTAAGAAAAAATCGCTACGGCTCAGGAGAGGTTTTTCCATTGCTCGGGGCTGCTGCTGACTATTCTTTGGTGATATTTCTACCGGATTTTCTTTGGTGATATTTCTAGGCACTAACACAACACAATAAACGGTTAAATAATGTGAAAATTATAATTGGATCATTTGATTTGCATGGTGATTTCGTTAAAAACCAATTAACCCGACAAAAGTCAACAAAGTCAAATCAATTAACTAAAAACATTGACCGACAAAAGAAAATAATAATAATAAATTAAACAATGAATTAATTTGAATGAAATTATATTATGAAATGTTTTATTCTCACGCCACACTTAATCAAATAGCGTAAAAAGTATTCAATTTCAAGTTTGTGAGAGACGCAGTTATTATTAGTTAAGAATTTATGGCTTATTAACATTTTTTAACATTTCATAGTTTTAATTAGACCGTTGGTAGGCAAATACCATTAACAATAGTGTTAACGATGCTTTTATATTTGCTTATACATACTATGATGTAAGTTATAAGAAATACTGTTCAGTAGGACGTAGGTATATGAGAAACGGGGAACCACTTGAGCCCTTAGGCTGGTTTTAGAGTCACGCTGACCGTTCGCTGACCGTCGGCGCTGATAGCCAAAATGTATGAACGTCTAGGAAGCGTTTTAGAATAACGCGTAGGTATCGGCGCGTACGGTGGTCCGCGCTGACAGGTCAGCACTCAGCGGCAGTACGCGTCGCGCGTCGGCGCCGCGTAGCTATCGGTGCTGACCGCCGCACACGCGCCTCTGTCTTCAGTGAGCGTTTTTGCGATAATGGAACGTCATGCGCTGAACTTTAACGCTGACAAGCGACGCGCTGAGCTGTCGGCGCCGACAGTCAGCGTGATTCTAAAACCAGCTTTAGACTTGCACACGCCTCCAAGCGAAATGCGTATATTTACGTACTAGCAACCTACCCTCGCTTCGCTTCGGTTTTAGTCGTTTTACCCGCGTAGTTTCCGTTCCCGTGGGAACACCGGGATAAAATATAGCCTAGTTTACGCCCTGATATTATAGCTTTCCATTGGTGAAAGAATTTTTGAAATCGGTCCAGCGGTTTTGAAGATTACCCGGAACAAACAGACAGACAGACAGACAGACAAAAATTTTTTAATCTGTATTTTAGGCATAGGTGTGGTGCAAATAACCGTGTGAGCATGAAAAAAGCCTATTATTTTGACATTACAAACAGACACTCCAATTTTATTTATTGGTATAGATTTTAAAAAGTTCTGAATGCCGCTATTCGCATACATTTCGTGTGGTAACGAAATAAAGATGCAATTCACCACCCCCCCTATCTTATCCGTGGATGTCGTAAAAGATGACTAAGGGATATAATATAAATATAACATCTGTGAAAGATATGAAAAACTCGAAATAAAACCCTAAGCAATATGTCTGACATACGCGGCATAGTAAGCCAATTTCCCTCCTGTTGTGGAGGAGATTGGAGCCCAATAGTCGAACATATAAAAACTCTGAGGATGATATTTAAACTCAATTCTATCAGTATTTATCAATTCTATCACGGACGAATCCATAGTTATATGGCTGATATGGTCGCGCAGACCCACAATTAATGAACGCTAAGCTCGTTAGATTAATTAAAGGTCAGTTGCCGTGACCGTTCTACCTCACCTGTAAACAATGCCGTTAAATTGTCCCTATTAGTTAATTAATAGCTATTAATAGGACAATCAGCTCAATAGGATAGACTAATTGGAAGATTAATATTATTACTAAAAAGTGAACAATACTAAATACGATTAATTTGTAAACATTTTCTGATAGATGGCATTTTATGATAATTATATTTATTTATATTATGATATGATAAAACGTCTTTTTTTTGGGGGGTGGGTCACGGTCGACTCATTCCTCGCCCGGCTCCGTCCATGATAAAACGTCTACCGTAAAGATGAGAATGCAAGTGACAATTTGGTAACCGCACATACCCATACTGGGCTGGCTAATTTTAAGGCAGTTGGGACGCATTGCTAATAAATGCGAGTTCAAGTTCCACATTTTATTTACATTAATTGTAGAAACGAGAAACTTTTAATAGCATTTATAGAAATTGTGACAGTTTTCTAAAAATAAAATTTCGTACAAATCATATTTGAAAGGCTTACAATATAAACGTAAGAAATCCTTCACGCTGACAATAAAATTGTCGTGAAGATTGAATCGCTCTGCTTCATATTTGTATTACAATGGATATAATAGGTTGCTCCCAGTGTAGTAGTCTACAATAGGGTTGTCAAAAGTACTTATATGTATAGACGTAAAAATACAATTCGCCATTCCCTATCCCTGAGTGTCGTGAAAGACGACTAAGGGATATAATATGCATATAAATAAAATCCTATACCAATCCGTCTGACCAGCTTGGTATAGTAGTTTAATATCCCTCATATTGTAGGTAGGTTATGGGCTCGCGCGCCGTTCTTATGTCCCGGACGGAATGGGCGCGGTGAGTGCTGACCACAGCCGGCAAAAAAGGAGAGTGCTGTTATAAAGACAATATTAAGGCAGCCCTAATTGCTGGATGTTCATACAAATTTCTAAATTACAAAAAATACTATATAACGCTGTAGAAAAGTTAAATACATATGTTAATTAATAACACCATAACAGTTCATATACGTCCCACTGCTGGGATCAAGCCTTCTCCATAATAGGAGAGGAAGTTGAACTACTATACCACGCTGTTCCGACGTGTTGATATAGTGTTTTATTTAGAATTTTCGTTCATTCGCACACGTGGTAAATTGTATTCTTACTCTGTCACTCACTACACATAATAAAAAAAGGATCTTGAAAACTAATAAACAAAATTTGCACAGCAGTGCAAATTTTGCTTTGGAGATTTCATCATTTCATGCAATGTACTTATTTACGACCGAACCTTCGTTAAAATTTCTCCCAAAAATGTAGATGTTTAGACGTCTGTAAGTTTTAAATTCAAGTTTAATTACCAAATTTGTCTCTGCACTAAGACGTTATTGTGTAAATAGGTAACAAATATGATCAAACTTCCGTATTTTACAATTAGAAAAGAACCGAGTGAACCTTGTCATTAATCGTTTAAAATTTTTTTTTTTTTTTTTGTGTGCGTACAGCTGTTGGCCGCAGATGGCCTTGACAGCTTGACGCGGACTATGGGTGAGCGCTGAGGGCTCTCAACCCGGAGAAAAGTATGCTAAGCGACATCGCCCAAGGGCTCCCCCTGTGGGGAACGGACCTCGGCTTGGGGCGTCGCTGGAGGCAAAGTGGGCGTGCCCACGTTTTTAGTAGTGACTTTTGCGCGGCGCGGTTTCGCACCTCGACGGCGAGGGCGGAACCGCAGATATTTATTTGTTAAGGCCTCGCGGGCCGTGTAGGCTCTTTGTTGAGCGAGTGTGATATTGTCGTCCTCTTCGTCGAGGACGTCGGATGGAGGAGATTTTGGAGGGTCTATAGGAAGCCGCCCCAACCACTAGTTGGTTGGGGTGTATCATGGCAGAGTCAAAGTAGCTCTGAGAGCACCGTTTCATAAACTGCTTGATGGTCGGCAGTTCGAGGTCGATGTGGAGATCGACGTTTCGTATGAACCACGGTGCTCCCGTAGCTCGGCGCATGAAACGATTTTGTAGTGTCTGTAGCCTGTGGATCCTGTGTGGCTTAACATGCGCGAACACCACGCTGGCATAGGTCATGATAGGCCGTATGCAGGTGGTGTAAAGTCGGACTTTGCTACTCAGGGGCATACGCGACCTAGAGTTGAGTAGACATTGGAGACGGCCCATCACAAAGGCTGCCCGTGCGCGGACTTGCTTTATGTGAGGGGCGAAGCTGAGTCGATCGTCAAGGGTCACACCCAAGTATTTGGCCTGCCTGGTCCAAGTGACCGGCTTGTTGAAAATTTTAAGGGGGGGAATGCTATCGATAGAGTAGGAACGGGCAGTTCGTCTAGTGAACATGACCGCCTGACTCTTCTCGGGGTTGATTTCTAATCTCCATTTCCTAAACCAATTGGCTAGGGCGGTAACCGCTGTTTGGAGAGTCTTGGCTACTGTTGTCGGGGATCTACCAGCACAAAAGAGTGCGGTGTCATCAGCGTAAAGCGCTTTATGTACCCGGTTGAATTTAGGCATATCGCTAGTGTATAGCGTGAAGAGAAATGGGGAGAGGACCGACCCCTGAGGGACGCCGGCCTTGATAGGGTGGAAGGTCGACAACGTCCCTTCCACCCTGTAGCGAAAGCTGCGATGACTTAAGTAGTCATGTATAATGAGAATTAAGTAGTGAGGGATCTTGAGGAGATAGAGTTTGTAGATTAGGCCTTCATGCCAAACCTTGTCGAATGCTTTCGCTACGTCTAGGAATAATACACCCGTATATCTTTTCATGATGAACTGACTACTTGTGTATTCTACCAAACGGTGAACTTGTTGTACGCAGCTGTGTTTAGCTCGGAAGCCAAACTGTGCGTCGGGAACGAGGTTGTTAGCCTCGGCGAATGTACGTAGTCTACTGAGAACTATTCGTTCGTAGATCTTACCTAGATCTCTTAGTAGACTAATCGGGCGGTAACTACTAGGTTCGGTACGGCGCTTGCCGGGTTTGTGGATTCCTATTACCACGGCCTCTTTCCATTGCGTGGGAAAGATGTTATTATTTAGTGCTGCATTGAAGATGCAGCACAACAGAATTATCAAGTGGGCGGGGAATAATTTAATGACTTTATTTGAGATTCCGTCCGAACCTGGGGCTTTCCTGGTTTTGAGACCCCTGACTAACGATTCGACCTCATCGGTGGTCACTGCTGGGATTGGCTGATCGGGGCTGTCGTTTCCTAACGAGCGCGAGAGAGTGTTACGACGTTCCACTTCGTCGGCGATGAAGCGGTGATTCGCGGCGTCGGGGTGTAGTGTACTCGGCGTACACTGAAGCTCCAAGCAGTCGGCCAGGCATTCTGACTTTTCATCGTCCATGAATGCCGGAGGCTGGTTGGGTCTGGTGAGAGGAGGGAGAGTGGACACGATGTTTTTTTTGAGTGAGCGGGAAAGCTGCCAAAAGGCTGTGTGAGAGGGTTCTAGCTCCTCGATCATGACGTCCCATTTGCTCTGTCTCAATTTTTTAATTGCTTGTTTAACCTCCCTCTGGAGTGACCGTAGGCGGGTACGGTTGTCCTCCGTAGGGTAGCGGTCATAAGCGCGTGTCGCGGCGTTTTTCCGTCTCAACAAGTCACGGACGTCGTCTGGCAGGCGCCATTTACGATCGCTCGTATCTGGTACCGGCCGCAAGCAGTCGTCCATTATCGACTGCACGTGACTTGTGAGCGAGTCGATCGCCTGAGAGGTATCTTCCTTAGACGTAATGTCTTTGGGAATTTGATCAAGGTGGACCGACGAGGTTGACTTGAGATTTTTCTCTAGCCGTGCCCAGTCAGTCACTATCTTGGTCCTTTCGTTGTTGTGGCCTGAGGGGCCGGGGTTGCGGGAGGCTAATTCCAGAGTCACCGGGCGGCGATCTGAGTCTAACTCGTGTTGAACTTCTATTGAACATAAACGAAGGTTTATGTTTTTGAGAAGAAAGATATCGAGTATGTCCGGCCTGTGCGAAACGTTAAAGGGGAAGTGTGTCGGCTCTATGGGCGCTATGACATCAAATCCCAGTCTGTCAGCGAATAGCTCTAAAGTCTTGCCCCTCTTATTGGAACTTTGACAGCTCCAAGAGGTGTTCTTGGTGTTAAGGTCACCGCCAATGATGACGGCGCCTCCCAATTCTAGCAAGGCTTTTAGATCTTTTTCAACCAACTGTTTCGAATGTTCTCTATTGGGAGAGAGATATGCGGATACAAGGGTGATAGGCTGATGGCCTGAGAGGGCTAGCCTGCAAATTGAAGCTTCAATGTACATCAGAGGGGGCGGATCCACAGGTGTGCAATGCAGTGACCTTTTGTAGTAGATAAGCGTTCCGCCCATTGGTGAGGTTGTCCTATCGTTGCGAACTATATTATAGTTCGCGACTCTAGGGTCCTTGTTAAATGGTTTAAGGAACGTCTCTTGTACTAGCAAGATGTCGAGCTGGTGTTCCCGCAGGAATGTGCCTACTTCATCCCTCTGCTGGGTTAGGCTATTGACATTGAATGTCCCTATTTTGAGGTGTCTGGGTTTAACTCTGCCTGGAGTGTACCTATCCATTTTATTTGAATTTAAGCGAGCCTAGACGCTCTAACGTGGGGGCAAATTTAATTGCGGTATTGAGGAGGGCGAGGTTGTTTCCCTCGTTCCTTCTTAATTCGGCTGCAATTTCGCGGATTTCCGTGAAATTGATTTGAGCTGTGAAGTTGGCCACCAGGGCTAGATCTGGATCTAGTCCTTGGGGGGCTTTTGGGGGCGCGCTTTTAGCGACGACGATAGGAAGGGGGGCGCCCTGAGGGGGCTTGGGATTACCACCGGTGGGCTGGTTTGGCCCGGTTGTTGGTGGTTTGGGTTGAGATGTTGCGGGTGGGGCAGCGGGCTGCCTGTTGGGCAAGGTTGGGAAAGCCTCCTTGCTGGTTAGCAGGGGGCGAGCCCACGCATTGTGGGTTGGTAAGGGGGCTGGGACGAAGGTCTTGTTATAGTACAAGGCCTTGCCGTTTGTGTTGGGCTGGCGGACTAACCTCCTCGGCGCTCTTGGGCAGCCGCGGTAGTTAGCCGGGTGTCCGTATTCTCCACAGAAAACACACGCTGGTGGCTCTTTGCAGAGTGAGATGTCCTTTGGCCGTTCACACTGAGAGGTGTGATGGTCACCTAGGCACTTAACGCACCTAGGACGGGCAAAGCAGTTTTTGGACGAGTGTCCATACAGTTGGCACTTGTGGCATTGTGCCAGGTTGCCATTTTTGTGTGGGGGCTCAACCGAGACCCCAGATAGACCGCAGATGGTCTTAATTTTAAAAATACCTTTACCCTCTGCGTTATTTGTAAGGCAGACGAGTATCATGTTGAGGGGATAACGACCCCTACCCCGGATCATCCGGTGTACTTCTACAACCGATAGATCCTGGGTTTTAAGAGATTCTAGAATTTCTTTGGTCTCAATTTCCCTCGGTACGTTGCGTATTACAGCACGCAGAAGTTTGGCTTCAGGGAGGGTGTACGTATGGTAGGGAATATGTTGATTCCCTAACATTTTTGATACAGAACGGTGGTCGGCTGATGAGTGAAGGTCCACTCGTATACCTTGGGGGGTGGATTTCGCAGATTTATACGAAATCCTGTTAGTGTTTAGCCATGCGGAGATGGCTAGCCACTTTTCCTTGTCCCTAATATATAGGGGCGGCGGAGCGAGTGATTTTTTGACCGTCGGTGGGGCTACGGTGTTGCTGTCCGTAGGTGGTGGGGCAGCGGTTAGGGCTGCCTGTGAGACGACTGGGGGGGCCGGAGCGGCCGTGGCGGTCGTTGCAGGCGGGGCTGCGGCAGATGTTGTTGCCGAGTCAGTCTGCTTGATTTTTGGGGTCTTAGAGGGGGCCTCTTTGGTGTTTTTGGTCCTTTTGCTACGTTTGCGAGAGCGGACCTCGATGAATGAGCCCTCATTGGGCGAATCTTCCGACTCGGAGGAGGAGGAAGACGAGTTTGAGAAGGAAAAGGCCGACTCTGTTTCCATCGCCGTACCGACGGCCGGTAGTTCCGGTTCGAGCGGCTGGGCGGTGGATCGAGCGGGTTTCGGTTGCGGAGGGAGGATTGTTATCGCTCCGAAATGTTGAGCGATATATGCTTTAATTTCTGGAATTGCCAGAAGGGCGTCAATCGTAATGGTTTTTTCCGCCATCGTGGGCTAATGGAAAAACAAAAAGCGATAATTAAGAGGGAGTGTAAAAACCTAGCGCCCTGGGTGGGGTACCCTGGGTTGTGTGTGGTGCGTGTCCCAATCGTTTAAAAATTATAATCCTTTTTTTTTATTTTGTTACAGATAACCAATTATGGAGACAAGATGGCAGCACATCATCGTGTGGGCGGCACTTTGCTTTACGCTAGGTAATATAATTTCATACACATGTTTACTAAACGGGAATGCAAAAGGATTTTGTTTAAAATTTTCCTGCTGCTTGCCTGCTTAAATCTCTTAACCCCAGTACCTAGTCACTAACGAACTCTAACTTGCGTGACACAGTAACAAGATGTGTACGCCTATTACAGCTCGCTTTCATAGGCCGGGCTGGCCACGGACGACAAGGAACTTGGTACTGGTTGTCGCCCAAATGGCAAAGGGGAGGAAATACTTGGTATATGGACCGCCCTCCGCCCTTTCGTCACCCCGGACGGAGTGGACGGCGTGTTTGCTGACCATAACCCACATCCATAGCCCACCCAAAAAAAAACGCGCTTTCACCGAGCCTACTCATTTAGCGAGCTGCAACTCTAACCAAACAGATCCACATCTATGTAACCTGTGTGCACCATGTAATGAAGCACACCGGCTGAAGCCGACAATCGCCGGGCAATTATGAGCGCTGATGGTTCTCAACCCGATAGTACTCATTGGAGATTTGCGAACCACATATATATATCATGTTATTGGTAACAGTTACGGTTACGTGCAACGTTGCGGTTACAAGAATATCTTGTAATTATCCGCTCGCTGTTAGCCGCACATGTACCGCTCGCAGCAGTTTTGCGAACCACATACACGTTATGTTTTTGAAGTGAAACTTCTTTAGAATCGTTGTGATTTCAAACTCGATGAAACGAAAAAGCGAGTCCATAGAGACACAAACACGTAAATGTATAGGATTCAGCCGGTGAGAGAATGAGATAATGGATAAAGGATAAAGAAGTTTCACTTTTGACATGCGTACTTTGTACGCCCGGGTGCCGGTTTTAATCTTCTTTTAATGCCATCACAAATCTAAAAGGATGGTGACACATAATCTTACGAATTATGTGTTATTGTGATAAGTGCAATAGGTGTATTTGCGTTTTTTCTTCAAAAAAATAATTAACCACTAAGTCCAGAAGTTCAGTCCACAATTTCTTATTTAGTTTTTAGGAAAAACTTTATTCTGAACCATGGTGAAAGGGTCAGTTACATTCATTCATGATTTTTTATTACAAGCAAGCAAGCAAGTTTGGTGGTAAGTTGTAACTGACTTTCATGTAGCCTTATAATAGCATGAATGAAGCACAGTAGCAAATTGCTATTACTTAGATGTAAATTTTCTGTGAGGATGTGAAGGGTTTCTGAAGGGGCGACCCCTTTTATGCCTGCAGGCAAAAAATATCAGCAAAGTGGCCCTACCATAGAAAAAACCTTTATAGCTTTTTTATAAGACGTTTAACCAAATTCTAATGGATTCGTTTCTAATTTTCCTTAATATATGTATATCATTCGCCATTATTATTCATTACTTTCACCATAGATTTATTTACAAACGCAAAAAGTTCCGTTTTATATTCTTCGTATTGAAATTATAGTTACGTACATTACAATCGGTTCATTGTTTGAATAGAAATAATACCAGTGTTTTGAAAAGCGTAAATCTTTATTAGTATTAACTTTCCTAACAGTTCTAGATAGATTTATCGTTAAACTAGTGTCTTGCCCGGTGTACGCATGAGTGTAATATGCCGATCAGAAAATAGTATTGCCGAAAAATAGGGTTCGACTGAGCATTGTTTGTTTTAATCAGCCTACGTAAATCCCATTGTTGGGCTCGAGCCTCCTCCACAATAGGAGGGCAATTGACCTACTATACCACGTTGGTCAAACGTGTTGATATAGGGTTTTATGTCGATCGCCGTGAACTCGTCGCAATTATCGGTGCCGACCTGGCGCTGCCGACCATCGCCAGGGAGATGCTCGTCAGCGTCAGGAACTGGGACGCGGTCGCCGCCTTCTGTGAGGCCATAATCTCACGGAAGGAGGCGGCGGATCGTGTGCGAGTAGAGCTCCTATTCGGCGACACGTTCCGCCGCCGGCGACTCGGGCGGCGCAGGCTCTGCGCCTAATGCCGCCCTAGCCGCGGCATTAGGCGCAGAGGCCGCGGGTGATCGGGCCGGGGAATTGTCCATCACCCGCAGAGAGGCTGACCGCGCGACGGCGACCGACGTCCCAGGACGTCGAGAGGTGAGGTTACCCGAAAGGGTATTCCGTCAGGCCGACCACTGACGACAAGTCACATCTGCTCCGGTGGTCGGCCCAACGACGAGGTGACGTGGGTTATGGGCCCGCCACCCTTTCATCGCCCCGGACGGACAGGACCGCGCATGCGCTTACCGTAGCCCACCCATAAAAAAAAAGGTTTTATGTCAAGTTTTACTTCTCTTTCTTAGATGTTATGTTATATGCATATTCTTAGTCGTCTTTTACGACAGCCAAAGGGCACATTTAATTTGAATACTTCACATCTGGTGACGGAGTACGTATACAATTCACCACACCATCTCTTGCCGTTTTTTTTTTTGGGAGTAGGTTACAGTCGGCGCGCTCCTCGCACCACTACGTCCGGGGCGACAGAGGGGCGTAAGCACGCACACCCACAACCCACCCACGATGCACGTCGCCTTCGTCGTTGGGCCGACCACCGGAGCAGGGTTACTTGTCATCATTGGTCGGCCGGAATACCCCCTATTTGGGGTACCCTCCCATCGACCAACTTCCCCCCTCGGGGAGGACGTCGGTCTTTCCTCACGCGGTCGGCCTCTCGGCGGGTGACGGACTAATCCCCGGTCACGTCACCCGTGGCCTCGGCTAGGGCGGCATGAGGCGCAGGTATTCGCGCCTACGCCGCCCCAGTCACCGGCGGCGGATCGCCTCATCGAGGCCGCGCTCCTCGCGCAGGCGATCCGCCGCCTCCTTCTGCGAGACTACTGCCTCGCAGAAGGCTGCGACCGCGTCCCAGTTCCTGACGCTGCCGACCATCGCCCTGGCAAACCATCTCTTGCCTGTGGGTGTCGTAAAAGACGACTAAAGGATATGATATGCAGATAACGTCAATGCAAAAGAAAGAAAACTCGATATAAAGCATTATAACCACATGTCTGACTAGCGCAGTATAGTAGATCAATTTCCCTCCTATTGCGGAGTAGGCCCGGGCCCAACAGTGGGACATATGTGGTCTGAGATGATGATATGATTTTAAATAAAACTACTTTACGGATTTTATCGCGTTTGTATTTGATTTTTGATTGCCCGACGTTTCGAACGTTCATGGTCGCGGGCGGACTAAGATGTCTCACGTCCAACAAGTCATCGTTATTGCAGAAAGTTTATAATTATCTACCCGATATAGAAAATAGTTATTAAATATTGACCCACATTTTAATACAAATTTATTGCCAGTGTAAGAAGAAAATGATTCTATGTATATGAAAATATTGTATTGTTTATGGTTAGTAATTATTAAACATTAAAATTAATAGTAATTATATTTAAAAAATATATATATATATAAATAAATAAATAATAAATATATATTTATTAAATACATACACATACCAATAAATAAAATTGGAGTGTCTATCTGTAATGTTAAAATAATAGGCTTTTTTCATGCTCACACGGTTATTTGCACCATACATATGCCTAAAAATCACTTTAATTTTTTTTGTCTGTCTGTTTGTTCCGGGTAATCTTCAAAATGGCTGGACCGATTTCAAAAATTCTTTCACCAATGGAAAGCTATAATATCAGGGCGTAAACTAAGCTATATTTTATCCCGGTATTCCCACGGAAACGGGAACTACGCGGGTAAAACGACTAAAACCGAAGCGAAGCGAGGGCGGATTGCTAGTATATAATAAAAACGCGTAAACATCAAAAATCATGATGATATGATTTTTTGTCCTCTATCCCCTATCGTATATTCCTGAAGGTCAGCTCTATACACTACTAAATAAAATATACACTAATAGCCAAACCTGTTTATTCCAGGGTCAACAAATATGCTGCCGGTGTTCACCCAGGATATGAACAACTTGGCGCTGTCAGAGAACACTCCAGTCGGCACCATAGTCTACAGGTTACAAGGAGTGGACCCCGAAGGTCTGCCGGTCAGTATATATGTCATCATCATTATCATCTCATATTTACCATTGCTAGGCTTGAACTTCCTCCACAATAGGAGGGAAATTAACCTGATGTACCACGCTGATCAGACGGATTCGTATAGGGTTTCATTTCGAGATTTCCTTCTCTAGCAGATGATATATGCATATATTGTCCCATAGTCATCGTCCTCCGTTCGATCATCCCGGGATGATACTTCAGAGGCTTGTAGGCCAATAATGTGTATGATTTTCCCGCACTTTGAGTGGCCCACAGACACCATTTGGCTTTGGCGTTTCACATGGCGTGTTATCTTTCGGCTGCCTATCCACTAAGTGACGTCCCAGTATGTTTTGTGGATTAATCTACACTCCCAAGGGCTCGCCTAAGAACTCATTGACTTTAAAGAAACATCAATGTTTATTTTTAGCTCACAGATGTAAGACAAATAAATATCTTTAATAGTAACAGATGGCGCTGTATTCAATTTAGTGATGTCTTACAATTAAATATAATGATTAACACAAACGTTTAATGTAATACAAGCAGTGACTGATAGATGGCGCTGTAATAAGCTTAACCGACGTTCATTTAACTTTTATGTTCACTTTTAATGTATCTATATATATATATATCTACTACATATACATATCTTACATAAAAATATATATTTTTATATAAAATATTGTATAAAATTAGCATTAATCGAATCTATCTCGGTGTTCCTCACCTGTCATTATTTCTTAAAAAAGCTGGTTCGCATACAGCGGGATTGTTACCTTCTCGAAAACTTTTAAGAACGGTTTAAATCCGCTTGTGAAAAGGTTAAATTTCATTTTTTATCTCAATTTCGTGATTGCAATTTGCTCGATTTTCGTATGACGAGAACAAAATTGTTGCCCGGTTTACAAACTTACCAGCCCATATGCGTCCCACCTTTGCTGGGCTTGGGTCTCCTCCACAATGGAAAAAAAAAATTTCTATGCTATACCTACCTCAATGGTCAGGCTTGGATTGGCTTCGATTCGTATTCTTTCTCTCACATAGATGTTGTATGCATATTGTATCCTTTCGTTGTCTTTTACGACACCCCTGGGCAAAAAAGGGGTGGTGAATTGCATTCACAGATCCTCACCACAGGGAATATGTGTTTTGCTCATGGAATCATAACGATATATTTTTTACATACAATTACAGGTAAAATATGGTTTGGTGGGCACAGACAAGTTCTCAGTCAACCCAGAAACAGGTGACGTCACATTGGATCGTTCACTAGACAGAGAGGTACGTAATATACTATCGATCCATACATTCATCAATCTATCTACATATGTCCACCATTGGACATAGGCCTAGATAAGTGGATGATAATGCTACAATCGTCTTCCTTGGCAGACGATTATGATTGGTTATATGGATTTTAAAAAATAGTGTTGTTAGCCACTTCCCTGGTAGTCCAATAACCGGTTTTTCATGGTTAATCAATCTACCGAAGCCGTACCGTACCGTCTTTGGACATGCGAGACCTCGGACAGAGTCGAAGCACGGGTCAAATCAATATTCGAAACTCCACGCAAATTGCAAGCTGAACTTCTGGAATCCATCATATAAGAGTAGCAAATTTCCTTACATAATATCTCTGAGACTAACAAAATTCCTTATATTTCTGATCTTATCTTTGGTTCCCATATACCTGTTTTTCTTAAGGTGTGTGGTATATCAATTAAACGAGGGTTTCCCTTTTTCAATTTCAAAATAAGCCACAGAAAACACATTGTATTCTGAACAATTTTTTTTTGTTTTTAAAAGACACCCTGCACTAAGGAAATAATCCTTTTATTTCCTGGTACTTTACAAACATATATTAGTCACAAATTATATCCAGACTTAGAAGAACAATCTGTGGATCATACAAAGTGTTGTCCTGAGTGGGCTTCAAACCCAGGCGCAATGCCACCTCTGCAGGCACTATTACATACTGATATCATCGCTAAAATGTTTCAGGTGGAAGACACAATAAAATTTCTAGTATCCATAGAAGATGAAGACCCAGAGAAGGTACAAAACTTGGTACAGTCACAACCGGTCACAGTTATTGTCTTAGACGAGAATGATAACCCACCAATATTTAAAAATGTAAGTATTATGATTGCAGATCAATCATTGGCATTTTGTTGTACATGGAGACCTATGTACAATCAAAGGGGATATTGTCGTAAACGCCACAGTTGGCAATTGCACTTGTTATAAATTTCTCGGCAGTGTTGCTGTACATTCTCCTTATGATCATTCACACTTTCATTCACAAGTTCTTTTGGCAACGGGTGGTGAGTATAAAAAAAAACAGATTGAATAAATAAAACAAATTCAGTCGTTTAAAAAATGAATTCGCCCTTTATAAATGATTGAAAACTCAACTACAACCAATAAATGGTAGGCTTTACAGTTAATTATGTGCCCTTTTTGGTCACCTGACATTTTAAGTCTAAGTCATGTCTGATTATTTTAAGGTATTTAAAATACGATCTATAAATGCTATGAAATTTAATAGATAGGCAAGTACCTTCATTACCTAGGCAGTACATAAACACGATGAGATGTAAAGTCGGTTTGCAATCCGGTTTATAACCGTTATAAACTGTTTTTCGAGTAAAAATGGTTGATAACTTTTTAAATTAAATCCAGAATTTCTTGATATCACTGGATTAAGCATCATATGGAATAATATATCATCATCATCTTTGTTGATGTATCTACATCCCACTGCTGGGCTCGAGTTTTCTCCGAGATGAGAGGAAATTTGGCCTCCTAGATCACGCTCAGACGGATTCACCAGCTTCCCTCTTGCCCATGGGTATCGTAAAAGATGACTAAGGGATTATAATATGCATACAACATCTATGTAGAAGAAGGAAAACTCCAGTAAAACCCTGTACCAACCAGTATGCAGCATCTGACTAGCGTGGTACAGTAGACTAAATTCCCTTTCATTGTGGAAGAGGCTCAAGCCTAGCAGTGGATATATATGAACTGTAATGATGATGATAATATATGAATTCTTTTCTTTAAAATAATTAATTGCTTTTTATAGAGTCCATACGAAGTCAATGTTCCTGAAGATGAGCAGGTGGGCACGACTGTATTGAAATACATCGAAGTAGAAGATAAAGACTTCGTTGGAGGTAATCTCGAAGTTGGCTGTGTGCCTAGCGAACAGGTAAGTCGATATCAATAATGCACGCATTCAAATTTATATATTACGCAACAGACTTTGTTCTGTTGATAAATTATAAAATGAATTCTCCTTGACATCGACAGTCAGACACACATAAAAAATGTCATTAACATCAGTGACATACACACGTACACAAGAAATATATATATATATATATATATATATATATATATATATATATATATATAATATATATATATATATATATATATATATATATATATATATAATATATATATATATATATATATATATATATATATATATAGCCTACTAAAGTAGATTATTGACCATAGGTCTCCTCGGTTGAGAGGATAATGTCATAATCTTCATGCTGTCCAAGTGGGTTGGTGATAGCTGTTAATGTTATTAATTTCCTAGTAGAGCCTGGCTGTCCATTTCTCTGGTACAGCTTTAGCCAGATTTTATGATTCCTATGAGAAAGTAAAGTAGTGATTACAAGGGAATAACTTATATAAAGTATATAAAAATATAGATACACTTGATTGCAATGAGTGTGCGTGCGTGAATGTGTGTATGCTGCTATGCGAGCGTGTGTACGTACTGGCGTGCGTACCTCCGTGCGGGTGTGCGTTTGTGCTTACATACGTGCATGTGAATGTTTAAAAATAGTTGAATAAAAATAACATAATTGCTCATTCCAGTGGCCTGATGTCTGCGACACATTTGAAGTAGAGACCATCAATTCCACTGCCCATCAATATACAGGAGTTTTAGTACTGAAGAAACCATTGAATTATAACGACAGACAGTTCTACCAATACCAGTTGTATGCCGACGTGAGTAAATAATCTTTTTATGTATCATGCCATGGTGAATCGTCAGCCTGTTTAATGAGACATTTCGCTTAATACGGGGAGAGGGAAACAATGTGAGCTTTGGAGCTTCATGCCTCTCTTCTGCACTCTCGGACAGTTGGGCGCAATGAGGCCATAGTTGACCTAACAAAAAAGGAGGGCATTTCGCTTAATCCAATGTTGATGGGGAGGGAATAGGGTAGACTATTGGACCGCGCGCTGATTCGATCGTACTGGACAGATTGGACGGGGATGTGTCCAGACAGTAAGCTGCCAAAAAGCGGCATTATAGGTTAAACATCTGGAAAGAAACTTATGAAATCCATTTATAAATTATTATTTAATTTTTTATTTTATTTAAAACTTATGTAACGTTAAGCAGGTGCTATCGAAGTGAAGTTATTGATGACAAGTTCAATTCGTGTTGAGAGTTAATATAGCAGGTCATGGGGCCCTATGCTGCACTTTCGTCGCTTTGTACTGTTCCGTTTGGTCACACCAAAACATAGTCTATAATAGGAGCTAAGCAGAGATGTAAAAACACTTATACTGTGACACACAATCATCTTTACATTGTATGTTATAGGGGGTTCTCCCTTTGACATTGATGGGGAATTCCCCATCAATGTCCTAATTTCGATATGGTAACAGTAAGTAAGAATACATCGACCACTCCCTTTCTTACCCGTGGGGGTCGTAAAAGTCGACCAAGGATTATTGCAGATAATATCTTATCAAAAGAAAAAAACCTGAAATAAAATTCTATATCAACCAGTCTTACTGGCGTGGTATAGTAGGTCGATTTTCATCTTATTGTGGAGGACGCTCAAGCCCAGCAGTGGGATGCATATGACCTGGATTGATGATGATGATCGTAGCTCCTAATTACTACCATTGTTGTATACTTGAAAAACACTCTGAAATCGAGGATATATGTATACTGAAAATCCAAGAGCACATTTGCTCAACTAATATGAAGTCAGTCATCTGTTTTCACTAGTATACTTTACTAAAAAGTCTGTTATGTAATTTTAAATTTTTATGTTATAATATTGCTCTCAGGATGGCAGTCTGAACTCCACCACGTACGTGGAAATCAAAGTAGTGGATGTCCAGAATTCTCCCCCCATGTTCAGCGGATCACTGAGTGGTGCCCTAGCTGAGGATGCGCCGGTCGGGACATTAGCTCTCACTGTGAAGGCCAGGGATGCTGATAGAGCACAACCCAGGGATGTGGTTTTGGAACTTGTCAATAGTTAGTATCTTTTTTATTTTACTTGTTTTTGAAGATATCGCGTAGAATAAATAAAAATATTAATGTTTTGTCGCGGAGGACTAAACAAACATAATCAGCTAAGCTCATATATGCCCCACATTGGGTTGGAGCCACCCCCAAAATAGCAGGTTCATTGACCTACTATACCGTTCAGATAGATGGCTTAGTATAGGGTTGTATTTCGAGCTTTCCTTTTCTTGCATAGTATGTTTTTATATTCATTCATTCATTCCTCTCATCCTACATAAGTCTCACAATACGAAGGCAATTGACCTACTATATAGCGCTGATGAAACGTGTTTTATTCCGAGTGACCTCAAGTAATTGGAATAAGAGCAGTGTGATGACGATGAATGATAATTAATATGCTCTCTTATACACAGATCCTCTGGACTTCTTTCTACTGGACAGCACTACTGGTGAACTAAGGACTGCTAAGCCGCTGGATAGAGAAGCTTTAACCGATCCATCCTCGCCACTCAATCTTACTGTTAGGGTAAGTATTTACCAACGGGTGACTGGACCTGGCAGTTAGTCCGTCACCCGCCGAAAGACCGACCGCGCGACGATGACCGACGTCCTCCCCGAAGGGGGGGGACGTCAGTCGAAGAGGTATTCCGGCCGACCACTGACGACAAGTCACCCTGCACCAATGGTCGGCCCAACGACGAAGGCGACGTGCCACGGGTGGTTTATGGGGCACACGTCACCCCTCTGTCGCCCCAGACGGGGCCGAATGGCGGGTGAGCTGACCGTAGCCCACCCCAAAAAGAAAAATAAAAGGGTAAGTATTTACCATGATTGATCCTTGTTTTTTTTTTTGCGGGGACATACTATAGTCACACTCCACCTGATCAGCTCAGGGTAATGAAAGCGATGGCGCGCGACACCATAACGTCATTATATCTTATTATTGCATTGTAACATTTGTGTATTCTACCTTTCAGGCTACAGAGGTTGTAAATGGGTCACCTTTAGTCTCCGAACTGACTTCCTCTACCGCCACGGTGACCATTACCATCAAAGATGTGAACGATGAACCGCCTCGCTTCAACCGTAGAGAGTACAGTGTTGAAATACCTGAGAGCCTGCCGATTGGGACACCACTGCCAAATCTGGATATGGTGGTCACTGATACTGATGTGGTGAGTATTTTTACACCTTTTTGTTTAAATAGTGGTGTACTAAAAGTAGATATCGTCATCACCCCACTTTTAACCCCTCACGCGCCAAACAACACGGCGCTCTCGAGTGCCCCGCGCGTTTTGGTATATTGAAAAAAGTTCAGTGAATTTTATGGTTTTAGGTAAACTATTATTGTTGCTATATGACAAGAAAATCCATACTAACATTATAAATGCGAAAGTAAGGATGTTTGTTTGTTTGTAATGCTTTCACGCTTAAACCACCGAACCGATTTCAAAAATTCTTTCACCAATGGAAAGCTATAATATCAGGGAGTAACATAGGCTATATTTTATCCCGGTATTCCCACAGGAACGGGAACTACGCCGCGGGTAAACCGTGGGACGTATATGAGCCGAGATGATGATGATTTATTATATACTAGCAAATGTTCGTCGTCTTATCAGCATAGGTCCTTGTTCCCGAGGAAAAACTGGAGCCAAATATATGTATCGGGTAGATAATTATAAATTTTCTGCAGTAACGATGACTTGTTGGACGTGAGATATCTTAGTCCACCCGTGACCATGAACGCTGTAAAGTATTCGAAACGTCGGGTAATCAAAAATCAAATACAAACGCGATAAAATCCGTAAAGTAGTTTTATTTAAAATGTATAATACTCGCGTAAACATCAGAAATCATTATGGAGCCAAATATAGCCTAAATTATTTCTTATACAGGCTGTATCAGGTTATGGGGCAACTGTTCGAGTATGTTGTAGTATATCGGCCATAGATCGTAATTAAAATGTATATTGCACAAAAAACAATATAACATAAAAGATATAGTAATTCCAAAAATGTGTGTCAAACAGTCTACGCCTTAAATGTTACGTATTATATAGGCATGGATAGATAGGATACATGTAGGCATGTAAAGCTTCGACAGTATAATTTCATTCATACATATCTAGAATTGCGCAAACGCTTCAATGGGACCGTAGGTACAAACGTGACTCGGCGACGGTAATCGGCCGATCAGCTGATTTAAAGCGAAGTTCGTTTTGCTTATGCGAACGTAATCATTGATTTTTTCAATTTCTATTGCACATTTAACAAAGTACGAATATGTTGCAGATTAAGTATCACTGACTTTATACATTTCAATCAGATTTAAACGAAAAACAATGACAAAATTGAAAACTTTACAAGTCTCTAATTCATTAACGAATCCATATTTTTCCTTCAAATTTTTTTTATGGGTTCCCACCACCATTGCCCACCTCCCGTTTAACCAGTTGCCCCATAACCTGATACATCCTGTATAGTCAGCCAGTAGCCAAATATTTTCAATATCGGTTCAGCCGTTCTTAAGAGTACTCGGAACAGGTAGACATATAAAAATAAGGTTAAAAAAATTATGCCTATGTTACTAGCCGATTTTATTTCGAGTTTTCCTTCTCTTACAGAGACAGACAGATGGATAAAAAATTTAAACTGCTTTATAGGCATAAGTATTATACAAATAACGGTGTGAGCATGAAAAAATCTATTGTTTTAACATTGCAAACAGACAATATTATTTATTTGTACATATTAATAGTTATTATTACGTGTAGTGACGAAGTAAGAATACAATTCACCACCCCCTTTCCTGTCCGTGGGTATCGTAATAGAAGACATTTTTTTGGATGGGCATGGCCGAGTTACAGGACGTCCGTTTTGTCCGGAGTGACTTTAGGGCGGGGCGCGGTACCATAACTTCGTCGTAGGTTTATCGGGTTCTCCTTCAAATGCTACACACCTGGCGTAGTGTTCCAAATCACGGATTATTATTCCAAGTCATAATTTAAATTAACTGTCATTTGTGACCGTGACTCACTTTCCGTGTGGTAATGGAATACAATTTCCTCTCTTGTCCATGGGTGTCGTAAAAGACGCCTAATGGATTTAATATGCAGATAAAATCGTTGCAAGCGAAGGAATTCTCGAAACAAAACCCTATGCGAACACGTCTGACCAGCAGGGTATAATAGGTCAAATTCCCTCCCAGAATGGGGAAGACCCGAGCCCAATAAGTGGGACGTATGTGGGCTGAGAGAATGATGATACAATCTATTCTATTAATGCATTAATTTCAGGGTCTAAACTCGGTGTTCAGTCTCCGTCTGTCAGACGACCTTGGTGCTTTCGTGGTGGAACCATCGACTGCGACAGGCAGCGCGTCCGTAACCCTTAGGCTTAATTCCACTCTAGATTATGAGGATCCTAATCAAAGGAAATTTATTTTAGAGGTAAATAATACACTTATACCCACATAATAACTATTCAAGACAATGTGTAATCATGGTTTACTGTCCTATGGGGGGGTTGTAAAAAAAATCGGTTGTCTGTAAAGTCGGTTTACTGATGATAGTTGAACGTGACAACGTCATAAGAAAATACTGATGGAATGGTTTCATTTTTCAAAAGAAAATTTTAATTTTATTTGTTTGATAGATATTTTGTATGGATCAAGCCTTAAATGGAACGCCTCAGAGCGAGGTAACGTCGCATACGTCATATTTTTTCGTTTGTACAGCCGGCTCCATCCAATTATAAGACGTTGTCACGTCAAAAGTAGCTGAAGATAACCAGGCGATTGGACAGCAGCACTCTACTAAGAAACTTATAATACCTAGCTGTGCTATTAAATTGAAATTGGTAGTGTGCGGTAGCGGCTACGTATACTACCTTACCTTAGTACTGCCCTTTTTTTTTTTTTTTTTATGGTTGGGTTATGGTCAGCGCACACGCTGCCCGTCCGGGGCGACGAAACAACGGCGCGCGGGCCCATAACTCACCTGTAGCCATATCGCCTTCGTCGTTTCGTCGCCGACCACCAGTGCCCAGTTCCTTGTCCTCAATGGTCGGCCCGACGGAATACTCTTTCGGTTACCCTCGCCTCTCGACGTCCCTGTCCCGGGACGTTGGTCGCCGTCGCGCGGTCAGCATCTCTGCGGGTGACTGAGTCCCCGGTCCGGTCACCCGAGGCCTCGGCTAGGGCGGCATTAGGCGCAGCTATACTACCAACCCTTACATATATATTGCTTGTGAGTGTGTGGCGACTAAGAGCTATAAATTGACCTTGATATAAGATAAAAGAAGAGTACTTACATATTGGATTGAAGAGATGTAATAGATATAATTTCCGTGTGGTGACGGAGTAAGAATACAATTCACCACTCCCTATCTTGCCCGTGGATGTCGTATAAGACGACTATGGGATATAATGTGCACATAACATCTGTGCAAGAGAAGGAAAACTCGAAATGAAACCCTATACCAACATGTCTGACCAGCATGGTATAGTAGGTCAAATTCCCTCCCATTGTGGAGGAGGCCCGAGCCCAATAGTGGGACGTATGTGGGCTGTGATGATGATGAATAGATATAATAGCAGAAGAATTTCACATTTTTCCTTTTTGTATAGGTAATAGCTGAAGAACTCCACACTTCCCCTCGATTGTCATCAAAGGCCAGTGTTACCATCTCTTTAGCGGATGTGAACGACAATGCGCCACAATTCGCTGACGAACCGTACTCCGCTTTTGTAGCCGAAGGTGCTCCAGCTGGCACCTGGATCACCACCGTTCGGGCTACTGACAGGGACACCGGCAGGTATTAAAAAGAACAAATCTATCAACTAACATGCTGCCATTTTTCCGAGCACTAGGATATGACTTACTGTAAAACGAGGTTTAAGAACAATCTTTTTTCACGACAGGCAACTAGGGATGCAAATATCAAAACCAAATACATCGATGTATTTTAGGAATCTATTTAAACTATGCTTTTTTTTAGTTAAATCAAGCATATTTTTTACATGAAACACCAACATTTGTGTGATGAGCTTTTTTTTAGTTATTTAGAAACAATTACCCAAACTGTTACGCAGGCTCTACTAAAAGTACCATATATTTTAAATCATGCAAGCAAAACATCGATACATCGAAGTTTTACAATAGTGAAAATGGCAAACATCAATGTTTTTTATTGAAACGTTGATGTATCGTTTGCATCCCTACAGGCAACGGCCTGGGTGTACCGCTGGTATTGTCAAGGTCCTTGAGCAGCATTATCACTTATTATCAAGTGTGCTGCTTACTCGTCTGTCACCACAGACAATAAAAAAAATATTATGCTATTGGTATCTACTGTTGGAGAAAGGCTAGGTCTTTCTCCAGCAGTAGATACCATCAGCTGTTACCAAAGTCAAAGAGTCAGACAGGCTAGATAACCTGTCAGAAAGGGTTATCTAACCAGCACTTGTCCGTGGAAATTGTAAAAATCAACTTATTGGTCACTAGCAACCCGCCCTCGCTTCGGTTATAGTCGTTTTATCCGCGTAGTTCCCGTTCCCGTCGAAATACCGGGATAAAATATAGCCTAGTTTACGCCCTGATATTATAGCTTTCCATTGGTGAAAGAGTTTTTGAAATCGGTCCAGCCGTTTTGAAGATTACCCGGAACAAACAGCCAGACAGTCAGACAAAAATTTTTTAATTGCTATTTTAGGCATAGGTGTCGTGCAAATAACCGTGTGAGCATGAAAAAAGCCTATTATTTTGACATTACAAACAGACACTCCAATTTTATTTATTGGTATAGATTAGGAGAATGGGCAGTAGTCTTGTGAGAAACTTACAAATACCAACTGCGATGGTCCAAACCCTGGTAAATGTGGCATTTATAGTATTATATCATCATCATATCTAGAGAAGGCCTATGTCCAAGAATATGGAGAGGACTAAATCTGGCAGTGACGTCTACCACCTATCACTAGTGTCGTGGATTTGGTTTCCGCACAGAACTTTAAGCTTTTAGCGATCCACAAAATGTTGTTTCGAATCTGAGCATAATTTGTGTCCCCATAATTGTATGTTATCCATGTGGTGACGGATTAGAATTTAATTCACCACTCCATATCTTGCCCGTGGATGTCGTAAAAGACGATTATGGGATATAATATGCACATAACATCTGTGCAAGAGAAGGAACTCAAAATGAACCCCTATACCAACATGTCTGACCAGCATGGTATAGTAGGTCAAATTCCTTCCCATTACGGAGGACGTCCGAGCCCAACAGTGGGATGTATATGGCCGGAGAAGTTGATGATAATGAATTGTATTTTTGTAAAGGTCTCTGCAATACAGGAATTATTTCATTAGTATATAGGATGTTTATTGAAAAAAAGTGGACTTTCGCAGGTATTAGCTTATATAGTAATAATCTATCATCCACGAGAATAGATTTTTAATCTAAATAGCCATTTACTACAACAATATTCCAATAACATTACAGATTTGGAACAGAAGGAATTGTATACCAGCTATCAGGCCATGGAGCTGATCTATTTAAGGTAGACAATCGAAGTGGAGTGATCACTGTAGCGGCATGCGCAACCCCTGGTCAGCCACCGTGTTTGGACTATGAAACTAGAAAAGACTACTTCTTGCAATATAAGGTATAATTAAGTTCCTAATCTTTAGCTGAACGAGTGGCTTTTGTCACCATTTATTGTTAACGACGCGGTATAATAGACAATAATATCGACCGACCATAAACGAACGTTACAAATATCGGTATTCAAAAAGGGTATAAATGTAGTCGGCCGTTCGCTACGGCCTTGTTCCCCATAGGGGGAGCCCTCGGCTGATGTTCGTTTAAATTTCTTACCAGGTTGAGAGCCCTCAGCGCTCACCCATAGCCCGGGCTAAGCTGTGAAAGCCATCTGCGGCCAACAGCTATGGCATAAGATACGGCATTCAGTCGCTCGCTAGACACCGATCACGTACGTTATACTTACAGTCTATTTAATTAAGCCGTGTTAAAATTACAGCAAGTGTTCTAATAAAGTGTTCATCGTGGAGTACTATTTTTGCACTCTACCTTATGGAGGAGTGTTAATAAAGCATCACCCGTTATATTATTTTTTGGTCGTATATTGCTGTATATAAACCTCCTCTCACACATGGGAGGATGCTGCTGTAATCGCCACACTCGGTCAACAAATTGGCGATTGCAGTGAGGTTTTATACGTTTCCCAGGCGAGATCTGCTACTCAGTCTTGGTGAGAATCTAAGCTGATTTTTACGACACGCACGTGAAAATGAGGGCTGATGACAATTGTATTATTATCCTGTCGATATTAATTATTATTTTACCACGTCTGGTGGCCTTTTATATGCCCCAAGGAGTCGTTAAAATCTGATATGAGATGATTAGGAGTAAAGACGGCAGCGGTCTACTGAGAAATTTATATCACTGTGCTAGATAAATTAACCGCGTCATATGGCATTCTACTGCTGGATACTTGTATCCAGCAGTAGAATGGATGGATGGATGGAATGGATACTTGTATCCAGCAGTAGACGCCGAAAGGCTGAAAAATTATTGTGATGGATCAAATAATAATCCTTGGAGAAAATTCCTCTTATTTATTGCCTTGGTGGCGGATGAACATACACAGCTGCTAATACTCGGAGGTAAATTTTCTACTCGATTCCCTACACCGGTCGAGCCATTTAAGGTTGCGGGCAGAAAACTATTAGCCGTGTGACCCTCTTTTTCAGACAGTTTATAGTTCAGTCACACAATTCCCCCCGACCCAACCCCCCTCACCCCCTTAACAGGCCGGGGCGGCGGAAGGGACGGCGTACAATCCCAAACACTGCCTTACATGTACTTCCCTATCGATATGTGGGCAGACCACCGGTAAAAAATTGTTGCCTGCAATTGCAGCAGTTTGTACCTACCGCTTAAACACAATATGTGTCTCTCTAGCAGCTTGTTTAGCCGGCAGAAGTATAAAGAGACATTTTGTTGACAGGCGACTGACGACGACGGTTCCGGGCAAATGACGGTCGTCTCACTCCAGATATCTCTGACAGATTCCAACGACAGTCCACCGGTCTTCCTGACACCAGTCTACAGGGCCTCTATTGATGAAGATGCTGTTAAATTCGAACCGGAGTTACAGGTATAAATTAATTTTAATTAAAAAAAAAAAAAAATTAATTTAAATTACAGGCTTTAATTATTGTGTTTTATCTAATGTAAAAATTTATTATGACATAAATAGCAGCTAAGGATATACCGCCGGGTGAGTGGCCAGCAGCTCCTGGTAAATGTATGACACTTCACTGCGATCACTAACCCGCCTGTCGTAGAGATTAAAGGCACTATGCCCTGATATAAGTGCATGAGGTAGGGATATTCATTAAACATCGATATATAGAATTTATTCGATATTTGCCATGCGATATATCGGATTGATCGTTTTGACAAACATTCATTCTGTTCGATGTATCGATATTTTTATTTATTGAAACATCGAGTAATTTTTTCTCGTTTTTCTTGAATCTATTAAAAAAAAAGCTCATCACACACAGCAAATTTTCTACGTTTGATTAGAGAAAGGTACCTACCTAATATTAAAATTATGTGGAAAGTATTCGATATTAAAAAATCATCGATGTTTTCATACGATATTTAAGTGGACACCCCTAGCATGAGGGTGGTTTATGCCCAGCAGGGGAGACAAAGGCCTGAATGACGCAAATGGAATCAGAGTGAGGCTGATACGTCGAGTATATAAGCCATTGATATGTAATATGAGTGAACGAATGATTCATTCATGTTAGGCTCATATACATCTCACTGTTGGGCTCGAGCCTCCTCCACAATAGGAGGGAAATTAACCTACAATAATCACGCTGGTCAGACGTGTTGCTGTAGGGTTTTATTACGAGTTTTTCTTCTTTTGCATTGATGTTATATACATATTTAATCCCTTAGGCGTCTTTTACGACACTCACGGGCAAGATAGGGGGTGGTGAATTATATGAAATATGTAATATACCATTATCTAACTGTTTTAGACAATAGTATGGATATTACAAAAATAATTGTTGTTTTATTCAGGTACAAGCACGTGACGTGGACACAACTTCCGATATCCGCTACTCGATCATCGCTCCGGCTAACCATCCATTCTGGATCGATCCCACCACCGGCAAGATCTCCGTCAGACCTGACGCGGGTGGAGTGAGCCCACCTGAGGACTCCAACAAAATATACCTTACCATTCTCGTGAGTATATCTTTAGGGTAATAACATTATGTTGTATTTATTTACTGTCATGTTTGAAAGAACGGGAATTCAAACTTTATAGTGGCAGTGACCTGGAACAGCCAGCCTTTTTTTGAGTTGGCTATGGTCTGGACGCACACCGTCCGTTCTATCCGGGGTGACAAAAGGGCGGCGACCCCATAACCCATTGTATTCCCTCCCCTTCGACCTTGGGCCGTCTTCTAGTGCCAAATTCCTTGACGTCCGTGACCACCGCGGTGGAATACCTTTTCGGGTATCGTCCCTCGGCACAGTCAGTCCTGGGATAACTACGGTTCAAGCTACCGATAGGGACACCGGCAGGTATTGATTAGGCCCAATCCAACCATCTATTAACTAACTACCTGCTTCAGTTATTCTGGAATGCTTTGACATGTCATTCTTTAAAGGAGGTTTAAGGTGATTTTCTTCACGATAGACAGCGGCCTAGCTGTTCCACTAATATTGCAGAGGTTCGTAAGCGCCAATTACCATTAGGTAAGCATTCATCGACTACCAAAGACAATAAAAAAATATCAGGTTGTAACATGTGGCTATGTTAACTCACTGCCTTAATTACGCCGCCGGCGACTCATGCCGCCCTAGCCGAGGCCGCGGGTGACGTGACCGGGGAATTAGTCCGTCAACCTCCGAGAGGCCGACCGCTTGAGGAAAGACCGACGTCCTCCCCGAGGGGGGGACTTCGACCGATGGGAGGGTACCCCACGTAGGGAGTATTCCGTCGGGCCGACCACTGATGTCAAGTAACCCTGCTCCGGTGGTCGGCCCAACGACGAAGGCGACGTGCATCGTGGGTGGGCTGCGGGAGTTGCGTGCTTACGCCCCTCTGTCGCCCCGGACGGAGTGGTGCGAGGAGCGCGCCGACCGCAGCCCACCCAAAAAAAAAAACTGCCTTAATTACGCCAGTACATATATTAAGAGGTTCTAATCCACGTATCCATCAAACTATCGGCATCCCCTTTGGATATAGGCTTCCCCAAGGGCGAATAATGACAGTCGACACGATGGATAAGTGGATTTGCTATCATAATTGATAGTGGAAGTTTTTTAGCTGAATGCTGTTGCTCATTTCTATATTGATTTTACACTTGGTAAGAGATGATGTCACATTGTATTCTTAACAATACAGGATAATTAAAAAAATATAAGTATAATTAGGCGTAGGATGACCCCCTACTACGTGGACTGACGACATATTGAAAGTCGCAGCGAAGCGTTGGATACAAATGGTATAGGACCATTCTTAGTGACAATCTCGTGGAGAGGCCTTGGTCCAGCAGTGGACGTCTACAGGCTGATGAATGAACCTTTTGATGTGAAACTTCTATAGGCGAGGGTGAACCTGATCGTCTCGTGGTGTTAAAAGCTCGTGACGTTAACACCACGCTTCGCGGTAGTGTACAATTCACCATCCCCTTTCTTGCCCTGGGTGACGTAAAACACGATTAAGTGATGTGCATAACATCAAGAGAGCGCTAAAACCTTATAGCAACAGGTCTGATTAGCATGGTTTAGTCGATCAATTTCCCTCTCGTTGTAGAGGAGGCTTGAGCTATAACAGAGGAGAATATATGATTTAAGATGATGATGATGGTTCCTTGCAGGCGACAGATGGCGTGCACAACGCAACTTGTAGAGTGGAAATTGCCGTCCGTGACGTAAACAATCACGCCCCGGTATTCGACACAGATAAATATGACGCCAGCATATCTGAAGATGCACCGATGGGTAAGTAAACAACCGTTGTCAAGTAATTGGTACCGGTTATCAGCTCTAATAGCAGGATAATACAGCAGGTTATTGTGTGCCGCGCTTTGCCTCGGACTACACGGGCATGGTTTGCTCAGATCTAAAGTTGTGAAAAAAGAATAGTTAATTCTTAGAATAATAACGTATAGAAGGATAGTGTCAATACTTCGAACTTTCAAAATTTCAATCTAAAAATACTAATGGCGCGCAGATACAAATTATGAAATCAAATTTTGTTTTTATTAACATAAATCGTCGAATTACATTTAAAAGTAATGTTAACAATCTTTTTATATTTTTCAAATGTGTTGTGACACCATTTGAATGCACAAACCGTCATAATTACCTATTTATTTTTTAAGAGTTGCGTACGTTCGTGCAGTACAATGACTTGTACATTACGGAACAGTTCCGGTGTAAGCTCCATTAGGCTCCAATTGAAATGCCTCACTTTTTGTGCGTGAACTTACCTTCTATACGTTATTATTCTAAGAGTTAATTATAAAACCATTACTCATTGTGTGGTGACGAAGTAACAATATAATTCACTCCCTTTCTTGCCCGTGCATGTCGTAAAAGCCGACTATGGTATTATTGCAGATAATACCTAGCAAGAGAAGTAAAACTCAAAATAAAATCCTATAACAACCCATTTATCGGGCATGGTATAGTATATCAGTTTGCCTCCCATTACGGAAGAAGTTCGAGTCCAGCAGTGATGAGTATATGAGCTGTGTTAAGGATAATGACTGATTGTACTGATGACCTAATGACTCAAGTAGCGATTTCCGGTGCGACTATCGCGAGTTCGTGTATTCCACATGATAATTATTATTATTAAAAAATAATAATTATTGATGGAATAAGAAAACAATTCAACCTCTCTTAATCTGTGGTTGTTATAAAGTAACATTTTAGTTACACCGAAATGTAAAATTGCAACTTTACATTACTAGATAGAATAGAACATATAGAAGATACGGACAAGAAACTATGAAACTCTAATGATTTCTGATGTTTACTCGAGTATACAGGACTCCAGTCTCAGACAGTCCACCTGTGACCATGAACGCTGTAAAATGTTCGAAACGTCGGGTAATCAAAAATCAAATACAAACGCGATAAAATCCGTAAAGTAGTTTTATTTAAAATATGAAACTCTACCCCACAATAGCCTAATTGTTGAGGCAATTGGAATGGTTTTCCAACTGCCTTAACATTTAGACATAACATACCTTTCATTTCGGTGTAGGTTCCACGTGTGTTAATAATTTTCACTCTCAAATAATAACTTAAATACGATATATGTATTTGAAAAATAAATTTAAATAATTTTCCATTCAGGTACCGAGGTGGCTGGTGTTCGTGCCACAGACATGGACACCGGTATCAACTCTGAGCTGAAGTACTCCATACAGAAAGGTGCACTCGACGCATTCGCGATTGACAATGTAACCGGTGTGATCACAGTCGCATCTAAACTGGACTACGATAAACGTAACACATACAAAATACAGATAATTGCTACGGATTTCGGTAAGGAACCATTTTGTTTTATATTTTAAACTATTGTACCGCCCACGCTTCGTTTCGATTTCATTCGTTTAGCCCCACATGTTAAATCTACAATATAATTATCCTAAGATATTACGGTACGCGATTGCAGTCCACGAGGTCTCGGGTTCGATTCTTGGACCGAGTAAAATTTTATACAATTTTTCTGAAAGGAGAAATAGCACAAGATACTCCTTATATAGACAGCTATCTAGTAGTAAATTATTATTAAGTATTATCAAAACCGATTCAGCAGTTTTGACCAGTAATTATTGAGTGACCCTCAGTAATGCATTATTGCAATATTGGTTCGCCTTGACTAATGCTCTCTATTCGTTTTTTTTTTTAATATTATATTTTTTTCTGTACAGGTGTGCCAAGTCTGACAGGTACAACAGAACTTACTGTCCACGTAATGAACGTGAACGACAAACCACCACGCTTCACGCCTCGTACGCAGCGCGCGCAGGTCTCTGCTGACGCTTCAGCCGGCAGCGTGATACATCACCTGGTGGCCGTGGATCCTGACGTATCAGACAACACTCGTCTCGTATACGACATGTCCGAACTGGTCATCAAAGCGGTTGATATTCATGGGAAAGAGGTAAAATATACAACTTGTTCCATCTCTATATCGATCGACTGGGAGTTCTACTGATTACAGATGGACTGAGTTCTTCCGTGTGTACTCCGTCACGGAGTAAAAATATCATTCACCAAACCCCAAGTTGTCTAAGATATATAATATGCAGAGAACATCTATGCAAGAGAAGAAGAATTCGAAATAAAAGTTGTTTGACCAGTGTGGTATTATAGGTCAATTTCCTTCCCACTGTGGAAGAGATTTGAGCCCGGCAATGGGATATATAAGCTAAGATGATCAAGAGAATAGACCACCGATCTGAACTAATTTTACCTAGCCAATAGTAAAATTGTACTTGTCGTACATATGCAGAATGTCCTACTCTTTTTTACCTGTATTAGAGGAGGAAGTCTACTATTCTATAAATCTAGAATTTACTGTAATAATCTAATATAAATTGTCAAAATAGAAATAAATCATTATCTCAGCTTATATACGTTCCACTGTTAATCTTGAATCTGCTCCACAAAAGGAGGGTAATAACTCTACCCACGCCGGTCAAACGAGTTTTATGGGGTTTCATTTCAAGTTCTTCTTTTGCATAGATGATATATCTCTGAGACGACTTTTACGACATCCACGGTTAAGAGAGAGGTGGTGAATTGATTCTTACTCTGTTTCCACCTGTAATAATAATATTTGTGTAAAATTCACCACCTTTCGTTTTTGATAAAGTGCTATTACAACAGGTATCGGAAGCTGGTATCTTCGGTGCTTGGTTCAGGATCCAGCCGGATGGTAGCGTAATAGTGGGTCAACCGTTGGACCGCAGTCGTGCTGCTGTCGTGACCCTACCCGTCAGGGTCACGGATGTGGAAGCGCCTGTACTCCAGCAGGCTGATGGTAATTTTCTTCTCATCCTATTATACCACCGTCGATCGCCTGCAAAATAAGAAATTTCTCTTCTCTTCCACCAGATTGATAATATTACTGCTTTCTTTAGTTCGTACTACAGCGCCTTTTCGTGTGTGGGTCCCTAGGCCTGTGTAGGTGTCGTCGACGATTAAGGGCTGATTAATAGAATAAAATCTGCCACCGTAACAGAACTGTATAGATCTGACAGGAAACTCAACGGGCTCGTCTTATTCTTTAACTTACTTCTTGAATATAAAATTGTATATAATGTTTAGTAGGTATTAGCTGAAGTGTGATGCCCTTTTAACCAGAATATGTTTCTTATTTTCAAAGTATAATGCAATATGATTTCGGTTGAATCAAATACCAAGCTGGTGATACGGGTTGCCATAGGGTTTTATTTCCATTTTGATCATCATCATCATCGCAGCCCATATACGTCCCATTGTAGTGCTCGGGCCTCCTACACAATGAGAGGGAATTTAACCTACTATACCATGCTGGTCAGACAGGTCAGATAGGGGTTAATTTCTAGTTTTTCTTCTCTTGCGCAGATCTTATGTGCACATTATATCCCTTAGTCGTCTTTTACGACACCCACGGGCAAGATAGAGAGTGGTGAATTGTATTCTTACTTCATCACTACACGGAAAGATTAGTTTTCAATTTTAATGTTTTCCAAGAATTTGGACAGTTTTAGCGACTTGCTTCCTGTCTAAAGTTAACAGTCCTTGGAAAGTATATGTTTTATTATTACAGGTGAACTTATAATAACAATAGTTGATGTGAATCGTCACGCGCCAGTGTTCTCTCAACCTTCGTACCTCGAGAGCATCGTAGAAGAACAGCCGATAGGTACCACGCTTGGCACATTCACGGCGACTGACAGAGAAACTCCTATAGCAGCCATCGTTATACATCCACCGAGTCCATACTTCGATATTGACAATGCTACTGGTAACTTTTACTTTTTTTTTTAATAAAGATACCCTGCACTGCAATAATATTTCTATTGCAGAGGACTTTACAAAAATGTAATCAACAGACGCAATTCACATCTTCAAAACAACAAATTTTGGATCGTTCATGGTATTCTATTGCGCTGAAATAACCACTATACCATGCTTTAATTATATATTTTTTACTCCCTTAGAGATTTTTTAACCACTTTCTATCTACGCAAAGTTAGTTGTTGAAGTAAGGGTTCAATTTATATCTAGCTTTGTCTAACTTGCCCCGATTTCGTTAGCTGATTGCCGTTATAAAGAAGAAGTACATTTGTATTTCATCTTCCACCCTGATTGAATAGTCTCGTATTACTTATAAGCCTAGTAAAAGAAGTGAGGAGGTTAATGCCACGGTGTTCACTTCTCTGGTGCTGAAAGTAAGGAATGGTGACACATTAAACCTTCACCATAATGGTAAATTTATTCGCTACATAAATTAGTACATAGATAATGCAGTTGTCTAAGTACCAATAGGGAATATGCATGATATTTTTTTAAATGTTTCTACTAGTTATTACATTACTAGAAATAAATATAACACATCCAAAATATAAACCATTATGCTAAAAAAAATTTTTAAAAATCGACAGTATTTATGGGCGATGTAAACGCGACTACTTCGGCGCGCGTATTCTGTGACGTCAGAGTACTCGACACTCATACAAGTTGCTAGGGCTGCCAACTAGGGCTGTTGATGTTTTTATAAATATCGTTTTTCGACATATCGATATTTTACAATGTATCAATATCGGGGTTCGCTATATCGGAAAAATATCGATATATCGATAAAAATATCGCTTTTTTTTATTATTATTACGATTATTAAATATATTATATCTTATTTACCTTGCAGCTTTTAGTCCTCCGAGTTTAACAGACATTAAATCTGAATTAGACGCGAAATATGTTGTCATCATATACACGTCTATTTTAGGAAGATTATCTGACTATACTTTGACGAAACCGGTTTCAGTCATTGTAATAAGACTTATTCACAAGATTAATACTTGAACACAGAAAACTAATAACTTATTATGAAATAACTGGGTAACAATACAAAATAATTAGGGATGTGACTTGGAGAGAAAAATCGATTTTGGAATTATCGATTTTTGTTCTTTAAAATAAATCGATTATAAATTAATCGATTAATTTTAAAAAAATCGATTGTAAAATAATCGATTAATTTTAAAATAATCGAGTTTTTGTTCTTTAAAATAAATCAATGATAAAATAATCGATTAATTTAAAAATAATCGATTAATTAAAAAAAATCTATTCCAAAATAATCGATTTTTTTCTCCCAACAGGATTATGATGACTTTTTTTAGGAAATGTGAGCTTTATTTTCTAACATAGTATGATGAATTTTGATCGAATTTCGAATAATAAAAATCGATTAATAATCGACTTTTATTATTTTGATAATCGATTGTAAAATCAATTATTAATCGATTATTTTTTCACATCCCTAAAAATAATCACTAGAAACATACAAACAGCAACTTGATATCACAAGGTTCTCCTCCTATCCAAGGTTCAAGGAGGGCTGTTGATAAAATATCGATATGTCAAAATATAGATATTATTATTTAAAAATATCGATACTTATAGTCCATAAAATATAGGATGATCTCTGTGACAGTTGTCCCTAGTGCTGTGACGCTTACGATAAAGTCCGTAGTTTTTTATCGATAGAACTCTTTATTTTTATAATTGTGATTTTCTATTATAATTCATATATAATCAATAAACATTTTTTTTAATTTATTTCAAACAAAAACTGTTTTATGATTGTTTATTTTTTCAAAAGGAGTACAATCAAGGTCTAGGTCACTATTGTCGTCATCACTGGAGCGTTACTGCTAGAACATTTATCAATTTTTACCAAATACGGACAGTCGTTAGATCAATCAATCAATTACCACTGTTTTATAAATAAATATATGTATCTAGTTTATTATCTATTTATAAATAAATATACCCAATAATGCATACATAATATTATCATCTACTCTGAGACGAAAAATTGTTTTTTAATGTTTAATTATTTCATTTTATGTATTTTATAATGTAAATGTCTGTTTTAATTGTAAAAATATCCTCAAAGTTTTATATAGGTACTGTATTGGGTTTATTTTTTTTATGAAATAATTTAATAAAGATCGGTTATCGATATACGTATATCGACTGTCCCATCTCTTTTTTATTTTCAATTCAGTATGATCTTGTACGTGTGTAAGCGTCTTTTATGTATAAAAAGTTTACTTAATATTTCAGTACTTACGAGGTACATTTTAGGCATGAATATTAATATTTTTATATGTATAATTTATTGCAATTCAATTGCAATAAAACTGGCACGAAAAGAATGAAAATATATTTGAAATAAAATGAAATCGTAAACATGTCGCTCGTTCAAACTTACTTCGTTGGTTTCGTTGACATCTGTCACAGAGATCAAGCTATATTTTATGGACTATAATACTGAACTTTTTTTGGACAATAATAAAAAGTACGTATCGAGGGTCGATATTTATTTGAATAAATTTGGTGTTTTATCTTTTCTTCTAAAGTATGTATTCTACAAAATCACCGTAAACTTAATCTACTGTAGAAGCGCTGGCATGAAACTGATGATCAGTTATCACTTACTCCTAAAATTTGATAAAAAAAAAGCTCGGCGCGGCAACCCCGCAATGAACGAAGTTAATGAGTGGTCATGGGGAAAATATCAAAATATCGATATTATTTTCGTTATATCGAACTCCGATATTGATATAATTAAAAATATCGATATCTCGAAAAACTATTTTTTTTTAATACAGACAGCCCTAACTAGAAGACTCGGGTGTCACGTGTTCAAAACGTGACATCATAGTACTCCAACCAATGCGGTGCATTTCAGAAATTTTGCGCGCGAATCTCAAAAAAGGCACTTTTTGATAATTAAATTTAATTATTAAATAATGATAAAATTAAAAAATAATTGTATAGGTACGTTTTTTAAGCAATAAAGATTACAAATAAAAATAATTTGTTAATTTTGGAGTTTCGTGCATATTCTCTATTGTGGAAACTGGCTTACAGGATTTTTAATGGTATAAATATTATAGAATGCGTGGTAAGATTAGACCCTAAAATACTTACTTATAATAAATTTAATTACGATTTTTCTTATACAGGATTAGTGAAAACATCGCAACGTATAGACTACGAAAAAATTCATTCAATCAACTTCACTCTTATCGCGTTCGACTCGGGAGTACCACAGAGGAGTACTTCCGCGGGCGTGACTGTCTCTGTGTTAAACGCCAATGATGAGGAGCCTGTGTTCTCCGCACCAGAATATGAAGTCAGTGTGCAAGAGCATATAGAACCTGGCACCAGTGTGCTCACAGTTTGCGCTGTAGACGGCGATGAAGGTATGTAACTCTCATTCATCAATCCATTCATACAATTCAGCCCCTCTCTTGCCTGTGGATGTCGTAAAATATGACTAAGAGATTAAATATGCATATAACATTTATGCAAGAGATGAAAACTAGAAATGGTTTAAATTAAAAATTGTAATAATAATTACTACAAATTTAATGTTGAATAATTCCCAATAACAAACAAAATATTTTTTTCATATCATTTTCATCTTGTACTGGCAATAAATTTGTATCAAAAATGTGGGTCAAAATATAATAACTACTTTCTGTAGCAGGTAAATAATTATAAAAATCTGTAATAACGTTGACTTGTTTGGACGTCAGATATCTTAGTCCGCCCGTGACTATGAATGCTGCAAAGTGTTTGAAACGTTGGGCAATCATAAATCAAATACAAACGCGATAAAATCCGTAAAGTAGTTTTATTTACAATGTATAATACTCGCGTAAACATCAGAAATAACTGCACAAACATGTCTGACCAGCGTGGTATAGTAGGGCAATTTCTCCTATTGTGGAGAAGGTTCGAACCCAACAATGGGACGTGTATGAGTAGAAATGAAAATGAAATCCATTTATCTGACTATCGATATTGAGTCTCCTACTATCCTACTAATAAATGAGAAAGTTTATTAAGAACTTTGAATGTTTGTTACTTAATCACACTTAAACAATACAATAGATATTTAACATTCAATAAATACGGCGTAAATTTGACACAGTTTCAGAATATTTTAAATCGACAAAAACAAAACCGCTTTTATCTGTCATGTCAAAGATAGGGCCAATTTCGCAGAAAGCCGGACCGTATCAAAGCCTGCGATCGATCGATTTTAAACAACCGTATATTTTATCTATACCAATAAATAAAATTGGAGTGTCTGTTTGTAATGTCAAAATAATAGGCCTTGTTCATGCTCACACGATTATTTGCACTATACATATGCCTAAAAATCACTTTATAATTTTTTTGTCTGTCTGTTCCGGGTAATCTTCAAAACGGCTGGACCGATTTAAAAAATTCTTTCACCAATGGAAAGCTATAATATCAGGGAGTAAACTAGGCTATATTTTATCCCGGTATTCCCACGGGAACGGGAACTACGGGGATAAGGCGACAGAAACCGAAACGAAGCGAGGGCGGGTTGCTAGTACTATATAATTTAACTAGCAACCCGCCCACGCTTCGCTTCGGTTTTAGCCCATTTATCGAGGAAGGCTATAGGCTATATATCATCACGCTAGACCAATAGGAGCGGAGCACCAATGAAGTATGTGTCAGAAACTTCTTTTTTCCTTTTGCGAGTTTCCGCTGCGTGTACTACATAAACGGTTAGGTTTCGCAAAAATCATTTGTGACAGAATTGTATTATTTAAAAATATTTCCACCTTCTACGTAAACAACGTCGCGGGTTAAAGTTAGCATTAGCCCAAAGTAACTGTTCCACGCGGACGAAGTCGCGGGCATAAGCTAGTGTTATAATAATTCAGTTCATTTTTGTTTTTATTTTCAATCTGGCCCGCCTACGAATTCAAAATTTAATATATGGCCCTCTGCAAAATTGAAACATCTCTGGCTTATATGGAAATCATACCCGAGACATGTAACGCGGTAAATAGTTCTATCAACTACGCTCTCTATACAGATATTTAATATTTCCATGCTTAGAATAATAACGTATAGAAGGTAAGTTCACGCATAAAAAGTGAGGCATTTCAATTGGAGCCTAATGGAGCTTACACCGGAACCGTTCCGTAATGTACAAGTCATTGTACTGCACGAACGTACGCAACTCTTAAAAAATAAATAAGTAATTATGACGGTTTCTGCATTCAAATGGTGTCACAACACATTTGAAAAATATAAAAAGATTATTAACATTACTTTTAAAGGTAATTCGACGATTTATGTTAATAAAAACAAAATTTGATTTCATAATTTGTATAGTGGTGTACGTGTGTACGTGTGTAATCGTCTGCGCGCCATTAGTATTTTTAGATTCAAATTTTGAAAGTTCGAAGTATTGACACTATCCTTCTATACGTTATTATTCTAAGATTTCCATGTTTATTTACAGGTGAATACGGTGAAGTACGTTACAGTTTATCAGGTGACTCATCACTGTTCACCATAGATCCGTTATTGGGTGTGATCACGGTCGCAGATGGCGCTGTCATCGATCGGGAAGTCATTACCGATATATATATGAGAGCCGTAGCAAGTGACAATGCGCCCGCCCGTATCAGGAGGAGCACTAGCGTACCGGTCAGTTTGGAAAAAAATATTTTAAGAAAATAGTCATTCATTTATCGCAGCTCATATACGGCCCACTGCTGAGCGTCACCTCCGTAGACGGAGGAAAGTCAACTCACTATACCACACACCAATGGGCATTATAAGGATCTGTATTCTTACTCCATCACCACAAGGAAGATTATTATATTATTATACATATCATAATATATATAAATTACGTGTCACGTTGTTTGTCCGCGATGGACTCCTAAACTACTTAAACGATTTTAATCAATTTTGCACACCGTGTGCAGTTTGATCCAACTTGAAAGATAGGATAGCTTACATCTTAATTTATAGTCGCAATATTATTTTATTGCAAATTATTTGTATTACCTATATATACTTATTATTTGACATTCACAATTATCTGTCGATTTTAACAGATGGCGATATCTGTTGACTCGATTGAGTAATTAATTAATAGATGCGCTGCTATGTCAAACTTATAAACGTGTCATTTTAGGAGTGGTAGGACCACACTGTCGACAGTTATCTGTCTACAGTCGCGGGCCGGTCCGTCCGGGGCAGTACCATGCTCTCGCAGAAAATCGACGTCTGAGTAGTAGCAATTTGTTACTGCGCTTCGTTCGGTGAGCGAGAGAGCCGGAAGCCCAACTTTCTGAGGGTGATTGCGTGTGGAGGGTTTTGGTGGTGCCCTTGGTATCATCGAGCCTCAATGCACGCATTCACACTCCCTTCGCTTTCTTCGCGGTAGGCAACGGCCTTGTAAAGGTCCATGAGCGGCAGCAACACTTACCATCAGGTGTACTGTTTGCTCGTTTGCCAACGTTTGCAATAAAAAAAAAAAAAAAATATACGATTTTAACTTGCTTTTTTACATAGATGCCATTTGTAAAAAAATATGACGACCTCCATAACAAATGTTCTCCTACAGTTCCACTTAAATAGTTTAATAAAATGTAATATAACAAAAACATTAGCCACAGCAACGCGTGGCCGGGTCTGCTAGTATTATATATAATTGACTTTAGGCTGGTTTTAGAATCACGCTGACTGTCGGCGCCGACAGCTCAGCGCGTCGCTTTTCAGCGTTAAAGTTCAGCGCATCACGTTCCATTATCGCAAAAACGCTCACTGAAGGCAGAGGCGCGTGTGCGGCGGTCAGCACCGATAGCTACGCGGCGCCGACGCGCGACGCGTACTGCCGTTGACCTGTCAGCGCGGACCACCGTACGCGCTGATACCTACGCGTTATTCTAAAACGCTTCCTAGACGTTCATACATTTTGGCTATCAGCGCCGACGGTCAGCGAACGGTCAGCGTGACTCTATAACCAGCCTTAGATACCATCTATTCATTTTAGGTGCATATAAAAGTTCTGGACATCAACGATCACGCTCCAGTCTTTACTCAGAAAGTATACAAGGGTACTATCGCTGAGAATTTACAGCTGAACCCACCAGCTGCTATCCTTCAGGTGCTCGCTGAGGACAAGGATGATGGTATCAATGGCAAAGTGCTATACAAAATTGTGGAACAGAGCGAGCCAGGTAAGTGTTAATTACTTAACTTTTAGTATTTTTTTTTAATATTAAAATGTAAGTATTCTCGCCGCGGTGGTAACGTCAAAAGTGCTCGGCGCCCCGGTGTCGTTGGCACCGAACTTTTTCGTGTAAACATAGGAAAGTTTTACCACCTGTGGAAATTCTTTTTTTTGTGTTCCGTGCTGTATGGTAGCGGCTACAAAGATTAACAACCCTTACGTTGATCGTGGGTGTTGTAAAAGACGACTTATAGCTTTATATCGACTTGGGCAAACTTCATTTGATGTCGTCTACACATAGGAAAGTCATATTTATCATCTTCATAGCTGATATATGTCCCACTGCTACATTCGAGCCTCCTTTACAGAGAGAAGGAGTTTAAGGAGTATACCACGCTGGTCAGACGCATTAAAATAAAATTTTGTTTAGAGTTCTCCTTGTCTTGAATAGATGTCATCTCCATATTATGTCGCTCAACCGTCTTTTAGAATATTCAAGGGCAAGAAAGAATGGTGAATTCTAGTCTTAGCATCACGCGGCGGCTTATTAGATATATAAAATAACGCATTTAGTTTAACAAAAATTTCAACTTGATCATTTTTAGCATATTTCTCACGGGTGAAAAGTTGTCACCATACGTTCTATTTAGCATTATAATTAATATTTTTAATAAGTAAATAAAATTTCATTTTGTTGATGCCTTTTACGTCATCCGTCGATAGATGGCGCTGTCTAGGGCTGCTGAATCGCATGTAAAGCCCGTCTCTCTTTGACAAGCAGTAGTCACGAGTGCAACTTACCATTATCCTTTATAATTTTGAAAATTGCCAAAATTTACCGGGTTGAGAGTCCTCAGAGTTGACCCATAGTCTGGGAAAAGCTGCGAAAGCCATCTGCGGCTAACAGTATCCCAAAAAAAGCCCAAAATTCACTGATGTCAAAAAGCTACAATGATTCAAGAAACTAATTGATTTACCATATTTTCAGACATATTTCTTCCAGGTGTCTTCACAGTGGACCCGTCAAGCGGCATCATCTACCCTTCGAAGCCTGTGGTGGGGAATACCACTTACCACCTGACGGTCATAGCTACCGACGAAGATGGTCAAGGTCCTAACTCTGATGTCGCTAGAGTGGACATCACAGTGCTAAGCGTTAATAAACATAAGCCTGTTTTTATTAATCCTCCAGCAGATCAGAGACAGTTGGAAATACCTGAGGTATATTTCTTGATCTTATTTTTTTAAAGACCATACCCACACTTAAGGGGGGGGGGGGTTAATTCTTCGGGCCGACCACTGATGTCAAGTAACCCTGCTCCGGTGGTCGGCCCAACGACGAAGGCGACGTGGTTTTCGGGTGGGTTCCCGCAAGTTGCGTGCTTAAGCCCCTCTGTCGCCCCAGACGGAGTGGTGCGGAGGCGCGCCGACCGCAGCCCACCCACAAAAAAAAGGGGGTAATTCTTATGCCGCGGCTGACATTACAAACATATGTACATTAACACACACAAATTCCACATAGACACGGAACATTTTTCTGACTCGCAATGTTATGTGCGAGTCCTACATTATTACATCTTATATCCCACTATTGGGCGTGAGACTCGTCCACAATAGGAGGGTAATTGACCTAGTATAATCACGCTGATCAGAAGGGTTGGTATAGGTTTTTTATTTAGTTTTCCTTCCCTTGCTTAGCTGCTATCTGCATATTATATCTCTTAATCGTCTTTACGACACCCACAGGCAGATTTCGGGGTGCTGAATTGTATTCTTACGCCGTCACCACATCGCAGCACACGCTCGAGGTGTGTGCTGCGTGGGAGGGGGAGCGCCGTGAACTCGTCGCGATTATCGGTGCCGACCTGACGCTGTCGACCATCGCCAGGGACATGCTCGACAGCGTCAGGAACTGGGACGCGGTCGCCGCCTTCTGTGAGGCCGTAATCTCATGGAAGGTGGCGACGGATCGTGTGCGAGTAGAGCTCCTATTTGGCGACACGTTCCGCCACCGGCGACTCGGGCGGCGTAGGCGCGAGTATCTGCGCCTAATGCCGCCCTAGCCGAGGCCGCGGGTGATCGGACCGGGGAATTGTCCGTCACCCGCAGAGAAGCTGACCGTGCGACGGCGACCGACGTCCCAGGACGTCGAGAGGTGACGTTACCCGAAAGGGTATTCCGTCGGGCCGACCACTGACGACAAGTCACATCTGCTCCGGTGGTCGGCCCAACAACGAGGTGACGTGCCCGCGCGCCGTCCTTTCATCGCCCCGGATAGATCGGACCGCGCGTGCGCGGTCCCCACATGGAAACGCCGTCACCACATGGAAAAAAAAAAACAAAAACACAGTAAATACTATATCGGTAGCTATGTCTATGTCACTGTATCTGTGCCGATAGATGTGCAAAACAAGATATATGTCAAAACGATATCTGTGGCGATAGATGTCAAAACAAAATTTTCAAATATACATAAAAAAATTTGCCTCCCGTTCTGGAGGAGGCCCGAGCCCAACAGTGGGACGTATGTGGGCTACGATGATGATGATGGTGAACAACTGTTTGTTCAATTTAAAGTTTTCACTTCTGTCGGCAGTCCTCATGACTGCTTTGTGTTCCTTTTTTATAACAATTACACCTATGAGTCATTTGTTGAAAGTGGATATGGATGGTGAATCCTTTATATCTTTTTATTATAGAACGCAGCTCAGGCCGACTATCTAATAACTACAGTGAAAGCAATAGACGAGGACAGCGGTGAGAACGGTCGTATCTCATATTACCTGAAAGAAAACAACCAGAATGTAGGTGAAACAGCCGAGTTCAGCCTCGACAAAGATACGGGAGAGTTAAGAACTAAAACGTTCCTTGATAGGGAGCATAAGGCCGAGTATCAGGTAAGCAAAATTTAACTTGTCATCATCATTAATCCTCTGTATAGTAATTCAAGTTTCTTCCCGTTTTCATGGAGGACTGACGGCGCACCCGCTGCCCTGCTCCATCTGAGGCGACAGAAGGGCGGCGTGCGACCCCGTAATCCACCCATAGCACGTCGCTTTCGTCGTTGGGCCGACCACCGGTGCAGAGTTCCTTGACTTCAGTGGTCGGCCCGATGGAATACCCCGAGGGAGTGGAATACCCTCTCCCATCGACGCCTCCTTCCCAAGACTCCCATCGCTGTCGGGAGGCTAGCCTCTCCGTGGGTGCCGGACTAAATCCACGGTCCGGTCACCCGCAGCCCCTGCTAGGGCGGTATCAGGTGCAGGTACTCACGCCTGCGCCGCCCCAGTCGGCGGCAGAGGACCATGTCCGCGTGAAGGCGTGGTCGATACTTTGAGAAGTCCGCGCGTGACTGCACAGATTGCGTAGTGGTTAGGATATCCACCTATCGTGCCAGTGTTGTGGGTTCGAACCCCACGCAGGACAACACTTTGCGCAGTCCACAAATTGTTGTTCTGAATCTGGATGTAATTTGTGGCCGTTTATTATATGTTTGTAAGTCCCCCGCAACATAAGGATTATTTCCTAAGTGCAGGGTGCTGACTTAAAAAAAAAATACTACGCCATTTATGCAGTCAAATTTGCAGCGGATGTTTTTTATTTGCAGTTAGTGTTAGCTGCTGTTGACAACGGTACACCGGCTAAGTTCGAGACACTACAACTTTTGACAGTGGTGCTCGCTGATGATGATGACAACATACCACGGTTCACATCACCACGTTACACGTTCAGCATCAAGGAAAACCTGTTACCGGGGGTTATTATAGGTAAAACATTTTATATACCTACATTATTTTTGTAATAATAGTTTTTATCACGACCACGAATCGGACGACACAGCGTAGGACGACCCTCTACTAGGTAGGGATGGCGATCCGAGATCGATTAATCGAATAATCGATTTTTCAGAACCAGGAAATCGATACGAAGCACTGAATCGATTCGGTGAATCAATACTTTACCCTAGAGAATTGTCAATCGATTTTTTCTGACCCCTTAATACTAAGTTTGTTATTATTTTATACTGTATTATAAGATTAATAACACTTTCAGATTTCTTAAAAAAAGCTTATCACATATTTACTCTCCCGATTTTCTTCAAAAAACGAAAAAAATGCCCGTCTAAAAGAAAAAATTGATAGATGAATGGATGGATGCCCGATTAATCAAATCGGGAATCCATTCATCAGACCTCAATTTTTGATGTGAAACATCTATAGGCGAAGGTGACCGCGTTCGTCGCGTGGCGATTAACGCCACGCCTCGCGGCCCCCTCTTAATTAACTATTAAATATTTTTTTGTGTGTGTGCGTGTGTAGCTATTGGTCGCAGATGACAGCTTAGCGCGGTTAATGGGTGAGCACGGATGGCTTTTTTTTTGTTGTGTGTGTGTAGCTGTTGGTCGCAGATGACCTTGACAGCTTAACGCGGTCAATGGGCGAGCGGAAGGCTCTCAACCCGGTAAGTAAGTTAAGCGAACATCGCCCGAGGGCTCCCCCTGTGGGGAACGGACCTCGGCTCGGAGCGTCGCTGAAAGCAAAGTGGGCGTGGCCACGTTTAGGTTAATGACTTTTACGCGGCGCGGTTTTTGACCTCGACGGCGAGGCCGATACCGCGGAGTTTTATTTGTTATCGCTGCGCGAGCTGTGTAGGCCCTTTCTTGGGCGATCGTAATAGCGTCATTCTCTTCTTCAAGAAGATGACGAGGACGTCGGACCGCGGATATTTTTAAGGGGACGTAGTCTACCGCCCCAACCACTAGTGGATTGGGGTGACTCGTGGCAGAGAGTGCGGATGACTCTCAACCCGGTCACTATTAAATAAATGTCTGGATTCACATATCTACTTTTTTGTAACGAAACCATGTAATGGTGCGATTTAAAATTTTGTACAATACCATCTAGTGAACTCAAAGTAAATTTTCACCTATAATGTATATTAATGAAAATAAATGTTTATTGGATAAAAATCATCATTTTCTGGAACAAAATCGCGATATTTTATTAATACTTTATGGCATATTAGTTTATGTCGTAATGTGTTTTATTATGCCATGTAATTTGTTACATCAATGTTTTTTGCATATATACTTGTTTTATAAATTCATGTATAATAACTTCATAATATAAATATACCAGTAGGTATGGTATTTAGTTTACTTTCAGTTACGAAAAATGGAGAACCGTTTTTTATAGGCTTTTATTAGTTTCAGCTGGTAGTATTCAGGTGGTAGTTGACTGGTAGAGAATGCCTTTGGCATTAAGTCCGCCATTGCATTGTTGCATGAAGATTAATAAATAAAATAAATAAAAAATATATATATGTATATATATATATATATATATATATATATATATATATATATATATACATATATATATTTATATCTTTGTATGTCAGCGACACCTTAGGAATTGGATTTTGACTCACTTTAAACAGTCCGATTTCAGTTAAAATTTGTAAACTTTGCAATTTCTAAAATTGCAAGGACCAATGATGCTAATAATTTAGATAGTTTGTCTTATTATCATTACAGGATTAAAGGTTTCTTTATTAAATATATTGAAGCTGAGAGTTGGTCGTAAGCTCGATAGATGCCACATACATGTATTTGTATCCTAAATCGCACACTTTATGCAAAAATAACGTCTGAACGGATGAATGTATTTCATTTTTTATAGGCTTTTATTAGTTTCAGCTGTATATTTGTTTGTATGTCACCGCCTCTTTAAGAATTGGAATTTTCGCTCCCTTGGAACAGTCAGATTTCATTTAAGATTTCTAAAGTTAGCAAGAATCAATGACGTTAAAATAATTTAAATAGCTTGTCTTATTATCATTACAGGATTAGAGATTTGTTTATAAAATATATTATAGCTTAGAGTTGGTCGTTAGCTCGATAGATGCCAGTAGTGGTTTATAAATCGCATTTGTCGTGCAAAAGAACGTCTGTGAACGGATGAAATAGAAGGTTAATTACTTTTGCACTAAATGACATTACGTACCATAAATATGAGCCGTAAAATCAATTTTAAAATGGATAATTTATTCGAGACGATACCTGCCAATAAGTACTTATTGACTAAAAGTATCGAATACAGAAGTGTCGGTATCGAATGCAAAGTATCGAGTCCAAAATATCGATATCGAAAGTACTCGATACCTAAAGATAAAGTAAATAAAAGTACTCGATACTTTAATCAATACGTTACTTATCTTTCGATACTTCTCATGAGTTCAGTATCGATACTTTATATTCGATACCATGTCTACTCGTACAAAATAGTTTCGATGTTTCACATCTGCCAGGCGTCCTGAGCGACGGCTCACTTTTTTTTTGTGAATCTTTGGATGACAATTGGAATCGATTCAATAATTGTGACAAAAATTTCGCGAGCAAAAGACCTTACGCGACTGCTGTACCGTATCATTTCATTACCTGAGCCCATATAAATTCCACTGGTAGGTTCAGTGGGCCTACTCTCGAAATTGATTCTAATTTCGAATCTGATTCAATTTCAATCTCACCAAATTTATATTTCGTACTCCGAGAATGAATTCTTCGCAATTGCCATTGTTAATTTCACCAAATGTACCGTATTTCCTTACCTTAAATTAATAACGTTATCGAACTCGATCACCACAAAGACGCTTTCTTAAAATTATGCATCATTCACGATTTTAAACAACGTCAAAATCACGTCGGGAGTAGCAAATATTTGACTTAATCGACGAGAGTCGAATTCATTTAGTTTAAAAAAAATCCACCAAATCTGATTACAATCGTGCGCTAGTGTCGCTTTCAATAATACCGAATTTGCTAAAATTCGAGCGGCGATTGGATTTAGGATTGGAATCGAGATTCAAGAGTAGGCACACAGATCTCTTCTACAATGGGAGGGAATTTCAGCTACTATATCACACTGGTCAGACGTGTGGGCAGTGTTTTATGTCGAGTTTGCCTTCCCTTACGTTGATGTTTTCTAAGATACAATAATCTTACGTGTAGTGACCGAATAAGAATACAACACATCACATCGTGTATTCTCCATGGGTGTTGTAAAAGATGCCTAAGAGGTTTACATAGAGTTGAGTCAGCTCGTAGTCAACGCGTACGAGAGCGTAAATAAAACTATTGCTCAAAATTTTGCTCTATGTCATATGGAAATTATATATATATATATATATATATATATATTGCTGGATTATGGATGGATAGAATAATGACGATGTTATATCCTACTATGGGAACGTAGACAATTAAACATACTAAATATTTAAGAGAGATGGGCATCTTGAAAATACTACGCCTGAATACAATTGGGTCTTAATCTATACCAATTAATGAAATTGGAGTGTCTGTCTGTAATGTCAAAATAATAGGTTTTTTTCATGCTCACACGGTTATTTGAACGACATCTATGCCTAAAATAGCAATTAAAAAATGTTTGTCTGTCTGTCTGTTTGTTTGTCTCGGGTAATCTTCAAAACGGCTGGACCGATTTCAAAAATTCACCAATGAAAAGCTATAATATCAGGGCGTAAACTAGGCTATATTTTATCTAGATATTCCCACGGAAACTGGAACTACGCAGGAAAGACGAACGAAACCGAAGCGAAGCGAGGGTAGGTTGCTAGTTTGAACACTGAGAGGGGAAGTGGGTTGAAAATTGAAAGAAACCCTATTGAAATACCATATTGAAAAAAAATTACCTATCGGATGAACTGCCTCCATATTTATTCATCAGCTTATTAACAACCATTGTTGAAATCTGTTCATACCAAGGGATCATAAATGCCACGCTTGGCGTATTGGTTGCCTATCGCAGTCGGTGTTATAGCTTTATAAAGCGGGTTTCATTTTCTTGGTAATCAAGCACACGATTAAGGGGTGGTGACATTGTATTCGTATCCCTTTATTACACGGGGATCTTCCTTCACAGTGGGAGACAAATTGTCTTACTACATTACACCAGTATGTTAAATAAGCTAAGTATACTAAGTTATCAGGCCGCGGGTGACTGAACCAAAGAGTTAGTGCGTCAACCGCCGAGAGGCTGATCATGCGAGAAAAGACCGACGTCGTCCCCGAGGGTGGGACGTCGGTCGCTGAGAGGGTACTCTTCAGGGACAATTCCGTCGGGCCGACTACTGACGAGAAGTAACCCTGCTTCGGTGGTCGGTCCAACGCCGAAGGCGACATGGAAGACGAAGTTCGTGTGGGTTGCGGGTGTGCGTGCCTACGCCCTTCTGTCGCCCTGGACGGAGCGATGCGTGGAATGCGCCGACCGCAACCAACCCGTCAAAAAAAAGTATACTAAGTTGTTATTTTACAATTACAGGCACAGTCAAAGCTATAGATAAGGATTCAGGTGATAACGGAAGAGTGTATTACCACGTGTTGGAGGGTAACCAGGAGGGGGCCTTCACCGTTGACAGGACTCAAGGCACTATAAGAGCGAATATTAGTTTCGACAGGTAAGGCCTAATATATTTTTTGTGTCTTTGATCCTTCAGTGATGCGCGGATGCCCCTTAAACTTAAGGGGAAAATATGCAAGAGCATCATTAGACCTGTTGTTATGTATGGTTCTGAATGTTGGGCATTGAAGAAGACGAATGAGAGAAGACTGCATTCTACTGAGAGGCGTATGTTAAGATGGATGAGTGGAGTTACAAAGTTGGATAAAATAAGAAATGAGTATATCAGGGGAAGTCTGAAAGTGGCACCAGTGGTAGAGAAGATTAGGAGCGCGAGATTGTCTTGGTATGGACACGTGATGAGGAGGGATGAAGGGCATGTGACAAGGAGGGTTGTCAATATGTTTGTGGATGGATGTAAAAACCGTGGCAGGCCTAAAAAGAGATGGATGGATAGTGTGAATGAGGATATGCGTGTGAAAGTAGTGAGTGCAGATATAACGGCTGATAGAAGGCTATGGAAGGTAAAAACATGTTGTGCCGACCCTTCTTAGCGTGGGACGAGGGCAAGCAAATGAATGATTAATGATCCTTCAGTGACTTACTACACAGAATATCTGATTATACAGTATTTACTTTCATTAAAAAGAATTCTTAGCTTGAACAATAGTTTACCACTGATGACAAGTCACCTCTGCTCCGGTGGTCGGCCCAACAACGAGATGACGTGGGTGCCAGTGGGTTATGGGCCCGCGCGCAGACTTTTCATCGCCGCGGACGGACCAGACCGCGCGTGCGCTTACCACAGCCCACCCATTAATAAAAAAAAAGCTTGAACAATAGTTTAAATAACTAAATTTACTTATATATCTTATATTGTTTTACGTCTTATATTTGAAGAAAGAATCAGATGCAAAAACGACAACCATTTCTATGGAGGGTAGAGGTAAGGAGCGCCGACTCAGTGTGTGAAAAAGTGTCCGTAAAACAGAGGCGAATAAAAGTGGCACTATTGTAGAGTTAGTATCAATTTAAAAAAAGGGCCAATAGTTGTAAGAGTTGGATATCGAACTTTTTCACTACACACATTTTTTCCATTGTGACAAATAATTTTAAAAAAGGTTTTTCAAAATTCTAAACGATATATACAGGGTGTATCAGGTTATGGGGCAACTGGTCAAAAGGGAGCTAGGCAATGGTGGTAGGAACCCATGAAAAAAATTTTAACGAAAAATATCGATTCGTTAAGGAATTAAAGATATGTAAAGTTATCAATTTTGTCATCGCTTTTTCGTGTAAATCCGATTGAAACGTGTAAAGTCAATGATACTTAATACGGAACATATTCATACTGTGTTAAATGTTCATTAGAAATTGAATAAATCAATGATTACGTTCGCATAAGCATGACAAACTTCGCTTTAAAACAGCTGATCGGCCGATGACCGTTGACGGCTTGCCGTTGTTACCTACGCTCATTGAAGCGTTTGCGCAATTCTAGGTATGTATGAATGAAATCATACTGTCGAAGCTTTACATGCCTACATGTATTCTGTCTGTACATGTCTACATAATACGTAACATTTAAGGCATAGACTCTTAGACACATTTTTTTGAAATCACTATAACTTTTATGTTATATTGTTTTTTGTGTAATGTACATTCTAATTACGATCTATGACCGTTAAACTACTACATACTCGAACAGTTGTCCCATAACCTGATACATCCTATATATTTACTAAAAATCATTTTAGACTCCGTGAGTAGTTTACGTTTTATTTACGGCGGTTTCATTAACTACTGTAGTTACTCGAGATATTTAATATTATTTCTACTCAGCACACTTCACTTTGTCTACAGCCGCTAAGTTCATATCGAACCCAAATCTACACAAGCGCCATTCTGGTCACTTTTTGAACTGTTATTTGATGCTTTCAGCTGGACACTTTTTCAGTTTGGCCTCCATATGAGTCGGTTCTCCTTACCTCTACCCTCCATAACCATTTCCCACATACCAATCTCCATCTAAACTCGGCACTATTTCCAACTCAACGTTTTCGCATAAGCTGTTCTGAAGTCTGCATTGCATCTTTTAATATTATTTTTGAATGATGATCATAATACTATATGAATTTTTAATTTTTAATTATGACATAACGACACCATATTGTATAATAATTTGTAATAGGAAACAGCATATTAAAATTCTAAGGCTAACAAAGATCATTTTTAGTTTTACGAGCGTAATCGTGCGAGATCATTACATACAGATATGCAGACATCTTCGTTAGGTCCTTTTAAATCTAAATGAAAACTACTAACATTAAATAAAATATCGTCATCATTGTCTCACCTCATACATGACCCGCTGCTGGGCTTTGAGGCTCCTTCCCAATAGAGAGGAAATTTATCAACTACGTCATGCTGGTCAGACGTATTGGCATATAGTTTTATTTCGAGTTTTCCTTGCATTGCACAGATGCTATATGGATATTATATTCCTCAGTCGTCTTTTACGACATCCACGGGTAAGATAGTGAGTGGTGAATGAAAAATACAATTTATTTTTACCCCGTCATTATACGAAAAGGAATTACGACTACTTTGAAGCAAATATTCATGCTAAGCCCACTGAACGATACGTGACAGCGAAGTAACTACATCTTACAAGTTAACTACATTAACCAAAACGAAAATCCATATAAATTTTAACACTTCCTCTACAATATAAAGGAGGTTGACCTACTATTCTGCACTCGATTCGTCAAGACATTGGCATAAAAATTTTGGATAAGAAATGCCTAGTTGTCTATCACGAAAAATTAATATGGTTGGTATTATTGAAAGATTTTATTTTGGTCTTTACAAATGCAAGATTATTGCATGTATAATTTTATAACGAAAATTAGAAGTGTGACAAAAACTGAAATGTTTTTACGGCGACAATAAAGCTTACACCTTGCTTCGATAGATGGCGCTATATAAGTTTCTGCATCGCATTATGGTTTCGTTACAAACCTGGTCACTTATATTTCTGAATAGAGTTTTCGTTTAGACCGGGTTTGGCATAAGCGCTCAATTTACACATTATATTAATTAACAATCCCCGAATACTTCATTCCAATAATGCATGACTATCTGAGTCATCGCTTGGCATGCGTAACCCAACGATAATCCTTGCGTTAACTCAGGCGCAGTAGACTGCGCCGGCTCATTGCGCTAACTCAAAATTAGACATGGGTTATAACAGGACAAACGTAATATCTGTTATTTCTGTTACTGTTACGCAATAATAGCAGGTACCAATTTCTGTTATTAAATAACAAGTGTTATTTTTCAATCATGGCCCATTAGTAGGGACACGATATCGAACGGAAAGTATCGATACTGTACTCATGAGTAGTATCGAAGAAAAAGTATCGTACTCAATAAAGTGTCGATACTCTAAAGTATCGAGTACTATGTACTTTACCTGGAATCTGTCGTTGAGGAGTTCTTTTTTTTGGGCATCTGACGGATTTTATTACCTATTATCCCGAAGTTTCTGCGGGGAACATGTTAATTTTTTTTTTTAGAAACCTTCTGGAGCTGTGCCTTATACTATAGGATTACGAGCAAGTAAATACTCACAATATGTATGTATGTAAGTTATAGTGAAACTTAGCTAGGGTTAACTTTTATAAACTATGCAAATTGTTTGACCCATTTATATTAAATCTTGTATCTTTAAACGAGCTATATATATATAATCTGAATCTCGGCAACGGCTCCAACGATTTTCATGAAATTTAGCCTACTAGAGGTTTCGGGGCCAAAAAATCGATCTAGCTAGGTCTTATTTATAAAAAGTATTGTTTTGTCGGTGTTTTTAGCTAATCCATAAAATGACATAAAATGTCATTAGAATAGGATTGTAAATTTAGCCATCGCCAATCATTATTAAGTTGCATTCAAACAGCCTGAGATCGAATCTCAGTGTTATTATCCTGTTCTTTAATTTTTGATATTTTTTTTAATTCTTTCATCATTTTTATTTATTTGTTAATAAATATCTAAATATGTTCGCTAAAATACCATTTACAAAAAAATATAAAAATTATATCGAGCAATGCTCGATCGACCAGATGTTACATACCTACTTAAGGAAGCAACGCTTGACAACAAAATAATATAAGACAATAAAATAATCATGCCAACATTAGTTCTGCAGTGTTTCCGAACACAAAATATGTAAACAGATAACTCATAATACGAAAAGAAATACTTGTCACTTTTTAAGGATGATATGTGCTAGAAAGAGTACAATTTCTATTTTGCTGGTTATTACACTTAATGCTTCTCGTTTTAGCAACAGTCTATCAAGTAGGTGTGAGCGAGATAGATTAATCAATCAAATAACAGATCATACGATCTAATTAAAAAGTCAAAATTCAACAATGATATGTTCTTGTTAGATTGTAATTTCTATTTTTCGGGTTATAATAACACTAGATGCTTCTCGTTTTAGCAACAGTCTATCAAATAGGTGTGAGCGAGATAGATTAATCAACCAAATAACAGATAACACGATCTAATTAAAGAGTCACGATTTAACAATGATATCTTCTTGTTAGATTGCAATTTCTATTTTTCGGGTTATAGCACTAGATGCTTCTCGTTATAGCAAATAGTCTTTCAAGTAGGCGTGAGCGAGATAGACTAATCAATGAAATAACAGATAACACGATCTAATTAAGAATTCGCTTTTCAAAGAGGATTTCTTCTTATGAAACGACATACTATAATTTTGGTTTAATTCAAATAAATACTACGTGTCCCGTTTTAGCTTATGACAATATTACACAAAAGACAAAGACAAGAATAGTTGTTTTGTTTTTTATTGACTGTTCTGACAGAACAGAACAGTTCTGTTATTTCAAGCTATGTAGGTACTAACATAACAGCCGGACTAGACCGGCTGTTATCGATGTATTATAAATGTTATTTTTTAACAGATATAATGACCTTGCAAGAACAACTGTTATCTGTTATCTTCAAATACTTGTGATTTATATATGTTATGATAAATACGCCTCACTCCTACTCAAAATTGCGCCATGGCGCAACAAAATGTAAACACGACCGAGTGAGCTACGAATGAAATGTGCGCCATCTGCGCCACTGCGGGTATAACTCCATTTCTAACTCATTGCGTCATGGCGCAACACATGAAACAACCGAATAAGCAACTAAATGCGCACCTAGGTATAACTCAATTTTTAAAAGCGTTATTTACACTTCACAGAGTTGTTCGACCTTGAGTTTTTCGGCGGGAATATGGGAGTGTCATGTTACGCTCTTGAATGAAGTTTTTTTTTTTTTTTTTTTGTGAGTGTTTAGCTGTTGGCCGCAGATGGCCTTGACAGCTTATCTCGGACTATAGGTGTATGGGTGAGCGCTGAGGGCTCTCAACCCGGAGAAGAGTAAGCTAAGCGACATCGCCCAAGGGCTCCCCCTGTGGGGAACGGACCTCGGCTTGGGGCGTCCCTCCCATCCTCTCAAGGCCGGTGTCCCACAGGGCTCGGTCCTCGCCTCATTTTTGTTTACGCTGTATACAAGCGATTTACCCAAGTTTACTCGTGTGCACACGGCGCTTTACGCCGACGATACCGCACTCTATTGTGCAGGTATGTCCCCGACAACCGTAGTCAATACACTCCAAAAAGCGGTTACCGCCCTTGCCAATTGGTATAGGAAATGGAGAATAGAAATTAATCCCGAGAAGAGCCAAGCGGTCATGTTCACTAAACGAACTGCCCGTCTGTGCTCTCCGGACAGCATCCCTCCTCTCACTCTCTTCGGCCGACCTGTCTCATGGAGCAGAGAGGCCAAGTACTTAGGTGTGACCCTTGATATCCGACTCACTTTCCTGTCCCACTTGAAGCGGGTCCGCGCGCGCGCCGCCTTCGTGATGGGACGCCTTCACTGCTTATTAAACGCAAAGTCAAAACTATCACTTAAAAATAAAGTCCGATTATACACTACCTGCATACGGCCGATCATGACGTATGCCAGTGTAGTGTTCGCGCACGTTAGGCCAAACAGGATTCACAGGTTACAAACACTACAAAATAGATTCATGCGACGGGCAACGGGAGCACCGTGGTTCGTACGTAATGTCGATTTACACATCAACCTCGAATTGCCGACCATCAGGCAGTATATGAAGCGTTGCTCCCAGCGCTATTTTGACTCTGCCATGACTCACCCCAATCCACTAGTGGTTGGGGCGGTAAATTACGTCCCCTCAAAAATAACCGCGGTCCGACGACCCCGTCATCTCCTTGAAGAAGGGGATGATGCCATTACGATCGCCCAAGAAAGGGCCTACACAGCTCGCGCAGCGATAACACATAATACTCCGCGGTATCGGCCTCGCCGACGAGGTCGAAAACCGCGCCGCGTAAAAATCATTAACCTAAACGTGGCCACGCCCACTTTGCTTTCAGCGACGCCCCGGGCCGAGGTCCGTTCCCCACAGGGGGAGCCCTCGGGCGATGTTCGCTTAACTTACTTACCGGGTTGAGAGCCTTCCGCTCGCCCATTGCCCGCGTTAAGCTGTCAAGGTCATCTGCGACCAACAGCTAAATACACACAAAAAAAAAAAAAAAAGATTAGACCCGGATCTAGTCCTCGTGGCCAACTGACTCCCTTATCGACCTCGCGGGATTCCGCCAAGTCGCCGCAGAGTTAGGGAGAAACGAGGGTAATAACTAATGGTGTAAAAGTAACGAAAGAAACCGTACCCGTATGTATTCGTTACTAGAAGAATGAGTACTCGTTACTTTCGTATCGTTACGTTACTCGTTACTTCTTATACCTGTATCTTAGGACACCGAATCGAGTCGTATTCCGTACCCTTACACTACAGTATAACGTCGCGGCATAGGAACATTCGTGATTTGTAGAATACATTTGTATACCAAGCTGCGTAAGGTGCATTTTCCACTTTACCGTATGTTGAATCCGATTTGTGTTAAAGTTATTCTAAGTTTAGATTCATTTAATAGGTAACGTGTAAAACTACAAATGAATTATTAACAGAATCTACAAAATTTACAATGGATTTATTATTTTAAAAATGTTGACATAAGCTCATTGCTTATGTTATTTCCAATCTTAAACTTTGTCTACAAACACAATACATTCAATAAACAATAAAAAAATTTAACGACGAATTACCAGAGTATATTTTACTTATCAAACAAACATCGTTCTTTGTAACGTATATCTTTAAATTAACAGAATAAGCGCACAAATGCATAATATAATACGATCAGCAAACGTTACCGGTATTAACGTTACTTGTGTGAACTAAAACATTGTGGGTACCCATCATACGAAACATGCGAGTAACGAAATGGATTCGTGAGTAACGTTTCGTTACTTCGTACTAAATGGCGCACCCGTTACTCAGTACCGAATACATACGGTTTGCTACAGTTCTAGACTAATAACCTCTCTCTCCTAAACGGTGCCATTAAATTTTTACCCCTACTCGAAGGTTTTGGGGTCCCTTAGCTATAAACAAAAATGGATAAGCACACTCTAGAGATGAGATATACTTGCAAAATCCCATACCAGGGCTTCTAAGTACGAGTACATAAAAATACCAGGGTCGAAAACCAGGTTTTAAAATACTTGAAAGTATTAAACTATGTTAGTATCAAGGAGGACTGCTAAGTTCTATGCATACTAAACATACCTATACATACTTAAAATATTTACTAAACAGAAAACTTTGTATGGATTCTAGTTTTTGTGCTGCAATTTTGAACGGTTTTTGTTTATGAAATGAAATCTTTCCTTCCTACTTTTTATTGCACTGTACTTGTACTGAGTACTGAGCCCCGCGCTGCTTGCGAACGTGAGTATTTACGCGGCTGGATACTTTAAAGTGTCCAGGCGCGGCGGCGGGGCGACGTCCATATTTGAAAATACTTGCATAGAAATTTGACCCTTATTCCATGTGGTCGTAATAAAAATCGTGTCAAAATCGTATGAATAAAAAAGTACTTTCAAGTTCAAAGTATTTTTCATTTACAAATTAGATTGTTTCTTATTTGCATTGTTATACAGATCGTTTTCCTGTGCAAGTATTTTAGGTGTACTGTTTCAAGTTCGTAGCACATTCGACTTATAGCAAATACTTTAATACTTGCAAGTATTGACTGTTCGTACCAGGGCGCCCTACTTCGAAGGGAAACCCTGGTTTTAAAACCTGGTAACGTAAATACGTCTCATCTGTAATACCAGGGCTTCAAAGTACGAGTACATAGAAATACCAGGGTCGAAAACCAGGTTTTAAAATACTTGAAAGTATTAAACTATGTTAGTATCAAAGGACTGCTAACTTCTATGCATACTAAAAACATACCTATACTTAAAATATTTAGTAAACATATTTGGTATGGATTCTAGTTTTCGTGCCGCAATTTTGAACGGTTTTTGTTTATGAAATGAAATCTTTCCTTCCTACTTTTTATTGCATTGCACTTGTACTGAGCCCCGCGCTGCTTGCGAACGTAAGTATTTACGCGGCTGGATACTTTAAAGTGCCATGCGGGGCGGCGTCCATATTTGAAAATACTTGCATATGAATTTGGCCCTTATTCTATGTCGTCGTAATAAAAATCGTATAAATAAAAAAATACTTTGAAGTTCAAAGTATTTTTCATTTACAAATGAGATTGTGTTTCTTATTGTCATTGTTATACAGATCGTTTTCCTATGCAAGTATTTTTAGGTGTACTGTTTCAATTTCGTAGCACATTCGACTTATAGCAAATACTTTAATACTTGCAAGTTTTGTCTGCTCGTACCAGGGCGCGGTACTTTAAAGGGAAACCCTGGTTTTAAAAACCTGGTAACGTAAATACGTCTCATCTGTAGCACACTCTCGGCAGAGTCAAACCACGACACCTAAAGATAGGTACATGTAACGCGAATAGCCTCTGCCCACAGAGGGACGAGTTAGGTACATTCCTTAGGGAACACCAGCTCGACATTCTTATGGTACAAGAGACGTTTCTCAAACCTTTCAACAAGGACCCTAGAATTGCGAATTATAATATAGTTCGTAATGATAGGGTCACTTCGCAAGGAGGGGAAACACTCATCTACTATAGGAGGTCGTTGCACTGCACGCCTGTGGATCCGCCACCTCTGGTGTACATTGAAGCGTCAGTATGCAGAATAGCGCTCACCGGCCATCAGCCAATTACATTTGTCTCGGCTTACCTGTCACCCGAAAGTAGGGACGGTAAACATTTAGTGTAGAGCGATCTCAAGGCATTGCTTGACTTGGGCGGCGCCGTCATTATTGGCGGTGACCTTAACGCCAAGATCACCTCATGAAACTGTCATAGTTCGAACGAGTTGGGCTACTGCCACGACTCACCCCAATCCACTAGTGGTTGGGGCGGTAAACTACGTCCCCTCAAAATATCCGTGGTCCGACGTCCTCTTCAAGAAGATGACGCTATTACGATCGCCCAAGAAAGGGCCTACACAGCTCGCGCAGCGATAACACAAAAAACTCCGCGGTATCGACCTCGCCGTCGAGGTCGAAAAGCGCGCCGCGTAAAAGTCATTAATCTAAACGTGGCCACGCCCACTTTGCTTTCAGCGACGCCCCGAGCCGAGGTCCGTTCCCCACAGGGGGAGCCCTTGGGCGATGTTCGCTTAACTTACTTACCGGGTTGAGAGCCTTCCGCTCGCCCATTGACCGCGTTAAGCTGTCAAGGTCATCTGCGACCAACAGCTACACACACAACAAAAAATAAAAAGTTTTCTGGTTGGGAAAGGTAGGAGTAAGCTGGACTTACCTACTAAATATTTTTTGTATTAATCCTGTGGCATCACAGCCGTTAGATGTAGTAGTAGATTTTTTTTATGTTAAGGAATTGTTGATGTTTAATATGTTTATGAACGATACATCGATGTTTTGTTTGCATCCCTAGCGATGAGCTGGAGCAGTTTTTGAAACAAGCTATTGCAGTAGCGAGAATATCGGGTTATGTTTGTTATATAGTTAACTAAAGTATCACTAGGGACACTATATCGAACACAAAGTATCGATACTGTACTCATGAGTAGTATCGAAGAAAAAGTATCGTACTCAAAGTACGATACTCCAGAGTATCGAGTACTGAGTACTTTTGCTGTCATCTTTCGTGATCAGCTTTTTATTTTTTTTTAAGTGATTTGATCGTCTGTGAACGGATTAAAATATTGTGAGCCACATTTTAGAAGGTTCATTATGTTTGAACTACATGGCGTTACCAACTACTAACTATGGATACTCACTACTGTCATGGAAGTAATAAGTAACTACTACATACAACAGGAATAAGCTGTTGTCGCAAAATTGAAGCCGAGCGAAAGCTCAGTAACTGCACCTCTTTTTTTTTTATTGCAAGCAGTGGCAAACAAGCAAACAGTACACCTCATGGTAGCTATTGCTGCCGCTCATGGACCTTTACAAGGCCGCTGCCTACCGCGAAGAAAGTGGAGAGAGTGTGAATGCGTGCATTGAGGTTCGGTGATACCAAAGTCACCACCAAAATCCTCCACACGCAAACACCCTCAGAAAGTTTATTTATTTATTTAATACACAGCTATCATTACAGGTATTACAACCCAATTCGATAGAGGAAGACAGTCTTAGTAAATACAAACATATAGTAATAATTATAAATAACACAAAATTCTTATATCTATTTACTTAAAATTAAAATAGCTGTACGTGTGAATTCGTTCAGTGAACACGAAAATATATCAGTGTGCGTGTGTGACACAGCGTTAAGCACATGTAGAACGCGTGTGAGTGGTGCTTGCTGTAACAAGTTGGTGCGAGACCGTGGCACGTCCAAGAGTGGAGGCCGCCGCCGCCTACCAACGTACTCGTCTGGTACATACAGCCGAACCTCTTGCAGAATAGCTGGGTTGTGGATTAGGCCCCGTAACACTTTAAATACATACATGACAAGAGCCATTTTTCTTCTTATTTCTAATTTGTAGTAACCTACCATACCTAATATAAATGCAGTCGGATATAATAATGGGTATCCTGGATATACCCCGAACTGTTTTGAATATAAAAATCTTAAGAATTTATTTTGTATGCGCTCCATCATTATTATATATTTAGTTTCATGGGGAGCCCACACTGCCGAATTGCATTCTAAGTGACTTCTAACTAATGTCTCGAATAACGCCTTTAACGCCCTGATATTAGTGAATTTATTTGCTTGACGCAAAACAAACCCCAAGTTTCGGTAAGCCTTCTTGCAAACATCAATAACATGTTGTCTAAAATTTAAATCAGCTGAATACCGAACACCTAAGTCTTTGACTTCAGTAACGCGTTGCAGCAGTTCACCATTTATGTGGTACTGATGATGACTAGGATTGCGCGCTCTACTGAATGATAAAATTGAGCACTTAGACACATTAAATTGCAACTGATTTACCGAACTCCATGCCGCTATACTATTAATATCAATCTGAAGTAAATTATGATCTGTTTCTTCTTTAATTTCTAAAACTAACTTTAAGTCGTCTGCAAATAGCAAGGGAGTAGATGTCTTGACGGTTTTAGGCAAATCGTTGACCATTAAAATAAACAGAAGGGGCCCAAGGTTACTGCCTTGACTAACCCCAGATCGTGTATAGTAGGACTCGGAAAGATATCCACCACAATCAACGTATTGGCGTCTATCTCTTAGGTAACTGGCAAAGAAAGTTAACGTATGTGGAGTGAAACCCGTATTCGCTAGCTTCAAAAGCAGATGGTCATTATGGACCATATCGAATGCTCGCCGAAAATCAAAATAGGCAACGTCCACTTGCCGACCAGCATCGACCCCTGGTACCAATTTTGTCATCAAGTGCAGTAAATTACCTGTAGTGCTCCTTCCAGGGCGGAAACCGTGTTGTGCATCGGATAATTGGGCACTTACCTGTTCATATATGCAGCTGTGAATGGCGGACTCGAATACTTTAGCAGGAGTACAGAGAACCGCAATAGGTCTATAGTCACTGGGTGTTGAACCTGCGCTACCTTTTGGTACGGGTACAACTCTTGTGAGTTTCCAGCAATCGGGAAACACTGCACATTGTATGCATGCATTAAATAAGTGTAACAACGGTTTAATTAATACCGAACTACAGTCTCTAAATATGAACGCTGGTATACCGTCGGGGCCAGAGCTCGTTTTTGGTGGTAAATGAGAGAAAGCACGTTGCACGTCAGCAGCGTTCAAGCGAGCGAGACGCACCAACGCACCTGGCGCTTCTGTTGCCGTCGCACTCGCCGTCGTCACGCTCAGCATAGGCGGCTCCGGGTTATATACAGAATGAAAAAATCGAGCAAATTCATCTGCACATTCCTGTTCAGATAACGTTCGTCCCTCGTTGATTAGTTTCAGCTTTTTTGAATTACCTTTCCTAGATCTCACATAAGCCCAAAAAGCTTGAGGTTCCGTTGCTAAATGATTTTGTACCCGATCGATGTATTGATCAAGTGCTCGGCCCATCTGCGCTTTCACTCTTGCTCTGCACAGTGAGAACGCTTGATAATCACTGTGCAATTTACTGGATTTGTATGTTTTGTGTAATTTGTGTTTAAGCTTAATATTTGTAATTATTTCGGTGGTGTAATACACAGGATAAGAATAACGTCTATCCGTCGAACTGGTTGTCTTACAAGGGACGCAAACATTAAATACTTCGTAAATTTTCTCATATAATAAATTTAATATTAGATCAGGGTCATTTAAACTGTATATTTCGCTCCAATCTATTATAGATATTAAATAATATAAACGGTTAAAATCAGCTTTTTTGAAATTCCATTGTTTTCTAGCTAAGGACTTTTGAGGTTGTCGTATATGTGGTAACATAAGAGAAGATACGGGAGATGCCGAGAGGTTTTCATTCCATTGCGCACCGAAAGATAGACGAACGACAAGTGGGGGGTGATACGCGTCCACGGGTAGCAACGCTTCGTCCGCCAAGCTAACCGCTACACCGTCGCGCGCGCTCAATACAAGATCCAATTGTCTGCCGTTACAATTAGGAACCAAATTACACTGAACAAATTCACAGAACGCTATAAAGTAATCATAATAATTAGTTACATTAGTATTACACGAAAATAAATTAAAATCTCCTAAAACAATCAAGTTATTTCTATATTTAATACACATTTTTTCTAATAAATTAAATAATATCATATATTCACACTCATCAGTTTGTGGCGGAATATAAAGCGTACAACATGTAAATAAGAATCTATTTTGCATATATACAGCAGCACAGATAATTTCAAAACAATACTTGTCTATTTCAAAATTACCGGGCAATGGTAATCGACGTAGCTCCAAACGCGGTGTGGCCACTAAAAGTACGCCACCATGCTTACGTCCATCTGCGCGATCACATCTTAATGTATGCCTTTAAGTACAAACTCAGCATCATGGATAGAATCGTTTAATCCTGTTTCGGTAACCGCAAATATATCTGAACAAGATGATTCAATCAAGGACAAGAATTGCTTAGTTTTTGTCCTTAGCCCTCTGACGTTCTGATATAATATATTTATACACATGCTAGGTTTGCAGTTTAATGGTTTTGGGGCCTCGAAACCAAATCCATTCATTAAACTCTACATTTAATGGCCATATTTCGGGATCACTGAGCTTAGCAAAGTTGGTCTCCGCAACACCAATTTTAAAAGAGGCATAATTCCGTTCAGTCTTTGGTTTTAATTTTTCAACTTCAATTTCAGATTCATTTCCTAGTATATTTTTAATATATTCTTTTACGTTCAACTGCCTTTAAGGATACAATTGACGTATTGCTACCTCTTTTTATAAAGTTATTCTTCTTGCTAGCTGCTAAAAAAAAAAAAAAAAAAAAAAAATCTTATATCCGTGTATCGTATATTGTATAAATCTAGAAAAATAAATAGTAAAAGTGTGTTTTATAAGTTGTACGTATGATGGTTGTGTGTAATATTAACGAACCATGACCGTGTAATGTTATCTTTAAGAAAACTATACGAACTATGACAAAAACATCGAAAAAGTGCAAGTGGATAAAAAACAATTTAAATGATAATATTAATGCCTCAGTGTTATCATACACCTGACCTACTTTATAAAATACTATAACTTTATATTATAACATATTCTATAACAAAACTATAACTTTTTAAACATAGAACAACAAAAAGTGATAACCGTCTGATACCGTTAATTTAAAACTTATGAAAACTTGAGATCATTTTATATTGAGAACAGCGACATCTAGCGACTAAAATCGGCGAATTGTTTTCAAGTATAATATAAAGATATACGTGACCGCAAGATGGCGACCTTTGTATCTTGCTTTAAATGCAAAAAAACAGTGAATATAAAAAATACTGTAATGTGTTTAATTTGTAAACACAGTTATGAATTGAGTTGTGAAGGATATTCAGAACATACTTATCGCCAGATGAACCGGGAATCGAAGAAAAACTGGAAATGCAAATCATGTATTCATAAAAATGCAAAAAACCAGAAGAAAACCTAACAATGTCAAAGCCGCACCCACTCTTTCAAGTCCTACCCTTTCAACACCAGACAATATAAAGAGATCTGAACTCGGGGACAATATACAAGAGAGAGAGAGAACCCACAGTGATTCTAATTTAACCGATACTCAAATGGATACTGATCTTGAATTGTCATATGAATCATATAATACACCCAAAAAACTTTCTAAAAGTACAGATTGCATAATAACTGACACACTGTGCATTTCGGAAATGAAAGAAAAAATATCTGAACTTACTAGTAAACTTGACAGTACAGAGAATGAATTAGAAAATAAAATTCTAGAAAATAATGAACTTAACAAGCAAGTAGAAAAGTTATGCAAGGAGATAACAGTACTGAAATCACTATGCAACTCGTCCTCAATAATTGAGTGTAGTTCATACAGCAGTGCAAAAAAAGGAAGATCTCAAAGATTTCACAATGCATTCTCCACTCCTTCATCCTTAACTCTTAACTCTAATTCTGATCAGCACCATAAGAATAGGATATCATCACTGCAACAGAAGATCACACATTTACAACAGCAACTTGAAGACGCACACCAGGAAATAAAATCCCTTACAAAACGAATAGAGTTGTTAACACAGTCACTACATTGTCATAAAATATATACAGAGCCGCTGACAACATCATCACCATCTACATTGACACACTTACAGGAACAAAGAAGACTAGTAAAAAGTAAATTATGTATTATTAGTAGTAATAAGTACAATGATATCTTATCTATAGCTGAGAATACCTTTCCTAACCACAATTTGTCATTATTTATCTACTAATTGTGGTATAAAAAAACTCATCAGTAATCTCGATGTAAAACTACAGAACTATACTTTGGATGATTATTGCGTTATTTTAATAGGTTATAATGATTTCACAATGACACAAAACTACTCAGCACTAGTATCCTTCCTACGTGATGCCCTAATTGAGATTAATCACACCAATATAGTGCTATGTTTACCGACATACAAATGTACAAACTTCTCTGCACTGTTTAACTGGCGTGTTGAGATATTCAACAATTTGCTTTATCATGACATACAAATATACAATTATGCAATGTTGGTAGACTCTAATCTGAAGTTAATAAATGATTATAGCATGTTTTCAGAGCATAGCGGCATACTCAATAACTATGGAATGACAATTATATTTGACAGCTTAAAATACTATATTTCTGATGACATTTCGTTATACGCAAACAATACTTTTAAAGATTATGACACTAACCACAGAATATCAAATAAAAAAGATCGTAATTCGACAAATATATCTAAACTTTTTCGTCACTAATAGAAAGGAATATACCCTTTTACATCAAAACATAGCCGGTATTCTCCGAAAAAAAGACATGTTTGAAATTAGCTTGAATGACATAAATTGTAATATAGACATAATATGCCTTACCGAAACATTTATGAAAAGAGGTACGGAATCAAATTTATTTTTTAAACAGTACAAGTTAGCTGCTTCCTACTCTAGAATAAACCAACGTAGAGGAGGATCATGCATTTTAGTAAAAAAACATTTTGAGTGTAAAATCCCTACATTTAGTGTACAGCCCATACCGTTGCATTTTGAATACTGCGCAACTGAAATATTACCACTTAAAGTAATGGTAATATGTATATATCGGATACCAAATTATAATGCCAGCTTATTTCTCGAAACCTTAACAAATCTGTTAAATATAGTATGCAAACGAACATTAAAAAATATAATATTATGTGGTGATTGGAATATTGACTTATTAAAAAATAATGAAAATGCGAAAGAATTGATATCTATACTGTCTAATTATAACCTTAAAAATCACATACTAGGCCCAACACGTCAAAGATCTTGCATTGACTTAATAGCTAGCAATCTCACTGACGTTAAATCTCAATTATTTACGCTAGCATTATCTGATCACGAAACTGCACAAACTGTATCTTTTAAACTAAATGAAAGTCCAAAAATACAAAGGCCGTTTTGGTTTGAGAAGAAAAGAGATTATTCCAAACCTAATCTAGATAAATTTATCAACTGTCTGTCGGCTCTCACATTTAATGATGTCTTGAATTCTAATGATACAGAAGAGGCTTTTAGCATGCTTCATGAAATCGTTACATTGTTTTACGATTTATGTTTCCCTGCAATTACTGTAAAAATTACAAAGAAGCCTGCAAAAAGCAAATGGATCTCAAAAGGCCTGATAAAATCATGTAAACAAAAACGCTACCTATACTTGCGATACAAAGTAACTAGATCAAAACTAAATAAAGAAAATTACGTGAATTATAACAAACTCTTAAAAAAATGTATAGATAAAGCTCAAAAAATCGAAAGCCTAAAATATATTAAAAAATCCAAAAATAAATGCAGAGCTGCTTGGAATATTATAAAAAATAATGTATCACAACAAAAGACCGTCAAATATATAGACAGAATCAAAATTAATGACATTGAATGTAATAATCCTATGTTAATAGCCCAGCACTTTAATGATTTTTTTTTAAATATGACATCAAATAATAATAATATTGGACATGATCTTGATTTTATAAATATGACAACCTACCCGAATGTAATTCCGAAAATCTTTGACACTATATTTTTGACTCCTGTAAATAATTTTGACATTTTGAAAACTATTAATTCTTTAAATAATACAAAATCGACTGGTTACGACTATATTAGATCTGACATTTTAAAATTATGTGCTGAATTAGTATCTAATCCTTTATGTCACATTATTAATTTATCTCTTATGCAAGGGCACTTTCCTGCTAGATTAAAATTTTCGGTAGTCAAACCTCTGCATAAGAAGGGTAATGCTAATGACATGAGCAATTATAGGCCAATTACTTTAATACCAATATTATCAAAAATATTTGAAAGAATAATGCACAACAAAATTTATAATTTCTTGGAAAAAAATAAAATTTTAACACCTGATCAAACCGGTTTCAGAAAAAATTGTTCAACCACCTTGGCTGGTTTTAATCTGACTAAAATAATTACTGAGGGTATAAACGAAAAAAACAATATAAGTTCTATATTCCTGGATATGACTAAAGCATTTGACTTTGTAAATCACAAACTTTTATTATTTAAACTTGAAAAATATGGCATTCGCGGTAAAGCACTTGATTGGCTCGGTAGCTATTTGGAGGATCGTTATCAATGTGTAGAAATTAATACTATGACACGTAAATACAATTCATCTGTACGTTCAAACTTTGAATTAATGAGTGGCACTGGAGTGCCCCAGGGGAGTATTCTTGGCCCATTGTTATTTTTAATTTATATCAATGACTTGCCTAGGATAACAGAGCATAACTGCGTACTTTATGCTGACGACATTACCCTTATAATAAAAGATCGCAATAAAAGTAATGTTGAATATCAAATAAACGAAGCACTAGACAAGATTATTAAATGGTTAGATCATAACTATTTAAAAATTAATATAGCTAAAACGAAAATTATACATTTTCAGACCTATAATAGTAAATCAATCGAATTTAATATAGAATATAATGATAAAATTGTGGAGGAGGTAGATGCGACGTCCTTTTTAGGCATCGTAATAGATAAATATATTAACTGGAAGCCACATATCGAGCACCTTTGTTCAAGTCTAGACAGATTTGTCTATGCGTTATATAACTTGAGGCGAATATCAACAATAGAAACAGCTTTAAATGCATATCATGGGTATGTTTCCTCAAAATTAAGATACGCTATTATATTATGGGGTAACTCAGTAGACATAAATAGAGCTTTTATTTTACAAAAAAAATGCATACGAGCTCTGTTTGGACTACAGCAAATGGAAAGCTGTAAAGAATATTTTAAGAAATATGATATTTTGCCCCTGCCGAGTTTGTACATTTATGAAATTTGTATCTTCGTACGCAAACATCTTTATTTATTTTGTAAGCACAACGATGCTGTCACCAGACCAAGTAGACATACACACAAACTGTTAGTACCCAAGCAAAGATTGAGTGTCTTCAGCAAAAATGTTTACTGCATGGCAATACTCATATATAATAAGTTACCAAATAGATTTAAGACAATTAATACATTAAGGACTTATAAATTACAATTATTCAGACTGTTATTAGACAAATGCTATTACTGTATAAAGGATTTTTTAAATGACAAGGAATTATAATGTGCAAAGAGATATAAACTAAATTACATTATAAAATGACTAACTCGCTAATTTTACTAATTCGCTAATTTTACTAATTTATAAAATGACTACATGCTAATGTTACTAAAAACTTTGTAAACTAAATAAATATTTTGTACACCAGTAAATGGTAGAATATGGCTAGTGCTTAAATGTAAGGAACTGTCAACTTTATGTACCCGTATTCTGACAAATAAAAATTATTATTATTATTATTATTGCTCTTTTTAACTTCTATCCAAGTATTACAAGTATCATAATTGCTTTCGGTACCTGCTGGTTTCTTGGCCATCGCCGCGTAGCTATCGTATGCGACTTCGTGGCACACTATCTGTGTTTGCTGACGTATATTATTATTACTTTCATTAATATTACTTTTGGATATTGATGAAACAGAAGCTATTGATACTGGCTCTGTTATAATTAATTGGTTTTGCGTATTGGCGACAACGTTATTTTTTTCTTTTTTGTTTCGCCGTTCTATCATTTTAATTTCCTTTTCATAAGAAAGACATTTCAAGTTGGCCTCCATTAACTCTTCTTTCAGTTTACTGTTTTCAGCCACCAAGACGGCGACAGAAGTCTTTATCTCATCTACAATTTTTGTCTCAAATGCATTTAATTTCATCATTATCATAGTATTGACTCTCCATTATACCTGTTATAATGTCAGTGTCCTTTTGTTCGACTACATGTTCATATTCATCCTCGTTCATTAAACTAACATTTGTTACGGAGGCGCGGGGTAACGTTGGAACAGGAATCACAGTTAAAAGTGCGTTTTAACTGCGCCTGTACTTCTTTAAACTTAGCCGGGGTGATGTTCAAACATTTATAATGGTATACCACCTTGCAACTAATACATTTCAGCATCTCCGTTGTATTAACTTTCTTACTACAAACCACACAGGTGTTCATATTGTTAGAATGACGACCGGAGTCAACCGAGACAGAAATATTGATCGCGCGTGAGAGTGAAAGAGCGCGATGCGCGGCTCACTACGATTTCGCGCCTCCCGCGAACTTTTTACTACTTTTACAAAATCACACACTAAAATGAAGTTAATTTTGAGAATAGTTAATTAATGTACTGTTTTAACACATAACTACACATTCCACCGCCGTATTAACATAAAATGTCTAGTTTAAACACATTTTTATAACTATATACTACAATCCTTACTATCCTTACTAATATTATAAATGCGAAAGTAACTCTGTCTGTCTGTCTGTCTGTCTGTCTGTCTGCTACGCTTTCACGTCTAAACCACTGGACTGATTTTGATGAAATTTGGTACAGAGATGGACTAAAGCTTGAGAAAGGACATAAGCTATTTTTTATCGCGAAAAAATGGGTATAAGGGGTTGAAATAGGGGATGACATTTTGTATGGAAATTCGTCATTTTCGATGATAGAACCACGAATCTTTGTATTAAGACACCTAATTCCTTACTAATATTATAAATGCGAAAGTAACTCTGTCTGTCTGTCTGTCTGTCTGCTACGCTTTCACGTCTAAACCACTGGACCGATTTTGATGAAATTTGGTACAGAGATGGACTAAAGCTTGAGAAAGGACATAGGCTATTTTTTATCGCGAAAAAATGGGTATAAGGGGTTGAAATAGGGGATGACATTTTGTATGGAAATTCGTCATTTTCGATGATAGAACCACGAATCTTTGTATTAAGACACCTAATAAAAAATAAATAAGTATTTGTTCAAGCGTTTTGGAAATTTCATTTACATGGGGATGAAATTCAACCCCTAAAATACCAAAAAGCATACAGCCGAAACCACTGGGCCTAGAAACGTATTTTTTTTATATCATCGTATTTCTTGGGGTGCACGAGCACTAGCAAAGGATTTTTGGAAATTCACCCCCTTAAGGGGGTGAAAAACATATAGTCTTTCGCGTCTAAACCGATTTTGATGAAATTTGGTACAGAGATGGACTAAAGCTTGAAAAAGGATATAAGCTACTTTTTATTGCGAAAAAATGGGTATAAGGGGTTGAAATAGGGGATGATATTTTGTATGAAAATTCGTCATTTTTGATGATAGAACCGTGAATCTTTGTATTAAGGCACCTGATAATAAATAAATAAATATTCGTTCCAGCGTTTTGGTAGTTTCACTTACATAGGGATGAAATTCAACCCCTAAAATACCAAAAAGCATACAGCCGAAACCACTGGGCCTAGAAACGTATTTTTTTTATATCATCGTATTTCTTGGGGTGCACGAGCACTAGCAAAGGATTTTTGGGCATTCACCCCCTTAAGGGGGTGAAAAACATATAGTCTTTCACGTCCAAACCGATTTTGATGAAATTTGGTACAGAGATGGACTAAAGCTTGAGAAAGGATATAGGCTACTTTTTATCGCAAAAAATGGGTATAAGGGGTTGAAATAGGGGATGACATTTTGTATGGAAATTCGTCATTTTCGATGATCGAACCACGAATCTTTGTATTGAGGCACCTAATAATAAATAAATAAATACTCGCTCAAGCGTTTTGGAAATTCCATTTACATGGGGAGGAAATTCAACCCCTAAAATACCAAAAAGCATACAGCCGAAACCACTGGGCCTAGAAACGTATTTTTTTTTACACCATCGTATTTCTTGGGGTGCCCGGACGGAGTGGTGCGAGGAGCGCGCCAACCGCAGTCCAACCCAAAAAAAAAGGGGGTTGAAAAGCATATAGCCTTTCACGTCGAAACCACTTAACCGATTTTGATGAAATTTGGTACAAAGATGAACTAAAGCTTGAGAAAGGATATAAGGCTACTTTTTATCGCGAAAAAATAGGTATAAGGGGTTGAAATAGGGGAAAGTATTTTCTTTTTACGTCGTCTTATTTCTTGGGGTACACGAGCACTAGCAAAGGATTTTTGGAAAATCACCCCCTTAAGTGGGTGAAAAGCGTATAGACGAAACTCTTGGAGCTAGGAACGTAAAACTTTCTATGCAATTCTCTTTCTTTTGTTGTAAGTGAGCTCTAAGAAATTATTTTAATAAAATCAACTCCTAAAGGGGTGCAAAATATATAGCCGAAATCGTTAGGCCTAGAAACATGGAATTTTGTATAAAGTTTCGTTTCTTGGGGGAAAAGAGATTTTTGCAATTTTAGCCCTAAGGGGGTGAAAAGTGTTTAACCGAAATCACTGAGCCTAGGAAGGATCATTTTAGTACACGGTCGGCTTTCTTGGATTACCCCCAGATTTTCTTAGTGCTCACTTACCAAGCACTATGAAAAAATGTTTGGCAAGGATAAGCGAGCTCTAACAAAGAATTTTTGGAAATTCAACATCTTTTTTTTTTTTTGTGGGTGGGTCGCGGTCGGCGCGCCTCCGCACCACTCCGTCCGGGGCGACAGAGGGGCTTAAGCACGCAACTCCCGCGACCCACCCAAAAACCACGTCGCCTTCGTCGTTGGGCCGACCACTGGAGCAGCGTTAACTTGTCGTCAGTGGTCGGCCCGACGGAATACCCCCTATTGGGGTACCCTCCCATCGACCGACGTCCCCCCCTCGGGGAGGACGTCGGTCTTTCCTCACGCGGTCGGCCTCTCGGCGGGTGACGGACTAATCCCCGGTCACGTCACCCGCGGCCTCGGCTAGGGCGGCATGAGGCGCAGATAGTTGCGCCTGCGCCGCCCCAGTCGCCGGCGGCGGATCTCCTCATCGAGGCTGCGCTCCTCGCGCAGGCGATCCGCCGCCTCCTTCCGCGAGATCACCGTCTCGCAGAAGGGAAATTCAACCCCTAAGAGGGTGAAAGTGTATAGCCAAAGATACCGGGCCTAAGAATGTGAAATTTTGTATACCGATCGTTTATTTGGGGTAAGCACTCACTAAGAAACAATTTTGGGCTGCCCCAAAAGGATAAAACACATATAGTCGAAGACACCCAGCCAATGATATATCATCATTATCTTGCTCTTATCCTAATTACTTTGGATCGACGCGATATGTAGGTACTCTTCTGCCATCGTAGATATATTGCAAAGGTTCTAGCAACATTTTATGACCTGGCGCCCGACATTGTTGGCCAGACGGCATCACCGGTCCAGGTCGATGTAAATCTTTGTCTTAGTAGTATTTTGGGATACCCACGAACAATGAAAGCGTGGTAATATTTCTAGCAGCTACCAGACAGTAAGTTACAATCAAGATATTATTCCAATTTTCTATCTCTACAAATAAATAAATTTGAAGCGTCTGTTTGTCTATCAAAATAATAGGTTTTATTTATGCTCACACAATACGGTCCAAATTTTTTTGTCTGTCTGTCTATTCGTTACAGGTAATCTTCAAAATGGCTGGACCGATATTGATTATATTTTACCATCAGGTCTACCAGTCGTACATAAGGAATAACTTAGACTATATTTTATCCCAGGTTATATTTTATCCTGGTGTGGCTGAATTAAGTCGATTTTAAAATTATTTCACTAATGGAAAGCTATTTTTAAGCGAGTAACATATTTAAGCTATTTTTATCCCGATATTCCTACGGAATCGGGTATAATGTCGGTGAAATCACGGGAATTAATGGTTTTAAAAATTAATTCACTAATGAAAAGCTATATTATCAGTGAAAGGCTATTTTCATCCCGGTATTTGCCCAGGAACGAGAACTATACCGGGGGATGTCGAGCAATTTTTTAAATTCTTTCACCAATGGAAAGCTACCTATATTGTCAGCGAGTAACATAGGCAATTTATATCTCTGATATTTCTGGGATTTATATTTTTTTTTTTTTTTGGTTTGTGTGTAAATTTATAATATCAGCGAGTATTTTTTTATCTCGGTATTGGCATGGGAATTTCTACGTGAATGAAACTGCGGATGTTTGATTGATATTATTTTTTTTTTCACCAATGGAAAAGTACGTTATCAGAGACTAAAGAAAGGCATATTTATCATCGTATTTGCACGGCAATCTGAACTACAAGGCTGGAAGTAATATTCAAATGTGAAAGTTTGTGAAGATATTTGGATGTTTGTTACTCAATCACGCTTAAACTGTTGAGCAGATTTGGATGAAAATTGACACGTAGATAGAGTATTTCTTAAATTAAGAAATGTAATACTCTTTACGCCGATAATATTCAATATGCAAGTAAATTTTTACGCGGGCGAAGCCGCGGGCAAAAGCTAGTTTACTATAATAATTTAATTAATAATCGGGAGCTCTCCCGCTATGCAAGTATGAAATTTCGACTTCCGGCTCTCTCGCTCACCGAACGAAGCGCAGTAACAAATTGCTACTACTCAGACGTCGATTTTCTGCGAGAGCGTGGTACTACCCCGGACGGACCAGCCCGCGGCTGTAGACAGATAACTGTCGACAGTGTGATCCTACCACTAGGAAAATCTTATCCCTCTCATGGATCCTCTCACGCGATGGATGGTGACTATAGTGAAATATGATTTAAAGACAATAATTATAAAAAATGATTTGTGATCTGTCGTCAGCAGATCATTGCTTCAGATTGATTTTAATCGAAGATGCTGAATGCAAAAAACCGGAGGGCTACATCACATTTTAATACTGATCGCGATAAACAAGCAACAAAATCTTGAGCTTTAAAATGTTTGCTACATACAACTGATGCATCGTTCAGTTTTCGGATAGAGCTCATGGGTATAATATTTATCCATATTTCCCTAACATTAAGATCTTTAGAAAATCTGGAATTTAAACAAAGTTATTCTAGGATAGAAGATTCTAGGAAAAGTACTCAATACTCGATACTATTAGAGACAAAAAAGTATCGATACTTTTGGCCATGTCATTCCTGTACCGGTTGTAGTTGGGAATGTGATTCTCGAAGTTGTGAATCATTATGTTTACCTAGGACAAGCAGTCTAGTTAGGTAGATCCAATTTCGAGAAAGAAGTCAGCCGACGAATCCAACTCGGCTGGGCAGCGTTCGGGAAACTTATTCTCGTCCAATATTCCGTAGTGTCTGAAAACAAAGGCTTATAACCAGTGTGTTACCAGCGATAACTTACGGCACTGAAACGTGGTCTCTAAATGTCGGCCTCATAAAAAAGCTCGAAAGTCACTCAGCGTACTATGGAGAAGGCTAAGTTCGGTATTTCTTTACGTGATAAAATCCGGAACACAGAAATCCGTAGAAGAACGGATGTAACCGAAATAGTCCGCATAATTAGCACGTTGATTTCAGTGTGCAATGTGCAGGCCACATCGCTCGTCGAACCGATAACCGTTGAGGAAGAAAGGTTCTTGAGTGGCGACCACGAATCGGACGGCGCAGCGTAGGACGACCCCCTAACTAGGTGGACCAACGACATTCTCAAAGTCCCAGGAAACCATTGGATGCAAGTGGCGCAGGACCATTACCAGTGGCATTCCCGTGGAGAGGCCTATGTCTAGCAGTGCACGTCTGTCGACTGATGGATTTACTCGATCATAAAATTACTAATTAAATTACAAAATCAAGTCGGTTAATAGTTAAGATGTACCCGATCAGTCGTGTTGGTATAGGATTTTGTTTCAGGTTTTCTTTTTTTGCATTGATATAATATTATATGCCTTAGTTGCTGTTTACGACACCTAGGGCAAGATATGGTCTGCTGAATTGTATTCTTACTCTACACTAAAATTAAACGTAATACTATTATTACAGAGAAAACCAGTCTGAATATGCATTCACGGTGTACGCGAGCAACAACCCTATACTGCAGCATGCGGTGGCCATATTGAACTCCATAGACAATAGCACAGAAAGCCAAGATCCAAGTATCGCTATGATCAAAGTTCGAGTAATGGACGAAAATGATAACGAACCCAAGTTCCAACAGAAAATATATTATGCAGGTGAGCAATATAATTTAAAGAAATTTTGACCAAATTCACCAAAGGCTCCTAAATTCTAGGTAACACTTAAGGCATTATAAATTACAAGAAATTGAGGTTGATTAAATTGTTTGATGTTCAATTATTTATTTCAGCTTATATGTGTCTTACTACTAGGCTTTTTTTTTGGGATGGGCTGCGGTCGGCGCACTCCTTGCACCACTCCGTCCGGGGCAACAGAGGGGCGAAAACACCCACAAGCCACCCGAACACCACGTCGCCTTCGTCGTTGGACCGACCACCAGAGCAGGGTTACTTGTCGTCAGTGGTCGGCCCGACGGAATACCCTCCTATCGATCGACGTACCCTCCTCGGGAGGACGTCGCTCTTGCCTCACGCGGTCGGCCTCTCGGCGGGTGACGGATTAATTCCCCGGTCACGTCACCCGCGGCCACTGTTAGGGCGGCATAAGGCGCAGGTAGTCGCGCCCCAGTCACCGGCGGCGGGTCGCTTCGTCGAGGCTAGCTCACTACTAGGCTTGAGCCTCGTTCACGATAGGACGGAAATTGACCGACTATATCACGCTGGTCAGACGGGTTGGTATATGGTTTTAGTTTGAGTTTTCATCTCTAACATAGATGCTATCTGCATAGTAAATCCCCTTTCTTGACTTTTACGCCATCCATGCGCAAGAAATGTGGTAAATTTTATTCTTATTCCGCCACCACACGAAAAAATGTTTGCCTAAATGTCTGTAATTATCAAAATTAGTAGTTCCCTTTATTATCCTCAACAACGTCAGTCAATTAAAAAAATAATAATTTCCAGGAATAAATCACAGGGCGCGTATAAACGAACCAGTTTTGTCTGTGATCGCCGAAGACCCAGATCTGGATGAGAACGGCACATTGATATATATGGTAGCAGCGTCGAACCTGTACAAGTTTGGAGCTCAGGAATCAAGCGGCAGCGTGGTACCGTCGCCTTTCAATATCAGTCAAGATGGTGAGTTCATCGTTATATTTTTTAGTCCTCATCATCTCATCTCATATAAGTCCCTTTGCCGAACTCCTGCCTCTACCACAATAGGAGTAAAATTATCTAAATTATGACACTGGTGACACGTAGGGTTTCAGTTTTCCTTCCTTTGCTTAAATTTTATCAACATCATTTCAGCTCACACACGTCCCTCTGTTGGGCTGAATATAGCAGAGAAATTAACCTTTTATACCATGCTGGTTAGACATTTTGGTATAGAGTTTTGTTTCGAGATTGCCTTCTCTTGCACAGTTGTTTGTTATATGCATATAATATTCCTTAGTCGTCTTATACGACATCTACGGGTAAGATAGGGAGTGGTAAGTTGTATTCTTATTCTGTCACCGAACAGAAAAATAAATATTATATGACTGTTATATCCCTTAGTTATCGTTTACATCCACACGATCGACATCATTATTTCGACTTATATACGTCCCACTACTGGGCTCGAGCTTCCTCCATAATAGGAGTGAAATTGACCTTACTATGCTGGTCAGACAGGTTGATGTAAGGTTTTGTTTCGAGTTTTCCATATCTTGCATGGATGTCATATGCGTAATATATCCCCTAGTCGTCTTTTATGACATCCACGGTTATGAGAGGGGGCGGTGAATTGTATTCTTACTCCGTCACCACACGGAGAAGATATGGACAGGTCATGTCTAAACTAGAACTTGGCACAAAGGAAGGATAACTTGTTGTGCCCTTTTAAAGAGGCATAATGCTACAATCGGTACCAGAGGCGTTAGCCATGTCAATGTGTCTTAATTTTATGGGTTAGTTAATCCGGGAATCCTCGGATCTCCTCGCTGTACTTAGCAGAATAATGCTAAATCCAACTATCTGAAAGATTAAAATTCTCCTCGTAATCTTGTAAAATTTCATTGCAGGTGTTCTGATGACCGCACACTACATGTCTGAATACAATCACGACCGCTTCGTTCTAGACATCATAGCGCAGGAGATGGCACCACCGCACAGGCAGGCGAAGGCGCAAGTCTATGTGAGTACTGTTACAAACACTGAAACAGTTTATACGATTTTTTAAAGAAGTAATATTGTATTTTTTATTTTATAAAGACAACGCTCTGTAATTAGCGGACACAAATTACAACCAGACTCCGACTCGACCCGCGATACTGGCTCAGTAGCCGATCTACTGTATCTTAACGACTACGCCATTTGTGCAATCGTACCGTATCTGTAATAATACTACAATATCTGGTTGACCGGAATATTTTTGTTGTTTTTTTTTTTTTTTTTATTGCAAACGGTGGCAAACGAGCAAACAGTACACCTGATTGTAAGTGTTGCTGCCGCTCATGGACCTTTACAAGGCCGTTGCCTACCGCGAAGAAAGCGAAGGGAGTGTGAATGCGATATTGAGGCTCGGTGATACCAAGGGCACCACCAAAACCCTCCACACGCAAACACCCTCAGAAAGTTGTATTTTTGTTGAATTTATTTAAATATATATTAATAAAAAATAAAAATTAAATAATGAAAAAAATATAAAAAATTACAAAAAGAGAATAATAATAACACCGAGATTCGATCCGACGCTGTTTGAATCAAAATACTACAAAAAAACTGGACGACTTCCCAACTGAGCTATCGTCACTCATGATGTCAACAGCGAAATTTTAATCTATATTCTATTGACATTTTATGTAATTGTATTGATTAGCTAAAAACACCGACAAAACAACATTTTCTATAAATAAAACCTAGCTAGATCGATTTTTTGGCCCTGAAACCTCTAGTATACCAAGTTTCATCAAAATCGTTGGAACGGTTTCCGAGATCCTGAAAATATACATATATATATATATATATATATATATATATATATATATATATATATATACAAGAATTGCTCGTTTAAAGATATAAGATAAGATATGAAGCTGAAAAGTTTAGCTCACGCACTAATCTCAGGCAGTATTGCATCGAATTGAAAAAGTCGTTTAGTTTAAGCCCATTTATCGAGGAAGTCTATATAACATCTCTCTACGACATGTAGGAGCGTAACATTAATGTAAAATATTGCAAAAACTCTCCCTCTTTTTTCTTTGATTCCCACGCAGGACAATATTGTATAGCGGTTTTCCGTCGGGCCAACCACTGACGTCAAGTCACCCTGTTCCGGTGGTCGGCCTAACGACGAAGGCGACGTGTCGTGGGCGGGTTACAGGTGTGTGTGCTTACGCCCCTCTGTCGCCCCGGATGGAGCAGAGCGAGGAGCGCGCCGACCGTAAACAAAAAAAAGGACAATATTTTATTGGAGACACATTGTTGTACTGCGTCTGGATGTAATTTAGTCATGTTCATCATCTTAGACAGTGAAACACTGTTTGACACGGGCCTCCGCCACAGTGGGAGGCAAATTTTCTTCTCGGGCACTTGTAAGTAGGTAGGAAACTGGCGACAGTCGTCTTTCTACAGACGTGGGCCGGTCCGTCCAGGATAGTAGCACACTCACGCAGAAAATTGATATCTGTAGCAATTTGATACTGCATTTCGTCCGATGGGTGTTTGCATTTTTTCATTGCCAATTTATAACTAACTCCAAATCGTTTCCCCCAGATATGGATAATCGATCGCTCATCATTGATCCGCATGGTGGTATCCAAAAGTTGTGCCACCGCTGTCATGGGTGTTCAACGACGACTGGGCAATTCAGCTAATGCCTTACTGGTACCTGGTACTAGACTGCCACTGGTGCATGCTGATAGGAGATATGATGACTGGTATGTATAGAACTTGCAGACAAACCATTGAACTGATAGCTTCTAGCCTGAAGCACCATTCACCATGTCCATGTATTCTGTTGGATATAGGACTCTCACAGAGTGTATAATTAGATAATTGCCACATTTGAAAGGTGGTTTGTAGATCATAGCTGGCGCTTTATCTCCTAAAAGAGTCCTGCTGCCCGTTCTAATGACCCTTAAGCCAGTTTTACTACTTTCAAAAACAGTTTTTTATTTTTTTATATTGTATTCTTGAGCACCACGGAGTTCTGCTGAGGTCTAGGAACTGAAATTATCACTTATGTAGCCATTAAAAGGTATTAAAAATCGTTCGTCTTCAGTCTCTCACTATCAGGCCATCTAATTATTTACAAATTGTTTGTTTTAAATTCAATCAATTGTGATAAATCTTGCATGCGACAATCTGTTTTCGGTTTCAAGTGCATTTTCTAAATGTATTTTTAATTGTTTAATCATAATATTACAGGTGTGAAATACATCTGCATGCGGTGGATCCGAGCACGTACCAGGTGCTTCCTGTAGAAAAGGTTCTGGAGACCATCGATTCCAAATACGATGAACTTAAGGACATATACCAGGAGTATGGAGTCGAGACCCTTATCGCTGCCAGCGCCACTTCCAAAGGTAAACTACAACACAATATATAAAAAAAAACTAAGCTATCCTCGTGATCGTTGAAGTTCAGATCATGGTGTGTTGCAACTTTTTTTTTTTATTTATTGCAAACGGTGGCAAACGAGCAAACAGTACACCTGATGGTAAGTGTTGGCCGCTACCTACCGTGAAGAAAGAGAAGGGAGCGCGCATTGAGGCTCGTGATACCAAGGGCACCACCAAAACCCTCCACACGCAAACACCCTCAGAAAGTTGGGCTTCCAGCTCTCTCGCTCACCGAACGAAGCGCAGGAACAAATCGCTACTACTCAGACGTCGATTTTCTGCGAGAGTGTGGTACTGCCCCGGACGGACCGGTCCGCGGCTGTAGACAGATAACTGTCGACAGTGTGGTCCTACCACTCCTGACTATAGCGGTAAAGTTGATGATGTGGATAAATATTTGTCTGAACAAATTGTGTGACCAGTACGGACTGCAATTTGCTTCTACGTTTGTACCATTTCCTTCACCATTGGGCCGACTACTGCCATCAAGTTCCTTGACGTCTGTGGCCAGCGCGGCTGGTTACACTTTCGGGTATCGTCCCTCCCCGACGCTTAAGAGACATCACCCTCATGCAGTCAGTCTCTCTGCGGGTGTCGGATTATTCCCCAAACCGGTCACGCGCAGTCTCACTTAGGACACGATACACCTAGCTGTGCTCCTGGTTATCATCTGTGAACGGTAGTAACTAACCAAGGTAATAACTAAAATCTTATGTCTTCTTATAGCTCCGGATAGCTTCGACCCAGCGCTGGCTGCCCTAATAGCATTACTAATCGTGTTATTCACCGGTATTGTTACATTTATCGTCGTGTGCGCCTGCCTTAAGCATTGGTGAGTATGATTTCTTATCGGACCATATACGTGCCAGTGTTGGGCAGGACATTATTTCAGATGAGGGAGAGAAGGGTTCTAAGTTATACGGTAATATTTTAGTTTTAAATTATTATATTGTCATCATATAACTATCGTAATTTTAAAGTTTAATAACAATTTAATAACTAACCAAAAGCAATATCTTTTTTTATATATGTCATAGAATAAAGTTAATTTTTATAATAATAATAATAAATTATATTGTATTCATGAAAATAATGTTGCGTGTGTGATGGAGTAAAAATGCAATCTTAATCACTTCCTATCTTGTCTGTAGCTTTCGTGCAGGACGACTAAGGGATCCGATGTGCATATAACGTCTATGCAAGGAAGTCCTACAGCAACACGTCTGACCAGCGTGATATAGCACGTTAATTTCTCGAGCTCGGAGGCTTGGGCCAAATAGTGGGTCATTACGAGTGTATATGAACATAGAATTTTCTATTTGTACTGTTAATTTATTTTGTAACAAAAATGTGGGTAAAAAATTAATAACTATTACTGTAGCGGGTAGATATAAATCTTTTGCAATTATCATGACAAATCCATAACAATAGTTTTATTTATGTTTCCTTGTTTGTAAATTAAGGGTAATTCCTCCACCATCGCTGCAGTCCAGTAAAGGCGACAGCCTGGCAAGGCGGCGTATACTAGAAGAGTTATCCACTACGGAGAATCCTCTGTGGTTGGAGACCAAGCTCCGACCTTATGAGGAACAGGAGCTTACTATGAACGTGTTTGGTGACCAGGAGCAGCAGATAGTTGAACCTGCTCCAGTAAGTTTTACCCCATTTTTATTGTGGTAGAGTATGGTCTGGGCACATCCGCCCTAATTCGTCTGAGGTGACGAAAAAGTACCCTATTACCTACCGGATCCTCTCCCATCGCCTTTGGTCTGACCACTGATATCTTTTCCTTGACCTTCGTGGCAAGACCTTGTAACCCTACCTATCCTTTAGGCATATCAGAACTTTGTGAAAGGGATATACTCAAATTCAAAGTTGCAATAAGTTTAGGAAAAATTCATGCCATTGTTCTATCACCTGAAACGCTGTCGCCGGTCTGAATGCGGTCTGATCATAGCTCTCCAAGAAAATAAAAATATTTTAACCCATACGATGCATTTGGCAGTGGTGATAAGAGACTCTTATTTTTTTAGAAACTATATCTTGTTAAAAAAGAAACACAAGAATAGGCATGAATTGCGTTGATAAACATACGTTGAAATGAGTGTCCTGTGTAATAATGCGTCCTTAACATAAGGGCACGCAGGGCCAGATTTCTCACTCTGACGTAGACTTGTAATCGATATAAGTGGCAAGTATTATTTCACAAGCTCTTATGCTTTCAGAAAATATGTATCAGCTTGTAAGAAAGAGTCTCATAATGGATTTCTTGGGGAAATAATCTTAGTATATATATCATTCTAAGAATTCTCTTTTTAAAGGAGGAAGTTTTTTCAATTCGGTGTTTGTACTTTTTTTTAATTTTGTCGCGCATAACTCCGTCGCCCGCCAACCGATTTGAAAAAATATTTTTTGCTGGAAAGGGTATACTTCCCAAATGGTCCCATGTAAATTTTATCGAAATCGGACAAGCGGTTGTTGAAAATCAACAAAAATCCATAAATATGTGTGTGTAATATAGATCATTGAAGTCGGTTTTTTTCAATAAATATTTTCTTATTGTTAACGCTGTGGAAATGCATTTACTAATTGTCTCCCACACGCAAGTACCCTCAGGAAGTTGGGCTTTCGGTTCTCGCTCCCCAAATGAAGCGCAGTAACGAATTGCTACTACTCCGACGACGATTTTCTGCGAGAGTGTAGTACTACCCCGGACGGAACGACCCACGGTTCTCTAGACAAACAATTAATAACAATGTGGTCCTACTCCATAATAGTAATATAGTAGTCCTACCACATATAATAATCCACATGCAATTTGTTACAGACGGACAACACGTACGCGACTATCCAAGGTAGTAGAACGACGGAGAGGTTTGGCGAATACGCTACCCTTGCAGGAGAATCGCCCACTCCTGCTGAAGCTGCACTGGGTTTTCAGGTAAAGAGAGAGAGAGAGAGACCATCTTGCTATCCAGAGTTGAATTAAGCCCTAACCTTGGCGCATACATCTTATATCGCCACGATTGATGTACGGGTTGGGGATCACAGTTGGTGTTATAACACTACACAAATGATGTCGTGGTTAAGATAATACATCGCCATGGTCAATTCCCACACAGGATAATTCTTTGGGCGATCTACTCTGAATCTGGTTATAATATAAATTGACTCTGAATCTGGTTATAATTAGTATCCGTTAAATATATGTTTGTAATATGTCCAATCTATCTGTGCGAGATACCAAGAGAACACCGAGAATACGAGACACCAAGAGAAACAATTGCCATAAAAAACTCACTTTGGTGAAAAATTATATAAATTTTATATGTATTTTTTTTGATAAGCCTATTTTTTTAAAAAAGAAATTATTTTTATTTGAACACATTGATTTATTATTTGATACATTCTTAAGTCACTTTAATTATGTAAAAAAATTTTGTACTTGGTGTTGCTTGCTCCATTTAGAAAAATATAATAACCTATAGTTTATCAAAATCCGATGAGTCGTCGAGTAGTTATAAGCAAATTTGTAATTAGACATACTTATAGATTAAACACATAACCCACCTTTAGGGCTTCACCACAGCAACAGCACTATTTTCTAGTAAAAATTAAAATACTTATTAAAGTGCCATCTATTGTGAACTCTGTGAACTATTAAATTGTGGATAATTTTAACAACGAGACAGATACAATCCAATTACTAATTGTTTTATAACTTGCAGGGCAGCACTTTCAAACCGCCGTCACCAGACACTCCAGAACCGCCACCAAGGCCCACAGGCTTAGGAATCCTTTGATGGTAACTATTTTTCTCATCATTTAAGCTCATATGCGTCCCAATGCCGGGCTCCAGAATCTTCCATAATATAAGAGAAATTGACCTACTCTATCGCGCCGGTCAGACGTGTTGGTATAGGATTTTATTCCGAGCTTGCCTTTTCTTGCAAAGATTTTATTTGCATACTAGCTGACCCAACAGACGTTGTTCTGCTCCAATAAAATGAAACTCTCCTTGAAATCGACAGCAACGCCATCTACCGCGTTCAATTGTGAATCTAAACCATTTTCGAATCCACTTGAACATACATACGAAATTTCATCAACATTGGTCCAGCCGTTCATGAGGAGTTCAGTGACATACACACGTACACAAGAAATATATAAACTCATTTGCAAAAAAAACGGGCGGTTTTGATTTTCATTCATATTTAAAAAGATACAATACCAAAAAGGTTTCAATCGTTTTTACACGTTACTGGCCGGTTTTAAAAATGCTGTGGTATTTAAAAAAGTACGTTCTAAATTCAATTTTTCATTTGATGTTCATTTTTACAGAAAACCCCTTTTTATCCTACATTTTTGGCGCGAAGTTCCAGAAGTTAACATCGACTTTCATAACTTTTATTCAATTTTTATCGATTAATTTCATATCCTTGACTGTCAAAGCTTTATTTAATGCTGTTTGGCTGTATCAAAAATGGTAGATAAAGTGGTAAAAGCTACCAAAATTATCGCGCTGCTTGAAGAGGGTTGCAGCCAATGTTTCGTGGCTAGGAGGCTAAATGTTAGTCGCTCGACAGTCCAAAGGACCTGGCAGCGATATCAGGAGACTGGTTCCGTCGAGAGAAGGCCTGGTTCTGGAAGAAAACCATGTACCCAACCACGGGATGATCGTTTTCTTGTGAGTCGCGCATTGAGAAATCGCAAATCTTCGTATGTGGATCTTAAGAACAACCTCCAAGAAGTAAGAAATGTGCATATTAGTCTATGGACGGTCAGGAGGAGGCTTCTCGCTGCCAATATACGCAGTCACCGCCCGGCCCGCGGCCCCAAATTACTCCGTGAGCACAGAGTTCACAGGCTTAGGTTCGCTAGAAATTGTGAATCATGGACTCAAGACGATTGGAATAGGGTTTTGTTCTCTGATGAAGCCAGGATATCTCTGTTCGGTGAAGATCGACGTCGGCGAGTGCTAAGAAGACAAGGAGAACGCTTTGCAGAGGCATGTTTCGAAGAAATCACACCTTATGGTGGGGGCTCTGTTATGTTTTGGGCAGGAATAAATTCAATGGATCGTACAGAGTTAGTCTTCATTGAAAACGGCTCACTGACTGGGCATCGATACATAACGGAAGTTCTAATTTCTCATGCACAACCCGCATTGGCCGCTCTAGGTGAAGACTCGATTTTTATGGACGACAATGCTCGCGCCCACCGATCCCGCGATGTTAATGCGTATGTGCAAGAGGTCGGCATTCGTCGTTTGGATTGGCCAGCTCGAAGTCCCGACCTCAATCCCATAGAGCATGTCTGGGACGTTCTGAAACGGCGTGTGAGATCAGTACACCCGGCTCCGCAGACCATCAGAGAGCTGAAGAATGTGATTACTGCGGAGTGGGAACGTATTCCGCAAGCAAGTATCCGGGATATACTCGCTAGCATGCCCAGACGAATTCAAGCTGTGATTTTAGTTAGAGGGGGTCACACTCGATACTAAACATTTATCTGCTTTTACTTTATTAAAGAAAAACAAACAAAAAAACTTTTTTATTTTTACTTCATGAGCATATGCACTACTAGCGAATATACACTACTAGCGAGGTTTAGCATTATTTCCCATAAATTGTATCTAAATTTTATGAAATACTGATGAAAACGATTATTTTCTTTTTAATTTAGCAAATTGTGTGGATAAAACTACCTATAATTATCAAACAAAGAAATATTAACATTTGAAATGGTTCATTGCTTAGGTGCCCGTTTTTTTTGCAAATGAGTTTATATATATAAAGACTAGCAACCCGCCCTCGCTTTCACAGTCAGTCAGTCACATTTTTTTGCACTACCTAACTTTTAGTTTATAACTCCGGTTTTGCGCTATCCCATCGTCCGGGGCGATAGCAAGCGCCGGAGTGTCAGCTGTACAGCCTCTCAGTCCACTACTAGAGCTGAAAGTTTTCTAGAGGTGTTTGCGTGTGGTGGGTTTTGGTGGTGCTTCTAATATCACCAAACTTTATTGCACGCATTCACACTCCCTTCACATTTTTCACGGTAGGCAGTGGCCTAGCGAAGGTACTTGAACGGTAGTGTCACCATCAGGTGTGCTGTTTGCCAACAACAACAAAAATAAAGATTATTAAATTTTAATAAACATTTACTATTTTTTGTTTCAGTATTGGGCGTTACACAAAACAGAAGATGAATTATAAATATTAATTAAATAAATGTAAATAATAGTTATAATTAATTAATTAAATGCATGTTGGCAATGTATTAAAACTATTGTATAATAATTAAGTGTAAGACTGGCACATTTCATATATTTTGTTACCATTTTTTATGTACATTATATAAATATTTTTTTCTAATACATTGACAACGTCCGTATATCTTAGTAAACATTTTAATGTATTTCCTATTTTTTTGGGTGGTTGGATCAAATACCAATTTACCCTTGGCTTATTAACTCTAATTGGTGAAGCTGTAAGGTATTTATATTGAGTTAAATTTATAGTTTAAAGTTTTTGATAGAAGATTATTAACCATACCGAAACTTCAAATTTTATATATATGTATTTAAAAAGCTAGATACTGTTTTCTAGAAACATTCACTTTTCAGCTCGCTCAGCATGTATAACGTTAATTTTTTTTTAATTTACTTTTTTTCTTTGCATCCATCAGCCTACAAATTTTTATTCTTGGATATAGGCTTCTATGTGAAGAGCTGATACCAAAATCGCTTAGCAAGCGAGATGGTGCGAAAACTGGTTAAGAGAGCACCGCGAGAGTGGACAGAAAGAGCTCAGTAGCGAATCTTTTAATACCAGCTGTGATCACCAAATGGCAGCTAATCGAGTGGTTTATAAATTATTTCACTCGCCGTAGATCAATATTATATGCTGATAGGCTGGTGGATGGATAAAAGGGGACCAATAACTTTTCTTGAAGATTAGTGTAATTGTAAAATAATTCATTTAATAAATTTGACACTTGCCACAACTTTAATTGCTAGAAAAATATTGTCTACTGGCTACTTTTGCGTAGCGTTTATATATACATATTATATTTTATATTAGCGTTTTTTTTTATATTAGGGTTTTCAAAATTTCGCATCTTTAGCAAATTACGTTCCTCATCTTAAAGAATTTAAAAACAACGAATCTTTCTGTCCATTATATAAATTCATTATTTTTAGAAATGAATATATATGGAAAGGTACTATCCATAAATTATGTCATACATTACGAGAGAGGATCGACGAAGTGTGACAGTAGGTGAGACTTCACTTTAACTTCTTATTTATCTAAGTGTTAAAATGTCAACTTTAAAATAAGAATTAACAAAAAGGCTTCAAATATTTCCAACCCTATCTCTTCAGCAGCATCAGCTGTTTGACAAATGTCACTACACTAGCTGCGTTTAGTCGTAATTTCATTTATATTGTGTAAAATTGCTAAATATGTGACGCCACATAGGGGAAAGGAAACAAATGTGTCCAACTGTGACAAGGATGAAGGGGTCAAAAAACCCTGAAATGAATGTGACGTAATATATGGATGAACCCGTATTAACGATTTATGAATGCAAGAAAAGTCCTTGTCGATTCGCGTCATTATGATTCTGAATAGGACTATAATTTTATTTTACAATATATAAATTGCTTACTGATTTTATGTATCGATTTAGATTTAATTATTGTGATAAATATATCCCATCCATTGATATTATATTTGAATCTCAAAATCTTAGCCAATCTTTTAGTATAATTTTAAATGTACGGCAAAATTTCAAATCAATACTGCCATATAAAATATATTATTGTAAATTACAAATATTGTACAAATAATTATTTTAGTTTTATTACATATGTTATCTATAATTTAGTTATTTAATTGGTATTTATTTAGTTATTAACGAATTATTTCATCTAAGGAAGTTAAGTTCCTTTATCATGGAATAAAACCGTCTTATACAATAAATATACTATGCCTTTAGGTATATTGTAGACATAAATTGTTATTATTATCGACATGTCATCTTTATCATCAGCAATCAAGTTTGGGAGGTAAATTAATCATCGTATAGGCCCCCCTATTGGGCTCAAGCATCCTCCATAATGAGAAAATTACAAGACCAACAGTACCAGGCTGTTCAGACAGATTGGTATAAGGTTTTGATTGCAAGTCTTTTTTTCTCTTGCATATATGTTATATGCTTGTTATATTCCTTAATACTTTTTTACAATCACCCACGGGCAAGATGTTGAATTAGTATTTTTACTCCATTACTACACGGATATCTTTTGCCGTAATATATGCTTATCCTTTAGAGGAATTTTTACATCTGCTACAAAAAAAAATGAGTGGTCATTCTTACTGGCATAACCATACTGAAATTTCTCTTCCTAGTATGACCAATTCTTTACGCTAAATGACTTTCTTGTGGTGACGGAGTAATAATACGATTCACCTTTCTCGCACGTGGGTGTCGTAAAAGATGACTTTAGTTATTATAATATGCAAATAACTTCTAAGCAAGAGAAGAACTGTCGAAATAAAACCCTATAGCAACCCGTTTGATCAGCGCGGTATAATAGATCCATTTCGTTTTGGAGGAGGCTCCAAGCCTCTCCCTAAGTGGGACGTACATAAGTTGTGATGAAATGACGTATGTAATGTTACAAGATATTTAGTCATATGTTATGTAATCAGATGTAAATATATATTTTGTATACCTTCAAGTATTAAATAATGAAAAATAAAGAGATTATATATATATATCGGCGATTGATTATTTTATAAACTTGAATTATAATTACAGTTAAAATAATTAGTTTTAGTTCAAAATAATTAGGTCCAATACTTAAGACAAATAATACAACACATGTTATTATAAAACAGTTTTTATAGATTGTCATCGGGAGTTCCCCACTCTCGGTTTTATTATAAATACGAGAATTTACTAGTACGACATTCTCCTAGTGTTAAGCACATCCTCCAGACCTATCCCGGTTGGGAGGGAGCACACATTACACACCCCCGGGTACTCCCCCCGGGGTGGTAGGTATTAGGAGACCGCGGTATCGCGAGTAGATTGTTTTATTCGAATAGTAGTATAGTGGTTTTAACCGCTTTCATTATGAACCAAGTAGGTATTGACGACCTGCTTAATGACGAGGAGATATGGGCGATTATCGTCCGGAAATACCGCGACAGACTACCGGAGCGCACACCATCGCGCCCGCAATCCCCCACCGCCACTATCACCCCAGAGAGCGGGGATGAAAGTGAGCGCACCGCCACTTCGTAGATGAAGTACGACTCCGCTCCTACCTCCACCTCCTCTGAAGAGGAGGATTGCCCCAATGAGGGGTTTACTGAGGCCAAGTCTCGGAAGCGCAGCCGCAGAGCGCACAAAAACAAGGTCGCAAAGGCCCCAAAAGTCGCTCCCATAGAGGAGCCGAACGACTCCCTCCCCTCACCATCACCCGCTGCTACCCTTCAGAAGCAAGGTGCCCCCACCCCCTCCACGAGTGGGGTCAAGACCGCCACGGCCACAAAGGCCTCCACGGCCAAAACCACCACGGCGGCCACATCATCAGCCGCCAAAAAACTAACCCCACCACCCTTATACATAAGAGATAAGGAAAAGTGGTTCTCCATCTCCGCGTGGTGCAATACGCACCGCGTGGCTTATAAAAAATGATTGGTGGTAGTTTAAAATTGTATCGCTTATAATCATGGAAGTAATAAGTACTACGTACAACAGGAATGAGCTCTGTTGTGCATCTTGCAGCTAAAACAAAGAAAATAAAACCTTATGTCAAGGACGTAAAAGTCTTGTCGCGCGCAAAATAAAAATGAAGCCGAGTGAGAAGGCAACCACTGTGTCCCGTTACCCTGTGTCCCGTTCTAACAGTGACTTAGAGTTGCCAGAGTTAAGTTGATTTCAATTATTTCGTTGTTGGTAGAAAAATAAGCGATTTATGTAATGTAATGAAGTAAAAACATTTACTTCTAAAATGTTTCTAAATATAAATAATAATTTAGTACCGACATGTTAAACCAATATTATTTGGTCCTACGTGCAAAACCTTATTAACGCAATAATGTTGCGATTGGCGTATAGGTTTTCTTTTATTTGTATGAAATACGGACACCTGATCTGACAACCCCACATGAAATTTTTAAACATAATTTATGAATGAAGAATTACGGTGACCATGCTATCCAGTCCTAGTTCAAGAACAAATAACTATGCATTTTTTATTCCTTTCGACATTAAAATTACTTTGTTTCAATTTCAGATTTCCTAAAGATCTTAATATTAAGGAAATATGGATAAATATTATACCCATGTATTATATACCCATAGGTGGGCACAGTTAATCCAAAAATTAACTTCGTTAATCGTTAATTAAAATTTTAACTTCGATAATCGTTAAAGCGTTAAATTCGCGAAAATTTAATGCAAGTTAAAGTTAACGTTAAAAGTTAACCATTTAAGACTTACTATTTTTTACTCAGACTTGGGTATTATTTAGACTATACTGTTTGCGTGCCTGTGTGGTGACGGAGGAGTAAGGGTCGGTATACACGACAATGATATATCGTAGCGATTCGACTGCGCAGACAGTTTGTGCAGTTTTATCGATAGTGTGTACGAAAATCGTCTTAGATTTTTCTGGTGGCGCAAACGATCGCGGTAGTTTCAAAATTATAAGTCTGAACAATCGTTCAATTCGTTCGCAATGCTTGCTGTAGGTGCAAATCAACATATCGCAAGAAGTAATAATATGTGGTGTGTGTCACGCGGACAGAGCAGCGCCTTGAACTTGACTAATGTAACGGACTAAAGTTAACGAAAGTTCACTTTAACAGAAGTTAACAAGAGCGTTAACATTTTTTGAAGTTAACTTAAACGTTAATCCGTTAACCAAAATTCGTTAATTAACGATTAACGGATTAACGAGTTAATATAACTAGGTATTACAGCACAACAGGCTTATTTTGGAATAGTTTTCTTAAACTGTTATTTCGTTAAAACTGAAACAGGTTTCACAATTTAGCTGTTTTAAAGCACCTCTACTAAGTTAGGGCCCTGAATATCGTGTAGTGTAATAAGCCTTTTACTGAGCTCTCGCTCGGCTTCAATTTTGCGACTACAGCTCATTCCAGGAATGAGCTCTGTCTGTGCATCTTGCAGCTAAAACAATGAAAATAAAACCTTATGTCAAGTTTCAGTTTTAGATTTTAAACTGAACATTATTTATTATATTGCTGGATAGATCGTGAATGGGATGATTGACAAAATTTCTTGTACAAATTATCGTGTGGTGTTATTGGATCACAAGACCATAGATCACAACTACCGTGTCGACATATCACAATTTTCGGCATTTACTGCTTTTATTGATCTGGGCAAACTTAAGCATGTTTCCAGATTTGTATTTGAAACTCTAAAGTTCACTGAAAAACTGTTTATTACATTATCAAATCAATAATTAAAAAACTTACATAAAAATAAAATTATCATGTATGTTGTCCAAGAATTTTTTATCAAACTACATACATTGTTAGATCCACCACATCCTCCTCAATCTATATTTGAAGATCCACATGATATTCAATTGGTGAAGGCGTTAGCGAATTCATATCTCAATTTACGTTTAACTCGTAATGCAAAATTAGAATCAATGAAACATATGAGGAATAAGCTGGGTTTGCGGCAGAAACTTCACAAGACTGTTTTATTTAGCAATGTCTGATTTAGAGTTAAACTTAAATGTAAACTTAACTGTTTTTTTTGTTACCTAATTAATTAAATATACCACAATAGGTAGTTTATCGTAATTTTATCTCAGTCCAGCTGCATGTCGTGTCGTGTCCCACAAGCAAAAGTTGGTAAGTACCTACCTATAGGACGCGAGTGTGAAAAGCAAGCAAAAACAGCAAATGTATAGTGCCGCAAATGGCAAATTTATCATTAGCATCTTTGATTAAAATCCATCTGAAGCAATGGTCTGCTGACGTCAGATCATAAATCATTTTTTATAATTATTGTCCTTAAATCATATTTCAATATGGTCACCAGTGCCAGAGAGGGATAAAAGGTACAGTTATTGAGCTCTCGCTCGGCTTCAATTTTGCGACAACAGCTCATTCCTGTAGTACGTAGTACTTATTACTTCCATGCTTATAATACAGTAGAAACCGTTTAATACGATTTCCCGCATAATACGCCATTTTGCGTCAGTCCCAGCAACTTGACACATGTTTTCATACATTTCTTGACAGTTAATACGATCGTCATCCCGTTTAATACGCCAACACGTGGCACTCAAATACACATATTACCCCTTGCGGCAGCGGCCAGTAGGGTTGCCACCTTTTATTTGCGTAAATAAAGTACATTGTTTAATAAATGAAAAAAAAAGTACTTCGTGTTCAAATAACGTACGGTTTGCTATATGTTTTACTTTTAAAGATATTGTTGATTATATTGAGAATTTGAATAAATACTTATCACTGCTAAACAAAATCGTTGTACGTTATAAATATTTTAAAGTAAATCATCATCATCATCATCTTGCTCTTATCCCAATTACTTGGGGTCGACGCAATATGTCATCTGTTTTGACATATTGCAAAAAGTTTCGGCAATGACTTTTATGACCGGCCGCCTGCGTGACGTCAACCCTCCTTGGAAATGGAATCGTTGACCCAAATGGTAACAGATGGAGTTGGTCCGGGTCAATCTGGGGCTCTTAGTCGTCTTTTACGACACCCACGAGCAAAGCAAGGGTTGGTAGTATTCGAAGCCGCTACCACACAGCAGTATATATTTATTTACTTTAAATATTTTAAAGTAAATAAATATATTATTTATTAGATTCAAAGACACTATGTTTAATTTGAAAATTAACCCTAGGCAAATTAACTCAGCGGGAAATAAAGTATTTTTGCGTACTTTATTATTCACATAAAGTTTTATACTTTACACGGTACAGTTACCCGAAATAACGTACAATACTTTATAATAAAGTACGGGTGGCAACCCTAGCGGCCAGCGACAGACGCAGTGGCGACTGTCGAGCGAGCCTAAGTGATAATGACCAAGAAGCTAAGTCAACTCCGATTTTGTCACTCGCCCAGGCATTATTAGCAGTTAATGATTTAAGACGCTATGTAACTTCTTTGAATCAAAACGAAAACGCACTGCGAAAATTAAATTGAATTGAATATTTTAAAATAGATAAACGATCTATTCATAGATTAATTCAAATCAGGAATGTTCTGTAATTCAGCAAGTAAGCCAGGGCAGGTGTGCTTCTTGCTACATTTAAAAAGTAAATGACCCCGTTATTTATGTTAAGGCCTTTTCCAGTTGGCAAGTCGAAGCGGTAATCATTTTCATCATTTAAATTCAAAAGCGAAGGTATATTGCGGCGTGAGCTATCTGCATGTCTCTGTGGTCTCGAAGATCCATCGTAAAAAATGTATCATCATGAAATAAATGCTATGATTATTAACAGTTATTAATTTACTATTAACTATAACACTAGGCGAGCTCAAGAATTCTTTGGAGATATCATGGAAAATTAACCCTTTGCAATATAATTATTTTTTATAATTTTAAACATCTTTTCATTAATTTTAATTTACATAAACATTTACTTATGTATTTTTTACAAATCGCATGAAACCGAATGACCCGTGTTTGTTTGTTTGTTTACGCTAACAGCACAACAAGTTAAGACGGGTCACTGCGCCGCGCGACGCGCGTGCGTGCGCCTTCAAATATTATCACAATTTAATTCTAGTAAAAATAGATTTTAAACATTGTTAAAATAGTGTTTAAGGTGAGTATGACGTTTCTATGTAACAAATATATGTAAATCTGACTCTGAAAGGCAAGCTAATGCTTATTATACCTACCTATTATAAGTAATATAGAAACGACAAAAATAGTAATAGTTTATCTTAGGTACGCGTACAAAAATACGAACGATATATCGATGTATATGAACCAGTGTTGCCAACTTTATTTTTTCGAAGATCGTACTACGGACTAAAAAGGATAGTATTTTGCCAAGAATTGAAGAAAAATACTATCGTAATCCTATCGTAAGTATGCGTATTTTTTCCATTATTATAGGGCTTACATACTTGTAAAATGGGTTAGTAAGTAAGGACTGCAAACAACTAAGAGAATCGGTGAATATCGTTGATTTCCTTATATTATGTAGAGAAATATAATTTATACATTCTAAAATTGCCACGCATTCCCCTGTATAATTCGAAACTATTGAATAAATAGTTTAAAAAAACCTGTTGAATCTCGTAAGAAGGCAGCGCCAACGTAATTATTAATGGAATCTCCAGTAACTATGTCTTTGGACGCATCCGTAAAAAATATTTCTGTATCAAAGGTTTTTGTACTAACATATTTACAGAATTGTTCATTAGCATCCGGGATGTTTTTCTGTATCCCAACGGATAATGAAATATTGGGCTCATAAACAATGTACTTATAATCGAATGAATAAACTGGAAGACTATGAAATGATTTAAAAGTAAAATTGTTGAAGCTTAGTAAATTTCTGTAACTACGAATTAGTTGTGGAATTTCTTTGTTACTCCAGAATTGGGCATCACGGATAATCAAATTATTAAGGGCTTCAAGTTTTGGAAGAAGAGGGTGAGATTGTATTTGACTTATTTTGAAAAGGTAACGGTCCGATAAGTACTGTCGTCTAAGGTGTAGTGGTGGTTCAGAACATTCGATTTGCAAAGCGTTTACCGGCGAACTTTTCATTGCACCCAATATGATACGAAGACATTTTGATTGTATAATATCATACTTATTAAGATCAACTTTTCTTGTTGGTAAAAGAGTGATTGAGGCATAATCAAGATGACTTCTTATTAGGGCATTATATACGAGTCTCATTATTGCCGGATGAGCACCCCACCTAATGCCAGAGATTGCTCTCATAATATTAATGTTTTTTTCACATTTTGATATAATATGATTAATATGTGAGGATCCATTAAACTTAGTATTAAATTGCCTGCCAAGAAATGAAACTTCATATCCTAGGGGTATCTCTGATTCTCCAACCGTAATCCTTAAAAGGGGAATTTTTTTTCTTGGTAAAGGGTACTATTACACTTTTTTTGATAGATAAACACAAATTGTGATTATCTAACCAAACCATTAAATTATTTATTGATTTTTGGACATGATCAGACGCTATTGTAAGAGAGGGATTATTCGAATACACTACCACATTATCGGCATACTGTAGTACATAGCATGGAGCCATTACTGATTCAAGTTCCATGGTGTAAATATTATACAATAAAGGACTAAGGACTGATCCTAAGGAACGCCTTTCCATAGTGTTCTGGATGGGCAATCCATACCGGGTACTCTCAATGTTATTGACTGAATATACTTAGATTGAATAAAAAGTTTGAATAAGACTGTGGTATATTTAACAAATCCAATTTTGATTTTAAGGTTGGTAAATGCACATTATCATAGGCAGATGAGATATCCAAAAAAGCTGCTATAGTAGATTCATCTTTGCCAATAGAAAACAAAATGTCTGTAGAAAAAATAATAAGGTTATCAGACACACCTTTACCTTTTCTAAATCCGAACTGTGTGCTAGATAAAATATGTTTGTGTTCCACAAACCATTCTAACCTTAATTTGATTAAATGTTCAGTCAATTTAGCAAGAACCGACGATAAAGAAACTGGTCTATAAGAGGAAGCTTCTAATGGATCTTTATAAGGTTTCAATATTGGAATTATTACATGATGCTTCCAAGCAGAAGGAATATGTCCTGATTCGATTATTATATTTAATATATAAGACAGTGAATTTTGTTTCAGCTTTGAAATAAAGGAATATGGTATACCGTCGATACCAGGAGCGGAATCAGATACTTGATTTAGAATTAGTTTAAATTCTTTTAATGAAAAAGGTGTATCCAGGGCCGAGCCGCCCCTGCGCGCGAAGTGTGCGCCGCACACAGGCGCCAAGACGCTAGGGGCGCCGCCATCGAAATTATTTTTGTTATACTTACACTATGTAGTGGACTTAGTTCTCGATAAGTAGGAACAATAGGCGCCTTGTAACATATATTGTGCTTATTGTACAAGTCTCCTAAGATAATATTCACGTTCGTAGTTTACGCTTTGGGTTTTAGTTTACATTAATTACGAGCTAAGCGTTAAAAACAAAAGAACCGCCGTGAGTTTGTTTGAATAAGTTTATCATTGCAACCTGATGCAATGCGTGCGACGCAAGCGCTGTAACGGGGCACTCCGACTTTAAGGAACGGGAGAGTCAAAAGAATTGAACAATCATTTAATCGAAAGTGTGTGCGCATTGATTTTTTTATAATAAGAATAAATTCAAGCAATAAACACTTTAATTAGTTTGTGTGTTACTGATCGTTTTAACGAATTGTCACGATGAGTGACAGTAAACAAGATAAAAAAAGAAATTACTTCGTTACCAAAATTTAATAAGGATAAGGAAATAAGTAGAAAATAATAAAACGAACGTAATAAAAATACAACTAAAATAAGTAAATATTTTCTCTACCATCCACTTCCAAAGAAACATTAGAGACAGGAACCAGTGATTTTATCGATGACGGTGTCATAAACTCTGATTAAAAAATACTTTATGTACTTGTATGTACTTTTTCATTTATTAATTTTATGTATATCTATTATACATATTTAATCATAGATAGATAAATCAGTTTATTCACACAGGTAGAATGTCTTTGTTTGCCTGGTGATGCTGCCGAAGTGACGACAGTGCCTACTTGATTTGACCATTATTACCGCCAAGACAATTATCGTCACTAATACTAATTTTTTCCAAAGATGACTCTGGAGTTTAGCCAGTTTATTTAATAGAAAATCCCATTAAACAAATTAAAAGTTATAATTTTCTGCGTGACTCTTCGGGGCGAAAATTTGCCGAGTATTATTATTGGATGAAACAGATTTAAGAAACGGTATTCAGTGTCCAAAAATGCCGTTTATTGATTCTGTTGCAAGCTATTTGAATCAAAACAATAATAAATTCTGCGAGGGAATTAATTATAGTTGCGGCACGCTATGATGGCCGTTTTGACATATTACAATAGTGATGTGAAATGTCGATTTATTCTCGAAAAAAATATGGGTAATGAAAGCTACAAGTTTTTATTGCAAGTAGTACCTGATTAAAAAGATTTAATAAAATAAAAATATAAATGCTTATTTAATATATTTGAACGATCTGAATATTGGAATGAAAATGAATATACTTACTTATATGCACACGAAACAAATTAATACAAAAAGAGACCAAAAAAAGGTGCCACAAAAGGCAATAATACAGTAATATAGTACACCAATAATTATAATCTTATAAAAATAAAATATAATGTTCGCGGGACCCTAATTTGTAATAAATAAATTTTGTGTCCTAAAATAATGATTCGATAAATTTTATGACTAACTGCACGTCACTATTGACAATAAAGAACAGCAATTTGCTCCTTCAAATGTAATTACTATAAATACGAAACTTGATGAGTGGACAAACGTCAAAACGGCCATCATAGCGTGCCGGTAGTATAGTGATTATCAACGTCTAGAAAAGTTGTATCACGCTTTTAAAAATAAAAATATCATTGATAGTATTCAACAAAACCTTTTAGAGGTTGAAAAGCCGCACTGGTACGATGTAATCAAAATAATAATATATGTGGCCTAAGTACACAAAATATGGCCTTTCGTGGCCAAAGCCGAAACATATACGACCGTAATAATGGTAATTTTTTAAAATGTTAGGAAAATTCGATCTTTCAATGAATGAACATATACGACGCGTAACGAATGATTATGATTCCAAACAGAAAAGCGAGAAGAGTGGAAGTAATATAATTTAAGTACATATGTTTAAATTCTTCAATATTTTAGATTTTATTTTTTTTAAACACAACATACGTAATAGTTAAGTTAGTAGTACATTTTTGGGGTAGGCATGGACAGCTCGCTCGCCACCCGGCTCCGTCCGGGGGCGCCGCGTGGCCCCATGACCTACCCGTGGCACGTCGCCTTCGTCGTTGGGCTTACCACCAATCCAGAGTTCCTTGTCTTCAGTGGTCGGCCCGATGGAATACTCCGATCGTGGGGTACCCTCCCCTCGCGAAGTCACCCCTTGGGGACGTCGGTCCCCGTCACGTGGTCGGCCTCTTGGCGGGTGACGGACTACATCCAGGTCCAGTCACTCGCGGCCTCGGCAAATTAGTACTCTTAGAAAAAAGTTCACCTATTTTGTTATTGATATCTAAGTTCATATACAATTAGATGGAGGAGGCCCGAGTCCAACAGTGTGACGTATATGGGTTATCTAGGCAAATATTATTTAAGTATAGATAATATTGTTTTCTAAAACTGGAGAACATTTATTTCGATCAAAATTAACAAATAATAAAAAAATTGCGTACAAAGTACGAATGTCAGAAGTGAAACTTCTTTGGTGCCACGTGTTTTTTGTCAACATTAAAAAAAATGTACTCTCTCTCGATCTTTCTCATTCACTTACTCACTACTCTCGCTCCATGGTTATGTGCTTCGTGCTATGTTCACCCTTTCTCACTCTCACTCGCTCTCTTCGTCTTCTCGGCCAAAAATATCTCACATTTTCATGTCACTAAATTGCGTTTCATCTGCGAAAATTTTACACTCATGCGCGCAAAAAATTTTCACTTCAATAAATTTAAACATGAAAATTCGCGAAAAAAAAAGAGGCGCTTCATAGGTTTTGCACACAGGCGTTGTGGGGGGTCGGCGCGGCCCTAGGTGTATCTATTATATCTGCAGAGTTGCGGTATTGTTTGGAATACAGAAAAGGAATTTGATTTAAATTAGGGACTGTATCTGGAGCTAAATTGTGTAAGAAAGTAGGAACCCACTCAAGGGATAGAGAAGGCTGGGATGTAATATTACGGGATGATCTAAATCGCCTGATATTAGTCCATACTAGAGAAATTGGGGTCTCGGGAGAAAGAGAGGGAGCAAAATTGTCACCAACCATTTTTTTTCTTTTTTAGTAATAAACGTTTTTTGCTGCTGCCGTATTTTTAAAATCTAAGAAAGTTTCTATGTTTAAATTTTTATTACATTCCGCTTCCAATTTTTTCCTTTTCTTCACCGCTTCTGTACAATCTTTATCCCACCAAGAAGGTGATGGAATTTTGAATTTTTAATGGGAAATGTGTCATTCGCTGTTGACAACATGGCATCTACAAAACTGTCATAACATATCTGTATACTTTTAAGGTTAATTTTTGAAAGAGATTCTATCTTATGTTCCAGAGTTGAGGAGTATGTGTCCCAATCGCTATTATTTAATTTGTATTTAAGAAGAGGCGGCAAAGCTGGAATATGAGTTAAAAGATTACTGGGGAAAGAGATAAGTATAGGGTTAATGGTCACTTCCACAAGATGTTGATAGACGATTCCATATGAGCGTGCTGGATAATTGTGATGAGCATAGTGAGACATCTACAAAACTCTTCGCCTGACCGGGGGTTCTTTTCAATTCTTGTGTGTGGCCATATGACTACCTTTACAATTAATGCAACTGTATTCTTCAGTTGTACATGACGTGCCATCATGTTCATCACCACACTTGTAACAACGAGGAGTACTTCTACATAGTGTGCGGGTGTGTCCAAAGCGATAACAATGAAAACATTGAATAGTAGGGAAGAAATACTGCTCTAATGGTAAGGACGTAAAAAAACAATAGACGTGAGAAGGGAGTGATTGTCCATCAAAGGTCTAAACTACTGTCTGGGTAGGAATCCATTGTGCCTCTTCTGGGGTATCAGTTTCCCTACTCAGACGCCTAGTTTTAATGACTGCTCCAATACCATCAGGAACCCGCAAATTATTAATAATGTCCTCATGTGACCATTCTATTGGCATACCTCTCACTATACCCATCTTACAAATATTAAATGTAGGAATATAAGTTTTATAATTGTTTTGACTGAGTAATGTATGTGAAAGAAAAGCATTAGCACTATTTACTGTTTTAAATTGTATTGACAATCTGTTACGACCAATACGCTTAATACCGTTTTCCAATGTCTTTCAAATTATTTTTAGATAGAAAATGTCCAAATTTAAGTGGATGTAAGGTAACACTGTTCTGAGGGCTACTATTTACTAATTCCACATGTACCAAATATGGACCTGAATCACTATTTGAATATGTCGATCTATAGGGTTTCTCCAGATCAGGTATTTTTTTTGACACTTCAGTTGAAGCAGTAAGAATGGACTTATTATGTTAAATATATGTAGCTTCTGGCAAATTTATGTTTGGTTTGGCTATAACTTTAGACTTAAACAGTGGTGCCCTCAATAATTTCTTTGGTTTCTTCCCTTGGGGATTGGAAATCTTTCCTCTATCAACCAAATCCATATTGGTATTATTTAAAAAGGAATCCGCCTCTAACAGTGTAAATAGAGGATTTTTATCAGGAGGCTCTGGTTCCACTTCCATAGTAATAACTTATATAAAGTAAAATGTAAAGACTTACCGAATTATCTACTACAACTAATATATATATATACACTTAAGTACTAAAAATATCACTATTTAACTAATAAATTACTTGGAATATACAAGAAAATTATAATTATATTATTATAGCAACAAGATAATACCGCCCTTTTTGAAATCCCGCCAAAAAGTCCCTATGAACCATATATCGAAGTTTATGAACTAGAGATGAGATATACTTGCAAAATCCCCTACCAGGGGCCCAGGGCTTCTGAGTACATAAAAAAATACCTGGGTCGAAAACCAGGTTTTAAAGTACTTGAAAGTATTAAACTATGTTAGTATCAAGTAGGCATGAGACATACCCGCATAATTCAAAACCCGGTCTCAGAGGTACGGTGCGGCGAAAACCCGGTACGAAAACCGGGTTTCTAAAAATCTCTGGGTACGAGGGTCGTTCAATAAGCCTTTAGAAAAAGCTAGAAAAACACTGTATTTTGAAGATTTTATTTTTCAACATAATCTCCTTTTAGCTCTACACACTTGCCCAATCGTTTTTCCAAAATATTTATCCCGTCCAAAAAATAGGATTTCGGCAGTTCTGCAAAATATTCATTCGTTTGAGCAATGACGTCCTCGTTAGAAGCGAACCGTCGTCCGCCAAGCCATTTCTTCAGATTGGGGAAAAGAAAATAGTCTCTAGGGGCCAAATCTGGTGAATAAGCGGGACGCTGCAACAATTCCATTTTCAGTTCCACAATTTCTGCCATGGAAACAGCGCAGGTGTGCACACGCGCATTGTGCTGATGCATGAGGATTTTTTTCTTCTTCAGATGGGGGCGTTTCTCTTTGATTTCCTCGCTCAACCGTTGCAATAACGACGCGTAATACGCTCCTGTTATTGGTTTTCCTTTTTGCAAGTAGTCGATGAAAATGATGCCCTGCAAATCCCAAAAGACCGTGGCCATCACCTTGCCGGCTGATGGCACAGTTTTTGCCTTCTTCGGAGCCCGTTCACCCTTGAAAATCCACTGTGATGACTGTCTCTTCGTTTCTGGAGTGTAGTAGTGTATCCAGGTTTCGTCCACAGTAACATGTCGACGAAGGAATTCGGCCGGATTGCGATGATAGAGCGCCAACATGACCTCGGAGTCCACTACACGATTGCGCTTATTCTCCTCTGAGAGCAAACGCGGCACCCATCTCGCCGAAATTTTTTTCACATACAATTTTTCATGCAAAATTGAAACGACTGTACCTTGTGATATGCCTGTGGCCTCAACTAATTCGCGCACTTTGATTCGTCAATCGCTCAAAATCAGATCGTGAATTTTGTCGATATAAGGTTTATGTAGTTTTTCTTATAATACTATATGAAATTTTAATTTTTAATGGTGACATAACGACACCATATTGTATATTAATTTGTAATATGCAACAGCATATTAAAATTCTAAGGCTAACAAAGATCATTTTTAGTTTTACGACCGTAATCGTGCGAGATCATTACATACAGATATGCGGACATCTCCGTTAGGTCCTTTTAAATCTAAATGAAAACTACTAACATTAAATAAAATATCGTCATCATTGTCTCAGCTCATACATGACCCACTGCTGGGCTTTGAGGCTCCTTCCCAATAGAGAGGAAATTCATCAACTACGTCATGCTGGTCAGACGTATTGGCATATAGTTTTATTTCGAGTTTTCCTTGTGTTGTACAGATGCTATATGGACATTGTATTCCTCGGTCGTCTTTTACGACATCCACGGGTAAGATAGTGAGTGGTGAGTGAAAAATACAATTTATTTTTACCCGGTCATTATACGAAAAGGAATTACGACTACTTTGTTTGAAGCAAATATTCATGCTAAGCCCACTGAACGATACGTGACAGCGAAGTAACTACATCTTACAAGTTAACTACATTAACCAAAACGAAAATCCATATAAATTTTAACACATTTATCCCACTGGTGGACGCTATCTTCCTCTACAATATGAAGGAGGTTGACCTACTATTTTGCACTCGACTCGTCAAGACATATTGGCATAAAAATTTTGGATAAGAAATGCCTAGTTGTCAATCACGAAAAATTTATATGGTTGATATTATTGAAAGATTTTATTTTGGTCTTTACAAATGCAAGATTATTGCATGTATAATTTTATAACGAAAAATAGAAGTGTGGCAAAAACGGAAATGTTTTACGGCGACAATAAAGCTTACACCTTGCTTCGATAGATGGCGCTATATAAGTTTTTTGCATCGCATTATGGTTTCGTTACAAATCTGGTCACATATTTCTGAATAGAGTTATCGAGTTGGGAAACGAAGTAAAAAGCTGAGAACTTAAAAGATAAAATATTTTTGTATGAATCTCGTGGCATCACAGCCGTGAGATTTAGTAGTTTTAGTACACTTCTATTATGCTAGGGAATTGTCGATGTTTAAATTAAACATCAACATCAATCATCATCAACTGTACAGGCGTAGTCTGGGCTAGTGGACTAACGCCGTGTTTGACAGAAGAACCTAAGGTTATAGTTTGAAGTACCTAAAGCCCTTAAGTTCCTAGCCTATATGATGGGATACCTGCACCGTGCTACCTAAGGTGACAGGTGGATGTGAGATGGATGTTGGGTGGAGGATTGGTTATTCTCACTGCCAGTCAAGCAGACTCACTCGACTAATCAGAACTGACGGCTAAGGGTGTCTTGGCCACAGTGAGATGGAGCTTTGGGTGGAGGATTGGTAACTCTCACTGCCAGTCAAGCAGACTCACTCGACTAATCAGAACTGACGGCTAAGGGTGTCTTGGCCGCAGTGAGAGGGATGTAACTGAGAGATGAATAAATTCAAATCTGATTTATTTTACACAATGTACACCTTATATACTACTTATTGCTAATACACACATATACCATTTTGTGTTAGTGTGTCGTACGTGTAAAGTATAACGCAGTGTCTTTAAATCATGTCAGTGCTAATTTTGCACATTATGTTGACATGCTTTACTTGTATGTTGACATGCTCTACTTTTGAGTTTGCTGCGTTGCATGTTCAATGTGCATTGAACATTCTGGGGTCTCTCAGGAACACGACTGCAAGTCGTATAATTCGATAACCTCATATGGTCCAATGTGTCCTTCCGTCGTTTGTGGTGTTTGGACTGTAGTCTGGGGACGAGGTTTCCCATACCGTGGCCGTGGTTGTGGTGGAGCTGCCCGCTGTTTGTCTGTCTCTGTGGCTTGTGTTGTAGTTGTCTCCTTGTTTTGTCTTCTCGTAAGTCTATCTCGACATTGTTTGAGTGGTCTGAAATAAATTAAAAGACAAGCTAATACTATTAAAGAAAGAGATGTCACGGTGCTAACCACATAGGAATGAGACTCTATTCGCCTCCATATTGTGTTATCTAATCTTGTTTTTAGCTTTGCTTCTGAAGCGGCTAAGTGGTCAAATATACTGGTGGAGCTATCTAATACTTCCTCCTTCGGTATGTCTGGTATCTCTGATTGGACTACTTGTGTGTCTAGAGTAAAATTACTCCTTTTAAAATATGATGCTTGCACAGTTGTTGTTGTTATTCGTTTAGCTGCAAGAATGTTGTTCAACGTCTTTACTACACAGCTTTCTGAAATGTGTAGTACTCCTATATCCTCTAGGTTAATTTCTTGTCTTTGTCCATCACATATTATCGAAGCTGATTGTGTTTTTGTAGTGATAAACATCCACGTATTCTGCATGTAAAGTTGTTTCCATAGAATTGTAGATTGAATGTTGTATCTTCTTGATGTGCATTGTGATTTAGTGTTATTATTGTTGCTGAATAGCTGGTCAACAATGCAATTCTTGTTCAATTGCATGTTCTTAACAGCCACGGGATAGCAAACAAACTCCGATTTTTTGTGTAAACAATCATTGAACTCGTCTTTACTTAATTCAAAGTATCGTTCATTGTTATAGTCGAAGCCTATGAATGCTCTTGGGATTGACAAGCATTCAAAAGAACTTCCGGTCAACTTTTGAGGAATCGCCGTTATGTGTATTAGCGTATATTTTCTTATGTCATGAATAGGATAGTACGCAAATACGTTTATATGTGTTGCATTTATTTCCATGTTAGTCTGTATTAATTGATCCTGAATTATTCTTAAGTTTCCAGGTAACTTTTGATTGGTTGTTTGTATTATATCATTAGCGTATTTAGGACTCAAAATCGTGTATATCGATGCGTTATTTAGGTATATCTCAAGTAACCCGTTGTAATAGTGAATAATCTCTGTTATGTAATTGCTCGCTAATTGATACGTTTGTATTACTTGTATTTTCACATTGTTAGCGTCTACCATCTTATACCATACGTCGTTATCGTACATGAATGCTATAGCTTCATTTAACTTCTTTTCAAAATTCTCTAACTTTTTCTTAATCCGCTCCTCGGTTTGGTTTACAGCGGATACTGTAGATATCATTATGTTTGTTTGATGATTGGCGGCGTTTATAAGTTCTTGTTGATTGCTACTCAATGAGTCAATACTTCTGTATACTTCATCGTTAACTCCGAACACGTATGTTAACATTTGTCCTAATAATCCACGTCTCCTTCTAGAAATCTTTATCCCAGTAAGGTAATCCTTTATCTTCTCAAATCGTGCTTTCTCTTCGTTCAAATGATAATAAAATTCTGCACAATGGGTGTCTTTTGTATACTGTTGTGTGTCAGTGCATAACTTTTGAAACTGATTAGTTATTTTTATCGTATTATTTAAATTCAGTTCCAAATCACTCCTTTCGTAATTAGTTTCTATTCTAAAACTTCCTCTGTTTATTGTTGAAGTACCTATTTGTTCTACATATAGGCCTGGATTTAAATGTTTCATAGTAAACATTGATGTACTTGTTACTTGTCCGATACACAATAATAATGTAGTATAGAGTAACACGCCTGACTTAAGTGTCTTAGATTTTTTATTTATGTTATTTGCTATGTTACTATTCACAGGCGTTTCGGTATTTTTTCTTAACGTATTCGTGTTAGTCATTAATTCTTCCTGATATACGGGTAAAGGAATTAATGTATGTATTGATCGTTTTTGACATAAACCTGTCGATTTTTTGAGTGTCACTACTCTTATCACCCCGTCGCTTCCTGGGTGAACGCTTTCCACTTTTGCCAAGGGCCACTTACTTGGACTTATGTTTTCATCTTTTATTAGTACTATGGTTCCAATTTTGATATTTTCTTGAGTTTCTTTCCACTTGTATCTTTGTTGAAGTTGATGTAAATAATCAGATGACCAGGCTTTCCAGAAATCTTTCTTCATTCTTTGAATTTGTTTCCATCTATTTATTAAATCAGTATTTATGTTTGATAACGGATCTGGGATTCCAACTGCTTCCCGACCAATTAAAAAGTGACTAGGCGTTAGTATTGTATTATCATTGATGTCTTCGCTTTGTGCACATAACGGCCTCGAGTTTAGGCAAGCTTCAATTTGATGTAAAAATGTTATCATTTCTTCGTACGTTAATGTCGATTCTCCAATTACTCGACGTAAATGGTACTTTACTGATTTTACGCTGCTCTCCCAAATCCCACCAAAATGGGGGGTTGCTGGCGGATTAAAATGCCACTGAGTACCTATACTGGTCATCGTATTTTGGAATCCAGGTGACTGTGTTATTTGCAATAATTCTTGTTCCAAAAATTTCGCTGCGCCTACGAAGTTCGTGCCATTGTCACTATACATATGTGACACGTGTCCTCGTCTGGCCATGAACCTCCGCAGTGCCGCAATAAATGTTTCAGTTGTCAAATCTCCCACTAATTCTAGATGAATTGCTTTTGTTGCTAAGCATACAAATACAGCAATATATGATTTGTAGGACTTGTGACCTCTTCCTTTCATTGTTCTTGTTTGTATTGGTCCCGCATAATCCACTCCAGTGTGACTAAATGGATATGATTGCATGACTCTTGCTTTTGGAAGTATCCCCATTTTCTGTACTTTCGTTTCGGACCTGTATCTCGCGCATTTGACGCACTTTTTTAGTGTACCTTTGACAACTTGTTTTCCACCTATAATCCAGTATTTTTGTCGTAGGACAGCTGTAGTTAGTTTATTTCCTCCATGTAATGTTTTCATGTGTGCGTTTTGTATTATTAATGACGTTATATGATGTCGGCGTGGTAATAGTATAGGATGTTTTTGATTATATGGCAAGTCAGCGTTTTCTATTCGACCTCCAACTCGTAATAATCCATCGTTATCAATAAATGGATCTAGTGTGGATAATTTACTGTTTTTCTGCAGTGATTTTTTCTTTCGAATAATTTCTTTTTCATCGTAAAATTCTTCTTGTTGCAATATGCATAGAATTCGTTTCTCTGTTTCTTCTAGTTCCGTACAGGATAATGGTTCGTGCTTTTTGCGCTTGCTGATAAATCTGTAGCAATACGCTAATGTTCTTATCATTTTATTGTAGTTAGAAAATCGACTCCAGATGTCATACTTTTCATTCGTAGTATTAATTGTTGTTGATAAACAGTACTTGGCTTCTTCATTTGGCTGTGGTGCTGTTGTTGTAATAGGTATATCACTCGTCTGTAACCATGGTGGGCCGTTCCACCATAAGGAACAGTTTATTAATTTTTCTGGCTCCAATCCTCTTGATATAATGTCCGCTGGGTTTTCAGACGATATGACATGATTCCATTGAGCGTTAGGTATTATGCTGTTAATTTCTGACACTCTGTTGGCCACGAACGTATGCCATCGCCCAGGATCTCCTTTTATCCATCCCAACGTGATCATAGAATCCGTCCAGCATGAAATCACGGTATTGTTATCACCGTTTAGAGCATTTTTTATTTTTTCTATTAAATTAGCCAATAATACTGCGGCGCATAGCTCAAGACGCGGTAATGTTGTTTTTTGTTTTTTCGGTGCAACTTTTGACTTAGCTTGGAGCAATGTTATGTAGTAACTGTTATTCACCATTACTCTGCTATAGACGACAGCCCCGTATGCTTTTTCTGAGGCGTCGCAGAATCCATACAGCTCAAACTTTGTCCTGTCTATCGTGTGACACCATCGTGGTACTTGTATATTTTCTATGTTTTTTAACTGTTTTTGTATTTCTGTCCATTTTTTTCGTATTATGTCATTTACTGGTTGGTCCCATTCCATCCCAGACGTCCACAGTTGTTGTACTAGTAATTTTAGTGTTATGATGATGGGGGCCAACCAGCCCAACGGATCAAATATTTTCGCCACCTCTGACATAATGAACCGTTTAGTGGGTTTTGTGTTTTCTGTTGTAGTTATTTGAAAACAGAATTTATCTTCGCCTGGAGACCATATAATTCCCAATGACTTTCTTGTTTCGTCTAAGGGAAGTTTCAGCATCCGACTTTCTTCTTTATCGCATGTTAAATTGTTCAACAATTCCGAACTATTTGAAGACCATTTTCGTAGTTGGAAACCACCTTTGTTTAACATTGCTATTAATTGTTCTTGTAATTCCTTGACGGAGCTTTCCTGGGATTCTCCTGACAAAATATCGTCAACATAGAAATCCTGTAACGTTACTCTACTGGCGATAGGGTAATTGTCTTGTTCGTCTAATGCTAGTTGTTGTAATGTTCTCACGGCCAGATAAGGCGCGCTTGTTGTGCCATACGTGACCGTTGTTAGTTCGTATTCACTAATGGCCTTTTTTGGAGAAAATCTCCATAAAATTCTTTGATATTTATAGTCTTCTTGGTTTATTTTTATGAACCGGTACATTTTCATAATGTCGGCCATGAAAGCAATCTTATGCGTTCTCCAGCGTAATAATATGTTTGATAAGTCTTGTTGAAGTCGTGGTCCTTTATGTAAATTTTCATTAAGGCTTATTTTACTACTTGTTTTACTACTAGCGTCAAATACCACTCGTAGTTTTGTTGTAAGAGAGTCTTCTTTTATTACCGCTTGGTGGGGAATATAATACTCTCCTGTGTAATATTCTGGTTTAGGTACTTTTCTCATATGACCCATATTTAGGTACTCGTACATAAATTCCTTGTATTGTTGGCGTAAATTGTCATTTTTTTCGAACTGACGTTCTAGTTGTAATAGTCGAGCCACGGCTTTTTTCCTTGACTCGCCATATTTTATGTTCGCGTCCTTAAACGGCAGTCGTACCGTATAAGTGCCGTCGAAACTTCGTATTGTAGTATTTGTATAGTAATTTTCACACAACTCATCATCTTTGGTGAGTGCATAGTGTCGTGGAATTTCTTCTAATTCCCAAAATTTTGTTAATTGTTGTATGTCGTCGGTGCGAGTCATCATGCTTAATACTTTGATGCCACCGTTTGTGTCTTGCGGATATAACCCGGATAAAATCCAACCCAATTCTGTTTCTTGAGCGATTATACCGCCTTGTAGTCGTTTAAAACCTTGTAATAGTATTTTACTATATTCTTGGGCACCTAAAATTATGTCTATAGGTCCCTTTTTGTTGTACGTTGGGTCTGCCAATAGAACATTGTCCAACTCTTGTAATTGTTGTAAGTTACTTCTTGGTAACGAGTTTGTAAGCTTTGGTAGTACTATAAGTGTTACAGGTAGTCTGTACTCACTAGAGTACCTTGGTTGTAGTTTTATGTTAATTGTATATTTCGATGTCTTAGGTTCGTTGTCTCCAATGCCTTTTATTTCGGCTCGAACCTTTTGTCTTGGATACGACAGCAGTTGTGCTACTTCTTCCGTGCAAAATGACGCTTCTGAACCTTGGTCACACAATACTCTTAATAATTGTGGTGTTCCATCATACGACGTGGTTTGTAATAGCGCTGTGGCTAATAAGACCGTATTTTTTGCCTCTAAATTGGTAGCTGATAAGTTCGATAACGTTGTGTTTTGTTTTTTATCACTCATAGTTGGTTTAGGAGTGAACTTTTTCGTATACTCAGAAGACTCTGGTTGTCTTTTAATTGAATCGAATGTTCGGTGTAATAGTGTGTTATGACCTTTATGTTGACATATTTCACATTTTGTATAAAACTCGCTCGTGCATTTTATTTGTTTATCATGATTTAAGCAGCGTTTGCACATTTCTTTGTCTGAGACTTCCTTATATCGTTGCGTCACGTTCAAGGTTTTAAAACTAGGGCATTTATTTATATTATGTTCTGTGCTTTTGCAGTACCAGCAATGTTTACTTTTTGATGATTCTGCTATTGGTACGAGTGTTCCCCGGTATTTATTTATTGTATGATTCACCGAGTTATTACTCAGGTGATTGTACGTAATTTTTTGCTGATCGTAGGACTTTAAACTTTTAAATCTTTTTTCTAAAAACTGTAACATTTCTTCAAACGATTCCAATTTGTTTGGGTGTTGTAACTGATCCTCGTATTTTGAGTCAGTTTGTTGGTCCCATTTCCTGGCCAAAAGTCTAGCCAAAATAGGGTCCCATGTTGAAATGTCAATTCCTTGATGTTTTAAAGATTCCAAACATTCTTTTATGGTGTCGTGCATGTCTCTTAAACCCGCTGCATTCGCAACATTTAGCTTGGGTAAATCTAATAATTTATCGATGAATTTAATTGATATCATTCGTTCGTCTTCATAACGTTGCGTAAGCAATTTCCACGCGGTTTCATAGTTCGATTCACTTATCGTTAGATGACGTATAATTTTTGCTGCGTCACCTTTTACATTTGTCTTTAAATATTGCATCTTTTCTACCAATGAAATATTTTTATCTTCATGAATAATTTTTTTGAATAAATCATGAAAAGTATACCATGAGTCATAACTCCCAGTAAAAGTTGGAATAGAGATACGGGGTAGTTTTCCTGACGACTGTGTTAAGGTTATTTTTTCGCTGGAACTGTCATGGATTTTTTCTTCCAGCATCTCCATTGTAGTATCGAACTCAATTTGGGTGTTTTCAAAATATTTATTTTTGAAGTAAAGGTGTCCCGATGTATCCTCCTCCAATAATAATTCAATGTGTGTTTCTTCAATATCCTGCCATCGTTTTTGTAAATTGTTTATTGTAGTTTGTAAATGCCATATAGGTTTGTTTTCAGTGACTGATTCTTTTGCCTGAATTAGCCTTTTTGACATCTGGGATATCCTGAACATTTGTATAAACGTCTTGGGATTCCCTCTCCCTTCTTCTTCGTTTGTGTTTTGTTCTTCAGGTTCATATATCGCCTGAACAAGTTGAAGTCTTGCTTCATAGTTTTGTAGGTGGGCTAAGCCCTCGTTGTATTGTTTTTGGATATTTCCAAAGTAATTTGTAGTGATATATTTGTGAGATGATAACATCTCTTGTTTTTCCAGTTTCGAGTGATTCTCTTGCACCCGTTGGAAAATAGTAGTTAGTGTTTGTCTTTTTTCGTCAATGTATTTTTGTGTTCTTCGGCTCACGGAGTCCTTTTTAATGTTTGTAATTATCCTCCTGATCTCGTTATAATCTTCCTCCTGGCTCTTGATTGCTGTGTTTATTTCTTGTATGTCCATAGTGCTTCTTTTGTCTTCTTCCCTAATAGCCCTACCCTAACTTCCCTACTACTAATGTTTTAAGTCAATACTTATCGTACCTGCGCTCTCGCTATAACACGTCCCTGAAGGTGCGACTTCTCAATCAGCTGGTGAGTCCCGCTTGTGGGAGGCCAGTGACCGAACCGCAACGAGAGGCTTTCTGACAGAGTACGTAAGTAAAAGTCCTTCAGTCAATTCCGAAACTGATGCTTTGTTGAGTACACCAGCCCGTTCTTAACTGATTCGTATGTCTGTTATGTCAAACCTACGGGGGGGTTAGAGGGAGGAAAATCTTTACTTTTACTCGAAGGACCAAATGTACAGGCGTAGTCTGGGCTAGTGGACTAACGCCGTGTTTGACAGAAGAACCTAAGGTTATAGTTTGAAGTACCTAAAGCCCTTAAGTTCCTAGCCTATATGATGGGATACCTGCACCGTGCTACCTAAGGTGACAGGTGGATGTGAGATGGATGTTGGGTGGAGGATTGGTTATTCTCACTGCCAGTCAAGCAGACTCACTCGACTAATCAGAACTGACGGCTAAGGGTGTCTTGGCCACAGTGAGATGGAGCTTTGGGTGGAGGATTGGTAACTCTCACTGCCAGTCAAGCAGACTCACTCGACTAATCAGAACTGACGGCTAAGGGTGTCTTGGCCGCAGTGAGAGGGATGTAACTGAGAGATGAATAAATTCAAATCTGATTTATTTTACACAATGTACACCTTATATACTACTTATTGCTAATACACACATATACCATTTTGTGTTAGTGTGTCGTACGTGTAAAGTATAACGCAGTGTCTTTAAATCATGTCAGTGCTAATTTTGCACATTATGTTGACATGCTTTACTTGTATGTTGACATGCTCTACTTTTGAGTTTGCTGCGTTGCATGTTCAATGTGCATTGAACATCAACATAGGGATGATCGATGTCAACATCGAAAGCCCAACATCGATGTTTGATGTTCATCGAACACCGAACATCGATGTTACCGAAATATCGATGTCGTCCAACATCGATGTTACGATATAAATTCTCGTGGCAAATTTTGATGAGCTTTTTTTTTTAGGACATCTGTCGAATATTTTTGACATCGATGTTACGACGATGAAGTAAAGTCTTCCAGGCAAATTTTGATGAACTTTTTTTTTTAGGAAATTTCGTTCTGCCCATAGCAACATCGATGTGTTTTCCTTTCAACATCGATGTTTTTCTTCCAACATCGATGTTTCATTTTCAACATCGATGTTTTGTCTATAGCAACATCGATGTTAAAACATCGATGTTTTTCCTTTCAACATCGATGATCATCGAACATCGATGTTCATCGATCATCCCTATGTTTAATATGTTTACGGACGGTATATCGATGTAAATGAACCATATATCGAAGTTTATGAACTAGAGATGAGATACGAGAGACGAGTACATAAAAATACCAGGGTCGAAAACCAGGTTTTAAAATACTTGAAAGTATTAAACTATGTTAGTATGAAGTAGGCATGAGACATACTCGCATAATTCAAAACCCGGTCACAGAGGTACGGGTGCGGTGAAAAACCCGGTACGAAAACCGGGTTTCTAAAAACCTCTGGATATCGTGGCGATTAACGCCACGCCTCGCGGTCCCCTGTTAATTTAATTTTTTTTTTTTTTCTGACAAGGAGTGTTAGCCTCAGATGGCTGTTACACCCTTACGCGGACTAGTGGTGAGCGCTGAGGGCTCTCAACCCAAAGAATTTAAGCAACGGGGCCCAAGGGCACCCCCTGTGGGGTACGAACCTCGGCTTGGGGCGTTGCTGAGGGCAATGTGGGAGGTCCCACTTTAGATTTACTTATTTTTACGCGGCACGGTTTCGCACCTCGATGGCGAGGACGGAACCGTGGTCTTTTCTTTGTTGCGGCTTCGCGGGCCGTGTATGCTGTATTCTGAGCTATCGTGATCTCGTCTTCGGGCTCGTCGAGAGCAAGTCTCGGCCTAGTGACCTACGAGATGCGGGACGGGATATAGTTGGTCGCAGCGACCACTAAGGGGTTGGGATGTGTTATGGCAGAATCAAAATATCTACGGGCATACTGTTTCATATATTGTCTGATGGTCGGCAAGTGCAGGTTGATGTGGAGATCGGCATTGCGTATGAACCATGGTGCGCCTGTAGCCGTACGCATGAACCTATTCTGAAGTGTTTGTAGCCTATGGATCCTGTGTGGCCTAACGTGAGCGAATACTACACAGGCATACAACATGATGGGGCGTATGCAGGCAGTGTAAAGACGGATTTTGCATTTGAGCGACAGCTTACTCTTTGGGTTGAGTTAGCTGTGTAAACGACCCATAACAAACGCTGCACGCGAGCGCACAGTGATTATGTGTCGAGCGAAGTTGAGACGATTGTCAAGGGTGACGCCTAGATACTTTGCATTTGACGCCCAAGGGATGGGCTTGTCAAAAATGCGGACTTGAGTGAAGCTCTCTTACAGGTCGGAACGTCTCCTGTGAAACATGACCGCCTGACTCTTTTCTGGGTTAATGTCTATTCTCCACTTCGGGAACCACTTGTCAAGGGCAGTAGCTGCAGTTTGGAGATTTTGAGTGAAGGCGTTCGGGTTAAGCCCGAATATGAATATAGCTGTGTCGTCAGCGTAGAGGGCTGACTGCACGAGCTTAGACTTGGGGATGTCGCTAGTATATAGCGAGAATAGAAGGGGAGAGAAGACTGAACCTTGCGGTACGCCAGATCTGAACGGGTGCGGGGAAGAGAGTGTCCCTTCTACTCTGTAGCGGAAGCTACGATTTGTTAGAAAGTCTCGTATGATGATTACGATGTAGTGGGAAATTCCAAGTTGGAATAACTTGAAGATAAGGTCATTAAGCCATACCTTGTCGAAGGCTTTGGCTACATCGAAGAAGAGTATCCCCGTTAAGAGGTTGCGTTGCAGTTTTACATTGATGCTTTCCACGATACGATGGACTTGATGGGCACACGAGTGTTTGGGTCTAAAGCCAAACTGCTCGTGTGGTATGAGGTGATTTTCCTCGGCGAAGGTTCTTAGCCGCTGGTGGGTTACGCGCTCGTACATTTTGCTAAGACCGTTAAGAAGACTTATCGGCCTGTAACTACTGGATTCGGATCGGTTCTTGCCGGGTTTGTGGATTCCTATTACAACGGCTTCTTTCCACTGAGCGGGAAAGATTTTGTTATTGAGCGCTGCGTTGAAAATGCAGGTCAGAAGGACTAGTAGGGACGTGGGAAAGAGTATAATAACTCTATTGGTTATGCCGTCCGAACCAGGGGCTTTTCTAGGGCATAGTCCCTTGACGATCGAAGCTACTTCCTCTATGGTGACTGCTGGGATAGGCTGACTTGGGGCGTCGTTCCTACCTAATTCAGTATCTAGCGGCGATTGTGGGAGAGAGGCTCGCCACACCACTTCCCTATCGACGTGGGTGTGCTGTTCGGCATCGGGGTATGTGGTACTTGGCGTACATTGTTGCTCCAGGCTGTCGGCCAGGCATTCGGATTTCTCCTCGTCCTCAAAGGCGGGGGGGGAGGTTGGGTCTCTTTAGAGGAGGCATAGTGGAGACTATGTCTTTCTTAAGGGATCGGGTGAGTTGCCAGTAGGCTTGATGGTTAGGTTCTAGTTCGCTAAGAGTGGTGTTCCATCTCTTTTCGCGGACTTCTGCTACTGCGGATTTGACCGCCCTCTGCAGGAAACGCATACGTATGCGCTTTTCCTCGCAGGGGTAACGGTCGTAGGCACGTATGGCTGCATTCTTCTGTCTCAGAAGGTTGCGAACGTTGTCTGGCAGGCGCCAGCCGCGATCGCTCGCTGCTGGTACTTGCCGCGAATAATAATTAATTAATGATTGTACGTGACTTGTGAGACAGTCGATTGCCGTCATTGTGTCCTCCGGGGATTTAATGTCGGCGGGGATCCTATCTAAGTGACTGGTGGATTTAGACTTGAGTCCGGACTCTAGTCTATTCCAATCAGTTACTGTTATGGTGGGGGCCTGCCCAGGTCCTGAGGGGACTGGCAGTCTCGGGGCGAGTTCAAGAATGACCGGACGGTGGTCTGAGTCTAGTTGATGTAGCACTTCTATAGACGTTAACCGAAGGTTAATGTTTTTTAGCAGTGCTATATCTAGAATATCGGGTCTGTGCGCTATGTTCCCTGGGAAGTGCGTCGGCTCCATGGGAGCGATGACGTCAAACCCCAGCCGTTTGGCAAGGGATTCGAGGGTTTTTTCTCTTGGGTTGGTGGTGTTACAACTCCATGAGGTGTTTTTGGCATTAAGGTCGCCGCCTATGATGCTCCGCTAGGCTCCGCCTAGGTCGAAGAGTGATTTAAGATCACTCTCGAGGAGTTCGATATCGTTTTCCCTACCGGGGGGAGATATACTGTATAAGCGTGATGGGTTGGTGCCCCGTGAGGGCTAGCCTGCAGACTGAAGCCTCAATGTACGTCAATTGGGGCGGATCCATAGGTGTGGAATGCAGTGACCTCTTGTAGTAGATGAGAGTACCTCCCTTAGGCGAGTTAAGCCCGTCATTGCGAACTATGTTATAGTTCGCAATCTTGGGGTCCCTATTATACGGTTTAAGGAAGGTCTCTTGGATAAGAAATAGGCCGAGCTGCTCGTCGCTCAATACAGCGCCTATTTGGTCCTCTGTTGGGCTAGGCTGTTAGCATTAAAGTACCCTACTCTAATGTGTCTGGATTTAATTCTGCCTGATGGGTGTCTATCCATTTTAAATGGTGAAAGAGGCGAGGTTCTCGAGGACCGGAGAGAATCTAATGGCTACGTTGAGGAGAGCGTGGCTGTTGCCTACGTTCGCTCTAATTTCGGAGCCGATTTCACGTATCTCGTTGAAATTGATTTGAGATGCGAATTTAGCTACTAAGGCGAGTGCCGGATTTACGCCTTGTAGGGTTTTTACGTGCCTAGGGGCAGCGGTGGATTTACACTAGGGGCAGTCGGGGCCCAGGGCGGCAAAATTTTGAAGGAAAAAAAAATGGTTTAGTCTTATCAAGGTTGCTCAACATAATTAATTAATTCTATTAATTAATAATTGTCTGTTGAATTGATAATTCAAGAAATTCAATTCATCCATTATTTGTGAATTATAATTTTGGTAACAATTAATAATCAAAATCATTTATTCAATTTATTTACTTGGAGATTTAAAGTAATAATAGATTTTTCTATTTTTCGGATTAAAGAAACTTAATTAGTGTTTTTTTGTTGAAATTTTTGCATTTTTCAAAACTTTAATCGATCAATGAATTTAAAAAAAAAAATTGTAATTTATGGATTACCCCAATTAATTTTAATTTAAACGAAAAATCTTATTTTCTGAATTAAATAAACTTGAAACAGCGCATCTTTTTTTTAGGGGTGGGCCATGGTCAGCGCACCCGCGCTCGGGTCCGTCCGGGACGACGGAGGGGCGGCATGCGTATGGCCCACCCGTAGCCACGTCGCCTTCGTCGTTGGGCTCACCACCGGAGCAGGGTGGCTTGTCGTCAGTGATCGGCCCGACGGAATACCTCGGTCGCGGGATACCCTCTCCTCTCGACGTTCCCCTTGGAACGACGGTCACCGTCGCGCGGTCTGCTTCTCTGCGGGTGACAGACTAAATACCCGGTCCAATCACCCGCGGCCTCGGCTAGGGCGGCATTAGGCACAGATACTCGCGCCTGCGCCGCCGGAGTCGCCGGCGGCGGATTGCGTCGTCGTGGAGGCGTTCCTTCCGCACGCGCTCCGCCGCCTCCTTCCGCGAGACGACTGCCTCGCAGAAGGCGGCGACCGCGTTTCAGTTCCTGATGCTACCAAGAATCTCCCTAGCGAAAGTCAGCAGCGTCAGGTCGGCACCGATGACTGCGACGAGATCACGGCGCTGCTCAGCCCACGCGGCACACACCTCGAGTGTGTGCGCGCCGTCTCCTCGTCGCAATTGCAGTGGTCAGTGTGCTCTCCTTCCTGACAATCTTCTGCAGGTACTTACCAAAGCATCCATATCCCGTCAAGACCTGCACTAGTCGGAAGTAGAGGACCCCGTGCGTCCGCTCCAACCACTCCATCAGCCCCAGTCGGAAGGCCTCTACGGTCCAGACACCGTACCGAGGCCCCTCCAGCCGGACTGCCCAACGAGCCATGACGTCTCGGCGGGCGTCGACCCGCTAGGCGGCAAAAGCCTTCAACGAGACGATGCCGCCGCAGGCACGCGTCTCCGACACCCGCCGATAAATTCCGGCGAGCATCGCCGCCTCCAGGTCCCACGAGGGTGTACCGGCCAGGAGGCACGCTGCCTCCGTCGCCACCGTGCGGTAGCCGCGTATGGCCCTGACCACCATGACTCTCTGTGGACGACACAGGAGGGCCCTGAGGCGGACGGTCAGGGACCCCGCCCACACCCGTGCGCCGTACAAGACCATCGACCTGGTGACCCCCGCGTACAGCCATCGGCACGTAGCACTGGGTCCGCCCACATTCGGCATAAGCCAAGAAAGTGCGGACGCCACGCCGAGAAGCCGCGGAGCAAGTCGATGGAAATGCTCCCGGAACCACCAATGCCCGTGGAGCACCAGGCCCAACTACTTCATATGGGCCCGGATGCTGATGTCAACCGAGTTGACGGTGATCGAGACGCCGATGGGAGGAGCCATGCGGGGCCCGTGGAACAAGAGGGCCTTCGTATTGTCCAGGGCCACCCTCAACCTTAGCACCTCGATCCGCCTGACGATCTCCTCTGTGTCGAGAGTCGCCAGGCTTGCTGCCTCCTCCAGCGTCCCACCGCGGGCTGTGACGAGCGTGTTGTCGGCGTAACAGATCACGCCCAGCCCGGGCGAAAGGCTCCCTCTCAACGCCCAGTCGTAGTCGATGTTCCACAGGGTGGGACCGAGGACCGATCCCTGTGGGACACCGCACATCATGGGCGTTCGCACAACGTCACACAGTTTGCGCGTTCACTGCAAAGAAGGACCCGTTTGTCATGGCGCCTCAGTTCCAAGGAGTAACTCTCCAATTTCTGAGAGTATTGGGATTCTCGGCGTCAAAATATCGAGCAAAGTCCAGTTTGGGAGTCATTTGGAGGACAAAGCCAAATTGGCAAGCAAAAAGTTGGGCGTCCTGAACAGAGTCAGGCGGTACTTCACACCGAGACAGCGTCTTGTGCTATACAAAGCACAAGTTCGTCCTCATGTGGAGTACTGCTCACATCTCTGGGCAGGTGCGCCCAAATATCAGCTAGACCCACTTGACTCCCTGCAAAGACGGGCTGTTCGAATCGTCGGGGATCCCAATCTTACGGACAGATTGGAGTCGCTGGAGCAGCGGAGAGACTTTGGGTCACTCTGTGTACTCTACCGACTCTTTCACGGGGAATGCTCCGAGGAACTGTTTGACTTGGTACCACCGTCACCATTCTACCAACGTACCACTCGACATCGCAGCAGGGTTCATCCATTTCACCTGGAAACGTTATGGTTTTCAACTGTACGTTTCCAGCGATCATTTCTCCCACGTACGTGCAAGCTCTGGAATGAACTACCTGCTGCTGTTTTTCCCGAGCGCTATGACATGTCCTTCTTTAAACGAGGTTTAAGAAGAGTATTTCCTTTACGGTAGGCAGCGGCCTGGCTGTGCCCCTGGTATTGCAAAGGTCCACGTGCAGCAGTTTCACTTACCATCAGGTGTGCTGCTTGCTCGTTTGCCACCGTTGGCAATAAAAAAAAAAAAAATAAAACGTCCCTTAGTCGGTAGGTGTAGAAGACGTTGCGCCCCTCCAAATTCTCTGCCATCAGTCGCCTCAGGTAAACAGGCACCTCGTGATATCGCCTCCCTGATTCAGCTGAATGGCAGACTGTTGAATGCGTTGGCGGTGTCCCTAAACATCACCAACTGCACTCCTCCATCGGTGACGGCCTCTGTCGTCACGGCGGTCAGACGTAGCAGGGCCGCAATCGTCGAACGACCCCTCCTGAACCCAATCTGGGCATCCGACAGATCGGGCCCGGTGCCGACGAAGTGTCGCTCGATGCGGGCAGCCAGCACCCTCTCTAACAGCTTGCCCGCATCATTGAGCAGCACGATGGGCCTGTAGGCTGAGGCCAACTCGGGAGACCATCCCAGCTTCGGCAGGAGCACCAGCCTCCTCTCTTTCCAGCACCCAGGGAACTGCCCAGACGCCAAGCAAGCGTCGAACAGTTTCCTGAGGCGTGGTCCCAGGTGTTCGAGGACCAGGGCCAGCACCCGGTTGAAACAGCGCATGCTACCACCTATAGTCCATTTTACAAACATATATAGATTTCTTTGATGCAGTTTGTTTTTGGAGTTTCGGCGCGAATATGAAAATGTCATGTTAAGTTCTTGTATTATGTTCATCATTTTAGTGTTATATTGAATAATTTTGCTGATATTTTATGTTATATAATACAGTTAAGGCGCTGAAGTGTGGCGAATGTGATATAAGAGTGGTTTACGTGTATTTTCATATTCTACTGAAATTCTCAGAGAAATCATTAATTAGGTTTTCAGCGCCTAATTAATGGTAGTGACTTGACTTACTGACGGACAATGACTATACAAAGCTATACAATATGAAGAAGTGGTAAATAAAATGTAATACGACGTTCCTACGTTCTATGGATAATAGAGAAATTCGTAAACGAGCGGAACGTTTAAGAAATGTTTATTCTTCAGATCTCGAGTCCTCATTAGATGACGAATTTGTGTACTTCCATGCTTATTGCACTGGAAAATGATGGAACAGATTTCGCCCTCCGATCTTTTGAAACTGTTGCATGCAAACGACTGAGTTTTCAAACGTGGAGATCGCCTATCGAATATTTATGACATTAGCTGTAACAAACTGTAGCGCAGAACGATCGTTTTCATGTATAAAGAGAGATAAAAACTTCTTACGTTCTACAATGACTGCTAATAGACTCAATAGCTTAGCTATTCTATGCATCGAATCCGACGTACTTCAACGTTTAGATTGCGAAGATTTAATCGACCAATTGGCAATTTAAAAAGTCACGTGTTTTTGCCTGTGATAGAATTGATGTAATATAATTGATGTAATATAATTATGAGTCACGCGAAAAAAAAATATGTTTTTGGAATATATAATATATAATAAAGTTTTTGCAATAAACTAATTATTTTAATTTCGAAAAATAAAATATGTAAACTATAAATTTAAGTAAAATTCTAGAATTGGGGCGGATTTTTGCCGATGCCCAGGGGCGGCATTAAGTTAAATCCGACCCTGCCTAGGGGCTACGGGGGGGTTCGAGGATGTGCCCTGTTGGGGCTTGGGTTAGCTCGCGGGGGGTGGGCAAGGCGCCGTGTATGGCGTTGCTACGGTATGGGGGGGTGGTGGGGTGGTGTTAGGCACCGCTCGTTTATTAGGTAGCGGTGGGAATTCAGCCTGGGAGCATACCCACTACGCGTTGACCTGAGGAGGCATCGGCACTGGGTTTGCAAGAAGAGGTTGAGAGGGCTGGGGTGGAAAGCCCCAGTTCGGGGGGTTGCGAGGGCATCTGTACTGCCTGCGGGGAGCCTTGGGGCACCCGTGGTAGTTTGCAGGGTGACCTTCCTCGCGGCACAAGACGCACGATGGCGGTGTGTCGCATTGGATGTGGTCATTTCTTTTCAGCCGTGGACAATCGCTCGTGCCGTGGTCGTCGAGGCACTTAACGCACCTGGCGGGGTCATGACAGTTACGGGCAGAGTGCCCGTAGGGGAGACCTGTCCAAAATCGTATACCTAAGCGGTAATCTATACAATCGCCGTAATAATATACAAGGAAGTTACCAAATCAACATATTTATTGACCAGTCTTATCAGGTATGTAATTGTAGGAACAAATACTGAAATACGTACCTTATCTATAAAATAAACATATTAAAACAAATACACTTCAAATTACGGTTTTACCCCGGGCACAGTCCAAAACCGTACACCATATACGATTTTGCCCCAACATTCACACCAGACATTTAGTGCACAATAAATCATCAAGATCATCGGAATCATAACCTGTACAGTCTCCATGGGCCCGACTATTACAGGAAGTACACTGTATCCAACCCTCATCCATGCGACTTTGATCATATTCTTCATGACACAGGATAAGATACAGGAGACTACAGAAGACTACAGGCAAAGATCTTTACTATCTCCAGTTTTACTTTGTACCTTATCCTTGAGTTTTTTCTTGGTGGCACACTGCTATAATACCCGGTGGAGCGACATCAAGCAATTGAACCTTCATGCGCATTCTTGGAGACATTAGCACTGGTAGCAGGTAATATCCAGGGGCAGACATGCAAAGCACAGCAGTAGTCAGCTGACCCTTCTCAGCAGAGCTTGCTAAACTAAGTTGCTTCTTCCCTTTCAAAGCGAGAATTCTGCTCTGTCTTTTAGGCACGGTAGTCAGCCCAGTTTCGTCAACATTGAAAATGTGAGTTGGTGGAAATTTGTATTGATCCATTAGGCCTTCAAGCAAATCAAAAAACTTACCCACGCTGACCCTATTAAAACCCATTGCTCTTGCAATAGAAGTCGGCTCAGCACGCAGTGCTGTTCAGGCTGTCTCTTCAAAAAACCAGATAACCAATCATCTCCAGCTTCTTTCCGATCTTTATTAAAATTATGATGGATACCATTGGCATCAGCGAGGTAAGCTAATTATCGCAGGTCCTTGTATGTTAAACCAAACAAACGTTTCTTCATCAATAGAACGTGCTGAACTAAAGTAGTGTCTTGATCAGTTGAAAAAATTGTCTTGAACCGATCCAATCCTTTTTGTGTTGACACTGTTAGGTCATTGTTTTGTCTATATTTATTAACACGATCTTGCAATGTGCTTTTAGGTACGCCGTAGACTTGAGATGCTTTGAGGTACCCAAAAATGCCTTTAGCCACGCTCATTACGGCCTTTTTCATTTGTTCGACATCCCAGTCCTGTCTAGTAGTCATTCTTGAATAATTACGCGTCATTTTTTATCTGTAAACAAAAGAAAAAATGTCAGCCTATCGGGGTATAACCGTACACTAACCGATTTTACCCCATACGGTTCTGCCCCAAGGTAACCTCAAACGAACATTTGTACACCATAACAAACAAACAGATTCAGTTAAAAAATAAACACTGAATATATCTAATAGAAGAAACACATATAATGATATCGTAAATTGCGTACTTACAGTTAGTTCCATTAACAGTGCACACTTGAAGTGGTTATTTTGATAAAAATTAGATCACAGCACCCGAAAAACAATAAAACTGTTTAACTTTGTAACGAACGTGGTGGCACCAACAAGCTTTTGTCGACAAATTACTCTCATTGGTAGATCACATTGGCAGAAATTTGAGCGCGAAATTCAAGCAACCAGCAGCTATAAGGGCATCATACGATTTTACCCCGGTATACGGTTTTGGACAGGTCTCCCCTACATCTGACAGTTGTGACACTGCGAGATGAGCCCTAATGAGTAATTTCATTATTTATATTGTGTAGAATTGCTAAATATGTGACGCCACACTAGGGAAAGGGTGACACAAATGTGTCCAACTGTGACAAGGACAAAGGGGTCAAAAAATCATGAAATTAATGTGACGTACTATATTAACGAACCCATATTAACGATTTATGAAGAAAAGTCCGTTTCGATTTGCGTCATTATGATTCGAGATAGGACTATAATTTTATTTTCCAATGTATAAATTGCTTGCTGATTCTATATCTATTTAGATTTAATATTGTGATAAATATATCCCATCCATTGATATTATATTTGAATCTCAAAATCTTAGCCAATCCTTTAGTATACTAATTTTAAATGTGCGGCAAAATTTCAAATCAATACTGCCATATTATTGTAAATTAGAAATATTTTACAAATAATTATTTTAGTTTTATTACATAATTAATCTATAATTTAGTTATTTAATTGGTATTTTTTTAGTAATTAATGGATTATGACATAGCAAATCAGTCAATTTCCTTTATTTTATCATGGAATAAGACCGTTTTATACAATAAATTTTCTATACCTTTGGGTATATTGTATGCGTAAATTATTATTATCGAAATATCATCATTATCATCAGCAATCGAGCTTGGGAGGGAAATTGATCATCGTATAGGCCCCACTATTGGGCTCGAGCGTCCTCCACAATAAGAAAATTACAAGACCAGCAGTACCACACTGGTCAGACAGATTGGTATAAGGTTTTGATTGCAAGTCTTTTTTTCTCTTGCATATATGTTATATGCTTGTTATATTCCTTAATCCTTTTTTACAATCACCCACGGGCAAGATGTTCAATTAGTATTTTTATTCCATTACTACACGGATATCTTTTGCAGTAATTTATGCTTATCCTTTAGAGGAATTTTTTACGACATCCGCTTGAAAGTGCCATACTGTAACCATACTGGAATTTCTCTTCCTAGTATGACCAATTCTTAACGCTAAATGACTTCCGTGTGGTGACGGAGTAATAATACAATTCGCCATCCACTTTTTTGCTCGTGGGTGTCGTAAAAGATGATTTAAGTATTCAAATAACATCTAAACAAGAGAAGAACTGTCAAAATAAAACCCTATAGCAGCCTGTCTGACCAGCGCGGTATAATAGATCCATTTCGTTTTGGAGGAGGCTCCAAGCCTCTCCCTAAGTGGGACGTATATAAGTTGTGATGAAATGACGTATGTAATGTTACAAGATATTTAGTCATATGTTAAGTAATCAGATGTAAATATATATTTTGTATACCTTCAAGTATTAAATAATGAAAAATAAAGAGATTATATATACAAAGCGTTCATCATCATCATCATCTTGCTCTTATCCCAATTACTTGGGGTCGACGCAATATGTCATCTGTTTTGACATATTGCAAAAAGTTTCGGCAATGACTTTTATGACCGGCCGCCTGCCTGACGTCAACCCTCCTTGGGAATGTAATCGTTGACCCAAATGGTACCAGATGGAGTTGGTCCGGGTCAATCTAGGGCTCTTAGTCGTCTTTTACGACACCCATGAGCAAAGCAAGGGTTGGTAGTATTCGAAGCCGCTACCACACAGCATTATATATACAAAGCGTTGTTTTACTTTTAATTGATATTTTGTTTTTATTATGAAAGTATGTTTTAATCGCTTACGGGTGATGCAATATCTTTTTTCATTTATATCCTTATAAGATGTCTCCATTCACCCCCTGTCTATCCAGGTCATGGTTCATTCAATCCATCACATTTTGGTTTTCCTTTCCTCTAAAGCTGAATGCATTTCCATATTTGTATACCTTTATATACAAATTTTATGTGTACGTGTGTATGTCACTATACTCCTCCTATATGGCTGGACCGATGTTGATGAAATTTTTTGTGTATATTCAAGGTGATTCGAGAATGGTTTAGATTCCCAATTGGACCCGGTAGGTGGCGCTTAATTGAACAGAACAACGTCTGTTGGGTCAGCTAGTATACATATAATTATTTTGTATTCATTCCCATTACGTGATTGAACTCATAAAGTAGGTTCTTCCTTCTAGGTTCAGGGCCTACACCAATTCCACCGTACCGTTCGGTACTGTACTATCTGTATGGTGACGGAGTATGAATACCATTCACCACCCTCTCACTTACCCGTGGGCGTCGTAAAAGACGACTAAGGGATATATTACGCATAAGGACATCTATGCAAGAAATGGAAAACTCGAAACAAAACCCTTTACCAATTTTTTTGACCAGCATGGTATAGTAAGGTCAATTGCACTCTGCAATTATGGAGGAGGCTCGAGCACAGCAGGGGGACGTATATGAGCGGAAATGATGATGAAAGACTCCCTGAACTGTCCATCGTTGCAATCTCTGCAAGGCCAAAGGTGACGTTTAGAGGTCTGCTATTGGCAAATCACTCGGTGACAGACTGAGAGTCCTGCTGTAGCTGGGTGAGTACGCGTAGCGTAGACTTACAACCTCAATATTAGGATTGAACATACATACATTCACGTTTTTTCCCATAAGGGTAGGCAGAGACCACTTCCCTCCACTTGCTACAATCTTGAGATACAACTTTTGCCTCCTCCACATTCATTAATCTCTTCATGCATATTCTTCGGTTTAGGGTACTTCTAACCTGGCCTTTCTTAAGAACGTCCCCGATTTGATCGTGGAACGTTCGCCTTGGTCTTCCCCTTTTAACACTTCCGCTCAGATTCGTCTTATAATTTTTTCTCGTTAATCTCCTTTCATTCATTCTCTCTACATGACCAAACCAACTTAACATACCTCTCTCAATCCTTCAATCAATCCTTCAATCTCAATCAACATTCATACCACAACGTTCCCTGATTATACTGTTCTTAATTCTATCACACAGTTTCACACCAATCATGCTCCTCAGCGCACTCATTTCCACAGCATTTATCCTACGTTCGTGTTTCTTCTGCCATACTCAGCTCTCACTTCCACACGTTAGGGTTGGTACAAGGACTCCCCTATGCACAGCTAGGCGAGCCTTCTTAGATAGGCTCTGGCTGCCCATAGAGGTGCGCAAAGCACCATTCACCATATTTCCCTTACACACTCTTCTTTCAATATCATTTTCACATTTACCATCTCTCGCAAAAGTAGATCCCAGATATACAAACTCTTGTACTTGTTCTAATATTTCCTCTTCTATACGTATCTTGCACTCCGTCATACATTCTCCTCTTTCAAATATCATAACTTTCGTCTTCTTTGCGTTAATTTTCATTCCCTTTCTTTCAAAAGCGTCATGCATTACTGTTACCATCTCCTGCAACTCATCCACCGACGAAGCAAGTAGGACTTGATCGTCAGCGTAGAGAAGACATTTGACAAGTAACCCATTCGTTCTCAGTCCGTATTCACTCTTTTTTGAATCAGTTAAGCAATTATCCATGAATAGGTTAAATAGTCATGATGACGCAACACATCCTTGTCTAACACCCTTTTGGATACCAATCAGTGTACGCCCCTTCGATTCTGACGCAGGCACTGGAGTTCTCATAGAGAGAGTGCAATGCCCGTATCAGGTTGCTGTTCACCCTATGTTAAGATAATGCTGACCACAACTCATTCCTCACCACTCTATCATAGGCCTTTTCCAAATCTATGAACGCCCAATAGACCTTCTGGCTCTTAGCTAGATACGTTTCAGCTATGCACCGCAAGGAAAAGACCTGATCCGTACATCCCATTCCCTTTCTGAATCCTGCTTGCACATCCCAGATTCTTTCATCCGTCTCTTTTATAACTCTCTCTATTAGTACCTTTGCATATAGTTTGCCGACAACGCTGAAAAGACTTATTCCGCGGTAATTGCCACAGTCTGGTTGCGACCCTTTTCCTTTGTGTAACGGCACGATGACAGCCTTGCACCAATCTTCTGGCACTCAACCTTTCCTCCAGCACAAGTTGAAAGGGCGGTACAACAGACCACACTAAATTTAAATAAGTCTTTTAAATTTATATAAGCTAAGTGTAATTACGACACTAATGTAACGTCTATGCAAGAAAAAGAAAACTCGAAATAAAACCCTATACCTACCTACCAACATGTGTAACCAGCATGATATATTAACTTACCTCCTAATGTGGGGGAGGGCCCGAGAGGGACGTATATGACTTGATACGATGACATAATGTACAAATTGCAATTATAATTAAGATAGCCCATAAATTATCTGTGCAATTAATATCAATATGTGTAAACATCAGCAAGGTCAAGTTTAATAAGTTATGTGCATAGCGGACATTTCTTCCTTATTGTGACATTTTATTTGCTGTGTTATTATTTCCTTTATAATTCCATAGTAACAGATGGTAACATCTCTGTGATACTGGAGTTAATCTATTTTAAGGTTCTCATGTCGTTTTGAAAACCTTTCAGCGTTCATCATCACGGGCGGACAATGGTCAAAACGTTGGGCAATCATGAATCAAATGTACACGATAAAATACGTAATAATGGTTTTATTTCAAATGTGCAATACTCGCATAAACATCAGAAATCATCAATTCAACCTTTACTATTTATGACTCTAACACATCAGGATATTAAAACCTTTCCAACCTTTCCAGCCGTAGTTGTAAAAAAAAAGGGAATGTAGTTGATAATATCACTGCAAGAGAAAGAAAATTGGAAATAAAACCCTATTTCATTGCGGTTGATCAATATGTAGTAGATCAATTCCTAATATGTAGAAAACCCATGCTCAAAAGTGGGACTATAATAGGGGTTAAATTATTCACGCACTGAACTTGCTGCGCCTATAAAACTCATTTGTGAACTAAAAAAATAGCGTGAGTACCTACTAAGTGCGCGCAAGTCAGAAGTGAAATTTCTTTGGTTCCATGTGTTTTTTATCAGTATTAAAAAAAAATCTCTCGATCTTTTTAAAAAATTATAAAAAATGGCTGTGCTTCGTGCTACGAGGTATGCCTTTTAAGTTTTGTCGTTTGAAGAAAAAAACAACTATATTGTTTTTCAAAGTATTCACCACGTAGCTTAATACACTTTTCCATTCGCTCAAACCAGTTTTTACAACATTTATTCCACTCTAAAGTGGGGGTGTTCAAAATGGCTGACTTGAAAGCGTCGACTGCTTCTTCACCGGACTGGAACCTTTGACCACGAAGACTTTTCTTAATTTTAGGAAATATGAAGGAATCGTTAGGGCTATATGGAGGGTGGTCAAGAATTTCTACTTTTTCCTGCTTCAAATACTCAATCGTTTGACGAGCGCTGTGTGAGCTTGCGTTGTCGTGGTGAAGGATGATGCGTCGCTTTGAGTTAGATTTTCGAAGTTCGGTGATGACTTGTGGTAAACAAGCTGTGGTAGGTATACCACTCTGCGTTAACCGTTCTACGATCTTCAAGTGCAATAGTCGCAACATGGCCAGTTTTTCTAACGAACGTGGCCACCATCTTCTTTGAAGTGCTTCGAGTACGAACAACTTTAGTCGGCTTTGGCTCGTCTTGGAAGACCCAGATTGTAGATTGTTGTTTGGAATCAGGATCGTAGGAATAGATCCAAGATTCGTCACCACTGATGATGTCGTAGACGTGATTTGATTCTCCTCGGTTGAACCTTTGCAAAGTTTTCTTACACCATCCGATGCGGGCCGCCTTGTGATCGTCGGAAAGCAGATGCGGTATCCAACGGCAAGCTAGCTTTCTCACACCAAGCGCTTCATGCAAGATCTTCTGAATGGTTGTCCCCGAGATGCCTAATAAAGCTTCTATCTCTCGATACGCAATGATGTTATCTTCAGTGAAGGCGGCTTTTGGGCGTCCTTCGCGAGATTTGTCACTGACACTAGTATGTCTACACTGGAATTCTAAATACCAGCGTTCGACAGTCCGCAGACATGGGGGTTCATCACTGAACACGGATGTTACTCTTCAAAACACTGAAGCCACGTTAGGCCTGTTCTAAAGTTGTAGAAAATTATTGCACGAACATTTTCCTTAGAATGATTCATTTTCGTACGTATTACGCGTTGTACGCATTAGGCGCAGATACTCGCGGCTGCGCCGCACGAGTCGCTGGCGGTGGATTGCGTTGTCCGCCGCCCCCTTCCGCGAGACGACTGCCTCCTAGAAAGTGGCGACCGCGTCCCGGTTCCCGATGCTGCCAAGCATCTCCCTAACGACGGTCGGCAGCGTCAGGTCGGCACCGATGATTGCGACGAGATCACGGCGCTGATCAGCCCACGCGGCACAGACCTCGAGTGTGTGCTGCGCCGTGTTCTTGTCGCAATCGCAGTGGTGGCAGGCCGGTGTGCTCTCCCTCTTGACGATCTTGTGCAGGTACTTGCCGAAGCATACGTGCCCCGCCAAGACCTGCACCAGTCGGAAGGAAAGCACTCCGTGCATCCGCTCCAATCACTCCTTCAGCACCGGCCGGAAGGCCTCAACGGTCCAGACACTCTGTGGACGCCACAGGAGAGGCCTGAGGCGGACGGTCAGGGATCCTGCCCACACGGGTGCACCGTACAGGGCCATCGACCGGATGACCCCCGCGTATAGCCGTCGGCACGTAGTGCCGAGTCCGCACATTCGGCATGAGCCAAGAAAGAGCGGACGCCGCGCTGATAAAAATGCTCCCGGAACCAGAAATGCCTGTCGAGCACCAGGCCCAAATGCCTCATGTGGGCCCGGATGCTAATGTCAACCGACTTGACGGTGATCGAGACGCCTATGGGAGGACTCATACGGGGCCTGTGGAACAAGAGGGCCTCCGTCTTGTCCCGGACCACCCTCAACCCCAGCGCCTCGATCCGCCTGACGATCTCTCCGGTGCCGAGAGTCGCCAGGTTTGGTGCCTCCTACAGCATCGCACCACGGGCTGTGACGAGCGTGTCGTCGGCGTAACAAATTACGCCCAGCCTGGGTGGGAGGCTCCCTCTCAACGCCCAGTCGTAGTCGATGTTCTGACCCCTGTGGGACACCGCACGTTATGGGCGTTCGCACAATGTCCCCTAGTCGGTTGGTGTAGAGGACGCTGCGCCCCTCCAAATAGTCTGCCACCAGCCGCCTCAGGTAAACGGGCACCCTGTGATAGCGGAGCGCCTCCGTGATGCAGCTGAATGGCAGACTGTTGAATGCATTGGCGATGTCTAGGGACACCGCCAACAGCACTCCTCCGCCGGTGACGGCCTCTGTCACCACGGCCCTCAGGCGTAGCAGGACCGCGATCGTCGAACGACCCCTCCTGAACCCAAACTGGGCGTCCGATAGTTCAGGCCCGGTACCGACGAGGTGCCGCTTGATGCGGGTAGCCAGCACCCTCTCCAACAGCTTGCCCGCATCATCGAGCAGCACCTGAAGGCCGAGGTCGACTCGGGAGATCGTCCCGCCTTCGGCAGGAGCACCAGCTTCCCCTCTTTCCAGCACCCAGGGAACTGCCCAGACGCCAAATAAGCGTCGAACAGTCCCCTGAGGCGTGCTCCCAGGTTTTCGAGGACCAGGGCCAGCACCCGGTTGGGCACACCATCGGGCCCGGGGGCGGTGGATTTAGCGCGCATACGCGCCACTGCCGCCCCCATCTCCGGCTCAGTGATGGGCGGAACGCTGTCATCGGCCTCCCGGTCGCTGTTTGGTGAAGCCATGACCGGGGGCGTGTGTTCCGCCCATCGTGCGACCCACAGCCCACCGCGGAAAAGCGGGAGCTCCGTCCGCCACGTATCTCCTGCTGGGCTTTCGTACGTAACCTGACAGATTCCAATCGACACCAATCGACACTGTGACTAAACAATATCATTAATCCTAATACTTTCAACTGTTGAGATTCAAAATTTAAACACATTCGAATATAGAACAGTTCCAAATTCAAAATTGCCGGGAAATATGCAAACGACAGAACTTAAAAGGCATGCCTAGTATGTTCGCCCTTTCTCACTCTCTCCATCGGTCTCAATCGCTCTCTCCCTCTTCTTCGACAAAAACGCTGCACATCTTCGTGACGCTAAATTGCGTTTCATCCGTAAAAAAATTACCCTCATGCGCGCAAAGAAGTTTCACTTCAAAAAGTGGGCATTTCATTAAAAATCTATTCCGGGTATGCTCCATATGAATTCAATTATTATTTCTTGATCATACCTCGTATTTATAGAAAACATGTTACTAAATCAATTATTTTATGGACTGCGTTTATATATTATACAATTGTTGGACCGCTCAGTGATGTTCATTCAATAAATCACGTCATTATAGGTATACAATATCTATTACTGAACTTTAAACTATTACTACTGGACACTGAACTCTGTTACCAATAAACACTCACTGAATACTACACTTCACTGAATAGCTAGACACTTTACATCACCACTATATAATACAACTTCGCTCTTCCACTGCACTCGAGCAACTGACGCTTGGCGGCCGATCAACGAGAACATGTAGACTCTCAACCGCCGCCACGTTGGAGGGGTAGACATTTAAACTCTCAACTGACTAAATTATTGTTAATCAAAATATGAACTAAATTATTAAGTAGATCAGTAAAAATATTAAATAAAATAATATAAAATTTTTAAACAATAACACTATTTTCATAAAAACAACAATCTGCACGTGTTGTTTTTAAAAGGAAATAATCCTTGTATTGCAGGGAACTTTACAAACACGCTATAATGTAACGGTCACAAATTATATCCAGACTCGGAACAACAATTTGTGGATCGCACAACCCATATTAAAAAGCCTCTGAAATTTCAACTATTAAAATTACATATTTAGTATTAGTTAGTTGTTGGTCACTGTTGGCCTCCTGCCTCCTCTAAATTGGGAGAGCAATTGTCTAACTATTCCACGCTGGTGCCTAAATGCCACCAGTGTATAAATAATAAGAATTAATCTTAACCAATTCAAACCTGCAAGATATCTAATAAACAATATATTTTTGATAACAAATTAACTTTAATTAATATACTTAACTACATACTATACTACCAACCTGCCCTCGCTTCGCTTTGGTTTCAGTCGCCTTACCCGCGTAGTTCCTATCCCGTGGGAATATCGGGATAAAGAATAGCCTAAGTTACTCCATATATAGACCTGGTGCTAAAATATTATCAAAATCCGTCTAGCCGTTTTGAAGATTACCCAAAGTAAACAAACAGACAGACAAAAAACTTTTAAAGCGGTTTTTAGGCATAGTTATCTTGTAAATAACCGTATCAGCATGAAACAAAACCGTTTATTTTGACATTACAAACAGACACTTCAATTTTATTTATTTATTATATAGATGCACAGATTTGTTGAAGGGCATGTTTTAAAACTCTGATGTGCTATCTTTTTCGTGGCGAAAAGTACCTAATGTGGTAAACACTGTCAGGTAGACTGGAAATAGTGCCTTGCTTGCCTTCGTTTGTCTGAGAAGTGGTACACGCGCTATTCTCGCTTTTCAATTTACAAGTATAACCATATATTTAGCCTTGCGACGGCGACTGGCGTCCCAGTAGAGGACGTCGATGGAAGAGAGTACTCCCTCGAGGTATTCCGTCAGGTCAACCACTGAATTCAAGGAACTCTGCACCGGTGATCGACCCAACGACGAAGGCGACGTGCTATATGGGTGGGTTACGGGTGTGCGTGCTTACGCCCCTTTGTCGCCCCGGACAGAAGCCGGGCGAGGTGTGCGCCGACCGTAGCCCACCCCCAGGAAAAAATATTCATATAAAGAACAATCTATCCACTTCTTTAAATATTTCCTTTTAATACAAAAGTTTCACTTAAATCGTGTCTTTATGACAGTATATAGCTTTTGTTTTATTTAACATCTTTTATTTTTCACCTAAACGCAAATTCCTGTGTGCCCAAGGGACCTGTCCTGAACACGGTCGTGTTCAAGACGCTCATTTTCTGTAACGTTCTGAGAGATGTGCCTATCGTCAGCAAACTCAACATTTGCTATATATTGTTTCTTTCGTATCATATTCATATAAGTTACCTTCAAAAATATAATAGTAGTTACCAGCAGAATAGAAAGGATAGTTTTATACTATGCGTTCAAAGTACTGGGTCTATACTTCGTACCGCACTGAGAAAAAGAAAAAAAATGTAGTTTGTTCATAACAGAAATGAATTTTATGTACAAAATAAATTTCAATTATTTTGTTTACAAAATAAAAGAAATAAGTTGTTAAAATATTTATTACAAAAATAAATTGTCAAATACATTTTTATTTGGATAACATTAACAACAAAAATTAGTTATATTGTTTTAATATACGACTGTTTGTACTTATATATTATTATTTTTATAACTAACGCGCGTTCACTATTTCTGGATTTGATTTTAATATTATGGTGTGTTTTGCTGCGGCCGTGACTGTAGCCGCCATCAAGCCTCCTTCGAATGGTTAAGTATGAAGGTAATAATATAGTTTTCCACCATCACGAGATGAAATGCAACGAAGCCGCAATATGACTTATATTATATATATATATTAGTAAGAGCAAGGTAGATAAGGATTACATTTTTTAACGGTTTCTTTGAAAAAACGAAAACAATAATACAAACAAATCCAAAAATAAATGAATACAATGAATAACTAAGATATTTGGTTAAAAATACAATAGACCTTTAATTATTAAAACAAAGCAGTTTTTTAACAACCTCGCTACAATTTTAATAAACAATATTTTTAAAAACTATCACAGTACGTCTGTAAATAATGAAATGTATTTATATCCTGCGTGGAGGCATATATGTCAAATAAAAATTAAAAAATAATAATAATTAAATGTGCTACTGAAAATAGAAAATAAAGCTTTTTTATTTAACATATATTTCCAAGTATATCATCTATATATTTTTTTTACCGACCACCTCCTACAAGTCACCCTGTACCGGTGGTCGGCACAACGACGAAGGCGACGTGCGGTGGGTTATGGGACCGCGCACAGCCCCTCTGTCGCCCCGGACGGAGCCGGGCGGCGGGTGTGCTGACCGTAGCCCACCCCAAGAAAAAAAGATATAATTTTTATTTCTCCATAAATCAGAATATACTTATATTTAAAACTCTTTTCACTAATCACATAACCCAATTACACGTGTTACGTAAAAATTTTAATCCTAATTTAGTTAGTCATGAATATAATGGAATAAGCATCATTATCATAATGATAATCATTTTTTAAATGAGTATGAAAGCTTATAATATGTGCGTTTTATAAATTTATAAAATTTTGAATGAAATTCATTATAAAATTTTAAATATGTTAAGTACTTATAATAAAATTATTGTATATCTATATTAATATATAAATTCGTCATAATTAGAATGATCAATGATTTTTATAACAAATTAACTATATAACTATAAATTTAGCAAAAATAATTAAAAAATTAAATCAATATTTAATTTGGTCATTAACCCTAATTTAATGATTTCTGATGTTTACGCGAGTATTATACATTTTAAATAAATCTACTTTACGGAGGTAATTTACGTAAAGTAGTTTTATTTAAAACCACATCCGTTATTATTATTTAAAGGTGGTTATTTAAACCACCATCCGTAAAGTAGTTTTATTTAAAACCCTAATTTATTTAATTTTCGATCGGTGGTCGTTTCAAATTACTTTTTTTTAAATATGTACTCAATATTCTAATCGTTAATTTAAGTTTTATCGATTTTGTATAATTAGGACATAACATTTTATATTTCAATATTTAAGATAAAATAGTCCCTGAAATTAACGCTGGGATATTTGACCGCCGTTGGGACTATCAATAAATATTTAAACTAAGATTTTTGATGTACATTTTTAAGCACTATTGCCGATTCTTAAATAACTTTTAAGTTTACCAAGTTGACAATATTATTACTAACTATACGATAATAAGTGTACGAAATATATTATTTAAGAGACATTTAGTATAATAATAACACAATCAGTACGTAATAATTAGTTAAATTTAACTATTTAGTCACAAAACAAACGCTCGGTAATAAATATCAATCTCATTAATTTCATTCATGATTTAGATTAATTAACCATTAATTTACTATTTTTTATTCGACTACAACACGTTACTTATATAAATGAAAGATCTTGTAACTTTTACAATGATAGTTGTTTTAAAATACGACACTGTTTATAAAACAAAACCCACGCTAGACAATTAAATTGGATCGTTGGCACTTTCAATGGTACAAGATATCTTTAAGTATGTTGCTCGAATTTTTTTTTTTTACTAGAATTTTGTTCATAAATACTCGTTACGTTTACCTTTAGAATATCGGGTAATGATTTATCGCCACGATATAATGTCAAGAAAGTGCGAAAGGTCTTTAATGAACTACAAAATGTGAATAAAGAAATGTTGATAATTATAAATAAAATTATTTTTATGGATTTTATTGCGTTTATATTTGATTTTTGATTGCTCGACGTTTTTAATACTTTAGCGTTTATGATCACGGGCAGATCAACAGTCCTAAACTAAAACTTTTACGGATTTTAGCGAATTAATACGGGAGGACTCCTTCTGTGATCACGAGCGCTAAAAATTATTGAAAACGTCGGGCAATCAAATATCAAATACAAACGTGATAAAATCCGTAAATATAGTAGTATTATTTAAAATCTTGATAATAAATTATTTCTTAGTAATAATAATGTTACGTTAAAATATTCTATACGTGTTCAGTATTTCTTTATTCATATCAATTATAAATTATATTTTTAGACTTATTTTGATGTTGAAAGTACCCCAAAGCACACGTGTGTTATTCAGACCAATTGCATGATATTATTGAATTGGTTTATAGAAAGAAACAGTATAACTTGCCATTTTCATAAGAAAAATATAAGAGAGTTCAACCCTATATATATTTCGAAGTACCACATAATGTTTTTAATCAGAAATTGCTACAGATCTATTGATACTAAATTGCAGTCATGACCTTAAAGAATGCTCTCTCGCCATTCATTTTGTTCTTTTATACAGTTCTTGTACTCTTCTACAGTCACTTTTCCTTTATTAAGAGCCTGTTTTCTCAAGTGGAACAGCTTTCTTCTAGCATGAGAGACCAGGTCACGATAGGCTTTCTTCGTATGCTGGATATCATCTCGTACTCTGTGGATTTCCTCCACGGCGAGACGACGCCAGCGTTTCACTCGAGGTGTCGACTGAAATCAAATTATTGTTTATTTTTCGTACTTCTTTAGTAATTCACATCGTAGACTAATAATAAAAACTTATTTGCACCACGCATTTAAAATAACTTTCCAAAAAATATAATGTCCCCCGATACGATATGGTTTAAAAGAAGAGGTTAAACATACGATAGGTGAGGCCGCACGCCGTCCATCCGTCTGCCTGAACAGATAAGTCAGGGTGTGTCGAGACATTTTATTGGCGGTAGGACCTCACTGTAGACAGTCTTGTGTCTGCAGTTGCGGGCCGGTCCGTCCGGGGCAGTACCACACTCTCGCAGAAGATCGACGTTTGAGTAGTAGCAATTTGCCTGCACTTCGTTCGGTGAGCGAGAGAGCCGGGAGCCCAACTTTCTGGGTGTGTTTGTGTGCGGCGGGTTTTGGTGAGGCCTGAAACCTGCGGTGGTGAGGTCTTGGTTGGGGTATTGAGCGTGAGGGGCTGGCATGGTGTACAAGGAGACCCGATGGGAATGGTCACCGCCGGCCACCTGCCGGTCAGCAGGGGACCCGAACCCAGGATCATCCTCCCTGGGAGGCTGTCCCACCAACCGGCGAAAATCCCGTTGGGTAGTCGTCGTGCCGGTGTGGGAAACCGGAGTGGATCTCGGCGGCTACGCACGGGGGGGCATCGGGGGCCCTTCCGTGCATCGTGTCAGCTCCTCAGAAAACTCACTCCTCGACCATGCACTATGCCCCGCCCATTTTTTTTTTTGGTATCACCGAACTCCGTTGTACACATTCACACTCCCTTCCTCCTCTTCTTAAACAATAACTCATGGCCAAGAAAAATAAAAAGAGAACGTTTTCTACGGCGAACCCCTTATCCACATTTGATGTGGATTTTTGCAATATCAGGGGTCTACATAGCAATCTCGACGCCGTCCACCATCACCTCGAGACGGCGCGGCCTGCCTTACTCTTTTTAACGGAGACGCAGATAGGTGCTCCGGATGACATTTCGTACCTAAATTACCCCGGCTACGAGTTGGAGCATACCTTCCGTCGTAAAGCCGGGGTGTGCGTATTCATCCGAGGTGATATCTGCTGTCGCCGCCTTCGGGCCCTCGAACATGGTAACTTGTCAATCCTGTGGCTACACGTAGACTATGGAGGCCTTACCCGCATCTACGCATGCCTCTACAGGTCCCATGGCAGTGATCCGGGGTCAATTCAATTATTTGAGAACGTCCAATGGGGGATTGACGAAATATTGGAGCAATGTCCACCAGCGGATGTGGTGGTTCTTGGAGATTTCAACACTCATCATAAAGAGTGGCTGGGGTCCCGAACCACTGACCTCCAGGGTCGACATCTCTTCAATATGGTCTCGGCCTATGGTCTCTCACAACTGGTGACACAGCCCACCCGTATCCCAGATATTGAGAGCCATGAGTCTTCTTTACTGGATCTTCTGCTGACTACACACCAGCACGGATATCAGGTAGTGGTTGAAGCCCCTCTTGGATCTTCTGACCACTGCTTGGTTCGTAGCAGTGCCCCTGTTGTAAGGCCTAGTCGTTCTAAGGCGACTGGGACTCGCAGAGTCTGGCAATATAAGTCAGCAGATTGGGATGGACTCCGCGAGTTTTACGCATCCTACCCATGGAAATGGCTTTGCTTCGCCTCTGGGAACCCTGGCATCTGTGCGGACTGCGTTACCGAAACGGTTATTACGGGGATGGAATTATTCATCCCCAACACCAAAATACCTCACACACCGTTGGGCAGAGGCCTTGGAGGGCAAGGGTGAGGCGCTGGCGTTCAGCCTAGATATCGCAAAGGCGTTCGATAGGGTTTGGCATAAAGCACTTCTATCGAAGCTACCATCATACGGAATCCCCGAGAGACTCTGTATTTGGATCGCCAGCTTTTTGGATGGTCGGACTATAAAAGTCGTCGTAGATGGCTCCTGCTCCGATACCATGACCATTAATGCTGGTGTACCACAAGGCTCGGTGCTTTCCCCGACGTTGTTTATCCTGCATATCAATGACATGCTCTCTATCGAGAGTATGCGTTGCTATGCGGATGACAGCACGGGTGATGAGCGGTACACTGAGCAACGGAATATCCCTCGGAGTACTCAGGAAAGAAGGGTTCAACTTGTGTCTGAAGTCGAGCGCTCTCTGGGGCGGGCCTACCGACGGGCTAACCTAGTCCAGTTCAACCCCACAAAGACACAAGTTTGCGCGTTCACTGCAAACAAGGACCCGTTTGTCATGGCGCCACAGTTCCAAGGAGTAACTCTCCCAATTTCTGAGAGTATTGGGATTCTCGGCGTCAAAATATCAAGCAAAGTCCAGTTTGGGAGTCATTTGGAGGACAAAGCCAAATTGGCAAGCAAAAAGTTGGGTGTCCTGAACAGAGCCAGGCGGTACTTCACACCGAGACAGCGTCTTGTGCTATACAAAGCACAAGTTCGTCCTCATGTGGAGTACTGCTCTCATCTCTGGGCAGGTGCGCCTAAATATCAGCTAGACCAACTTGACTCCTTGCAAAGACAGGCTGTTCGAATCGTCGGGGATCCCAATCTTACGGACAGATTGGAGTCGCTGGAGCAGCGGAGAGACTTTTGGTCACTCTGTGTACTCTACCGACTCTTTCACGGGGAGTGCTCCGAGGAACTGTTTGACTTGGTACCACCGTCACCATTCTACCAACGTACCACTCGACATCGTAGCAGGGTTCATCCATTTCACCTGGAAACGTTATGGTCTTCAACTGTACGTTTCCAGCGATCATTTCTCCCACGTACGTGCAAGCTCTGGAATGAACTACCTGCTGCTGTGTTTCCCGAGCGCTATGACATGTCCTTCTTTGAACGAGGTTTAAGAAGAGTATTTCCTTCACGGTAGGCAGCGGCCTAGCTGTGCCCCTGGTATTGCAAAGGTCCATGTGCAGCAGTTTCACATACCATCAGGTGTGCTGCTTGCTCGTTTGCCACCGTTGGCAAAAAAAAAAAAAAAATAGACAACGAGACCATAGCCTAACATAAAAAAAAAACAAAAATCCTACATGCAACTACTACACTAGCTGAATTGGTAGAGCGGTTGGAAAGGATTTGCCATAGCCGTAGTGTTGGTGTGGGCGGGGTCCCTGACCGTCCGTCTGAGAGCCCTCTTGTGTCGGCTACAGAGGGTCATGCCGATGTCATGCAGGGCCATATGCGGTTACCGCACGGTGGCGACGGAGGCAGCGTGCCTCCTGGCCGGTACTCTCCCGTGGGATCTGGAGGCGGAGATGCTCGCCGGAATTTACCGGCGAGTGTCGGAGACGCGCGCCCACGGCGGTATGGTCTCGCTGCAGGAGATTACCGCCTGGCGGTTCGGCGCCCGCCGGGAAGTCATTGCCCGTTGGGTAGTCCGGCTGGAGAGTCCTCGGTTCGGTGTCAAGACCGTAGAGGCCTTCCGGCCGGTGCTGATGGAGTGGTTGGAGCGGACGCATGGGGTGCTTTCCTTCCGGCTGGTGCAGGTGCTGACGGGGCACGGTTGCTTCGCGAAGTACCTGCACGAGATTGTCAGGAGGGAGAGCACACCGTCCTGCCACCACTGCAGTTGCGACGAGGATACGGCGCAGCACACGCTCGAGGAGTGTGCTGCGTGGGAAGGGGAGCGCCATGAACTCGTCGCGATTATCGGTGCCGACCTGGCGCTGCCGACCATCGCCAGGGAGATGCTCGTCAGCGTCAGGAATTGGGACGCGGTCGCCGCCTTCTGTGAGGCCGTAATCTCACTCAAGGAGGCGGCGGATCGTGTGCGAGTAGAGCTCCTATTCGGCGACACGTTCCGCCGCCGGCGACTCGGGCAACGCAGACGCGAGTATCTGCGCCTAATGCCGCCCTAGCCGAGGCCGCGAGTGATCGGACCGGGGAATTGTCCGTCACCCGCAGAGAGGCTGACAGCGCGACGGCGACCGACGTCCTAGGACGTCGAGAGGTGAGGTTACCCGAAGGGGTATTCCGTCGGGCCAACCACTGATGACAAGTCACATCTGCTCCGGTGGTCGGCCCAACAACGAGGTGACGTGGGTACGGGTGGGTTATGGGCCCGCGCGCCGTCCTGTCATCGCCCCGGACGGACTGGACTGCGCGTGCGCTTACCATAGCCCACCCGAAAAAAAAAATAAAAAGAATAGTAATGTTGTTATCAAATAGTTTGGTTTAAGTCTCACACTTAATAATCATTTTTTGGTTCGCATAGGAGTTTTTATGAAATCAAGTTGGATGGAGTTTTTGGCTGTTTTTTATCGCTAATGTGGCAGATTAGCAAGCAGCACACCTGATTTTAAGTCGCTCATGGATCGTTGTAGTATTCAAAGCACTCCTCTCAAACCCCGATACTTCTCGAAATATCTTAATGTAAATTACAAATACAATAATAGCTTTTTTTTATATATATATAACTATTTTTGATGTTTAAATATATGAAATAAAACTATTTTTATGAATTTCAATACGCATGGTCACAGGATAACTAAGTTACCATGAACGCTGAAAAGTTTTCGAAACGTCGAACAAGTAAAAATCAAATCCAAACGCGATAAAATACGTAAAAATCGTTTTATTTCATAAACCTTTTTATATTTATTTCTTTCTAATGTTTTATATAGTTAAGAAGTTAATTTAATGAAATATAATAATAAAAGTGCTTACTTCACACGCTAAACCACATCCTCGCACTACAATGTCAGCTTTCTTCAAATATTCCTCGCTCTGAAAATATCATATATATATATTTTATATTTTGGTTTTAGAAAACTTATAAGTTGTGCTTGATTGTTATAGACAATTCACAAGAACCAAACCTATGGCTGAGTCAGATAAATAGTACGCCAGAAAACAAAGAAAATATTTAATTCGGGTTGTAAATTTAGACATAAAATAAGTATAGGGAATTGAGAATTAAAAATAAATGACAGATAGCGGAGTGGTCTTGATATCAAGCTTTCCTAACGATTATGTGGTTTGGAACTCCATATAGTAAGTATACTTTCTGTCCACAAATGTTTGTTCTGAATTTGGAGGGCAGTTTTTACTTAGGTATAGACACAGATCATAAAATGAAGAAAAGAATTTTCACAATTCTAAGTCGGAATATGCGAAGACCATCCTCATTTTATTTGGAATAATTTCTTATCAGAGTTCTTCATCCAAACTCAATATATTTTTCCTAGTGTTTTATTTTATACTATAGCTACTAACTCGAAAAAAAAAAACTGACCATTGCATATTTTGATTTACAATCGTGAAAAGTTTAAATATGAATTTTCTCGATTTCGTTAGCTATTTCTATAAGTGAAAATTGAGTGTAAACTATGACTGTTAAAATATTTTTATAAGTTTGGGTTTCATCTGTGTCCGAATGTATGTTTCTAAAGTCCTCACCAATGTAAGAATCTATCCCGTACGGTGATATTTTATAACAAAAATAATCAACATACCTTGTTAATATGCATTCTGAACACGATCATATGGCCCAGCAGGAACTTATGGTGACTGTCCCCACTATAAGTAGCGGCGCGACGCGCATCGTGCTCAATCTTCTTCATGTGATTCTTGAAATTTGTCCAACACTCATCAGACTGGAAACAAAACATTGAAATTATTTAATTTTAAATGGATTGGATTGGTGTAGTAGGTGATAATTCAAATTCAAATCATTTATTATGTATAAACCCCGCGGGGCCACTTACATATTGTCATTTTTATACATTTTTTTTTAAATTAATTATTACCGCCGAATCGGAACGCGACCGCACTGAGAAACTCAGCGGGATTGTCTATTTTTTATTTATTTTTTTAATTTCTTTTAAATAAAATTACATCGTACAACATACTTATTAATAGTTCCAGTGTGATGCCATTCGAAATATTATATAATATTAGATTCTTTAACTTCTTCAGCCCATACACAACCCACTACTTAGCACTGCAAAAGTAATACTATCGTAGTAGTCATGAAAATCTGAACAATCGGCAGGCGATTTATCACACCAACTGAGTTTGCTTAAGCACTGACAATCGTTCGTTTTAGCTCATATACGTCCCACTGTTGGGCTTGAGCCTCCTCCACAATAGGAAGGAGATTAACCTTAATATATCATGCTAGTCAGACAGGTTGATATAGGGTTCTAATTCGAGTTTTCCTTCTCTTGCATAGATGTTATAATAAAACCCATAGTCGTCTTTTACGACATCCACGGGCAAGATAGGGAGTGGTGAATTGTATTCTTACTCCGTCATCACACGGAAAGTATAATATATATATACATACCTAGGTATACCTTATAAAATAACACGACTGACCATCCTGGTATAGTAGGTCAATTGTCCTCCCATTGTGGAAGAGCCCAACAGTACAGGGACGTATATGAGCTGTGATGATATACCTTATAACCTTTTCCGTGTGCTGACGGAGTAAGAATACATTTCACTTTCCCTTCTCTTTCCCGTGCGTGTTATAAAAGATGACTAAGGAATATAATACATGGCCTCCGTGGCGCAATCGGCTAGCGCGTTCGGCTGTTAACCGAATACACCCCCGGGTGGTTCGAGCCCACCCGGGAGTGTATTACCTTTTGCGGGTGACGTGACCGGGGGATTAGTCTGTCACCAGCCGAGAGGCTGACCGCGTGAGGAAAGACCGACGTCCTTCCCGAGGGAGGGATGTCGGTCGATGGGAGGGTACCCCAAATAGGGGGTATTCCGTCGGACCGACCACTAATGACTAGTAACCTTTTTTTTTTTGGCTGAGGACGGTGTCAGACGAGGGGGAGTATGGGACTCGCCGGCTATGCTTCCGGCATACCCACTAAAACCACAGCGGTCCCTTCCTCGCTTTTACGGGGTGCTGGAAAGGTCGTCTAATGACATTCGATCCCCGACACCCCTACGCAAGGCTGTCTGGCCACGTCCTGTCGTCAATTAAAGCGGAGGGAGATGCGCATATCGGCGCCTCCTCCTCCCTACTCGCCGCCGGCGGAGCGAGTCAGCGGACGCAAGTGCTTCGCGTTCCCGCTCTGCGGCCTCCTTCCTTGTGATGACCTCCTCGCGGAAAGAGGCCGTCGACGTCCAGCACCTGTCGCTGTCCAGCATCTTTGAGATGATGGTCGACAGCGACAGGTCTATTCCTATGACCGCCGACAGGTCGTGGCGCTGAGGCCCCCACGCGGGACATACTTCCAGTGTGTGGCGCGCATCATCATTTGGCGCGCCACACCCATGGCATCCAGGGGCCTCTTCTCGATGACAAGTAACCCTGCTGCGGTGGTCGACCCAACGACGAAGGCGACATGCATCGTGGGTGGGTTGCGGGTGTGCGTGCTTACGCCCCTCTGTCGCCCCGGACGGAGTGGTGCGAGGAGAGCGCCGACCGCAACCCACACCCAAAAAAAAAAGGATATAATTCTTATTGTGGAGCCTCAAGCCCAGTAGTGGGACGTACATGAGCTGAGATGATGATGATATATTTTAAAGAATTCAATATTTGGTTTTCTTTGATCTAATAACCTACAAAATCTTTTTTTTTTATTGCCAACGGTGGCAAACGAGCAAGCAGCACACCTGATGGTAAGTGAAACTGCTGCACATGGACCTTTGCAATACCAGGGGCACAGCCAGGCCGCTGCCTACCGTGAAGGAAATACTCTTCTTAAACCTCGTTTAAAGAAGGACATGTCACAGCGCTCGGGAAACACAGCAGCAGGTAGTTCATTCCAGAGCTTGCACGTACGTGGGAGAAATGATCGCTGGAAACGTACAATTGAAGACCATAACGTTTCCAGGTGAAATGGATGAACCCTGCTACGATGTTGAGTGGTACGTTGGTAGAATGGTGACGGTGGTACCTATCTAATAACCCAAAGCATCATTCATTTGCCCGTCCTCATCCCACGCTAAGTGGGGTCGGCACAACATGTTTTTACCTTCCATAGCCTCCTATCAGCCGTCATATGTGCACTCACTGCTTTTATACGCATATCCTCATTCACACAGTCCATCCATCTCTTCTTGGGTCTCCCACGCTTCTTTCGTCCATCCACAAACATTTTGACAACCCTCCTTGTCACATGCCTTTCATCCCTCCTCATCACATGTCCATACCATGACAATCTCGCGCTCCTAATCTTCTCTATCACTGGTGCCACTTTTAGGTTTCCCCTAATATAATAACCCAAAGCAAATGCAACTAAATTAAGTTGCTAATATTTTACGTACTCGTTACCTTCGAACATTAAACGTATAAATATTCGTAACTGGACATTATAATGTTATTAATATAACAAGGTTTATAGTTTAATATTGAAGTCAGGTACGTGATGAACTAAATTATTTGTACGCGCATATTTTGCGTAGATGTGATCTCATTTTTGGAGCCATAAATTCAGCGATAGTGGATATTAAAATTATTATATTCAATGATTTTTTATGTTTATGCGAATTATTACATTTTTTTCATCATTTCAGCCTATCGTGAGCATTTCAGGCCTATCAACTTTTATTTATAATTTTACATATTATAAATAAAACTGTTTTTAAGGATTTTATCGCGTTTGTATTTGATTTTTGATTGCCCGAAGTTTCGAACATTTTCAGCGTTCATGGTCACGGAAGAACTAAGGTGTTTCACATTCAACAAATTATCGTTATTACAGAGATTTATATTAACCCGTTACAGAATTAGTTATTAAATTTTATCCACATTTTTCATCTATACCAATAAATAAAATTGGAGTGTCTGTTTGTAATGTCAAAATAATAGGCTTTTTTCATGCTCACACGGTTATTTGCACGACACCTATGCCTAAAATAGCAATTAAAAAATTTTTGTCTGTCTGTCTGTTTGTTCCGGGTAATCTTCAAAACGGCTGGACCGATTTCAAAAATTCTTTCACCAATGGAAAGCAAAAATGAATGGAAAGGAAGAATAATATCAGGGCGTAAACTAGGCTATATTTTATCCCGGTATTCCCACGGGAGCGGGTAAAACGACTATAACCTATAACCGAAGCGAAGCGAGGGCGGGTTGCTAGTATATTACTAATATTGCTGGTGCTTGGCTTTTTATGTGTATTTTAATAAACTATTATTAGTGCGGACTAAGAAATAATTAGTTGTGTCGCGGAGGTATTGTAAACATGCAATCAATGAACGCGAATCATAAATATAATTAGTGGATCGTGCGAAGAATTAGACTCCTCTGAGGATGTAAAACAGGACATTTTCATTAAATAAATGAGATTCTTATAAAAATATTTTTATCTAACATTAACAGACTAAATATTTGCATTATCAATCAATTGAATAAGAAATTATCATAAATATGTAGCTATTAACATAGCGTCTTTTGTGATCACTAAAAATAAAGATTCTGAAAATTATCCCTCACAAGATAATATACATATAAAATATACCCCTTAGGTATAAAATTCGAAATGAATTTTGTTTTGATAAATCTCCCTGTCAAGACGAGGACATTACACATGATTTCTGCGTAGATACATGCTTTTCGCAAGCAAAAGCTTGTGACTTGGTTCGATAGCGAATTATAACGAATGAAATAAATGTCACATATAAATCGCTAGTTTAATGGTCACACGTTGCTGTCGTCATTGCCAAGGTTTAAAGTGATTGACGTAGAAACACCCGACATAGTGTAATTATTTATTAAAAATAAACTAACATCGTACATATTTATTTATACTCTGTAATTTGTATTGCACTTTGTAGTAACACCGGATATGGGTAACAAACGTCATCATCATCATCATTCCTTGTGGTGATGGAGAAAGAATATATACAATTCACCACCCTCTATAGATCTATCTTATCCGTCTTGTAATAGACGATTAGGGGGTATAATATCTTTGCAAAAGATGAAAAACTCGGTAATGAAACCCAACATTTATGACATGCGTGCTGTATTAGGTTAATTCTATTCCTATTGCGGATTTGGGCAAACTTAAGAGGATCTACCTCAGTGTCTCAGTACACCCCGCGACCGGAGTATTCCTAGTGCTACGGGTGGGTCATGGGCCGCGCGCCGTCGCTCCGTAGTCCCGGACGGATTCGGCGACGCTTGCACGGTCTATGGACCACCTCCCAAAAAAAAGTGTCTGAATACACAGGTTTACGACTAATGCGTGTGTTATCAGTGATAACTTACTATCTTGCCCGTGATGTAAAAGACAATTAAGGGATATAATATGCAAATAACATCACACATGAGAAGGAAAACTTGAAATAAAACCCTATACTAACATATCCAAGGCCGACCACTGACGGCAAGTCACATCTGCTCCGGTAGTCTGCCCAACGACGAGGTGACGTGGGTACGGGTGGGTTATGGGCCCGCGCGCTGTCCTTTCATCGCCCCGGACGGACTGGACCGCGCGTAGGCTTACCATAGCCCACCCATAAAAAAAAAAACTAACATATCTGACCAGCATGGTATAGTAGGTCAATTTCTTTTCTAGAGGGGAGGAGGCACGAGCCCAACAGTGAGGCATGAAAGAGCTGAGACGATGATGATATTGAGATTATGTTTAAGATACTCTGATTTTCGTCCATTGAGTTAATGCCAGTAGAATGAAGAGGAAGTGATTTGTTAGAAACAAGCGTAAATGCATATATTACGCAGCTGCAGTTTAAAAATAAAAGATAAATTGTTTACAAAAATGCAAGTCTCAAGGTAAAGAACACGTGAATATTATCAACATTGTTATATATAGAAGATGGCATAGTGACTGAATTGCGAACTCTCGCATGAAGTGATATAGATTCAAATTACAATAATCAATTATTATAATTTGAATAATTCCTCGCCATTTAAGGTGAGAGCACCAGTAATTGATCATTTAAGGGTATAAAAATGCCATTTTTATTGCTCAATCTTAATTTTCACCCGAATTAAATTAGTGTTCCTTTTTCTGAGCTCTGCGGAAGATTTTGTTTGTACAATAATGGAATAAAATAAAGAACATAAAATAAAACCTAAAAGCTTGAGAATCAACGTTAATTAATCCCAAACAAATAAAAAAGAAAACTTTTACTGATAGTTTTTTCAAAATTACTAAATTGTTAATATTTCGCAGATGAAGTAAGAATGGCTGTACAGAAGATGAAAAAAGGGAAGGCAGTTGGCCCAGATCGTATACCTGTAGAGGTATGGAAGGTTTTGAAAGCTGAGGGATGGACGTGGCTGACTTTATTCTTCAATAAGTTGTTGCATGAAGAGTCGATCCCGAAAGAATGGTGTACCAGTTCACTGGTGCCCATCTTTAAAAGAAAGGGTGATGTAAAAGAATGTAACAACTACCGAGGAATAAAGCTCATGTCACACAGCATGAAGATTTGGGAGAAAGTGGTAAAGAAGAGAATAAGAGAGGAAAGTAGAATAACCCAGAACCAGTTTGGTTTTATGCCAGGATTGGGAACCACAGATGCAATTTTTGATGCGCGTAAAAACCTGCACATGGTATTTATCGACCTAGAGAAGGCGTACGACCGAGTTCCCAGGGAGGTTCTGTGGTGGGCTATGAAAGAACGAAGAGTGCCAGGGAAGTATGTAAGATTAGTGAAAGCTATGTATGCAGGAGCATGCAGGAATGTCCGGTCGGAAGCCGGAGTCACTGATGAGTTCAGTGTCACTGTAGGCTTGTCCAGGGTTCGGCATTGAGCCCCTACTTATTCCTCCTGGTGATGGATGTGCTGACATCGGACATACAGGAGGAAGCCCCGTGGTGCATGCTATTTGCAGATGACAATGTCCTCGTCGGGGATGAGGCAGCTGAGGTACAGAGCAGACTGGGGCAATGGCGTGAGAGGTTGGAAAGAGTGGGCCTTAAGATCAGCCGCACCAAGACTGAACATATGTTCTGTAACTTCGGTGGCTCTTCCAAATTCTCTCACATTGCCTTAGATGGGGTATCCCTATCGGTTTGCTCTGATTTCAAGTATCTAGGCTCGCTTCTCCAAGACGATGGCAACATTGACCGAGAGATTAACAGTAGAATGAATGCAGGATGGATGAAGTGGCGGCAGGTCTCGGGGACAATTTGTGACGCCCGGTCGCCTCTCAAACTTAAGGGGAAAATATACAAGAGTGTCATCAGACCTGTTGCTATGTATGGATCTGAATGTTGGGCATTGAAAAAGATGGATGAGAGAAGAGTGCATGCTACAGAGATGCGAATGCTAAGATGGATGTGTGGGGGGTTACAAGGTTAGATAAAGTAAGAAATGAGTATATTAGGGGAAGTCTAAAAGTGGCACCAGTGATAGAGAAGATTAGGAGCGCAAGATTGTCATGGTATGGACATTTACAATCCTTTAAAAATGTTAGGAAAAAGCAAATTGGACTTTAGAGTGCGTCACTTGAAAAACAATTTGCGTGCATTTGGAATATGAAATATTAGAGGATGCGTAGTGTGCACGATTCGATGATTAGATAACAGCATCGACTATTTAATACGGCATTAGTTTAAAATGACGCCGTAAATTCTTATTTAACCGATTTATGTGCGTTAGTGGTCAACAACAGGTACATGGTCAACTATTGGTGCTCTTACTTTAAATGCATTTATGATTTATGGTGTTAAAAATATGAGCGTGTTATTATGAATTTCCGTGTGATGACGAAGTAAGAATACAATTCGCCACCGCCTATCTTTCCTGTGGATGTCGTAAAAGTCGACTAAGTGATATAATATGTTTATAACATTTGAGCAAGAAATGAATAACTCAAAATTAAACCCTATACTAACACGTCTGACCAGCGTGGTCATGATTTCTTCTTCTTCGTGGTATAGTATATCAATTTATCTCCTATTATGAAGGAGGCTCGAGCCCAACAGTGGGACGTGTATCAGCTGTGATCATGATTTCTTTCTGAAAAGAGATCTCAATTTTTAACTTCATATACCTAAGTCCATTTGGACAATCGCTAGTTATTATTTAAATTTTTTTGACTGATGAACCGTAGTGGTTAAGATACCGACCTACAGTGCCAGTATCGCGGGTTTGAATCCCACGCAGGATAACATTTTGTGCGATCAACAAATTGTTCAGAGTTGGGATGTAATTTGTGTCTGTTATTTATATGTTTATTAAGTCCCCCGCAATAAAAGGATTATATCCTCAATGCAGGGTGTTGTCTTAAAAAAAATATTGACTCAACCTAGTTATTAAACATTGCGATACCGCCAAACGATGAATAAAGTACCAAGAATAAGTTTCGATATTTATGAGTGCAATTCTACTACAAAGTTTTTCTGTCAAAGACTACATTGTTGCATACGTAAAAGATAGAATAATTAGCGAAAACTAGGTTTTTATAACAAAAATATTCATTTTCATCATAGCTTACACACGTCCCAATATTGGGCCCGACCCACCTCCACATTGGGAGGAAAATTGAGCTACTATAACCACGCTGGGCAGACCGATTGGTATTTCGAGTTTTCTTGTTCTTACATACATAGTTGTTATATGCACTTCGCCATTTACAACACCCATGGGTAAGTAAGGGTCGTGTAGTGAGTGTATTCTTACTCCGTTACCACACGGATTAATAAAAACATACATTTCATCATCATCATCATCATCATCGCAGCCGACATATATCCCACTGTTGGGCTCGGGCCTCCTCCACAATGGGAGGGAATTTGACCTACTATACCATGCTGGTCAGACATGTTGGTATAGGGTTTCATTTCGAGTTTTCCTTCTCTGGCACAGATGATATGTGCACATTATATCCCATAGTCGTCTTATACGACATCCACGGGCAAGATAGGGAGTGGTGAATTGTATTCTTACTCCGTCACCACACGGGAAAACATACATTTACATTATTTAAAAACAGATTAATGAAAGCAAATTGTATCTATCCTCAGAATAAATATTCGTTATAATAACACGTATTTTAAAGCATTTTTCAAAATTGTAAAAAAAAATTTTTCGGATTTTACTGCGTACATGATTCGCTGGAACGTGCTGTGTGGTAGCGGCTTCGAATACTACCAACCCTTGCTTTGCTCGTGGGTGTCGTAAAAGACGACTAAGAGCCCCTAGATTGACCCGGACCAACTCCATCTGGTACCATTGGGGTCAACGATTACATTCCCAAGGAGGGTTGACGTCAGGCAGGCGGCCGGTCATAAAAGTCATTGCTGAAATTTTTTGCAATATGTCAAAACAGATGACATATTGCGTCGACCCCAAGTAATTGGGATAAGAGCAAGATGATGATGACATGATTCGCTGGAACGCTGTAAAGTGTTCGAAACGTCGGGCAATCAAAAATAAACAACCGAAATCCGTAAAGTAGTTTTATTTACAACTACCAACCCGCCCTCGCTTCGCTTTTAGTCGTTTTACCCGCATAGTTCCCGTTCCTGTGGGAATACCAGGATAAAATATAGCCAAGTTTACGCCCTGATATTATAGCTTTCTATTGGTGAAAGAATTTTTGAAATCGGTCCAGCCGTTTTGAAGATTACCCGGAATAAACAAACAGACAGACAGACAGACAGACAAAAATTTTTAATCGCTATTTTAGGCATAGGTGTCGTGCAAATAACCATGTGAGCATGAAAAAAGCCTATTATTTTGACATTACAAACAGACACTCCAATTTTATTTATTGGTATAGACTAGCAACCCGCCCTCGCTTCAATTAGATTTTAGTCGCCTTACCCGCGTAGTTTCCGTTCCTGTGGGAATACCGGGATAAAATACAGCCTATGTCACTCCCTGATATTATAGTTTTCCGTTGGTGAAAGAATTTTTGAAATCGGTTCGGTGGTTTGAGTGTGAAAGCGTAACAAACAAACACAAACAAAGAAACTTACTTTCGTATTTATAATATTAGTAAAGATGTTTATTGCGGGAACACGCGGGTAAGACGACTGAAACCTTAAATAAAAATATAATTTATAAAAATAAATGTCGTTAGCTGTTCGCAAATCCTAATAAACATACGATTTCAAAAAAATACGTATTGATTATGAATTGTTAGATAGATCTAATTATATAAAGGTGCTGAATACTTGCATGGTTAGAGCCACGAATGAAATCGAGTATACAGTAATTATGTCTATTTGTATACTGCATACCTAGAAACAGCTGTAATTTTAATGTGTTGCCCGTCATAAATGTTTAATAGTCCACTAAATTATGTAATTTTCTATGGTTGTGCGAATAATACGGTAATATTTGTTCTATAAATATAATTTTACGTGTCATTTAGTAAAAATACCATTTATGCGCATTATTTGCCTACGGGTCTCCTAAAAGACTAATAATGGATATAAACCAATTCTGGACTGGGTGTTCAACAATTTTAACCTCCTATATGCTCTTTGAAACCTGCTCGTTGAAAGTTTTGTCTTCAAAGTTTCGGTACTCAAATCTCAATCAAAATATGTACATATATCGAACTTAAATAATTTGTTTGATAATTTGATTTTCCCCGACTTTCTGAGGATGTTTGTCTGTGGTCGGTTTTGGTGTTGCTTTTAGTATCACCAAAGCTCATTGCACGCATTCACGCTATCTTCAGTTTCTTCGTCTAGCAAAGGTCCATGAGCGGCAGCAACACTTACCATCAGGTGTACTGTTAGCACGTTTGCCAACAATGGTAAGTGACACACCTGATGGTAAGTGATGTTGCCACACGTGGACCTTTGCTGGGCCGCTGCCTACCGTGCGGATTGTGAAGGATGTGCGAATGAGGTTCAGTGATACTAAAGGCGACAAAAGATGATTTCCTAAAAGATTATTTTCATAGTGAATTTCTTTAGTAAAAACTAGCAACCCGCCCTCGCTTCGCTTCGGCTTTAGTCGTTTTACCCGCGTAGATCCCGTTCCCGTGGGAATACCGGGATAAAATATAGCCTAGTTTACGCCCTGATATTATAGCTTTCCATTGGTGAAAGAATTTTTAAAATCAGTCTAGCCGTTTTGAAGATTACCCAGAACAAACAGACAGACAGACAAAAATTTTTTAATCGCTATTTTAGGTATAGGTGTCGTGCAAATAACCGTGTGAGCATGAAAAAAGCTTATTATTTTGACATTACAAACAGACACTCCAATTTTATTTATTAGTATAGATTTACTAAATCAAAAAATAAACTCTTATGTCATGAAAGTAACACGAAAGAAGGGGTTGAATTTTTTTTATTAAATATTCTTCAATCTAAAAGAAGGAAAACACGACAGGAAATCCTATTCCAAAACATTAAACCAGCATGGTATAGTAGGTCGATTCCCCTCCCATTACGAAGGAGTTTTGAGCCCAACAGTGGGACATGGGCTGAGATAAATTCAATCTATTTTTAGCTCGGTGTCATAGGAAAAAAAATAACGTTCATTTATTACCATACTAATGGTAATTACCGTCGAAAAGTTTATATCCTGACTGTAAATTTATTTGGCAACGTCGAGACAGTATTATGAAATATTACGCCAATTACTCATTCTCCCCTTGAGTGGTGTGCATAGTCAAGGTCGTGGCTATATTGCACTTCTATTCAATACAGTGACCATGAATTATAATTACAAGAGATATTATTGTCTTTCCGTGTGGAGACAGAGTTAGAATACAATTCACCTCTCTCTATCATGCCCGTGTATGTCGCACAAGACAACTATGGGATATACAAACTCGAAATGAAACAATATACCAACATGTCTGACTAGCATGGTAAAGTATGTCAAATTGCCTCCCATTGTGGAGGAGGCCCGGACCTAGGAGTGGGACATATGTGGGCTGCGATGATGATGATTATTATTGTCTTTCAAATGTATCACCGTGTTGTGATGTTATAAAAATACAATACGTAACTTACTTTGTGGGAGTTGATTATTTTTAACAGAGTTCATAAAAGCATGTTCACAATTTGATTGCTTTTTTTGTTATTTACCTCAGAATTTTCAACTGGGTGATCCAATTTTGATGATTCCGTGAATTAACGGTTGAAGTCGATTCTTTTTTGTTCACAATTATTATTTGATAATACCCGTAATTAAGGATATAATCCTTGTATTGCACGGGATTTTACAAACACAAACGGGCATAAGTTAAACTCGGAATTAGAATAACAATTTGATAGCATGAAGTGTTATCCTGCGTGGGAATCGAACCTATGATACTAGCAGGGTAGGTCGTTATCTTAACCATCACGCCCTCTATGCATAAGCTAACTGTAAAGATCAATAGTATAATAGGCAGCAGAGCTCTACTGAAAAACTTATTAACACTAATTGCGATCGGTTACCTGAACTAAAAATGGCGAATATGGTATTATCTTCCCATCATCGTCACAATTCATACACTGGCCACTGCTAGACTTGAACCTCGCGAGGGGGAAATAGACCTACTTACACATAGGTACTATACACTGTTTTATTGTGAGTTTTCCTTCCTTACATGGATGTTATCTGCATTAATCGTGTTTTACGACATTCATGAGCAAGAAATGGGGTGGAGAATTGTATTCTTACTCTCACCATACGGAAAATTCTCCACTTACAAAGGAGCTTATGCTCAACAGAACAAATCGAATAACTTTGGTGGTAGGACGAGTAGTAGGACCGCACTGTCGACAGTTATCTGTCTACAGCCGCGGGCCGGTCCGTCCGGGGTAGTACCACACTCTCGCAGAAAATCGACGTCTGAGTAGTAGCAATTTGTTACTGCGGTTCGTTCGGTGAGCGAGAGAGCCGGAAGCCCAACTTTCTGACGGTGTTTGCGTGTGGAGGGTTTTGGTGGTGCCCTTGGTATCACTGAGCTTCAATGCACTCATTCACACTCTCTCCACTTTCTTCGCGGTAGGCAGAGGCCTTGTAAAGGTCCATGAGCGGCAGCAACACTTATCATCAGGTGTACTGTTTGCAATAAAAAAAAAACTTCTTTTTTCTTAACACATGGAGCAATCGGTATTGTGTATGCAAGTTCGTCATCATATGCCTCACTATAAATAGATTGATTTCCTAAAATTTATACTCAATATAGATTTTATTGGCAACGATTTGAATACTATGACTATACAAGAAACTAAAGATTAGTCATAATACTAAGTAGAATAACTATTAGATATAGGCCGCGTCGTAAATAGGGGATTAATCGCCTCGCTTGGCAAGCGGGTTGGTGAATCACAACTCATGTTAGAGTTTCCTAGGAACCCTGTTCTCCCTTCCTCTCTTAGGCGGTTTTGACGATTCCCACGGGGTTACAAAATACTGTAACCTCTAACCTATTGTTTGGTAATATATATTGAAGCTATTAAGAAATGGAGAAAAGGAAGGTAGATTCACCACTTTCCCTGTAATCACCATATTAATTAGAAAGAAAGATAGAAAGAAAAATGCATTTATTCGGCGTAGGACATGCTAAAGATAATTATCATCAGAAGAAGTAAATTTATGCTTAATTTAAAATGAGAAAAAAAAGGTATACTAAATAAAAATTATAAAAACAAAATATATATATATAGTGGTCAGTTCATCAGTAATAATAGTTTAGGATAAACGGAACAAAAGGTGTACGACCACAACAGTCTGAAGGATCAGTAGCAGACTAAAGCGACCTAATACATGTCCTGCCGAAAGGGTCACCATCTCAGCATTAGCTGGGTATCACCCAACACTGATCTTCCGCTGGCAACAACTTCAACTGGCAATTACTTCTGCTTGTATAAGGTCCACCACTGAGCTAGAATCTCCTCTGCAATAGGAAGAATGTTGACCTACTATACCACGCTAATTAGACAGGTTTTATTTTAAGTTTTTCATTCCTTTCTATAAATGTTATTTGTGTATTATATTTCCCGTCTTTACAACACCCACGGCAAGAAAGTTGGTGGTGAATTGTATATTTACAAGGATAAGTTAATATTTTCAAAATTATTCTCTTAAATGTACAAATGGCGTAGTAGTTAGGATACCGTGCCAGGGTCAGGGGTTCGAATCCCAGGTAGGGCAATACTTAGTGAGGCGGCGGAGCGCGTGCGCAAGGAGCGTCTCCTCGACGATGCGACTACAGGCGGTGCAGGCGCGATTACCTGCGGCTGATGCCCCCCTAGCCGAGGCTGCGGGTGACTGAACCGGGGAATCAGTCCGTCACCCACCGAGAGGCCGGTTGCCTGAGGAAAGACGCATGTCCTCGCCGAGGGGGGGACGTCGGACGGAAGGGTACTCCTCAAGGGGTATTCCGTCGGGCCGACCAATGACGACAAGTCACCCTGCTCCGGTGGTCGGTCCAACGACGAAGGCGACGTGTCACGGGTGGGTTACGGGTGTGCGTGCTTACGCCCCTCTGTCGCCCCGGACGGAGTAGTGCGAGGAGCGCGCCAACCGTAGCCCATCCCAAAAAAAAGGACAACACTTAGCGCGTTCCACAAATTATTGTTCTTAATCTGGATGTATGTAATTTGTGTCCGTTAGTCATGTTTGTATTTCCCACAAAACAAAGATTATTTCCATAGGACAGGCTGTTTTAAAAAAAAAAATGTTATGTAATGAACTACATTACTATATCTCAAAAAAAAAAAACAAAATAGTGTTGTTATAAAATTTCCGTGAAATCGATCGTTGTACGCATGGTCACTGACGCATATGACGTCATGAACTTTGGCACTGCATCAACTTCTCATGCCAATAACTATGAACGGACTGACGAGCCCACTAGTGACAGTGTTCATATTTATTGTGGTACCGTCTAAGCGATAACCACTTTACATAAACTGGCTTTGATTGCAGAGATGGTGTAGTGGTTATAATAAGGATTCACTATGCTAGTGGTATACGTTCGAATCTCATATTATCTGTTGGAGCCTCCCCGCGAGACTGTCATTCAGAACATTTTTGGACTGTTGGGTGAGCGCTAAGGCCTCTCAACCCGTGCCACTCAGGACAATCCTGTGCCACTTACATCCAATGGTCCCTTCTACTATCAAGACGTCGTCAGTCCACCTAGTAGGGTGTCTACGGGCCTACGCTGCGTCGTCCCATTCGTGGTCGCTACTCCAGAATTTTCCGTGTGGTAGCGGAGTAAGAATACAATTCACCACACCCTTCTTTTCTCGTGGATGTCGTAAACGTCTACTAAGGGATATAATAATCATCATCATCGCAGCCCACATACGTCCCACTGTTGGGCTCGGGCCTTCTCCACAATGGGAGAGAATTTGACCTACTATACCATGCTGGTCAGACATGTTGGTATAGGGTTTCATTTCGAGTTTTCCTTCTGTTGCACAGATATTACGTGCATATTACATCCCATAGTCTTCTTTTACGACATCCACGGGCAAGATAGGGATATAATATGCATATAATATCTATACAAGAGAAGGAAAACTCGAAACAAAACCCTATACTAATACGTCTGATCAGCGTGGTATAATAGGTCAATTTCCTTCCCATAGCGAATCCCACAGTGGGACATATGGTCTGATATGATGATGACTCGAAAATCTTTTTCCCTAACGGTTGTCGCTTCGGCGAGCGATGTGGCCTGCCCATTGCCATTTCAATGTGTTAATTCTCTAAGCTATGTCTCTTATACCCGTTTATCTACGATTTTTTTATTTCGGCTTTTATCACGTAGCAAAATACCAGGTATAACCCTCTTCATAGCACGCTGAGGGATTTTATGTGGTTCGATTCCTATACAGGGCAATTTTGTGAGATGAACAAATTATTATTCTGAGCCTAAAAATAATTTGTGAATTACTATTATACTTGTGTGATTCACAAAATTTTTGTACTGAGTAATTGTATGTATATTGGTAAAGTTGCCCGCGAAACAAGGATTTACTTGTTTAAAAAATTCTCTATGGTAACGGCTACCTATATTACCAACCTCAACATTGCTCGTAGATGTCGTAAAATACGACTAAATAGACCATATCTGACAACCTCTAGTCACCAACTGTATTTCAAAAGACGATTGCCTTCAAGCAAGCGGCTTGTCTTAAAACTATTGCTAATAACTTTTGCAATATCTTTATATATATATATATATATATATATATATATATATATATATATATATATATATATATATATATATATATATATATATATATATTTCTAGTGTACGTGTGTATGTCACTGAACTCCTCCTAAACGGCTGGACCGATGTTAATGAAAATTTTGTGTGTGTTCAAGGCGATTCGAGAATGGTTTAGATTGACAATTGGACCCGGTAGGTGGCACTTATTTGAACAGAAAAATGTCTGTTGGGTCAGCTAGTATTCTATAAAAGAAGAGTAGGTACATATTGAATCGGCTGAAGTCGACCGAATCGCAGCAATCGAGATAAGAACAAGATGATGTTGATAATTTCTATCCTATAAATAACAGTCAATAAAAAATTATAAAACAGACTTGTAGAAATATTTTTCGTAAGTATCAAAGGAAATCCGCTATCATAGAAACTAAACTGTTGCCAAATCCACACGGTCTGTTTGTGAATGTTATGCTATGCACGCATATGCATTCCTACGTGCAACCATTTGCTTTGCATTATTTGCTTCGATAGTGATTGCATCTGCCGGCTGCAGGGCTACTAACTATATAGATTATTAAACCCTTATATGTTCTATTAAATAACACTATATGCCGTTAAATCAATTAGATTTTTATCATTGTTTTTCTGTTTAAAATTATCCAAAATGAAAATCACAGATAGCTATGTCCATTAATGAAATAAATATGATTACTTTTGTTTATTTTCTTTGTTATTTCAGACTTTTAATTGTTAGTGCCAAAGTGATATGCTGAAAATCAATCCTGCCCCATATATTCTATACTTATTAGTAAGGATGTTTCACAGGGGTGATTTTACCTTTAAACGAGCAATTTTTGTATAATGTTAGATATTCAGAATCTCGGCAACGGTGAAGCCGTTGCCCTTAAAATTTAGTATGAAGGACGTTTCGGGGGCGATAAATAGATTTAGCTGGGTTTCATTTTATAAGTATTTTTAAGTAATGAAAAAATTGTAATTAAAATATGAATATAAATTTAGACACTACCATCAATAATACAAATTGCTCATTTGGGCAATTGAGCAACACAAATATCCCAGTTCAATTCCTGTTACCATTTTGAATATTTTCCCTTTCATACATTTTTTTCTTTTCTTATTAATTATATTGATTATGTTTTTAGTCAATTTCTTCAAATTATCCTATACGCATAGGGATATGTGGATAGGATAAAAAATATCCATATTTCATCCATACGTAATTTGTATCTCAATAAGTATACTTCGAAAATCTGTGCAAACCCTTTAAGATCCAAATATATTTCTGGAAGAAAACATAATTTACCAAAAAAAATCAACACCGAAATAACTTCGATTATCCAGATGTTTATATAAAACTATACAGCACAGCACTGAGCATCCCCTTATTGCAAACCTATAAATGATTGTACTTTAATTATTGTTTACGTGTGCTGTCAATAAATATAATTCTATTCTATTGTAAACGACTTATAACTTCGTTTAAACAGTAATAAAACACATTGTATTTACAGTTTTATATATATTATTTACATTATATATAATATAACATGCTACAATAATAATATTGTTATGATAAACAAGAATTTCACCTAATAACAATAATTCAAAGCAAACACGTCAAATATATTTCGAGCTTTACTGAAATGTTTCCGGATATTAATTGTTTAACTTCAGAAATACTTTAGCAACTGTTCATCAATGATTTTGGCAATGGTAGACCGTACTTCAAAATTTTTGTTAATTTTGTATACTATGCTTTATGGCACTGAAACGTGGTATCTAAATGTGGGCTTCATAATAACGTTCAACTTGATACGCATGCTTGGGATCTCTACGTGATAAATTAATCCGCAGAAAAGTTTTTGACGTGAATACGTCTTTAAAATTACTTCCATAGGGACGCAATCCAAAAAAACGAATGATAACAAAATCGGGGGATACAGTTTAGTGTTGTAGCTACATATCTATCATCTCCATCCAAATTTCAGTTACACCACTGGATAGCTAAAAAATCAAAGAATTTATTACGCTAAGTAAGGACTGTAACACATCGCGCGCGGGGGAGGAGGCAGCCCCGCCATTTTGAAGGTTATTTTTTTTGGTTTTTTAATGCATACGGTGGCAAACGAGCAAACAGTACACATGATGGTAAGTGTTGCTGTCGCTCATGGACCTTTGCTAGGCCGCTGCCTAGGCCTACTGTGAAGAAAGTGTGAACGCATGCATTGAGGTGTAACCGACATCGCTAATTTGATATTAATTTGATTCTCTCTACATATAACGTGAAATTTTTGCCCCTCTCTTAAAAAGAACTCTTTTCCCTCTCCCTCTTGGTTAATTAATCTCTCGTTATTTTGAACTTTTGGTAATTTGAATATTTTCTTTGGTCCCTTGAGTTTCAGATTATCAAGAGTTGACTATATTTATAATATTAATATTTATGAAGAGTACATACCTTTTTCTCTTAAATGAAAATAGCAATAGCCGTGTATACTGTTAGGCAGAGTCGTTAGTTATAATCAGGGCGAAAATTCTCATCATAGGATAAGAACACTTGAGATAAAAATTCAAATTTACGCTACTCTCAAGATGTTGAGCATACATTTCTCGAACACTGGGGCTCGAATTACAACTGACTCAGTGGGAGCGTCCCCGTCAAATGTCTAATGCATTTCACTTGTCATTTATGAGGAAGTTAGTCACATGATACATACATGTACAGATGAATATTGTAGATTTATAAATATTTCTGCTTTGCAACTGTCAAATTAATGGACTTAGAATATTGAGATACTAGGCTATCTAATTACGAAACTTTTTCTTTGGTGATATAAAAAGGAAGAATTTTAAATAGTAACCCCTTAGAATAATAACGTATAGAAGGATAGTGTCAATACTTCGAAAGTTCGAAATATGAATCTAAAAATACTAATAGCGCGCAGACGATTACACACGTACACACACACACCACTATACAAATTATGAAATCAAATTTTGTTTTTATTAACATAAATCGTCGAAATACTTTTAAAAGTATTGTTAAAAAAACCTTTTTAAGTTTTTCAAAGGTGTTGTGACACCATTTGAATGCACAAACCGTCATAATTACCTATTTATTTTTTAAGAGTTGCGTACGTACGTGCAGTACAATGACTTGTACATTACGGAACGGTTCCGGCGTAAGCTTCATTAGGCTCCAATTGAAATGCTTCACTTTTTGTGCGCGAACTTACCTTCTATACGTTATTATTCTAAGAGTAACCCTCTAGTAGCGTGTTAAGTAGTTCCAATTGTAGTGCTATCGTAATATTACTAAGAAAAGACACAAAAGAAATGACTTTATGTGGTACGAGCACTGTCGACATACGTCTGTCTACAACTGCTCGCCGGTCCCTCCGCGATAGTACCACATTATCGCAGAAAATCAACCTTTGAGTATTAGCAATTTATTACTGCACTTCCTCCAGTGAGGGAAGTCAAACTTTCTAAGGCAGTTTGCGTGTGATGGGTTTTGATGATGCCATTAGTGTCACAGAATCTCATTGCACGCATTCAGCACCACCAGCTTTGTTGTTTGTTAGTTTGTTACCAACAGCAAAAAAAAGGAAACCTCATAATTGTAGCCGGAAGGTGGAACTTTCAGCGGGTCCTATTTGTATGCAAAACGTTTATTTATGAGGAATGATAGTCGAAATGACAATACTTTTTTTTTGGGGTGGGCTATGTTCAGCGCAGCCGCCCACCTGACTCCACTCCTCTGTCGCCCCGGACAGGGCGGCGCGGCCCCGTAACCCACCCTATAGCACGTCGTCTTCGTCGTTGGGTTGACCACTGGTGCAGAGTTCCTTGACTTCAGTAGTCGGCCCGACTGAATACCCTGAGGGAGTACCCTCTCCCATCAACGTCCCCATCCCGGGACGGCGATCGCCGTCGCGAGGCTAGCCTCTCCGCGAGTGCCGAACTAAATATTAATTTGAATCCTAACATAATCTTTTATAACAAGTACCAAAAAGTTTACTTAAAAATAAAAGTACTTACATCGTCAATGCTAGCATCCGCGTCTATACTTCGAATGACTTCATCAGCATAGCCTGTGATGTTTTTCAGGAAGGTCTTGAGTTCGACGCCTGCTCTCGAGGCGTAGTCAGTATACAGGAGAAGCGCGTCACCTTTAACTGAGTGCAACTCGGAAAGGAGGGCATCTTGAGGGTTCACCACCAAGTTCCCGTGAGTCCGATTAGCTACATCCACGTAGATTACTGCACCCTGCAAAAAAAAAGTAGATTGTTAAAGTGAAGGAATGGGGCAGTATAAGGGCTAGATAGTCCCTTTAAATTAGATGAGGCTGCCAAAAAACGCTCTCCGGACCTGTCAGAATTAGGATGCCATGAACATAGTCCTCACTCTCCATATAGATAACGCCGCAGTATTTGAAGCAGGTTTATCCAAAGTCGACATGAGCCTTTTGCCTATCCGGCGAAAATGCACATGCAAAGGACTTAATGACTAAAAAAGGGCGGCGTATAGATTATCCTACAAGGTTAATATTTTTTTAGTCTTACTGAGTAAGCAACCAGTAAGAAGGAAGGGGATGAGGCTCATAGTCTAATATATCCTTACTAATATTATAAATGCGAAAGTAAGTTTGTTTGTTACGCTTTCACGCTTAAACCACCAAACCGATTTAAAAAATTATTTCACCAATGGAAAGCTATAATATCAGGAAGTAACATAGGCTATATTTTATCCCGGTATTACCATGGGAACGGGAACTACGCGGGTAAAGCGACTGAACCCGAAGCGAAGCGGGGGCAGGTTGCTAGTTTTCTTATAAATTATTAAGTTAACTGTATATCTTAAAATTTTGCACTAGAAAATGTTTCTTCCGCTTTTATTTAATTTTTATACAAATATGTATTAATTTATTATGTGAATATTAATATCAAATTGTATTTCTTGACATGCAAACTAATAAAATATTTAAATAACCTTGATTAAAATCTAAAACTGTGACCAGTACAGATCTGATAATATTTATATTATAAACATCGTTAAAACAAAAATATTACATTCTAAACGCCATCGTGCGTTATATTTTGCATAGTTTTATTTATATTTTGATCGTGAAATTGAGATGAAAACGTGATAATGTACATTAAGTTTTTACGCGAATGAGCCGTGATTTGTTTGGTTCCTCAGTTGTAATTGTGTCAGGGTTTCGAGCTATATAGAATGTCTTGTTTTATTACGGCTAAGTTTAATTTAACAATTTTTAAACCAGATATTTTTGCATAATTTTTTTTATAAGTAGTATTTCTATGTATAAAATTATTTCATGTATCTCGGTCACGTTTGAATGATTTTGATAATATATGCATTTAGATAAAGACTGTTTCATAGATTAGTATAGATATATTTCTTGGAAAACATGTATTTTCATAACAAATTTCTCGTACCCCAAGCGATACGAGTAGATATTTTCTATATTATGATTTGTGAAGCATCTTTAAACTTTTGTGTATTATAAGTAAAGAATTACAGCATTTTATAACCATTATCTAAGTTAATATACGTTCCACTGCAGAGCTTAAGCTCCCCCGCTGATCAGACGGATCAGTACAGCGTTTTATTTCGAGTTATCCATCTTATTAATAGATATTGAATGCATATTACAATCCTTAATCGTTGTAAGAATACAATTCACCACTCCCTATCTTGCCTATGGATGTCGTAAAAGATGACTATGGGATTTAATAGGCATATAAGATCTATGCAAGAAAACGAAAACTCGAAATAAAACCCTATACAAACACATCTGACCAGCATGGTATAGTAAGGAGGTCAATGTCCCTCTTATTGTGGAGGAGGCTCGAGCCTAACAGTGAAACAAATATGAACTGAAAAGATGATGATGATGAATCGTCTTTTATGCACCCATGGGCCCTTGCTCGTAGAGGCTGGTGAATTCTTACTCAACATACGTGTGTTGAGTCTCATCTCATCAATCTGTCACCAGGGTAAAATTTCGACCGCGTGAGAAAAGACCGACGTCCTCCCCGAGGTACGTTGGTCGATGGGAGGGTACCCCAAATATTATTCTAGTAGTAGTATTCCTTCGGGCCGACCACTGATGACAAGTAACCCTGCTCCGGTGGTTGGCCCAACGACGAAGGCGATGTGGTGTTCGGGTGGGTTGCGGTTGTGCGTGCTTACGCCCCTCTGTCGCCCCGGACGGAGTGGTGCGAGGAATGCCCCGACCGCAGTCCACCACAAAAAAAAAGAAAAAAGTGTAAAATTTACGAATTATTTTAAGAAAATTGGCACCAAAGTCTAGTATCGTAAACCTTCATGTAATGATTAACTATCCATGTGTTATACATTTTCATAAATCGCACACCGGTATTCAGTAGGCCAGTTGTCCTTGGTATAAGATGAACGTAAAACGTTATGGCGAAGTTAATACAATGATGTCACAAAGGAAATCATAAACTGAATATTACACTATAAATAAACATTTAACACTTCCGTGTGGTGACGGAGTAAGAATACAATTCACCACCCCCTAACTTACCCGTGGGTGATCGTACGAGACGACTAAGGGATATAAAACGCATATAACATCTATGCGAGAGAAGGAAAACTCGAAATAAAACCCTATACTAACACGTCTGACCAGCGTGGTATAGTAGGTCAATTACCCTTCCATTATGGAGGAGGCCCGAGCCCAACAGTGGGACGTATATGGGCTGAGATGATGATGAGATGATGAAACATTTAATAAAAATATTTTATGTTATGACGTATGTGTATATGAATAGTACATATTTCATTGAATACTTACTTTTTTTATTGTATTTGAGTAAAATTTGTGTAAACAATGAAATAAAAAAAAATGTGTGATAACGGCCCGTGTGTAAATAAGAATACAATTTACCACCCCCTCTCTCAGCCGTGGATTTCGTAAAAGACGACTAACGGATATGCATATATCTCTATGCCAACACATCTGCCGACCACTGAAGACAAGGAACTCGGGACTGGTGGTCGGCCCAACGACGAAGGCGACATGGCTACGGGACGCGAGCTGTCCTTTCGTCCGTCCGAATGGACCGCGTGTGCGATTACCATAGCTCACCCATAAAAAAAAGCCAACACATCTGTCCAGCGTGCTATAGTAAGTCAATTTCCCTTCATTGTAGAGGAAGCTCGAGCCCGAGGGTGAAAACTTGCTGCATAAGATTAGGAATTATCTTTCGGCTCATATACCTCCCACTGCTGGGCTTGAATCTCCGCCGAAATAGGAGGATTATTGCCCTACTATATCACGCTGGTCAGACGGTTTGGTATAGGGTTTTATTTCGAGTTTTTCTTCTCTTGCGTAGATGTTATATGCATATGGTATCCCTTAGTCGTATTTTACGACATCCACAGGTAAGAAATGGAGTGGTGAATTGTATTCTTAATCCGTCACCACACGAAGAATCGAAATGGGTACTGGTGGTACTCTGGTGGTTATCGTATTGGGAATTGTCAGTATATATCACCATCGTTTCAGCTGATATTCATCCCACTGTTGGGATCAAGACTCCAAAATCATAGAAGGAAAATTACCCTAATACCACCAGGGAAGGAGGCCGCGGAGCGGTTATGCAAGGCGCTTGCGTTCGCCGACTCGCTCCGCCAGCGGCGAAGAGGGAGGAGGAGGTGTTTCAAGACGTCAGACGGCCATGCATTGGGGTGTCGGGGATTAAATGTTATTAGGCGATCTCTTCGGCGCCCCGTAAAAGTACGGAAGGAGTCGTAATGCCCGAATACTTATTAAACCCTGCGGTAATGGGTGTTCTGGTCGTGCAGATAACTGGTGAGTACCGCACACATCTCCCGTCCATTGCCAGCGGAGGGATCCGAAGAGGATGGATCACGATGGATCACCCCTGTCGTGACAAATTCTTTTTGTTTTCATATTTATATTTTCCATTTTTTTATTTTGATCCATTTGACAAAATTTTTACATTGTCGTCATCTCATCGTCGAAGCCCATTTAAGACCCACTGTTGGGCTCGAGCCTCCTCCATAGTGCAGGGTAATTAAAACACTAGCGCGCTAGTCAGATGTGATGACATACGGTTTTATGTTGAGTTTTCCTTCACATACATAAACATCATCTGCATATCATATCCTTTAATCATCTTTAACGACACCCAAGACATGACAGGTTATTAGTACGAACCGCAAGTTATTATCTTGAGATTTCAAATCATGTAAACGTCGATATTTATGCGAGTGCGACCGTCCTCTATAATAGGGGGGCAATTCACCTATATACCACGAAGATAAAAGAATTTAACATAGATTTTTCTCTTGCATAAATGTTATAAGCATATCATATCTTTTAATCGTCTTTTTCGACATCCACGGGCGGGATAGGGGTTGGTGAATTGTATTCTTATGCCGTCACCACACGGCAATCTATACCAATAAATAAAATTGGAGTGTCTGTTTGTAATGTCAAAATAATAGGCTTTTTTCATGCTCACACGGTTATTTGCACGACACCTATGCCTAAAATAGCAATTAAAAAATTTTGTCTGTCTGTCTGTTTGTTCCGGGTAATCTTCAAAACGGCTGGACCGATTTCAAAAATTCTTTCACCAATGGAAAGCAAAAATGAATGGAAAGGAAGAATAATATCAGGGCGTAAACTAGGCTATATTTTATCCCGGTATTCCCACGGGAGCGGGTAAAACGACTATAACCTATAACCGAAGCGATCACGATTCACCAATGGAAAGCTACAATATCAGGGCGTAAACTAGGCTATATTTTATCCCGGTATTCCCACGGGAACGGGAACTACGCGGGTAAAACTACTATAACCTATAACCGAAGCGAAGCGAGGGCGGGTTGCTAGTACGTAATATTATCGTTCAAACATTTATGGTTCGTTTAGAAATAATTGACGTACACAAAACATTCACACGTCAATTGAATTACTATAAACATACATAGAAATTATATTTAGCAACTAGTAATCCGCCTTTGCGTTGTTTCGGTTTCACTAGCTTTGCCACCGCATTTTAAATCTTCAATAGGTATATCTTAAAATGCTCGTTTAAATGGTATTGGGCAGGCCACATCGCTCGCCGAACCGACAAAAAAGGGTTCTCGACTGGCGACCACGAATCCGCTTGAGAGAAAAGGTTCTTATCATCATCATCACAGCTCGTATAAGTCCCACTGCTGGGCTCAAGCCTCCTCCACAATGGGAGGGAAATTGATCTTACTATACCACGCGGGTCAGGCGGGTTGCTATAAAGTTTTATTTCGAGTTTCTCTTGCTTAGTTGTTACATGTACAAGATATCCCTTAGTCGTCTTTAAAGATGGGGTGGTTAATTGTATTCTTACTTCGTCACCACACAGAGAAATAGGGTTGTCAAGTGGCGACCACGAATCGGACGATACAGAGTAGGTCGACCCTCTACTAGGTCTGATGACATCTTGAAAGTCGCAAGGAACTGTTGGATGGAAGTAGCAGAGGACCGTTCCGAGTGGCATTCTCGTGGGGAAGTCTATGTCTAACAGTGGACGTCAATAGGCTAATGGATGGATGGATGTTCTAAAATATTACGAAACGCGACTACAGTCCATGAGGCCTCGGGTTCGATTATCGGATCGGGCAAAATTTTATAGGAGTTTATTGAGAAGAAAAATAGCCTAAGTTACTCCTTATATAGACAAGTACCTGATAGTAAAATATTACTGAAATCCGTCCTGCCGTTCGGAAGATTACGCGGAATAAACAGAGAGAGAGAGAGAGAGAGGCAAACAGTCAACAATTTTTTAAATTGGTATTCAGGCATAGGTAAATAACCGTGTGAGCATGAATAAAACCTATTTTGACAAACAGATACCTACATATTGAAATTTTAGTTATTTGTATATATATTACACAAAATATAGCGATAAGCGGTTTTATATGCATTCTTCGCATAACATGAAATCAAGGTTAGCACGTACCTATACATAAATGCTTATAATTGTTTAAATACCACTATAATTATTATCATCATCATCACGACTTTTATACGGCCCACTGCTGGACTTTTTTTTGGAGTGTGTGCTACGGTCAGCGCACCCGCCGTCCGGCTCCGTCCGGGGCGACAGAAGGGCGACGCGAGGCCCCATAACCCACCCATGACACGTCGCCTTCGTTGTAGGGCCGACCACCGGTGCAGGGTGACTTGTTGTCAGTGGTCGACCCTACGGAATACCACTTGAGGAGTATCCTCTCCTCGCCCGACGTCTCCCCGCTGTTCGGGGACGTCGGTCTTCGTCGCGCGGTCGGCCTCTCGGCGGGTGACGCACTAACTCCCCGGTCCTGTCACCCGCGGCCTCGGTTAGGGCGCCATCAGGCGCCGGTAATCGCGCGTGCACCTCTCCAGTCGCCGGTGGCGGTTCGCGTCGTCGAGGAGGCGTTCCTCCCGCGCGCGTTCTGCCGCCTCCTTCCTCGAGACTACTGCCTGATAGAAGGCTGCAACCGCGTCCCAGTTCGTGATGCTGCCGAGCATCACCCGCCTGACGATCTCCTCGTTGCCAAGAGTCGCCAGGCTTGCCGCCTCCTCCAACGTCCCACCACGGGCTGTGACGAGCGTGTTGTCGGCGTAACAGATCACGCGCAGCCCGGGTGGGAGGCTCCCTCTAAAAACTGCTGGGCTCAAGCCTCTCCTCCACAACGGAAAGGAAATTAAGTTTTTTTTTTTGGGTGAGCTATGGTCAATGCATACGGAGCCCGACCTATAACCCACTGTATTCCTTCTCCCTCCCCTTCGCCATAGGGCCGACTACCGGTAACAAGTTCCTTGTCGTCCAAGGAAACTGACCTAGTTTACCATGCTGGTTAGGCTGATGGTATAGGGTTTTATTTAGAATTTTCATACTCTCGCATAGATGTTATCTGCTTATTATATCCCTTTCGACACCCACGGGCAAGAAATAGGGTGGTAATATGTATATAAAGAATAAATAAATAATTAATTATATGATAGTAAATCATATTTATGTAAATCTCGAAATTAAACCCTATACCAACTCGCCTGACCTGCGTGATATAGTAAAGTCAATTCCCCTCCTATTGTGGAGGAGGTTAACGCCGTTAGTTGGTGCTCAGCCAGCTCAGCAGTGGGACGTATATGAGCCGAGAAGACGATGATTATTTATAAAGAATATTATCATATTTCAATTAGCAATAGTTTGTAATATAACATTTCTGAAAAGCCTTCAAAATGTTGAGATGATAAAACCAAATATAAATTATTATGAAACGCGTAAAACTAATTTCATTCCTGGCGTATAGATATTCTATTTATATATGTACGAAACAGAAAATATTATAGAATTTTTTATTGAATACCTGTACAATTTTATATTTGTATCTCAGAATTACGATAAGAAATTAATATATGTACACGTGTAAAACTTCTCGTGACAATAATTTGAACGTTATCGGTGTAATATAATCACTAAACAATAATGTAACAAGAGCCCTGCCTACCTCTATTACGCCAAAGTGTTAAGATAAACAAAGTTAACAACTACAATGGTTGCTTGCTCTGTTTCATTCAAGGATATATTAAGTAACATTTGAATAAGAATTTTATCTCAAATTATGTAAACATTGCCAACTATTTTGTTAGTTACTAACGTGCTTCGTAGACAATTTGAATTCATCTAGGACTATGTCCTTTTTCCTGTTTTGCGACCTATATGATCTGAATTCATCATCTTCCAAAGTTTGGGGTGATGAAGAACAATGTATGTTTCTACAACCTGCCATTGCTCTTACTTTGGTAGACCGACCGGTTAAAAGTAGACCCTTGGCTATGGTTTATAAAGTTATAAGAACGAAATTGTGAAGATGGTGATATATCTATTACCAATAAATAAAATTGGAGTGTCTGTTTGTAATGTCAAAATAATAGGTCTTTTTCATACTCACATGGTTATTTGCACTATACATAATGCCTAAAAATCACTTTAAATTTTCTTTGTCTGTCTGTTTGTTCTGGGTAATCTTCAAAACGGCTGGACTGATTTAAAAAATTCTTTCACCAATGGAAAGCTATAAATATCAGGGAGTAAACTAGGCTATATTTTATTCCAGTATTCCCACGGGATCGCGAACTACGGGGATAAGGCGACAGAAATCGAAGTGAAGCGATGGTGGGTTGCTAGTTTCTAATAAGGACAATATATCTTATTTATAAATAGATAGATAGGGAGTGGTGAATTATATTCTTACTCCGTCACCACATAGATCTAAAGGTATATATTAAAATTGAATTAACACATGCTCAATGAAACGGTATATTAAATTATTGTCTTACATACATATATATAGAAATAATCAAGTCACGTGTATTCATTCATATGGTTCGTAAATCAGTATGTAATAACTTAAGCCTACTTTTGTTCAGAATAAAATAACGATTTTATTGAAATTCATGGCCTAAGGTATCCTTTACCGTTAGAGAGTTTTATTATATACCTATATACATAATTTTATTGTGATAATTTAGGATAAATAATATATTCTATGCGACAGATGCCACTTTTGTTTGTAATCAGACCTGGCCAGTCAGTGTACTGCTCTATAAGTCAGTTGCATAGTGATAGAATGGGGTCTTGAGGTCTTTGGTTCGGACTCGCTATGACGTTTCTGCTCACTGAGGTTTAGCATTTGTCATGCTTGGGTGTCATTTGTGAGCGAAAAATGATTACAACAAGTGGAAATTTAACTAATATTTATACTTTATACTAATAATATATAAAGCTAAAGAGTTTGTTTATTTGAACGCGCTAATCTCAGGAACTACTGGTCCGATTTGAAAAATTCTTTCAGTGTTATATCATCATTATCTCAGCCCATATACGTCCCACTGTTGGGCTCGGGCCTCCTCCATAATGGAAGGGTAATTGACCTACTATACCACGCTGGTCAGACGTGTTGGTATAGGGTTTTATTTAGAGTTTTCCTTCTCTCGCATAGATGTTATATGCGTTTTATATCCCTTAGTCGTCTCGTACGATCACCCACGGGCAAGATAGGGGGTGGTGAATTGTATTCTTACTCTGTCACCACACGGAAGAGCGGTGAGTCAGTGTTATATATAGCCCATTTATCGGGGAAGGTTATAAGCTAAACTATTGGTCTTAGCGTGACGATATACATATGTATATCGTCACGCTAAGACCAATAGTTTATTATAAAGCCAGTCCAAGTTACCAATTGAGCTAGTGTGAATACACACTAGCTATTATCTTGCGATTCGCATTATAAGATTGCATTGATGACGTAGTGGTTAAGTTACCGACCTACCGTGACAGGTGTTGTGGGTCCATTACCAAGCATTACCATTTTGTACGATCAATAAATTGTTCTTCCGAGTCTGGTTTAAAATGACGTAATTTTTGTTCGTTAATTGTATTTTTGTAGTCTCGATACAAGGATTATTTCGTTAGTGCATAATATAAAAAGTATTTTGACAACGTAACACTATTCTGCTCAACAGACACGAAAAATCTAAATAATTTATAATATAAAATAATGAAATTTTTCAGACATTTTTTTTTTTGTTTTGGTCTGTGGTCGGCGCGCTCCTCGCACCACTCCGTCCGGGGCGACAGAGGGGCGTAAGCACGCAACACCCGCAACCCACCCGAAAACCACGTCGCCTTCGTCGTTGGGCCGACAACCGGAGCAGGGTTACTTGTCATCAGTGGTCGGCCCAACGGAATACCCCCTACTTGGGGTACCCTCCCATCGACCGAAATTTTTCAGGCATGCGCTGAGTTTTGAAATAGTTTTAATTATTAAAGGAAATATTGCAATCTAAGTAAGTTTTGTATTTCTTGTTTAATCAGTGTAGGTGATTTTTTTCCAATATTTATATAAATATATAATACTACGCGCGAGCTATATATACTACAAATACATATATATTACAAAAAGGTGATTTTTTTTCTTTGCTCTCCGCCTAAAATATCGTAGCATGTCGGAATTTTTCCAACATAAATTATTCTATTAATTTGTTTTCACAAGCCGTGAAAATAATTTTTATTTACGTAAAATAAATGAATAATCCTTGTTTGCTATGAAATTTTATTTAATAAAAGAATATACATTATGTTTGGGCTCAATTTATCCTTAGTACATCCTTACTAATATTATAAATGTGAAAGTAAATTTGTTTGTTTGTTACGCTTTCACGCTTAAACCACTGAACCGATTTCAAAAATTCTTTCTCCAATGGAAAGATATAATATCAGGGAGTAACATAGGCTATATTTTAATCCGATATTCCTACGGGAACGGAAACTACGCGGGTACGCGACTGAAACCGAAGCGAAGTGAGTGCGGGTTGTATATCGATGGGTGAAAGGCTATTTGGTTTAAGCGATATTTTTGTATCTTTATAGGAGAGCCATTTAAAGTTTAAAATTTTAGAAAAAAATCATAACAAAAAACTTCTTGAGCTATTTCAATAGGGTAAATTTAATTAAAATTCAATTAAAAACATGAAATTCTTGATGCTAATACTAAATAAAACGTACCTTTAGTTACAATAATAAATGTCGCTCAATACAAATTGCCTTAAGCCCTCGTTTTTCAGCCTATGGAAAGTATAAAAGAGTTCAGCGTATGAAAAAAAAAGGACCCTGATTTTAATGATTTCGGTATCATTCGACGGAGAAAAATTCGCGGATTCCGAATATATATATAACTCAATATCACCCTAGATGTCGCTTAAACCAAATAGCCTTTCATATACCTCGATATATATCTGCCCTTATTTTGCCTAGCCTTGGCGCAAGCAAATCTTAGCAGTTGAAAAGATTTTGTTATAATTTTATTTTGTTTTCAAAAAGAGCTGACGTCATCTGAATGGCACGCGAATTATGTACATACCTGTATAATATTACAATTAACCTTGGCCTGAATACTTGGAATTCCTTTGAAACTCCTTCAGTGGGGTCGCTTATCTTATATACACAACATATTTGATATCAGCCTTGAACTAATGAGAACTGATATCTTTTTTATTTGCAGTTGAATTACTTTCGTAATTTGCCCTTTACATCATCATCATTTTAGTGTCCCACTGCTGGGCTGCAGCTTCCTCCACAATAGCAGGGAAATTGACCTTACTACATTATGCTGGTAAGACAGATTGGTATAGCGTTTTGTTTCCAGTTTTTCTTCTCTTGCATGACTGCACAGATGGCGTAGTGGTTAATGCTAGTGACCTACAGCGCCAGTGTCGGGGGTTCGAATCCCACGCAGGACAACACTTTGTGCGATCCACAAATTGTTGTTCTGAGTCTGGATGTAATTTGTGTCCGTTTAATTATATGTGTATGTATTTCTCGCGGAAACGCAATGAGTTTCAAAAATTAAAAAACTGTACGAATGGCGGCGATGTGGCTCGCGACACGTCACGTCTCGTTTCCGTCGGGGGCGAAAAGTGGCCCACAGAGAACCGCTTTGCTACGCTGAATATGTCAAAGATCGTAGCAGGTGGAGGGCAGTGGACTCTGCCTACCCCTATGGAAAAAAGGCGTGAATATATAAAAAAAATATATATATTCTCTTGCATAGATGTTATATGCATATTATATCCTTTAGTCATCTTTTACAATATCCACGGGCAAGATGTGGAGTGTTGAATTGTATTCTTACTCCGTCATCATACGGAATCCTCTCTTTTAATTGAAGTGAAAACTTTTATAAGCAGGTTTTGATGGGGAGCAAATTCATGTAAGTCGTCATCGACATAATCACGTGATGTGTTAACGCTAACCCTATATCTGTAGTGTAGCTATAATAATAAGATATCTGTGACGATAGATTATCGACCTTTACAAAGTAAATAAATAAGACTCGTGTGAAATAAGAAAAATTTTCCGTGTGGTGACGGAGTAAGAATATAATTCACAACTCCCTATCTTGCACGTGGATGCCATAAAAGACGACTATGGGATATAATACGCATATAACATCTTTGCAAGTGAAGGATTATTCGAAACAAAACTCTATAACAACCTGTCTGACCAGCATAGTATAGTAAGGTCAATTTCCCTCCTATTGTGGAGGAGGCCCGCTCCCAACAGTGGGACGTATGTGGGATATGATGAGATGATGAATGATGTACAAGATGATATATCATTTGCAATAAGAATATAACTATCGCCCTTATGGCTTTAGGCCAGTGAGAAACGTGAAATCGGCTAAGGTTCTTAACAAAACGACCGCCCTCCTGGTAAACGCTGGTAAACAGCTCATTACGATCGCCAGTCCCATTACCAAGCATGACGATGATAGCACTATGACCTTCTTTAAGGGGGATTTCTACGTCTAGCCATAGACGACAAAAGGTTAAATGTTGAAATAAAACAATAATGTATACACTATTGTCATCTAAAGCTATTGTTTTTACAAACTGACGCAATTTAGTGACAAAATAGATAGACATTAAACTAATTTATGCATATATGCACTGGAGTTAAATCTTACTAAGGAAATATAACAAAATATTAAACTACCGATTTTTAGCTTATGGCGGCGTTCCAATCTCTCGATAGATTATTAAATTCATTTGAAGTAAAATCTGTATTGATAATATATCAGTGCCATCACAAGCCTTCATCATTTTAATGCATATATATCCCACTGCTGGGCTCGAGCCTCCTCCAGAATAGGAGGGAATTTGAGCTAATTTACTAAGGATTAGACACCTGTGTGCGTACTCTTGAATTTCGTTTTCAATCCTAAATCCAATCGCAGCTCGAATTTGAGCAAATTTGGTACTCTTGAAAGCGACACTAGCGCATGATTGGAATCAAATTCGGTAGAATATTTTTAAACTAAATGAATTCGACTCTCGTCGATTAAGTCAAATATTTGCTACTACCGACGTGATTTTGACGTAGTTTTAAATCGTTAATGCTGCACAATTTCAAGAAATCGTCTTTGTGGTGATCGAGTTCGTTAAGGTTATTAATTTAAAGTATGAAAATACGGCACATGTGATGAAAATAATAACGGCAAACGCCAAGAATTCATTCTCGATTTTGTTCAAGAGTATCAAATATAAGTTTGGTGAGATTGGAATTGAATCGGATTCGAAATTAGAATTGATTTCAAGAGTAGGCCCACTGGACGTGTTTGGATAGTAGCTATTTGATTTGTTCGTTAAACAAACAACTGATGGTATTGTAAAGGCTTATTAGCGATATTTATTTTCGTATAGGTTGCTTGGCTGTTTATCATCAGAGGGTAATAAAAGAAAGTGAGCCGCCGCTCAGGACGCCTGCCAGATGTGAAACATCAAAATTATTTTGTACAAGTATATATACATAAAAGACAGATTACGACAGAATCTAATATGATGCCATATTGTATAAATAAAATATACCGATTTTTCTTCCAGAAAATGATGATTTTTATTCAATAAATATTTATTTTCATTAAATACAAGAATTAAACTTCTAAAATATTTCAAATTGTGACAATTCAATTCTTTTAATCAGTGATTTCTGTATTTAATCATCAATTATTTAATCAGTGATTCCGTCATATAGCGTGGCGTTGCGTCGCCGCGGCCTGATTATATCACGCTAACGATCAGCCTCACCCTTGCCTATAGATGTTTCACATCAATACGTCAGTTTGGTGCCATTTGAATGACTAGAAAGTTGAGTCATGGCGTGACATATCATTGATTGCAAACTACTCGCGTTTTTGTACAATGATTGTTGTTGAACAAACACAGGTGTTTATAGTTCGTTTGCTATAGTAACCTGATTCCCAATGTTGGCTTAAACACTTTCAATACCATAGTTTTTATATTATTATAAGATTCATGATTAAAAACTATAAAACAAATATTTTAAGTTTTCATTCTTCCGTTTATTCCGTGTGGTGACGAATTAAGAATACAATTCACCACTGCCTATCGTGCCCGTGGATGTCGTAAAAGATGACTAAGCGATATAATATGCATATAACATCTATGCAAGAGAAGAACTCGAAACAAAACCCTGTACCAACCTGTCTGACCAACATGATAAAGTAAGGTCAATTTCCCTCCTATTGTGGAGGAGGCTTGAGCCTAACAGTGGGACGTATATTAGCCGAAATGAACTTTTCATTCGTTTTATAGTAATAATTATGATTTGTAATGATTACGCGAATAATACGCGTTTGAAATGAAACTATTTTTACGGATTTTGTCACGTTTGTATAATACTTTTTAGAGTTCATGGCCACTAAAAACCTAAGGTGTTTAATGTTCAACAAGGCATCGTTATTACAGAGATTTTTATTTATAAATAACCTTCAGGTTTACTTTTGTTGCATATGCGTTTTTCCCTTGGCGATGGGACAAGAATACAATATGGGAGTCCTTGAAAAAAAATAGTCTAAAGGTCTGAATAAGAGAGTGGGCAGCAGCTCTCTTCTGGGAAAAGTATAATAAACTCACTGCGATCGCCAACCTGTTTGCAATTATGGCAAAGCCGTAACGTTTGTGGCACTATCCCCTTATATAAAGATGACGTGTCTATCAGTAGACGGCGAATGGTAGAATGATGTTCATGTATATATGTTCGACTACTGACGACAAGGAATTCGGCACCGGTGGTCGGCCCAACGACGAAGGCGACGTGCGGGTCATGAGGCCGCGCGCCGCCCCTCTGTCGCCCTTGACGCCATTGGGCGTCGGGTGAGCAGATCATAGCCCGTCCCCAAAAAAAATGCATGTATGTTTTAATATCTAATAAGATATTCCTCCACAGTGAAATGGAAATTTCTTTAATAAGTTCTACAATTTCACGTGTGGTGACGGGGTTTTTTTTTTTTTTAGGGGTGGGCTGCAGTCGGCGCGCTCCTCGCACTGCTCCGTCTGGGGCGACAGAGAGGCGTAAGCACGCACACCAGCAACCCACCCACGATGCACGTCGCCTTCGTCGTTGGGCCGACCACCGGAGCAAGGTTACTTGTCATCAGTGGCCGGCCCGACGGAATACCCCCTACTTGGGGTACCCTCCCATCGACCGTTCCCCCCGTGAGTGTCGTAAACGACTAAGGAATGTGATACATGTATAACACCTATGCATTTTTGCATATTATTACACATTTTTCCCGTGGATCGATATCCACTTCAAAAATGTGGATGGTGGATTGTATTCTTAGCCGGTTACCACCCATTGAGTCCTAGGTACGGCGCGATCAAATATAAAAGGGGAATAACCTGAATAAGACAATAGAAAGTCCAGATATATCAGCGAAATATAATACGCGTATTTTCTTTACGGTAGACGAGCTGTGTCACATATCTTAGTGTGAATTCAGCGTTAAATGACCCCATTCAACAAACATGCCGTTATGTTCAAGTGCAGTCTGTACTTAGTAAGCCTTCACAACTTAAGTGAGGTAGGGCAGGTAGCGTGGACAGCAATTGCAATAGATATTTTAAGTAGCCATGCCAACAGTTTTGCTTGAATAGCTTTCATACAATTTTTTATGTTGGTTACGTGTTCGAATCCCATGCAGGACAACACTTTGTGCGTTCCACAAATTTTTGTTCCGAGTCTGAATGTAGTTTGTGTCCGTTATGTTTGTAAATTCACAACAGAAGGATTATTTATTGTAGCATTCGTTAAAAAAAAAAAAAAAAAACGTTTTTATTTTGTAATGATTTTTGATGTTTAGGGGAAAAAATAAACAAAATAACAACATTATAAATAAAACTGTTTCACGGATTTTATCGCGTGCGCGGACCAGAGTCCGTCCGTGACATTGAACTGAAAAGTGTTCGAAACTTCGGGCGACCAAAAATCAAATACAAGCGCGATAAAATCCGTAAAGTAGTTTTATTTACAATGTTATTATTTTGTTTTTTTTTTTTCCTTTTACTGACGGAGTGAGAATACAATTCAGCACTCCTTATCTTGCCCGTAGATATCGTAAAAGTCGATTAAGAGACAGTATGTTTATAACATCTATGCAAAAGAACCGAACCTTTGCACGCATTCACTCTCCCTTCACTTTCTTCGCGGTAGGCAGCGGCCTTGCAAAGGTCCATGAGCGGCAGCAACACCTATCATAAGGTAAGTGGTATGCGAGGTGTACTGTTTGCTCGTTTGTCACGGTTTGTAATAAACAAAAAAAGAATAAAGAAAATAAAACCCAATCTGATCAGCGTGATATAGTTGGTCAATATCTCTCATATTGTTGTGCTCAACAGCCCAAGCCCAGAAGCATATGAGCTGTGAGGATAATGATGATTTTGTTTGAACTTTTACGTAACTTTAATAGTAACGTTAGTTTTGACATTTATAATACTTCAATCTTCATTATTGTTATCTCAGCAGTCGGTATGACAACAGTCAATGCATAAAACCATTAATACGTGATACTGTTGTTACTTTGCTCAGTTGCTATTTGTCGTAGCATCATGGATACCTTTTTAGCTGACTTTAGAAAAGGAGAAGGTTTTCAATGTTTGATTTTTTTATGTTATCTACCTTAGAACTTTCGACTGGGTGAACTGATTTTGATGATTTTTTTATTATTTGAAAGCTGGTGTTTCTTGTGTGATCTTATTTGGTCCAGTTGGGGTCGTTACAAGTTATCTGATTAAAATAATATCTTTTGGAAACTTGATTAGTTCCTGTGATTAGCGCGTACGAACAAACAAACTCTTCAGCCTTGTTGATTCAATGATACCAATTCAATGTTGGCCGTGTGAACCTAAGTTTCATTACCAGGTTAGGTAAATATATTTGATTTCTTCCACGATACCAAAGTATTTTCTCTGAAAAATTTCGGTAGATAACTCGTGCCCGGCAAACCGCAATAGGCTTGTCTACTTTCTTTTTTTTTTAACGACAATGCCCTGCACTAACGAAATAATCCATGTGGGGACTCTACAAACATATAATTAACGGACATAAATTACATTCAGATTCAGAACAACAATTTATGGATCGCACAATGTATTGTTCTGCGTGGGATTCGAACCCACGACACTGGCGCGGTAGGTATCTTAACCACTACGCCATCAGTGCGATCAATATTGAGAGATGAATATTTTGCTGTGTTTCTAGCTAAAAAGGGAATAGCTGGTAGGACCACACTGTCGACAGTTATCTGTCTACAGCCGCGGGCCGGTCCGTCCGGGGTAGTACCACGCTCTCGCAGAAAATCGACGTCTGAATAGTAGCAATTTGTTACTGCGCTTCGTCCGGTGAGCGAGAGAGCCGGAAGCCCACCTTTCTGAGGGTGATTGCGTGTGGAGGGTTTTGGTGGTGCCTTTGGTATCACCGACCCTCAATGCACGCATTCACACTCCCTTCACTTTCTTCGCGGTAGGCAGCGGCCTTGTATAGGTCCATGAGCGGCAGCAATACTTACCATCAGGTGTACTGTTTGCTCGTTTGCCACTGCTTGCAATAAAAAAAAAAACTGTGTTTCAATATTGCCTATCTTTAGTCATCACACATTTGTCTATAAAAAAAAACTAAACTTAGCAGCCAGTTGACAGTAAATATGAAAGAGTTTTAAAAAATCTAAACAAATTTTAATATTCAAAGTAAGCACTTATTGTAAATTAAACTACTTTACGGACTATCGCGTTTGTATGTGATTTTTGATTGCCCAACGTTTCGAACATTTTGCAGCGTTCATGGTCACGGGCGGACTAACATGTCTCAAATCCAACAAGTCATTGTTATTACAGAAAAGTAATTTTCTGAAGAAAAGCGATAAAATCCGCAAAGTAGTTTTTTCGTGTGGTGACGGAGTAAGGATACAATTCACCATCCCTTGTTTTGCCTGTGATTATCGTGAAAGATGGCCAAGGTATTATTATACATAATATGTAGATAACATCTATGCTGAGTGAGCAACTACATATAAACTTATCCATAGGGACTCTAGATTAACCAATGTAGCTAAATTCCTCTCCTATTATGGAGGGAGACCGATCCTAGTAGGACGTATAAGCTGAGAAGAAGAAGAACGTATTAGTACAATTTTAATCTTCAAAATAACAATGGATTGGGTTACCACATAAAATAAATATTTGTGTCGTTGGCAAACATTATGTTGCTGTGTAACTTTAAGTGTATAGTAAGTATCTTCTAGTTTAGTTCTCAGCCTAGCATTGGAGCACATTTAAACATTATTCATTTCAGCTCATAAACGCTACACTGTTTGGCTCGAGCCTCCTCCTCTGTGGGAGGGAAACTGGCCTACTGCACCACGCTAGTCAGACTAGTGTTAGTATAGAGTTTTGTTTCGAGTTTTCCTTCTCTTGCATATATGTCATATGCATATTTATTTCCCTTAGTCGTCTTTTATGACACCCATGGGTAAGCGAGGGGTTGGTGGTATTGTATTTTTACTCTGTCGCCATACGGAAAACTAGCTAAATCTAAGGTAATAAGGTGTTGTAATATGTATTTTTTTTTGCCGTGTGGTGACGGAGTATGCGTACAGTTAAATCAAGAATGATTAACAATTGGACACGGTAGGGGGCGCTATGATCCATTTTAAAGAAATGCCTTTATAATTCTTTTAGATCTGAACAAAATATTTGGTCACGTTTATTGGGTCAACTATCATATTAATATAAGTTAGCTACCTATATATTATTATAATTTGAGTCAAACCAGCTAAAGAAAATGCAAGATTGTTAAAATGAAAACCTACCGTACGAAATTATCATAACAATATTAAATAATAAGGAAAAAAATTTAAAGAAAATATGTCCTCGAAATTTAAAAAAGAAATAAATTAGTCATCATACCTAACGTAATAAATTTCTAAAAAAAACACAGTATACTACAACATAAATTTAAAAAAAATACACAGATATAAACAATAGAACGTTCCAAATTCAAAAATTTAAACCAAATCACAGTAATAATACAGATTAATGAAATGTGAAACAGACCTGCGCGCGCGCGAATGTTGGCGCGAACGCGAGGAGCGCTAGAGACGCGAAACAAGCGCGCGCGATCATACTGCACTGTGCACTAACTGTGAGTGTGCGGCTGTGCGCTTACTGCGCAAAATGCGCTCTGTGCGCAAATTACGCGACCTGATCCATAATGTACCTGGTACAGTCACAACATACAATATTATCATTATTGGTAAACAAATTGAAATTAGTCTGACTCATATATGGATTAATTTTTTTACAGGTTATGACTAACCCGACTGCACAGATAAGTTAGCAGTTAAGATTGCAAGTGTAATAAGTCCGATTTCTGCGCTCAAAAAACCCTTGCGCAATTCCTAAATTATTAACTGGGTGTAATTTGTGTTAATTGCATTTTGTAATATTCGTAATGCAAAGATTATATATTTAGTCCAGGCCCAGTCAAAAAAAATATAGTCCACTTTATTCGACCCTTAAGAGTAAAAGGTTGATAGGATAATGTGGAGTCAATAAGTCTTTTTAAATCCTATCTCTACTTTTTAAGCGGACTATAAAATAAATGTATATTAAACTTCAGGGACCACTGCTGTCTTATAAACGTAATTAAAGTAATGAATACAAGGTATCAATAAAAATATGTATCATTCAATATAGTTTTCTTCGTGTGGTGATTAAATAAAACTGTAGGTACAACCCATTCCCTTGTTTTCCCTACTTTTTTGAGAAAATCAGACAAGTCAGATGAGGGATCACTAGGCATTACTACAGACGGACGTACGCGGGTGGTCTGGTCGATGGCCTTGTAAGGAGCACCAGTGTGGGCGGGGTGCCTGATCAGCTATCTTAGAGACCACAGAGGGCCATGGGAGTCAAGGTTGTACTCGGATACCGCACGCTAAGGACGAAGATAGGACACTCAGGTTTTGGCGACGTGGATCGAGGCCGGCACTGACCATCACTGTCAAACACTGCTAGGCTCGTGCATGCTTCTTGATAGGAGAATAATTGATGCTGGTTGTATTTTGATATAGGGTTTTATGTCGAATTTTTTATCTCTTGCACAGATGTTATATGCATATTGTATCTTTTAGTCGTTTTTACGACATCCACGGGCAATAAATGGAGTGGTGAACTGGACTCTTACGCCGTCATCACACATTATAATGTAGTTATTAATAATATATAAACCATGACCTATTATAAGAGCTTTATGTATTAAAGTGTACCGTCATGAGCGTACCACCAATAATTTGAGTTATTATAATCCATTACATCTTGCACTTCTCAGCTGTGACATATACACGATAACTGTGAAGTTAGACATATATTGATGTGTAACATTTTTCTTATAGGTTGCTGGTTTTCACCCTCAGAAAGTATCGGCAAATGCTTTTAATTGTCTTGGGACCTGCAACAAATTTATTTAGAAAAGATAAACAGGAGGAGTTGGAAAGATTCCACTACCATCCTATGCAAAGCGGGAAGCATGAAGCAATAGGTTTTTTTTTTTTTTTTGGGTGGGCCATGGTAAGCGCACGGGCGGCCCTGTCCGCCCGGGGCGACGAAAGGACGGCGCGCGGGCCCATAACCCACCCGTACCCGTCACCTCGTTGTTTGTTGGGCCGACCACCGGAGCAGATGTGACTTGTCATCAGTGGCCGGCCCGACGGAATACCCTTTCGGGTAACCTCACGTCTCGACGTACTGGGACGTCGGTCGCCATCGCGCGGTCAGCCTCTCTGCGGATGACGGACAATTCCCCGGTCCGATCACCCGCGGCCTCGGCTAGGGCGGCATTAGGCGCAGATACTCGCGCCTGCGCCGCCCTAGTCGCCGGCGGCAGAACGTGTCGCCGAATAGGAGCTCTACTCGCACACGATCCGCCGCCTCCTTCCGTGAGATTACGGCCTCACAGAAGGCGGCGACCGCGTCCCAGTTCCTAACGCTGTCGAGCATCTCCCTGGCGATGGTCGGCAGCGCCAGGTCGGCACCGATAATCGCGACGAGTTCACGGCGCTCCCCCTCCCACGCAGCACACTCCTCGAGCGTGTGCTGCGCCGTGTCCTCGTCGCAACTGCAGTGGTGGCAGGACGGTGTGCTCTCCCTCCTGACAATCTTGTGCAGGTACTTCCCAAAACACCCGTGCCCAGTCAGCACCTGCACCAGTCGGAAAGAAAGCACCCCGTGCGTCCGCTCCAACCACTCCATCAGCACCGGCCGGAAGGCCTCGACGGTCCTGACACCGTACCGAGGACTCTCCAGCCGGACTGCCCAACGGGCAATGACTCCTCGGCGGGCGTCGACCCGCCAGGCGGTGATCTCCTGCAAGGAGACCATACCGCCGCGGGCGCGCGTCTCCGTCACCCGCCGATAAATGTCGGTGAGCATCTCCGCCTCCAGGTCCCACGGGGGAGTTCCGGCCAGGAGGCACGCTGCCTCCGTCGCCACCGTGCGGTAACCCCGTATGGCCCTGATCGCCATGACCCTCTGTGGTCGCCACAGGAGGGCCCTAAGACGGACGGTCAGGGACCCCGCCCACACCGGTGCGCCATACAGGGCCATCGACCGGATCACCCCCGTGTACAGCTGTCGGCAAGTAGCACTGGGTCCACCCACATTCGGCATCAGCCGCGAAAGGGCGGACGCCGCGCCGGCAAGCCGGGGAACAAGTCGATGGAGATGCTCCCAGAACCAAAAATGCCCGTCGAGCACCAGGCCCAAGTACTTCATGTGGGCCTGGATGCTGATGGTGACCGACTTCACGGTAATCGAAGCGCCGGCGGGAGGCCCGGCGGTACGGAGGCCATGGAACAAAAGGGCCTCCGTCTTTTCCAGGGCTACCCTCAACCCCAGCGATGAAGCAATAGGTTGCTGGATATTTTGGAATAAAGTCGAGAATGTCGAGAACCGGGGAGTGATTTTTGAAAAGGGACGGCAATGTGTTACAAGCTGCAAAGAAAGATATTTTTATTTAAATTTTTCGTTTTTTAGGGTTCTCTACCCAAAGATTAGAAATGGGACCCTATTACCAAGACTTCGCTGTCTGTCCGTCCGTCTGTTTATCACTCGAAACAAAACTCTTTACCAACCTGTCTAACCAAAATGGTATAGTAAGGTCAATTTCTCTCCTATTGTGGGAGAAGCTCGAGCCCAACAGTGGGATGTATATGAGCCGAAATGATGAATGATTTGTTTATTATCTTATTTTTATTTATCTTTTGCCAAAATAATCTGCAACTCGTAAGTAACAGTAGTCGCACTCCAAATTTATCAGTGAGCAAGTTCACTAAACATTACATAATATACAATCGATGTATATACACATGTACATAATGTTTGTTGTTTATTTTAGTGTCAGACATATGCGTTATTTATGTTTGTCAGTTATATTAGTACTGTTAGTTCGTCACGTATCAAATGCAACTATACAGTAATGCATGATTTGACGATATTTTTATATATAAAATATGTGTTAAATAGACAGTTCCGCTTTAATAGGAGTGTTATTTCGTCATCCTTGGCCTTAGGACCCCATTTATACGGGGTCAGCAGATCATGTGTTCGTTCTTTGACACGAATGGATAAAAAGCAATTCAGTATTTTGTTGGATTTGCCTATATTTTGTTGAATAATTGTTTGAATGCCTGATGTAACTAACACTCCCGTCAGGCTGGCCACGGACGACAAGGAAGTTGGTAACGGTGGTCGGTCCAATGATGAAGGGGATGGAATGTGTTGGGTTATAGGTCCGGGCTCCATTTCGTCACTCTGGACAGTGCGAAAGGTGTGTGCGTTGACTATAGTCCACCCAAAAAAAAAAGTGAGCCATCGCTCAGGACGCCTGGCAGATGTGAAACATCGAAATTATTTTGTACAAGTATACATATATGCATAAAAGAACAGATTACGACAAGAACTAATATGGCATGTATAAATAAATTATTACGATTTATTTCCAGAAACTGATGATTTTTATTTAGTAAACATTTCATCTCATCATCATTTCAGCTTATATACGTCTCACTGTTGGGCTCGAGCCTCTTCCATAATAGGAGGGAAATTGACCTGACTATACCATGCTGGTCAAACAGGTTGTTTTATTTCGAGCTTTCCTTCTCTTCTCTCAGTAAAAATTTATTTTCATTAAATACAAGAATTAAACATTCAAACATACATATTTCAAATTGTTACAACTCTCTCAACTCAAATTGTTCTTTTACTCAATGATTTCTGTAATAATATAATAGTTATATTAGATGCCTTTGACGATATTACTATGACAATTAGTCGGAACTACACTTACTGTCATATAGCGTGGCGACACCTCGCCACGCCATCGACCAGGTTTACCCTCGCCTATAGATGTTTTACATCAGAAATAGCGTCAGTGTTAACCCTCCTCATTCTCCGATATTGAAGGGAAAATATACACATACAGTTTTGTCTCACACATGACACTTTTGTGATGTGGAAAAAGCGCTGAACTCACGTGACAGGCATACTTAAATATAGGCATATGTATATATGTATTTACAGATATGCAGCTTAGATATCAAAGTTAGAAAGAGGGTGGTGAATTCTATTCCTAATGAATCACCACCACTTTCAGAATGAATCCTCATAAAAAAAGTTAATAGCAAAATTTAAATGGACTATTTTTTTTTTATTTGTGTTCCTAGTTCCTCAAACTGTTAATCTAAATCGATTTTTTGGGCAAGTCTCCGTCTACAGTGGACGGTGAAATGCTGAATCGTGATGATTATTTTATTGCCCTTGACAGTGGCAGACTACCAAGCAGTCTACGTGAAGGCAAGTGATATCTGTATAGTGCGATTTGAATCTCAAGCTGTCTCACTATTCGATCGAAATGCAGTAAGAAATTGCTGTAACGCAGACGTCGACTTTCCGCGAGATTGTAGCTTGCTAGGCAGCCAAGTCTACGGCTATAGGAGTTATTCATATACTGACCGCACATATGTCCCAGCATTCTAAGCACTCGACCTATGTCTGATGTCTTGAATTCTATTCCGTAGGACAATTCTAAGTGCGATCCACATTTTTTTTCTGAGTCCGAGCGTAATTTATGTCTGTTAAGTATTTTTATGAGATTCTACGCGACACAAACATTTATATTCCTTAAAGCGGAGTGATGTCTTAAAAAAAATTTAAGTTACCACTTATAATCAGATGAATAACTACTTGTTCGTACCATCAAAGGCGATAAAAAGAACTTAGACATAAAGAACTAGACGTGTAAGGCGATTACAATAAAATTGAAAATAAGGAAGGAAGACTGCTATACTGCGGGATATAATATTATATTAGAATGACGAAATGGCAATCATCAAAATACCTTAACACGTTCCCTGCACCATCATTTTCAAAGAACTTTCAGCTGGTGCTTTGGAGACCTAAAAGATCTCGTAACTAACCTACCCTTTGGTGCGTTTCAGACCTAATCAGTTTCCTAAAAATACGGTTTTGAAAATAATTTATATACTACTGTGAAAATAATTATACTACTATGCGTTAGGGACCTAATCCATCTCTAATTGTTTTTTATATGTCCTTGAATTCACCTTTACGTAGGCAAATATGTATATTTGTCTTACTTACTCATACTTAAAGTACTTTATACGTTAGCGCCTCCCGCAAGGAGTGAAAAAAACACGATTATAGTCAACGCACAATACAAAAGTCCTGCAAGAGATCAGACAGATCTCGTAACGCAAAGAACGTGTTAACTGGCCACCGAAGAAAAGATTATGTAGTTGTGCACAGTACCTATCGCCACTCGGGCTTAGAAAGGGTGTGACCGGACCATAGATCACTACTAAAAAAAGATGGATGTTAGGATGAATTTCGAAAGGTAATCGTCAGCATTGCTCCAAAAAAATTATCTATATTTAGCTGAGATATGCGGTAAACTATCTATTGATATCTGTAAACATGAGATAAGATTAAGTTAATCTTTGTAAAGTATCTGGATTCGCATACCAAGAAAGATCAGATCGGTCACCTTTGGTTACCCTTTCACTTCTTCACCTATTAATAATCATCATCTCAACTGATATATATTCTACTCTTGGGTTTGAGCTGCCCCTTTCTTTTTTTACTACCGATGGCAGTGGCAAACGAGCAAGAAGCACCTGATGACCCTTTGCAATACCAGCGGAGTAGCCATATCATTGATTACCTTGAAGAAAATGCTCTTCTTAAACATCATTTTGTCGTCCACTATTGGATGCAAACTTCCATCATAGTTCTCCATAAAGTCCGGTCCTTTACCACCTGAAACAAACGACTCCCAGCAACATTCATTAAGTCGGTAGTCCACCTAATTTGACGACTCCTATGTCGTCTAAAACGTGATCGCCATTTGTCTACCTTTTTTCCCTAGCGGATAATGGTCCATAGAGTGATATGGCCCATTGCCACTTTCATCATCATCATTTCAGCCTATTGCCGTCCACTGCTGGACGTAGGCCTCCCTCATGTTGCGCCACAATGTGCGGTCCTGTGCCGCCTGCATCCAACGACGCCCAGCAACTTTCACTAGGTCATCGATCCACCTAGTGGGGGGGCGTCCAACACTGCGTCGTCCGATACGTGGTCGCCACTCGAGAACCTTTCTTCCCCAGCGGTTGTCGGTTCGTCGAGCGATGTGGCCTGCCCATTGCCACTTCAGCGTGCTAATTCTTCGTGCTATGTCGGTTACACCCGTTCTTCTGCGGATTTCCGTATTCCGGATTCTATCTCGCAGAGAAATCCCGAGCATAGCTCGCTCCATAGCACGCTGAGCGACTTTGAGCCTTGATATAAGGCCTACATTTAGGGACCACGTTTCCGTGCCGTAAGTCATCACTGGTAACACACACTGGTTGTAGACCTGTGTTTTCAGACACTGAGGTATGTTGGACGAGAAGATTCTCTTGAGTTTCCCGAACGCTGCCCAACCGAGTTGGATTCGTTGGCTGACCTCTTTCTCGAAATTGGATCTACCTAACTGGACTGTTTGTCCGAGGTAAACATAGTGATCGACAACTTCGAGAATCGCATTGCCAACTAGGACCGGTACAGGAATGACATGGGCATTTGACATGACTTTCGTCTTGTCCATGTTCATTCGTAAACCCACTAGTTGGGATACCCTGCTGAGATCATTGACCATTGTGCCAAGGTCCTCCATGGATTCTGCCATAACGACTATATCGTCCGCAAATCGAAGGTGAGTGATGTATTCGCCGTTAATGTTGATGCCGAGTCTAGTCCAGTCTAAGAGCTTGAAGACATCTTCCAGTGCAGTGGTGAACAGTTTCGGAGAGATTGCCATTGCCACTTTAGCGTGTTAATTTTTCGTGCTAGCTTAGTTACAACCGGCTTATCGTATCTCGGACACTATCTCGCAGAGAAATGCTAAGCATCTAAGTTCGCTGCATAGCAAGCTGAACGATTTTGTGCTTAGAAGCCAAAGGTACGTTCAAAAAATTAAAAAGAAATCTATTTAAGAAGCTATGCCATTCCTTAAATTTAAGAACTTTTGATGCTTATGATGATATCATTATATATATTAGAATATAATATAAATATAATATAACTCTTAATAAATAAAACCTCGTAATAAATGTGTGAGTCTGTGAGTACATTTGTGCAAACATAATCGATACTAACAGGGTTGACACGATCATTTCTCTATATATTATCAATATATTTCAAATATTTCGCGAGTATTACATATATAAAACTATTTTTACGGATTTTATGCAATCGCAATATCCGTAAAGCAGTTTTATTAATAACACTTATATTAGCTAACTTGGTTTATATTTAACGGAGTCTATGAATTTTTGATTTTTATTCTGTTTTAAACGTCAGATCAATTTGAAACTTTTTACACTTATCAAGGATCGATGACAATCAATAATTTAAATAATTTGTCCCATTATCTGTACACGATTAGCAATTTTCGATTTGGCGTTACTCGATTTCTGTCGCTATCTCTATTTTCGTTGAGAAAATAAATACAAACGCGATAAAGTGTAAAATAGTTTTATTAATAGTTTGTTAAAGTATCTCATCAGAATTCATTACGTGGTAACTACCAGTGGCGACTGGTGGGTCATCAAAGTGGTGGTTCACTTTACTTCCTCACTAAGTATTAAGATCAGAGATTGCAATGGAACAACAATTTACGTAATTTTTTTTTTATTACTTTTGAACGCATTACATTTTGTAGGTGTACTTGCGAAGAAAATAGGTATTTTGTTTGTTTTTCACACTTCAAAAAATATTTCTAAAAGAGGGCCTTGGCGGTCCCGCCAGTTTATATCAACTTTATTTTAAAAAGTTTTGTTATTGTCTTTAATATAGTCTATATTTATGCTCATTTTCACCCACTGTATACGCAGTATAAAATAGAACTAAGACCAAAATAAAAAAAAAAAAAACAATTAATGTAAACAAACCATATTTAACTCGTCACAGATACATCGAAACTATACCTACTTACTGTACTTAATGAGACATCATCAGCGAATTTCGTCGTAAGTCGAGTTCTCTCGGCAATGTTCGGTTCGCCCGTGCGCCGTACGGGAACAGACTCATTTTTCAGCGTATTTCTATGAACTATCTTCTGTCTCACGCGCCAGGCGTTTTAACTCATTTCTAATACAAGTTGTATGGGTAGTCCCCGTACGCTCGCCTCAGCGCACGAGATTTTTTTTACAAGGAATATAAGTTTTAATAGTTTAGTAAAGCGCTTATATTGTTTCGTCATAATTTGAAATTTTATTTGTTATATGTTTTTTATGTTCAAAGAATAAATATTAACGGTAATTTAAAAATAAATATGAAGTTAATTTTGTAGTTTTTAAATATTTTGATTTGGTGGTTCAGCGCACGAGCGCACTTAAGGTACAGCCGCCACTGGTAACTGCTGCTTTCCTCTCTTTTTCTCTCTCTCTCTCTCTCTCTATCTCTTATTATTCAATGTGGTGACGCAGTACGAGAACAATTCACCAGCCCATTTCTTGCTCATGGATGTCGTAAAAGGCGACTAAAAATTATAACATGCAGATAATATCTCTTGCAAGAGAAGGAAAATTCGAAATAAAACCCTATACCAACCCATCTGACTAGCTTGGTATAGTAGGTCCATTTCCTTCCTATAATGGAGGAGGATCGAGCCCAGTAGTGGAACATATGTGAACCTTGATCATAATGATAATTGTTTTCTTTCTAAATCATCACACAAAAATATGAACTAAGACGTGTCAACCCTAATGAGAAGCCTTCGCTGTCACTGTGTTTGTATTGTTACGATCGCTCTGAGTAATTCAGAAAATATTTCAGCGCTGCATAATATTATGAAAATCTTTGGTATTTTGTTTGCTGTACTTATTCATGCAGATATAACCTTGGAGCGGACATATTGGATGACCCACAATTCGTTATAGATACGTCATTTTAAAACCATTTTAGGTGATGTCTTGTATTTTTAGATTTTTGCCAAAGAGTTATAATTTAATCTATTTATCTAGAAATGCTTAACTATGTTTCATGTAATGAGAAGTTAAAGCACTTCTAAGTTATATTTTCTCATCATTCTTTGTTTTATTTCATATAGTCATCATCATCATTATCATGTCAGCCCACATAAGTCCCACTGTTGGGCTCGGGCTTCCTGGAGGACATAACTCAAAAGTTTAGTAGGTTAATGTGAGGTATCATCATCATCACAGCCTATATATGTCCCACTGATGGGCTGAGACCTCCTCCATAATGGGAGAGGAATTGACCTACCATTCCACGGCGGTCAGACGTGTTGGAATAGGGTTTTGTTTCGGGTTTTCCTTCTCTTGCACATACGTTATATGCTTATTATATCCCTTAGTCGTAATTTAAAACGCCCACGGGCAAGATTTGTGAGTGGTGAATTGTATTCTTACTCCGTCACCACACGGATAAATGTGAAGTTATAGTTAGTTAATTTCCCTCGCATTGCGAATCTGTTGGCATCGGGTTTTATGTCAAGTTTTCCTTCTCTTACACATATATTATCTGCATAACATATTTCCTTTTGTGACACCCACGGGTAAGAGAGGGGGTGGTGAATTGTATTCTTATTCCGTCAGCATATAGAGATTTATCTAGTAGGATGCCAGATATGGCTTCGGTTTTTTGACGTATTGGTATAGTTGGATGGATTTATTTAACAGATCTGTAGCTTTCAACCAGGGATTGTGCTAGAGAAGGCATTTATTTAGGTCGAGGAAGTTAATTAATCGCTTCATCGATTCTTACAGAACAAAATGAAGTTATGTTCACTTAGATCCATGTTTTGAAATGTATTTCATCATCATCACCATTAACGCAGCTTATATATGCCCCACTACTGGGCTTGAGCCTACTTCCACAATGATATGGAAACTAACCTACTACACCAAGCGGGTTGCTGTGGAAAACGAATTTCATGACCTAGAATTCACAAGAATGTATGTGATTAGTAATCCTTTCATGACTATTAATCATCTTAGATTAATCATAACTGTTTGGATAATCTATTTTTAAAAACTTATTTTTTTTCTATATTGTCGAAAGAAAAAATACTTTTGAGTTATACTTCGTGTGGTGACGGAGTAAGAATATAATTCACGGCCACCTTTCTGTTCCTTGGTATCATAAAAAACGACTAAGGGATTAAATATGCATATAACATATATGAAACAAAAGGAAAACTCGAACTAAAACCCTATACCAACACATGTCATCAGTGTATAACAGGGCCGACCACTGATGACAAGTAACCCTGCTCCGGTGGTCGGCCCAACGACGAAGGCGACGTGCATCGTGGGTGGGTTGCGGTTTACGCCCCTCTGTCGCCCCGGACGGAGTGGTGCGAGGAGCGCGCCGACCGCAACCCATTATCGAGGAGGCTCGAGTCTAACAGTAGGACGTATATGTATATGAGATGTATAGATGATGATGATGATATCGAACCTTTTAAACGCTATTTTAGCTTTTATATTCTAATTAAGGAGGAGGAAATTTCAGCCACAGCTGTCAAATGTTTAATAAAATTGTATCATCATTTCAGCCTATCGTCGTTCACTGCTGGACGTAGGCCTCCCTCATGTTACGCCACAAAGTGCGGTCCTGTGCCGCCTGCTGCCAACGAAGCCCAGCAACTTTCACCAGATCGTCGGTCCATCTAGTCTGGGGCGCGTCCTACACTGTGTCGTCCGATACGTGGTCGCCACTCGAGAACTTTTCTTCCGCAGCGGTTGTCGGTTCGTTGAGCGATGTGGTCCGATCAGAGTTTCCCATTGCCACTTCAGCGTGCTAATTCTTCGTGTTATGTCGGTTACACCCGTTCTTCTGTGGATTTCCGTATTTCGGATTCTATCTCGCAGAGAAATCCCGAGCATATCCCGTTCCCTAGCACGCTGAGCGACTTTTAGTCTTGTTATTAAGCCTATAAACTTGTATAAAATTGTATAACATGTTTTATTAAAGTTTAAATTCTGTTGCAAAATTCCTTTGTCGTCTTTTACGACATCCACGGGAAGGCATGTTAAATTGTGTTCCTACGTTTATATAAACACACGGTTGGCATTGTCTGTCTACAGGCGCAGGCCGGTTCGTCCGGAGTAGTACCACACTGAGCAGAAAATCGATGATTAGTAGCAATTTGTTGCTACGCTTCAATTGGTGAGCAAGAGAGCCAGAAGTACAACTTTCTGAGGGTGTTTGCGTGTGGTGGGTTTTGGTGATGCCTCTTTTATCACCAAATCTCATTGTACGCATTCACACTCTTCCTTTCACTTTCTTCAAGGTAGGCAGCGTCTTATCAAAGATCCACGAGCGACAGTATCATTTGCTTTCAGGTGCGCTGTAAGCTCGTTTGCCTGCTCCGGTGGTCGATCCAACGACGAAGGCGACGTGTCGTGCGGGTGGGTTACGGGTGTGCGTGCTTACGCCCCTCTGTCGCCCCGGACGGAGTGGTGCGAGGAGCGCGCCGACCGTAACCCATGCCCAAAAAAAAAACTCGTTTGCCACCAACAACAATAAAAACATGGCCGAGATATTTTTCCTACAATTAAAAATGTAATGTACCAGTGAGACGCAAGTGGGTTGCGATGATGATGATGATGATCAATTTTCTCTTTAATTTAGTCATCATCATTTATCATTTCAGCTCATATACACTGTTGCCGCTATTACATGTAGGGACACGAAAAAAGTATCGACACTTTTAGGTATCGAGTACTTTTCTTTCGATACCGATACTTTTGTACTCGATACTTTTCGTTCGATACTTTTACTCAATGATTACTTTTTGCCAGGTATCGTATCGAATAAATTTTAGAAATTATCCATGTTAAAGTTGACCTTTCGGCTTACATTTATGGTGACGCCAGTTCAAACGTAATGAACCTTCTGCAACGTGGCTCGAAATATTTTAATCCGTTCACAGATGGTCAAATTCCTAAACAAAAGCTCATCACGTCATAGATTCTAGGAAAAGTACTCGTTACTTTGATGTATCGATACTTTTGTTTCGATACTTTATTGAATACGATACTTTTTCTTCGATACTACTCCTGAGTACAGTATCGGTACTTTCTGTTCGATATCGTGTCCCTAATTACATGTACTTAGTCAAATTCAAACTAAGCAATCAGAGTTAAAACAAAATCACAATTGTGGTGGCGCATTCAAGTTGTAACCTGTTTAATCATGCATTACTGACATTAGCAAAGATTGAAGAAGAAACAAATTTTTTCAATAATAATATTCATGTCGGATTGATTATGTACTATATATATTTTCCGTGTGGCGACCGAATAAGAATACAATTCAACACCCCCTATCTTTCACGTGGATGTCGTAAAGGACGACTAAGGAATATACTTGGCACATAACATCTGTGCATGACAAGAAAAACTCGAAATGAACTATAGGTACCTATCTGATCAGCTTGGTATAATAAGAGCAATTTCCCTCCTATTGTGGAGGAGGCTCGAGCCCAACAGGGGGACATATATGAGCTGAAAGCTTTAGTCTATTTTATCTATATCTATACCAATAAATAAATCTAGTCTGTTTGTTCCGGGTAATCTTCAAAACGGCTGGACCGATTTCAAAAATTTTTCACCAATAGGAAGCTATAACATCAGGGCGTAAACTAGGCTATATTTTATCCCGGTATTCCCACGGGAACGGGAACTACGCGGGTAAAACGACTAAAACCGAAGCGAAGAGAGGGCGGGTTGCTAGTATTATATAAAATCGTAGTAGTAAACATCCCAATTGCATTTACAAGTTATTGAATATGTAGCTACCAGTTTTGCCAATCTTGATTTATATTTATGAAAGCAAAAATTGTTTTGTAGATCGGAGTCTGAGTATGTTCGACTGAGCATAAAAAAAATGCTGGCTCCAAAAAAAAAACTAGTATATTACACGTATTAACATAATGTACTGGTTTATGTACGTGATAAATATGTGTAAAAATATTTGAATATATTGCAATTTTTATTAAAATTATTGAGGTAACACTTTTTGCCGTGATAGACAAGAATTAATAGGGAAATCTCAAGGTCTGTCGATCTGGTAATCATTTGAGGAAGAATAATCTTTTTTTTTTGGAGCGAGCCTTGGTTTCCGTGTGGTGACAGAGTAAGAATACAATTCACCATTCCCTCTCTTCCCCGTGGGTATCGTTAAAGTCGACGTTAGGATATGATGTGGATATACCATCTACGTAAGAGAAAACTCGAAACAAAACCCTATGCCAACACGTCTGACCAGCGTGGTATAGTAGGTTAATTGCCCTCCCATAATGGCGAGGGCAATTAACCTACTATAGATGATACCTACGAAGAAGTCTTCAAGCTCTTAGACTGGTCTGGACTCGGAATCAATATTAACGGCGAATACATCACTCACCTTCGATTTGCAGACGATATCGTCGTTATGGCAGAATCCATGGAGGACCTTGGCACAATGCGCAATGATCTCAGCAGGGTATCCGAACTAGTGGGTTTACGAATGAACATGGACAGGACGAAAGTCATGTCAAATGCCCATGTCATTCCTGTACCGGTCCTAATCGGCACTGCGATTCTCGACGTTGTCGATCATTATGTTTACCTAGGACAAACAGTCCAGTTAAGTAGATCCAATTTCGAGAAAGATTAGTCGACGAATCCAACTCGGTTGGGCAGCATTCGGGAAACTTAAGAGGATCTTCTCGTCCAACATACCTCAGTGTCTGAAAACACAGGTCTACGACCAGTGTGTGTTACCAGCGATGACTTACGGCACGGAAACGTGGTCTCTAAATGGCCTCATAGCAAGGCTCAAAGTCGCTCAGCGTGCTATGGAGCGGACTATGCTCGGGATTTCCCTGCGAGATAGAATCCGAAATATGGAAATCCGCAGAAGAACGGATGTAACCGACATAGCACGAAGAATTAGCACGCTGAAGTAGCAATGGGCAGGCCACACCGTTGGGAAAGACAGGTTCTCGGGTAGCGACCACGTATCGGACGACGCAGTGTAGGACCCCCCCACTAGATGGACTGACGACTTAGTGAAAGTTGCTGGGCGTCGTTGGATGCAGGTGGTTCGGAGGTGAATTTGCTGCATCGGCCCGTCTATGCTGGTTGACAGAGCTCGACTAGTGCAGAAGTATATGTGGCAAAGCGTCACTCCTAACCCAATCATCGCTAGAAAATCCCAATAACATTATTTTTGCCTTACCCAGAATTTGAACTCTTAAGTTTTGCAGCAGCATACTTAAATTACTGAGCCAAGTAGGCAATATTAACATATAACATTGGTTTTTTAGGTCAACGGGAAGTCCTTCCCTAGGATCATCATTCATCATCATTTCAGCTCATATACGTCCCACTGTTGGGCTCGAGCCTTCTCCACCATAGAAGGGAGATTAACACAGTTGGTTGGTTGATACAGCTTTTTGTTCCAAGTTTTCCTTCTCTCACATAGATTTTATATGCAAATTTAATCCCTTAATCGTCTTTATGACACCCACGGGCAAGCGCGGGGGTGGTAAATTTTACTCTTACTCCATCACCAAATGGTCGAATATCGTACTGAAGCAAATGCGATTAATATAAATTAATACAAAAACTTAAAACAATTTTAGTTGAATTTTATTATCTGAAAACGGAAAACGGATAATATGTCATGAAACTATATATTTGATTTCATTTTAACGTGTATCTTTAATTTCTTTGAACCAAAGCAACGGCTTGGTATAAATACAAAACAAGAAAGCCCATAGCATAAAGGACCAAAACAATTTCCATAAGAGTAGCAAACAAATCTCTCGCTAAGTGATCTTCAGCTATTCTCCGTATTTGAATTCGAATTTGACTAAAATATCTTCTTAATTGAATTAGAATTAATTCTGCTGCATTGATTATATTGCTGAAACATGTTGAAATATAAGTTTATTTTAGCGTCATCTCGTAATATACTTATAACATTATTGTTCTATAACTATAACAAAGATGGCGCTATATTACAATTAATATCTCAATACAGCGCCATCTTTTGTAAAATGCGAATATTGCGCAACCTTTTATCGTATTATGTTAACCATAAGCTCCTACAGAGAGCGCCACTTATCTTGGTAAAATTATTAGTGAAATATGTATGATAGTACCACTGAAATAATATTTAAGGTCATAAAATAAAATAAATTTACTTAACATGGCATATCTGTTGTAACATTATATAATAAAAATTTACTTTGAATTGCATGTCCATTGTAAATAATTACTGATACTGCAGAGTGGTAGGAGTAACGTCAATATGTACCCCACACCGTAAGGGTCATAAGAACTTGAAGTCGCCATTGTTGACCTTTGGACCATTGGTACTCTGTAGAATAACAATTATTCATTAACAGATAATAAAGTAAAAATATATGAATGGTTTTTTATAGCTTCAATCCAATCCATCAGGTTATCACCGTCCAGCCATATCACCCAAGGATTGCTACGATGGCATATTCAACACGCTGGCTAGTGTATGGGCAATTAGCGAATGCAGTAGGCATTATAAGATTTTCAGGTGCAGTTGCCCACTTTCTTAGTGACAACTCAGCCAGCTTTTTCAGACTCCTAGTCCTATGGGAAAGTATTTACACATGTTCTAGCTCGTCACCAGTAGGTATCATTAAGTTATTTTATTCTATCTAGTTGAAGTTGTATGATATATATTATATCATAATAATTAAATACGCTTTTAATTGTAGTTCTATAATTAGATACAAGATGGCACTTTGTGAACTACTGTATTTTATCAGCAGTGATAACCTAGTGATTTAGCCTTTTTGTGGTAAGCTATTTCAGAGAAGGAAAACTCGAAATAGAACCCTATACCTACACATCTGACCAGCGTGATATTGTAGGTCAATTTCCCTCCTTTTGTGGAGGAGACTCGAGCTCAATAGTAGAACGTACCTATATGAGCTGTGATGAACCTATGGTCTGGACTGGACACACCTCGCCTAATACATTCGGGGTGACGGATGAGCGGCGTGCGACTTCATAACCGCTTCATAACGTATTCCCTCCCCATTGCCATTGGGCCGACCATCGGTACCGATTCCTTGACACCTGTGGCTGGCTGGGTTACCCTTTCGGGTCCTCTTCGACGCCCTGGCAACAAGACAGTGTTGTCGGAGCGTTGGCCTCACGAGGTGGCCTTCTCTGCGGGTGCAGCGAATAGCGAAATAGTCCCCGATCCGTCCAACTGAAACCTCGGCTAGGGCGGCATCAGGCGTAAGTGATAGGAGCAAGGATTGCCAATACAAAACTACCGAGTTCGATCTGTAGTCTATACGTTATTAATGGTTTACCTGCTGAATTGGATACCAGCACTTTCAGTGGGAATCATGCTTCCCCGGATCCAGTTATCCACCTGTTCGCTTAATATGCTTTGATCACTGGCCAAAATATATGGTAATAAAGAGGGATCCTGGTGCAAACAGATAAAAATAATATTATTCTAAAACGCTCTGGATGCCTGATCGCTTAAAGTCTATTTTAAACTAAAACGTAAAACACCTCAGTTATTAATTGAGACTTGTTTTGGTCTCTGATGAACGCTGATGCTTGTGCCGCCATATTTTGTTGGTTTTTATCATTTTCTTGGACCAATTTAACTTGCTTGTTCGATTCGGCGAATTCCGGTGATATAAGATTTTGTCTGTTTTTCCAGCTTTCTGTTGCCTGTAGAACAAGTATTTATAAGAATTTGAAGCATCGCTTCGTTCGACAGAGGTGATGTGCAAAATCCCATACAAATCGGTCTTAATAACGGTACTTTGACGCAAAAATTCGTGCTAAGCCCACAGGACAGTGTCTACTGGGCTAGCTATTTAGTAAAATATTTATTTCTAATAAATTATGTCCAATATTTGAACAGTAAATTCTTAGGGCGAACGTGTTCATACAAATTTCGGCTTTTCATTCTATTGTTTGTTACTGTACAACACAATTTAAATACAAAATCTAAATAGAAAAATAAATATTTACCTAGGTTGTTATGTATGGTGTGGTGAGGAATATGCAAGAGAAGGAAAACTCGAAGTAAACCCCTATCTTACTAATTAGTGTGGTGTCGTAGGTCATTTTCATTACTATTTTGAAGGAAGCCTAAGCCCATATGGGACGTATATGAGCTGAGATGATGATGAGGAAAATGATATGTTATACAAAGGTAGAAGTGAAAATGAAACTTAATTTAAAAGTTACAGACGTCTAATCATTAACATTTTTGCAAGAATTTTACGGAAGCCCGCTTTAATCAATAACGGCATCACATGTATTCATCTCATCTCATAATCTCAGCTCATAAATGTTTCACTATTGGATTCGAGCCTCCTTCCCAATAGGAGGGAAATTGACCTACTATACCATGCCGGTCAGACATGTTGGTATAGGGTTTTATATCGAGTTTTTCTTCTCTTTTATGTTATATGCATATCCTTGGTCGTCTTTTACGACATCCACGGGCAAGATAGGGAGTAGTGAATTGTATTCTTATCCATCACTAGACTTTTTAATCATAGGCAACTTTTTATACTTTTAATATCTTATTTACGGCTGTATCTTTCGTGGGATTAGACTTCAAGTATACTGCTGCGGGGTGTACGGTGTATTTTGACTCAGAGGGAATTTTTCTCAACTTATATATATTAAAGTCATTCATTTCTACTGCTGTCATCTGCAAGGATAATTAAATTATATGTATTATTTATTTACAAAACAATATTTGCTAAATATTTTTAAATAAAAATAATAAGTTAAACTTATTAATTTTACAAACTTGCTACTAAACGTAAACCTAATCCCAAGAATGCTTCACATACTGGTTCTTCGCGTTTTGAATCCTATGACTCTCTTTAGGTACATCATCAGTAAGTTTGGTGGGAGTTGGTGCTACAACGATAGCGGGCTTTTTCTCGCCTCTTAACATTTACTTTACGCATCGTAAAAAAGTCAAGGGAGCAGTTGGAAGCGCTTTTCCGGGCAACCCATAACATTAACTTTGATCGCCTACCCGTCTTCCAACCATAATGATAATGACATTATCACTCATTCTTGACGTCTTAGTGTAGCTACACGCGGATAACATCGATGCAAGAGAAAGAAAACTCGAAATAAATCCACACAGATTCTACATACATTTTATTTAAAAGATTATATTAAAATGAGGTAAATGCTAATAAATATAAGACAAGGCAGACCACCAGATTAGCGATTAGTACATAGAGAGACCGAAAGAGGTCGTATCTCGGCAAAGGCTGCAGCAACACGGAGCAGTACTGGATTTCAAATAGAAACATGATGGTGAAACCATCAAAGGCATTTGCCATCAAAGGCGACAGCTAAGTATAGGGAATAAATAAATACCTATTGGCTGAAAACTGAAAGGAACAGAATTATTATTAGAAGTTTTGGGTAAATGTCTCTTGTATTTATTATTTTTTCATTATTTTTTACTCGTCATTTTGTTTATATATTACGCATTTTGACAGTTATTGATTGAAAGATGTCAAAAAAATATAGTTTAAATATTTTACTTTTGATCATAGTTGAGTCGTTTGAGTTTTGGCGGGAATATGGAAGTCTCTCGAAACATAAGTATAAATTTTTTAGTGTTTTATAATGTTATATTACACAATATTGCTGATATTTTTTTGTAATATAACACAATTAAAGTGCTGAAGTGAAGTGAGTGGTGAATTGTATTCTTACTTTCTCATCACACGGAAAAATAATGTGTGTTTGCTTAGAATAATAACGTATAGAAGGATAGTGTCAATACTTCGAAGGTTCGAAATTTGAATCAAAAACGCTAATGGCGCGCAGACGATTACACACGTACACACGCACACCACTATACAAATTATGAAATCAAATTTTGTTTTTATTAATAATAATAATAATCCTAAAAAACTATCTCAATTCTAAAAATACCTCGAAAGCTATTAACACATTTGCAATCCCCATTCTCACTTATTCATTTGGCATACTCAATTGGAGAAAAATTAATTAAAATCCTTGCAGCGAACTATCAATACCACCATGACTCAGTATAGAAAACATCACCCAAGGTCTTGTATTCAAAGAATGACATTAACACGAAAGGATGGAGGCCGTGGCCTTATTGATATTTTAAACCTGCACAACAAACAAATCACCAACTTACGGTCTTACTTTCACAGAAAAGCCTTAACTTCTAGCCTACACAAAGCAATAGTATTCAACGATAATAAAATTACTCCTCTCAATTTGACTGATAAAGTACAACAAAGAAACGAAATACAGATTAATAACCAAATAAAGTTAAATGAATGGACACAAAAAGCACTACATGGACGACATATCCACGACTTGAACCAACCTAACGTCGATAAAATAGCATCGAACGAATGGCTAAAGCGTGGAGAATTGTAGAATAATAGAAACTAAAACTTACAGAAAGTATATTATGAAATTAGGCAATTCTTCCGATGACTCTTGGAGAAAATGCAAAAGTTCCGCAGAAACTATTCAGCACGTAACTGGAGCCTGTAGAGCAATAGTACAAACCGACTATAAACACCGACACGATCAAGTAGCAGCAATTATTCACCAAACACTTGCACTGAAATACAAATTAATATCAGAAAAAGTAGCTTATTATAAGTACACTCCCCAAACCGTTTTAGATACAGCAGAATATAAACTTTACTGGAACCGAACGATTCTAACAGACAAAACAGTACACTGCAACCGACCAGATATAACCTTACACGACAAGAAACAAGAAATAGTATATTTAATAGACATAGCTATACCTAATACACACAACCTTTCCACTTCACATACTGAGAAGATCACAAAATATACAGATTTAGCCATTGAATTAAAAACTCAGTGGAAGGTTAAAGCGGTTAAAACAATACCTATCATCCTTTCCACCACCGGAGTCATACCTTACACTTTACATACAAGCCTAAAACTCTTAGACATTCATCCACTCACATATATAAATTTACAGAAAGCAGTTATTTTAAACACATGCAGAATTGTTAGGAAATTCTTATCAATCGATGCACCTACTACCATCGTGCTTGGCTAAGGCCCGCACGAAAGTGTAGAAATTACCTCTTGGAAAAGAGAGAAACAAAAAGAAATAAAACAATAATAATAATAATAATAAATTAATAATAATATTCTTCCTAAAATTAATAATAATATTCTTCCTAAAATTAATAATAATATTCTTCCTAAAATTAATAATAATATTCTTCCTAAAATTAATAATAATATTCTTCCTAAAATTAATAATAATATTCTTCCTAAAATTAATAATAATATTCTTCCTAAATTAATAATAATATTCTTCCTATAATTAATAATAATATTCTTCCTAAAATTAATAATAATATTCTTCCTAAAATTAATAATAATATTCTTCCTAAAATTAATAATAATATTCTTCCTAAAATTAATAATAATATTCTTCCTAAATATATTAAAGACGATACTGAGTTCATAACCCTACAAACAATTTTGTACAGTGCAGTGCAGCATGGACAGCAGCTAAAATCAATGGCACTAAGATAGACATACCGCCAAAATTATTAAATAACTGCGTGTTTAAGAGAAATAAACCGAAATGGCAATTAAGATTAGAAAACAGAATTAAGGAGTTAAGAGCACAAATAGGACGATTAACTCAGTACATCAGAGGAAACAGAAGTAATAAATTAATAAAACACGTAAATTATATACAAACTCATTATAAGGTACACGCCACTCATGAAGAACATAACATGCATTTATCAGAATTTTTAGATACAATGAAGCAGAAACTAGGAAGCATTAGTAACAAACTAAAAAGATACAAAACTTGTAGTCTACGTAAGGTACAAAACAAACAGTTTATTTGTAATGAAAAGCAGTTTTACCGCGGGCTAAAGGTACCGATCACTAACGCAAACTCAACAATTCCCACACTAAATCTAAGTACCACTTCACCAACTAATTCACACAATAACATTAGCTATATAAGTAATAAACCACCGCCTGCTGAAGAACTACGAAATTTTTGGGCTAGAATCTGGGAAAATCCAGTTCAACACAACATAAGGGCTGACTGGATACGCCAGGAATAAAGTTATTACATAAACTCAGAACCTATGGCCTTTCAATGCATATCGCCAGCAATATTCCACCAAGTAATAAACAAACTGCATAATTGGAAAACACCAGGTTCAGACAACATTCACAACTACTGGTATAAAAAATTTACTCACATTCACCCATTCATACATAAATATATTAACGAATTCATAGAACAACCACACACATTACCTGACTATATTACTATGGGAACCACATACATGCTACCAAAAGATCCCAATGACTTATCCAATGCAGCTAAATACAGACCAATAACCTGCCTTCAAACTATTTATAAAATAATTACTTCTTGTTTAACACAAATCATTTCCAACCACATAGATAAAAATAACGTATTAGCAGAACAACAGAAAGGGTGTCGTAAATATAGTCAGGGATGTAAGGAACAACTTACAATAGACTCCATACTACTCAAACAGACTCAACTAAAGAAAGCTGATATGTATTCAATGTATATTGATTATAAAAAAGCCTTTGATTCCGTACCCCATACATGGTTACTCAAAATTTTAGAAATTTACCGCATACATCCTCAGATTATCTCTTTTCTAACAAGCGCTATGACAAAATGGACGACAAGACTTAGACTGACAACTGACGAAAACACATTTACAACAGAACCTATCAAAGTACAAAGAGGTATCTTCCAAGGTGATGCCTTAAGCCCACTTTGGTTTTGTTTAGCTTTAAACCCACTTTCAAATATGTTGAACTCGTCGAATACAGGATATAGCTTAGTTTATAAGGAAAATGATACTGAAATGCAAAACGATTCCTTAACATACAAACTTAACCATCTCCTATATATGGATGATATAAAACTTTATGGAACCACCGAAAAAGAACTACAACAACTTGTCCAAATTACTGAAAATTTCTCGCAGGATATTTGTATGGAGTTTGGAATCGATAAATGCAAAATTAATTCAATAAAAAATGGCCAACATTATGAACACCAACATCTCACTAAATCTGGTCACGTTATAGAAGCTTTAACAAACAATGAAGTTTATAAGTATTTAGGTTACAATCAGTCAAAACAGATACTGCACACAGATATAAAACAATCATTAGGAAAACAGTTCAGGCAAAGACTAAATATAATTTAACTTTTTTTTATTTAACTTAACTCCAAAAATACTTCTAAAGCCATTAATTCATACGCTATTCCCATTCTCACGTATTCATTTGCTATAATTAACTGGACTAACACTGAACTAAAAGCTCTGCAAAGAATTATTAACACTAATTTGACTCAACATAGAAAACACCACCCACGATCATGTATTCAGAGATTAACATTCCCCCGTAGTGCTGGAGGACGAGGTATAATCGACATACTAAATCTACATAATAAACAGATAACAAATCTACGAACATATTTTCATAACAAGGCCCTAACTTCGTCTTTACACAAAGCTGTAGTCCAAACAGATAAAAAAATTACTCCACTAAATTTAAGCGACAGAACACCACAGAAAAATGAAACTCTAGTAGATAGGCTGACAAAGTTAAATGAATGGGCCCAAAAGACTTTACATGGACGCCATCTTAACGACCTAAACCAACCAACTGTGGACAGAGTAGCGTCAAACGAATGGCTTAGGCAAGGGGAATTATTTCCCGAAACGGAAGGGTTCATGCTAGCAATTCAAGACCAAGTAATAGAAACCATGAACTATAAGAAGTACATAATGAAGTTACCGAATTCTTCCAACGATTCTTGTAGAAAATGCAAAGGTGCACCTGAAACTATCCAGCATATAACGGGAGGATGTAGAGCAATAGCCCAAACCGATTACAAACACCGACATGATCAAATAGCTGCAATCATCCATCAATCACTTGCATTGAAATATAAACTCATAACAGAAAAAACAGCTTATTATAAATACACTCCACGTACTATATTAGACACTTCCGATAACAAGCTCTACTGGGACAGAACCATATTAACAGATAAAACAGTACATTTCAACCGTCCAGATATAACACTACACGACAAAAAGAATGAAATAGTATACTTGATAGATATAGCAATACCTAACACACATAACCTTTCATCCACCCACACTGAGAAACTAACCAAATATACAGATCTAGTCACTGAAATAAAATCTCAATGGAAAGTTAAAACAGTTAAAATCATACCTATTGTTTTATCATCTACAGGAGTCATACCTCATACTCTACATACAAGCCTCCAACTCTTACACATTCAACCACTCACTTACATCACATTACAAAAAGCAGCCATTTTAAACACTTGCAGAATTGTCAGAAAATTCCTATCTATAGATACACATAGAAATACCACTCCTGTGCTTGACTAAAGTCCGCATGAGAGTGTAAAGTTAACCCCTTACCAACAGGGAGAAACAGAAAAGTTAAAAATAATAATAATAATCACTTGCAGAATTGTCAGAAAATTCCTATTTATAGATACACATAGAAATACCACTCCTGTGCTTGACTAAAGTCCGCATGAGAGTGTAAAGTTAACCCCTTACCAACAGGGAGAAACAAAAAAGTTAAAAATAATAATAATAATAATAATCTTTATTTCCCAAAATATGGTTATAGTAGGTCTTAATTATATAACATAATCCAGCATATATTAACATAAATCGTCGAAATACTTTTAAAAGTGACGTTAAAAATCTTTTTAAGTTTTACAAATGTGTTATGACACCATTTGAATGCACAAACCGTCATAATTACCTATTTATTTTTTAAGAGTTGCGTACGTACGTGCAGTACAATGACTTGTACATTATGGAACGGTTCCGGCGTAAGCTCCATTAGGCTCTAATTGAAATGCTTCACTTTTTGTGCGCGAACTTACCTTCTATATGTTATTATTCTAAGGTGTGTTTGTATGTGGCTAATAATTCCTTATAGTTAATTTGAATTATAAGAATTCGATGTAGTAATTAATAGAAATAAACTTACACCTCCATAGATAATTTAGTATAATTAACGCAATAAAATTAATTCCTAAATTCAGTAGTCCGTATCAGAATTGATACACGTACAAAAGGTTATTTTTTTCTAATTTTTATCTGTTTTTCTTTAAATGTCATTCCTTAGGCGCGAACTGTTGGATGCCATTGTTCAAAATTCAAAAAGAACGCGGGCTTCCCGTTGCGTCATTATTCGCGGTTGCCAATGTAAAAAGGTTTTTTTTTATTCAAATTGATTAGAAACTTTTTGTTGATTGACTTATTTACAGTTTGTTTCGGTGTTGGTAAGGACTTTTGTATATTTCTAATCTTAGAGGTTGGTATGATTTTAGTCACCTACGTAGTTAGTGCTTTTCTTTATGTTTTCGAGTTAGTCGGGGTTCTACTTAGTTTTATATTTAGTTAATAATATACATATGTCACAAAATTATTTCTATGAAATTAATTTTTAATATACCTATTAGAAAAAGCTGTAACTGCGAAGATATGTAATAAACAGTGGTATAATCCAATTAAATAGGATAGGTAAAGTGCTGATGTTAATTACGTTTTTTTTTAAGATATAAACGGACATTGCCAACTATAAGGCTAGAGTCTAAAGGTCTAAGGACTTAAGGTCTGTGGTCACAATTTGAAGAAAACATGATCTATAAAAGATAAATTATTTATATTTCAAATTAAATTCTGATTTTTTTTCTAGGGGGCATATGAAACCTAATTTAAAAGCTTCAAGTTAGTTGACTGGCAAAAATAAAAGAAATATGCATGTGTTGTCAAAATTTAAGTTAAAATAATGTCCAGAATTACACATTATTACACGATATGTCCTTTAATATTGTGAATTATTTGTGACTTATATGTAGGCACTGAATTGTCACATAATTTTGATGACTTAATCAAGTATATTCCGCGAACTTTGTGAAGGAAATGACTCTTATTAGATGTTATTAGTTCATTTGATATACTTTGAGCTTAATGGCGACACAAATTACATTCATTACTGATTTTTGTTCTGTAAGTCAATATGAATAAAAATTGAGATGAAAATGTAGTATTATATCTATGAATGGCGTATAATGAAATTATTTATTATATTAGAGGGCTTTTTTTTTTTGTGGGTGGGCTGCGGTCGGCGCGCCTGCGCACCACTCCGTCCGGGGCGACAGAGGGGCTTAAGCACGCAACTTCCGCAACCCACCCGAAAACCACGTCGCCTTCGTCGTTGGGCCGACCACCGGAGCAGAGTTAACTTGTCATCAGTGGTCAGCCCGAGGGTATTACAGGGATAACTTAAACATCATCATAATCACATTATAATATCTATAACGGCAAAACACGTACTGAGATCGATTACGTCGACCCGGGTCTCGAGCACATCCGATGCTCATCATCAGGGCGGCACTGTTGGGCTCAGAGTTCCTCCACAATCAAAGGGAAATTGCCCTACGTGGTCAGTCGTGTTGGTACATGGTTTTATCTCGAATTTTCTTTCTCTTACATAGACATCATCTGCATATTATATTCCTTACGCGTCTTCTACGACACTCACACCGGTAAGAGAGGGAGTGTATCCTCTGTAGTATCGAGTTATTAAGACATTAATTTGAATGTTGTATTTTTATTGGTGTGGTGACGGAGTAAGAATACAATTCACCACTGCCTATCTTACCTGTGGATGTCGTAAAAGACCACTAAGGGATATATGTACAAAAGAGCTGTGCAAGAGAAGGAAAACTCGAAATTAAACTCTATGCCAACATGTCTGACCAGCATGGCATAGTAGGTCAAATTCCTTCCCATTGTGGAGGAGGCCCGAGCCCAACAGTGGGACGTATGTGGGCTGCGATGATGATGACTATATTTGTGCTTTGTAGTAGCGGCTATGTATACTACCAAAACTTACATTGCTTGTGGGTGTCGTAAAAGACGACTAAGAGCTTTATTAGAGCGACCTGGAGTTGGCTCCATCTGATGCTGTCTGGTAAACAATTGTATTTCCAAGGAGGGTTGAGGTTGAGGTTTTACAATATATATGTACCTATGATTGATAGGAGCTCTAGATGACATAGACTTACTTGTATAAATACTTCCAAACGTCAATATTCGTAATATTTTTTCATCTCGAAATATCCAAAGACAACTGAGTGGGCGTGTAAAATCAAACAAGAGCGAATGTCCGCCATTTTTTTTTGCAAATCAATTGTATTTTTTGTGCTGGCTACACTGCGGTAGCATGCTCACCACACTGCGGGATGTCGCGCTACTGTGGCAAAGAAAATTGATGGATTTCGGCATTTTTTTTTCACATTTTGACAGCTAGTTTGGCGTTGTGTTGTTGAAGTTCTCGCGGCAAATGTTAAAATGTTGATTAAAATTTAACTACTTATACGTCGTCATCCGACAATGGCAACAGGTTGGAATTTCTAGTGGCAATAAAATTATCATCATCTTAGTCCATATAAGTCCCACTGTTGGCCTCGGTCCTCCCCCACAATGGGAGGGAAATTAACCTAATATACCGCACTGGTTAGACGTGGTGGCATAGGGCTTTAAGTTTTCCTTCTCTTGCATAGATATTTATTTATTTTAGGATTAACAACGAAAAATACACAAGCATACAATGTAGTAAAAAAAAATCACATGGATCATGTTTTGTGCTCTTTCAGTTACAGGTAACCACACCTAATTAAATGTTACTTAAACTTTTTAAAACAAAATATCTATCATTCTAATTTTTTAAAAAGGAAAGAAAAATTGATAAGAAACAATACACAACTGTCAAAATATATATACATACACAGATACACATAAATACATACATAATATATATATATATATATATATATATATATATATATATATATATATATATATATATATATATATATATACTTATATACGCACACACAGACAAAATAAACATATATACTTACACATAGACATACACACACACACACATATACATATTACCTACATATCTTCCCTTAGTCGTATTTTACGACACCCACGCGTACTGTAAGGGTCAATCCTATTACCAAAGATGTGCGGTACCAACTAATTCTTAATTTTAAACAACCTGTCTTTAGTATTGCTCGTGCTGTGACGGATTAAGAATAGAATGTGTCAACTCTTGCCTTTCTGTAGAAGTAGTAAACAACCCGTTGAAGGTATCAGCAAAAGAGTAGTCGGCAGTAAGCTATGGGATGCTTAGGTATAATACTAACTATAATCGTTAACCCACTTGTGAACGAGCGGCGCAGGCGCGAGTACCTGCATCTGCTGCCCCTCTAGCCGAGGCCGCGGGAGACCGGACTGGGGATTAGTCCGTCACCCGTAGAGAGGCTGACCGCGCGATGGCAACCGGCGTCCTGGGAAAGGGACGTCGAAAGGAGACGGTACCCTACAGGGTATGCCGTTGAGCCGACCATGGAGGACAAGGAACTCGGTACCGGTGGTCGGCATAACGACAAAGACCAGGAGCTACGGTGGGTTATGGGGCCGAGCGCCGCCCCTCGTCGCCCCAGACGGAGGGTGCGTTGATCATAGCCCACCCAAAAAAAAGCCCGCTTGTCAAGTGTAATCACATTCGTCCAATACTGGGTATTGATCATTGCATCCTTCATCTATGCATCCATTTTGAGTTTATTTTTCTCTTGCAGTAAGCACTTCATCTACTTGCACACGACACTACTTAGAAATAGCCGTGTTTCAGGGTTAACGACGGGAAAAGAAAGGTTCTTCATGGCTATTGTATTCATACTATCTCAACAAGCGCATTATAAAATTGAAATATTAATTCAAAATAGAAATTTTTTACGGACACGATCTTTTTCATTATATTTTATTTGTTTACGCAATCAAAAATGTATCAGCTAAATATTCGAGTGAATGTGTCCATATGTTGGGCTAATAAATTCAGTCAACCCTTTATTTACCATCGGCGGGTCGTTTAGTCCCCATTATAATATTAACGCTAAACAAACATGGGATTTTTGCTTCTAAATGACTTCATCCACTTTGGGAGGGCAATCATTTTATAAACTGAGATTTTTAAGTTTAAAGCTTACGTTTTTACATAACTTTGGGTTATAAAATTGTTTTATTTATTTAACTAGCGGCCTTGTCGTTTCCTCTTTTAGAAAGTTTAATGTTTATTTTTTATATTGATATTGAAATTATCATGAGTTTATTTTGATTTGGATACACAGATGGCATAGGGATTAAGATTCTAACCTAAGTGCTACGCGTTCAGGGTTTGATGCCCACATGGTTTAGTATAGGGTTTTGTTTCGAGTGTCCGTTCTCTTGCAGAGATATTATATGCATCTCATATCTCTTAGTCGTTTTTTACGACACCCACGGGGAAAAGAGGATGGTGAATTATATTCTTATTCCGTTACCACACGGAATAAATACACCTACCTACAGGTGCCTCTTTTTGCAGGAAGCTTAGGTCTTTCAGATCAGATGGGCCTGGCAGAAGTAGCAGCTGAAATTTATCTATGTTGATTAACGAATGCTTTGAACACAGAATAGAATGCTAGGCAGAACTATATCTAATTCTTTTTTTTCTTCTTCATCAATCCTCGTACCAACGAGATTTGCAGAGTATAATCTCGAACTTAATCTTACTTCTAAAAATCGCGCGATAAAAAATTAAATAATGTTCTAGGGTCCCTGGGACCTCATAGTAACCGCATTCTTATCACATTATATTCACGGTGCAGTAATATTCGGGAGTCCTCCATACATAAAAGGCGTAACTCGTGAAACGCAAACCCCGATCTTTAAGTCGTTAGAGACTTGCCTTTTAAAGGGTTAAGTGTCCATTTAGAAAACTATAGTTAGTTCGCGCTTCGATTTATTAAAGATACACTATTTAACTACATCGGCACTTTGAACCCTTTGATCGCTAGCTTTTGTAAGTTTTTTTAATTTCATTATTTTGATGTTAGTTTTTTAAATTATAGGCCCTACAACTTTCTCCAAAGTTTATTATGTCGTTTAAAAGACGTTAAAATGCCCTTTTATTATTAAACTATTATGTTTTAGTAAATATTTAAATAATAATATTTTTTTGTACGTGTAATGACGGAGTAACAATACAATTAACCAATTAACCACCTTGATGACTAAGCGTGGTAATATGCATGTAATATTTATGGACGAGAAGGTAAACTCGATATAAATCCCTATATCAATCCCTCTAACTAGTGTGGTGGCCAAATTTTCTTCTGTTTTGGAGGAGGATTGAGTCCAGCAGTGGGACGTATATGAGCTAAGAGTGTGAAGAATTTTATGTTTTAGTCGTAATGGAGAAGAAGTGGCGTTATTATGACCTATTACGTAATGCCAAAATAAGGTAACTTAAATATGTTTCTCCAACAAGTGCTATCAAATGTTCCTTAACCATATTCCATCCATCAATCTAGGCGTAAACGCCTACTACTGAACATAGGCCTCCCCATGAACGAGAGAGAGAGACATGAGAACGCCTGTATTCGATCAATATAAGTAAATTTAAAAGTGTATTTATTATAACGCATTATCTAGTTGACATCTGACACCATCAGGTATGCGCGCACATCGTACAATATGTTGACTAGCTAACTATAGGGTGTCGGTTTTTCGTGACGATGTGCGCCCGCATCGTAAAAAATACTCATCATTTTTCCCTAACGCGCCAAAAGAAGTATAACTTCAAAATTATATTAAAAATCGATATTAAAAAAGTCAAGAAGGGTGGTCTTCAAAAATCGAATGCTAAAAACGCAAACGTTGTAATGGTCGAATAAAAGATCGTCAGTAGCCAATTACGTCACTAAAGTCAATAAACGTCATCAATTTAGTCACAGGCTAAAAAAATATTAAAAACAAAACAACTTTTTTTAACAGCCTTGTATTGACGCGTGCGGGGTCTCGTCGATTTGATTGCCCTCACCATTCGTGACCGTTCAAGGGTTAAAAATAATTTTAGCTTTCGTTGTTATTATTTATGATTGGTTATGGATCAGTAATAGAATTAATATAAGTAGATAAACGCATGGAAAATAATTGAAATCCAGTTTTTAGTCTAGTCAAAAAGTGTCTTTTTGGTCAACTTTTATCAGCCTCGAAAAAATATGGTGTGTCAAAGTGAAAAATTCTAATTTTATAATTTTAACAAAGTTCATCTATTCTGAAACTATTTAAAAATAGATCCAAAAAAGGAAAAAGAAATTCCAGATTTGTTACCTAACAATTATCGCAATAGCAATATTAATGTTCGAGCAAGAAAAAAATTATTCAAATTCGAAAATTCTGTAATGGTTTTTGTGTTTAATTCCAATTTGAACATATTTTGATATTTGCAAAAAACCAAACCTCAATTTTTTAGTTACTCGTTTATTACTTTTGCGATTTAAACGAGCGGATTTAACAGTTTTTTTTTTAAATAATCTAAATGCTATGGCAATTGGCAAAACAAAACAAATCAAATTTTTTCGAGGCCGATAGAAAAAATGACCAAAAAAGTACTTATTGACTAGATAATTTGTTAATATTTTCGGTAGACTTTATGGGCATTTTTCTCTACTTATCCACATCATACGAAAAATATTTCGTAACTAATGTTATTTGCACAAATTTTTTATTATTCTTAAAAAAAAAAACTAAATTCGAGTTTATTTCTTACGTTAATACGTTTTAGCTGCTCAACGGATCATTATAAAATTAGGTACAATAATCACATCTATTTCACACAGACTTTTTCAGTTAGAGATTCAGACAGAGATGCCTGGCCTGCCTATGATAGGATATAATAGGTCTTTACCTATGTAATTGCCGTTCTGCAGTATTGGCCATTTCAAATCAAAATAATTTTTGTTTGGCTAAGAATTCTAATTTCAAATTAATTTTATTTTAAAATATGGAATTCATTTTCTAAAAGTAGTCATTTGTTTATTGATTCGTGTTACGTTTTCATCGCATTTCAATCTTTTTCGTCATCATGGATACGTTAAAAATTCGAGTAATTATGGAATATGAGTATCGTCGTGGCGGCAACGCGGCACAAGCGGCACCCAACATCAACGACGTTTACGGAGCTAACACTACAAACCAACGCACCGCCTGTTATTGGTTTGCTCGCTTCTGTTCTGGAAATTTCGACCTGAAAAATGAACCTCGCGGTCGTCCGAAGACTTTGGTCGACAATGACGAATTAAAGGCGATTGTGGAAGCCGATGATACACAATCTACGGCTGAATAAGCAGCAGCTTTCAACGTTAGCGTCAAAACAATATTGGTTTATTTGCGTCAAATTGGCAAGGTAAGAAAGCTTGACAAATGGGTGCCCCACGAACTCAATGATCGCCAGCGCAAAGTACGCGTCGAGACATACCTTGCATTGCTCAACAGACACACAAATGAAGGAATTTTGAAACGCATTGTTACTTGCGATGAAAAATGGATTCTGTTTAATAACCGCAAGTGCTCAGCAAGTTGGTTGGATCCTGGTTCAGCACCTAAACAATGCCCTAAATGAAAACTTATCCCTAGAAAAGTGATGGTCACTGTTTGGTGGTCTAGCGCCGGTGTGATTCATCACAGCTTCTTACCAAACGGGGTGAGCATTACTGCAGATGTGTACTGTGAAAAACTGAACACAATGATGGAGAAGCTGCCACATCTCTAACCAGCACTGGTCAATCGCTCGTCTCCGCTGCTCCTGCACGACAATGCGCGACCTCATGCTGCATAGCAGACGGTCTCCAAGTTGTAAGAACTGGGGTTGAAAGCTCTCCGTCATCCGCCATACTCACCAGACCTTACGCCTACAGACTACTTCTTTTCCAGAATTTGGATAACATTTTGGCGGGAAAGAAATTCAATACCCGAGAGGCAGTACAAAATGCCTTTGAAGAATTTGTTGCCTCCCGTCCAGCTGATTTCTTTAAGAAGGGCATCAATAAACTGCCGCTGCGTTGGCAAAGATGCATTGATTGCATGGGTGATTACTTCGATTAATACAAATAAAAAATAGGTGAAAAAAAATCGTTTAATTTTTTTCATACATAACGGCAATTTCATAGGTAAAGACATTCCATTTGTAAAAAAATACTGATTCCTAAGTATAGAAAATCACTTTAAGAGAATGGTTTGACATTAAAAATAGCCTATTAACGTGGATATATTACAAAATGATGATTGGAGTCTAGAAAAACTAAAAAAACACATTCCATATTGTGGCTGAAGTAGATATCATGATATAGTGCGGCAGTATAACGAAAAAATGGCAATTGAAATCGCGGACTTTAGGCTAGTAAAATATATAAAATAGGCGGTTATCAGATTTTTTTGACCTAAAGATACATAATCCAGCGATTATAGCCGCTTGGGAGGCATATTGGTAATCGAAAATACTTTTATATTTTCCATTGTTGATGATAGCAGACGAGCAATGAGCACATCTAATGGTAAGTAAATACTGCCACGCATCATCCTTTACAATATCAGGAGCTAGACAGTTAGCTAGTTTTGGTACGCTTGCCCAGAGATGTGAGCAGCATAGCGTGCTTTGTATAGCATAAGACGCTGTCTCGGTGGGAAATACCGCCTGGCTCTGTTTATTCCATTTCCTAGGCGATTGCTGTTACCTATTTTTTTAGTCATGTCTTAATATGTGTGAACGGAAGTGTTGGTAGGCGAAGACGAAGGCGGACGTTCCACGATGAAATCGGGGACGTTCTTAAGAAAGATCAGGTTAGAAGTACCGTAAACTGAAGAATATGAATGAAGAGATTAATTAATGTGGAGGAGGCAAAAGTGGTATGTCAAGATCGTAGCAAGTGGAGGGAAGTGGTCTCTGCCTACCCCTATGGGAAATAGGCCTGAATATATATGTATGTATGTCTTAATATGCATTTATAACTCCTATATGAAGGGGTGGAGGCATGACGTAAATATAAAAGGGAAGCTATTCATTCTCTCAACATTTTTTTTCTATCATCATTATCAAACATCTTATATTAACCCCAAAATGTTCATCCGTAATCCATATGCCGTTTCCAAAACCGATTATCGTATCAATATCCTGTTTATATAGTATTTCGAATTTTCGTATTATCCTCGAATTCGCGCCAAAGCCTGCCCTACTTCCGGCTTGCGCACGTGTGCCCAGGAGCAACAAACAATACGCTTTTTTGCGACATTCAAATGATGGTACTACCGACTAATGAAGACTAGTTATATCTCTTTCTTTTTAATATTAAATACATAACGTAGAAAAGAGAGAGTTGATGTAACAGTTGGCTTCGAATGGCGTCTGCCGTCACCATATGTTGCTTGAGGTTTCGAAAATTACCCGCGATCCGTTTTTCAAAATGGCGCTATTAGGTATACGTCAGTTTTGTCTATTCATTTATTCTGTGGTCGCACGCGAATTTAAAAATATAACAAGAATAAGTTTGAATAGTTCTAAAGTATTATAATTATGTTGCCGAAGTATTATATTTCATTGGATTAAAGCAGATCTAGAATAATTGAACGAGAATCATCACAATACATCTGGCGAGCGAAGTCCAGTTAGGTTCGGGCCTCCTCCACTTTTTTTTTTTATGGGTGGGCTATGGTAAGCGCACGCGCGGTCCAGTCCGTCCGGGGCGATGAAAGGACGGCGCACGGGCCCATAACCCACCCATACCCACGTCACCTCGTTGTTGGGCCGACCACCGGAGCAGATGTGACTTGTCGTCAGTGATCAAGCCTCCTCCACTTTGGGAGTGAATTTGACCTAATATACTACGTGGGTCAAAAGATTTGGCATAAGGTTTCATTTAGAGTTTTATTTTTGAATCAATGTTGTGCTGGATATTATATACCTTAGTGGTCTTTTACGACACTCATGGGCAAAAGAGGGGGTGGAAGATGAATATTCTTACTCCACCAATACACGGAAAATCGTTATCATCATCACAGGTCATATACAACAATTATAGGGAAATTGATAATATACATCGCTGGTCAGACGACACGCTATATGTATAGTTTTATTTAGTTTTCCTTCCCTTACTTTAATTAGTTGCAAGGTAATAATTTGCCGTGTGATGACGAGATAATATTATACCCCTCGTCTATAACCTTCAAAAACCATTAGCCAGACAAGTTGGTATAGGGTTTTATTTCAAGTTTTACTTCTTTGGCATATATGTTATATCATATTAGTAGTCTTTACGACACATTTTTTTTTGTCGGCAGGCCATGATGCTTCGTTCAGCGTCCGATCCGTCCGGAGTCTTTACGACACCTATAGGGAAGAAAAGGAATGGTGAATTGTATTTTTACTTTGTCAGCACACAGAAAACGCCAGAGCCTTAGAATAACAACGTATAGAAGGATAGTGTCAATTCTTCGAACTTTCAAAATTTGAATCTAAAAATACTAATGGCGCGCAGACGATTACACACGTACACACGCACACCACTATACAAATTATGAAATCAAATTTTGTTTTTATTAACATAAATCGCCTTTAAAAACGCCTAAGATATGTAAGCATATAACATCATTTTAATTGAAGGAAATCTCAAAATATAACTCTTCAAGCCATCTCGTTGGAGTGTTAACATTTGCCTCCTATTATGGAGGAGTTTAATGCCTAATAATGAAACTTATCTGGACCGAAGAATGAGAAAGACTTCATTTTCATAACACTTTATAAGACAAAGATGGATAGTGGAGATTATCAACTATAAAAGCATTCCCCTTAGACTGTAAAATTTTTATGGGAACTTAAAATTCTTATCGAAAAGCCTCTTGAAAAATGACAGTCATCATCATCTCAGCCCATAAATGTCCCACTGTTGGGCTCGGGCCTCCTCCACTATTGGAATTAACCTACTATACCACGCTGGTCACACGTGGAATAGTGTTTTATTTAGAGTTTTTCTTCTCTTATATAGATGTTATATGCATATTATATCCCTTAGTCGTCTTTTACGACACCCACAAGTAAGATAGGGGATGGTGAATTGTGTTCTTATTCCTTCACCACACGAGGCATGATATATTGAAGAAGGATACATTCGTCTTTTTGATAGGTATTTGATATGTTTGGAATTTAGGCTCTGGCCTTAGAATAATAACGTATAAAAGGTAAGTTCACGCGCAAAAAGTGAGGCATTTCAATTGGAGCCTAGTGGAGCTTACACTGAAACCGTTCCGTAATGTACAAGTCATTGTACTGCACGAACGTACGCAACTTTTAAAAAATAAATAGGTAATTATGACGGATTGTGCATTCAAATGGTGTCACAACACATTTGAAAATTGTAAAAGGATTATTAACATTACTTTTAACGATAACCTTGCTATAGAAAGATATGATTGTAATATTATTCTACTATAAAACTAAATAAAATACACTCCATTTACTTAAAATTTCATCCCTGCTACGAGGAATTAGTTACAAAAAAATAAACAAAGCATATTCAAGTGGCAACCCTAACTAGGCACGCGACATATGGCTAACTCGTGCGCATCCCTTTGTTGTGCCGCCAACCCTCCTATGAAGGGGTGTGTATATTTATTTATTTTTATCCTTAACGTAAACCTAATTTTATGTCTAACTAGCCTTCTAACTTATGTTGGACATTACAACATTACTACAATTCTTGTAAGCCAGGATCAGAAATCGCAGGATACTTGGATGCAAGTAGCATAGGACCATTCCGACCATTGCGAAAAGACACTTAGGTTTGACCCTCAGGAAACCCCGGGCAACATTTTTAATTGTCTTGGGATCCGCAATAAACTTAATTAGAAAAGAACAAAACTAACCTCCTCTACAATGGGAGGGAATATGACCTATTATACCATGCTGGTCAGACATGCTGGTATAGAGTTTTATTTCGAGATTTCCTTCTCTTGCACAGATGTCATGTGCATATTGTATCCTATTTTTTTTTTATGGGTGGGCTATGGTAAGCGCACGCGCGGTCTAGTTCGTCCGGGGCGATGAAAGGACGGCGCGCGTGCCCATAACTCACCCGTACCCACGTCACCTCGTTGTTGGGCCGACCACCGAAGCAGATGTGACTTGTCGTCAGTGGTCGGCCCGACGGAATACCCTTTCGGGTAACCTCTCACCTCTCGACGTACTGGGACGTCGGTCGCCATCGCGCGGTCAGCCTCTCTGCGGGTGACGGACAATTCCCCGGTCCGATCACCCGCGGCCTCGGCTAGGGCGGCATTAGGCGCAGATACTCGCGCCTGCGCCGCCCGAGTCGCCGGCGGCGGAACGTGTCGCCGAATAGGAGCTCTACTCGCACACGATCCGCCGCCTCCTTCCGTGAGATAACGGCCTCACAGAAGGCGGCAACCGCGTCCCAGTTCCTGACGCTGTCAAGCATCTCCCTGGCGGCTGATATTGTATCCCATAGTATTCTTAGTCCGTCACCACATGGAAAACACAACAGACACTTGAATTTTATTTATATTTGTATAGATTGACTGGCATCTTCTGATCTTTTAATCATTGCAAGCGTTGTAGCGATCGAAGTATAAGTTTCCTAGGAAAACCTTATTACCCTTTTTCTGTGTGATTCGACAGCCAAGTTTCACTGAAACGGATTCCTTGATATCGGTGGCTATATCAAAGTAAACCCAACCGCTACTTCATCAGTCACGATTTGCAAAAAACAAATGGATCTGGAGTACGCACCGTTTCTATATATCATTTGTATTGGCGCCTGTGTGGGCAGAGCGCTAGGGCTCCGCCCTCTGTTCCAAATGTTTTATGACTTCACTTGTGTGGCCGCAAACAATATTTAATTCCTCATATTGTTATATTTTTTTAAGTTAAGCGTGAATCGTGAATACTCTGAATTGACAGGTATCCAGTAGTTGATCTATACTAATAAATAAAATTGGAGTGTCTGTTTGTAATGTCAAAATAATAGGCTTTTTTCATGCTCACACGGTTATTTGCACGACACCTATGCCTAAAATAGCAATTAAAAAATTTTTGTCTGTCTGTCTGTTTGTTCCGGGTAATCTTCAAAACGGTTGGACCGATTTCAAAAATTCTTTCACCAATGGAAAGCTATAATATCAGGGCGTAAACTAGGCTATATTTTATCCCGGTATTCCCACGGGAACGGGAACTACGCGGGTAAAATAACTATAACCTATAACCGAAGCGAAGCGAGGGCGGGTTGCTAGTATATAAATAAAATGGAATTTTATGTATTTAGTATTGTATCCGTATGGTGACGGAGTAAGAATACACGACGAAGCGACCCGCCGCCGGCGACTGGGGCGGCGTAGGCGCGACTACCTGCGCCTCATGCCGCCCCAGCCGAGGCCGCGGGTGACGTGACCGGGGAATTAGTCTGTCACCCGCCGAGGGGCCGACCGCGCGAGGAAAGACCGAGATCCTCCCCGAGGGGGGGGGGACGTCGGTTGATGGGAGCGTACCCCACTAGGGGGTATTCCGTCGGGCCGACCACTGATGACATGTGACCCTACTCCGGTGGTCGGTCCAACGACGAAGGCGACGTGGTGTTCGGATGGGTTTCGGGTGTGCGTGCTTACGCCCCTCTGTCGCCCCGGACGGAGTGGTGCGAGGAGTGCGCCGATCGCGATCCACCCTAAAAAAAAAGAGTAGGTAAAGTAGAAATGAAACCCTATGCCAACCTGTCTGACCAGTATGGTATAGTAGACGTATAGAAGCTGATGATGATGATGATTATGATGATGGTATTGCTAGAAATGGAATAAAAGCTTGGTTGGTAGACCAATAGATTGCCAAAAAGAACTCTCATGTTTGTGAATTGTACGAAATTATCTCTGTATTCGTTAATTTTGGTAGTTCGATGTTAGACCGGGCAAAAATTTTATTAGATTTTTCCACAAGAAATTTTAAATGTCAAGTATATTGCGGACGAAAGTTAAGTAATATGGTCAAAAGATGAGAATATCATCGTCATCACAGTTCATATACGTCCCACTGCTGGGCTCGAGCCTCCTCCACAATGAGAGGAACATTGATCTACTATGTCACGCTGGTCAGACATATTGATATAGAGTTTTATTTCGAGGTTTCCATCTCTTACATAAATTTTATATGCATATTATATCCCTTAGTCGTCTTTTACGATATCCACGGTCTTCGTGATCATGATGGTGAATTGTATTCTTATTCTGTCACCATAATCCCACCACACGCTCCCACTATTGCAACTCCTGTAAGCCGATACTTACGTACATATATTTGTCAGTGAATAGTTTTCGTCACACAAAAGTTGCGGATTAGAATTTTCAAAAGTCCAATGAAAAGATTCTTTTCAAAAATGTAGATTAATTGAAAAGCAATAAAAAGAACTGCAATTTGCAATCGTTGACATAATCATATATCTTAACGATTCATCTGTAGTTACGGTAGGAGACAGTATTTCACAAATACCATTAAGATATAGCGATAGTCAATTTTATTGTTTAGGAAAGTAATAAATTTCTTTGACTTTTTTAACTAAAAGCTGTTGCACTAATTTGTTTTAATAAACCATAAAATTTGGCGAGAGATAAAAAAGTATGGTTTCGCTTTTTTAATGTCGCTAAATAGATTCTGGGCATTTCGGCTTTGAGGATGTTTAATACCAAATTTAATGATCAGATTTTTTTGTTAGAAAATATATAATTTTCCGTGTGGTGACGGACTTTTTTTTTTTTGCTATGGGTGGGCTATGGTAAGTGCACGCGCGGTTCACTCCGTCCGGGGCGATGAAAGCGCGGGCCCATAACCCACCCGTACCCACGTCACCTCGTTGTTGGGCCGACCACCGAAGCAGGGTGACTTGTCGTCAGTGGTCGGCCCGGTGTGGTGACGGACTAAGAATACAATTCACCACCCCCTTTCTTGCTCGTGGATGATGCAAAGGACGACTCAGGGATTATAATATGCATATTTTTTTTTTTTTTGTGGGTGGGTCGCGGTCGGCGCGCCTCCGCACCACTCCGTCCGGGGCAACAGAGGGGCTTAAGCACGCAACTCCCGCGACCCACCCAAAAACCACGTCGCCTTCGTCGTTGGGCCGACCACTGGCGCAGCGTTAACTTGTCGTCAGTGGTCGGCCCGACGGAATACCCCTAATCGGAGTACCCTCCCATCGACCGACGTCCCCCCCTATAATATACATATAAAATCTATTCAAGAAAAGGAAAACTCGAAACAAAACCAACACGTCTGGACCAACGTAGTAGGTCTAGGTAGGTCAAATTCCCTTCCATTGTGGAGGAGGCTCTAGGCCAGCAGTGGTACGTTTATCAGCTGTGATGATGATGATATTTTTTTATTTTAAAGATTTAATTAGTCATTATCATCAGCTCAACTGATATACGTCCCACTGCTGGGCTGGAGCCTCCACCATAATTAATAGCAGAAAAATGCAGATACTATATGACGCTGAACAGACGGGTTACTATAGGATTTTATTTCGAATTTTAATTTCCTTACATTAATTCATCATCATCATCATTTCAGCTCTTATTCATCCCACTGCTGGCCTCGAGCCTCCTCCACAATGGAAGGGAATTTGACCTACCTAGACCTACGTTGGTCCAGACGTGCTGGTTTTGTTTCGAGCTTTTCTTTTCTTTCTTAGATTTTATATGCATATTTTAGTCCCTGAGTCGTCTTTTATGTCGTCCGTGGGCAAGAAAGGGGGCTGGTGTATTGTATTCTTAGTCCGTCACCACACGGAAAATTGTATATTTTCTAACAAAAAAATCTGGTCATTAAATTTGGTAAGGATGGAGAATTCCTTACAGTTTATTTGAACAGAACAACGTCTGTTGGGTTAGCTAGTTTGATATAATTTAGTTGAAATTGACATATGTAAATGCCCCCTCGGAGTTTAGGCATAATAAATGATTTGAATTTGAATTGCCGTCCTATTTAGGAGAATCTCAAGCCCAGCAGTGGAACATATATGAGCTAACACAATGACGATAATTCCTTTATCACCATCATTTATCAACATATAACAACTCTATTGTTGAACATGAGTCTTCCTGCGGAGGTGATAATCCCCTCCTGGTGCTCAGAGCTCCCAAGTTAGTGTTGTTGTCCACTTCATCATCGCAGCCCACATACGTCCCACTGTTGGGCTTGGGCCTGCTCTACAATGGGAGGGAGTACCATGCTGGTCAGATATGTTGGTATAGGCTTTCATTTCGAGTTTTCTTTCTCAAACATCTGTATGTTATGTGCATATTATATCCCATAGTCGTCTTATACGACATCCAGCCATCCCTATCCAAGATAGGGAGTGGTGAATTGTATTCTTACTCCGTCACCACACGGAACATTTACCCACTTAATTGGTATATAAGGAGAGGGGATTATCATTATGGCTTCAAATGCGATCTGGGGATCGTAAAAGAGCTTTTACATTGACATCGACAAGCTCATTATGATAACGGCCGGTCATTATAATAACTTATTGCTAAAAGTTTTCCAATATTTTCATCAAGGAATAGTACATATTCAGTGGATCCCAAGAAATTGGGATAACAGCAGACTGATGCTGATGTCTACATGACTTCGGAATGATGCCTTCAAATGGATATTTCCATAAACTCCAATGAACTACAGTTTGTATGTGCCCTTACCTTAAAAGTCTATCTGTCACTTATTAAAAAAAAAGAGGCAAACATGACTAAATCCGTAACAAAACGATTGATATGCCTTAATAAAGATGTCACCAAACTATTCGGCAATTCAAAGTCACTTAAAATCACTAAAACTTATCTACTTTGTCACCTTAGAAAACCATTGAAAAGATAAATATGAACAGAGAGAAATCTACTTAAAGTTTACTGTATTAAAGCTTACATTTGATTGTAAAATTGTAACTCAATTGTCGTTCAAAACATAAGGCGGGGGTGGTCACGGTACCCTAAGAGGCTGGTCACAATAAATTCACTTTTATTGGTATTTTTATAAAAAAGCCAATGGTCAGTCTTTAATGACACTTTTTTGTAGCAAACCATTTAATTTGGAGTAACTTTCGATTTTAAGCGTTTTCCTTTTATATAATTTGTAAGTCTGGTTAGTGATAACATTGGTTTAAAAAATAATGTAAGTACATTGGAAGATTTTCGTGATTATTTTGTCATTCATCAACGTCATACTTGTCTTATTCAAATTACTTGGGTTGTTGCCATTTGTAGTCTACTCTTCTTTCATTGTAAAAGTTATTGGCAATAGTTTTATGACCGGGCGCCTGTTTGACGTCAACACTCTTTGGGAATGTAATTGTTGACCAGATGATAATCAAATGGAGTTGGTTCCAGGTCTATATAAAGTGAAATTTTAAGTCATTTTATATAATAACTATCGCACTTACAACATTGAACCCAACTAAAAAGAGATGACTGATTAACTGATGCATAATTAATAAAAAATTGGATTTTTTTTTACAGCGCACTATTGTCTATTACTTATCCATCTTCTACGGGCTTGGGCTTCGTTCCTTAATTTCTATATCTACCTATATAATATTTTTTTATGAAAGTATTTAAAGTTATGCAAACCCAATTTCAGATAGTTGATAGCTACCTATAGCTCCAAAGGTTAGTAAACATTTTAGAAAATTCTTCTTCCTTCAGAACCTTTTTCTTAAATTCTCTAGAACCTTTTGCGTTTTTCTAAGTACGTAGACCCCCTTTTTGGAATCTTTAATTGTTTATAAGTTTTGTAATTATGTACGCGTTTGAAATTTTCGCACATTTTCTAGACATCATGTTGAATTCAACAATCTATCATACCTATTTTAATTTGTAGTATCAAAAATTAATATGATTTCTATCTTGTTAACTAAACTATTATCCCAATTACTTGAGGTCGACGCAATTGTACATTGGTGATGATTTACACATTGTACAGCTTTTTTACGATATTTAAAGAATTAATTAAAGTAAGTGTAATATAGTCTCGACAATGTTACAGACTTATAGGATTTTCTTTATATTAATTAATATAATCAGTATACATCCACGACATATAATCTAGTAATTTTATGGTGATAGCATGCTACACAGAAGAATGCATTCTTATATCGTGGGGGACGGTTCAAGCATACAAATAACGAACATAAATTATACTAAAACTCGGCACTACCTCGTAGATTACATAAAGAATTGTTCTACCTGAGAATCAAACACCAACACTGCACGAAAATTTAATACTACGTCTATGGAGGCATCCATGTGTCGAGACTATTTAAGTTGGACGCAAGAATAAAAATGTAATTATTCGTAATTAAAACTATATTTTACAGCGTTCATAACGTCGAGCAATAAAAAAATCAATTACAAACGTAAGAAAACCGTAAAATAGTGTTTTTTAAATACGTAATACTCGCGTAAACATCACAAATCATAATGTAATTAAGGATATGAAAGTATACCTACTGGCAGAACATAATTTTTTTTTTAATATTTTATATCTAATGATCATTGTGAATAAAAGATCACATTTTTAATAATAAATATTATAACATATGGTAATAAAATTACCGCCATTTTTAAAAAACATTGATTGACAGCTGTCAAAACATTGAAACGACAAGTGTGGTCAGTAGTGGCGGAATACAATACAGCTTAAAAAATCACACAATAGATTGAAGACCATCGATTTATCGCTCTATTGAGCTTTAAATTTTAATATCTTTTTAATTACATGTTAAAATACAACTTGTTATTACGCGGTGGCCAGAACATCAAAATAAATGTAGTTCTTTTTTTTTGTTAAAGGCGTGTACGTACCAACCCCTAAGTTGTATGGATTTATTTCAATTTTCTACTAATGGTAGCATTTTTGTTTAATTATAGATATTAAATCTTTTGTGATTAAGTTTGAGCGAATATTTGACGTTTTGGAATTTTTAGAACATGTTGATATATATACGGTTTTTGGTAATTTATTTCTTAATATATTATAAATTGTGGCAATGGGAAATTATGTAATGATCCCAATGGGTATTGCCAACCTAAAGACAACAAGCACTCGGAATTTGTTGGTGTTATACGGTTCAATTTACTTGGATGTGGCCACGGGAAAATAATTTTCATCCTAAAAATATATGTAAAATTAATTAACGTGTAATCATTACATGCGGCTGAAGTAAAACTTCTTTGATTTCATGTATTGCTGTTGGTGGCAAATGAGCACAGATACTGTCGTTCATGGACCTTTATTAGGCCGCTACCTCCTGTGAACAAAGTAAGAAGGGAATGTGAATGCGTGCAATAAAGTTCAGTAATATTAAAAGCATCACCAAAAACACACAAACACCCTCAGAAAGCTGGGGCTTTGTGACAAATGACGTTTAATTGAAAAATAAATAATGCACAATAGACTTTAATTAATGCTGTTTAGAGGCAGCTGTGGATACTACCAATACTGAAATTGCTCGTGGATATCGTAAGAGACAAGTAATTGCTTTATCATCCAACACAACCGTTTGGTCAGTAATTACAATCTCAGAGAGTGTTGGCTTCCCACAGGCAGTCATAAAACTATTGCCAAAAACTATTTGTAATATGTACGATGGAAAGAAAGTACACATTGCATCGACCCCAAGCAAATTTGGATAAGAGCAAGATGATAATTAGATTTTAAATATATAGGTTTCTCACTCGTTCTACGCTATATCTTTCTTCTTTATTGCTGTAAGATTTTATAGTCTTGTACTCATCTCACAATTCCTTACAGTTTATGGTAGCGTAAAAGCTCTACTTCAAAATGCAATAGAACTGACTGACTTTGACTGCACAGATGGCGTAGTGGTTAAGATAATAAACGTGACATTTTCGCAGCTTGGAACATTTTCCCACGCAGGACAACATTTTGTGCGATCCACAAATTGTTGTTCTGAGTCTGGATGTAATTTGTGTCCGTTAATTGTAAAATCCCATAGAAAGAGTTATTTTCTTAGTGCAGGCCGTTGTATTTAAAAATAAAATAACTGAAAGCTTTAAATATATTAAAATCAATTATTAATATTTACATTTCGCTTCTTAACATCCGTCTATGTCTCACAATTGTCAAACGTATTCACAGCGAGATCACAAGTCGAGAAATCTTCACCTTTTTCTCACAAACACATTCTCAAATCATAAACTTAATAAAAAAAAAATCCGTCAACCCTTAGCCTGTAGGGTCCTCTTGACCCATCGATTAAGTTTTTGCCGCTCCAAATAAAATCATAAATTTTAACATGGCGTACGGTGGCAAAAAATGACACTATATCATATTTTTGCTGCAGGCGTGCCCTCAACGAATTTATGACTAAATTTTGAGAAATATTTTAATGGACAATGTTACATTGTAATAATTGGGAAATATCAGTATTTCAATGTCGGAGATATATTTTACTTCCTGTGTGGTGACCGAGTGCTGTGTGATAGAAGCTATTTATACTACCAACACTTACATTGTCCATTCATCCCTCCATCCATCCCTCCATTCATCAGTCTATAGACGTCCCCACGAGAATGCCACTCGGAACGGTCCTGCGCCACTTGCATCCAACGGTTCTCTGCGACTTTCAAGATCTCGTCAGTCCACATAGCAGGGGGCCATACTACGCTGCGTCGTCCGATTCATGGTCACAACTCAAGAACTTTTCTTCCCCAACGGTTGTCGATTCGACGAGCGATGTGGTCTGCCAATTGCTATTTTAACGTGCTGATTCTTCGGGCTATATCGGTTACACCCGTTCTCCTACAGATTTCCGTATTCTGAATTTTATCACGTAGAGATCTCTCAATTACATTGCCTGTGAATGTCGTAAAAGATTACTAAGAGTTTTACATAAACCGGGATCAGCTCCATTTGATACCGTTTGGTAAGCAATAATATTCTCAAGGAGAGCTGACGTTATGCAAGCGGCTGGTACAGTAGAAACTCAATTATCCGGACCTCAATTATACGGATTCGCGATTATCCGGACTACCAACCGCGACCAATGTATTGTACCCACCCACAAACCTACAAATCGAATTTATGTAAGCATGATCGTGTCTGAAATGGAATGTCCCATGGGATCGCTGCCACGCGTTTCGTTATTGTTTTATCGCATACAATTATGTACATATTACATGTCATATGCACAAAACCAAAGGAGATTTTTCATACATTCGATTATCCAAATGTGTAACGACAACAATTAGACCGGTTAATCGAGTTTCTACTGTATTGCTAATAACCTTGTAAGTACTATAAAAGAAAAGTACAAATTGAGTAGACCGCAAGTAAATGGGATAGGAGTAGGGTGATGATGATCTATGGTGACAGAGTAAGAAAAAAATTCATCACTATGTATCTCTTATACGCGCATGTCGTAAAAAACGACAAAATATATTTTGTAGATAAAATCACTGTGAGAGAAGTAAAACTCGAAATAAATCAGTCCGAATAGCGTGATATATATAGTATGTCAATTTCTCTCCTATTATGGAGGCGGCTCGAACCCAGTAGTGGAACATATACGAGATGTGGTGATGATCCCCACATAAAAATATGAACTAAGACGTGTCAACCCTAATGAGAAGCCTTCGCTGTCACTGTGTTTGTATTGTTACGATCGCTCTGAGTAATTCAGAAAATATTTCAGCGCTGCATAATATTATGAAAATCCTTGATATATTGTTTGCTGTGCTTATAGTAGGTTAATTATCGTTTCTATTGTAGCAAAGGCTTGAGCCCAGCAGTGGGACGTATATAAGCTGGAATGATGATGATGAATTATATGTAATCAATTTAAGTATGCCCCATGAAACACAGGAAGTTCTAATGAATACACAGCATCTTATAAATTATATGTAATCGTTTGCAAATTGTGTGAAATTAAATTCTATTAGTAAATTTGAAATAGTCGCAAAAAATATTAAACTTGTCATCAAATCGCTATCAACCTGTTAACTGTGGCTTTTGAGCCATTGGCGAGAAGTGCCCCAAATGATAGTTTCAACCTTCGTTGTAATGTCCTTCGACATTTTGAGTGAAGGTTTCTTTTTTGGCAGTGGTTACAAATTAATAACATTAGGATTCATTGGTGATTATAAAGTTTATTACGTATTTCTGAATTATTTAATTTTTCATTGATAATTGCTATTTCGTTCCATCATAATTATTCAGGTTTTCGCCATACACTGCTGGACCTTCCTCATGTTTCGTCACAAAGTGCGGTCCTGTATCACCCGCATCCAACGAAGCTTAGCAACTTTCATCAGGTCGTTGATCCACCTGGTGGAGGGCCGTCCAATGCTGAGGTAACCGATACGTGATCATAAATATATATCCATCCATAATGAATATAAATCCATTAATAAGATGGATTGATGGATGGAAGTATAAATGTATCCATAAGATGGATTTAAAAAGAAACATATATTTTTATTATTATTAACAAGCTTTTATTAGCTTCACCTGTATGTTTGTTTGTAACGTCCACCTTTGATCTCGATTTTGCCCTAGTTTGAGCGATCAGATTTTCTTTAAACTTTGCACACCTATCAAAGACCGATGACAATGCAATAATCCGTTTCTTTTTTCTTTTTTTGGATTTTACATTTGCGGCACAAAGCGCCCCACGAGCACTTTTTAGTTGAAAACGTGTTTTTAGTTTTTTTAAACTATATTTTTTGCACTTAAATGACATTTCTCTAACAATTATGTACTTACACAGCTCTAGGTCGATGACAAAAGTCCCAAAAGTTGTTATAAATAATATCACGTCATTTCAAAAGCATCTAATTGAATTATAGTTTCGCAATCATTAGTCCGAACCGTAAATTTGAAAATTATAGCTTTGTATCATTTAAGTATAGCCGGTGAGGTTAACTATAACCGCCGTAGCTAATTTAACAAAAAACTAGATGTCGCAGCTACGTTTTTACTGTTGTTAGCTGATGAATGGAATCGAAAATTAGTTAAAAAAAAAGTGTGTGTGTACTTATGTACACGTAAGAAGTTAAACTTCTTTGGCGTAACAAGATAAAAATCTTTCTAAAAATTTTATCTTTCGCGTTATCCTATGTCTGTAGAAACGATACTAATAGAAAAGAAAGGTAGAGGTAGAACGGTGAATGAGAATCAATGGCCAATGGCAGTCACCCAAATATCTTTTTTATTATTACTAATGGTGGTGAACGAGCAAGCAGCATACCTAATGGTAACTGATACTGCCGCACTTGGACCTTTACAATACCAGAGGCTCAGTCAGGCCATTGCCTACCGTGAAGAAAATACTCTTCTTAAACCTCGTTGAAAGAAGGACATGTCATAGCGCATGAGAAACACAGAAGCAGGTAGTTAATTCCAGACCTGTGCAAGGTACGCGGCAGAAATAATTGCTGGAATACTAGAAAACTACAAATACCAAAGACGAGTACGTGACTTATCCGACCTGTTCTGTAACCCTTGTAGTCGATATTGTTTGTACCAGTACGGCTACCACACCTGCAAGAACTTAAAGTGTTTTGTTTATGAACCGTACCTATCTATAAAATTTTTCAATGAATAAACGGTAACTATCATAGATTAGACATTACAAAGTACGATCTTTTAACACTTCTTTATATTGAGTAACTTATTAAGAGTCATCGTTTGTCAGTAAGTTAAGTCGTTGGCATTAATTGGGCGCTGAAAACCATATTAAATGATTACTTTGGGAATTTCGATAGAATAAGAAAATATACGTAAACCACTCTTATACCACTTTCACCACACTTTAGTACCTTAATTGCATTATATTACATAAAATATCAGCAAAATTATACAAAATAATACTATAAAACACTAAAAAATAAATATAATTCAAGAGCGTGACATGACATTTCCATATTTCCGCCGTAAAACCGTACGATTTTGCACTTATATCGCTTAAATAACAACTATATTTTTTTTTACTATTGTAGGGTAATGGGACTCGGTTAAGCTCCATTAACCATGGTAATATCTAATATGTATATTTCTGCTTAAATGCCAATAATACGGGTGAGAACTACCGAAAAAGATACCTGGTCTTCGAAGAGATTTAAAAACAATATAGCTTATTGAAGAGCATGAACATTCTATACCAACATTTGATCAAGCTACAGATTTTCTATTTTCTAGTTTATAAACGATATGCTAAAGAAATTGACTCACAACAAGATTGTGCTCACTCCCTTCAGTCCTGAAGAAGAATATAAATAGTTATCTTGATAAAAGATGGGAAATAGCTTGTAAAGAAGATGGAAAATATTTATACGGATGTTTATCATCACAGCTCATATACCTCCCACTACTGGGCTAGGGTCTCCTCCATATTGGGGGACAATTGACCTACTATACCACGCTGGTCAGACGGTTTGGTATATGGTTTTTTTTTGAGTTTTATTTCTTCACCACACGGAAATAATATCTATATATCCAAGAAACGCCAAGTCCACGGCGTGGGGGTCCCCCAGGACGAATGACCGCGGGCGGGCGGTCGAAGAGTGGGCGGCGGCACTGGGCCTCTGTTTGCTGAACAAGGGCTCGGTGCAAACGTGCGTGCGGCAGCGGGGCGGGTCGACAGTGGACTTGTCGTTCGCTAGCCCTAATGTCGCAGCACGTGTGAGGAGCTGGTGCGTCCAGGAGGAGGTCGAGACTCTATCCGACCACAGATACATCCGGATAGAGGTCTCCCGGACCCTCCTGCAGCCCAGCAGGGGTCACACGGCGGACGGAGCTCCCGCATTTCCGCGGTGGGCTGTGGGTCGACTGGATCGGGACTTGTTGGCGGAGGCAGCCATCGTTCAGTCATGGCTGTCCTCACCGCCCCAGGCGGACGGGGTGGATGCCGAGGCTGGCCGCATCTGCTGTGCGTTAACGCAGATCTGCGATGCGGCCATGCCCCGCGTGCGGCGTCTGCCCCCGAAGAGTGCGGTCCCCTGGTGGTCCCGAGAATTGGCGGATCTCCGGGCCGCCTGCATACGTGCCCGGAGGTCCTACACCCGCAGCCGAGGAGCGCGTCACCGTGACGCTGAGCGGGAGGGCCAGCTGTACGAGGCTTACCGCAGTGCGCGGTCTGCCTTCAGACTGGCCGTCCGTACCGCCAAGGACGTCAGACGGCGGGAGAAACTGGACAGTCTCGAGCGTGACCCTGGGGTCGCCCCTACCTCGCGGCGCTGAACAAGCTCCGCGGGTGGGGCCCCCCCCTCCCCGAGACTCTCCAGCCCAGCCTCCTTACCAGAGTTGTCGAGGACCTCTTTCCACGGCGGGCGGAGCACACGTCTCCGGTCATGTCTTCGCTGGACAGCGACCGGGAGGCTGACGACGAAAGTGCTCCGCCCATCACGGAGCCGGAAATGGGGGCGGCGGTGGCGCGTATGCGAGCCAAATCCACCGCCCCCAGGCCCGACGGTATTCCGAACCGTGTGCTGGCCCTGGTCCTCGAGCACCTGGGACCACGCCTCAGGGGACTGTTCGACGCTTGTTTGGCATCCGGGTTCCCCGGGTGCTGGAAAGAGGGGAGGCTGGTTCTCCTGCCGAAGCTGGGACGGTCTTCCGAGTCGGCCTCGGCCTACAGGCCCATTGTGCTGCTCGATGATGCGGGCAAGCTGCTGGAGAGGGTGTTGGCTGCCCGCATCGAGCGGCACCTCGCCAGGGTCGGGCCCGATCTGTCGGACGCCCAGTTTGGTTTTCGGAGAGGGCGTTCGACGATCGCGGCCCTGCTGCGCCTGAAGGCCGTGGTGACGGAGGCCGTCACCGACGGAGGAGTCCTGTTGGCGGTGTCCCTGGACATCGCCAACGACTTCAACAGTCTGCCATTCAGCTGCATCAGGGAGGGGCTGAGGTATCACGGGGTGCCCGTGTATCTCAGGCAGCTGGTGGCAGACTACTTGGAGGGGCGCAGCTTCCTCTACGTTAACCGAGTAGGGGACGTTGTGCGAACGCCCATGACGTGCGGTGTCCCACAGGGGTCGGTTCTGGGTCCGACCCTGTGGAACATCGGCTACGACTGGGCGTTGAGAGGAAGCCTCCCACCCGGGCTGGGCGTAATTTGCTACGCCGACGATACACTCGTCACAGCCCGGCGTGGGACGCTAGAGGAGGCGGCACGCCTGGCAACTCTCGGCACCGAGGAGATTGTCAGGCGGATCGAAGCGTTGGGGTTGAGGGTAGCCATGGAAAAGACGGAGACCCTTTTGTTCCATGGCCTCCGTACCGCCGGGCCACCCGCCGGCGCTTCGATCACCGTGAAGTCGGTTACCATCAGCATCCAGGCCCACATGAAGTACTTGGGCCTGGTGCTCGACGGGCATTTTTGGTTCCGGGAGCATCTCCATCGACTTGTTCCCCGGCTTGTCGGCGCGGCGTCCACCTTTTCGCGGCTGATGCCGAATGTGGGCGGACACAGCGCTACGTGCCGACAGCTGTACGTGGGGGTGATCCGGTCGATGGCCCTGTACGGCGCACCGGTGTGGGCGGGGTTCCTGACCGTCCGGCTGAGGGCCCTCTTGAGGCGACCACAGAGGGTCATGGCGATCAGGGCCATACGTGGTTACCGCACGGTGGCGACGGAGGCAGCGTGCCTCCTGGCCGGAACCCCCCCGTGGGACCTGGAGGCGGAGATGCTCGCTGACATTTATCGGCGGGTGTCGGAGACGCGCGCCTGCGGCGGTATGGTCTCCATCAAAGAGATCACCGCCTGGCGGGTCGACGCCCGCCGGGAAGTCATTGTCCGTTGGGCAGTCCGGCTGGAGAGTCCTCGGTACGGTGTCAGGACCGTCGAGGCCTTCCGGCCGGTGCTGATGCAGTGGTTGGAGCGGACTCACGGGGTGCTTTCCTTCCGACTGGTGCAGGTGCTTACGGGGCACGGTTGCTTCGCGAAGTACCTGCACAAGATTTTCAGGAGGGAGAGCACACCGTCCTGCCACCACTGCAATTGCGACGAGGACACGGCGTAGCACACGCTCGAGGAGTGTGCTGCGTAGGAGGGGGAGCGCCGTGAACTTGTCGCGATTATCGGTGCCGACCTGACGCTGCCGACCATCGCCAGGGAGATGCTCGACAGCGTCAGGAACTGGAACGCGATCGCCGCCTTCTGTGAGGCCGTAGTCTCACGGAAGGAGGCGGCGGATCGTGTGCGAGTAGAGCTCCTATTCGGCGACACGTTCCGCCGCCGGCGACTCGGGCGGCGCAGGCGCGAGTATCTGCGCCTAATGCCGCCCTAGCCGAGGCCGCGGGTGATTGGACCGGGGAATTGTCCGTCACCCGCAGAGAGGCTGACCGCGCGACGGCGACCGACGTCCCAGGACGTCGAGAGGTGACGTTACCCGAAAGGGTATTCCGTCGGGCCAGCCACTGACGACAAGTCACATCTGCTCCGGTGGTCGGCCCAACAACGAGTTGACGTGGGTACGGGTGGGTTATGGGCCCGCGTGCCGTCCTTTCATCGCCCCGGACGGATTGGACCGCGCGTGCGCTTACCATAGCTCACCCATAAAAAAAACCAAAAAAAAAAATATATATATCCAAGAAAAAAAATTAGAAAACGCAACCGAAGCAGAAGTCATTGCTAAATTACACAAAATAACCGTGAAAGTAAAATTTACAACTAAATATAGCACATCCCCTGCGGTCAATTGCCTTTTTAAAGACCTTTTCCTAATCTGTGACCCTCATTTGTAAATTGGCGGAACACATAAATGATAATAGAAGTTTAGGAATAAAGCGTATTTAAAAAAAAAAAGAAAATAGTAATAATAAAATTTGTGTATTTGTGTATTTATGTACGCACGTAAGAAGTTAAAACTCTTTGGCATAACAAGATAAAAATCTTTATAAAAAAATATCCTACGTTTGTAGTAACAATCACTCTACTATCTATACCAATAAATAAAATTGGAGTGTCTGTTTGTAATGTCAAAATAATAGGCTTTTTTCATGCTCACACGGTTATTTGCACGACACCTATGCCTAAAATAGCAATTAAAAAATTTTTGTCTGTCTGTCTGTCTGTTTGTTCCGGGTAATCTTCAAAACGGCTGGATCGATTTCAAAAATTCTTTCACCAATGGAAAGCTATAATATCAGGGCGTAAACTAGGCTATATTTTATCCCGGTATTCCCACGGGAACAGGAACTACGCGGGTAAAACGACTATAACCTATAACCGAAGCGAAGCGAGGGCGGGTTGCTAGTGTAATAATAAAAAAGGTTTAATACATTGAAAGTTTTACTGTTTAAATGTTTTTTGTCTACCTATCTGTTCGGGGTAATCTACAAAACGGCTAGACGGATTTTGATATTTTACTACCAGCTCTCTGTATTAAGAGTGATTTAGGCTAACATTGCCTTAGGTGTTATCTAAAATGTAGGAGTCGCTGGTGAAAACATATAAACTAACCAGTAAAATTTTGTCAAGTATTATTTTGTTTGTAAAGTCATTAGGCACTCATAATAAAGCGATATTGGCATATTTTTTGCGCTCTTAAATGTTATGTCCAGTGATGCATGCAGTCTGCTCATAGCTGGACGTCCGGTATCGAGATGTGTACCAAACATATATATCTTTAGCTTCCGATTAACTAATCTTGAGCATTTCATACAATCAAAATTATAATTATTAACCATTTTTTCTTTCCGTATCTCATATGTGGGTATCGTAATAGACAACTAAGGCTATAAATATGCATTTGACCCAAAATAATAATAGTTAAAAATATTTTTTTTTAATCAAACAACCTTTGAGTAGAACAAAATAAGCCGCATCTAAAAATAATAATCAATATTAATTTGGCATTATGTCCCCTGAGTTTTCTTGCTGGATCTTTCTCAGTGTGGCCGCGTGCCGATCCGGTAGTATATTAGTTTTATTAGGTTTTATTAGTATATTAGTTTTATTATCCGGTAGTATATTAGTTTTATTAGGTTTAAATTAACAAATCGTAATAAAAATTGCTACAAATTTAATAATTAATAATTACTAACCGTAAACAATATAATTTTTTCATATAAAATCATTTTCTTCTTATACTGGCAAAAATTTGCACTAAAATGTGTGTCAAAATTTAATAACTAATTTTCAGTATCGGGTAGATAATTATAAATGTCTATAATAACGATGACTTGTTGGACGTGAGAAACCTTAATTCGCCCGTGACCATGAATGCTGCAAAGTATTCGAAACGTCGGGCAATCATAAATCAAATCCAAACGCGATACAATCCGTAAAAGTAGTTTTATTTACAATGTGTAGTGCTCGCGTAAACATCAGATATCATTATGCAATTTAACCAATGTAGTAGTTAGATTTTCATCCTATTGTGGAAGAGGCTCGCGCCTAAAAGTGGCACGTACATGAGCTGAGATGAATAAATTTTGATGACATAGCGAGTATAACATACGAAATGAAACTATATTTATTCAGGATAGTCCTCGTGGCCATGAGCAATGGAACGTGTTAGAAACGTCAGATAAGCAAAGATAATTGATATCACTTTTTATAAATACGATAAATTTTTTCATGCAAAATCATGGCAGAAGCCATACCCACTGTAGCAATCAATCTTAACGCTCACATATAGGCCCCGTTAAGCTCTACCGTATCCGTGGTGCCGTACTGCTGCGCTATCTTAGCTGTTCACCTCTTTACTTATTGGCTGACTAGTCATTTTGTTTTCCTGTCTCCCGCTTTGCCTAGGAGGGAAGTGGAATCTATCTTTCCAACTCCTCCTCTTTAGTCTTTTCTAATTAAATTTGTTGCTGGTCCCAAGATAATTAAAATCATATCCTGGGACTGCCTTAGGGTCAAACCTCGGTGTCATTTATGGAGACCATTGTGGATCCCGGCTTACAGGAGTTAGAATGGTGGGAATGTGTGGTGGGATTAGTCCCAAAAAAAAAATGTTTTTAGGGTCTATTAAAAAAAAAGGTATTTTAAGGTGGTTTGGACATATAGGAAGAATGAGTGAAGAGTGAATGACGAAGCAATTATATAAAGCAAGAGTAAATGGGACGGTTGCAAGAGGAAGACCACGCCGTACGTTTTTGGATCAGATTGGAGATGTGCCGATGAAAGGTCATGTTAAGAGAACGCGTACCATAGAGAACGCATGAAGACTTTGATGAGTGTGAGGGAAGCGATGGAAGTCAGGATCGTGGCTTGTGGCAATCCGTAGTCTCTACTTACTCCTCTGGGAAGCAGGTGTGAGGCTATGTATACATATACAATTTTTTTTTATTTTTTGGGTTAGGCTATGGTTTGGACATACCTTAATCCATATAGAGCAATGAAAGGGTGTGGTGTGGCTTCATAACCTACCGTATTCCTTCCCCATCGCCATTGTATTATCCGCTGCTACCGATTCCTTGACATCGGTAGCCAGTCATAAAAATAAAACGCCTACGTGATAAAAATTTTAAAAATAGTTTTATATAATGTTTTCATTTGTCCTGTATTGTGATAAATATGAATACTACTAACTCTAGCAATGTTCGTGGGTATAGTAAAAGACGATTAAGAGCTTTATATAAACTAGGGCCAGCTTCATCTGAGGCCATCGACCTCAAGTAATTATGGTAAGAGCACGGCAATGATGATGATGATGATAATGTATTATTTTGGGATATGGGAACAATCATAGAATACATCCTTAAAGAGGGATAACAAAAAACTCGTCTCTATTTATTCAGTCCATTGACGCCTATTATTGGATATAGACCTAGCAAATATAACGTTATAATCGCCATGCTTGTCAGACAATAAAATACATGAATTACTACGCTTCGGGGCTGAGTTTACGATCGTATTTAGCGTTATAAGTTTGATGCAAAAGTGCTTCTGCCATTTTTTTTACCCCTCAGTCGTTTTTAAGACGTTAAAATAAGTAGTGGTGACAGATTATATTCTTAACTAGCTTATGCCCGCGGCTTCGTACGCGTGGAACAGTTACTTTGGGCTAATGCTAAAAAGTTAGCGTAAACAAAGTCGCGGGTTAAAGAACCCGTGACTTTGTTTACGTAGAAAGTGAAAATATTTTTAAATAATACAATTCTGTGACACATAATTTTTGCGAAACACTTTTCATTGTTGCTCCGCTCCTATTGGTCTTAGCGTGATGATTTTGGGCCTTTCTTGATAATTTATCGAACACTGAAAGAATTTATCAAATCGGACCAGTAGTTCATGAGATTAGCGCGTTCAAACAAACAAACTCTTCCGCTTTATATATTAGTATAGATAATACAGTTACTTCCATTCATACATACGATGACTTTTTTAAATATAATTCAAAATATCAAAGTTATTCGTTCACAGTATTTAGACGACAATACAAGCGATTACCCGGAAGTGTGATATCTTACAAATTCTACTAGCTTCCGGCCATGAAACCCTGTTTAGGAAATTATGGGAAGTCTCCATTTGATACGGCCTTTTGTAACTTATACGTCAGTTGACTCGTGTCGAGTGTACATTAAAATTATTATGAGAGATACTTAGAAATTCCACCAGGCTATCGAATTTATTATTAGACATAGGTGTCCTGGTACCAAGGTCTAAGTACCAGTTTGCAGTGGCAAGTGTTTTGGGATAATTATCACGCGAGACAATTCTCTGTAACACCTATTAATAATTGCTTTCAATCTGGATGTGATTTATTCCACTAAGCGTACGTGCATGAAGTATTCCAGGTTACAAAGATTTATTAATTACTACGACATATTGTTATTAAAAATGGAAAAAAAAACATACGAGACACCTTAGTCAAGTGACTAGTTCAATACGTTAAATAGGCGCGCTACCTTCTATTATCCGCGACCAGTTTAGCGTGCCAAAAAAGAAAACACCACTGCAAGGGCAGTACACTACAAAATCCACGCTGGGCAGCCTTTTGAGTGATCATGGAGTAAGAATACAATCTTTACTCTATTTCGTCCCAATGGCGGTTGCTAAATACGTCTAAGGCATGTAATAGATATGTAAATAACATCTGTGCAAGAGACGGTACATTCAATATGAAATCCATATCAACACGTTTGTCTAACATAGTCATCATAATCATCATCATCGCAGCCCACATACGTCCCACTGTTGGGCTCGGGCCTCCTCCACAATGGGAGGGACTACTATACCATACTGGTCAGACATGTTGGTATAGGGTTTCATTTCGAGTTTTCCTTCTCTTGCACAGATGTTATGTGCATATTATATCCCATAGTCGTCTTTTACGACATCCACGGGCAAGATAGGGAGTGGTGAATTGTTTTCTTACTCCGTCACCACACGGACAGTTTAACAGTCTACTAACAGTATAATGGGTCAATTTCGCTCATATTCCAGAGTAGGCTCGAGCCCAGTTTTGCAACTTGCGATGATAATGGTAATGATGATAGTCTTACCTTCTGCCTACTTATTGCGTATCGAAAATGCTTTTCTCAGCTCCTATCAAATAATTTAAAACCACTGCTTTTTAGCCTCCATCTTGAAAATGTTTATAGTCTGTGGAATCATTCGTATTCCACATTTAAATTTGACCAATTGGCTACCAGCTGCTCGCGCATGCGCTAGAAGTCTTACAACTGCTACCATTGCGGTCGATTCACAACTGTCACTTTTCCCGCCCTTTCATTTAAAAGCGCCATCCAGATGCGCCATTTTTTGTAGGCAATTTTTTTTCATAAAAATCTCAGCTGATCGCCTAATTATTTGTTCAATAAGCAATGTAATCGGTCTAAGTAAAGAATTTTAAGTATTTTCATGTGAATTAAACGCCAGATGTAGGTCAGATTTTTATGAGTGAATTCATTTTTTAATGAAGTTTTTAATCGACTTCACAAAGAGGAGGACTATGTTTCATTGTATGTATTTTTTTATATATATTCACCGATAACTCTGTTAATTGTGGACGGATTTTCAAAATATTTTTTCATTCCAAAAAGTATACTTTTAAGGTAGCCCCCTTAGAATAATAACGTATAGAAGGATAGTGTCAGTACTACGAACTTTAAAAATTTGAATCTAAAATACTAATGGCGCGCAGACGATTACACACGTACACACGGAAACCACTATACAAATTATGAAATCAAATTTTGTTTTTATTAACATAAATCGTCGATATACTTTTAAAAGTAATGTTAAAAACCTTTTTATGTTTTTCAAATGTGTTGTGGCACCATTTGAATGCACAAGTCGTCATAATTACCTATTTATTTTTTAAGAGTTGCGTACGTTCGTGCAGTGCAATGACTTGTACATTACGGGACTGTTCCGGCGTAGGCTCCATTAGGCTCCAATTGAAATGTCTCACTTTTTGTGCGTGGACTTACCTTCTATATGTTATTATTCTAAGGGTAGCCCCACTGTTACCAAATCAGGATCTGCTGATGGGCAGCCATAGAAGAAGGTTTTTGTTTTTACGAGAAAATATTTATCACTTGCGATATTTCCATTAAACTAAATCAGCTTATCTGGACTAGTTTATCTAAACGTAATATGATTTAAAAGGTTTTTTTTTTATTTTAATTATAATATTGCATATTACATTATTGCTCGAGTTTTAAAACTTGAAGGTATTTTCGAGATATCTTAAGGGTATAAAAATGTAGGCAAATTATATTTTTTAACGTAACAAGAGCCTTTTCTACTTTATCGAACACAGTCGGCCAGTTACGATTAAAAAAATCTATCATATTAATTTAGTAACTTTGCTCAACTGAATTAATCAAACCAGGGCTCATAATAGACAGTCAGTCGCCGTGCTAGTAATAGCTAATAGTTTGGTGTCTTAATAAAAGTTTTTATTTGATTTTGACATGAATTACGCATTTGAACGACACCTCTTCAGGGCAATCTGGCCATAGGGGCATTAAAAGGAATTTACTAACTTAAGTTCTAGAAACTGCTCACTAAATTGGAATTCCTTACGAGACTTCCTTACGACAAGGAAAATGATTTATCCCTCTTATTACGAAGGAGGTTCGAGCCCAATATTGGGATATGAGAGATATGATATGATAATGATGAAATGTAAAAATAATAATATTTTTTCTTAGAATAATAACATATAGAAGATAAGTCCACGCACAAAAAGTGAGGCATTTCAATTGGAGCCTAATGGAGCCTACGCCGGAACAGTCCTGTAATGTACAAGTCATTGCACTGCACGAACGTACGCAACTCTTAAAAAATAAATAGGTAATTATGACGGCTTGTGCATTCAAATGGTGCCACAACACATTTGAAAAACATAAAAATGTTTTTAACATTACTTTTAAAAGTATTTCGACGATTTATGTTAATAAAAACAAAATTTGATTTCATAATTTGTATAGTGGTTTCCGTGTGTACGTGTATAATCGTCTGCCCGCCATTAGTATTTTTAGATTCAAATTTTTAAAGTTCGAAGTACTGACACTATCCTTCTATACGTTATTATTCTATGAGATTTTTATTGTATAGACATAATTCAATTTTGTTTCGTTACTACTAGCTTTTATTTAGTTTATTAAATAACAATAACGGAATACGTTTGTAACAACAAACGTGAGTATTTTATTGATATGTTTTTTGTACATTATCATGTTATGGTCATATACTTATTTTGATCTGATTATTTATAATAATAATATATAAATTTTGTTAGATAGTAGCAAATATAATCCGCCAGTAGATACTTTATCTATCTAAGACAAAAGAAACAAAGATTATGGACGGTTTGGGCTGCACCAGACCATAAACTTGTGACAAAAAGAGTTAAAAATGTGTCTTTAATAAAATAAAATCTTAAAATAAGACAATGACCGCTCGTGAACTTCTTAAATGACCACCTAACGCCAAACCACACAGGTTAAACTTTTAAATATTGGTGTTGAAATAAAAGATGCGGGGGTAATGAGGCGGATAATGTACACGCGCGTGTGGTCGAAGCCTTATTAAAGATCGATTCACCTACTGGCCTACTGTTGGGCATACTAACTATATTATTAAGAAAAATATTGCACAGAATATTTTTTTTTTATTGACGATGGTGGCAGATGAGCAAGTACACCTGATGGTAAGTGATATTGCCGCACATAGACCTTTGTAATACCACGGCACAGCTAGGCAACGACCTACCGTGGAGAAAATGCTCGTTTAAAACCTCATCTTTTTCAAGTAATAACTTATACTAGTGGTCACCGTGTGGTCGAAATTCGGCTATAATTTATTTTAATAAATTTTTCTGCTATACAATTTTCTTTAATTTTATTTATGTAAATTGAGCAAGCTGTATTTCACTAATAACTAATAATAATAACTAATATAAGCACAAATCTCTCTTAGACATTGTCATCATAATTATGTTCGACCAGAGATTATAACCGTAAACAAAAGTGTATTAGCGTTGCTAAGCAATACACCCTCACAAACGTGTGTGTGTAGCGATTGCGTTGTAGTGTGCGTAATGCCTTTTTTAATGAATTTAATGCATTTCTAATCCATTATTATGTGAAATTTCAGATTTATGCACTTCTCCTCATTATATACTTCAACTGTGCCAAATTTCATACTTGTCCGTCCACGTAATTTTCGTAAAAAGGGGTACAAAGTTTTTGCTTCACGTATTTATATACAGATAGGAAGGTTTGGATGGAGAGTAAATTCATGACGTGACGTGACGATGACGTGACGTGACGATGACGTGACGTGTTAACGCTAACACTATATCTATAACTATGTATTGACAGTGATCAATCCCTATATCTGCGCCGATAGATTTCAAAATCCGATAAATGTAAAAAGTTTTGATTTATACGTTTTATAAATAAAACTCTTTTACGGATTTTATTGCGCTTACCTTACACCCATCTTTGATTGCCCGACGTTTCTAACTTACAGCGCTCATGGTCACAGGTGGACTAAGATGTGTCACGTCCAACAAGTCATCGTTGTTACAAAGCTTTATATCTGCCCGCTACAAAATTAGTTATTAAATATTTTAATAGAAATTTATTGCCAGTCCAAGAAGATAATGGTTCTATATTAAAAATTATATTATTTTTGGCATAAAACAAGAGAAAATAAACTTGAAATAAAACCCTATGACTAACCATCTGATTAGCGTGGAGGTCAATAATCTCTCCTCCTCCATTTTGGGGGGGACTCGAGCCCATTAGTGAAACGCCGCTTAAATAAGCCGAGATGATAGTTAACCGCCTCTAACACTGAGGAATTTGAGGTGAGTTATGGTAGAGTAGAAGTGATCGCATGAACTGCCTAATAGTCAACAGTTCGAGGTGAAGGTCTAGATGAAAAGTATATAGAGTAGGTACCTTTGATCCAGAAAACTTTACTAAAACCAAAATAATTTACTTTTTCTCAAGAAAGTCTATTAGCGTTACTGGGATTCGCTGAATGTGCTCTCTCCCACAGCGATTGTGGGAAAATATTTTTTTGATGATATTTTTTACTTCATCTCAAAAACTCTTGTAATCATTACCATATAAAGGGCAAGGAAGAGTTCCGAACGCATCCGGTCCTTTAGGCTATGACTACACCGAGAGAATTTCACTTAGCTTAAAATATATCCACTTTGTAAATAAAACATTTTACGGATTTTATCGCGTTTGTAATTGATTTTTGATTGCCCGCCATTTCAAATACTTTATAGCGTTCATGGTTACGGGTGGACTAATGAATCATGGTCTACCGCCTAAAAAAACGTGTTATCAAATATCACTTCCGGCCTCACATATACCACTAACTCGGGCACTCATTTTATTAATCGTTTTACATTATAATTGGTAATTCTATAATCAAGTAAATAGTTGATTCATATTTCTGTAAGCTCGTATAATTTTAATACCATAGGCGCCTTTCGCTTGCCATCTTCCAGCGCGACTACTAAATAATTCGTATTGTTATATACCTCTGTACACTCTTACACTATGTCGATTAATCAATCCTAAAATCGTTTTGTTTTACAATGTATAATATAATGTTTAAGCTATTACATCCTTATTTTTACTGATTTATTATTATTTCACCATATTAACACCTCTGCGTGTCAACTACTGGCGTATATATTACTAGCAATCCACCCTCGCTTCGGTCTCAGTAGCTAGAATATAGCCTATATTACTCAGGGATAATGTAGCATTCTAATGGTGAAAGAATTATGGAAAACCGTCCAGTAGTTTTTGAGTTTATTCGTAACCAACATACAAAATTACAACGTTTCCTCTTTATGATACTAGTGTAGATGATCTGTGAATTTAGTATTAGATTACGCCACGTGTATGTATAAATATCGCCGATTATCGTATCGTTATAAGTTGCATTACAAGTTGGAGATTACTATGTTTGTCTTGATTCTTGCTGCCATCACCCTCACCATAATCATTCTACAAAAGATAAATTCATTAACGTTTGTTATGGATCTGAAATAAAAATATATATTGCGAACTTAGAATAATAACGTATAGAAGGATAGTGTTAGTACTTCGAACGTTCGAAACATGAATCTCAAAATACTAATGGCGCGCAGACGATTACACACGTACACACGCACATTTTTATTACCATAAATCGTCGAAATACTTTTAAAAGTAATGTTAAAAACCTTTTTAAGTTTTTTAAATGTGTTATAACACCATTTGAATGCACAAACCGTCATAATTACCTATTTATTTTTTAAGAGTTGCATACGTACGTGCAGTACAATGACTTGTATATTACGGAACAGTTCCCGCGTAAACTCCATTAGGCTCCAATTGAAATGCTTCACTTTTTGTGCGCGTACTTTCCTTCTATACGTTATTATTCTAAGATTGCGAAATAATTTTTCATTTCTCTTAGTGTGTCCAAGGTTTTATGAATTCGTTTTACCTGATCATAATGACATCCTGCATCCGAAACTTGAAGGAAACTATTACTTGTTATTATACAATAAGTCGAGTGGATTCATTTATCAAATAATTATTTATTAACAGATTACTTTAAAATTTATTATCTTCATTATGTCACCTTCTGTAAAGTACGTCTCTTGTTATATGAAAAGATGATTTGGTTATCATCACAGCTCATATACCTGATAGGTTTACCTGACCTACGGAGATCAGCGCTGTGAATCTACAATACCTGACGCTACTGGTTGTCGTTTAAATGATGCTGGGATGCTGCGCTACCAGGGACTAGGATACGGTTCCTGCCTTCTTTGAGGCAGTTGCCTCACACAAGGAGGCGGCGGAGCGGGTCAGAGAGAAGATTCCCAGTGCTAACACGCTCCGCCGCCTATGCGTTCGGCGCAGGCGTGAGTAGTTGTGCCTGATACCGTCCTAGCTGAAAGGTCGTCGTTGGATGGACCGGAGATTAGTCCCGTACTCGACAAATTTATTGTTTGTTGTTAAGGCATTGATGAAGATGGTACCCGAAAGGCCAGCCTACCAGGCCAGCGATCATTATCAAGGAATCGGTACCAGTAGTTGGCCCAATGGTCATGGGTACACAGTGGCTTATAGGGCTGACGCCGCCTTTTGTTGCTATGGACAGAATTTTTGATGTGTCCAGACTAGTCTGCCCAAAAAAAAATAAATATTAGGTACCTTTACTGCTACGCTCTAACAAATTGCTTTTGATAAATATTATAGGTAGGTATATATATAGTTATTTAAGGATATTCTAACGAAAGAATGCATTTTTTATAGCGGTATAATACATTGAAAAATAAGGTTAAAATATTTTATTCTATATGTCAAATAAACACAAATGTTTCATTGATCTCGGCTGATATACGTCCGACGAGCCCAGCAAGGCTCGAGCTTCCACCACAGCAGGAAGGAAATTGACCTTACTGTAATGATATCTGATGTTTACGCGAGCACTACACATTGTAAATAAAACTACTTTTACGGATTATATCGCGTTTGTATTTGATTTATGATTGCCCGACGTTTCGAACACTTTGCAGCATTCATGGTCACGGGCGGACTAAGGTGTCTCACGTCTAACAAGTAATCGTTATTACAGACATTTATAATTATCTACCCGATACAGAAAATTAGTTATATAACTACAGTGCAACCTCGATATAACAAATCGGAGGGGAACAAGAAAATATTCGTAATATCAAGTAATTCGTTGAACTGAGGTTTGTTATGTTGAGGTTAGATTGGTCTAAAATTCGTTATAAAGAGGTAAAAGAATAGTTTTATTCACCTCAATATTACGTACTTATCTTGTTATAGCGAACAACTTCTACTAATAAATAATAACACATTTTCATCAAATTACTATATGTATTTGCTATGTATTTAAAAACAATTAGGTAGATAATAATTTTTTTTTATTACATTAATAATCAAAAACAATTAACAATGTGGTTATAGTAGCTTAATCTCAATTTTGTTCATTGATTAGAAAAAAGTCATTGATAGTTGTCTGTTTACCACCGGTATGAGTTATGACATCCAAAGCGCAATCTAATTTCGTGATGGCTTTCACTACATCGTCACTCAAACCTCCCTTTTTGAGAAACACAGATTTTATTGTATTCAAAGCATTATAAGCATCTTTTATTGTGAAGTTATGCTCATCAATTTCACCCTCTTCTTCCTCGTCTTCATCCGCTTCTGCATTAGTAACTGGCAACACAGATGTGACGATGTCAGCATCAGTTAGTTCTCCACAGATGGCCAAATCATTATCAAAGGTAAGTCTTCGAAGTCTTCGAAGTCAGTCTCTTGAAGGTGCAATTCTTCTTGAACTCTTTGCCAGGTCCTAGCAAGTTCTGCGACTGGAAAATCGTCCTCCTCATCTTTGCATGTTACTTTAAACCCACTTTTCTTGAAGCAGTTTGCAATGGTCTTTTCAATGACTAAATTCCAAGCTTTGGCGATCATCCACATGGCTTGTAAAACGTCAATTGTAGTTGGTGTTTGACGTTCAACATCAGCAAGAAATCGTATGACAACTTCCTTCCTATAATGCATTTTGAAGCTTTGGATGATGCCCTGATCCAGTGGTTGTAGTTTTGAAGTGGTATTTGGAGGTAAGTACTTTATTTTTATATTTTTCAGGTTAGGAATTTCTCCGTGTGCAGTACAATTATCGATGAACATTAGAATTCTTGTTTTTTTTCTTCATCTCTTTATCCAGACTTTTAAGCCAATTGCAAAAAGCATCACTGGTCATCCAAGCCTTATGGTTGGACGTGTAATCTGTTGGCAGATTATTGACATTCTTAAAACATCGCGGTTTTTGATATTTTCCGATGATGAGTGGCTTTAGTTTGTAAGTCCCGGTACAATTTGTTCCCAGCAGTACTGTTAAGCGAAGTTTACTGTTTTTCCCACCATTACATTTATCGCTTTTGAATGATAAGGTTTTGTCAGGTAAACATTTATAGAATAGTCCAGTTTCATCGGCGTTAAAGATGTCTTCGGGATCGTATCCGGTGGTCAGCTCTGCCAGTTTGTCTTTCCAATCATCACATACTTGTTCATTAACACTACCACTTTCACCGCATATTTTTCGAAAAACAACCTCGTTTCGTTTTTTAAAATTTTGAAGCCACCCGTTGCTAGCACGGAACCCTTCATGTCCCAATTCTAATGCAAACCGCTGAGCCTTTTCCTGAAGAATAGGGCCTCCGATTGGGATTTTTTTGTCTCGGCACTGTTTTAACCACTTTAACACACATTCCTCTACGTCTTTGAACTCGCATGATTTTAATCTTTTAATGTTTACATTCAAACCACTTTCTTCTGAAAACTTATCTTTAGATTTTAAAATTGTAGCCAATGTACTTGCGGGAATCCCGAACTTATTAGCTATGTCTAATTTTTTCGTCATGGGATTTTGGTCAACATAATTAATGATGTTTCGCTTTTCTGCGACCGATAAGGAACACCTTTTACGTTTCTGAGCCATTTTAACTTAAATCTTTATTACATTACTTTCCATCAAAACAACAATGATTACTTTACAAACAAAAGCGTGTCGAAACATGTCGAGACATGAATCACATTATAAGATTAAGAGTTATATTATTGGTGGAAACTTTATATAAAGGTTTTGGGTTGGCAAAATTCGTTAATTAGAGGTATGAATACTTTTTCTTGATAGTTGAAAATTCGTTATAAAGAGGTTGTACGCAAAGAATGTTCGCAATGTAAAGGTATATTTTATATTGACTCTTATGGACAATTCAAGGGGATTACGAAGAATTTGTTAAATCGAGGAAGTCGTTATATTGAGGTACGTTATATTAAGGTTGCACTGTAATTAGTTATATAACTAATTACAGAAAATTAGTTATATAACTACAGATACAGAACTATAGATACATAAAATTTGTTAGATAATCACGTAAAATAGAATATATTTTAGCTATAACGAAAATTCATTTAAAAAAAACCTACTGATGTTCAATTCTAATTATTAAATGAACACAAATGCTTCATAATCACTTAAAATGTAAAAAAAATCAAAGTGACCACCCCGAATTATAAAATTAAAAAAAAGTTAAAATCATATTAACGTATATCAAACTAAAGGGCTATAACATAGCGAAATGGCCATCAAAAAACGTTAATATCCATTTTTTAAACACCAATCTGGACAGCCTTTTCGTCACACTCAATAAAAAGGGAAAAAAAGTTACGAAAATTTTTCTCATAGAAGATTTTATAGCAAATTGAGTTATAACTTCGGGCAAAACATTAGTCTCAAATTTTACAGAAATATATGAAACTAGCTATATCCGCGACTTTACTCATATTCATATAATTTTGGTGGAATGAGTTAACAATTCTATCTCATGGATTTATAGCAGAAACTATAATTCTGAAGTAATTGAAATTACTCCTTGTAGCATTAGAAAGTGAAAGTATCATCAACATTAGTACAACTGATTAGCCGTCACAAATAAAAAGACTGACTTGCAATTATATTTTACAAAAACACAACCTGAAATTACAAAAAAGAAAATAACTTGAAGTTACATTTTATATTTTGATATATATATTAATATTATTTATATACATATTTCAATGTTATTTATCTGTATATCTATACTACTTTTACGAATACTATTAAGTTTTAATTATCCTGACGTTTTGAAACGACTGTAATGTTAAAAATACTATGGCGATTGCATCTAGCGATTCTATAACCTAGATAATTCAATCAATAACATTTTTCTCACCAACTAAATTTAATCCAAACATACTTATCTATTTCACAAGTCAATAATATAAAAAAAAAATGATGAGAGCAACGAAGCTTCTTTGGGAAGCCGACGATGACTTGACACTCTATGGTAAAAAAAATCCCCATAGTGGTAGTAAAAAACCCACCCACGATACGATGACTTGAGAAAAATATTCGCTAAAAAGTGTGAGCTACTAACTTGATGTATTAATTTATATTTGACAGGTTTATTTTGTACTAGCAACCCGCCCTCGCTTCGCTTCGGTTTCAGTCGCTTTACCCGCGGCGTAGTTCCCGTTCCTGTGGGAATACCGGGATAAAATATAGCCTATGTTACTCCCTGATATTATAGCTTTCCATTGGTGAAAGAATTTTTGAAATCGGTTTGGTGGTTTAAGCGTGAAAGCGTTACAAACAAACATCCTTACTTTCGCATTTATAATATTAGTATGGATTCAAGTATCGTAGTTTTAAATGTTCACTATTGAACTTTGTACCTACTAGGTAAATGTATTACTAGCAACCCGTTCTCACTTCGGTTTCAGTGGCCAACCCGCATAGTCCTCCTTCCCTGATGGCTGCTCTAGTAGTTAACTCGTGATCGGGTGCCGCTCGGGGATCTGGTCCAGCCATAATCGTTTGAATTATATTAAGTATCTTGCGGTTCGAAGGGCATCACACTGGAGCTAGTTCTTACAAAACATGTACACAATTGTATATCTAGTAAAAAGAAAAAAGAAAATAATTAAAATTAATAGACAAGCCCGCTGAGTTACTTGCCGGATCTTCTCAGTACGGTCGCGTTCCGATCTGGTGGTAGTATTTTTTTTGAAAATTGTAAACCTGACAATATGTAAGTGCCCTCTCGGAGTTTATGTATAATAAATGATTTGAATTTGAATTCCCGTGGGAATACCGAGATAAAATAGCCTACGTTACTCCTTACATAGACAGCTATGTGGTAGTAAAATATTATCAAAATCGGTCCAGCCGTTTTGAAGATCATTATCAAGATTCAGATAATCTTCAATACAATTTTCGATGACAAACTTTTTTAACCTGTTTTTAGGCATAGGTATAGTGCAAATAACGGTGTGAGCATGACAATAGCCCAGTATTTCGACGTTACAAACAGACACTTAAATTTTATTTATTTATATAGAGTATAGATTAAAAAAATGTATGTATTTACTGTGGTAGCTATGAATTTTACCAACTTTTACTTTACTTGTGGCTTTGCTTTGCACTTGTTGAGGAAGCCTGTGTCCAACTGACTTATATTGGCTGAGATGATGATGAAGGCAAAGATTGAAGAAAATATTTAACAGACACCTACGTCACACATTTATTAAATTAAATTTAGTTTTTATTAAATTCGTATGGCGCCCTTGAAAGGTACTAAAAAGGCCGGTAGCCAAACTAAACACCGTTGCCACTTCACATTCACAAGTGTTTTGTTAACAAAACATTAAATATTTGAAGTCGCACTTCAAATCTCATCGTGTGAAGGTGGTCTTCCAATCATATTTTAAGTGATGATTTGTTAAAGTTTAAAAAATCATAGGCTCTACATACATAGGTATTTTCGCCTTGTTTAACATACCTCAGTCTCCGAAAACACATGTCTAAGACCAATGTGTGTTATCAGTGATGACTTATGGCACGGAAACGTGGCCCCTAAATGTAGACCTCATGAGTCATAACCATGCTCAAAGTCGCTCAGCATGCTATGGAGCGGGCTATGCTCGAGATTTCTCTGCGAGATAGAATCCGAAATACGGCAATCCGCGTAAGAACGGGTTTCGTATATTAGATACTAGCAACCCGCCCTCGCTTCGCTTCGGTTATAGGTTATAGTCGTTTTACCCGCGTAGTTCCCGTTCTCGTGGGAATACCGGGATAAAATATAGCCTAGTTTACGCCCTGATATTATAGCTTTCCATTGGTGAAAGAATTTTTGAAATCGGTCCAGCCGTTTTAAAGATTACCCGGAACAAACAGACAGACAGACAGACAAAATTTTTTAATTGCTATTTTAGGCATAGGTGTCGTGCAAATAACCGTGTGAGCATGAAAAAAGCCTATTATTTTGACATTACAAATAGACACTCCAATTTTATTTATTGGTATAGATGTGTAATACTCGCGTAAACATCAGAAATCATAATATAGATAAGATTTTTCAAAGCGTCTTTCTATTCTTTAAAAAAAAGCAATAATTTGTCGAAAAAATTAAGCAATTTTGGTATGAATTGTCTTGATAATTCATTCTTGGTGGCCCTAAAAAATACCAATCCCACGGAGTTTATCGAATAAACATTGCTAATTATAAACTTTTGTTATTATAACACCATTAAAATGATCTTTTTCACACAAAAATATTATACAATGGTACAATCTCCTTTGATACAATAGAACAATAATATTCACTATTGTAATAGACAAAAGACAGTTTTGCCGCCAAAAACTTCTATTGACAAGACATGACATTAGAACAAAATTATATAACGTATCCAAGGAAGTTCATTTAACCTTATATCAATGCAATAAGAGCTATTTTAACATTTTCAGATGGCAAATTTAAATTGTATAAAAAATGTCCCGTGGCGCGAAAGAGTGCAACTAAAAAAGTTAACTTTTGTTTTGCCTTAGTCGTTGATAGGTGGTATTTCTATTAAAATAAAATGATTTATTATTGCCAATTTGTATATGGGTAGATTTTTAATTCTTCCGGTGTGAATAATTAATGTTATAAAAATAAAAAACACTATTAAAAAGTACCATATGGCTGGGAATGGCTTGGAATATGTATAGTATAGGTATGAAAGATAAAAGGGCATGGCGATAAGTTGAGCATACCTACATAGCAAAATTAAAATATTTTTTTAATCTATAAAATATTGCTTATTACATTAATTTATTTTTTATTAAAATGTTATGTCATTATTTATTAAAATGGCTCGACTAAATTGAAACTTGGTCACCATGCTGTGTCGAAACCACTGACGATGGGCTGCCCTCAAGGTTCGGTATTAAGTCCATATCTATGGAATTTAGGTTTTGACGATTTTCTCGAGTTACCTCTACCGAAAAATTGTCTACTGATCGGCTATGCAGACGACGGACTTTTACTTATACAATCGAACACAAGGGATGGTTTAGAGAAATTAGCGGAAACATGCCTCAATGATATATTCGATTGGGGTACACGAAACCGGCTTGCCTTCGCACCACAAAAAACATATCATCTTTTATTAAAAGGACATTTACAATCAGCGCCGCGTATAAAATTCAATAATATGACTGTCAAAAAGAAAGAATCAGTTTGCTATCTCGGCCTAGTCTTAGAAAAAAATTTTTCATTTATTGAACATATTAAAACTGTAGGCGAAAAAGCGAAACGGAATTTCTACGCGCTTACTAGAATATCCACATCTACTTGGGGCCTTCGTTTTAATACACTTAAAACCATATACATGGCCACATATTTGGGGTGTATTTGTTACGCTGCACCTGTATGGGCCGATAGGGCCACCATAGGGGCGGCTCGCCTTAAATTACTACAGAGCCAACGATTGGCCCTAATATTCTTATGTAAAGCCTATAGAACGGTTAGTACCGAGGCCTTACCAGTACTCGCGGGTGTACTTCCGGTTGATTTGGAGATTCAGAGACGAGCGTCAATGTATTACACCACAAAGGAAACTATGAATACAGATTTCCTTCTACCGCGCGACCGAAATAAAATTGCTAGATTGTTTGCACCACAATCCATTGTTTATGAGGAACTTTTAACTGAATGGCAAGAAAGATGGGATTCATCATCGAAAGGTCGTCATCTTTATCTATTTTTTCCATGCATCCGGGAGCGCCTGGAGAAGGTGTGGTTGGAGGTTGACCACTTCGTGGCCCAATTTTTAACTGGCCATGGCAACTTTAAAAGTAAATTATTTTCTTTTAAACTCGTACCATCACCATTATGTCAATGTTCCACATCTGACCACGAGTATGAACAATCAGCACATCACATTCTCTGGGAGTGCGATCTCTGGCGAAACGAGCGTAACCTTATGTTAAACAGTTTGCAAGTCACCTGTGGGGTAGTATACTATACGGACCTTGTAGCAACTCGAGAAAATTTCCGTGCGTTCATGCGTTTCTGCCATACCTACTGTAGCAATCAATCTTAACGCTCACATATAGGCCCCGTTAAGCTCTTCCGTATCCGTGGTGCCGTACTGCTGCGCTATCGTAGCTGTACTCCTGTTTACTTATTGGCTGACTAGTCATTTTGTTTTCCTGTCTCCCGCTTTGCCTGGGAGGGAAGTGGAATCTCTCTTTCCAACTCCTCCTCTTTAATCTTTTCTAATTAAATTTGTTGCGGGTCCCAAGACAATTAAAATCATATCCCGGGACTGCCTGAGGGTCAAACCTCGGTGTCATTTATGGAGACCATTGTGGATCCTGGCTTACAGGAGTTACAATGGTGGGAATGTGTGGTGGGATTAGTTATTACATTAATTTCAGACCATTTACGTCCCACTATTGGACTCGAGCTTCCTCCACTATGGGAGGGAAATTGCATTACTATACCATGCTGGTCAGACGTGTTGGTATAGAATTTTTGTACGCGTTTTGCTGCCCTTGCATAGATATTATCTCCATATTATATCCCTTAGTCATCATTCACGTCACCTAAGGGTAAGAGAAAGGGTGGAGAGTTATATTCTTGGTCCGTCACCACACGGAAATTATTATATTATCCTTAGTTTTTACATGTATTATTACTGTATTATTTAGGTAACACTTGTTAACTAAGGAAGAAATTAATACGAACGTCTTCCGACAGTATGCACTTGACTACTAGTCAATTTGTATGGAACCTTGTTAATAATATATTTTATATAAGACTATGATAGTCTTATATTTATAATCATATCAAGTTTGTATAAGAAATAAAGCTCTTTAAACATAAACATATTATATTATTATGTAATATATACTTCTTTAAATTCTAAAATTACTAATTCTCCAATTCTGTTTGTTCTGTGACAATGTCAAAGAACTAAGAAGTTTTACTTTAACCGCGCGGGAGTATTACCCTGACCTTTACTTTTATTAATTTTTACAGCAATTTTTGCAACGATTTAAGAAATTATGAAGTATTGGTATTAATTTGTTTATAAAATTACAATTTATAGTTAAACAGTTAAGTCAAATGTTAATTACATAACGTAATAAGACTAATAAACGAATTTATGAGCGGCAATACCACTTACCTATATCACTACCACCAGGTGGGCTGTTTGCTCATGTGCTACCATAGACAATAAAAAATTATTTATTATAACAGTTTGATACTATCACTAGTTTATAAAAAGAACAAATTAATTTACTAGATATCATCAAAAACAAAAGACTCTATCAAATATGACAAATTATTGGGTACTTCAAAAAAAGGTTATAAAAGGATTATTTGAAAAATATTATTAAAAAAAACTTGTATCTATATAAAATATGGGGTTAGATACCCCGCTGCGACTACGCAGTTATGATGCTATTTCACCAGATTTAACGCCCAAAACGCCCATGGGTTTTGCATAAATTTTATAATGTCACAAAAAATAATTTTCTTAAACTTATTGGGCGGTCTAGTTAAAATTCTTCGCCAATGGTTATTACGGTATTTAAATGGTAACAGAATGATTAAAAAATATAGAAATGGCTTAATAAGTCGGCTAATAGCATTCCAAAAAGTAATAATTTTTTTTGTATTAATCAAATTGTTTTAAAGGGCACATGAAGTTATAAAATGGCGCTCTTATACGCAATATTCATTTAATATTATAGTGTTTAAGCTATATTGAATAATTTTGATGTAAAATTTTCTAATGTGTCTACCTGTTACAAGATAGTGCTAAAGTGTAAAAATAGGAAAATGGTTTCCATGTGTACTTTCATGTCCTGCTAAAATTCCTATAGAAACCACGTAGGCTAGAGCTATCGACTCTTCGCTTCAAATTTAAAAATAGAAGTAATTCGCTAATGGCAACTAAACAGTATAATACTTTCAGATAACAATGACCAGTCTAATTGTCGAAGAAACAAAAATTCGTATGACAATATCAATTAGTATAATTTATTGAATAGTGTGATTGACATGGCTGGGTTCATGAGAGGTCCATTATCTTCTTTTTAAAGTCAACTAATATTCTGAATTACATGGTAGGTACAATTTCACACCCTAAAACTTTTCCTTACAATTTTATTGAGTGTAAACATTTATTCCCGCAATTACCTTTGAAAGTGCACGGATTTTCAAAGGTATTGATGTCTCAAAACATTAACAGATTATGTTGATGTAGACACAAAAAATCTCCTAGATTTTTTAATGATCTTAATACAGTCCATTCTATACTATTGTTTGTATTTGTAAATAATGACGATGTCAATGTTCAGTTATATTTGAAATACCACGACACATTGACGTTTTATAAATGACATAATTATATAAGAGTAAATAAATAGGTTGGAATTTATATTTATTTGATATGTGCATAAAAGTTATTTGTAATTTACATTGAAAAAGAAATATGACGTTAAACGTTTTATTTGTCATATAAATAAACTCCTATTCTTAAATATCAGTTAAGATAAATAACTATCCAACATCATGAAAATCTTTTAGTTTTAATGTCGTTTCAAAAGGCTCTTTCTTATCTTACCTCATAAGAAGCAAATAAAACGGAAGTCTAAACCACCGGATACAAGCTCATAAACAAAAACGAGCCAATCAAAACAAATTCGAAATTAAACTGATTCATAAGGGTTAAACTACCCCAACACATGTTTATAAAGGGTTAACAATTACATAAATTAATACATCCTTTTTATTTAAAAAGATATGTTTTTATTTTTATTGTATGCGTAAAATCACTTCCTCTATCATTTGAATGTTTTTTCGCGCCATCTGACGCTATTTTTTCTTTCAAGATGGCTGCCACATATGCTGCGTATACTGAAGCACGTGTACAGAACTTATGTTTTTGAACGAAGTGTCTTATTAAGGTACATTTTAATGTAAAAATATGTTAACAAAATTACATAAGTTGTTTTTGGTCTTGAAATTATGTGATGAAGTATTTCGGTGTAGAGTGACTTATATTTTTAGGCCAATGCCACAGAAGGGAAATATTCTTCGACATTATATGCAATAAAATGTAGATTATTCTTTTTATTTTATTTTACGAAAGTGACGATTTTTCATAACGAGTAAGAACGGAGTAAGAATACAATATCATCACTCCCTCTTTGCCCGTAGATACTACTAAGAAATGTACTAAATATTGTTACTACGAGAGAAGAAAAACTTGAACCAAAAAACTGACAAACTCGAGAGTACATGTGTTGAGAAGAAAAAAAAGTGTTCATTTGTTAATAAAAATCTTAGAATAATAACGTATAGAAGGGAGGTCCGCGCACAAAAAGTGAAGCATTTCAATTGGAGCCTAACGGAGGTTACACCGGAACCGTTCCGTAATGTACAAGGTCACTGTACTGCACGTACGTACGCAACTCTTAAAAAATAAATAGATAATTATGACGATTTGTGCATTCAAATGGTGTCACAACACATTTGAAAAACATAAAAAGGTTTTTAACATTACTTTTCAAGTATCTCGACGATTTATGTTAATAAAAACAAAATTTGATTTCATAATTTCTATAGCGGTACGTGTGTAATCGCCTGCGCGCATGTAGTATTTTTAGATTCATGTTTCGATCGTTCGAAGTACCGACACTATCCTTCTATACGTAATTATTCTAAGATCAAAATATTATTTATAATTCATACACTCGTTTCTTTACAATCTCAGGTGCTAAGATTTCAAGTGAATAATATTACTTATTTAATATTTAAAAAGTATTAATTGAAATATTATTTTGGTATATATGCCATGATATTATATTTTAATAACTTTCTCTGAGATTTTTATAACCTGCAACTCCTTCGTACCCATTGAGATATATGTCTATACTAGCAACCTGCCCTCGTTTCGCTTCGGTTTCAGTCGTCTTATCCGCGGCGTAGTTCCCGTGGGAATACCGGGATAAAATATAGCCTATGTTACTCCTTGATATTATAGCTTTCCACTACTGAAAGAATTTTTGAAATCGGTTCGGTTGTTTAAGCGTGAAAGCGTAACAAACAAACAAACATCCTTACTTTCGCATTTATATTATTAGTAAGGATATCTCGATATGTACATATATCTTAATGTTCGTACTCATACTTATAAAAGTATTGAGTATCTATCTTTTAAACAAGAATATATAAGTAGTCTTGTTTAAAAGATAGGGAAAATAAGAGAATCGATTTACAGCGTTTTTTTGCACTGTATTTCTCTACACACACTAAACTTTAATTAGAATGTTTGTACATATAAACCTCCTTCTCTTTCGAATTCTTAGTTCATCATTGCAGGCATATATTTTATTGCGGTATCGAAGCAAATTTTGTGTAAATTTTAATTAAGAGTTCTTCCTTAAAATGAATCAGATCATGGGTCCCGAAAGAAAAGGTTCTGTTAATTTGGTACCTCATGTAGCCCTACGGCAACGGCTTCTTTGTCTTAGCTCACTAAATGAAATTATTTAAGTGGGTAGTTACATAAAAGTGGACATTATAGCCTTAAGTAAATCAGATATTTAAGGACATTCTTTAAGATTTTCGTTGATAGGGTTGCCATAAACTGTATTGGTAATTTTTCTTTATTTAATGGACATACAATGAAATTGTAATTTATTTTCTGAGTGTGTGAAGGAAAGTTAATTTCGTTTTATTGGGTCACCCCTTAGAATAATAACGTATAGAAGATAAGTTCGTGCACAAAAAGTGAAGCATTTCAAGTGGAGCCTAATGGAGCTTACGCCGGAACCGTTCCGTAATGCACAAGGTCACTGTACTGCACACACGTACGCAACTCTTAAAAGATAAATAGATAGTTGTGACGGCTTGTGCATTCAAATAATGTCACAACACATTTGAAAAGCATAAAAAGTATATTAACATTACTTTTAAAAGTATTCCGATGATTTATATTAATAAAAATAAAATTTGATTTCATAATTTGTATAGTGGTGTGCGTGTGTACGTGTGTAATCGCTGGCACGCATGTAGTGTTATTTGCTTCAAAATATTAATGCCTGACGTATGGACACTATCCTTCTATACGTTATTATTTAAAGGGTCACCCATTATATTATGAAATTAATTTAAATAAATAACTTTCTTAATTAATTGTTGTAGTTAAATGTTTTACCCATATTTATATGCTTTTGGACATATGTACTTTTTAAAAACAAATATTAATTTAATATATATTTCATCTGTTACTTGCTTATTTGCTATTGCCACTTTTTACTATGTTATATAGAAATTTACATTCTCACTTTTCATTTCTTTTTTTGCACGAATGAAGTAAAAACGATAGAATATCCACACTTAAGTGTTTTTGGTTAGTTACGTCGCCAATTGCCTGTTGTCAAGGCTACATATTTCGCTGTCTCGAAGGCAGCCAATCTAAGACAAAGCTCGTCTGAGTTGGTCATCGTGGAATATAATATTAGTATTCTATTTCAGGAAAGAATGAAATAGATATTTTGCTGTCATTATATCAAATAGTATTTTGACAGCCCTATTTTAAAGGATTTCCAAAATACTGTCAAGTTAATATATTGAGTTTCTGGACGAATATCATAATTTAACAAAAATGTTTCACTAATTGGACACGAAGTTGATAATTATTTATTATTGCAAAAATTTATATAATATATACCTATTTAACTATAGTTATCTAATTTATTAAGTTTTATGCGATTTAAATTTACATTTTGCAATATCCAAGAAGAATTACAAAAACCAGCGAATAAATGAAATACATAATTGTAAAAATATGGTTTGGTTTTAAAGTGTCATAATTATTAATAAGAACGAGCCTGGTCTCGCCTAACAAGCCCGCTTCCAAAAACACCAATTTGTCCAAATTTTCACACTTCAAATTAGTCATAACCATCAAGGAGGTCGCCACGTCAATGATGATTTGCAACATATTACAGACAGTTCATCACACGGGAACCGAAATACAAACGTATGTTTATCTTGGCACGCGACTTCCGCGCGCGTAAACAATTATCGACATTTAAGAAACCGTAAAAAAATAATTTATTTTGTCCTTTTTATTATAACGTTGGTACTTCACTACTTATTCTTTATTAATTATACAGGAGGTTATAGACTCTTTTAAACCTGATAATCACTGCCGGATTAAGGCAGCGCGAGGCCTGTAGTAAATTCTGTCAGGTTTTCAAGTTTATGGTATTAAATAAAACTTAACTGTTAAGGCATGCAAGATATTTTACGCTCCTATCTAAATTTATATTTTTTTAATTACAGTTAGACTGGTGTTGGAGGGCGAGGCGTCCCCAATTCGCGGGGCCCGTAGTATTTCCTACTCTTGCTATATAGCTAATCCGGCACTGCTGATAATATAATACTCACGGGTAAGATAGAGATTAGTGGATTGGGTTCTTAATCCACAGATAGCGTAGTGTAATCCACAAATTGTTGTTTTGAGTCTGGATGGAAGTTGAGTCCGTTAATTATATATTAGTATATTTTAGTAAGATCCCCGCATTATTTCTATGATACAGGGTGTTGTCTTAAAAAAAAGATGGCAAACGAGCAAACAGCACACCTTATGTTAAATAATACTGCCCCTCATGGACCTTTGCTAAGCCGCTGCCTACCGTGAAGAAAATTAGTGTGAATGCGTACAAGTTTCGGTGATATTAAGGACATTAATAAAACCTATCACACGCAAACACCCTCGGCAAGTTGAGGTGCCGGCTCTCTCGTTCACCGAACGAAGTGCAGTAACAAATTGCTACTCAGATGTATGTTTTCTGCGAGAGTATGGTACCACCGCGGACGGAGGGGCCCGCGACTATAGATAGACGACTGAGGACAGTGCTCCTACCACATAAAGAACGAATTTGATGGTAATCTCAAAATGATTATCAGTAGGCATAAAACACCAAAAATAAACCGCATACGATTCGGTGGATTCGTTGCCAAAACTTCAGTTTGTCCAGTAGATGGGGACAATAGGTTTGTTGGCACAAGTGATGACGTCACCGACAATACGCTCAAATACGCGGTCCACTGTTTGCATAATGTTCCCCCTTTGTTCATTAAGGCTCAGCGCTATTTATTAAATTATTTTGTGAAATGATTTCTGATTTTTGATGTTTACGCGAGTATTACACATTATAAGTAACTATTTTTACGGATTTTATCGCGTTTGGTTTTCAATTGCCCGAGGTTTCGAATACTTTTTAGCGTTCATGGTCAAGGGCGGACTAAGGTGTCTCACGTCCAATAATACAGAGAAATAAATCTCTGCGTTTTATCTAATAAGTCATCGTTATTACAGAGTCTTATACCCGCTGCAGAATTAGTTAATTAGTTAAATTTTATGTGTGGTGACGGAATAAGAATATAATTCACCACTCTCTATCTTGCCCGTGGATGTCGTAAAAGACTACTAAGGGATGCAAGAGAAGGAAAATTCGAAATAAAATCCTATACCAAACTATCTGACCAGCATGGTATAATAAGGTCAATTTCCCTCCTATTGTGGAGGAGGCTCGAGCTCTACTATGGGACGTATATGAGCTGAAGTGGTGATGATGATGATGATGATGACCATGCTGGTCAGACCAGTACCCAGGCCCTATATATAGGGCCTATACCAACATGTCTGACCTTCGAGTTTTCCTTCCCTTGCACAGATGTTATATGCATATATATCATATCATATCATAGCATATATATCCTTTAATCGTCTTTTACGACATCCACGGGCAAGATAGGGATTGGTGGATCTAATTCCGTCACCACATGGAGAAGAAGTTACATAGTCATCTTTTTTAAATTAATGAGAGCTGCGCCTTAACTATCTGTTTATATTTTCAGCGGGCGCCGGTACAAATGTTTGACAAGTGATTTAGCGGCTTATTTGTGTCCTGCTATGAATACCAGTCCGCCACATTTTAAATTGAGCCTCGCTTTATCGAGTACACATTATTGTGAGATCTGGTCCAGCCATAACCTTTTGTATTGTATTTTATAAAAATTTAAAAAACCTGTAGGTATATATTTTTTGCCAGCTGTAATTAATTTTGACAAGGCTTATCAGTTTATTATCCGATTTCTTTAGTGGTGGTTGCGTTGCGATCCGGTTTTTTTTGGGCTACTGTTGGCGCACTCCTCGCCCGACTCCGTCCGGGGCGACAGAGGGGCGTAAGCATGCACATCCGTAACCCACCCGTATAGCACGTCACCTTCGTTGTTGGGTCGATCACCGGTGCAGAGTTCCTTGACTGGGAAGGCGTTGCCATCCGGTGGTAGATTATTGAATTAATTTAAAGAGAAAATGCTGCCTCGCTAGCATCTTATCGACTTGCAAAGAAAAGAGATTTTAAGTGAAATCTCTGAATGATGGTTGGTTGAAAATGCGCTACCATTCTTACTATTCTGTGACTACCATAAAAACCTTTAAAAATATTTTATTTGTATATATATATATATATATACACAGCTCATACATATCCCACTGTTGGGCTTGATCCTCCTCTAATAGGAGGGAAATTGACCTACTATACTATGCTGGTCAACCATGTTAATATAGGGTTTCATTCTAAGTCTCTTGTATAGACGTTATATGCATGTTTAATCCCTTAGTCGTCTTTTATGATAGTCACAGACAAGATAAGGGGTGGTGAATTGTATTCTTACTCCGTCACCATACGAAAAAATTTTAAATAGATAACCAATAGTTCACCATCGTGATTTCTGAAGTTTACGCGAGTTTACACATCTATACCAATAAATAAAATTGGAGTGTCTGTTTGTAATGTCAAAATAATAGGCTTTTTTCGTGCTCACACGGTTATTTGCACGACACCTATGCCTAAAATAGCAATTAAAAAATTTTTGTCTGTCTGTCTGTTTGTTCCGGATAATCTTCAAAACGGCTGGACCGATTTCAAAAATTCTTTCACCAATGGAAAGCTATAATATCAGGGCGTAAACTAGGCTATATTTTATCCCGGTATTCCCACGGGAACGGGAACTACGCGGGTAAAACGACTATAACCTATAACCGAAGCGAAGCGAGGGCAGGTTGCTAGTTATAAATAAAACTATTTTACGGATTTTATCGCATTTGTGTTTGATTTTTTACTGTCCGACGTTTTAAACACTTTGCAGTATTTATGGTCACGGGTGGACTAAGATGTCTCATGTCCAATAAGTCATCGTTATTACAGATATTTATAATTATCTCCGCGCTTGCCGTGTGGTGACGAAGTAAGAATACAATTCACCGAATACATTCACAGGGATATAATATGCACATAACATCTGTGCAAGAGAAAGAAAACTCAAAATGAAACCCTATAGCAACATGTCTGACCAGCATGGTATAGTAGCTCAAATTCTATTTTCCAATCCCCTTCCATTGTGGAGGAGGCCCGAGCCCAACAGTGGGACGTATGTGGGCTGCGATGACGATGACGATGACCCGCTACAGTTAGTTATTAAATTTGGACTCACATTTTGGTACAATTTTTTGCCAGTACAAGAAGAAAATGATTCTATATGAAAAAATATGCTATTTTACTAACCATAAACAATTGTAAATCTCTGTAATAACGATGGTTGGATATGAGACATCTTAGTCCGCCCGTGACCGAATGCTGTAAAGTGCTCGAATCTTCGGGCAATCATAAACACAACCCGCGATAAAATTCGTAAAATAGTTTTATTTACAACTAGCCAAACTGGCGAACTTCCTACCGCCATTTTTTTTTTCAATTTCAATTTCAAATCATTTATTATGTATAAACCCCGCGGGGGCACTTACATATTGTCATTTTTTTTACAATTTTCTTAAAGTTATAATTGGAAAGGATCGGAACGCGACCGCACTGAGAAGATCCGGCAAGAAACTCAGCGGGATTGTCTATTTTTATTTATTTTTTTAAATTTCTTTTAAATAAAATTACATCTTACAACATGCTTATTAATAGTTCCAGTGTAATACCATTCGAAATATTATATAATATAGTTCACAAATATAATAATAAGCACAAATGTAATAAAAAAATTATGGTTGGACCAGATCCCGCAAGCGGCACCCGATCACGAGTTAACTACTAGAGCAGCCATCACTCCCCTCAACCATAATGGAGGGAAGGGAGTGACCCGCTCCTCATAGCTACCGCTAGCAGACCCTTCAGTGAGCAAAAAATCGTTTGGCAAAACACGCTACACTTTACAATTATAGTAGCAACAATAAAATAATAATAATAATAAACATGTGCGTAATTTCTATAATTGTAATAATGAGGAAATTCCTGTATGAGGAGCTGCTCTTTTCGTAAATATATTCTCTAAATTACCGTAAATCTAGTCTCAGATTAGCCGCGCACGGTTTTTTTATTCGGCGCCATTTAACTGTCATTTGCTTTTTACATGCCAGATGCGTTTTTGTTATACCATGTTTTATAGCGAGTTATATTTTCTTTACTTCTTCGAGGCCTTTTACTTGGACATTGGCGAAATTGCTCCTACAGTGCAGCAGAAGCCAAAAAGGTAGAAAAAAAAGAAAATATATTCTCTTTGACGTTTTATGTCATGTCACACGAAAACTCAGTTTAACGGGATAAAAATATCCTATGTCCGTGGCCTGATTCTAAGCTACCGCCCCATAAATTTTCAGCTAAATCGGTACAGCCGTTCTTGAGTTATAAATAGTGTAACTAAAACGACTTTCTTTTATATATACAGGTGTAAAATTTCATCATTTACTTATATAACAAGCATATCTTTGCATAATACTCTAAAACTAATAATATGAAGACCCCAAAGCCAATCATTCAATATTGTTACATTTCGACAGCTGATACCCATCATCATTCCCTGTTCGCGTGACCAGATCACGCATGCACCAATTAGTGTAATGAGCCAATTACATTTTAGACTTATTGCCCGGCTATTTTAAAACAAAAACGCTAATGCTTCATAGAATTCCGATTGATATAAAAATGTTCCTTGTGATAATGGAGTTGCCCGTGGATGTCGTAAAAGACAACTAAGGGATGTTAGAGTAAGTAAAGTAAGTTATTATGTTAGAGTAAGTTACTTGAAATTAAATCCTATATATATCTGACGGCTCATCATCATCATCATTTCAGCCCATAAGACCCACTGTTGGGCTCCGGCTTACCCCACTATGGGAGGGAAATTGACCTACTATACCACGATGGTCAGACGTGTTGGCATTTTTTTTGAGGGTTTCATTTAGAGTTTTCCATCTTTCACATAGATGTTATTGTTGTATGCATATTTTTTTTTTTTTTTTTATAAAGATAACAGCATACAGTTCTTGTATCCCGTTTGGACTTTACAAACACATTTAAAATAACGGACACAAATCGCACCTAGCCTGGGTACAAGAATTTTTGGATAGCACAAAGTTTTGTATTGCGTGGGAATCGAACCCAAGACACTGGCACGGTAGGTCGGTATCTTAACCACTGCGGTATCTGTGTAGCCAAAGTCGTCTAGTCCTAGCCCCTAGCCCTTAGTTGACTTTTACAGCAGCCACGGGCAAAATCATCCGCATCGTCCTCATTTCAGCTCATATACCTACGTCCCACTGTTGGATTCCAGCCTCCTCCACAATAGGAGGGAAATTGACCTTATTATACCATACTGGTCAGACGGGTTGATATAGGGTTTTATTTCGAGTTTCCCTTCTCTTGCATAGATGTTATATGCGTATGATATCCCTTAGTCGTCTTTTACTACATCCACGGGCAAGATAGGGAGTGGTGAATTGTATTCTTAGTATTTACACATTTATGAGAATTCTCGCCATATTTCATGATCATCGTACTTAATGATTACTGTATAACTAAAAAGCTATAAGCTTAGAATCCTCAGTCATATTTCATTATGTACAGTTATTGGCCACGCAAGGGTGTGTCAATATTAATTCCGGCTCATTGGCCACGAGTGGGGACTCATCCCTTACAATTACCTATAAATTATACTTCGCTAATGCGTTTTTCACTAGTCAGCACGAATGTGGTAAGTAAAAATATATAAAAAATAGATATATTATTTTAAACGGTTTTAAAAATAGCAGAAGAGATTGATTGTCCGACGTTTCGAATACTTTACAGCGTTCATAGTCACAGGCAGACTGCCAGTCAGTCCGCCCGTGCTCCAAGCTTCGGGCAATCAAATACAAACACGATAAAAGCCGTAAATACTTTTATTTACAATGCAATTATAATTTTTGATAATAATTTTTTTACAATTAATTACAATACTCCCGTAAACATCAAAAATCATAAGAAAATTCCAAAGAAAACCATTGACATAGGTCAACACGTTCGCTCCTATTATGGAGGAGGCCCGAGCCCAACAGTGGGACGTATATGGGCTGAGATGGTGATGATTACTTCATAACTTTCTTTTTCAGATGAACCGACTCTGAAGATTCTTTTTTTATTTGAAAGCCTGAGCTTTCAATGTAGTCCCATTTAAAGTTGATCAAGATTTGATCGATAGTTTTGGAATTATCGTCAATAATAATTATTTGGTTCAATGGATTGTTTTGAAATTATTTTATTTTCATAAAATTGTATATTATCGAATTTACTACTTTATACAAAATTGCTCAGTAAGCATTGTAGAATGGTTGTTATTTCTGAGTTTGGGTACTTTTTGTTTTTAAAGAAAATACCCTGCACCAAAGAAATTATCCTTGATTTGAGGAGGAATTTAGAAACATATAATTAATGGACACAAATTATCCCCAGACTCGGAACAATAATTTGTATGTGTCTACAAATTGTTCTCAAGAGTCATTACGAACCGACTCGCGTGCAAGTTTGACGACTTCCAGCCGCCCGAACAAGCCGGCTTCTGAAGAGGTTATAGTACCATAGACCACATCCACACGCTACGCCAGATTATACAGAAGACCGAGTAGTATAATCGGCCTCTGTGTCCAGCGTTTGTAGACTATGAGAAATCCTGATTTTGTCGAAACTTGGGCAGTGCTGCAGTCCCTTCAGCGGTGCCAAATTGACTATCGATACATCGAAGTGCTGAAGTGTTTGTATAGAAACGCCACTATATCAGTCCGCATCCAGAATAAGAGTGCGAAACCGATCCAGTTGCAGAGAGGTGTGAGACAGGGAGACGTCGTCTCTCCGAAACTGTTCACCACTGCGCTGGAAGATGTCTTCAAGCTCTTAGACTGGACCGGACTCGGCATCAACATCAACGGCGAATACATTACTCACCTTCGATTTGTTGACGACATCGTAGTCATGGCAAAATCCATGGAGGACCTTGGCACTATGCTCAATGATCTCAGCAGGGTATATCAACTAGTGGGTCTACAAATGAACATGGACAAGACGAAATGTCTAATGCCCATGTCATTCCTACCTGTCCTAGTTGGGAATGCGATTCTCGAAGTTGTGGATCATTATGTTTACCTAGGATATGCAGTCCAGTTAGGTAGATCCAATTTCGAGAAAGAGGTCAGCCGACGAATCCAACTCGGCTGGGCAGCCTTCGGAAAACTTAAGAGGATCTACTCGTCCAATATTCTGCAGTGTTTGAAAACAAAGGTTTATAACCAGTGTGTGTTACCAGCGATGACTTACGGCACTGAAACGTGCTCTCTAAATCTCTAAAAGGTATTTCTCTACGTGATAAAATCCGAAACACGGAAATTCGTAGAAGAACGGGTGTAACCGACATAGCCCGCAGAATTAGCACATTTCGGCAATGGGCAAGCCACATCGCTCATCGAACCGACAACCGTTGAGGAAGAAAGTTTCTTGAGTGGCGACCACGAATCGGACGGCGCAGCGTAGGACGACAGCGTAGGTGGACTGACGACATTCTCAATATCGCAGGGAACCGTTGGATGCAAGTGGCCCAGGACCGTTCCGAGTGGCATTCTAGTGGGGAGGCCTATGTCCAGCAATGGACGTCTGTTGGCTGATGGATGGATGGATTATTCTGATATGTAAGCTATATTATTATGAAATCTCATCAAAATACATTCTAGTTTTTGCGTGAAAGAGCAACAAACATACTCATATACATACTCACAAACTTTCGCGTTTATAATATTAGTAGGACGTATGACTTGCATATAAGTTGCATTTATTTTACTTTAACTGTACATTCAAATAACACCTCATTAATAACACAACGGAATTCCAACTATAAGAATTAGTTCTAAATAATTAACCTCTTATCGGCGCGTGCACATTCAAACCCTCTTCAATGAAAAAAATATAATAAAAAAAAAACAACTGGTCGTATTCAAATTAACAAAACATTACTGTGTATTCCTGTTACAATTATTTTATTTTTAAAAATACACCTTACATTTCATTTAATCAATCTAAAATAAGCCTTCTCTCCATAATTATGGAGTTGAAAATTCATCAACGAGTATTCAATTTGTAATGATTAGGTTAAATGTTTTTAATATTAATACAGTCAAGGTTGGTTTTCCTTTGGCAATGTTATAGTGACGTCGGTGAGTGTGAGGTAAGTCGATATGAAGAAAAAAGGTGGCACGCGCCCCGACGTACGCGCAACCACGAGGGATCTTCCCTAGCGATCGTGGGGTGAACTAGTGACGGGATAGAATTCGATAATATCGATAAGTGAACGAATTCTGTAAAATTTTAAAACAAACTTTAAATATTTATTCCTTCATACCTTACATATGGATAGCCAAAAAGAAAGCTCTAATGACACAACCATTATCCTTGTGGTGTCGAAATAAAAATACAATGGTCGATCAATACACAATACAATCTTTGTTTTTTTTTGTGGTAATCGTAGAAATAGAATAAGTGAATGTAATTCATATAGAAAATGGCATACTCTATAATAAAATAAAATGGTATGGCAATCTGTTAATCTGTGACCTGTCTGGTGAATTTTATATTAGTAATTTTTTTATTACTGATGGGGGCAAACGAGCATGGTAATATAACTGATACTGTCACTGATGGACGTTTGCAATACCCGAGGCATAACTAGACTATTGAAACCATCAACACACAAATGTGGTTAAAATCGTGAAAACGGTTTTCATTTCTTATGTATAAAATTAGTGTTCAAATATGATTTAATATTTGGGTATATTCTTTATTGTCTTTAATATTAAAAAAAAAAATACATTCGCTATTTTATATATGTATTTATATTAGAGGTAATAGAGAAACACAAGTATATACACACATGCACATATTAGGCAAGTTTTGATCATTATTTATAAAATGTATTTACCAGGTGTTGGCAGAATACCAGTGCTATTTCTTTAAGGAGAAATAACACGAGCTGAGTCAATAGCCGTTTTTGTTCCTCTTGAAAACTAATTAATATATATTTTTTGATTATAAATTAATTTTTGTAGTTGTGTTTATGTTTTAATAGATTGAACGAGAAGAGAAAATATGTCTTTCTTTCTTTCTAGAGAAAGGAAAAACATACGAACCTGTCTGATCAGCGTGGTGTATGTAGTAGGTCAAGATCCTTTTGATTATGAAGGAAGCTTGAAGCCTGTAATGGGGCGTATGTTATCGGTAAACCTTTACGTGAAATGTAAGTATATAAAATATTATTTAAAGTATCGATAAGTAAGATATCGATAGATTATAATAAGTGTAACGTCACTAGCGCTCGTGTCACAGTGCGGCGCACGCGCAGGTGATGTTCCGCTCTATACGTTGCACACTCCCGATGTCCACTGCCCACTCCCACACCTGGGCAGATTAGGATTTGTGATATCAACTTTACCTGCAATTTATTCAACGACCCTTTTTTAAGTGAAAGTAAATTCTTTGTTCCTCAAAGATAACCGTTTTAAGTTTTCAATGAAATATTAATTAGCAAAATATTTCCTTATGATTACCATAGTCCGTGTGGTGACGGAGTAGGAATACAATTCACCCCTTCACTCCCTATCTTGCCCGCGGTTGTCGTAAAAAACGACTAAGGGTTTTATTATGCATATAATATCGATACAAGAGAAGGAAAACTTGAAACAAAACCCTGTACTAACACGTCTGATCAGCGTGGTATAGTAGGTCAATTTCCCTCCTATTGTGGAGAAGGATCAAGCCCAACAGTGGGATGTATATGAGCTAAAATGATGATGACGGTGCAATATATACTCTTCTACCATCGTACATATTACTAAGGTTTTAACAATAGTTTTATTGACCGGCGCCTGACGTCAACCCTCCTTGGTAATGTTATTGTTAAACGGACATCAGAAAGAGTTGGCCCAGGTCAAGCTTTTAATTGCCAGGTTGGCCACGGAACTTGGTGCTGGTGGTCGGCCTCATGGCGAAGGGAGAGAAATACATATTGTTTTCTTTTTTTGGCGATGGTGGCAAACGAGCAAGCAGCACACCTGTGTGCCTACTCTGGAAATCTATTCTAATTTCGAATCCGATTCAATTTCAATCTCACCAAACTTATATTTGGTACTCTTGAACAAAATCGAGAATGAATTCTTCGCTTTCGCCGTTGTTAATTTCATCAAATGTGCCGTATTTTCTTACTTTAAATTAATAACGTTATCGAACTCGATCACCACAAAGACGCTTTCTTGAAATTGTGTAACATTAACGATTTTAAATTACGTCAAAATCACGTCGGGAGTAGCAAATATTTGACTTAATTGACGAGAGTCGAATTCATTTAGTTTAGAAACGTTCCACCGAATTTGATTCCAATCGTGCGCTAGTGTCGCTTTCAACAGTACCAAATTTGCTCAAATTCGAGCTGCGATTGGACTTAGGATTGGAATCGAAACTCAAGAGTAGGCACACTGATGGTAAGTGATATTGCCGCACATTGACCTTTGCAATACAAGGGGCACAGCCAGGCCATTACCTACCGTGAAGAAAATACTCTTCTTAAACTTCGTTTAAAGAAGAATATGTCATAGCGCTCGGGAAACACAGCAGCAGGTAGTTCTTTCCAGAGCCTGCACGTACGTGGGAGAAATGATCGCTGGAAACGTACGAGACCATAACGTTTCCTGATGAAATGGTTGAACCCTGTTGCGGTGTCAATGATAAAACGGTGACAGTGGTATCAAGTCAAACAGTTCCTAAGGGCACTCCACATGAAAGAGGTGATAGAGAGAAATGCGGTGCGTTTTGGGCCATGCGCTGCCTTTTCGTCACCCTGGGCGCAGAGGACGGCGTGTGCACTAACCATAGCCCACACCAAAAGAAAGGTCAAGCTCTTAATCGTCATTCAGTATCATCATCTTAGCTCATGTACTTCCCACTGCTGGGCTCGAGCCTACTACATAATCGAAGAGAAATTGATCTACTATACCACGCTGTCAGACTCATTGCTATAGGATTTTAATACGCTTTTATTAGCTTCAGTCAGACGTATGTATGTTAGTATGTAACGGAATCTTTGAACATAAAATCATGTTCATCAAGGGGGTCAAAAGACCCCCTTCAAAATGTTGGATTAACTCAAAATTTAGCATACTTATTAAGGACCGATGACAATTCAATATTTTAAACAGTTTGACCCGTTATCCTTACTAGGATAATCAGGATTAGCGATTTTTTGTTTTCCTGAGACCCGGAGTGTCTGCGTCAAGACCAATACCATAAACTGCCATTAAAAATACGATTTTATAGAAAATTCAACTAAAAAATGAAAAATAAATAATAGTTCAAAAAAACTAAAAAAATACGCTTTTATAGAAAATCCAACTAAAAAATAGAAAATAAATTTTTAAAAATTTGAATTAAGAATAGTGTACCTATATACAAAAAAAAAATTTCACCCCACGCTTTTTTTACAATAAATATTTTAAAAAATATTTATTTATTTCATGGTTTTTTTCTCTTACATAGATATTATCATCACCATCTCAGCCCATATACGTCCCACTGTTGGGCTCGGGCCTCCTCCATAATGGAAGGGTAATTGACCTGCTATACCACACTGATCACACGTGTTGGTATGGGGTTTTATTTCGAGTTTTCCTTCTCTCGCATAGATGTTACATGCGTTTTATATCCCTTAGTCGTCTCGTATGATCACCTACAGGTAAGATAGGAAGGTGATGAATTACTCTGTCACCACACGGAAGACATTATCAACATAGGTATATATCTTAGTGATAATTTACAACATCCATAGAAGGATGCAAAAAAATGGCGTATTGTATTCTTACTCTGTCAGCACACGCAAAATATATACATAAAATTGGAATTATTTTGGGGATTGGTCTGTCAGCACTGTGAGGTCCAGATTTGTGGCATCACCATTATGCGGGTCGCTAACTCGTTTGCGGCTAACACTTTAAAAAGTTAGTAATTTAGAAACAATTTAAAAAAGTATTTGCCCAAAATTATTGCATCTTTAGCCGCTAATTTCACCATTAAATAAACGCATTTTCAAATAAACCATAATTTTCTCTCTAATTTTTGGGGTTTCGCATTCAAAGGCTGTTAAACTAAGTCTTATTACTAAGCTTTCGTTGTTCGTTTGTCTGGTTGTTCATATGTTTGTATTTATCTCGTCATTTCAGCTGACAAATGTTCCTCTGCCTGGATGTTTAATAAACATATTTAAATAATTAGGTCAAATATGCAAGGACAAGAAAACTCAAAATAAAACCATATACCAACCTGTTTGACCAGCATGGTATATTAAGGTTAATGTCCCTCTTATTGTGGAGGAGGCTTCAGCCCAGCAAGAGGGCGAATATGAGCTGAGATGATGAGTTTAATACATTGTTGATAGTGGTGACTTAATTTACCTTTTATATATCACTTATAGTCCATTATACAGAGTGTATCAGGTTATGGGGCAACTGTTCGAGTATCTTGTAGTTTAACGGTCATAAAGCGTAATTAGAATGTGTATTACACAAAAAGCAATATAACATAAAAGTTATAGTGATTTTAAAAATGTGTGTCTAAGAGTCTATGCCTTAAATGTTACGTATTATGTAGCCAAGTACAGACAGAATACATGTAGGCATGTAAAGTTTCGACAGTATTAATAGGTATTAATTGCGCGATCGCTTCAATGGTAACGTAACAAGGCGACTCGTCAACGGTTATCGACCGATCAGCTGATTTAAAGCGAAGTTTGCCTTGCTTATGCGAACGTAATCATTAATTTCTTTAAATTCTATTTTTTTTAACGTTATACGAATTTATCTATACCAATAAATAAAATTGGAGTGTCTGTAATGTCAAAATAATAGGCTTTTTTATACTCACACGGTTATTTGCACGACACCTATGCCTAAAATAGCAATTTATAACCTATAACCGAAGCGAAGCGAGGGCGGATTGCTAGTACATACATAAGATTTAACGAAGTACGAATATGTTGCAGATTAAGTATCACTGACATTATACATTTCAATCAAATACACACGAAAAAGCGATGACAAAATTGAAAACTTTACATGTCTCTAATTCGTTAACGAATCGATTTTTTCCTTCAAATTTTTTCATGGGTTCCTACCACCATTGCCTAACTCCCGTTTGACCAGTTGCCCCATAACCTGATACACCCTATATATAACAAACGTCTTTATCGTCATGATGTCCAGTGTTGGCAAAAGGCCTTTTCAAAATGTAATATTAATAATCGTATTTGTTATAAATGGATAAATAAATGTATAGATCAGTTTTAAAGCGCGAACATCTCGCCCTTGACCGGTTTTTTTCGTATTCTGTTTAGCGAATGACCGAAGTTAATAGCGAGTGCCTTATTATTGGTATCCAATTGACTGAACAGTTTATTTAAAAAGGGATTTACTCTTAAAAGTTCATCCAAAGGATCTAATTTGGGTGATTATGAGAGTTTAACGGAAATTTACAATGCCTACTAGTAATTGTAGTACGGTAAAGGTATTGAACTGAATGAGGTATTGAACGAATGATATTCTGATGCTAGTTTATAAATTATCTCTGCATTTTTAGTTATCTGTATACTTACGTATATTGTGTTAATATCATTCGCTTTGATGATAAAAGCAAAAATAGTACCTATCTCTTTTTCTTATTTTCTGTGTGGTGGCGGAGTAAGAATACAACTCACCATCTCATGCCCGTGGGTGTCGTAAAAGACGATTAAGGCATATAATATGCAGATGACATCGATGAAAGGGAAGAAAAACTAGAAATGAAATCCTATGTCAACATGGAGAAGGTCTAACCCAATACGGGGACGTATGTATATTGGCTGAGATGATAAAATCCGTAATTTTAAGAGTATCTAAAGAAATCTGTCTTGTCATGAATGCTAATGAAAATGACCTTCAAATATACTGGCATGTGGTCTAATCCAAGAATATCCTTGTTTTTGAGTTGTGGAATTCGGATAGCATTAATTTGCCGGCAAATTACATTAGAAAACCAAGCCTAAGATCACAATGTTTTAAAAACTTATATTTAATATCTTATAATATTTTATGCAAGGTTATGTGGAAGAAATGCTGAGTTGTAGTGAATATAACTGTGTTTATTTATACTTTTGTTTTCTACCAAAATGCCCAAATGTGAACAGTGTGGTCACTGTTCAACGCGACGATTTGACTTTCTGACAGTGAATTAAGTAAAAAAGAATAATAATTTATAAAAAAGTACTTTTTATAAATTTCTTAGCAACTATGCCCTACAATTACTAAAAAAATCATTTGGTAATATTATATCTATCATCATAAACTCGGCTGATATTCGTCCCACTACCGGACTCGAGTCTCCTCCACGATAGAAAAGAAATCGACCGTATACCATGCGAGATAGACAGTTTGAAATAGGCGATTATTTCGAGGTTTTGTGATGTGAAACTGATCGTTGGCGTGGCGTTAACGCCAAGCTTGGGTATGTACATCTGTGTAACGAAATCATAACCTGTTTTAGAATTTTGTTCAACGCCATCTAGTGAGCTCAAAATAAATTACTAACCTAAACACATAACCTATATTGTATACTAAGGAAAATAAATGTTTATAGAATAAAGTAAATATTTTCTGAAAAAAAATCTTAATATTTTACTAATACTTATGCATATATACTTGTACAAGATATGTAATTTCTATGTTTCACATCTGCCAGGCATCTTGGCGACGGCTCCAGTTTTTTCTCTTGTATAAATATTATATGCATATTAAATTAGTCGTTTTTTGCGACGTCCATTGGCAAGATAGGGAATGGTGAATTGTATTTTTTTTATGTCATCACACAACATTTTTTATCGGTGTCTTAAAACAACAGAATATAGAGTCACTATTTAATTTGAGAATCCTCGGACACAATATATATTAACAAGGAAACAGAGTACGAACAAGAGAGCCTTTCATTGAGAAAATAACGGATTGTTCAGAAATTTTACGCATAAAGAAAGTATTTTTTGTGGTTTAACAAATGGTTGTTTTATTTTCTTTTGACCAGGAGAAATGTGGTTTTTTGAATGAATAGGAATGAGAAAATATCGGTTATTTTCATTGCAGATGTTACCGTTAATATTATAATAGTGGGACCGACATTTTTAATGATTAAACACTAACGGTATTAAACCTGTACATATTTATTATTAAACCTGTATTATATATAAATCTGTATATAACCGTGGTTCGGATGGTGGTGACGGGGTAAGAACTATTCACCACTCCCTATCTTACCCGTGGATGTCGTAAAAGACGACTATGGGATATAATATGCGCACAACATCTGTGCAAGAGAAGGAAAACTCGAAATGAAACCCTATACCAATATGTCTGACCCGCATGGTATAGTAGCCCTCCTATTATGGATGAGGCCCGAGCCCAACAGTGGATCTTATGTGGGCTGCGATGATGATGAAGTTGATATTTTGGGTTCCCTCCACATTTTGAATAAAAAAAAGGAAAAAAAATATAGAGGTAACTTGGTAATTAATTTTTCATAAAACTTAGGTAACAATAGGCCTTTCTTATGGGGAAATTATACCATAGGCTTGCAGGTGATAATGGTAACAAGTTTCTCAAAATATGTATAAGCATTTTTACTGAGATTGTTCAGGCGGTTTTCACAACTGTCTCTAGATATTAAAAGCTTTTTTTTGGGGGTGGGTCGCGGTCGGCGCGCTCCTCGCACCACTCCGTCCGGGGCGACAGAGGGGCATAAGCACGCACACCCGCAAGCCACCCACGATGCACATCGCCTTTGTCGTTGAGCCTACCACCGGATCAGGGTTACTTGTCATCAGTGGTCGGCCCGACGGAATATCCCCTATTTGGGGTACCCTCCCATCGACCGACGTCCCCGCCTTGGGGAGGACGTCGGTCTTTCCTCACGCGGTCGGTCTTTCGGCGGGTGACGGACTAATTCCCCGGTCACGTCACCCGCGGCCTCGGCTAGGGCGGCATGAGGCGCAAGTACTCGTGCCTACGCCTTTTAAATATGTAGAAAAGAAAAAGGAGAATATACAAGAAGAATAAAGAGACAGTATATTTTTACAGATTTTCAATGTTCATGGTCTTGGCAGACCATGTCGGTCCATGACCATGAACTTGAAGCGAAATTCGAAACGTCAGCCAATCAAAATCAAATAGTAACACGATAAAATTCGTACAAAAGGTTTTATTTTTAAAATAAAGTATACATTACGTACACTTTATCCGGACCGGGGATTTAGTCCGGGCACCCGCGGGGAGGTTAGCCTCGCGACGAATCCCAGTAAGGGACGTCGACGGGAGAGGGTACTCCCTCAGGGTATTCCGTCGGGTCGACCACTGAAGTCGAGGACCTCTGCACCGATGATCGACCCAACGACGAAGGCGACATGCTATACGGGTGGGTTACGGGTGTGCGTGCTTACGCCCCTCTGTCGCCCCGGACGGAGTGGTGCGAGTAGTGCGCCGACCTTAACCCACCCCTCAAAAAAAAACGTACACCTTAATACTTTTCCGAGTGGTGATGGAGTAAGAATACAATTCATCACCCCTTACCGTACCTTATGAATGTAGTAAAAAACGACAAAGGGATATATTGATTTCTGATGTTTATGCTAGTATTGCACATCCTTACTCCAACGAGTGGTAGAACCACACTGTCGACAGTTATCTGTCTACAGCCGCGGGCCGGTCCGTCCGGGGTAGTACCACACTCTAGCAGAAAATCGACGTCTGAATAGTAGCAATTTGTTAATGCGCTTCGTTCGGTGAGCGAGAGAGCCGGAAGCCCAACTTTCTGAGGGTGATTGCGTGTAGAGGGTTTTGGTGGTGCCCTTGGTATGACCGAGCCTCAATGCACGCATTCACACTCCCTTCGCTTTCTTCGCGGTAGGCAACGGCCTTGTAAAGGTCCATGAGCGGCAGCAACACTTACCATCAGGTGTACTGTTTGCTTGTTTGCAATAAAAAAAAAACTAATATTATAAATGCGAAAGTAAGTTTGTTTGTTACGCTTTCACGCTTAAACTACTGATCCGATTTCAAAAATTATTTTACCAATGGAAAGCTGTCAGGGAGTAACATAAGCTATATTTGATCCCAGTATTCCCACAGGAACGGGAACTACGCGGGTAAGGCCACTGAAACCGAAGTGAGAGCGGGTTGCTAGTTGTAAATAAAACTACCCTATCACCATGAACGTGGCAAAGTGTTCGAAACGTCGGGCAATCAAAAATCAAATACAAACGCGATAAAATCCGTAGTTTTATTTACAAGGGACATAATATGTTGATAATATTTATTCAAAAGAAGTAAATTTTTTTTTTTTTTGTGTGACTTAGTTGTTAGCCTCAGATGGCTGTGACAACTTTACCCGGACTGGTGGGTGAGCGCTGAGGGCTCTCAACCCGTTTAAAGTTAAGCGACCGATCCCGAGGGCACCCCCTGTGGGGTACGGACCTCGGCTCGGGCGGTCGCTCGCAAAGTGGGCACTCCCACGTTTATGATTTTAACGCGACACATCTTCCTTCCCCGTCGGCGGGGGCGGTAACGTGGATATTTATTACTATTTGTCAAGGCCTCGCGGGCTGTGTATGCCTCAGTCTGGGCGAGAGTAATACTGTCGTCGGGTTTGTCGAGTATTAGTCGCGGTTGTTTGATCGCGGACATTTTAGAAGGGATGCAAGAAGCCGCCCTTACCACTAATGGGTTCGGGTGTGTCGCGGCAGAGTCGAAGTAGCGGCGGGAACACTGTTTCATGAATTGCCTGATGGTCGGCAAGCCAAGATCTATGTGAAGATCCACATTGCGCATGTACCACGGTGCTCCCGTCGCTCGGCGCATGAACCTATTCTGTAATGTTTGTAGCCGATGTAGCCAAACTCGAAATACAATCGTATACCAAAGTATCTGACCAAGCATAGTACAGTAGGTCAGTAAATGTTAGTAGCAGACAGCCGGCGCCTTGGGCGGGATGAAAGCTTGTCGCGTGCTTAGCGATACTTAGCGATATAGATTCTAAAAATACAGAGACTATTTTTCTAATAAAGATATAAGTTTTATTCTAATCTTATATCTTTAAACTAGCAGTATATATTTAATTTTTTTTTTCAGAATCTCGTCAATGGCTCCAACGATTTTCATGAAATTTGGCATACTAGAGGTTTCGGGACCAAAAATCGATCTAGCTAGGTTTTATTTATAGAAAATGTTGTTTTGTCAGTGATTTTAGCTAATCAACACAATGACATAAAATCTAAATAGAATAGGAATTTAAATTTAGTCGTCGCCGTCAAGAGTGACAATAGCTCAGTTGGGAAGTTGTCCAGTCGCATTCAAACAGCGTGAGATCGAATCTTGGTGTTATTGTTATTCTGTTTTTGTAATTTTTTGATATTTTTTCATTGTTTCATCATTTTTATTTTTTACTAGCAACCCGCCCTCGCTTCGCTTCGGTTTTAGTCGTTTTCCCCGTGTCTTGAGAATACCGAGATAAAATATAGCCTTGAGAATACCGATATAAAATATAGCCTAGTTTACGCCCTGATATTATAGCTTTCCATGGGTGAAAGAATTTTTGAAATCGGTCCAACCGTTTTACCCGGAACAAACAGACAGACGGACAGACAGACAGAGAGACAAAAATTTTTTAATCCCTATTTTAGGCATAGGTGTCATGCAAATAACCGTGTGAGCATGAAAAAAGCCTATTATTTTGATATTACAAACAGACACTCCAATTTTATTTATTGGTATAGATAGATTAATATCTAAATAAGTTCATCAAAAATACAATTTACGAAAGAAAAAATTATACCGAGCAAAGCTCGGTCAACAAGTTATTATAATACTTAATTACCGTGCGGTGACGGAGTTAGAATACAGTTCACCATTTCCTATCTTTCCCATGGATGGAGTAAAAGTCGATTATATATGATGTGTGGATAATAATAGATATTAAGAACGATACATAAATATCAAGAGAAGAAAAACTCGAATTAAAACCAAACATACCAATATCTGAACAGCGCGGTATAGTGGGTTAATTCGCCTTCCATCGTGCAGGAAACCCGAGCCCAAACAGTGGATCTTATATGGTTAGTATTAAAAAATATCTACTAGTTATCTTTATCTCCCTATTTGAAGGAAAAGACAATTATGCGAGCGAAACCGCAGTATCTTGTTAGTTCTATAATTATTTTTCATCATCATCATCTCGACTCTTATACGTCCCATAGCTGAGCACGAGCCGCCTCCATAATTGGAGGGAAAATGACCTACCTACTATGGCACGATAGCCGAATGTGTTGGTTTTAATTCCTCGCAACGGAAATCGGCGTCCGGCAGGGGACGTAGATGGGAGAGGTACTCCCTCGGGGTTTTCCGTCGGGTCGACCATTGAAGTCAAGAAACTCTGCACCGGTGGTCGGCTCAACGACGAAGGTTACGTGCTATATGGGTGGGCTACAGGTGTGCGTGCTTACGCTCCTCTGTCGCCTCGGACGAAGCCGGGCGACGAGTGCGACGACTGTGGCCCAACCCCAAAAAAGCAAAAAAAAAAATGGTTTTAATTCGATTTTTTTCTGTGAAAAATTTTATTAGTTGGTACTCTGTCATCATATGGAAAAATATTTATTAGTAGTCTCTATCTTAGTCATTTAATCTACATTATAGAAGATATTTTGCTTGAAGCGACAAGCGCTCCCGTTTTGCACAGATGCACAGTCCGTGTAGCCGTGCAAAGACCACCCACTATCTAATCAAATTATAATGATAATAATAATACATGATGCTATTCTTTCTAATTCAAATATACACAACTTTTGTCCTACGGGTTTTATTGTATTTTTATTAAAATTTAAATTTATACAGAGTGCATCAGGTTATGGAGCAACTGATCAAACAGAAGTTAGGCAATGGTGGTAGGAACCCATGAAAATTTTTTTAAGAAAAATATCGATAAGTTAATAAGTTAGAGACATGTAAAGTTTTAAATTTTGTCATCGCTTTTTCGTGTGAACATGATTGAAATGTATTAAGTCAGTGATACTTATCTGCAACATATTAGTACCTTGTTAAATGTCAATTAGAAATTGAATTAATCAATGATTATGTTTGCATAAGCAAGACAAACTTCGCTTTAAATTTTGCCGTTCACGCAACGAAAGCTATCCAAAGGAAAAAAGAACCTCGATTTTGAAACATTCTTCATTGATAGCCTATAAGCCTTCCCCGATAAATGGGCTATCTAACACTGAAAGAATTTTTCAAATCGCACTAGTGGTTCCTGAGATTAGCGCGTTCAAACAAACTCTTTAGCTTTATATATTAGTATAGAAGTATTGTGCTGTGTGGTAGCGGCTTCGAATACTACCAGCCCTTGCTTTGCTCGTGGGTGTCGTAAAAGACGACTAAGAGCCCTAGATTGACCCGGACCAACTCCATCTGGTACCATTTGGGTCAACGATTACATTCCCAAGGAGGGTTGACGTCGGGCAGGCGGCTGGTCATAAAAGTCATTGCCGAAACTTTTTGCAATATGTCAAAACAGATGACATATTGCGTCGACCCCAAGTAATTGGGATAAGAGCAAGATGATGATGATGATTAGTATAGAAGTATAAATGAGTTTGCTGAACAGACAAACATAGTTTTTGTTTATGTGTATTATAGTCCGTGTTAGAACATGCTACGGCTTCATTCGACCTAATATCGAATAAAAATTCAATAACGCCCATTAGGAGCCCTAACAAACACAATTTTACAAATTACATCCCAATCTAAATAATGCATGCGATAATTTTTAGGCCTGATGGAGATTTTCATATTTTACAATGAAAATAATAATGTAAATAAAACTATTTTACGGATTTTGATTTACTTTTGATTGCTCGACGTTTCACTTTACAGCGTTCATGGTCACGGGCGGACTAAGATGAGCTGTTTTACACTTTCCCCTAAATAATTTTGGTTACATGATGCGAAAAACTGTATCGACGAATTGCAATGTTTGTAATATCCTTGAAGACATTCACCATATCATTATGGAATGTGCCCGAAGCGAAGCACAATCTCTAGATCTTAATTTTAACACATTTAACGTCTGTAAATACTTTAGCATATTGTCGGCTCCTTTATCCGACGAAGCCAAGTAAATTTATAATATGTTTAATTTAGTTATTAAGAATAGATAGTTATAATACCTATGTACTTTCCAATGGGGGCGGCATTATCTATTCAGATAAAGCCCTCTATTTACGAAAATAAAGATAAAAAAAAAAGAAGTTTTACGTCCAATAAGTCATCTTTATTACAGAGATTTGTTTGTATCTACTCGCTACAGAATAGTGTTGCCCAAAAAAGTCTTGGTCTTGCGAGAAATGCGAGACCGAGACCAAGACCAAGACCGCTTAATTTTTGCAAGACCAAGACCAAGACTGGCCCTGCAAGACTTGAGCAAGACCAAGACTGGGCCTGCAAGAGTCTCGCGGTCTTGCATTTAATGCAAATCACCATTTCAGCTTATATACGGTTGAGCTCGTGTCTTCTACATAACAGGAGGAGAATCGGCCGTGGCCAGAGGGGAATCGCCACGGTGATCGGCCGTGTTGTTACAGGTCATACATGTCAAGTTTTCCTTCTCTTGCACCGATGTTATATATTATAGCCCTTAGTCGTGGGTTCGCAGTCACGGGTAAAATAGGGGGTGATGAATTATATTCTTACTCCGTCACTACACGGCAAGTCAAATCAGTCTTGAGATATCCATCTATTGGCCAATCGATTCCCAATGTTGGTGTTGGCTTTTCAGAATTACTCTTCGGAAAGGCTTAAGGACAAAAATACCGTAATCACGAGAGTGCTCTTGCCCATTATACATATTTATATATCCGTTTATTCATTAGCCCAACGACGTTCACTGTTGGACATAGAAATATGCCTACAATTAATCTATATAAATGTCCATGTAGGGACAGAGTACGATCACCATCAGGCAGTACATGAAGCGTTGCTCCCAGCGCTATTTTGCCTCTGCCACGACTCACCCCAATCCACTAGTGGTTGGGGCGGTAAACTACGTCCCCTCAAAAATATCTGCGGCCCGACGTCCTCGTCATCTTCTTGAAGAAGAAGATGACGCTATTATGATCGCCCAAGAAAGGACCTACACAGCTCGCGCAGCGATAACAGATAAAACGCCGCGGTATCGGCCTCGCCGTCGAGGTCGAAAACCGCGCCGCGTTAAATTCATTAACCTAAACTTGGCCACGCCCACTTTGCTCTCAGCGACGCCCCGAGCCGAGGTCTGTTCCCCACAGGGGGGAGCCCTCGGGCGATGTTCGCTTAACTTACTTACCGGGTTGAGAGCCATCAGCGCTCACCCATTGACCGCGTTAAGCTGTCAAGGTCATCTGCGACCAACAGCTACACACACACAAAAAAAAAGACAGAGTACGAATATAATTCACCACTCTCTCACCCGTGGATGTCGTATCAAATCGGATCAGGCAATGGTGTTAGGTACCCATGAAAAAAAATTGAAATAAAAATATCGATTCGTTAATGAATTGAGAGACATGTAAGTTCTCAATTTTGTCATCGTTTTTTCGTGTAAATTGATTAAAATGTATAAAGGAATGATACTTAATCTACAACATATTCGTATTTTGTTAAATGTTAATTAGAATTTGAATAAATCAATGATTACGTTTGCATAAGCAAGACAAACTTCGCTTTAACATAAATCAGCTGATCGGCCGATGACCGTTGATGAGTCGCCTTTGTACCTACGTAACCATTGAAAGGTTCGCGCAAATCTAATACCTATTTATACTGTCGAAATTTTACATGCTTACATATATCCTGTCTGTACATACCTACATAATGCATAAAATTTAAGGCATAAACTCTTAGACACACATTTTTGTAATCACTATAACTTTTACGTTATATTGTTTTTGTGTAATATACATTCTAATTATGATCTATGACTGTTGAACTACAACATACATGAACAGTTGTCCCATAACCTGATACACCCTGTGTATATAACATATGTGCAAGAGAAGTGAAACTAGAAAGAAAACCCTGTACTAACATGTCTGACCAGCGTGGTATAGTAGATCAATTTTCCTCTTACTGGAAGGAAGCTTAAGCCCAGCAGTGGCACTTTTATGAGCTGTGACGATGACGACGAATATCATACATTTTACAAGTATTAAAACCCTAAAATTTTAAATCAGTTTTATATGTTCTTGAATAAATAGTATATTAAGAGCTACATGGATCCAGCGGCCAAAGTATTTATATAGGCAATAGAGCAACAGGTTTTTTCAAGTATCCAGAGTATCAGTAACTAAACTGGAAATACAATAGATACATACCACTTAACTTGAAGGGGAATATAAACAATCGCATTAATTGTAAAATATCGCATTGATTATAAAATGACATAAAATTTATTGTATCAACTGCCTTGTGTGGTGACGTCTTAAGAAAATAGGGTCGAAAGTCCTGTCATAAGAGTAGTAACGCTGTCTAATGGAACACCAGGGGAATAGAAGAGTAATTTTCTCCAGTGGTAAGTATTGTATTTTGTGGTAGTATTGTATTGTATAATGGATATTTGATTAATTTAGTTGGATTTTTCACTGCCATGATAAATTACTGTTACGTTATTTTAACTGCAAAACTTTGCGAGACTCTTGCTGCAATACCAAGACTCGGGTGCGCAAGACCAAGACCAAGACCAAGACCCGGGTGCGCAAGACCAAGACCAAGACGAAACCAGGTGTGATGTTGCAAGACCAAGACCAAGACCGGTCCAAGTCTCGTCTTGGTCTTGCATTTGGGCAACACTACTACAGAATCAGTTATTAAATGTTGGTTCACATTTTGACGTCATTTCGACACCCCGGATGTGATGAACGCCGTGTGTGCTGCCCATAGGGACACGATATCGAAACGAAAGTATCGATACTGTACTCATGAGTAGTATCGAAGAAAAAGTATCGTACTCAATAAAGTATCGGAACAAAAGTATCGATACTCCATAGTATCGAGTACTGAGGACTTTTCCTAGAATCCAGGTCGTGATGACCTTTTTTTTAGTTTTTTTATGTGTTCGGATTAAAATATGTCGAGCTACGTTTTTGAAGGTTCCTTACGCTTACCTAGATGGCGTTACCATAAGCATGAGCCGTAAGGTCAAATTTAACATGGATACTTTGTACAATTTGTTCGATACGATACCTGCCTAAAAGTACTCATTGAGTAAAAGTATCGAGTACAAAAGTATTGGTATCGAAAGACAAGTACTCGATACTTAAAAGTATCGATACTTTTTTCGTGTGCCTAGCTGACCATAGCCCGCAACGCACAAAATATGAGAATTTGCTGTTTATCTCAAAACGCCATGTTCCTTAAACTTATTATTTCTTAACAATATACCTAATAAATAATATAAAACCTGTATTAAAGCCCTTTGACCGGATATCTTCACGACATACAGACAGGTACGTGCAGGTTTATTTTCAGCGACACCGGAAGCTGTCTCGATGGCGGAGCGGGGCGTAAGCTTCAGACAAATTGCGCCACTTCCGGATAAAAATGGCTACGCTTTTGAAAGTTATTTATTTCGTGGGAAAAATTTAACAGTTTTGAATTTAATGTTTATATTTGTGCGAATTAGGGAATTACTTGGAGGAAATTAATGATTATTTTGAAATCAGAGAAATTGAATAGAATCTCCATCGTTTGCCGATATTGCGTACTTCAAAATAGAAATTTTTTTAGTTTTTCATAGAAAATCTATTGAGTCATTTAGTTTGCATTTGTTTCAAACACTTGTCAGCGTTTAAGGTCACAGGAGGATATCTTGGAAAATTCGCCCGTAGCCATTAAACGCTATAAAGTGCGGAATAATTTTATTCAATATGCGTAATACTAGTAGTCGCCTAAATAACAGTAGCCAGAAAATCTAAACTTTTCTTTTTGAGACCGGCTATTTTTCGGCCTTGAAGCCGTACATAACAACGTATAGACGGCTTGGAGCCTCATAACCAGCTTCCACTACCTACCTCTTCATTTATTGAATGAGACATCCGGTGTGTTACTATTATATTTCAAATTAATTGGTACTATTTTGATGAGGCAGAAGCTTCTTTTGGGTTTATGGCAAACTATCATTTCAGGTTTAATTTCAGGTTATTTCAGGTAAATACAGTCAGAATTTTCGCCTATAAGCTGTGAATAGAATCTAATAAGTTTTTTCAAGTTCTCATATACTTTTTTTACTATTGTTACTTCACCCCTACGGCGCAACCCGTAAAAAATATTAGAGACAATTCTTTAAAAGCCCTTTCCCATTAAAAAGGGTTGAATTTTATATGATTTTAAGTAGTTTTAATTTGTCAACCGTATCAAAATATATATGAACGGCGTAAATATGTTAATTTAATAATAAATATTATTCTAATGGGTTTTCTATCATCGGTATATGAAATATAACCATATTATGTTTTTTAAGAAGCTCCTCACTCCGCGGGAGAGTTTGATTTTTTTTATTTTATAAACTACCTTCGATTAAAATGTCTTTTATTGGATAATAATAGATTAAAATCTATGATTACAATCGTTATAGGTGATAAATATTTTAATAGATTATATAGTGGGATTATAATTGTTTATAAAGTGATCTCTCATGTACTGTTTCGGAGGTTCGATTTCTTCCATTCTCATCATCATTGTCACAGCTTATATATGTCCCACTACTGGGCTGGAGTCACCTCCAGGAGGTTGTGTAATGACACCCTTTGTAACAAGCTATGCATCGTATCCATTTTTAAGCAAGCAAGATTAACTTGCAATAGTTCATCTACATCATGGCTACTTATAATGGCTAAAAAATCTGCAGCTAAATCTAGATGCAAATACAAACCGACTCCTCTAAATTTGGAAAAGTATATTGCCATTAGAAATCACTGCAATAGGATGTGTAGAAATGCACAACGTCAACACATACATAATACTGTGGAAAACGGAGACCCAACTAAAGTTTGGAAATTCTTAAAAACATTGGGAGTGGGCAAATCACAAGAAGACTCTATTCCTACTAATCTTGACATTGATTCACTGAACAAATATTTTTCATCTTCACCTAATTTTAATCGTATCATTAAAGAATCTACCCTACAACATCTTTCTTCTTTTTCTTCTCACACGTATTCATCTTTTGTCATTAATCCATTTACTACTAGTGATGTGAAAAAGAGCATTCTTTCTATTTCTTCGAACGCAGTAGGTCAGGACTGTATAAGTCGAAATATGATTATCCCTATCCTGGATGAAATTTTAGCTATTCTCTGCCATATACTGAACTTCTCTATTTCTTCTACTACATTCCCTTCTTTGTGGAAAGAGTCACAAATTATTCCTTTGCCCAAAAAGACTAAACCTTTATGCTTCGCTGACTATCGTCCAGTATCTATCTTACCTTTCCTTTCCAAATCTCTAGAACGTCTCATACACACTCAACTTAGCTCTTTTCTCTATTCAAACCAACTTCTAAGCCCCTTTCAATCTGGATTTCGACCAGGTCATAGTACTACTTCGGCACTTGTTCACATCACAGACGATCTCAGATCAGGTATGGAAAATGGCCATTTAACCGTTCTATGTCTTTTAGATTTTTCCAATGCATTCAATAATGTTGACTATGACATTTTACTTAGTTTACTACGCTCAATTAACTTATCCTCATCGGCGATTGACTGGTTTCGAAGTTACCTATTTGGCCGCCGGCAACGCATACATTTCAAAGATTCCTTCTCTTCTTGGTGTAATACCTATGCAGGTGTGCCACAGGGTGGAGTTTTATCCCCTCTGCTCTTTACAATATTCATCAATTCGATTGCTAAACATTAGTGTCAGCCTACCACCTTTACGCAGATGATCTTCAAATTTATAGGCAAGCTCCTCACGATAAACTCACGGACGCAATTACAACTATTAATACAGACTTAGCGCAAATAGCCAAATGGAGTAGTAGATATGGACTTACGGTAAATCCTGCGAAGACCCAAGTTATAGTTGTTGGGAGTACCAGGATGCTCTCTAAGGTTACTTGGACTGATATACCTCCAATTATATTTGATGGATCTATTATAACAATTAGTGACAAAGTCAACGATTTAGGCATCTATATTGACAGTACGTATCTTGGAGTCCACAGATACAAGAAGTTAGTCGTAAATTGTACGCATCAGCTAGAGCTTTGCAGAGACTGCGAAATTTTCTTCCAATTGCCACCAAAATCGCGCTTGCAAAAACCCTCCTTCATCCTATTCTCGACTATGCAGATGTCTGCTACCTTGATCTTACAGAGGCACAACTCGATAAATTAGAGCGGCTTCAAAATTTATGTATTCGTTTCATTTATGGACTACGTAAGTATGATCACATTTCTGAGTTTCGGCAAAAGCTTCAGTGGCTTCCAATTCGCCTACGCCGGAATTTTCATACACTTGCGTTGTTGTATAACATTCTATTTAGTCCAACGACTCCTTTTTATCTTAAAGAGCGATTTAATTACCTCCATGATACTCACACAAGATCCTTGAGATCATCGGAGAATCTGAAATTAAAGATACCAACCCACTACACGGATTTCATGGGTAAATTATTTACTGTAAAGGCTACTTTACTATGGAATGCATTGCCCGTAACAATTAGACAAAGCCAAACTTTAGCTGCTTTTAAAAAAAAGTTGACCGATCACTACTTGTCGCTGTAATATTTATTTATTGTTTCTTTTAAGTACCTATTATGCAAGTCCCTAATATATATATAGATGTGTACGTATATGTATGTGAATTTCTGCATATGTAGGTATTAGGTGTATATCTATGTGTGTAATGTGTATATGTATATATATTTATGTCTCTTATTATCTACTATTTATTGTTTTATATTGTTTTTATTTTACAAGTTATACAATTTATTATATAGTCGTTATCTATGACTTACAAATATTATTTACACTGATCTCCATTATTACCAGCAGTAAACTACCTACCATCTCTCTGTTCTACCATTTCCATCCCAAGGTTGCCTGGAAGAGATCGCTTATAGCGATAAGGCCGCCCTTTGTACATTCTGTGTTATGTTAGTATTTAAGTTTTTGTATTTTGTTTTGTAATCGGTGTACAAATAAAGAGTTATCTATCTATCTATCTATCAGTATTTTTTTAGTATGGTTTTCTAATGTGCTTTTAGGAGCCCAAGCAAAGACTGCCGGTGACCGGACCGGAGATCTAGTCCGGCACTCGCGGAGAGGCTAACCTCGCGACGACGATCGGCGTCCCAGTAGGGAACGTCGACGGGAGAAGGTACTCTCTGGGGGTATTCCGTCGGGGCAACCACTGAAGTCAAGGAACTCTGCACCAATGGTCAGCCCAACGACGAAGGCGACGTGCTATACGAGTGGGTTACGGGTGCGTGCTTACGCCCCTCTATCGCCCCGGACAGGGCCGGGCGAGGAGTGCGTCGACCATAAAAAAAAAGAACACTAAACATTTTTGAAGCCTTAAGATAACCCATTTCTTTATTTTAACAGCTAAATATTCGTTTTTCAAAGCATCTAGGCACCACGTTTTTATTTTTGTAATTTCATGTTATTTATTTTACAAAATGTGACTCTTAAAATCAGATATCCGATATTGAGCAACACTATGTACCTACTCGACATTAAGAATTCACAAATGTAAATAAAACAGACAATAAAAAAACGTTGGCTTAGTTTTTCTATAAAATTTAGTTTTTTAAGTAAGTAATAAAGCAATTACTAAATTACAAGAAATACATAACACCATAAATCACTTGCTCAAAATGCTATCGTAAAAACCACAATGTAATATTTTTTTGTTCAAAAATCAAACTTATATCGGCTTTGTCGTCATTTTGATAAAGAGGTAGTAATGTACTATACTAATACTATATAATAATGATTGCTGTTCGATACATAACGTTGCATTGTGTAACAGATATTGATATATCCGATATTCGGAAACCATCCGATATTTGGTTCCCTACATGTAAACAGGCCGCGATAGACATAGATTAAATATATTTTAACACTTGTCTAGTTGGTATATCATGTATCCATGAGCTCATCGATAACTTTTCTCAGTTTCCAACAAAATACCTATCTATAATTTAATATCTATATTCTGTGGTTAGATTTACGAGTCTATATGAAATATCCCACGATGATTTTTCGATAGATTATAAAATTATATAAGAATTGACAGTTTTTTTTAATAATAATAGTTTTTTGCCTATTCAAAACTAAAACTAAAAAAATTTAATTAAAATAAAATTAAAAATCAAAAGAAACTGGCTCAGCTTTTGCTGTTTTTAAGTATAGCGCTGATTTTCAGCCATCGCTTGTCTATTCGTGCACTTGAGCGTCTGCGTTGTATGTACGTGTACCTAAGTGTGTATGGCTGCGTGCGTTGTGCGTGACTCGCATTCAAAAAAGTTATTCAGCCATCCACAAATAGTTAGTCTTAGTTTGAGTAAGCTTCAAAGCCATTATTTGTAAGAAATTAAATCATAGTCGATCAAAAGGTTTGTCATCATTATATATAAGTACGCCCATGACGTGCGGTGTCCCACAGGGGTCGGTCCTCGGACCCACCCTGTGGAACATCGGCTACGACTGGGCGTTGAGGGGGAGCCTACCGCCCGCCCGGGCTGGGCGTGATTTGTTACGCCGATGACACGCTCGTCACAGCCCGCGGTGGGACGTTAGAAGAGGCGGTAAGCCTGGCGACCTCTGGTACCGAGGAGGTCGTCAGGCGGATCGAGGCGCTGGGGTTGAGGGTCGCCCTGGACAAGACGGAGGCCCTCTTGTTCCATGGGCGCCATATGAGCCTTCCCATGGGCGCCATATGAGCCCTCCCATCGGCGTCTCGATCACCGTCCACTCGGTCGACATCAGCATCCGGGCCATATGAGGTACTTGGGCCTGGTGCTCGACGGGCGATGGTGGTTCCGGGAGCATTTCCGCAGGCTCGCTCCACGGCTCGTCGACGCGGCGTCCACCCTATCGTGGCTTATGCCGAACGTGGGCGGACCGAGCGCTGCGTGCCGACGGCTGTACGCGGGGGTCATCCGGTCGATGGCCCTGTACGGCGCACCGGTGTGGGCGGGGTCCATGACCGTCCGACTTAGGGCCCTTCTGTGGCGACCACAGAGGGTCATGGCGGTCAGGGCCATCCGCGGATACCGCACGGTGGCGACGGAGGCTACGTGCCTATTGGCCTGGACTCCCCCGTGGGACCTGGAGGCGGAGATGCTCGCCGGACTATATCGGCGGGTGACGGGGGTGCGAGCGGGGGGCGGTGTGGTCTCGTTAAGGGATCTCACCGCCTGGCGCGTCGACGCCCGCCGAGACGTCATTGCCCGTTGGGCAGTCCGGCTGGAGAGGCCTCGGTTCGGGGTGCGAACCGTGGAGGCCTTCCGGCCGGTGCTGATGCAGTGGTTGGAAAGGCGGCACGCGGTGCTCTCCTTCCAACTGGTGCAGGTTTTGACGGGGCATGGGTGCTTCGCCAAATACTTGCACAAGGTCGTTAGGAGGGAGAGTACACCGTCCTGCCACCACTGCGATTGCGACGAGGACACGGCGCGCCATACGCTCGAGGCCAGCACGGCTTGGGCAGTGCAGCGCTGTGAACTCGTCGCAATCATCGGTACGGACCTGACGCTGCCGGCTATCGCTAGGGCGATGGTTGACAGCGTCGGGAATTGGGACGCGGTCGCAGCCTTCTGCGAGACAGTGATCTCGCGGAAGGAGGCGGCGGATCGCCTGCGCGAGGAGCGCAGCCTCGATGAGGAGATCCGCCGCCGGCGACTGGGGCGGCGTAGGCGCAACTATTTGCGCCTCATGCCGCCCTAGCCGAGGCCGCGGGTGACGTGACCGGGGATTAGTCCGTCACCCGCTGAGAGGCCGACCACGTGAGGAAAGACCGACGTCCTCCCCGAGGGGGGGACGTCGGTCGATGGGAGGGTACCCCAATTAGGGGTATTCTGTCGGGCCGACCACTGACGACAAGTTAACGGTGCAACACGCTGCTCCAGTGGTCGGCCCAACGACGAAGGCGACGTGGTTTTCGGGTGGGTTGCGGGAGTTGCGTGCTTAAGCCCCTCTGTCGCCCCGGACGGAGTGGTGCGGAGGCGCGCCGACCGCGACCCACCCACAAAAAAAAATCATTATATATAAGTAAACAATATTATATCCCTTAGTTATCTTTTACAATACTCACAGGCAAGATAGGGGGTGATGATTTGTATTTTTACTCCGTCACCAAGCGGATAAAATTATATTTGTTTTAAATTAACTTATGTTTAAAACCTCCCATAATATAAGGATCGATCATATAAGGTAAGAGCACCAGAGTTGAATATTTAAAGCCATAAAAATTCCTTTTTTAATGCTCAATCTTAATTTTCACCTGAATTCAATTAGTGTTTCTTTTTCTGAGCTCTGCGAAAATTATGCAAAGACATTAAGCTAGTAGTTTTGCTGGTACAATAATGGAATAAAATAAAAAATAAAATAAAATAAAACCTACAACTTGAGAATCAATAGTTGACACACATATTGACTTTGTAAATAAAATTGTTAATATTTCTCTGCGAGATAGAATCCGGAATACGGAAATCCGCAGAAGAACGGGTGTAACCGACATAGCACGAAGAATTAGCACGCTGAAGTGGCAATGGGCAGGCCACATCGCTTGACGAACCGACAACCGCTGGGGAAGAAAGGTTCTCGAGTGGCGACCACGTATCGGACGACGAAGTGTAGGACGACTAGGTGGACCGATGACCTAGTGAAAGTTGCTGGGCGTCGTTGGATGCAGGCAGCACAGGACCGCACGTTGTGGCGTAACATGAGGGAGGCCTACGTCCAGCAGTGGACGGCAATAGGCTGAAATGATGATGATGATGAATGCTAAATGGTTTCAAAATCACTAAATTGATAATATTTCACTTTAAAATTTTACAATCTTTAAAACATGTTAAGGAAAACCAAATTAGATGTTTAGAGTGCGTCACTTAAAAACAATCGGAATGCATTTGGAACATTAGAAATAAAGGATGCGTAGTTTGCACGATTCGATGACTAGATATTATTATTTTATATGGAATTAGTCTAAAAACACGCCGTGAATTCTTATTATACCGATTTATGTGCGTTAATGGTCAACTACTTACTGGTGCTCTTACCTTAGTGCAGTTCGTTATCTTTTTAAATATGAAACAAATTATGATTTTGATTTTTACATGTAATTTTTTCATATAAAATTAAAAATATACGTAAATAGGTAGCATTATAATATTATTGATACGCTACCTAAAATCACTACAACATTTCGTTTTACTATTAGTCTATGACCATACAGCAACCAGCACTGTGAACCACCATTATTTTCACATAAATCAAATACCTTTTTACAAAATCGTCGCCAATAAAAACGTCAAGTGTCGCCACAGAATAAAAGACGTCCATATTTAAAAAGCCGTTTAAAATATATTTCGATTTTCAAATTCAGAATAAATTTTGTGTCACCTGCGCCGACGCAACCGGAAGAAGTTGTATTCTTCTCTCATTCTATTGTATGACGTTGTTCCTTTCAGACACCATCTTTTTATTGTTTGTTTTAGTATGGAGATTCGTATTCAGATAATCTTTACGCTAGTTTTATATGCTATAAATTATAGTAAGCAAAACTTTGATGATCAATTCGTAGATAAGTCTTGTAGTAATTTGTAGATACGTTTTGACAGGTGAAGAAAGTTTGTAAAAAAAAAAATACATACGGCATTAGAGTTTTCTTGAAATGTCATTTTAAACCTTAATAAAATACGTGAAGATCATCATAAAGTTTTTGCATGTCACATTTTATTGAACGGGGTACTCTACAAATATATAATTAGACACTAATAATACCCAGACGCAGAGTAATCATTTATGGATCACATAAGGAATTGTCCTGCACGGGATCGAACCTACGGTACTCGAGAGGTCGATACTTAGACCATTCTGGAACGAGAGCAGTCATAACTCTTTGTGTTAAATAATTTTTTGCCGTATGGTGACAGATTTTTTTTGTTTGGTCTAGGAGTGTTAGCCTCAGATGGCTGTTACAGCCTTACGTGGACTAGTGGTGAGCGCTGAGGGCTCTCAACCCAAGGGGACGGAATAAGAATACCTCGGGTTTTATTTCAACTTGTCCTTTTTTCTTGCATAGATGTTTTGCATATCATAGCCCTTAGTCGTCTATTACGATACCCACGGATAACATAGGAATTGGTGAATTGTATTTTTCGCCCGTTATCACACGATATTTAAAATATAAAGTCAATTAAAATAATCGCCTAAAGTCGCGTAAAATCTAACAGTCCAACCAAAACTTTAAGCACTATCAGCCTGTTAATATAAGTATTTAAAAAGCAACCCTTATAAATATTAAACAATTCTCTCGGCCTCTTTAATAACATCCCTTTTGACTTTTGACATCGAGATGTGTTAATTATGGTTAAATTATAAACTGCACTATTCCTGCTATAATTATATATATTTTTAATATTATTGTGTCAACCTGCCTTAAGAAACTGTATAGTTAAGTAGGCAAAATATTATTCTGAAACATTATAATATTCTGCGTGTGGTGCCGGAGTTAGAATACAATTCACCTCTCCCTATCTTGCCCGTGGATGTCGTAAGAGACGACTAACGGATATAATATGCACATAACATCTGTGCAAGAGAAGGAAATCTCGAAATTGAAATCCTGTACCAACATGTCTGACCAGCATGGTATTGTAGGTCGAATTCCCTCCTATTGTGGGGGAGGCCCGAGCCCAACAGTGGGACGTATGTGGGCTGCGATGGTGATGATGAATATAAATAAGAAAAGTTAAAAAGACCTGGATCCGTTAAATTGTATTGAACACGGTTACAACGATGACTTATTTGGTATTGAACACGTGTATTTTCCTTTTGCAAACTGTGGGAAACTAACAAACAGTACACCTGATGGTAAGTGTAGCTGTCGGTCATGGGCCTTTGCAAGGCCGCTGCCTACCGTGAAGAAAGTGAAGGGAGTGTGAATGCGTGGATTGAGCTTAGGTGATACTAAAGGCGTCACCGAAAGCCACCACACGCAAACACCTTCAGAAAGTTGGATGTCCAGCTCTCTCGCTAATCGAACGAAGCGCAGTAACAAATTGCTACTACTCAGACGTCGATTTTCTGCTCGGTGTGGCACTACTCCGGACGGATCGGCCCGCGGCTGTAGACGTGGTCCTGCTACTATGAGATTTATTTACACATACTTAAAAAAAATATTATGCTTAGGTAATCTTGCACAAAACTTGTAATGAACCCTTCGTTAGTCAGCTCGACTCGCATTTGACTGAATATATTTGAATAACCGGCCCTCGCTTCGCTTCAGTTTCCGTCGCCTTATCCCCGTAGTTCCCGTTCCAGTGGGAATACCGGGATAAAATATAGCCTAGTTTACTCCCTGATGTTATAGCTTTAGCTTAAAATATAAAGTGATTTTTAGGCATATGTATAGTGCAAATAACCGTGTGAGCATGAAAAAGGGACCAGACAGACAGACAGACAAAAAAAAATAAAGTGATTTTTAGGCATATGTATAGTGCAAATAACCGTGTGAGCATGAAAAAGGCCTATTATTTTGACACTACAGACACTCCAATTTTATTTATTGGTATTATAAATGGATTGAATTCTTAAAAAAATCGAAAGTGAACCTTTTGAACATTATTTTAAAAAAATTAACTAAATTATTAACAGCTCCAAATTAAATCGACGATTGTACGAAATCGATTTCCAACAATTACCAACTGATAACAAAATTGTACTTCAATCTCTTTAGGTACGCGAGTCGGCAGGATGCATCGCAATTACCTTGTCCGATATATTTTTAAATGCAAGTAAAAATTTTCACATAGGATTGCTAATGCCCTTTGAATAAACGTTCGTTAATTCTTTTAACTTTGTTTTTTTTTTAAATAAAACTATTTTACATTGGCATTGAAGTGGCAATGGACGGGCCACATCGATTACCGATACATCGAAACTGACAACCGCTGGGGAAGAAAGGTTCTCAAGTGGCGACAACTTATTAGACGATGCAGTGTAGGACGCCCTCCCATTAGGTGGACCGACGACCTGGTGAAAGTTGCTGGGCGTCGTTGGATGCAGGCGGCACAGTACCGTATTATGTGGCGTAAGATGAGGCAGGCCTACGTCCAGCAGTGGACAGCGATATACTTAAATAAAAATGATTTTACATTTAGATGTAGGTACTACCGCTTCTTTCTTAATTATACGATTCTGTAACACATGATTTTTTAATTATACGATTCTGTATGCATGATTTTTGCGAAAATTCTGCCGTTTATGCAGCGGAAGCTTTAAAAAAAACCGTTTTTAAACATTCTTCATTGGTGCTCCGCTCCTGTTGGTTTTAGCGTGATGATATATAGTCTATAGCCTTCCTCAATGAATGGGCTATCTAACACTGAAAGAATTTTTCAAATCGGACCTATACCTAGTTCCTGAGATTAACGCGTTCAAATAAACAAACTCTTCAGCTTTATAAACTCATTTGCAAAAAAAACGGGCACCTAAGCAATGAACCATTTCAAATGTTAATATTTCTTTGTTTGATAATTATAGGTAGTTTTATCCACACAATTTGCTAAATTAATAAGAAAATAATCGTTTTCATCAGTATTTCATAAAATTTAGATACAATTTATGGGAAATAATGCTAAACCTCGCTAGTAGTGTATATTCGCTAGTAGTGCATATGCTCATGAAGTAAAAATAAAAAAGTTTTTTTGTTTGTTTTTCTTTAATAAAGTAAAAGCAGATAAATGTTTAGTATCGAGTGTGACCCTCTCTAGCTAAAATCACAGCTTGAATTCGTCTGGGCATGCTAGCGAGTATATCCCGGATACTTGCTTGCGGAATACGTTCCCACTCCGCAGTAATCACATTCTTCAGCTCTCTGATGGTCTGCGGAGCCGGGTGTACTGATCTCACACGCCGTTTCAGAACGTCCCAGACATGCTCTATGGGATTGAGGTCGGGACTTCGAGCTGGCCAACCCAAACGACGAATGCCGACCTCTTGCACATACGCATTAACATCGCGGGATCGGTGGGCGCGAGCATTGTCGTCCATAAAAATCGAGTCTTCACCTAGAGCGGCCAATGCGGGGTGTGCATGAGAAATTAGAACTTCCGTTATGTATCGATGCCCAGTCAGTGAGCCGTTTTCAATGAAGACTAACTCTGTACGATCCATTGAATTTATTCCTGCCCAAAACATAACAGAGCCCCCACCATAAGGTGTGATTTCTTCGAAACATGCCTCTGCAAAGCGTTCTCCTTGTCTTCTTAGCACTCGCCGACGTCGATCTTCACCGAACATCGATATCCTGGCTTCATCAGAGAACAAAACCCTATTCCAATCGTCTTGAGTCCATGATTCACAATTTCTAGCGAACCTAAGCCTGTGAACTCTGTGCTCACGGAGTAATTTGGGGCCGCGGGCCGGGCGGTGACTGCGTATATTGGCAGCGAGAAGCCTTCTCCTGACCGTCCATAGACTAATATGCACATTTCTTACTTCTTGGAGGTTGTTCTTAAGATCCACATACGAAGATTTGCGATTTCTCAATGCGCGACTCACAAGAAAACGATCATCCCGTGGTTGGGTACATGGTTTTCTTCCAGAACCAGGCCTTCTCTCGACGGAACCAGTCTCCTGATATCGCTGCCAGGTCCTTTGGACTGTCGAGCGACTAACATTTAGCCTCCTAGCCACGAAACATTGGCTGCAACCCTCTTCAAGCAGCGCGATAATTTTGGTAGCTTTTACCACTTTATCTACCATTTTTGATACAGCCAAACAGCATTAAATAAAGCTTTGACAGTCAAGGATATGAAATTAATCGATAAAAATTGAATAAAAGTTATGAAAGTCGATGTTAACTTCTGGAACTTCGCGCCAAAAATGTAGGATAAAAAGGGGTTTTCTGTAAAAATGAACATCAAATGAAAAATTGAATTTAGAACGTACTTTTTTAAATACCACAGCATTTTTAAAACCGGCCAGTAACGTGTACAAACGATTGAAACCTTTTTGGTATTGTATCTTTTTAAATATGAATGAAAATCAAAACCGCCCGTTTTTTTTGCAAATGAGTGTATATTATATTGAGTACCTATAGTTTTCATTGGTGTAGGCAAAATTCATCTGATACCATTAGATCAAAAATTACATTTCCAAGAAGGGTTAATATCAGACAGTTTGCGGGTCATAAAACAATTATCAATAACTTGATCCTATTTCGTCTCCGTACCAACAACTTGGTCCTATTCCGTACGGATTTTTTTTGCCAATTTCCGTATGTGATACCTGCTTTGATTAATCATGGAAAAGTAATGACAGTTTCTTCTTATCCTCTATTTCAAAACCTAGATCACTGTCAAGGAGTTAAACGGCACATTCTCTTAACCACCCCCTCTCTAAACATGTAGGTGTCATAAAAGACGACTAAGGCATTGGAATACGTAGATAACACCTATTCAAGAAACTCATAATTATTTTTTGCAAAAAAGAAACCGCCTTCAATAATGTAGACAATGTAGATAAGTTTTAAGATTTTTGTTGATTTTTCAGAAACCTGTTGTCCGATTTCGATAAAAATTTCATGGGACCATTTGGAAAGTATATTCTTTCCAACAAAAAAAATAATTGTCATAATCGGTTCATAAACGGCAAAGTTATCCGCGAACAAAGATAAAAAAACATATATACGGTCGAATTAAAAACCGCCTCCTTTTTTGAAGTCGGTTAATAAAACCAACGAAAGAAAGGCAAAAAAACTCAGCAAAAGGAGGCTCGACCCCAGCAGTGGGACGTACATGATCCGAAATGATTATCATTTCACCGTTAGTGACGGTAAAATCCAGCTCGTTAAAAAAACAAAATATTGGAATTAAAAAACACCCATTCAGTAGCTAAAATGATATATGATGAAGTTGTTTGAATTAATTCAACAAGCGGAAGAGAGGCGGAGTCATATGCATTAATATATAATTTAATAAAAAAACTAAAACTTTTTAATAGTAGAAATAAATAAAAAACGGTAATATTTCTTGAGCAGATTAGTTTAAAAAGTAAAATAGATTATTATGATTTAGAAGGTCAAACCTCTTAATTAAGAATGAATTATTTTCGACTATGGAATTGCTTTAAGGCAAATTTATTTTTTAACATGCGTCGAACTTTTTACATCTTTTGTATACCTTTTTATTTATTTTTTTCAGTCTCATAGCTATGGCATGAGTTCGTCCATTCATCAAACGGACTGTCGACAAGAATTGGAGGATTTCCTCCTGCCTCCATAAAGAAGAGGAATTTGAAGTAGACTATACATTACTTCTTTTAGTTATATTTTGAGGATGTATAATCAATATAATACAATATAATATAATACAATTATCCGTGTGGTGACGGAGTAAGAATATAATTCACCACCCCCTATCTTACCCGTGGGTGATCGTACGAGACGACTAGGCGATGTAAAACGCATATAACATCTATGCGAGAGAAGGAAAACTCGAAATAAAACCCTATACCAGCACGTCGGACCAGCGTGGTATGGTGGGTCAATTACCCGTCCGTTGTGGAGGAGGCCCGAGCCCAACAGTGGGACGTATATGGGCTGAGATGATGATGATGATGATGAATCAATATAATATAATCGTTAAGTCATATTAAAATAATGTAAAAACTAATGATACTAAGGTCTATAGAGGCTGTATACAAAAATTTCCGTAGCTCAACAGAACTCCTCAATAGAGTTCTTATCTTGTCTATACAATAAATTGTATGTACACACCACAATTGAATTAAGAACGTGCTCTATGCGCTTACATTTTATTGGTCGTTGATAGACCAATCGGAACGCTTGTATTCATAGAATGTACAGCGCATGCGCCGGTAATGTCAAATGGGATGGTTCAATTTTTTTATTTTGTTTAGACTTTGAGACCACAGTCTTGTTTTTCCGGTGTATTGCTTTTCTCTATGGTCTTGATCGTTTTATATTATGTACAGTATTTCTAAATATTTTTTTCTCATTGTATATTAATTGAAATTACGAATTGATTACCTACTTTAGCTACATATTCTTGTAAAATCATCTTTATTTTATTAGACTTAATTATTTCTGTGTGGTGAGTATGAACGCATCTCACCACCCCCTCTTTGCCCTTGGGAGTCATAAAATACGACTAATACTTATGTAGATAACATTGATGGAAGAGAAGTAAAACTGAAATCTTATGCCACCACATCTGCCCAGCATGGTAAGTCAATTTCCCTCCCATAGTGGAGGAGTACCGAGCCCAACAGTGGGATATATATTGATATATATTGGCTGAGATGATGATGAGACCTATTTTACTGTTGCTTTTTCTGCTTTCCTATTTTAATCGCATGTGGTATGCGATTTACAAATATAGCTGTAATCACAAGCTATGCAATAGTAGGCTTTAGTGCCTGGTTCCGATTTAAAAAAAAGCGCAGGTGTTATATAAGATTATTAAGAAAATAGACAACTTCATAATTATGGCTATCTAATAGACTAAATTGATTGTACATATGGAATAGTGGTTTTAATAGAAATCTCTCATGCCGGTTGGCGTTATACGATTCACAAATTATTGTTCTGAGTGTTTTTGTGTCTTTCAATTTGTAAATATCCAGTGAGATAAGGTTTTATTCCTTAGTGCAGATTGGTGTTTAGATATGTTGACAAGAAGATGCTACTGTCCGCTTCCTAAAAGTTTAAAATAACAGATTATAACGAGAAAGTAAGAATTAAAAAGCAACGCAATGAAATTATATAAAAATAGTTTTAAAATAATACGCCAGACTATAGTCCATAAAATATAGGATGATCTCTGTGACAGTTGTCCCTAGTGCTGTCACGCTTACGATAAAGTCCGTAGTTTTTTATCGATAAAACTCTTTATTTTTATAATTGTGATTTTTTATTGTAATTAAAATACAATCAATGAAAATCTTTTTGAATTTATTTCAGACAAAACTGTTTTTTTTCTATTTTAATTATTCAAAAGGTCAAGACCAGCAAGGTCTAGGTCACTATTATCGTCATCACTGGAGCGTTCCTGCTAGAAAATTTATCATTTTTTGCAAAATAGGGACAGTCGTTAGATCAATCAATTACGACTGTTTTATAAATAAATATGTCTAGTTTATTGACTATAATGTGTACATAATATTATCATCTACTCTGAGACGAAAAGTAGTTTTTTAATGTTTAATTAATTCATTTTATGTATTTTATAATGTAATTGTCTGTTTTAATTGTAAAAAATATGTTGAAAGTTTTATACAGGTACTGTTTTGGGTTTATTTCTTTTATGAATAATTTAATAAAGATCGGTTATCGATTTACGTATATCGACTGTCCCATCTCTTTTTTATTTTCAGTCCAGTATGACCTTGTACGTGTGTAAACGTCATTTATGTATAAAATGTTTACTAGGTATTTCGGTACTTATGAGGTACATTTTAGGCATGAATATTAATATTTTTATATTTATAATATATTGCAATTTAGTTGTCTATATATAAAACTGTCACGAAAAGAATGGAAATATATTTGATACAAAATGAAATTGTAAACATGTCGCTCGTTCAAACTTACTTCGTTGGTTTCGTTGACATCTGTCACAGAGATCAAGCTATATTTTATGGACTATAAGCATGCTGTGCGGCGGCAGTTATTCATTTCGGCTCATATACGTCCCACTACTGGGCTCGAGCCTCCTCCACAATAGGAGGGTAATTGACCTACTATATCGCGCTGGTCAGACGGGTAGGTATAGGGTTTTATTTCGTGTTTTCCTTCTCTTGCACAGATGATATATGCATATTAAATCCGTTAGTCTTATACGACATCCACGGGCAAGATAAGGGGTGGTAGGTAAATTGTATTCTTACTCCGTCACCACATAGAAAGTGTGGCGGCAGTTATGAATACAACCAATCCTCACACTGTTTGTGGGTGTCGTAAACGATGTTTTTTTTTTTTTTTATATTAACGGTGGCAAACGAGCAAACAGTAGGTAGGTACATACACATGATGCTGCTGATGACAGAGATCGTTAAATGATGTTTTACTGCTCTCATGAACAAGTGCCCTGGAATAACAATGTACTAGCCCGATGTAAATAGGTATATGAAGATAGTGATTAAATATATACTGAATATATTCCACAAAAAGCTGAGAGCATCAAAGAACATTTTAACGTTCAAAAACTTTACCAAAACGTAACATGATATTTCCCAAAAAAAAATATCCATATCAAAAATTAAACTGTTTTAATCATCATTGCCGGTGTATAATTAAAAAAAAATTAAAAACGTGTGAACGTAATAACGGGTTCCATCAACATTTAAAAAAAAAAAAGAACCGTTTTGTTACGTCTTAATTTCAAATATCGAACGTCAAAATTGACAGTTGTGAGTTACGCGGGAGTGCAACGTCATACGCGATTATTTAATAATAGACTTTATATCTATGATAACATATCATTAAGCTGGTTATTTGCAGTTCTTTGCATGGTGAGGAGTTTAGCAATTGGATTAATCATCGTCATCATCATCATTTCAGCTCATGTACGTCCCCCTGTTGGGCTCAACTGGTAGTGACGCTGATAATAAATCGACGTTGAGCCCGAAATACCCCGGTTAGATGGGCTATCAAAGATGGCCATGCGTAAAAATTGCATTTGCCAAAAAGGGTGTCATTTCAAGTTTTCTTACTCTTGCAAAGATGTTGTAAGTATGCGTATTAATCCCTTAGTCGTTTACGATACTCACAGGCAAGAGCGGGGGTGTGGTGAATTATAATTCTTACTCCTTCACCACATGGATTAATCCCGTGATAAAATTATCTTTGAGATCTTGCCAAACGTGGTATTTGAGATGTAAAAAATTGAATCGTAAAAATAATACTGAATTTTTTATATAATAATTGATTTTATATCAATATTACTTTTTTTTAATTTCGTTAACTAGTTTGCACAGATTGCGCGGTGGTTTGATTTCTGCACAGAGCAATACTTACTTTGTGCTCTTCTCTACTAGAAGGGAAATGTAGGTCATTTTACTATGGGTACAACGTTGGTCATTCGCTTATGGTTTTAATTCAGGTTTTCCTTCTCTTGCACAGATCTTATATATAGTATTCCTTAATCGTTTTTTATGACAACCACGGGCAAGGAAGGGGACGGTGAATTGTATTCTTAGTCCGTTACCACACGGAAAGTGGCTTCACTTTCCGTACTACGTAAAGCCAAATACCTAAATACCTATCTAAAAGAAAAAAAATGCCCTATTTCTGTTAAAACAACGTTATTATATACTACAATTACTTTTTTATAAGATTATCTATATAACAATAGAATCTAAAGTCCAAAACACATCAACATACGTTTTTCGATGGTAAATATAAAATTGTTTTAAAAACATCTGCCCGATTTGCATACCCCTTAGTCAGACTGATTGTCCTGTCGATATGCTGTTACTATTCCTGATATATCTTCAATTGAAAGGGATAGTTAGTGATAAAGACGGTTAGTGCTAACGGGGGTGAATAGGTAACAAGGAATTGATAAAAATTTGCATTGCATCAGGTGAAATGGTCTGTATTATACAGAAATTGATTGCTTGATTGCTATCCGTATGGTGACGAAATAAGAATACAATTAACCACCCCTTCTAGAGAGAAAATATGCATATAACTCCTATGCAAGAGATGGAAAACTCGAAAGAAAATCCTATACCAATACTTGAGCCCAACAGTGGGACGTATATGAGCCGAGATATATGTTAATATATATATATATATAAATATAGGTTTGACATAGCAGCGCCATCTATTAATTGCTTACTCAATCCAGTCAACAGATATCGCCGACGCCATCTGTTAAAATCGTTTGGTAACTCCAAACGATTTTAAGATAATTGTGAATGTCAAATAATAGACAAATAATTGTGAATATCAAATAATAGACAAATAATTTGCAATAAAATAATATTGCGACTATAAATTAAGCTGTAAGCTATCCAATCTTTCAAGTTGGATCAAACTGCACATGGTGTGCAAATTTGATTAAAATCGGTTAAGTAGTTTAGGAGTCCATCGCGGACAAACAACATGACACCTCATCATCTCATCATCTCGGCCCATATACGTCCCACTGTTGGGCTCGGGCCTCCTCCATAATGGAAGGGTAATTGACCTACTATACCACGCTGGTCAGATGTGTTGGTATAGGGTTTTATTTCGAGTTTTCCTTTTCTCGCATAGACGTTATATGCGTTTTATATCCCTTAATCGTCTCGTACGACACCCACGGGTAAGAGGGAGTGGTGAATTGTATTCTTACTCCGTCACCACACGGAATAACGTGACACGTAATTTATATATATTAAGACTAGCTGACCCAACAGACGTTCCTCATGTTACGCCACAAAGTGCGGTCTTATGCCGATGTAAAGATAATATGAAACGTGAATCCGTAAGTTTCCGTAAGATTCCTACATTAGTTTTCAGTGCGGTGACGAAGAATATAATTTATCATTCCCTATCTGGCTCGTAAAAAGTTATTAAGGGATATCGTGTGTATATAACAATTATGCAATCTCATGGTATTATGATAGGGATTGTTGACAGTTGTCTGTCTACAGCCACGGGCCGATCGGTCCGCGGTAGTACCACACTCTCACAAAAAATCGACGTCTGATTAGTAGCAATTTGTTACTGCGCTTCGTTCGTTGAGCGAGAGTCGAAAGCCCATCTTTTTGAGGGTGTTTGCGTGTGGAGGATTTTAGGGATACCTTTAGTATCAAAGAACCTCATTGCACGCATTAACAGTCCCTTCACTTTCTTTGCGATGATATTGATACTAATATTATATCTTTCCATTGGTGAAAGAATTTTTGAAATTGATTCGATAGTTTAAGCGTGAAAGCGTAACAAACAAAAAAACATACTTTTGCATTTCTAATATTATTAAGAATATTCAAATGAAAACACGATTATATATTTTTTTCTATATCATGAAAGGAACTCTTTGATTTGAAGCTACCATCACTGTTATGACACCGTTCCATGCAATACCATAGCAGGGTCCATCCATTTCACCTGAAATATTAATCTGTGTTATCAGAGTGCTATGATATTTCTTTCTTTAAACGAGTTTTTTTATAATTCAAACGGTGGTAAACGAGCAAACAGCACACCTGGTGGTATGTATAGCTGCCGCTCATGGACCTTTGCTAGGTCGCTACCGTGTAGAAAGTAAAGGGAGTGTGAATGGGTGCAATGCGGTTCTGTGAAACTAATGGTATCACCAAAACCCACAACACGCAAACACCTTTAGAATGTGGGACTGCCGGCTCTCTCGCTCACCGAACAAAGCGCGGTAATAAATTGCTACTACTCCGACGTCGATTTTCTGCTCAGTGTGGTTCTGTGTGGTGACGGAGTAAGAATACAATTCACCACTCTCTATCTTGCCCGTGGATGTCGTAGAAGACGACTAAGGGATATAATTTGTACATAAAACCTGTGCAAGAGAAGGAAAACTTGAAATGAAACCCTATACCAACATGTCTGACCAGCATGGTTTAGTAGGTCAAATTCCCTCCCATTGTGGATGAGGCCCAAGCCCAACAGTGGGACGACGATGATGATGTACTACCCCGGATGGACCAGCGTGCGGCTGTAGACAAACAACTGTCAACAGTGTGATCCTACCATTACCACATTCCTACCACTTTAAGACAAGCACTTTCTTTACGGTAGGCAGCGGCCTAGCTATATGCCCCTGGCATTGTGAAGGTCCATAAATGGCATTGTCACTTACAATCAGGTGTGCTACTGGCTCGTTTGCCACCAACAGCACAAAGAAATCAAGACGATCCCTAAATTTTTGAGTCTAAATCATATTAGTGACTTGGTTACAGGTCATGCCAGTTTAAGGTTACAAAATGTATCTATATATTTTTAGAATAGAGCTTATAAATTCCCCCGATCCGTCCATCCAGCCTTCTAGTCCATTCTTGGCCACAGGTTTTCTCAAAAGGGCTAATATTATAGTGATTTTTTAACCAGCCTACTTTAGGGATGACTAGCAGCGCTCTGCTGTTTCACCCGCAGTTTCTCTTCCCGTGGGAATATTGGGATAAATTATAGCCTATGTGTTATTCTGATATGTAAACTATAATATTGTGAAGTTTCATCAAAATCTATTCTGTAGTTTTTGCCTGAAAGAGCAACAAACATCTTCAAATCTTCATATCCTCACATACAAACTTTCGCGTTTATTATGTTAGTGGGATAACACATTATATTGAATGATTTCTGATGTTTACGCGAGTATTACACAGTTTAAATAAAACTACTTTACAGATTTTATCGCGTTTCTATTTCATTTTTGATTGCCCGACGTTTCGAACACTGCAGCGTTCATGGTCAGAAAATTTATAATTATCTACCCGATACAGATTTTTTTTTGCATCGGGTAGATAATTATAAATTTTCTGTATTCACGATGATTTGTTGGACCTGAGACATCTTAGTCCGCCCGTGACCATGAACGCTGCAAAGTGTTCGAAACGTCGGGCAATCAAAAATCAAATACAAACGCGATAAAATTCGTAAAGTACTTTATTTAAAACATTATATTGACTTGTCACCATACAGTAGATAATAATAATGTACGTTTATACAATAATAAATAAATTCATTTACCCAAGCGGCACACCCAGCTGTTTTCTTTAGAATAATTATATATTGCACCTGGCTGGTTTAATATTATTTTTAAACTTAATATTTGGATGTTTATATTATTAATGAGTAAAAATTCTTGCCATGTGGTGACGAGGACGGGTGACGGGGTGTGGGACACAATTCACCAATTTCTTGCCCGTGGGTATCGCATAAGACGACTAAGGACATATACATAGATATCATCAATGCAAGAAAAGAAGAATTTTAAATAAAACTCTATGCTAACACTGACCAGCGTGGTAGTTCAAATGCCCTTTCATAAAGAAGAAGGTCCGTGTCCAACAGTGGGATATAAATGAGAAGAATTACTCAATAATAACACATATTAGGTAATTTATGGGGTTAAAACAAAAACTCAAAACATTTTCAAACATAATTGATATATTTACACTTAAAAAAAACCTTGTAATTTCACTTAAAATTATGTAAACAATCTAAGCACTTGTTTTAACAACATACAGAATATATAATACTGTTTGTTTCAAACTAACATTGTTAATAAACTGTATAGAAATTATTAGTTTACAATTTATTCGACTGGAATTATTACACGTAAAGGTAATTACATTTTAAATTGCATTTAACAAAATTATACGGGCAATGATAATAGATTGAAATAATTTGTAAGTTTACAAAATAATATTAGACTATTAATAATTATTAATAGTCTAATAAAAGACTATTAATGATTATTAAATTATAATTACAATTATTCTATTTGTTTTTTTAAGTAATTTTATATATTTTCTAAAAAAAAAAAAAGCATTTAACTAATAAGTAATCGGTTTTCTGTTTATCCAATGTAACTTTGATTATAGTTATTTCTATATTATTTAAGCTAAAGTTATCTAAAAAATCAACCTATACATATAATTTATTTTAAAATACTACGTAATAATACATTTACAGGCAAAGATGTCTCATTTTTAAAATAAACAACTAAATCTAAGTCGGTAGGACGGATTACACTGGTGAGAACATTTTTATACTAAATTTATGCAAGCATTACTAACTCATTGGGTTCCACACTAAAAATGGGCTAAAATTTTTAAATTTATTTATTTTTAAGATATTAAACTTTAGATTAGCTATATGGAAATGTGACACCAAAATTTTATTATGCAGGGTATCAAATATGGCGAAAAACGACAAACTTTGAATCATAACAAAATAATATTATTTTTTTTTATCATTACAATTATACATATTCATTTTTACTATTAATGGGATAATTTTAATAATTTTCTCTTTAATAATTATTAAAAATATTCATTATAAAAGCATATAATTTTAAATAATCTTCAATTTCAATCAATCTGCTTTTAATATAAAAACTCGCCTAATATTTTCATTTAACTTTTTTGGAACCCATTTAAAACAATGTTGCATGCATAAAATATTATCAGAAAAGATTAAAAGTAACTTAAACTTAATAAGCGTAAGATATTAACGTAAGAGGATACAGTAACTTGACACTTTAACGAATTTGGACGTGAAAATCTCGAAGGTGATTAAGCTAAGTTGGTAACAAGTACAACGGTACTTAAATTTATAATAAATATCCCTGTAAACACAATAAAATTTGGCTGAATTAGAATATTCTACACTTACTGTAATAGTTCGTAAAGTGCTGCAATATAAGTCTGGGCCATTTGAAGAGTTTCATACTTAGAAAGTTGACGATCAGCGCCTAATGATGGCAGATGACCACGTAGTCTATCGAACGCCTTATTTAAATTCTGCATCCTTCTCCTTTCTCTTGCATTTGCAGCTAAACGTCTCCTTCTTAAAACTGCTGCGCTTGTCGCTCGGCCGCGTCGTTTACCACCTTCCAACACTTCGTTATCTTCAGCACTATCTTCTAAAACATCCCTCGATAATCCTCTATACGCGATGTGTGAAGAGTCTTGATTAATACTACCATCAATTGATGGAGTAGGCTCCAAGCTTGATCGTCCAGAGTCTGGTGAACGCGGCCAATTTAAATAGCACTCTTCCGTGGAATATTCAAGCATTACATCGGATGAAAACATATCTTTTTCGAATATAATTCGATGTCCGTAAGTTTGAGCGGTCATTTTGTGAATTTTTATTATAGGTGTGTACGTGACGACGTCCCTCAGGGTTCTACAATGGGCGCTTACCTGTTAAGTTTATATATGTTCCCGTTTTGCGCGAAAAGGTTTAGCGGGTGAACTTACGTAGGTGGAAGAGGGATGGATATAGGTTCCGAGAGGGTAATTTAAGGCCAATCATCATTAATTATTTCGTCCCCCGGGCTGGTATTGTTGGGTAGCGTTTGACGCGACTATTGCAACGGCACTACGTGTTAACCTTGTTCCTATTGAAATTATAAAAGATAATTTGAGGTCATTGTGTTGTTATATTCAATGGAATTTATATTAATGTTTTGTATTTTGTTTTCAAGTATTATTTTCAGTATAATTTTATTTAAAAAAGACTTATCGTTAATTGTAGAGCAACTTTGTTTTGTGTTCGGTGTAAAAATATGAAAGAATATTGTTTTTCCTTTTTTTATTTTACGCAAGAATGAATCTATACTAATAAATAAAATTGGAATGTCTGTTTGTAATGTCAAAATAATAGGCTTTTTTCATGCTCACACGGTTATTTGCACGACACCTATGCCTAAAATAGCAATTAAAAAATTTTTGTCTGTCTGTCTGTTTGTTCCGGGTAATCTTCAAAACGGCTGGACCGATTTCAAAAATTCTTTCACCAATGAAAAGCTATAATATCAGGGCGTAAACTAGGCTATATTTTATCCCGGTATTCCCACGGAAACGGGAACTACGCGGGTAAAACGACTATAACCTATAACCGAAGCGAAGCGAGGGCGGGTTGCTAGTATTAAATAATTTTGCGTATTTCATTGAGGAGGTCTCGAAATAATTCACTTTTTTTTCTGAATTAACATAGAATCATGGAGTGAGCTTAAATTAATAAGTAATGATCTAGGAAACGGGTAATAAGTATGTTATGGATTAATAATATTAATCTAATTAGATTAATAATATTAATTAAATTAAATTAATAATATTAATCTTTTGGTAGTGGTAGGACCACACTGTCGACAGTTATCTGTCTACAGCCGCGGGCCGGTCCGTCCGGGGTAGTACCATGCTCTCACAGAAAATCGACGTCTGAGTAGTAGCGATTTGTTACTGCGCTTCGTTCGGTGAGCGAGAGAGCCGGAAGCCCAACTTTCTGAGGGTGTTTGCGTGTGGAGGGTTTTGGTGGTGCCTTTGGTATCACCGAACCTCTATTCACGCATTCACACTCCCTTCACTTTCTTCGCGGTAGGCAGCGGCCTTGTAAAGGTCCATGAGTGGCAGCAACACTTACCATCAGGTGTACTGTTTGCTCGTTTGCCACTGCTTGCAATAAAAAAAAAATCTAATTAAATTAATAATATTAATCTAGTAATTATCAATCGACCTACGAAGATCCACAGGACTCATAGTTATATGACCGTATTAAGTGTTAGGAGCACAATGACGACAATATTTTATCTACAACCGTGGGTCGGACTGTCCGGGATAGTACCACACTCTCCCAGAAAACGACGTCTGAGTAGTAGCAATTTGCTACTGCACTTAATTCGGTGAGGGTGAGAGCCGACAGACCAACTTTCTGAAGGTGTATGCTTGTAGTTTGGTTTTGGTGATGTCTTTAGTATAACCGCACCTCATTATACGCATTCACTCTGCTTCACTTTTTTCGTGTTAGGCAGCGGTCCAGCAAAGGTGAGTGGCAGTATCGCTTAATATGGTGTGCTGGTTGCTGATTTGCCACCAAGCGCAATAAAAAATACCAATAGAGAGGTTAAAGAAAATTCTTTCATTTAATTGATATAAAAAGGAAAGACGACCATTATGTCAAACAGACACCACCATCATCATCATTTCAGCCTATCACCGTCCACTGCTGGACGTAGGCCTTCCTCATGTTACGCCACAAAGTGCAGTTCTGAGCCGCCTGCATCCAACGATACCCAGCAACTTTCACCGGGTCGTCGGTCCACCTAGTGGCGTCCTACGAGTACACTGCGTCGTCCGATACGTGATCGCTACTCGAGAACCTTTCTTCCCCAGCGGTTGTCGGTTCGTCGAGCGATGTGGCCTGCCCATTGCCACTTCAGCGTGCTAATTCTTCGTCCTATGTCGATTACACCCGTTCTTCTACGGATTTCCGTATTCCGGATTCTATCTCGCAGAGAAATCCCGAGCATAGCCCACTCCATAGCACGCTGAGCGACATTGAGCCTTGTTATGAGGCCTACATTTAGGGACCACGTTTCCGTGCCGTAAGTCATCACTGGTAACACACACTGGTCGTAGACCTGTGTTTTCAGACACTGAGGTATGTTGGACGAGAAGATCAATCTTAAGTTTCCCGAACGCTGGCCAACCGAGTTGGATTCATCGGCTGATCTCTTCCTCGAAAATGGATCTACCTAACTGGACTGTTTGTAAACACAATGAACAAAAAGACACCAACTGTAGAATAAATAATTGAAATGTTATAAACCTTGAATAGTACCTATTTTTACCACAAGCCGATCCTAACTCAACAATATGTTAGCTATAAGTAATCAATCTGATCTTCCGTTAGCACCGATATGTGAAACATTTGTATACGTAAGAGTAGTGTACGAAAAATAGATATTAACAGAGTACTAACCATCGTCAACTCTGCCCAAATAAGTCTCATTGTTGAGCTCGGGCCTCCTTCACAATGAAAGGGACTTTGACCTATTGTACCGCTCTGACAAACGTGTTAGCATAGGGTTTCATGTTAAGTTTTCCTCCTCTTGCATAGATTTTATCTGCATATAACATCTCTTATTTGTCTTTTACGACACTTATGCGTAAAACAGGGGTAGTTTATTGTATTCTTACGTGGGTGTCTAAACAACTAAGAATTTTATGTATATACCTAACATTTATACAAGAGAAGAAAACCTCGAAATTAAACTAAATAATACCTGTCGTCATTGTGATATATAGGTCGATTCTTATTGTAAAGTAGGCTCGAATCCAGAGGAGCGTAATTCACCTATACTATACCGACGCGGGTACCACGTGTTGGTATAAGATTTTATTTAGAGTAGGGATGTGACTTGGAGGGAAAATAATCGATTTTTCAATAATCGATTTTCTGTTCTTTGAAATAAATTGATTATAAAATAATCGATTGTTTTCTCCCAACAGGATTGTGATGACCTTTTTTTTAGGAAATCTGGCCGTGAATAATCGATAGTAAAAAATCGATTTTTCTTATTTTGATAATCGATTGTAAAAATCGATTATTACAAAAAAATAATCGATTAATAATCGATTTTTTAAAATATCGATTTTTTTTCACATCTCTAATTTAGAGTCTCTTCCATATTATCAACATATTACATATCTTAATCATCTTTAACACCGCCGGGCTGGCTACGGATGTCAAGGTTTCGATACCTGTGGATGGCCCAATGACGAAGGGGAGGGGATACGGCGTTTTATGGGATCACGCGCCGCCTTCTCGTGACCCTGGACAGAATAGACGGCGTGCGTCCGCACCATAGCGTGCCTAAAAAAATCGTCTTTTATAACACTTACAAGCAAGATAGATAGTGGTGAATTGTATTTTTACTCCATCACCACACGGAATGATTACTATTTGTATTTCATCACCATCATCTCAGCGTCGTGTATGAACACGTCCCACTGTTGGGCTCGGGTTTCCTCCATTGTGGCAGGGAGTTTGACCTAATATACCACGCTGGTCAGACATGTTGGTATAGGGCAACGGTCGGCAATAAGCGGATCACGGTCCGTTTGCGGACCGCGAAAAATCGAAACTCGGACCGCCAAATATTTTAATCTATTGTATACCAAGTATAAATTCATAGAATTTGCTGTTCTTATCGAGAACCAAACTATGAAAACTGGTTCAAGATTGTCGGAACAGTTTCTCAGATTATTTTTAGATCTTGTTTTTATAATTCAGTGTTATTTGAAACCCTACAATAATAAGTATTACTTAGCCCTTAGTTATTACCACTTATTTTTTCTGGACCTCGTTAAAATTTTCCCAGTGTCCGGTCCCCACCTAAAACTACTTGTTGACCCCTGGTATAGGGTTTCACTTCGAGTTTTTCTTCTCTTGCATTGATGTTATGTGAATACTAATCCCTTAGCCGTCTTTTACGACACCCCCAAGCAAGAGAGAAAATGGTGAATTGTATTTTTACACCGTCACCACACGGAATAATTATCATTTATATTATTAATATGATTGGAAGATATGATAGTAAGCAGACATCATACGATACCATAGTGAACCTGGAACCAAACTTGCTGATATAGTTTTCACGAGATGCATTCACTTGGTTGAAATTTAAGACAGAGGCCACCAACAGGCCTGAGTGTAAACATAGAGGCGCGAAGATTTGGACTCGGTTTAAAACTGTAGTTATTTATTAAATAAAAAATGTTTGAACCTGTTTTCCACTGGATGTGGATTCAAGTTGCGCATAGGGGAAGTCCGGGCAAAGCGGACCCCTTAATGTTTGATGGGCTATAGTTAGATAACCAATAGGCATATAAATAAAACAAATGTTCAATGAGAATAAAAATTTATTAAAGGTTTTAATATAATTAACAAAAATTGCTTAATAGCAGTTCCTTAATTTTAATTGTCAATAATATTGCAACATTTACCAGTATCCACTTTGCCCCATAGGTCGGGCAAAGTGGATAGGACGATAGGGCAAAGTGAACAAAAATACTTAGCTTAATTTTAAACTAATCAGTGCAGATATAACAAAGAAATAAGGCTTCATAAGCATTCATAAATAGTATTTATGTGACTCCATTGCTTACATTTATCACATTGGATCCAATTTTAGTTATCTCTATATATTTCTCCCAAAAATAATAACATACACACTGTTCTTCTTTGTTTTCCTTACTGCTATTCTTACCAATTCAATATATCTTTAACAATTATATTTTTGGTGGTTTTAGTATTTTGCTTTTTCTTTGTCGCAGTATTTAAATTTATATTCATGTTTTTCATTGCTTGGCAAAGCGAATACCCTATCCACTTTGCCCGTGTTCACTTTGCCTTACATCTATTTATTTCATTCAACCTAAGCTAAAACCAAATGAAGTGACGACAAAGTATTTGTTCTCTCAGAATTAATACCTGAAAATATGCACTTAATGGACATAATCGTACTAAACAATATATTTAACTTGTACATGAGTTATTAAAGTATTACGTACCTTGGAAAGTAATAAGAAAACTTAAATATTTGGTTTTTTAGATTTTTCTCTGGAACGCGACGCGATCTTGCGCTAACTCTGTTTGCCCACGAAAGCGGATGGGGGAGAGGGTGTAAAGGCGCGAGGCGTGCGTGTTGCGACATGTTCTTGACGAGAAATAAAGGGTATTCACTTTGCCTGGCCTATCCACTATGCCCGGACTTCCCCTACGGTATATTTTTTTAAAACCTAAAGAAATGGTTATCGTACTGCGGGGGACTTTACAAACATTATTTAACGGAGACAAATTACTTCCAGACTTAGAATGATAATTCGTAAATCGCATAAAGTATTGTCCTGCTTAAGAATTGTACCCATGATACTGGCACTGTATATCGTTAATTTAATCACTACGCTATCTGCGCATATTTTTTGCTACCAAATAAGTTTTTAAATGTTTCAGTTTTATGTGTACAGTGGGACGTATATGAAAAGAATTGTCTTTTTTATTTTTTAATTTTTATTGCCGATGATGGCAAACGAGCAGGCAGCACACCTGATGGTAAGTGATGCTGCCGCACATGGACCTTTGCAATACCAGGGCCACAGCCAGGCCGTTGCCTACCGTGAAGAAAATACTCTTCTTAAACCTCGTTTAAAGAAGGACATGTCATAGCGTTCGAGAAACACAGCAGCAGGTAGTTCATTCCAGAGCCTGCATGTACGTAGGAGAAATGATCGCTGGAAACGTACAGTTGAAGACCATATCGTTTCCGGGTGAAATGGATGAACCCTGCTGTGGTGTCTAACTATGATGAAAGTTTTATTACTCTTGCAGCTGGTAACCCTAGTTTTAAATACTCCCATTGGAAAGTAAGGAATGAGCCTGTTTTCTATTTAAACCCATCCAACATGAGGATTGTTACCAAACTTTTTTTGGGATGCTATGGTCTAACATCCTGTTCAGTTGTCTAGGGAGGACGGCAAGATGGCATGGACTTTTATGTCAAGGGCCAGCTGTATGACTTTTTGAGTGATTCACTGAAAGTGTAGCTACCATCAAAGTCGGTGTCTATGCCAATGATCTTTAGATTAAAATATCATCATCATCACAGCTCATATACGTCCCACTGTTGGGCTCGATCCTCCTCCACGATGGGAGGGAAAAGGTTTCATTTTTCTTCCCTTGCATAGATGTTATATGCATATTATATCCCTTAGTCGTCTTTTACGGCACCCACGTGCCTGAGAGGTTGGGGTGAACTATATTCTTACTCCGTCACCATACGGATCAAAATACATATATTGAATAAAATGCCCACTCCATTTTGACATATTATTACGACATCTTGAACCTGCACCCTTGTAGTGTAGGTGTGGTCCAATCATCTTTATAATCTCGTGATTAAATACATATTTTCATTCATTAATCTCTGTTCATTTATATACCACGGCTGAGCTCGTGTCTCCTCCCGTGCAAGAGAAGAAAATTTCGAAAGAAAACCCTATACCACCACATCTGATTAGCGAGGTATATATATAGCGAGGTAAATTTCTCTCCTTTTATGTAAGAGGCTTGACCCCAACAGTGGGACGTATATGAAGTGAAATGATAACGATAATGATGATAATGACGAAGATAATGCTCTTTCCTTACATGTTTCCATCCAAAGGTTGCCTGGTAGAAATCGCTTTTAGCGATAAGGCCGCTTATTGTACTATCTCCACTTAGAATAATTATTACAAATATATTTACTCAGCTGTGCTATAAAGTATAAATAAATAAAAAATATTAAGATTAATTTTGACACAAAATTGAACAATATTTGGAGTTATATGACGGATTTTTTTTTTTGGGGTGGTCTGCGATCGGCGCGCTCCTCGTACCACTTCGTCCGGGGCGCCAGAGGGGCGTAAGCACGCAACACCCGCAATCCACCCGAAAACCACGTTGCCTTCGTCGTTGAGCCGATCACCGGAGCAGGGTTACTTGACATCAGTGGTCGGCCCGACGGAATACCCCCTATTGGTGTACCCTCCCATCGACCAACGTCCTCCCATCGGGGAGGACGTCGGTCTTTCCTCACACGGTCGGCCTCTCGGCGGGTGACGGACTAATCCCCGGTCACGTCACCCGCGGCCTCGGCTAGGGCGGCATGAGGCGCAGGTAGTTGCGCCTACGCCGCCCCAGTCGCCGGCGGCGGATCTCCTCATCGAGGCTGCGCTCCTGGCGCAGGCGATCCGCCGCCTCCTTCCGCGAGATCACTGTTTCGCAGAAGGCTGCGACCGCGTCCCAATTCCCGACGCTGTCGACCATTGCCCTAGCGATAGCCGGCAGCGTCAGGTCTGCACCGATGATTGCGACGAGTTCACAGCGCTGCACTGCCCAAGCCACGCAGGCCTCGAGCGTATGGCGCGCCGTGTCCTCGTCGCAATCGCAGTGATGGCAGGACGGTGTACTCTCCCTCCTAACAACCTTGTGCAGGTATTTGGCGAAGCACCCATGCCCCGTCAAAACCTGCACCAGTCGGAAGGAGAGCACCCCGTGCCGCCTTTCCAACCACTGCATCCACGGTTCGCACCCCGAACCGATGCCTCTCCAGCCGGACTGCCCAACGGGCAATGACGTCTCGGAGTTATATGACGGATAGACTTTAGGTGTTATTTAAAATATAGGTGTGACACTGACATTGGCCCATCGCTATATGGTTACCGTGAAAGGTTACTAAGAGATGTCGATCAGATCAGCATAAAAAATGTGTGGTGTCCACATCATGACGGAGCAGGAATACAATTCACCATCTCCTATCTTGCCCATGGATATCGTAAAAGACGACTAAGGAATTAAATATGCATATAATATCTATGCAAGAGAAGGAAAACTTGAACTGAAGTCCTAGGAAAATTAACCTACTATAGATACCGTGCTGTCGTGGCTTTATATCGAGTTTTCCTTCTTTTACATAAATATTATCTGGATATGATATCCCTTAGTTGTCTTTTATGACCAACTAATCAACCAACCACTCATGGGTAAGAGAGAGGGTGGTGAATTTTATTCTTACTCCGTCACCACAAGTCGGAGAATACCCATAATTGGATTAGATTACAAATGATATTGATACAAAAATTCTGTTACTGACAGTTTCATCCCTAAGAGGATAAAAATGGAGATGGAACTTTATATTATTTATCCGTGAGAAATCAAGTCGAGACCGCCTGCGAACGCTAAGATATTTTTTATGGTTTGCGAAATCTGAGCCGTGCCAACGGCTTAATGACGTGTGAAATAGGGATTAAAAACATGTTCTTGACCTCAGAGCATGGGAATACGCGCTCACCTAGATTTTATAGTGAATGTTTTTCGGTTTAGGGTACTCTTAACCTGCTCTTTCTTAGGAACGTCCCCGATTTGAAAGTGGGACGTCCGTTTTGGTCTTCCCTTTCCTATACTTCCGTTCATATTCGCCCTATAATTTCTCCTTGTCATTCTATTTTCATTCATTGTTTCTACATGACCAAACCAACTTAACACATATTTTTCAATCCTTGTCACTACATCTACTTTCATAGCAAATTATGTGTTTTGATGTAAAATCTATTGAAATTATAAAGTTGTTATGATCATCATCGCAGCTCGTATACGTCCCACTGTTGGGCGCGAGCCTGCTGTATAGGAGGGAAATTGATCAACTTTACCGCGCTGGTCAGACGGATTGGTATAGGCTTTTGTTTCTAATTTTCCATTTCTTGCATAGATGTTGTGTATCTATTATATCTCTCAGTCGTTTTTAATGATATTCTCAAACAAGATGGGGCGCTGAATTGTATTCTAACTCCATCAGTGTACGGAATGTATTATAGTTTTAGAATACTATATTCGTCTGTGTTGCTATAATCACGTTTTGTAGGAAATTTATTATTTTTAAACGCACACACAAAACTTGATAGAACAAAAATATTGTAGTTGCATTTTTGCATTCATCTAAACAATTGTAATTGGTTTCTTTATATCATACATCGAATATCCTAACTCTAAAAACGTGAGTTTGGAAGATTGCCGTTTTCCACCAAGCAAGCTTCGCCTCATTTCCTAGTTGACTCCTATTGAACAATAAGGGCTGGAAACACTCTTCTAATCTCAATTATATGTAGTGTAGATTATAATTACTACTAACCCTTACTTTGCTTGTGGGAGTCATAAAAGACGGCTAAGAATCATCGACCTGAGCGAACTACATCTGATGCCGCCTGGTCAATAATTACATGTCCAAGGAGGGTTGACGTCAGGCAGGCGGTCGGTCATAAAGCTATTACTAAAACTTTTGCAATCATAATCATCATTTTGCAATCATCACACTACATTTAGGGACCACGTTTCCGTGTCGTAAGTCATCACTGGTAACACACACTGGTCGTAGACCTGTGTTTTCAGATACTGAGGTATGTTGGACGAGAAGATCCTCTAAGTTATCCGAACACTTTTTATATGGGTGGACTATGGTAAGCGCACACGCTATCCATTCCGTCTGGGGCGACGCAAGGGAGGCGCGCGGGCCCGTAACCTACCCGTAACCTCGTCGCCTTCGTCGTTGTGCCGATACCGCCCGATTAGTCTATACCACCCGATTAGTCTACTAAAAGGTCTAGGTAAGATCTACGAACGAATAGTTCTCAGTAGACTACGTACATTCGCCGAGGCTAACAACCTCGTTCCCGACGCACAGTATGGCTTCCGAGCTAAACACAACTGCGTACAACAAGTTCACCGTTTGGTAGAATACACAAGTAGTCAGTTCATCATGAACAGATATACGGGTGTATTATTCCTAGACGTAGCGAAAGCATTCGACAAGGTTTGGCATGAAAGCCTAATCTACAAACTCTATCTCCTCAAGATCCCTCACTACTTAATTCTCATTATACATGACTACTTAAGTCATCGCAGCTTTCGCTACAGGGTGGAAGGGACGTTGTCGATCTCCCACCCTATCAAGGCCAGCGTCCCTCAGGGGTCGGTCCTCTTCCCATTTCTCTTCACGCTATACATTAGCGATATGCCCAAATTCAACCGGGTACATAAAGCGCTTTACGCTGATGACACCGCACTCTTTTGTGCTGGTAGATCCCCAACAACAGTAGCCAAGACTCTCCAAACAGCGGTTACCGCCCTAGCCAATTGGTTTAGGAAATGGAGATTAGAAAACAACCCCGAGAAGAGTCAGGCGGTCATGTTCACTAGACGAACTGCCCGTTCCTACTCTATCGATAGCATTCCCCCCCTTAAAATTTTCAACAAGCCGGTCACTTGGACCAGGCAGGCCAAATATTTGGGTGTGACCCTTGACGATCGACTCAGCTTCGCCCCTCACATAAAGCAAGTCCGCGCGCGGGCAGCCTTTGCGATGGGCCGTCTCCACTGTCTACTCAACTCTAGGTCGCGTATGCCCCTGAGTAGCAAAGTCCGACTTTACACCACCTGCATACGGCCTATCATAACCTATGCCAGCGTGGTGTTCGCGCATGTTAAGCCACACAGGATCCACAGGCTACAGACACTACAAAATCGTTTCATGCGCCGAGCTACGGGAGCACCGTGGTTCAGACGAAACGTCGATCTCCACATCGACCTCGAACTGCCGACCATCAAGCAGTTTATGAAACGGTGCTCTCAGAGCTACTTTGACTCTGCCATGACACACCCCAACCAACTAGTGGTTGGGGCGGCTTCTTATAGACCCTCCAAAATCTCATCCATCCGACGTCCTCGTCACGTCCTCGACGAAGAGGACGACAATATCACACTCGCTCAACAAAGAGCCTACACGGCCCGCGAGGCCTTAACAAATAAATATCCGCCGTTCCGTCCTCGCCGTCGAGGTGCGAAACCGCGCCGCGCAAAAGTCACGACTAAAAACGTGGGCACGCCCACTTTGCCTTCAGCCACGCCCCCAGCCGAGGTCCGTTCCCCACAGGGGGAGCCCTTGGGCGATGTCGCTTAGCATACTTTTCTACGGGTTGAGAGCCCTCAGCGCTCACCCATAGTCCGCGTCAAGCTATCAAGGCCATCTGCGGCCAACAGCTGTACACACACACAAAAAAAAAAAAAGTCGTTGTGCTGATCATCAGTGAAGTTGCCGGAACACTGCCCAACCGATTTGGATTCGTCGGCTGATCTCTTTCTTGAAATTAAAACTTTTTGAAACTTTTCCAATATTCCATTATGAAATAAGAGTAGGTATATACGAGTATTAAGTTATGCTCGAGTAATGGGGTTAGAATGCGATAATGATTATCACGATTTTAACAATAACCTAAAGGTACGATTTTATTTGATAAAATAACAGATGTCGAGATAGAACAGCAATTTTACTACTTTATTCGTCAAACTAAATTAGTTCAAACAACTAATCGGAAGTGAACCCGGAACGGCGGTGCATCTCATATAACGGGATCAACCCTTGCCCCGATATCGGCTTTCTACTGAACCATTTTTTTTCTGACTTTTTTTTTAAATAAAACTTTTCACAGTCAACTTGACTTCGTATACCGTTACTCAAAATTGATAGCTTTAAAAAGTATCGACTTCTAAGGTGATTTGGCTGATTACTTATTTAAGTTACATTATCTTGGTCTTATCTCAATTAATTGATCTTCTTATCCCAATAATAATAGTTAAAGATAATTTTACAAATCAAATAACCCTTTAGTAAAACAAAGTAATCTGCCATTAAAAATAAAAATCAATATTAATTTAGCATTATGTCCTCTGTTATTGCGACGGCGGGCGGGCGCGCGCGCGCGCATCATAAAAATGTTGTCGAGCTAACTTGCTGTAACAGAGTGTATATTATTCCTAACGACATGCGCGAAAAAAATTTGCTTTCATCATTTTTCCCTAAGGCGTATCTAGAGTATATCTTCAAATGAATTTACAATAGTTTTATCACCGATTATCTGACGTTAAGAATGTAATTGTTTATCAGATGCCATCAGATGGAGTTGGATCAGGTCAATTTAAAGCTTTTAGTCAGATGCTCAAGAACAATGAAAGGATTGGCAGAAGGTAAGAATAGGAAATAATCAAACATAATTAACGGATACAATATATACAGATAAACCCAAACTCAACACAAGAATTGGTGTTGTCCTAAACTGAAGACTTGGACGGTCGGTATATTAACCACTAGGTACTCCATATGTGCATCAAAAGGCGACGGAAGAACGGCGGTTCTATAACCTAATTGTATAAAATTCAAATTCAAATCATTTATTATGCATAAAATCCGAGAGGGCACTTACATATTGTCAAGTTTACAAAATTAAATTAAATTATCAAAAAAAATAAACTACCACCGGATCGGAACGCGACCGCTACTGATAAGATCCGCCAAGAAACTCAGCGGGCTTGTCTATTATTTTTTTTTCTTCTTACTAGATATAAAATTGTGTACATGTTTTGTAAGAACTAGCTCCAGTATGATGTATTCTCCTGCCGAGAAGTCATTGCCCGTTGGGCAGTCCGGCTGGAGAGTCCTCGGTACGGTGTCAGGACCGTCGAGGCCCTCCGGCCGGTGCTGATGGAGTGGTTGGAGCGGACGCACGGGGTGCTTTCCTTCCGACTGGTGCAGGTGCTGACGGGGCACGGTTGCTTCGGGAAGTACCTGCACAAGATTGTCAGGAGGGAGAGCACACCGTCCTGCCACCACTGCAGTTGCGACGAGGACACGGGGCAGCACACGCTCGAGGAGTGTGCTGCATGGGAGGGTGATCGCCGTGAACTCGTCGCAATTATCGGTGCCGACCTGGCGCTGCCGACCATCGCCAGGGAGATGCTCGTCAGCGTCAGGAATTGGGACGCGGTCGCCGCCTTCTGTGAGGCCGTAATCTCACGGAAGGAGGCGGCGGATCGTGTGCGAGTAGAGCTCCTATTCGGCGATACGTTCCGCCGCCGGCGACTCGGGTGGCGCAGGCGCGAGTATCTGCGCCTAATGCCGCCCTAGCCGAGGCCGCGGGTGATCGGGCCGGGGAATTGTCCGTCACCCGCAGAGAGGCTGACCGCGCGACGGCGACCGACGTTCCAGGACGTCGAGAGGTGAGGTTACCCGAAAGGGTATTCCGTCAGGCCGACCACTGACGACAAGTCACATCTGCTCCGGTGGTCGGCCCAACAACGAGGTGACGTGGGTACGGGCGGGTTATGGGCCCGCGCGCCGTCCTTTCATCGCCCCGGACGGACTGGACCGCGCGTGTGCTTACCATAGCCCACCCATAAAAAAAAAAAAATATGATGTATTCTCTTTCCATTAACGTTGCGCCGACCACTACTACCGAATTCTTGACGTCCGTAGCCAGTCATGAAATGCCACCTCCCATACGATATCGTAGCTTCAATTCGTACGCAAAAAATGTTTCAATGGAACTTAGAAAAAAAATGTGGGTTCATAGTCTAGGCGTAATTTATTTCAATGTTTGTATATTTTTCAGGTCCTCAGAGGCGCAAAGATTTTTTTTATTAAGGTGCTATCTTAAAAAAAGTCATTTTACCCATGTGAGAATTAAATGGACAACAGTATGATGGAAATCACGCCTCAGATCACCATATGTACATTCAATTATATTTAACCATGATTTTAGCCCATACAGTTGAATCTGCATGGGTTAAAATCACGATAAAGTGTAGGACTCGGACCTCCTGTCCAATGAGAGGGAAATTGATCTACTATACCAGGCCAACGGACGTGTTGGCATGGGGTTATATTAGTCTCGCGACGGTGATCGGCGTACCGGGATGGGGACGTCAATGGGAGAGGGTACTCCCTCGGGGTACTCCCCCGGGGTATTCCGTCGGGCCGACCACTGAAGTCAAGGAACTCCGCAACGACCGAACGACGAAGGCGACGTGCTACATGGATGGGCTACGGGGCCGCGCCCCGCCCTTCTGTCATCCCGTATGGAGCCGGACGGAGGGTGCACTGACCGTAGTCCACCCAAAAAAAAAATGGTGTTATATTTCAAGTTTGCCTTCTCATCTAGTAAGATTATCTGATTACTAATTTACATCCCTTAGTCGTCTTTTACAATCACTAACAGATGAAAGGTGGTGATGAATTGTTATCATACTTCATCACCAAACGGAGATTTATTACCTCTATCAGCCAATAGATGTCCACAGTTGAAAATAGTCTTCACCACGGCAATGACAGTTCAATGCTGCTCGTATCCAACGGCTTCTTGCGAATTGTGATTCACGGAGATTCAATTATACTTAAAATTGTTGCTATAACTAAAACATTATAAAAAACATAATAACTTAATTTAATAAAATCTTAACTTAGTGTGTGGTCTGCACGGTAGGTAATTGATTCGTGGTATTAACATAATTTTATAACAATAACTTAATAAATAAATGAGGCAAATCCTTCAATCAGTTGGATATGAATATATTAAACATATTGAGACGTAGAAATAATATCTTTAGGATTTCTTTTTGTGTTGAACAAGTCATGTTTACTAAAAATTAGTTCGTAATGCTTTGTCGTTAGGACTTATGTAGTTGATTCAGTAGTGAATACGAGTGTGGCATCAAATTGGAGTCTTAAAAAGGTTATTTTTGTTTGGAATATCCTCAGTGCCAGCACAGAATTTGGCATTACCACATGGGCTCGTCAGATAGTAATATTCGTAACCATTTTGTAACAGTTGGTTTTCAATTTTGGTTCTCTTTTTTATTGGTTTTAGTGTTAGACGATATGGCTTTAGAGTAAATGGGTATTGGCTCTCATGGACCTCTGCGATAACGGGGATACAGGCAGATCGGCGCTTGCTACATAATAGTAACTACGTATACCACCAACCTTTACATTGATCGTGGCTGTTGTAAAATACCATTAAGAATTTTACATAGAGAAGAGCTAGCTTTATCCGATGTCTTCAAGTCAACAATTACATTTCCAAGGAGAGCTAACGTCAGGCGGCCTGGATACCGATGGCCTGTAAACAGCATTTAGGATAACTCGGCTGATAATGAGATCTCACATCAGATGGGGTATCTGGAGTGTGCCCATGACCATAAATAACGACAAATAAAACCTACTGATATTGCGATTTCTTAATTTCGGTGACTTGGGGGAGGTCTACGTGAATCCACTTCAGCTCATATATATCTCGCTGTTGGGCATAAGGCTCCTCCTCTATAGAAAGGAAATCGACCTACTATACAACGCTGGTGAGGCATATTGGCATTCTTTTTTTTATGGGTGGGCTATGGTAAGCGCAAACGTCGTCCATTCCGTCCGGGGCGACGAAAGGACGGCGCGCGCGTCCATAAACCACCCGTACTCGCGTCGCCTTCGTCGTTGGGCTGACCACCAGTGCCGAGTTTCTTGTCCTCTGTGGTCAGCCCGACAGACATGTTGGTATAGGGTTTTATTTCAAGTTTTCATTCTTTTGCATAGCTATTATGTGCATGTTTAATCCCTTAGTCGTCTTTTACGACACCTACGGGCAAGCAAGTGTGTGGAATTGTATTCTTACTCCGTCACCACACAAAATAGTTTATGGAATAGTTGTTATCAATGAACTAATGGCTGAATGGATTAAAATTTTTGAAATAATTACTTAGGACCATTTATTATTGAACCATAAACCACACAGGACGTCATCTTCAACCGGAAAGCATCAGACAAACGGAAGCGCCACCATATTTCGTAGCAAATTACGGATGAATATAAAATGATAGAGTTTAGCAAGATTACAGAGCGGTATCACGAAACTGTTAGAATTGACGCCTATAAATGTTGGCTATTAAAATTGTAAAGATTGGTTTTCTCTTCATGATACAAAAATATAAATGTTCGTTTTTAGAGTTCCGTAACTACTCAAAGGGTAAAAACGGGACCCTATTACTAAGATTTCGCTGTCTGTCCGTCCGTCTGTCTGTCACCAGGCTGTATCTCAAGCACCGTGATAGCTAGACAGTTGATGTTTTTACAAATTATGTATTTCTGGTGCCGCTATAACAACAAATACTAAAAAAATTAAATAAATATTTAAGGAGGGCTCCCATACAACAAACGCAACTTTTTTGTCCTTTTTGCTCGATATCGATAATGTCAACGGGCATTTGAAATATTCACAAAATACTCATTTGTATTTTTACTTTAATAATAAAATTAAAATAAAATAAATATTTAAGGCGGACTCCTATACAAAAAATCGGCATATTTGCCTATTTTTTTAAAGATAATGGTACGGAACCCTACGTGCGCGACTCCGACTCGCACTTAGCCGGTTTTATTTATTTCATTTTTAAAACACCACTCCGTATTAAAAAAAATATCGTATTGTGTAGGATAGGATTTTAAATAGATAACTATATTTTTTTATTGCCGATGGTGACAAACTAGCAAGCAGCACACCTGATGGTAAGTGATACTACCGCACGTGGATTGTCGTGGATCTTTGCAATACCAGGGACACAGCCAGGCCGTTGCCTATTGTAAATAATCTTTTTAAACCTCGTTTACAGAACGGTATTTCATAATGTTTGGGCAACACAATAGCAGGTAGTTAATTCCAGCGTCTGCGATCGGTGGACAGGTACAGTTGAAGACGTTTTCAGGTGAAATGGATGAACTCTGCTACGGGTTGAGTTATACATTGGTAAAACGGTGACGGTGGTACCAAGTCAAACAGTTCCTCAAAGCATTCCCCATGAAAGAGTCGGTAGAGTACACAGAGTGACTCAAAGTCTTTACATAATTATTATTTACCTTCTCTATTCCAATTTGTCTGACCAGCGTGGTATAATAGGTCAATTACTCTTCTATTATCGAGGAGGTTCGATCCCAGCAATGGGACGTATATGAGCCGAAAAGAAAATGTCGTTTTATACCAAGAAATCATATTAAAACAAATCTTTTACTCGTATTTCAATTGTTAAGAAATAACAGTGACCATAATATGTCCGTATCAACGTAGGTATACAAAGACATTCCTGTTAAATTATTCTAGATGACATGAGTCAACTATGAAGTTACATACCGTGACAGACTGCTTAGAATAATTACCTTCGTGTCTATCAGATATTCATACCGGTCATTTTGTATTTAACTGCACAGTTGGCGATACTGCTACACCTAGTGGTGAAGATACCGACCTGCAGTACCAGTATCGCGGGTTCGGACAACACTGCGCAAGCGCAAACTGTTGTTTAGAGTGTAAATTTAATTTGTGCCCGTTAGTTATACGTTTGTAAAGTCCCTCGCAATACAAGGATACACCTTAGTGATGTTTATAAAAAAAGAAAAGAAAAAATATCAATATGATATCAACTCATACTCACTGCTGAGTTATCATCACAACCGGAGGGAAATCTTTTTCTGCTTTTATTTTATTTGAACAGAACAACGTTTGTAGGGTCAGCTAGTAGAATATAATATATTAAAGCGTTTGCGCTATAACTGCTTTGCTTCCTTTTTCTTACATAATACGACAGTAATTTTTTCGGGATATTCAGACGAGTGTTAAGTAATATTACCTTGTCCAGTCCAAGGCTCCTTTTTATTATATGACATGAATAAGAAACGGGTGCATTCATTATGTAAAGGGTTGCCAAACGCCATTTTGTTTCATCAACACGCGTAATCCATTGTTAAGAAGTGTGCCAACCGTAATTACCACATACAAAGTTTTGCTCAATGAAAACCCGTACGACGTTAAAAAGCCGTAGAAGCTTTTCAACATTGTAAATGCATTTCAATTTAAATCACTGGTAAATAATACTGGCGATTATTATGCTTAATTTTTCGTGTGATTGTGTAAGAATACAATTTGCCACCTCTTTGCCTGCCTCTGAGTATTGTAATAGAGGACTAAGGGAATATAATATATATATCGCAGCGTCACTACCTCTGGCACCATATCTTAATAGTTTTTAAGGATCAATCGATTACGGAAATGTCAAGTATTATACTTGGGTGTGTTCGATACAACGTTGGCAATGATTTTTGATGTTTGTCGTTTCACAGTTAACGTTTGAAATATTACCGAGCTTTTGTTATTGAGAGCGGTCCGTTGAATACTCACTTTGGAACGAGACTCGAGGGCGATCGGTCGTGGTTGCTGCCAGGTTGTATCAAATTCACCGCGTTTCCCTAACTTGTAATTTAGCTGTTGGCATCCACGTAATTAGTGGTTATAACTGAAAAGTGTTAACGCTAATTGTTGAATATAGTTTAAAAGTAGCCATTCGAAGTGGTATTTTATCCCATCGCGATGTATGATCGCATCCGATAGTGATACAGCATGACCCTCGATATACATATAACATTTATGAAAAATAATGAAAACTCGACTAAAACCCTATTCGTCTGAGCAGCGTGTTACAGCAGTTTAACTTGCCTCCCACTGTGGAGAAGGCTCGCGCTTAGCAGTGGGACTCATATGAGCTGAAATGTTGCTGATGATGTAAAAATAAATTGTGCATAATTTTCCGTGTGGTGATGGAGTAAGAATACAATTCACCACCAATATTTTACCCGTGGGTGTCGTAAAGGACCACTAAGGGATAATAATATGTACTAATGGTCGCCGTGTGCTCGAAATTCGGCAATAATTCATTTTAATTAATTTTTCTGACACACAATTTTCTTTAATTTTATTTATGTATAACTGTAAATTGAGCAAGCTGTATTTTACTAATAACTAATATATAAAGTACTAAGTAGGTACAAATGCCTATTAGACATTGTCATCATAGTCAGGGTCGGGCCCGATCTGCCGGACGCCCAGTTTGGTTTTCGGAGAGGGCGTTCGACGATCGCGGCCCTGCTGCGCCTGAAGGCCATGGTGACGGAGGCCGTCATCGGTGGAGGAGTCCTGTTGGCGGTGTCCCTGGATATCGCCAACGCCTTCAACAGTCTGCCATTTGCATCAGGGAGGGGCTGAGGTATCACGGGGTGCCCGTGTACCTCAGGCAGCTGGTGGCAGACTACTTGGAGGGGCGCAGCGTCCTCTACGTTAACCGAGTAGGGGACGTTGTGCGAACGCCCATGACGTGCGGTGTCCCACAGGGGTCAGTTCTGGGTCCTACCCTGTGGAACATCGGCTACGACTGGGCGTTGAGAGGAAGCCTCCAACCCGGGCTGGGCGTAATTTGCTACGCGGACGATACACTCGTCACAGCCCGGGGTGGGACGCTAGAGGAGGCGGCACGCCTGGCAACTCTCGGCACCGAGGAGATTGTCAGGCGGATCGAAGCGTTGGAGTTGAGGGTGGCCCTGGAAAAGACGGAGGCCCTTTTGTTCCATGGCCTCCGTACCGCTGGGCCACCCACCGGCGCTTCGATCACCCTGAAGTCAGTTACCATCAGCATCCAGGCCCACATGAAGTACTTGGCCCTGGTGCTCGACGGGCATTTTTGGTTCCGGGAGCATCTCCATCGACTTGTTCCCCGGCTTGTCGGCGCGGCGTCCGCTATTTCGCGGCTGATGCCGAACGTGGGCGGACCCAGCGCTACGTGCCGACAGCTGTACGTGGGGGTGTCGGTCGATGGCCCTGTACGGAGCACCGGTGTGGGCGGGGTCCCTGACCGTCCGGCTGAGGGCCCTCTTGAGGCGACCACAGAGGGTTATGGCGATCAGGGCTATACGTGGTTACCGCACGGTGGCGACGGAGGCAGCGTACCTCCTGGCCGGAACCCCCCAGTGGGACCTGGAGGCAGAGATGCTCACCGACATTTATCGGCGGGTGTCGGAGACGCGCGCCCACGGCGGTATGGTCTCCATCAAAGAGATCACCGCCTGGCGGGTCGACGCCCGCCGGGAAGTCATTGTCCGTTGGGCAGTCCGGCTGGAGAGTCCTCGGTACGGTGTCAGGACCGTCGAGGCCTTCCGGCCGGTGCTGATGGAGTGGTTGAAGCGGACGCACGGGGTGCTTTCCTTCCGACTGGTGCAGGTGCTTACGGGGCACGGTTGCTTCGCGAAGTACCTGCACAAGATTGTCAGGAGGGAGAGCACACCGTCCTGCCACCATTGCAATTGGGACGAGGACACGGCGCAGCACACGCTCGAGGTGTGTGCTGCGTGGGAGGGGGAGCGCCGTGAACTGGTCGCGATTATCGGTGCCGACCTGACGCTGCCGACCATCGCCAGGGAGATGCTCGACAGCGTCAGGAACTGGGACGCGGTCGCCGCCTTCTGTGAGGCCGTAGTCTCACGGAAGGAGGCGGCGGATCGTGTGCGAGTAGAGCTCCTATTCGGCGACACGTTCCGCCGCCGGCGACTCGGGCTGCGCAGGCGCGAGTATCTGAGGTGACGTAGGTACGGGTGGGTTATGGGCCCGCGCGTCGTCCTTTTATCGCCCCGGACGGATTGGACCGCGCGTGCGCTTACCATAGCCCACCCATAAAAAAATAAAATAATAAAAGACGTTGTCATCATAATGACCAGAGATTTTAACCGTAAACAAAAGTGTATAAGCGCGCATGTTGCGTATGCGTGTAGCGATTGCGTTGTAGTGTGCGTAATGCCTTTTTAATGAATTTAATGTATTTCTAATGTATTATTATATGAAATTTCAGTTTTATGCACTTCTCCTCATTATATACTTCAGCTGTGCCAAATTTCATACTTGTGCATTCACGTAATTTTCGTAAAAAGGGGTACAAAGTTTTTGCTTCACGTATGAATATATAGATACAACATATATGCAAGAGAGGGAAAACTCAAAACAAAATCCTATGCCAATACGTCTGACCAGGGTGGTATAGTAATAGTAGGTCGATTTCCCTCCTGTAGTAGAGGAGGCTCAAGTCCAACAGTGGGACGTATATAGATTGAGATGATGATGATGAATAGAATAAGAATACAATTCACTAACCTCTTTTATGTCTCCATATGTCGTAAAAGATGATTAAAGGATGATAATATACTAGCAACCCGCCCTCGATTCGCTTCGGTTTCAGTCGCCTTACCCGCATAGTTCCCGTTCCCGTGGGAATACCGGGATAAAATACAGCCTTTGTTACTCCCTGATATTATAGCTTTCCATTGGTGAAAGAATTTTTGAAATCGGTTCTGTGGTTTAAGCGTGAAAGCGTAACCAACAATCACTTACTTTCACATTTATAATATTAATAAGGGTATCTAACATCTATACAATAGAAGAAAAACTCGAATAAAACCTTATAACTGGCGTGGTATAGTAGGTTAACCTTCCTCCCATAGTGTAGGATGCTCGAGTCCAATAATCAAACGTATATGACTTGTAATAATGATGAGGATGACAATTATACTTAATAGGTATAGTGATGAATGATTTGCTTTATAATGGCGGCTAAAAATACTACCAATTGAAAATTAAACATTGCTCGTGGCTGTCGTAAAATACGACTAATAGATTCACATCGACGTAGTTGCTTTTTTTTTTATTGCAAGCAGTGGCAAACGAGCAAACAGTACACCTGATGGTAAGTGTTGCTGCCGCTCATGGACCTTTACAAGGCCGCTGCCTACCGCGAAGAAAATGAAAGGAGTGTGAATGCGTGCATTTAGGCTCGGTGATACCAAGGGCACCACCAAAACCCTCCACACGTAAACACCCTCAGAAAGTTGGGCTTCCGGCTCTCTCGCTCACCGAACGAAGCGCAGTAACAAATTGCTACTACTCAGACGTCGATTTTCTGCGAGAGTGTGGTACTACCCCGGACGGACCGGCCCCGGCCCATTTCATCTGATACTATCTGGTCAACATAACATGTCCAATTAGAGCTGAGCTCAGACAAGCAGCCGGTCATAAAACTATCACTAATAACTTTTCTTCTTCTTCTTTTCTGTCTTAGCAATCAGCTACAAATACGAGCCATTTTTGCCAGTGTCGAGTTATAATTATCTTTTCAAGTTCTCAGTTTCTTCATGTCAGTAATGGTTTGTCAGTAAGTCAAAGTGTCGCCCTCAACAGTGTAATGGCCCCTGTTAAGGGTATCTTCTGAGAATTTTGGTGGAAACAAAAAGGTGGAAACAAACGAGCAAACAGTACACCTGATGATAAGTGTTGCTGCCGCTCATGGACCTTTACAAGGCCGCTGCCTACCGCGAAGAAAGTGAAGGGAGTGTGAATGAGTGTATTGAGGCTCGGTGATTCCAAGGGCACCCCCAAAACCCTCCACACACAAACACCCTTAGAAAGTTGGGCTGACGGCTCTCTCGCTCACCGAACGAAGCGCAGTAAGTAACTAATACTCAGACGTCGATTTTCTGCGAGAGCGTGGTACTGCCCCGGACGGACCAGCCCGCGGCTATAGACAGATAACTGTCGACAGTGTGGTCCTACCACTCTTGAATTATGCCAGAATCCATGGAGAACCTTGGCACCATGCTCAACGATCTCAGTACGATTTCTCAACTCGCGGGTTTACGAATGAACATGAACAAGGCAAAAGTCATGTCAAATCCCCATGTCATTCCTGTACCGGTCCTAGTTGCGAATGCGATAATCATTATGATTAACTTGGACAAACAGTTCAGTTGGGTAGGTCAAATTTAAAAAAAGAGGTCAGTCGATGAATCCAGATCGACTGGGCAGCGTTCAGAGAACTTAAGATCTTAAAAGGATCATCCAACATACCTCGGTTTCTGAAAACATATCTATATCCTGTGTATGTCACTAGTGGTGACTTACGGCACGAAAATATGATGCCTAAATGTAGGCCTCATAACCAAGTTAAGTCGCTCAGCATGCTATGGAGCAAGCTGAGCTCGGGATTTCTCTGCGAGATAGAATCCGATATATATTTGAGGTGATGATTATGATTACACAGATTTTTCCTGGCTAAATGTCTAAATTTTTAAATTTTCATTGAGAAATGTTTTCGAGATTCCTTCTCCTAACAAACTAAACTAGGGGATTTTCAAAGTATAAGTAGATCCCATTCTTAGATAATTGCGGGCGAAGTTTTTTGTTATCTTATTTCAGCCATGGGACGCAAGGACTGCGTAATTCTGGTGGATTGTGGCCCAACTCAGTGCTCAAGAAAATTATAATATAGAAAAATGTATTTTTATAGACGAGGAATTTTTTTATTTAGGGGCAACACCAGATTCGTTGTACAGTGAAGGATTAATGGAAGTGAAATGTCCAACCTCGGTATTAGAAAATGATCCTGATGCTGTCTGACAAGCTAAAGGACTGAAATGTTTTAAAGTGAACAGCTAATCTTAAATCACGACTGGTATTACTGGTTTCAAGGCCAATTGCACATAGCGAAAACTTATGTGAATGTGCTATATGGATTGGTCCTCATTTTCTATTGAAAATAGTCAGTAGAAAAAGACAACCTTTTGGCAGGAGAAAATGCTATCCAAATAAAATATTCATTTAGCATTTAATTAACATGTGTTTGTTTTTATGGCAATTGTTATTATATGTTTTACATAACATACTTATTTGTGTTTTCTTATTAATCTAACAGAAAAATTTCATTAGACAATTAAAATAAGTAACTTATTTTCTTACAATTAATCTTTTATCAAATCACATCACGTTTACGGCTCAAGACAAAGTATTGTCTATCTCGACCCTCGCGTTACACGCGCATCTGTAGTTAGCTACACACACATAAACATTTCTGCAGTCTTTTACCTTAACTCGAGCGTAATGATTTTGCGAAATGGCTCTTAAGAGTTGCGTACGTACGTGGAGTACAATGACTTGTACATTACGGAACGGTTCCGGCGTAAGCTCCATTAGGCTCCAATTGAAATGCTTTAATTTTTATGCGCGAACTTACCTTCTATACGTTATTATTCTAAGGTCGCGATATTAAAATAGAGTGGGATGATAAAAAGAACTGAATCGCTGTGATTGCGTTACACAAAGTAGGTATGAAGCCAAATGCAATTTTTATAACTCTCCATATGCTTGGTATTAGTAAAATTTTTGTATACCGGGCTATTAATAGGTACAATGAGATCTGCTCTGTTTGTGGCAGAAATAGATCTGGCCGTCCACGTAGTGTTCGTACGGAAAAGGTGGTCAAAGGGACCAGGGCAGTGAGAGAAATAATTCGAAGAAATCCTGTTCGAAAGCAAAGAATTTTATCTGGGGAGATGAAGATAGCACCAAACGTATTTTAAAAGATGACTTAGGACTTGCAGCCTATAAGAGACGTACGTACTGGTTAATTTGTTTTTCTTTCTTACAGTATTTATGACAAGACTACGTATATACAACAAAAATATATTTTGCTTGTGAACTGAACTATTTCTAATCGACGCGCGTCCTGTATTTTACGCCGCTAAACCATCTGCGTAAGAAGTATGACTATTAACATAAATATCTCCAGGCAAACATTACTTTTAATTTCACAAAAAGACTAAATAAATAACTAAATAATATTAAACCTAGCTTCTGCCTAAATTATTAAAATAAACCTATAATTTTCATTTCAACAACTGTTATCTTCTTACTCGGTTTGCACTAAAATATACTTACTAAAAGTATTCTAAGAAATTTGATACAAATTTCTGAGCCTATATTACGTAAACGTAACGAAAATTTCTATGTTTTAGGTGTGAATTAGCCCCCGAGGGCGAAATCAACACTTCGGTAGGAATAATAAAATTATGTCCAATCAAACATCATTTGATATTATTAAAATAATCGATAAACAAATGTTTACCTGATACTTATTTGATTTTCAAATTTCAAATATATAGAGTGTTTTATTTTTCTCCCTTCAAAACGATATCTATTGCAATTTTTATTTATTTATTTACCAAGGTTTACCCAATGCAGTAGTGTAAGTCAACATAAACCCTATCTATTTAACATTACCTATCTGTTAATGTCAACATAATAATTACATAAACGATTAATTTATACCTTTTATATAGTATATACGTTAAATATTATAATCTAAAATTCTATAATCTATGCTAAAATAGGATATTATGAAATTATCAACGAGAGTCAGTATATAAAATTATAAACTCATTTGCAAAAAAAACGGGCGGTTTTGATTTTCATTCATATTTAAAAAGATACAATACCAAAAAGGTTTCAATTGTTTGTACACGTTACTGGCCGGTTTTAAAAATGCTGTGGTATTTAAAAAAGTACGTTCTAAATTCAATTTTTCATTTGATGTTCATTTTTACAGAAAACCCCTTTTTATCCTACATTTTTGGCGCGAAGTTCCAGAAGTTAACATCGACTTTCATAACTTTTATTCAATTTTTATCGATTAATTTCATATCCTTGACTGTCAAAGCTTTATTTAATGCTGTTTGGCTGTATCAAAAATGGTAGATAAAGTGGTAAAAGCTACCAAAATTATCGCGCTGCTTGAAGAGGGTTGCAGCCAATGTTTCGTGGCTAGGAGGCTAAATGTTAGTCGCTCGACAGTCCAAAGGACCTGGCAGCGATATCAGGAGACTGGTTCCGTCGAGAGAAGGCCTGGTTCTGGAAGAAAACCATGTACCCAACCACGGGATGATCGTTTTCTTGTGAGTCGCGCATTGAGAAATCGCAAATCTTCGTATGTGGATCTTAAGAACAACCTCCAAGAAGTAAGAAATGTGCATATTAGTCTATGGACGGTCAGGAGGAGGCTTCTCGCTGCCAATATACGCAGTCACCGCCCGGCCCGCGGCCCCAAATTACTCCGTGAGCACAGAGTTCACAGGCTTAGGTTCGCTAGAAATTGTGAATCATGGACTCAAGACGATTGGAATAGGGTTTTGTTCTCTGATGAAGCCAGGATATCTCTGTTCGGTGAAGATCGACGTCGGCGAGTGCTAAGAAGACAAGGAGAACGCTTTGCAGAGGCATGTTTCGAAGAAATCACACCTTATGGTGGGGGCTCTGTTATGTTTTGGGCAGGAATAAATTCAATGGATCGTACAGAGTTAGTCTTCATTGAAAACGGCTCACTGACTGGGCATCGATACATAACGGAAGTTCTAATTTCTCATGCACAACCCGCATTGGCCGCTCTAGGTGAAGACTCGATTTTTATGGACGACAATGCTCGCGCCCACCGATCCCGCGATGTTAATGCGTATGTGCAAGAGGTCGGCATTCGTCGTTTGGATTGGCCAGCTCGAAGTCCCGACCTCAATCCCATAGAGCATGTCTGGGACGTTCTGAAACGGCGTGTGAGATCAGTACACCCGGCTCCGCAGACCATCAGAGAGCTGAAGAATGTGATTACTGCGGAGTGGGAACGTATTCCGCAAGCAAGTATCCGGGATATACTCGCTAGCATGCCCAGACGAATTCAAGCTGTGATTTTAGCTAGAGGGGGTCACACTCGATACTAAACATTTATCTGCTTTTACTTTATTAAAGAAAAACAAACAAAAAAACTTTTTTATTTTTACTTCATGAGCATATGCACTACTAGCGAATATACACTACTAGCGAGGTTTAGCATTATTTCCCATAAATTGTATCTAAATTTTATGAAATACTGATGAAAACGATTATTCTCTTATTAATTTAGCAAATTGTGTGGATAAAACTACCTATAATTATCAAACAAAGAAATATTAACATTTGAAATGGTTCATTGCTTAGGTGCCCGTTTTTTTTGCAAATGAGTGTACATTGTTTTAGTATACTTCAAATAACATTGCTTTTTTGAATTTTACAATTGAACAAAATTTTAGTCTTTTCTAAGCGAAAAATTCAATTAAAAACCATTTCTCGTTGGACAATGGTACCTAATCGTAAGTATAACAAAAATATTGAATAATAAAATTAAATATTTTCTGTAATAATGATATCTTGTTGAAAAATATGCTATTTTACTAACTATAAACAATTGTAAATCTCTGTAATAACGATGGTTTGTTGGACGTGAGACATCTTAGTCTGTCTTTGACCATGAACGCTGAAAAGTGTTTAAAACATCAGGTTCAGCCATAACCTTTTTTTTTGTTTATGCTTGCAAAAAAAAGAAAGTCTTCTGGTTTAAAGGATCTCACACTGCAAGTAATACTTACTAAACATATTGTATGCACACAATTTCATCTAATACAAGTAACTTAAACAATGTCGAGCTTGCTGAGTTTCTAGCTGAGTATTCTCAGCTTACCGCGTTTTTATCCGTTGAAAGTTTATTTATATTATATATAAAAAAAAACTGTTATATTTATTGGTATTTTTAATAATTACAAACGTGGCAAACGAGCAACCAGTACACCTGATGGTAAGTGTTCCTGCCGCTCATGGACCTTTGCTAAGCCGCTGCCTACCGTGAAGAGAGTGAAGGGAATCTGAATACGTGCAATGAGATTCAATGAAACTAAAGGCATCACCAAAACTTACCACACGCAAATACCCTCAGAAAGTGGGGCTTCCGACTCTCTCGCTCACCCAATGAAGCGCAGTAACAAATTACTATTACTCGACGGATAGGCCCGCGGCTGTAGACAGACAACTGTCAACAGTGTGGTCCTACTACTAAGAAAATTTTAAAAGTTATTATCATCATCATAGCTCATATACGTCACACTGCTGGGCTCGAACCTCCTCCACATCATTTCATCATTTTCATGCCCTCATCCCACGCTAAGTGGGGTCGGCACAACATATACCTACGTTCCATAACCTCCTATCGGCCGTCATATCTGCACTCACCCTTTTCATACGCATATCCTCATTTACACAGTCCAGCCATCTCTTTTTGGGTCTTCCACGCTTCTTACACCCACCCACATTCATATCGATCACCCGCCTTGTCACATGCCGTTCATCCCTCCCCATCACATGTCCATACCAAGACAACCTCGCGCTCTTAATCTTCTCTATCACCAGTGCCACTTTCAGGCTTTCCCTAATATACTCATTTCTTATCTTATCTAACCTTGTGACCTCTCACATCCATCTTAACATACGCATCTCTGCATCTCTGTGGCATGCAATCTTCTCTCATCCGTCTTTTTCAATGCCTAACATTCAGAACCTCCGAACGAACCTCGAATCTCCTCCACAATGGGAGGGAAATTGATTCTAAAGTACCACGCTACTCAGACGATATGTAAAGGGTTTTATTAAGAGTTTACCTTATCTTGCATAGATATTCTACGCATATTACAATGCCTAATCATACAGCACCTATTGGCGAGATAAATAGCGGTCCATTGTATTCTTATTTCAGCACCACACGGCAAATGGGGCTTTTTTTTTTGGGATAGGCTATGGTAAGCGCTCCCGCCGCCCAGCTCCATCGAGGACGACAAAAGGGAGGCGCGCGGCTCCATAACCCACCCGTAGCCACGTTGCCTTCGTCATTGGGCTGATCACCGGTGTCGAGTGCCTTGTCTTCAGTGGTCGGCCCGACAGAATACCCTGAGGGGGTACTCTCTCCTATCGACGTCCCTATCGTCGCTGCCGCTGGTCAGCCTCTCTGCGCACTAAAATCCACAGTCCGGTCATTCGCGGAAATGGGGCTTAGGTATATTTGATTTGTTTCAATTAGCCCTTGGACCTTTTAAAAAGTAATTAATTACCTTTGTTAGGATCAAGCTTCGCTGTTGGTCTTATTTGTATAAGAGTATTGTTAAAAGCAATGATGACCTCGCTCCGTAAAGAAAACGGCACCGCCCTTGGTGCAGGTAAAAGTAGTTACCTTTATGAGTAAAAAAATATCAATACAGTCAAGGATGGCCACATCACGCGATCTGTACAAAGGTTCCTTTGAGATGGAGAGGCTGCACGTTTTTAAGATAATTCATATTATTATTTAACTCTGATTGTATTACATAAATAAAGGTCCTTGAGTTTTTAGTATGAATTGGTGTAAGTACAGGTGTCTGTATGGATATGAAGTAATGGTTTCGGTTGCTTAAATCTATACAAATATATAAAATTAAAGTGTCCGTTTGTAATGTCGAAGTAGTAGGTTCTTTTTCGTGCTCACACGGTTATTTGCATGATACCTATGCCTTAAACCAGTTTAAATTTTATTTATTGGTCTGCCTGTCTGTGCCGGGATCTTCAAAACGCCTGGACTGATTTTGATAATATTTGACAACTAGTTTGACTACATAAGGAGAGATTTTATTTATGATTGAGTTGATTTTCCTCTCAGCAAAACCTTATGAGATTTTGCCCAGTTCGGAAAGCCGAGGCCCATATTGTTGGAGGTTTTTTTTTTGAGAGGCAAATTGACCTACTATTTTGGACTGGTCAGACGTGTTGGTATAAAATTTAATAACGAGATTTTCTTCTCTTGCATAGATCAGTATATCAAAAAAAAAAAATTAACAATAAATATTTGTTTGTACCTACTAGCCGGCGTTTTCAAAAATTTAATAATTAAATAACCAATAATGTTCACGACACCCAAATTATTTGCGAAAATCATAACCATAATAATTATAACAAACAAAAACTGAAAGGGAATGGAGAAAAAAGGTACAAGGAATATGACAAATAGATCAAAAACAGCGTCCGTTCGCAAGTCATTGCGCAGCCGCAGATTCACCGCAAAACAAAAAAACGTCTTTGTCGCAAACCGCAAAAAGATGTATTACAAACATCATATATGCTTTTGTGCTAAGTATTGTTCATTTAATATTGAACTTTATTGATTTCAAAATAAAGCAGCTGTTAGCAAAATGATTGATATGTGTATTAGAATATTTTTTTGTCGTCCGTTTTAAAGAAGATCATTGAATATTAAACTTTATTTATAGGAAATAAAACTAATTATTCCTTAAAGACAATAATGTGAATATTTGAAACAAAAAATATGCAGAATATTGACAGATTCAAATTTTCTGTAGTGACAATTGATTTTGGTTTTTATTGTTATTGTAACAGGGTATACTATCAAATATTACTATTTGTAGTAGCAGAGATTATTTGACAGATAATTATAACGCTTGGCAAAGTAAATAATAATTTGTCATAGGACAAAAAAATAGAAATGAGAATGGTTTTTATATTAATAATACGTGTAATGACATATATTAGTAATATTTATTCTGTTACTTTTGTTAATCGTTACAGGATTATTGGTTATTAGTTGAAAAGATTTAACTTGCTATATTTTCTCTGTGGATTTATATGACAGCTGATGGTTTTAGCGGGAACGTAAAAGTGTCTTATGTGGGTGGTATTATATAATATTTGAATGTTTTAACGTGACATATAAAATAATTTTGATGCCACTTTATGTAATGCAGTGAGAGTGCTAAAGTGTAATGAATTCACCTATGATTTATGGTCGACCAAAATTCCAAGAATATACTATGTGGATATGACACTATTGACTGCCACGATTTGACTTACTGAATGATAATTACAAAAAAATAAAATAGAATTAATAAATTTTGCATATTTGTAACCATGTCAAAAAAATCCTTACAAAGTACAATTTATTTATTTATTTATTTATTTTAAAGCTTTTGCACAAACAAAGGTACACGGCGGACTTAATGCCTTAGGCATTCTCTACCAGTCGACCAAGGGTGGAGCAGAAATAATACAAGGCAGGTGTAATAGAGATAGTTGAAGATCAGAATTTATATATAATTACCAAATGATACAAATATATAAATATGAATACACATACACTGTATAAATACATATATACTATAAAAATACATATATACATAAGTATACATACATACATACATAAAAAAGGATGTGAGCCGTCACAGATGAGTTGACTCCGCCAGAAAATCTAAGTAAAGTCGTTTAACTTTAGCCTTGAAAATGTCACGACTAGCAGCCATTCTGATGTCAAGAGGTAATGCATTCCACAGTAGAATAGCCTGGATATCAAAAGAGGAATGCACCAGACCAGAAGAGTGAGAAGGACAATGTAGAATATTATTTGAGGAACGAAGAGTACGGTCATGAGTGGTGAAAAGAAATTGAAACTTTGGTTTTAAATAGGAAGGGGCATTAGGAGAGTTAAGAATTGAATAGAGTAAAGAAAGAGATCGCAAGCTCCGTCTTTGTCTAATTGGTAACCAGTGAGAGCGAAATGTGGTTACATGGTCGTATTTGCGAAGGTTAAAAACGAATCGAATGCAATTGTTGAGAAGTCAGTCCAGCTTATTGAGCAGATCTGCATTCAGGTCGAGGTAGCACACAATTGATTAAGTGGACTGTGCATTGTATGGTCATTGATGCTGTAGGTATGATGAGTTACATTACCACGAAGGGGTATAACTCCATTGTCGAATGTACTCTTCCTCTTGACGTCAATCTTCCTTGGTAATGTAATGTTGACCTGACTGCATCAGATAAAGTTAGGCCAGGTCGACAAGAAACACTTAGTCATCTTTTACGACATCCATGAATAATGCAAGGGTTGGTAGTATTCGTAGCCGCCACCACAGATAACTAATAACTAAAACGTTCCCCTGTAATACAAAAGTTTCAAATCTATCGTATATCTTTATAACACTGCACAGATAGCGTAGAGATTAAGATAGCGACCTACAGTGCCAGTGTCGCGGATTCGAATCCCACGCAGGACAACACTGTGCGATCCACAAATTGTTGTTCCGAGTCTGGATGTAATTTGTGTCCGTTAATTATATGTTTGTAAAGTCCCCGCAGTACAAGGATTATTTCCTAAATGCAGGGCGTTGTACTCTTAAAAAAAATGAAAAAAGGATATTTCTCATTAGTAGAATTGTAAAGATTACAAACAAATAAACAATTATTAAAAAAACGGACTAAATTATAAAACAGTTTTTACATATCTATGCGTTATTTACAATAAAATCGGTAGGACTTTTTATTTTAAACTCCAATTTATATTATAGACAAACAAACCGACGAGCTATAATTTATTATTACACGAACTAAAATGTTAACCGCTAAATTTTTAACGAAAAATATCTATAATCGAGAATCGAACCGGCACCTAGTAATCATGCTTAATCACCGGTGAGCTTGTTTGTTAAGCTTTGCTCAAATTGAACATTTAAAAAAAAAGCATCATATTTAATATTAGTTTCGATCTTTCACTTCAGAGACTAGTTGGCTACAATATATTTTTTTTAATTGGCGGTAAATAGCAAAAGCTCTATTTCAATGTGGTGACAGTAAAACTACAATTGACACCCTTTCTTGCCCGTAGATAGCATAAAAGCCGACTAAGAGGTATAATATAGCTACATATAACTATACAATATAAGGAAAACACGAAACGAACCTATCCGACCAGCGTGGCATAATAAGTAAATTTCTATTCTGTTCCGGCTGTGCTCAACCTATGTGGGTTGCGATGATGTCGATGTCAATCATGACAAAAGAAGGAAAAAAAGTAAAATAAAACTGACTCTGATTTGTTTAAAGAGTTTTTGGCGGGAATCTGAAGTGTCATGTGGTGTTCTTGTATTATATTCAATATCTTAGTGTTTTAACGTGTTATGTTAAATAATCTTGATGGCATTTTATGTAATATATAGCGACAGAACTGCTGAGGTGTAGTGAATATGATATAAAACTGCTATACATACCTTTGTATTTCCACCAAAATTCTCAGAAGATACCCTTAACAGTGGCCATTACACTGTTGAGGGCGACACTTTGACTTACTGACAGACTATTACTGACATGAAGACACTGAGAACTTGAAAAGATAATTATAACTCGACACTGGCAAAAATGGCTCGTATTTGTAGCTGATTGCCAAGACAAAAAAGAAGATTTGTTTAAAAAAAGAAATTAAATTAGTGGTAGGACCACACTATTGACAGTTGTCTGTCTACAGCCGCGGGCCCGTCCGTCCAGGGTAGTACCACATTGAGCGGAAAATCGACGTCCGAGTAGTAGCAATTTGTTACTGCGCTTCATTCGGTGAGCGAGAGAGCCGGAAGCCCAACTTTCTGAGCATATTTGCGCGTGGTGGGTTTTGGTGATGCCTTTAGTATCGCCAAACATCATTGCACGCATTCACACTCCCTTCACTTTCTTCGCGGTGGGCAGCAGCCTTGTGGTCGATTCATAATGTCCTTTACTGCCATACAGTCCTAATAAACAGGCGTCATCTCTATGGTCACAGCCTTCACGCAGTCCATATATCTTTTATTTGGTCCTCCCTTACCCCTAAAGTTTTCAATATTCATATATAAAACATTCCTCATAATATTAATTTCACTCCGTTTCATTACAAGTCCATACCAAGTCAAGCGTTCACTCCTTAACTTTTTTGTCAATAGCTTTCAAACTTCCTCTAATATAATCATTCCTTCCACCACAATCCATCTCAAAATTCGTACTTTTGCACTCCAACATACATTTATCCATACATTCATAGTATGAACATATACGTGTGTAAATTTAGTGACCAAACGCTTTTTATGTTACTAAATTATAAACTCCTTTGGAATCTAACCCGATACTACCAAAGACTAATTTTTATTTTTTTTACGAAATTTTCATCAAACTGACCTGACCTAACAGCCTATAATGACTTAATGCCAACCTCACGAGGCGCCAAACATATTTTTTTTGCTAAAAAACAAAACATTTTACGCCTATTGTTGGTTTAACGATATTACTTAATCTTCTCGTTATGAAAATAAAAGAAAAAATGGCGCCAAACTTTGCCGCGGCTTAGTCAACCATTTTGAAAAAAATCATGTTTTATTGATCATTTATGGCTTGTTTTCTGTTAAATTCGACTGCTGTTTGTAGTAATCATAGGTTATTTTAAATAACTAGGTTTGTTATAAAAAACTTAACTACAGCTACTAAAGGTGCCCAGTAGACTTTAATGGTGTTAGCTGTTTGGGTACAGTTTATTGCGTACTAGCAACCCGCCCTCGCTTCGCTTCGGTTATAGGTTATAGTCGTTTTACCCGCGTAGTTCCCGTTCCCGTGGGAATACCGGGATTAAATATAGCCTAGTTTACGCCCTGATATTATAGCTTTCCATTGGTGAAAGAATTTTTGAAATCGGTCCAGCCGTTTTGAAGATTACCCGGAACAAACAGACAGACAGACAGACAGACAGACAAAATTTTTTTTAATGCTATTTTAGGCATAGGTGTCCTGCAAATAACCGTGTGAGCATGAAAAATGCCTATTATTTTGACATTACAAACAGACACTCCAATTTTATTTATTGGTATAGATATGGAATGTTCAGAGATTTTTGGATTGCTCGAAATATAATGAAATCAGCCAAAAGAATCCGATCTCTACATGTAATTACTAGTTATAGTGTATTCTTTGTGTGATAACGGAATAATAAATAAATCGACCAGTAATAAGACTGCAGGGAAGTAGACAACAACTTGTATTGACTGGAGAAAAAAGTTTTGTCTCACCAAGTTCACAGTAAGAATGATCGACGACCGTAAGAATAAGACATCCGTTATTCTACGTTTAGATATCTTTTACTATCGGGTATAAAAGGTACTACATATATTAATTTAGCACAAAGTATGTATAAACATAAGTAATGATAATAGTCAATAGGTATTTAGATTAGTTAAATGCAATAGTTTAATTTCTTTTTCTTAATGGCAAGCGTGGCGTCGACAATTCTGCCAAAATACAATATTTAATTAATGTCAACTGGCCAGAGACGCGATGACATAAAAATGTTGATTAGCATTTTAGGTGGCACTTATAATTGACCAATAATAATTAATCTGTGTTATTTATACTACCTAATATAGGTATCACTATAATTTGATTCCGATTGCTCTCTCAATAATCAGCGGATAAATATGGCGGGGTCTGTAAACATTCCATAATATAATCAACAATTCTGTTCACACGTATTCCATTCTACAAGCATATTGTTTAGTTTTATTATACTTATTACATTGTTATTAAGTTAAATAAGGTTTTAAAAGGGCGATCCGATATAGCACCGATGGTGCTCATTTAATTGGGTTGGCGAAACTGGAAGCGGCGTGCGCGCCGCCTGCCATAGATTAAGTAACATAGAATACTTTATACAGAAGAGCCTCTCAAAGAGACCATTATTTTTTATATGTAATAATACATATAAAGGAACAGGGTGAGCCGAAGCTACTGAAGCTAGAAAAATGAAATTTGGACCGTAGTTTCATTTCGTAACGTAGGCACCCACTAAGAAAAGATTTTTTGAAATTCTACCCCTAAGGGGGTGAAACGCAACGTTAAAGTCTGTATGGAAAGAAAAAAAATCTTTAGCTACTGTCTTCAAATTAAGCACAAATACTCTTTAATAAAAATAAATTAACACGTGTTTCAGCGTTTGTCTATTTTCATCCTCTAAGGGTGTAAAATAGGTAGGAAGATGTCTGTTTACTGACTTATCACAGAGCCGAAACTACTGAAGCCAGAAACATGAAATTTTGACATAAGTTTCTTTGCGTGACGTAGAAACCCACTAAGAAAGGGTTTTTTGAAATTCAACCCCTAGGGGGTAAACTGCAGTAACAAATTTGTATAAGGAGAAAAAAATCCACATCGATTTTCTTCAAATTCTCCAAAAATACTCTTTAGTAAAAATAAATATACACGTGTTTCAGCATTTTTTAATTTGCACCCTCTAAGGGTGTAATCTACACTAATATTATATAGAGGAAACGTCCCTTACGAATAAACTCAAAAATTCCTGGACGAATTTCGATTATTCTTTCACCATTAGAATGTTACAGTATCCCTGAGTAACATAGGCTATATTTTATCCCAGTATACCCACGGGAACGGGAACTACGCGAGTAAGGCGACTGAAACCGAAGCGAAGCGAGGGCGGGTTGCTAGTATGTAATAAAACATTACACTTCTTATGTGACTATTGTTGTTAACCGCAGATGCTTATATTATTAACTTTACCTGGACTGATGGGTGAGCGCCAAGGGCTCTTAACACGAGAACATTGCCTTTTATCGCATTTTATCGCCTTACACTATGGATTTATGAAATTGGCTACATATGTATATAATTATTACCAGTTAGCTTAGTGGTTCCTGTGTGGTGATGGAATAAATCTCACCAATATTCCCATGGGTATCGTAAATATCGACTGAAGAATGTAATATGTACGTAACATTTTTACAAAAAAAAGGGTAATTCGTAATAAAACTATACTAACACCTCTGAACAATGTGGTGTAATAGGTAATTTTCTCTCCCTCCGCGAAAGAGGCTTGAGCCTAAGTGTGGAGCGTGTATAATCTGAGATGATAATCTGAGATGATAATCTGAGATGATAATGATGAAGATAACCGTAGCATATGTGTTGATTTAGATTTTTGTCTATTGTGCATTTGCTAGCTATTATATAATGCAATAAATATCACTAGTTTCAGTGTAGTATTTAATATTGTTGATGATACAAAAATTTCTTTGCAATTTTTATCTTATATCTTTAAACGAGCAATTCTTGTATATAGGTATATATATACCTATATATATATATATATTCAGGATCTCGGCAACGGCTCCAACGATTTTGTTGAAACTTGGCATACTAGAGGTTTCGGGTCCAAAAAATCGATCTAGCTAGGTTTTATTTATAGAAAATGTTGTTTAAAATTAAATTTTAAAAGAATATGAATTCAAATTTCGTTGTCAACGTCATGAGTTACGATAATTCAGTTGGGGAGACGGCCAGTTTTAATTTTGGGTTTTGTGGCATTCAAACAGCGTCGGTTCGAATCTCGGTGTTATTATTATTCTCTTTTTGTAATTTTTTTATATAATTTTCATTATTTATTTTTTATTAATATATATCTAAATAAATTCGACAAAAATATTCCGAGCGAAACTCGGTTAACCAGATATTTATTATCAATGATATTATTTGCAGATATATTTGGGCATTATTTAGCGATATTTTGTTTAGTTTCCTATCAGAATTATCAATAGAGAATAATTAAAACATAAATAATATGTATAGAAACTATAATTTACAACACAAATATCCTTCCTTTTCTCCTCCACCCAAACTTTATAGAATAACATAATCTTACAGCACAGAACAAATACTTTGCCAATTAAGCTTTTGGTGCAAGTAAATCTATAAATATCTGCTTCCGTAAACCTTTATTTATATTCGGTATAATTAAAAGTTATCATTATAAAAAGCACTTTCAGAGCGGCTCTTAGAGTATTAACTGTTATAGGTATTAAATGCTTAACCAATATAGATTTGTAGCTCTATGGTCTAGTCTCCAATCAATGAATGATTGATGATTTTAGAGCGGATGTTTGTTTAATCGATTATGTTTATGACGGTAGCGCCTTGAGTGTGTTTGATTGCACTCCAGTCAGCCTTTTGAACATTCGAAGTGAGAGGATATGGGTAAATTATGATGCTATAGGTGTTTAAAAGAAACCCTGTGGTAAAGAATAAGAGAAAAGAGTGTAAGTGAGAAAAATATTGAATGAATCTTTTTTGAAATTTGTTTTTTTTTAATGGTAATTAAAGCAAATACGGTTAAAAAAATAACTTCCGATGTAAATTAATCTACGTTTCATCATATAGGTAAGTCCCACTGCTGGGCTCGAGCCTCCCCCACAATGGGAGAGAAATTCATCTACTATAGCGCACTGGTCAGATTTATACAGCGTTTAATTTCGAATTTGCCTTCTTTTGCATAGAGGTTGTATGCATATTGTAATCTCTTAGTCGTCTTTTACGACACCCACGGACAAGAAAGGGGGTGATGCATTGTTTCTTCATTCCGTTTTCACACGGGAAATCCAATGGTAGACAGTAAAGATTTAGGTAGGCAGCGGACTGGCTGTACCGATAGTATAGGCCATAAGCAGTTACAGTACATCGGGTTTGCTGCTTTCTCGTTATCCACCATAAGTAATAAAAAAGAATACAAAACAGTAATAAGGACTACTGAAAGAAGTGAAAACTTAAAACTATGTTACGTTGTTATATTTAACGTAATGGCCTAACATGTTGATGAAAATGATAAAATATTATACTTTTTAAGGTTCCGTACCCAAAGGGTAAAAATGGGACCCTACTACTGAGGCTTCGCTGTCCGTCCGTCAGTCTGTCACCAGGCTGTATCTCAAGAACGGTGATAGCTAGACAGTTGAAATTTTCACGGATGATGTATTTCTATTGCCGCTATAACAACAGATACTAAAAATAAAATAAATATTTATGGGAACATACAACAAACTTTTTTTCTCTTAATGATACGGAACCCTACGTGCGCGAGTCCGACTCGCACTTGGGCGATTTTATTAAATAAAACTACGGATAATGATTTCTGATGTTTACGCGAGTATTATACATTTTTAATTAAACTACTTTACGGATTTTATCGCGTTTGTATTTGATTTTTGATCGCCCGACGTTTCGAACACTTTGGAGCGTTCATGTTTAAGGACGGATTAAGTCCGTAAAGTAATTTTATTTTATACTCCCGTAAACATCAGAAATCATTAAATATCATACGTTTACCTTCTCATTATTCCTGTGGTAATAGATTAAGAATACAATACATCACTCCCTGCCTTGCGTCGTGGAGGTCGTACAAGATAACTGAAGGATATAATATGTGTATAACTTCTACGCAAGAGATGAATAACTCAAAATAAAACCCTATACCATTCAGACCAGCGTAAGTCATTACTGTTATGGAGGAGGTTCGAACCCGGCAATGGACGTAAATGAGCCGAGATGGTGATGATGACAAACCACGAGGATAATTAATATATGTGAAGGATATTTGAAAATTAAATCAATATTGAAGCTAATTTAGTTCAAAGGTGGCAGTGGTCCAATCATTCACAACAATCATCAGGATAGTTATAATGATTCCAACCACAAACCAATGTTCTGAATATATTATTTCATCGTCATCGTCATTCGGCCTATCGCCGTCCACTGCCGCCTACTTCCAGGATTCCCTCATGTTTCGCCACAAAGTACGGCGTCCTGTGCTGCCTACATCCAACGTCTTTCAACTACTTTCACCAGGTCGTCGGTCCACCTAACAAAGGCACTAGACCCTACACTGCATGTCCGATACGTGGTCGTCACTTGAAAACCTATATGCCCCAGCAGTTGTCGGTTCATCGAGAATTTTTCGTGCTAAGGTTATTACACCCATTCTTCTACGGATTTCTGTATTTCGGATTCTATCTCGTAGAGGAATTCCAAGCATAGCCCACTCCATAACACGCTGAGCGACTTTCAGTTAATCTATTAATTATATGTTTGTAATATTCTCTTTAAAAATATATTTAAGGGTATTTCACGGTTGATGGTCGTGCCTTATGGGAAAGGCGTTTATACAAAGATCGTCAAACACCGGTCCAACAGGTGGTATGTAATATTCCCACGGTATATCGCGTGAGCTACTCGACTTTATGCAAGTTTAAGTATGCACCAATATTATTATTTAGGGTGGATTTTATAGATTTTTTGTAAAAGAAAAAAAAAACAAGATATAGTCTTTTAAATTTGCTTAAGCTCTTTTTTTTGCGCGATGGTGTCGTAAAAGGTGACTAAGAGACGTCGACCTTTATTTGTCTTTTTTAGCGGCAGACCATGATGCATCGATTACCGACCCTTCCATCCTGGGCGACGAGAGGAGGCGGAGAACGAGCCCATAGCCGGCCGGGTGCGTACTTCGAGCGCCAAGTGGGCGGGCCATCAGTACCCGACCTAGTCATCAGTGGCCCGTCCACTAGGTCATCTTCATCCAATATTATCTGGTCAACAAGGAGATCTAACGCCAACCGGGCGGTCGGACATAAAACTATTGCCAAAACTTTAGCAAAATGTATAATGTAAGAAGAGGTTGCTTCTACCTCAAGTATTTAGGATAAAATCATCATCATCGTCATCATTCTTTGATGATGATGAGGCCTTCTTCTAATAAAAAGAATCTTAGGATTGTCTACAGTTTTATGCACTCATTTTCATCTCAACTCTTTTGTCAGTGATATCAATCACTACACCATAATTATTATTGTATTGAACTCGCTCCTAAGTTATGTTCTTGGTGAGACTGTAGTTACATTCATCACAATTCAGCTTTTCACCGTCCACTGCTTGACGTAGGTTTCCCTCATGTTTCTTCACAAAGTGCCATCCTATGCCTCCTACAACCAAACGTCGTCCAGCAACTTTCACCAAGTCTTCAGTCCGCTTGGTTGGAGCCGTCCTCCATCGCCTCAATCGTTACGTGGTCGCCACTCGAGAACCTATTTTCTCCAGCAGTTGTAGATTCATCGAGTGATGTCTCCTGCCCAGTGCTATTTCAGCATATTAATTCTTCGTGCTATGTCAGTCACACCCGTTCTTCTGCAGATTTTTGTATTTCAGATTCTACCTCGCAGAGAAATCCCGAGCATAACACATTCCATAGCATGCCGAGCGACTTAGAGTTTAGTTATGAATCCTACATTTAGGAAACACTTTGCCGAACCGTAAGTTATCACTGGCAACACACGCTGGTCGTAGACCTGTCTTTTCAGACGCTGAGGTAAGTTGGATGAGAAAATCCCATAAAGTTTCTCGAATGTTTCTCGAGTTGGATTCGTCGGCTGACCTCTTTCTCGAAATTGATTCCTCCTAACTGGCCTGTTTGTCCAAAATAAACGTAATGATCGACAACTTTGAGAATCGCATAACATATGTTTTCTGTTCTGTCTGTTTCACGCGTTTTTCTACGGATTTCGGATTCATTTCGGAGTATAACTCGCTTCATAGGACACTGAGCTACTTTTAGTAGTTAGTAGTCTTACTTACTAGTTTATTTTTAGATATAAAAGAAGATTATTCTTGTAATGTACAATATAAGTCCATATATCACGCGTTACCACCCCTTACACATTATACCGTTGATATGCAAACGCGTTACGGTACGATAAGCATACGTATACGTTACGTATTATAAGCTTATTACTGATATTATCGGATAGCAGATGTGTTATAGACGAACTGATGGCTTTTATGACCTATTATCATCATTTTGGCTCATATTCTTCCCAATGCTGGACTCACCCCTCCTTCATAATTAAAGGAATATTGACCTGCTATACCATGCTGGTCAGATGGGTTAGTATAGGATTTTATTTTCAGCTTTCTTTCACGTAAACGTTATATGCACAATTACTCCCATAGTCGTCTTTTGCGACACCCACGGACAAGAGCGGGTGTCGTGCATTTTTTCTTATTCTGTCACCCCACGGATAATTAATTTGATTTTATCCCATTCAACACTCTTATCCTACCATTGGGTGTAATAAAAGACGATTAAAGCAAATAACATATTTGTAAGAGATGAAAATGTCCTATGGCCTACCTAAATCATATGCCAGGGATAGGGAAGCAATGACACGCGTGCCATTGATGGCACGCAACTCTATATTTTGAGCACACCACTAATTGTAAAATTTATTATGCACTGAGAAAAAAATACTTCAATTTTACACATATATATGAAACATTGAAAATACGCGATTGTAATTTACTTGTGTAGTGACAAAGTAAGAATACAATTTAGCATTCCCTATCTTACCCGTGATGTCACAAGACGACTAAGGGATATAATATGCACATAACATCTGTGCAAGAGAAGTCAAACTCAAAATGAAATCCTATATCAACATGCCTGACCAATATGGTATAGTAGCTCAAATTCCGTCCCATTGTGGAGGAGATCGGAGCCCAACAGTGGGACGTCTGTGGGCTGCGATAATGTTGAATTTACTTGTAGCAAATAAAGAGTTTAGAGTTAATAGTACCTATATATTTTATTTGCTTAATAATCACAAAACGTGTGTTGGTGGAATAAGAATACAATTCGCCACCACACCTTAAGATAGGGGATCTCGCCCGTGGCTGTTGTAAAAGGTGACTAAGGGATATAATACTCATGTAACACCTATGCATGAGAAGGAAAACTCCAAATAAAACTCTATAACAACCAGTCTGACTAGCATATTGTAGTTGGTCATTTTCCCTCCTATTGTGGAGGAGGCTCTAGCCCAGCAGTGGGACGTGTATGAGCTGAAATTATTGTGAATTCGAAACCTTAATTATTTAACGGCACGTCCCGTAATTGAACATTTAAAAAAAAAATGCCTGTTGATAAATAACGGTTTACCACCCGTCCCCTTCTATATCAACTCCTCTGACTTGCGTGGTATAATAGATCAATTTTCCTCCTATTTTGTAAAAAGCTTGAGCCAAAAGTGAGACATATATGAGCTGAGTTATATGAGCCCTGACGTATATGAGCCCTCTCAAATCATGAAAATTTAAGATTTTTCTTATCAACCAAATTAGACGGAAGCCCGTAAACTGTATTAGAGTCAGTTCTGTGACATATGGTAGTTCGGTTACCACGTGTCGTGAACACCTGACCACGCACGTGCTCTTAGGTTTTTATAACTAATATAGAACCGAGTGATTTTGTTAAATGTTGGATGATTTGATTATGTTTATATTATCCGCGTTGTAATTAAGAATACAAAATTTACAACACCTTTACTATGGGAGGTATAAAAATTGTAAACTATTGTAAATAAAATTACTTTACGGATTTTATCGCGTTTGTATTTGATTTTTGATTGTCTGACATTTCAAACACTACAGCGTTCATGGTCACGGGCGGCCCATTAAAATCAAATACAATTACAAACAAAATCAAATACAAATTCGATAAAATGCATAGAAATTTTTAATTACTAGCAACCCGCTTCGCTTTGGTTTCAGTCCAATCGCCCTACCCTAATACCGGGATAAAATATAGCCCAAGTCACTTCTTTTATAGACAGCTACCAGGTAGTAAACTATCAAAATCGGTCCAGTCGTTTTGAAGATTACCTCAAGACAAACAAATTTTTTTTTTAAACTGTATTTCAGGCATAAGTGCGAGCATGAAAAAAGCCCAGTATTTTGTCATTACAAATAGACACTTCAATTTTATTTATTTGTATAGATGTGTAATACCCGTATAAATATTAGAAATCCTTAATATTTGAATATAAACATTGTAATTTCACTAAAAAAAGCCGACAAGTCCAATCAACCGAATCCGTATCCCCAAAAATGTTGTGATAGAGTATTTTATGACGAAATAATAGCCGAAGGTATCACTGTCGGAAAAAATGGTCGAATAATTTAGAGAGAAAAAAAAACAACGTCTCAGGTAGTTGCTAAACCGCGTATTGTATTTAGGGGTTTCGCCTCGTTTCGCCCTTTGATGAGGATACACGAACTTAATTGTTTCTTTAATATGGTCTTATTTTAGTTGCAGAAATTATAAATTACTTGTTTTAATATAGAATTGTCCGTGTGGTGACGGTGTAAGAATACAATTCATCACGCTCTTGCCCGTAGATGTCGTAAAAGACGACTATGGGATATAATATGTACATAAAATCTGTGTAAGAGAAGGCAAACTCGAAATAAAACTCTATACCAATGTCTGACCAGCATGGTATAGTAGATCAAATTCTCTCTCATTGTGGAGGAGGCCCGAGCCCAACAGCGGGACGTATGTGGGCAGCGATTATGATGATGAGTATAGTATACGTTTGTTATGGTAAAAGGACAATAAACAAATCATCACCAACATCATTATTATATGAGCCAATAGATCCCACTGCTAGGCTCGAGCCTCCTCCGCCATAGGCGAAAAATTGACCTTATTATATCCCACTGTTTAAACTTGTTGGCATATGGTTTTATGCCGAGCTTTCCTTCCCTTAGTCGTCTTTTACGACATCCCTGAGTAAGATAGGGGGGGGGGGGGGGGTGAATTGCTTACTCCGTCTACTCCGAAAGAAACTAAAGGACTTGAATTCGTTAATATTTTTACAATCGTGTGGTGACATACATAGTGAGAATACAATTCACCATTTCCTAAGCCATGGGCGTCGTAAAAGTAGTCTTAGTAGATCCTAAATAGTCTAAGGGATTAAAAATGCATATAACATCTATGCAAGAGAAAAAAAGACTTGAAATAAAACTATACTAACGCGTCTGACCAGCGTGGTATAGTAGGTCAATTGCCCTCTTATTATGGCGAAGGCTCCAGCCGTATCTAAGGACGTATATGAGCTGTGATGAATATTTACTAATTTTTCGGCAATCATCAGTCTCATTTTTTAAATTTTCTTTCTTTCTACAATAGTTATTTTTTAAGGTCTTTTTAGGGATTTTTTCTTACAGTGTTTTATATAAAATAATAATAAACAAACAAACAATAAATAATTTAATATATAGTATTTATAACGCGTCAAAGGTCATTCAAATAACATAAGTCACCCCATATGTTCATAACGGTTGTCCATCGGTTAGCTAATTAAAATAGCTGTACACCATGCTAAAGGGATGTTCCACCCCATGACCCGTGTGCCCTACCGTTGGACCCTGACAACCCCACTTGACTGCAATTATTATAGGGTAATAAGAATATAATGTTGAAGGGGATTATTTGTTTCGATAATAAAAATGCATATGGCATAGTGCTCTCGGATTCCTTGCTGTGTGGATTTGATTTGCTTACAGAAAATTGCATTACTGGCGTAGTAGACTAAGCACGAACCTCTCTTATCAAGTAATATTGGATTCGGTAGCCCAACTTTCTGAGGGTGTTTGCATGTGGTTGGTTTTAATGATGCCTTTAGTATCACCGAATCTCATGCAAACACCCTCAGAAAATTAAGTTGCGCGCACTCTCACTCACAGAACGAAGTGCTGTAACAAATTGCTACTCGTCGATTTACTGCGAGAGAATTATTATTATTTATAGGTAATATTAGCAGTGCACGCCGGGGCCTCGCAGACGCCGCTGCGCACTCGTCCTGATGATGAGCATCGGACATGCTCGAAACCCGCGTCGACGTAATCGATCTCAGCACGTGTTTTTGCCGTTATAGATATTATAATATGGATCAGTCTCACGATAATTTCAATACTAAAATATTAGTTAGCACGTTGAGATATAAACCTACACCTGATGCCACCTTAGCTGTGATCGCGGGTGGATGGATTGGAATGAGTTCGTCTTTCGCGCGTACTGCGTAGGGGAGATGTCAGTATCTCTGCTGTTGTTTGACGGGGCGTAGACGGGGACAGTACCCGAAAGGGTATATCACAGAGGGCAAGGAATCGAATACCAGTGGTCAATGGCGACTGGTGTCACCCTTCCATTGCTCCAGACACATTGAGCGGAGTGTGTCCAGACAAAATATAGCCTATTAGAAAAAATAAAGGGCCTCATTGCCAACAATTAAAAAAATATTTAGTGAGTAACTTTCTCTATAAAATTACTGTTGATTTTCTTGTCAACTTGTCACCTGAAGTGAATTCTAAAGGGTTTAATCATCACCAAAGGGGTGACAAATGTGACATCATTATTTATCGATTTAGCTAATGCTTATCCGTTAGGCCTTTATTACCACAACCCGTTGACACTTTTTTGTAATCCCTTGTTAGGGAGTGATAAAAAATTTGGAGCACCTGATTTCTTTGTCATTTATTTCATTCATCTTAGTCGATATAAGTCTCACTGTTGGCCTTTATTTTATTTTTTTTATTGCCAACGGTGGCAAACGAGCAAGCAGTACACCTGATGGTAAGTGAAACTGCTGCACATGGACCTTTGCAATACCAGAGGCACAGCCAGGCCGCTGCCTACCGTGAAGGAAATACTCTTCTTAAACCTCGTTTAAAGAAGGACATGTCATAGCGCCCGGGAAACACAGCAGCAGGTAGTTCATTCCAGAGCTTGCACGTACGTGGGAGAAATGATCGCTGGAAACGTACAGTTGAAGACCATAACGTTACCAGGTGAAATGGATGAACCCTGCTACGATGTCGAGTGGTACGTTGGTAGAATAGTGACGGTGGTACTAAGTCAAACAGTTCCTCGGAGCACTCCCCGTGAAAGAGTCGGTAGAGTACACAGAGTGACCCAAAGTCTCTCCGCTGCTCCAGCGACTCCAATCTGTCCGTAAGATTGGGATCCCCGACGATTCGAACAGCCTGTCTTTGCAGGGAGTCAAGTGGGTCCAGCTGATATTTGGGCGCACCTGTCCAGAGATGTGAGCAGTACTCCACATGAGGACGAACTTGTGCTTTGTATAGCACAAGACGCTGTCTCGGTGTGAAGTACCGCCTGGCTCTGTTCAGGACGCCCAACTTTTTGCTAGCCAATTTGGCTTTGTCCTCCAAATGACTCCCAAACTGGACTTTGCTCGATATTTTGACGCCGAGAACCAAATTATTTCAGAAATTGGAAGAGTTACTCCTTGGAACTGTAGCGCCATGACAAACGGGTCCTTCTTTGCAGTGAACGCGCAAACTTATGTCTTTGTGGGGTTGAACTGGACTAGGTTCCGTTCACCCCATTCCGAGGCCCGCCCCAGAGAGCGCTCGACTTCAGACACAAGTTGAAGCCTTTTGAAACCTTTCCTGAGTACTCCGAGGGATATTCCGTTGCTCAGTGTACCGCTCATCACCCGTACTGTTATCCGCATAGCAACGCATACTCTCGATAGAGAGCATATCATTGATATGCAGGATAAACAACGTCGGGGAGAGCACCGAGCCTTGTGGTACACCAGCATTAATGGTCATGGTATCGGAGCAGGAGCCATCTACGACGACTTTTATACTCCGACCATCCAAAAAGCTGGCGATCCAATTACAGAGTCCCTCGGGGATTCCGTATGATGGTAGCTAGATGTTATCGCAATTGGCCTGTAATTCGATGGGTCAGACCGGTCTCCCTTTTTAGGGATCGGGTGGACATGGGCTACCTTCCACAAAGACGGAACCCTATTAGTAGCGTAGGAAAGTCGGTATAGGCGCGTGAGGATGGGAGTCAATTCAGGGGCGCACGTCTTTAGTACCACTGCAGGGATGCCATCCGGCCCACTCTACTTATGGACGTCTAAAAGCCGCAGCTCCCGCCTAACCGCTCGCTGCGTGATGCGGATTTCGGGCAGTGAGCTTTCACACCGTGGGATGGTAGGTGGTGTGGCAGCTCCGGCATCAAAAGTCGAGTTACAGGCAAAGAATTGACCTAGAAGAACGGCCTTCTCCTTTGCGCTGTGGGTCAGACTACCATCATGTTTCTGCAGTGGTGGGAGATTGGGCTGGCAGAAGTTGCCTTGGGCAGCCTTGGCGAGCGACCAGAATGCACGACTCCCAGCGGGATAGCTTTGCAATCGCTCGCCAATTCTGGTAACATGTTCCGCCTTGGCTCTGGCAATAGCCTGGAAGCGGCGTTAAATTTCCGCTTCACCTCTTTGGCGTTCGGGTCCTGGCATTTTTTGGCCCTATTCCAGGCCTGATATGCGGACTGTTTCTAGCATGCAGCCGTCCTGCAGGTTTTGTTAAACCAGGATCGGCTGCGGCCACCGACGGGTATTTTGGTGTTGGGGATGAATAATTCCATCCCCGTAATAACCGTTTCGGTAACGCAGTCCGCACAGACGCCAGGGTCCCCAGAGGCGAAGCAAAGCCACTTCAATGGGTAGGATGCGTAAAACTCGCGCAGTCCATCCCAATCTGCTGACTTATATTGCCAGACTCTGCGAGTCCCAGTCGCTTTAGAACGACTAGGCCTTACAACAGGGGCACTGCTACGAACCAAGCAGTGGTCAGAAGACCCAAGAGGGGCTTCAACCACTACCTGATATCCGTGCTGGTGTGTAGTCAGCAGAAGATCCAGTAAAGAAGACTCATGGCTCTCAATATCTGGGATACGGGATGGCTGTGTTACCAGTTGTGAGAGACCGTAGGCCGAGACCATATTGAAGAGATGTCGACCCTGGAGGTCAGTGGTTCGGGACCCCAGTCACTCTTTATGATGAGCATTGAAGTCTCCAAGAATCACCACCTTCGCTGATGGACACTGCTCCAATATTTCGTCAATCCCCCATTGGACGTTCTCAAATAATTGAATTGACCCCGGATCACTGCCATGGGACCTGTAGAGGCATGCGTAGATGCGGGTAAGCCCTCCATAGTCTACGCGTAGCCACAGGATTGACAAGTCACCATGTTCGAGGGCCCGAAGGCGGCGACAGCAGATATCACCTCGGATGAATACGCACACCCCGGCTTTACGACGGAAGGTATGCTCCAACTCGTAGCCGGGGTAATTTAGGTACGAAATGTCATCCGGAGCACCTATCTGCGTCTCCGTTAAAAAGAGTAAGGCAGGCCGCGCCGTCTCGAGGTGATGGTGGACGGCGTCGAGATTGCTATGTAAACCCCTGATATTGCAAAAATCCACATCAAATGTGGATAAGGGGACCGCCGTAGAAAATCGTCTCTTTTAACTTTCTTGGCCATGATTTTTAATTTAAGAAGAGGAGGAAGGGAGTGTGAATGTGTATAACGGAGTTCGGTGATACCAAAAAAAAAAAGGGCGTGGAGTGGTCCGGGGTGGTGGAAAATACCTAATATAGAAATAATAAGGCAGAGTATTTTTTATTAATCGAATACTCAATTAATTTAGCCATTCACCATTGTATCGCATCTCTTGTTGGATTTATTTTTTTGGGCGAACTCTATTCTATTCTCTATACACGCCATCTTTTCCATCTGGGGCAACGAAAGGGCAGCAGCTCTATACTCTACAACCATCGCCGTTGGGCCGCCTACTGGTAACCAATCATTCACGTCCGCGGTATTGTCAGACTTGTGTCAACGACTATAATAAATACCATAGTCGCACACTTGGGAATCGAATTCACGACCACAGATTTGTGTTATATTATTACCCCAGAGAGTACTGACTTACATTCTCATATATCATTCTACTTAGCTAACTTAGCCATATATAACCACTGAACTTCTACATTTGATAGTCTTTGCAAATAAAAACATAGCGAAATAGGTGGCGCTATCTATAATTAATATTACAAACGAAAACTTAACAAGGTAGTTATATTCGTTGCAAAATTAACCAAAAGATGGCGCTATTTCAAAACAAAATCCATTTTTATCACATTCATAGTGAAGCACATGTTTTCACTTTCGTATCAAAGGATTTCTGTAAATTATTCACCCATCCATTCGGTGGCCTATTAACGTCTAATATTAGACATAATACAATCAGCCAATTCAAGTTGGCTGTCGTAGTTTGTGTCAGTCTTAACGATTCCTCAGTCGGTTTTAAAATCAACATGGAAAGGCAATGGATAGTGACATAAAGTAACAGTAGTTCATCATCATCATCCTACCTTTATCAGCTCACTTAGAGTCGACGCAATATATATTCTTCCACGATACATTTTTTTTTTATCCAGGTGCCCAGACCCGGCTCGCGAATGCCACTGAATAGATCATAGATTGGCTGTACATTTTTTAAATCTATCAAAGTGATGCGTTTTTCATGACCCTGTTAGGGTTTTTTATCTTTATCATTGTTTTTATTCCAGGTTACATTGCAAAAGCTTTTATGACCAGCCACTTATTTGACTTCAATCCTCCTTGGTAATGTAATTGTTGAGTGTGGCCTAGGACTGGATAAAGTTCTTAGTCTTTTACGACACCAGCAATGTAAGAGTTGATAGTATTCGTAACTACCACACAACACATTGTATTTATTATCATCATCATCATCGCAGGTCATATATTTCCAACTAACTCTCGCCAGTCAGGCGTTAAGGTTTTATTTCGAGTTTGCCTTCTATTTCACGTGAAGCGGGCAGAAAAAAATGTAACATTTCAGATCTTGTTCATATTTGGATTAAAGGTACTAACTATAAGACCCGAATATTATTAAATCATTATTTTTATATGAAGCTTAGTTTCTTAGAATGTAGAAAATTTTAAAATGTAGAAAATAGTAAATGACAATAAATAAACTCATTTGCAAAAAAAACGGGCGGTTTTGATTTTCATTCATATTTAAAAAGATACAATACCAAAAAGGTTTCAATCGTTTGTACACGTTACTGGCCGGTTTTAAAAATGCTGTGGTATTTAAAAAAGTACGTTCTAAATTCAATTTTTCATTTGATGTTCATTTTTACAGAAAACCCCTTTTTATCCTACATTTTTGGCGCGAAGTTCCAGAAGTTAACATCGACTTTCATAACTTTTATTCAATTTTTATCGATTAATTTCATATCCTTGACTGTCAAAGTTTTATTTAATGCTGTTTGGCTGTATCAAAAATGGTAGATAAAGTGGTAAAAGCTACCAAAATTATCGCGCTGCTTGAAGAGGGTTGCAGCCAATGTTTCGTGGCTAGGAGGCTAAATGTTAGTCGCTCGACAGTCCAAAGGACCTGGCAGCGATATCAGGAGACTGGTTCCGTCGAGAGAAGGCCTGGTTCTGGAAGAAAACCATGTACCCAACCACGGGATGATCGTTTTCTTGTGAGTCGCGCATTGAGAAATCGCAAATCTTCGTATGTGGATCTTAAGAACAACCTCCAAGAAGTAAGAAATGTGCATATTAGTCTATGGACGGTCAGGAGGAGGCTTCTCGCTGCCAATATACGCAGTCACCGCCCGGCCCGCGGCCCCAAATTACTCCGTGAGCACAGAGTTCACAGGCTTAGGTTCGCTAGAAATTGTGAATCATGGACTCAAGACGATTGGAATAGGGTTTTGTTCTCTGATGAAGCCAGGATATCTCTGTTCGGTGAAGATCGACGTCGGCGAGTGCTAAGAAGACAAGGAGAACGCTTTGCAGAGGCATGTTTCGAAGAAATCACACCTTATGGTGGGGGCTCTGTTATGTTTTGGGCAGGAATAAATTCAATGGATGGTACAGAGTTAGTCTTCATTGAAAACGGCTCACTGACTGGGCATCGATACATAACGGAAGTTCTAATTTCTCATGCACAACCCGCATTGGCCGCTCTAGGTGAAGACTCGATTTTTATGGACGACAATGCTCGCGCCCACCGATCCCGCGATGTTAATGCGTATGTGCAAGAGGTCGGCATTCGTCGTTTGGATTGGCCAGCTCGAAGTCCCGACCTCAATCCCATAGAGCATGTCTGGGACGTTCTGAAACGGCGTGTGAGATCAGTACACCCGGCTCCGCAGACCATCAGAGAGCTGAAGAATGTGATTACTGCGGAGTGGGAACGTATTCCGCAAGCAAGTATCCGGGATATACTCGCTAGCATGCCCAGACGAATTCAAGCTGTGATTTTAGCTAGAGGGGGTCACACTCGATACTAAACATTTATCTGCTTTTACTTTATTAAAGAAAAACAAACAAAAAAACTTTTTTATTTTTACTTCATGAGCATATGCACTACTAGCGAATATACACTACTAGCGAGGTTTAGCATTATTTCCCATAAATTGTATCTAAATTTTATGAAATACTGATGAAAACGATTATTTTCTTATTAATTTAGCAAATTGTGTGGATAAAACTACCTATAATTATCAAACAAAGAAATATTAACATTTGAAATGGTTCATTGCTTAGGTGCCCGTTTTTTTTGCAAATGAGTGTATGTTTATTTATTCTCAAATATCCAATATTTAGTTTATTTTTATAAAATAAATATTATCAAAAAAATCTTTTTAAATTCGATTTTTTTCAATTTCAATTCTTTAAAGTCTAATAAAAATTAAACTGAGCTATTCAGGTCTCATAGTAGTGTAAAGAAAGAAAGTAAAAGAGGAAGAGGATGCTGGCCAGCATACAAATGAGGTATCTACGCGTATCTAGTAACTTTTGTCCAAATATATTAGTCGCAAAAATAAAAGGCATAGAAAAAAAAGCCAAATTAAAAAAATTTATTGTAAAGCGGCCATGAAACTCTTGTAGAGAATTTTGTTCCGGCTAATTTGACTACCAAAAAAGCCCTATACAATGATTTGGCGCGGAATTATCCTTGATCAAAGCAAAAAAACCATATGTTAGGCGAAAATTTAAAATTCAGGGGCAAAGCGGCTAGAACGTAAGTGCAGGGAGGGCAGGTCGTTAGTAATAAATCTATTTTATTACAGTAAAATATTACGACACGACATAAAATAATAATTTTATTAAACTCAAACTAATATTTAATTACTAATATATATATATTTTTGACGTAAACTGTTAATCAGTCTCATATTCGAACACGTAGATAGGTCTACTTAACTAATAAAATATATTTTAATAACAACATTTAATAGATAAAGCCTTTTTGTTCTATTTCACCACGAACTTTCTCGGGGTTCGGCCAGAAGATCATTAGAATGGTTGAAGCTGGAAATAAAAAATATCTTTGAAGTGAAATTTCTTAAGACATGACTAAGCTTTAGAACGGAACTTGTTGAGCGGAAATGGCGCATAGTGAAAATATACTAGCAGTCATGAGCATACTGTCGTGAGACGCTCGTGTCGAATTACCTAAATACGAATGTGTTTCGTATTCGGTAGGATAGATGGTAAGTAGGATGAATGGACGGTAGAACGGATGAAACGTAGGATGAATGAACGGTAGGACTTTTGGATAGTAGGATGAATGGACGGTAGGTTGAATAGACGATAGGGTGAAAGGATGTTAGGACAGATGGACGTTAGGAAGAATAGATGATACGATGGATCTAAGATAGAATGAATAGACGGTTGGACGGATCGACGATAGGACGGATGGCAGAGCCCTGAAATTAATACAGAAAGCATGGCTTATAATATAGGTTAAGGCTGTCCAAATCTACTGACCAGCAGTGACGATACCGAAGGTAGTGAAGGCTTCAAGGCAATGCAGGTCTAACGTAGCCCCCAGTACATAGGAACCCACAGCAGCCCCAGACCGACCCACCATATACATGACACACATCGCCATTGCTCTGTAACAAAAAAAGAATACGATAATAGGGTAAATTACTGACAATCCCTCCCAATTTCTGAGAGTATTGGGATTCTCGGGGTAGAAATATCGAGCAAAGTCCAGTTTGGGAGTCATTTGGAAGACAAAGCCAAATTGGCAAGCAAACGTCCTAAACAGAACCAGTCGGTACTTCACACCGAGACAGCTCTCTTTCCATTTGACGTGTCAGATTATTTACAAACCTTTTTACGAGCGAAAAGACCTTAGGAGTGAAAAATGATTATCACACGTGGGAGTTGACCTCTCATCTATTCGAAGGCCGTTGAAACTGCCTTGCCAATTAGTCTAGAGCAGCTATACTCTAAGTGTGTTCCGCGGAACCCTAGGGTTCCGTGATACCTCTGTCGGGGTTCCGCAAGAATTTAGAAATAAAAAAATCAAAACACCTCTCTCTGGTCGCTCCGCGGCTGTGCGGACTCCGCGGCCGCGCGGAGACAAAACGCTATGAATGTTATTTATTTATTTATTTGTATTTGTATAAGCTTGTGTTACATTAGCTGGTACAATATCTCATAAGTTTGGTCTCAACAATTTTATACTTGTACAACGCGTTCGCTCTAAGTTTGCCGGTCTGTGGAATGCGCGTACCCTCCCCCACGTGACAACAAAACTTATAATGTGTCATAGTTTTACCCAAATATCTAACGTACACAATTTTTATTGTTACAATTAAATAAAAAATTTCGAACGTCATACACTCATACCTATCGCCAGCGGCAAACTTAAAACGAGCGGGTAGTATACTTGTAAGCGCTCAGTCTCTTTGATAAAAGCCGCCTCTGAATTAGACGCTATAGTTGTCAACTAGCGACTTTCGTCTCTAACTTCAAAGGATAAAGTCGATATTGTTTACAACGCTATTTTTAAATTTCTGTTTTTATTTTTGCTTTTTGTTTATCAAAGGTGCCGACTCGAGTATTTTCGAGAATATTTGAGATCGAGTCTAGGACTAAGTATAAAAGCGGCGATCGCGCGTTGGCGTCGTCAGTTGATGATTAGCGTTCGGAGCGATAAGTTACTACCTACTTACAAGCTCGCTAGCGAGAAACTAGTGTACATTGTTTTACTGCCTGCTGTATTCTGTTGTCTCAGTTTTATACATTTCTTCCCTGTAGGTTCTAAATTTAGTCTCTTATACGCAGTAACGATTGTGCATTATTTAAACCCCACTATCCTGACTTGTAACATTATAAATAAAGAAGAATGGAACGTTGGCTTAAAGGTGTTAAACGTGTTCCAACAACATCTTCTAATGACGCTGAATGTTCAAAAGCAATGCGCGCGGAGAATTTAGCAATCACCGATCCAGAAGATGATGCCACGAGTGCCACGACGTCAAGCTCGACGGTTTCAAAGACGAAAAAAAGGAAGTATGATGAATCTTATATCAGTTTCGGATTTGTTGATTCCAACGGCTCACCTCTCTGCATGCTCTGTAGTAAACTGCTTCCTAATAGTTCCATGGCACCTGCCAAATTGCGTCGACATTTAGAAACCGTACACCCCGAGACTAAAGACAAGAATAAAGAATTTTTTGTTCGCAAAAAAGATCAGTTATTAGAAAGTCAAAAAAATATGATGCATGTAACACAAACTACCAACGAAAAAGCCACGGAGGCATCATACTTAGTTAGCTATCGCATTGCACAAGCAGGTGAAGCGCACACTATCGCTGAGAAATTAATAAAACCATGTGTATTAGACATAACAAAATGTATGCTTGATGAAAAATCTGCAAAGCATCTTTCTACTGTTCCGCTATCAAACGATACTGTTTCACGACGAATCCATGATCTGGCAAGCTACGTCAAACAAGAACTAGTTACACGTCTACAAAATACACGATTCGCTTTGCAAATGGACGAGTCGACTGATGTCGCTGGTTTGGCTATCCTGCTGGTTATTGTGAGATATCCATATAAAAGTTATTTTGAAGAAGACATGCTTATGTGTTCATCGCTGCTTACAAACACTACCGGGGAAGAAATTTTTAATAAAATAAATATATTTTTTGAAGAACATAATCTCAGTTGGAACAATTGCATTGACATTTGTACAGATGGGGCCAAGGCGATGACAGGTAAAACAGCAGGAGCAGTGTCACGAATGAAAAATAAAGCGCCTAATTGTAGTTCCAGTCATTGTATTCTGCATAGACAAGCACTTGCGATGAAGCAAATGCCGTCTAATCTAAAATTAGTTATGGATGAAGCGGTAAAAATAATTAATTTTATCAAATCACGACCACTACAATCCCGATTGTTCTCATTATTGTGTGAAGATTATGGCAGCAAACATAAAACACTGCTGCTCCATACAGAAGTGCGATGGCTGTCTCGGGGAAAAACTTTAACAAGGCTATTTGAACTTAGAGCCGAGTTACAAATGTTTCTTTCAGCAGATACTTCTTTTAATTTTAAGGACCGTTTGTATGATAAAACTTGGTTCTTCCGATTGTCTTTTATGGCGGATATCTTTCAAAAACTTAACGAATTAAATTTATCGTTGCAAGGTAAACAGACAACAGTGTTTCAGGCCTATAATAAAATAACTGCTTTTAAAAGAAAATTAGATTTTTGGATCATTTGCATTGGTAAGAAAGAAATAGAAAGTTTTTCGTTACTCAGTGAGTTTGTTAGCGAAAACGACTCAGAAATGTTTGAAGATAATGTGTTTGAAGAATTGGTCCAATATCTCAGTTCGATGCGCGCATCTTTTGAAAAGTATTTTCCCGAAGAACACAATACAAAAATTAAAGTGAACTCCTGGATTCATAATCCTTTTTTACCCAACTTGGAAAAGCCTGAAAACATGTCAAATGAGATATATGAATCTCTTTTAGAAATGTCATCAGACACAAGTATGGAGTCATTGTTCAAAACGACGCCTCTTAATGATTTTTGGTGCAGAATCCAAGATGAATATGCAATGCTTGGCCAAATGGCTCTGGATATTCTTCTCCCGTTCCCAACTACATATTTGTGCGAAACAGGATTCTCTACCTACGCAGCCACGAAAACAAAATATCGCAATAGACTGGACGCCGAAGCTGATATGAGACTCCAACTTTCTTCCATCAAACCTGATATCAAGCAATTGATGAAAAATAAAAAACAGTTTCATACCTCCCACTAGTTAGATTTTTTCTTTTTTAATGTTTTCTATTATTGTCCTTACCAAGTGGTGAAGTAAATAATAATTAGTAACTGATACATTGTACTTTTATTATGCTGATTAATATAGAATACACTTATAAAAATAATTGTTTTATTGTAGGGTTCCATCAAGTATTTTGCTTCCCAAAAGGGTTCCGTCATTTAAAAAGTTTGAGAACCACTGGTCTAGAGTTACGATGATAAAAGAATTGTGAATCGCATTATCGTTTTTACGCGAAACACGTTAGGATGATGGTGATGAGAGAGACGATTTTGGTGATGATCGTGATGATGATGTTAACGATGTTAATAATGATGGTGGTGGTGGTGGTGGTGGTGATGATGATGATGATGATGACGGTAGTGGTGATGGTGATGATGATGACGGTGATGGTGGTGGTGATGATGATGTTGACGATTAAGATGATGGTGATGATGATGATGATGGTGGTGGTGATTATGATGTTGACGATTAAGATGATGATGATGATGATGATGATGATGGTGGTGGTGATTATGATGTTGACGATTAAGATGATGGTGATGATGATGATGATGGTGGTGGTGGTGATTATGATGTTGACGATTAAGATGATGGTGATGATGATGATGATGGTGGTGGTGGTGATTATGATGTTGACGATTAAGATGATGGTGATGATGATGATGATGGTGGTGATAATGGTGGTGATGATGATGTTGACGATTAAGATGATGGTGATGATGATGATGGTGATGGTGGTGATGATAATGTTGACGATTAAGATGATGGTGATGATGATGATGGTGATGGTGGTGATGATAATGTTGACGATTAAGATGATGGTGATGATGCTGATGATGGTGGTGGTGGTGGTGATAATGGTGGTGATGATGATGTTGACGATTAAGATGATGGTGATGATGATGATGGCGATGACAATGATGCATTGTTCATGCATCACTCCACAGAATCATATAAATAAGAAAATCAAACTAACCTGAGTGAAGTTGGGAATACATCGACGGAGATAGCGGTTAGAATCGAAGCTGCACATCCTGAGCATAAGGATATGATGAGCAGCACCGTGGCGCTGATACCCTCAGGTACGAAAGCTGCACCCATAGTTGCTATACCACATATGAACATTATGCCACCTGAAAACAATATTAAAAAGAATATTTTTAATATTTTCCTAAGAAATTTTAACTGTTTGTGGTTGTCCTAAAAGACGATAAATAGCTTTTTATAAACTTGAGTCAATTTCATCTGATGGAGTCTGGTCAAAAATTACATTTCCATTGGGTATTGAAGTAACACATCGATGCCAAGTATAAACATAACCCGATATAACCCTATTCTAATACGTCTGATCAGTTTGGAATAGTAAGTCAATTTCCTTGCGGAGGAGGACCGAGCTAAACAGTGGGACTTCTATGGGCTCAGATTATGATCATCAGAAAATTGGATAACAGATAAGCATTGCCTAGAAGGTGATATCTATACTCACTATAAATAGTTTTTCTTCCGATCTTATTAATAAGGAATCCTATTGCAAGATATGTTAGTGCAAAGATGGCACCCATTGACATTGAAATTGGGAACATGGTCACAGATACTTCGGCCTGACAATGCGCATCTTGAGGTAACATCTGAAATTAAAAATTATTTTATAAGAAAACCGAGAAATATATGTTTAGTAGTGAAAAAAATAATGTCACACCCGAGAGTATCAACCCCCTACAATCAAATAAGCTGAAAGAAAGTGATGTACCGCGTGGTGATGGAGTAAGCATACAATTCACCATCCCCACTCTTGCCTGTGGGTGTCGTAAAAGACGACTAAGGCATGTATAATGCATATAACATCCGTGCAAGAGAAGATAAACTCTATATAAATGCCTACACCGATACGTCTGAGCAGCGTTGTTCAGTACGTCAATTTCCTTCTCATTATGGCTCGAGCCCAGCAGTGGGACATATATGAGCTATGATCAGTGGCGTAGCGTGAGTCACTGTCGCCCGGGGCGGAGTCATAATTTGCCGCCCTTTTGACGTCGTAAAAATAATAATTGTTGGTGATGGTAAGAAAAAACGTAACGAAATTAAAGAATTAAGTGAAATATATTTATTTCCAATCCATGTACATGTGTAAGTAACATGACTGTGTTAACATTAATAATTAATTTACACTATATAAATAATGTTTATTGTTTAATAAAGTCTAAACAGTCTAAAATTCTACTTTTCGCGACTTACGCGCAGCGAAATCATTTATAACTTCGTCAAAGTCAATATCGTCTGTCACACTATATTCTATCGACAAAATGGCCAAATTACTCAATCTTATGGAGCTTCTTATGGAGGGTGCATGTACACGTCTAAACACAAATAAGGGGCCGACCGCCACTCATGTTTTGCAACAATTGTTTTGGGCGGGACATTTAATATGTGCACGTCAGTAAAACCTAACTTCTTGAAAAATTAATTGTCCGACTCACCGCCAGTCATCATTTATTATCATTTCAGCCTATCGCCATCCATTGCTGGATGTAGGCCTCCTTCACGTTACGCCAAAAAATGCGGTCCTGTGCCGCCTGCATCCAACGAAGCCCAGCAACTTTCCAGGTCGTCGGTCCACTTAGTGTAGGCCATCCTATACTGCGTCATCCGATGCGTGGTTTCCACTCGAGAACCTTTTTTCCTCAGCGGTTGTGGGTTCGTCGAGCGATGTGGCCTGCCCATTGCCACTTCAGCGTGCTAATTCTTCGGGTTATGTCGGTTACACCCGTTCTTCTGCGGATTTCCATATGCCGGATTCTATCTCGCAAAGAAATCCCGAGCATAGCCCGCTCCATAGCATGCTGAGCGACTTTAAGCCTTGTTATGAGGACTACATTTAGGGACCACGTTTCCGTGCCGTAAGTCATCACTGGTGACATACACTGGTCGTAGACCTGTGTTTTCAGACACTGAGGTATGTTGGACGAGAAGATCCTCTTAAGTTTCCCGAACGCTGCCCAACCGAGTTGGATTCGTCGGCTGATCTCTTTCTCGAAATTGGATCTACCTAACTGGACTGTTTGTCCTAGGTAAACATAATGATCGACAACTCCAAGAATCGCATTGCCAACTAGGACCGGTACAGGAATGACATGGGCATTTGACATGACATTCGCCTTGTCCATGTTCATTCGTAAACCCACTAGTTGGGATACCCTGCTGAGATCGTTGAGCATGGTGCCAAGGTCCTCCATGGATTCTGCCATAACGATGATATCGTCTGCAAATCGAAGGTGAGTGATGTATTCGCCATTGATATTGATGCCGAGGCCGGTCCAGTCTAAGAGTTTGAAGACATCTTCCAGTGCAGTGGTGAACCGTTTCGGAGAGATGACATCTCCCTGTCTCACGCCTTTTTGCAACTGGATCGGGTTCGTACTCTTATCCTGGATACGGACCGACATTGTGGCGTTCCTATACAAACACTTCAACACTTCGATATAGCGATGGCCGATTTGGCACCGCTAAAGGGACTGCAGCACCGCCCAAGTTTCGACTGAATCAAAGGCTTTCTCATAGTCCACAAACGCTATATACAGAGGCCGATTATACTCCTCGGTCTTTTGTATAATCTGCCGAAGCGTGAGGATATGGTCTATGGTGCTATAGCCTTTTCGAGAGCCGGCTTGTTCGGGCGGCTGGAAGTCATCAAGCTTGCACGTGAGTCGATTGGTAATGACCATCGAGAACAACTTATAAACGTGGCTCAGGAGTGAGATGGGTCTGTAGTTCTTTAGAAGAGCCTTGTCATCCTTCCTGAAGAACAGCACCACCACACTCCTGGTCCACGACTCTGAAACGTCGCCCCCGTGAAGAGCTTTTAAGACTGGCTTACCGCCTGCCTTCAGAAGCTCTGCCGTAATGCCGTCATCTCCCGGTGCCTTACCGTTACGTAGCTGTTTGAGAGCCATTCTGATCTCGTACAAGCTGATGTCCGGGATTTCTTAGGTATAGTGCCGAGTTAGCTTGGATTTGGGATCTTGGACTAAGCCCACAACAGGATTTCGGGATGATTTATATAACTGTCCATAGAACCTTTCGACCTCTCCCAAGATTTCAATTTGGGATGAAATGACAGTGCCGTCATCGGTCTTCAGCTTAGTCATTTGGCTTAGCCCAATAGAAAGATCTTGTGCGAACACTTTTGAGCCACGATTCCGCTCTATCGCTTCTTTAATATGAAGCGTGTTAAATCGGCGAATATCACTACGCACAGACCTGGAGATCTGCCTATTCAGCTGCCTATGTTCGGACCAATCGGCTGAAGACTGCACCGTCATTTCTTTTCTCCGCTTCATGAGCTCGAGAGTCTGGTCGGAAAGTTTTTTAGGTCTATTAACGCGGTTAGCCTTGAAAAATTTCGACCAAACCGCGTGGACAGTTTCCACGAACCTGTTGTTCATATCGTTCGGGGATTAGCACTCGTCCAGACATTGGAAGCGATTGTGTAGTTCGAGTTGAAAGCTTTCGAGGTTCTGGTATTGGACAGATGTAGGTCGGAGTGTAGACTTCATCAAGCGTGACCGCTCGACTTTTGTATGGATATTCAATGTGCCTCGTGCCATCCGGTGATCGCTCCCAGTTTTAATCCTGCTGATCACTGAGACATCATCGAATATTTGTCGTTTGTCTGACAAGATGAAGTCTATCTCGTTTTTTGTTGAACCATCGGGGCTAACCCAGGTCCACTTCCTTTGTGGCTACTTCCTGAAGAAGGAATTTATCATAAAGAGGCTTTCCTTCTCCAGAAAATCAGCCAGTTTCTGGCCCCTCTGGTTTCTCTGTCCATATTCATGTTTCCCCATTCTCAACTCGTCGTCGCTCCCTTTGCCTAATTTCGCGTTAAAGTCTCCCATAGCGACCATGAAGTGAGTTTTAGACGCGTGTATGGCTTTCGAGATGTCCTCGTAAAATGCCTCCACCTCGTCGTCAGAGTATGCTGAGGTCAGTGCTTATACCTGAATGACCTTCATCGAATCATCATCATTATCATCATCGCAGCCCACATACGTCCCACTGTTGGGCTCGGGCCTCCTCCACAATGGGAGGGAATTTGACCTACTATACCATGCTGGTCAGACATGTTGGTATAGGGTTTCATTTTGAGTTTTCCTTCTCTTGCACAGATGTTATGTGCCTATTATATCCCATAGTCGTCTTGTACGACATCCACGGGCAAGATAGGGAGTGGTGAATTGTATTCTTACTCCGTCACCACACGGATAATCGTCTTCATCGAATACCTCTTGGTAATTCGGAGTATAAGGTACGCTAGCCTTGTCAACACTCTCTCGATCCTCTCCACGTTGTCTATGAGAGATTTGCGAACGATAAACTCTATACCGCCTTAGGACGGGTGATCGCCTTCCCGGTAGAAGAGCAAGTTTCCGGACCGGAGGATTATCGTGCTCTCACCCTCTCTTAGCATTTCTGATAATCCTACAATGTCCCAGCGGATTTTGCTCAATTCCTCTTCCAGCAGATGTTTAGATGTTTCGCATTTCCCAGGAGAGAGCTGCTGCCTACTCTCCTGGTGGACCCACAGCCGATTTTTACGACTCCCATGGGCTAGTAAGGGGTGGCGACAAATGTATTCTTAATCCGTCGCTACACGGGTAGCCGCCATCGCCGCCACCGCCAGTGCCCGCACAAAATATATTTCTTCCAATTTTGCCGCCCTTCTCATAGTGGCGCCCGGGGCGGTCCGCAATTGCTAAGCCACTGGCTATGATGATGACATTTAATGTTTTTTCCAGACGCATCTTATGTCACTGAACTCCTAAATGTCTGGGTCGATGCTGATGATGTGTTCAGAAGAATAACAGAATGATTTAGCTGAACTATTGGACCCCCTAAATGGGGCTGCGACCGATTTGAACGTATTCTATTACTTTTATTAGATTTGTATTTGACTGTATTATTTGTGTTTTTGTAAATTGTTTTGCAATACAATTTCATTTTCATTCATTCCTCAGTGCAAAATGTAATTATGAAAAAAAAAGAATCCTAAATAGAAGAACCGTTTCTTTAAAAATTACAATTGCAGATCTCAAACTCTAGAAGTACATAAACTAGTGAAACATAAATTAATCTTATGACGCCGAAACCCATGTGACAAGGAGGGTTATCAATACGATTGTAGATGGATGTAAGAAGCATGCGAGACCTAAAAAGAGATGGATGGATGGATGGATGGATGAATAAGAATATGCGTAAAGAAGTCGTGACTGCAGATATGACGGCTGATAAGAGGCTATTGAAGGCGTGAACATGTTGTGCCGACCACAGCGTGGGATGAGGGCAGGCAAATAAATGATGCAATCTTATAACGCCCTAGAGACTACTGATCTCAGGTCAGCAGCACAATCTTTAGTATAAATTACTATATGTAAGTCTAAGAATTCATACTATATTTTTTTTTTCTATAAATCGTGTAGTTTCGGAGTGAGAATACAATTAAGCATTTTTTTTTGCCTCGATTTTACCTGCATATATCCCTTAGTCGTCTTTTACGACACCCACGAGCAAGGTAAATAGAATTGTATTCTTACTCCGTTCCCACACAATTGTTCGTTGAATAATATTAAATAGATACTCACACTGGCGTTTAAGAATTTATTTCTTATAATCTGGCAGATGGTAATGTTAGAGCTGGTACCACTAGTCAGTATACTGTTCAATATATCTGGCACCCACATGTATAAACCACTTGACCTTGGAAAGAAATAACATCATTGTTATCATCTTAGCCCACATAAAGTCTCATTGTTGGGCTCGGGTCTTCACCACGATTGAAAGGAAATAGAGTTACCATACCACGGTGATCAAACATTGTGGCATATGGTTTTATTAAGAGTTTTCCTTCTCTTGCATATATATTATATGCTCATTTAATTCCTTAGTCGGTTTATATGATACCCACGGGCAAGACTGAGTGAGAGAGAGTGGGTATAGACACTCTTATCCTTGGATGTTGTAGAAGATGACTAAGAGATATGATATGCTGAAATATCTATACAAGTAAAAGAAAACTCGACCTAAAACTCTATGCCAACACGTCTGACCAGCGCGGTATAGTAGATAAATTTCCCTTCCACTGTGATGAAGGCCCAAGCCCAACAGTGGGACTTATATGAGCTGAGACGAGTATACCACAGATTTCCATTTATTTTATCAGCCTATAGACGTCCACTATTGGACAATAAACCTTTATAAGCGGGGATAACGCCATAATCGCTATGCGTATCAGGCGTTGGCGATTGCAGTTAGTGCTTTTTTTTTAAGTTTCTCAGACGGGGATTCCTGCCTATTCTACTGGTGATACATTTGTCAGGGGTCATCATAGCTCGTATACCTTCTACTACTGGTCTCGAGCCTTCTTCAGAAATGGACGGTAATTGACCTACTATACCATGCTGGTTAGACAGACTGGTATTTCTTTTTCTTTTTTGTTTTTTAATGGGTGGGCTATGGTAATCGCACGCGCGGTCCAGTCCGTCCGGGGCGATGAAAGGACGGCGCGCGGGCCCATAACCCACCCGTACCCACGTCACCTCGTTGTTGGGCCGACCACCGAAGCAGATGTGACTTGTCGTCAGTGGTCGGCCTGACGGAATACCCTTTCTGGTAACCTCAACTCTCGGCGTCCTGGGACGTCGGTCGCCGTCGCGCGGTCAGCCTCTCCGCGGGTGACGGATAATTCACCAGTCCGATCACCCGCGGCCTCGGCTAGGGCGGCATTAGGCGCAGATACTCGCGCCTGCGCTGCCCGAGTCGCCGGCGGCAGACAGATTGGTATAGAGTTTCATTTCAAATTTTCCTTGTCTTGGCCGGCCCTCAGTTATACGGATTCGCGATTATCCGGACTACCAACCGCGACATTTGTATTTTACATACAAATCGAATTTATGCAAGCATGAACGTGTCTGAAATGGCATGTCCCGCTTACGTCCCGCGGGATCGCTGCCCCATGCGTTTCATTGCTTTTGTTATTAATTGTTACTCCGCTCCGGCGTGCGTGCCCCGCGGGGCATGTATTCGTCTTTTAATAAACTTATAAAATTATGTAAGGAGCATAAGGAGGTTTTTCATACATTCGATTATCAGGATTTTCGATTATCCGAATGCCTAACGACAACAATTAGTCCAGTTAATCGAGTTTCTACTGTATGTACATCTGATGGATAAATGGATAGAAAACCAAAATTCGCAGCTGATTACTATAAAAAAAAATCTTACAGCATAAACACTGTGAACATTGACGTATGGGATATTATCACGCATCTTAATAAAGGCGGCTTGAAAAGAAGACCTAAGTTCTTGATAGCGCCAGAGAAACCTCCTGGTTTCACTTCCTCACTTCCTGAAATTATCTTCTTTACCTGAAAAAATAATGCAAATTAAAGTTAATAGAATAGTTGTAAATAAAATGGACGTTCATGGTCATGGTCCGCCTTGACCATGAACGCTGTAAACTGTTCGAAACGTCGGGCAATCAAAAATCAAATACAAACGCGATAAAATACGTATCATCTCAGACCATATACCTCTCACATTGGACCCAGGCCCCATCCATTGTAGGAGGGCATTTCACCTATACCACGAGTTTTCCCTTTCTTGTATAGATATTTCATATGCTTTAGTCATATTTTGCGACACCCAAGGGTAGGAGAGAGTAATGTTTCTTTCTCTTGCACAGATATTAGGTATGCGTGTTATGTCTCTTATCCGTCATACGAGTACGTCATCCAAGCAAGATGGGGTAGTGAATATTTTTCATAAGCCCCTTAAGGGCACTTACATATTGTCAAATTTACACATCGTTTGAACACAATACAAAGATACGAAGATCTGGCAAGAAACTCAGCGGGCTGTCATTTTTTTCTTATAGTATTTTAAATATATATAATTGTATACTTCGTATAACATACGGTATTAGCTCCAGTGTGATATCGTTCGTAGTTGTATTTTACAACGAGCGATATAGGTGGTGGGTTATATTATTAATCCATTACCATATGGAAAATGTTACAATTCATCATAATCATCGCATCATCGCAGCTCACATTACCCACTGTTGGACTTGGGCTTCCTCCATAATGGGAGGAAATTTGACCTACTATAGCTATACCATGGTACTATACCATGCTCGTCAGACATGTTAGTATAGGGTTTTTTTTTTTTTTTTTTTTATTGCAAGCGGTGGCAAACGAGCAAACAGTACACCTGATGGTAAGTGTTGCTGCCGCTCATGGACTTTTACAAGGTCGTTGCCTACCGCGAAGAAAGTGAAGGGAGTGTGAATGCGTGCATTGAGGCTCGGTGATACCAAGGGCACCACCAAAACCCTCCACACGCAAACACCGTCAGAAAGTTGGGCTGCCGGCTCTCTCGCTCACCGAACGAAGCGCAGTAACAAATCGCTACTACTCAGACGTCGATTTTCTGCGAGAGTGTGGTACTACCCCGGACGGACCGGCCCGCGGCTGTAGACAGATAACTGTCGACAATGTGGTCCTACCACTCTTAAAATTTCATTTTAGTTTTTCTTTTATTGTGCAGATCTTATGTGCATGTTACATCTTTTAGTCTTTTACAACATCCACGGACAAGAGAGGGAATGGTGAATTGTATTTTTACTCCGTCACAGAACGGAAAATATTACAATTATAAAATAATATTTATATCTTGCCATTGTGAATATTAAGCTCGTAAGGTTTTCTTTTGCATAATAATTTTTTCATGTGGAGTCGGTATGTGTTTCTACATAGGAAATAGAATATAGGTTGGAGCAAAAGTACTCTTTTGAATTATACGATACCTACTATAATCGCCAACTGGCGTACCAAGTATGGCGTTTATGTAATGTGGTACGGCTTGAACCCTGTAATTGATAAGCTAATGGATATGCGATACGATAATAATTATAATCATGATGACAAGTTAGAATTCGCTATTGCCTATCTTATCCATGGATGTCATGCTACTGAAGGAAAACTCGAAATAAAACCCTACACCAACACGTATGACCAGCGTGGTATAGTAGGTCAATTTCCTTCCTACTTTGCAGGAGGCTCGATACCAGCAATGGAACGTATATGAACTGAGATGAATAAGCATTCAATACTTACTGGATATTCTTCAGCGTTTTTGCCATAATTCCATTCATACATGCTTTTTAACACCGGTAGAGCTGCCTCTGGTCCTTTAGTTGCCAGTAAAAACCTTGGACTTTCGGGTAGGAACATTAAAATGATGGCAGCTGCTACTCCAGGAGCACACCACAGCCAAACGAAGGCACGCCAGGGAGATATCTCTATAGACATCAATGTGAACGACCATTTCCCCGGAATAATTAACCACGCAAGACCTGCAAACAGAATTGTGATTCTAGAAAATTTTATACTTTTTCTTTTTTTTGGAGTGGATTACAATCAGCGTACCCGCCGCCCGGCTCCGTCCTGGGCGACAGAGGCGCGGCGGAAACCACCCGCGGCACGTCGCCTTCGTTGTTGGGCCGACCACCGGTGCAGGGTGACTTGTCGTCAGTGGTCGGCCTAAGGGAGTACCCCTGAAAAGTACCCTTTCCTCCCCCGAGCGGGGGGACGTCAGTCGTCGTCACGCGGGCGGCCTCTCGGCGGGTGACGGACTATCCTAAAGGTATTTGCGGTTTTTTTTTTTCATTACTGTTGAAATTAAAAAAAAAATCAAAGATTTTTAAAGCTGATAAATAAAGTTTCACTGCACAGTTGCAGTGGTATATGTACCGTCCTCACATACCGAGTATTGCGGGTACGATCTCCAAGCAGTAAAATTATTTGTGCGAGCCCTAAATAATTGTTCTGAGTCTGGGTGTAATTTATTGTTAACCATAGCCGCTGCCCCAAAATAGGCCCTCTTTTTTTTTTGGGGTGGGCTACGTTCAGCGTACCCGCCGTTCGGCTCCATCCGGGGCGGCGACGTCCGACAGGATACCCCGAGGGGGTACCCTCTCCCTTCGACGTCCCCCCAGGACGCCGATCGCCGTTGCGAGTAAAAAGAAAAAAATGGGGCCTCTAGCAATACATCGATGAAAACTGCAATTCTTTTGTTAATTTTGTGCAGTAATTTGGACGTGAAGTCTGCACAAATATACAGACAGACATACAGATAAATTATGATTTTGGCTCCTGTTGCCCCTAAATAAAGACTTCATATTCGTTTTTCTTCAATAACTACTAAGTACAAGCATCATCCCGTAATAATTTTGTTGTGTCTACAGATAATAATGAGGTGAAGACAGTTTGTTAGTTCATCTTTAAACAAATACACCTTAATTTAATAACCTCAATTTTATTTACAATATCTGGTTGACCGAGCTTCGCTCGGAATATTTTTGTCGAATTTATTTAGATATATATTAATAAAAAATAAATAATGAAAATTATATAAAAAATTACAAAAAGAGAATAATAATAACACCGAGATTCGAACCGACGTTGTTTGCATTCCAAAAAAAAATAAAATTAGAACCGGCCGTCTCCCCAACTGAGCTATCATGACATTGATAACTAAATTTGAATTCATATTCTTTTAAAATTTAATGTCATTATATTGTTTTACTAAAAAAAACACGGACAAAACAACATTTTCTATAAATAAAACCTAGCTAGATCGATTTTTTGGACCTGAAACCTCTAGTATGCCAAGTTTCAACAAAATCGTTGGAGCCGTTTCCGAGATCCTGAACATGACATATATATATATATATACTAGCAACCCGCCCTCGCTTCGCTTCGGTTATAGTCGTTTTACCCGCGTAGTTCCCGTTCCCGTGGGAATACCGGGATAAAATATAGCCTAGTTTACGCCCTGATATTATAGCTTTCCATTGGTGAAAGAATTTTTGAAATCGGTCCAGCCGTTTTGAAGATTACCCGGAATAAACAGACAGACAGACAGACAAAAATTTTTTAATTGCTATTTTAGGCATAGGTGTCGTGCAAATAACCGTTTTTTTTTTTTTGTGGGTGGGTCGCAGTCGGCGCGCCTCCGCACCACTCCATCCGGGGCGACAGAGGGGCTTAAGCACGCAACTCCCGCGACCCACCCAAAAACCACGTCGCCTTCGTCGTTGGGCCGACCATTGGAGCATGAATAGAAAAAAAAAAAAAAAGGCTATTATTTTGACATTACAAACAGACACTCCAATTTTATTTATTGGTATAGATATATATATATATATAGGTATATATATATACAAGAATTGCTCGTTTAAAGATATAAGATAAGATAAAATTCACAGCATAAAAATACATATAAAAGCGAATGCACTAAAATAACCATTAAAACTTCCATTAATGGTTATTTATTTAAATTTATGGCGATAATTATGTTAAAATATTAATATTATAATCATTAAAGTAATTATACAATCATATTTATTACGACTTTGTATTAAATTGTGTAATGTAAAACTACTAAATAGTTTAAAATAAAAATGTCTATATGCAAAATATTTCCGCGTGGTGACGACGTAAGAATACTATTCATCGCCTTCCATCTTGCACGTGGCTGTCGTAAAATACTAAGAATAAGAAATATTTATTTTGCCAAAATATGAGTAACATGCGGGTGTATAATAAATATATACAAATAAATGTCCAGTCATATTGAACCTTACAAAGGTGTGCAAATATTTGTTGCTAAGGACCATAGATCCTAAATTGTTAATAATAATAATAGTTTATATTTAATACAATCTTAATCTACATTGTTAATAACTATTTAATCTATACTAATATTATAAAGAGGTAAAATTTGTAAGTTTGTATGCAGGGGGTAATCTCTGGAACTCATAATCTAATTCTAATTTTATTTTAACTGGCAGAAAGCTACATTATTCCTGAGTGCTATAGGCTATAAATTGTTTCTATAACATGTATATTAACCGAGCTATCACAACTTTTGTCTGGCAAGTCGGAAAAAAATACCTCGTAAAACAGAATTATTTGCGTGCGCTGCCTAAACAGTTGCTTAAAATTAAAAAGAATGTATGGCTACCTGGTTCATCTTAATTATTTCTACAAAAAAGTCAGCGATACCATATCTCTATCTTTTATATTTTATCTTTTATACTTCTATTATTGCATTAAAAAATTTTTTTTTCGGCATTGTTACGTTTGGTTGATTATTTGAGCAACAAAATATTAATTCTTATGACAATAAATTATTTCAGTATCACAGGAACATCATACAGATAAGATTTGCCATTTACAGTATATCAATTGGTCATACAGTTTCGGAGATAATATAAAATTACTAAAACGCAAAATGACCCTAGCATAACTTTCATTGTGCAGACGTTTTACCTATTTGCCCATAGATGGCGTTCTGCAATGACGTCATTTTTCTGAATCGCGGTGTTAAGACTTTCCGTGGATTGATGACCCTCTCGAATTATTATGCCCACGTTGTCGTTAGTTGGAGTTCTAAAAATTACATGTCAGTTGGTTATTGGTTTCGGTTGTTTCGTTCGCATGGTTGTTGTTGTTGATAGATACCTCATAATCGAAAATATCGTAATTTCGTTGTACGTTTGTTTTGTATGTTCGTAGTTTCGTACTTCGTTCTATCGTAATAATCGACACGAGTTATTCGATATTACGATTGTTTTCTATACTAATATTATAAAGAGGTAAAATTTGTAAGTTTGTATGTAACGAATAAACTCAAAAAGTACTGGACCGATTTTAAAAATTCTTTCACCATTGGAAAGCTATAATATCAGGGAGTAACATAGGCTATATTTTATCCCGGTATTCCCACGGGAACGGGAACTACGCGCGTAAGGCGACTGAATCCGAAGCGAAGCGAGGGCGGATTGCTATATGTAATTATACAATAATAAATATTCTAGCGCTTTTTTTTTTTTTTGGGTTGGGCTGCGCACCACTCCGTCCGGGGCGACAGAGGGGCGTAAGCACGCAACACCCGCAACCCACCCGAAAACCACGTTGCCTTCGTCGTTGGGCCGACCACCGGAGCAGGGTTACTTGACATCAGTGGTCGGCCCACTGTCGGGTACAAATATTCTAGCGCTAGTACTGTCCTGTCAAGTAATCGTTTATATTGTAATTACATTTGTCTATTAGATATTTTTTAAGTCTATCGTTAAATAAATTAAAAGAAGTAATATCCTTTAGGTGTTTTTTTCAATTTATTATATACTAGCAACCCGCCCTCGCTTCGCTTCGGTTATAGGTTATAATCGTTTTACCCGCGTAGTTCCCGTTCCCGTGGGAATACCGGGATAAAATATAGCCTAGTTTACGCCCTGATATTATAGCTTTCCATTGGTGAAAGAATTTTTGAAATCGGTCCAGCCGTTTTGAAGATTACCCGGAACAAACAGACAGACAGACAGACAGACAGACAAACATTTGTTAATCTGTATTTTAGGCATAGGTGTCGTGCAAATAACCGTGTGAGCATGAAAAAAGCCTATTATTTTGATATTACAAACAGACACTCCAATTTTATTTATTGGTATAGATAAGTGGCGGCATACAAAATATGCTCTTGTGCATTAATGATGTATTATTACACTTTTTTACACACAATTTGTTGTTGTCACGTCGATTACGGGTAAATTTGTCTGACATTTTCTTAAATAAATGTGGATAACTTTTTACGAAAACTGCTACCTCGAAGATATAAAGCGATGGAAGTGTTAATATTTTATGTTTTAAGATGGGGTTAAATCGATAAAAATAAATAAAATTGTAGTGTCTGTTTGTAATATCAAAATAATGGGCTTTTTTCATGCTCACACAGTTATTTGTACGACACCTATGCTTTTATTTTTATTTTTTTTTTATGGGTTGGCTATGGTAAGCGCACACGTCGGCCATTCCGTCCGGGGCGAGGAAAGGACGGCAGGTGGGCCCATAACCCACCCGTAACCACGTCACCTTCGTCGTTGGGCCGTGCACCAGTGCCGAGTTCCTTTTTTTTTTATTGCCAACGGTGGCATACGAGCAAGCAGCACACCTGATGGTAAGTGAAACTGCTGCACATGGACCTTTGCAATACCAGGGGCACAGCCAGGCCGCTGCCTACCGTGAAGGAAATACTTTTCTTAAACCTCGTTTAAAGAAGGACATGTCATAGCGCTCGGGAAACACAGCAGCAGGTAGTTCATTCCAGAGCCTGCACGTACGTGGGAGAAATGATCGCTGGAAACGTACAGTTGAAGACCATAACGTTTCCAGGTGAAATGGATGAACCCTGCTACGATGTCGAGTGGTACGTTGGTAGAATGGTGACGGTGGTACCAAGTCCTTGTCCCCAGTGGTCAACCCAACGGAATAACCTTTCGGGTACCCTCACCTCTCGACGTCCCTGTCCCGGGACGTCGGTCGCCGTCGCGAGGTCAGCCGCTCTACGGGTGCCAGACTAAAGTCCCCGGTCCGGTCACCCGCGGCCTCGGCTAGGGCGGCATCAGAGTCACCGACGGCGGAACATGTCACCGAAGAAGAGCTCCTCTTGCGCACGATCCACCGCCTCCTTCCGTGAGATGACGGCCTCACAGAAGGCGGCGACTGCGTCTCAGTTCCTGACGCTGCCGAGCATCTCCCTAGCGATGGTCGGCAGCGTCAGGTTGGCACCGATGATTGCAACGAGTTCACGGCGCTGCTCTGCCCACGCGGCACAAACCTGGAGCGTGTGTTGCGCCGTGTCCTCGTCGGAATCGCACGACACCTATGCCTAAAATACAGTTTAAATTTTTTTGTCTGTCTGTCTGTTTGTTTCAGGTAATCTTCAAAACGGCTGGACCGATTTTGATAATATTTTACTACCAGGTAGCAGTGTACATAAGGAGTAACTTAGGCTATGTATTATCCCGGTATGCCCACGGGAAGGGGAACTATGCGGGTAAGGTGACTGAAACCGAAGCGAAGCGATGGCAGATTGGTAGTATTCATATAAAATCTATACAAGAGAAGGAAAACTCGAAATAAACCCTTATAGTAGGTCAATTTCCCTCCCATTGTGGACTATACTATACCTGATCAGACATATTGGTATAGGGTTAGATGTGGTAAGCATATTTCATCGTTGTTTACGTTACCCAAGGGCAAGAGAGTCTGTTGTGAATTGTATTCTTACTCCGTAATCACACGGACGCAATATGTATAAAATCATTTGACTGTATAAATAGTCCAATGTCAAAAAAGTATATAATTTTTTTAAACAAGCAAACGGTGACAAACGAGCAAACAATACACCTGATGGTAAGTGTTGCTGCCGCTCATGGACCTTTGCAAGGTCGCTGCCTACCGCGAAGAAAGCGAAGGGAGTGTGAATTCGTGCAATGAATCTCGGTGATACTAAAGGCATCACTAAAACTACGCAAACACTCTCTCAGAGAGTTGAGCTGCCGACTCTCGCTCACCGAACGAAGCGCACTAACAAATTGTTACTATTCAGACGTCAATTTTCTGCTCAGTGTGGCATAGGGCTTCCAATACCGGGATCCCGGTATTGCGGGATCCCGCGCTATTTTACAATGCCGCATGATGCGGGATTACGAACGCGGGATCTGCGGGATTTACTGGACTGAAAAAAAGCGTGCATGTAACCACCAACTTAATAAACTCCCCGACTCAAAAAGTAACATATCCTATACAAATTTACAGTTTAAAAACGCGTTTTTTTTATTGATTTAATTAATTTTCTTTGTGTATTTTTTGAAGATTTGTTTTTTATTCAGCATTTGTTACTGTTTTTTGTGAAGAAAAAAAAACGGTGTAATTTGATTGATCTCATACTAGTAGTAATACTTAAATAAATATGGAGTTAGTTGATAATTCATAGGGTTTTTGTGATATATAAACGGAATAATTTCATTAATCTCATACTAATATTAATACTTTAATAAATGTGTAGTTGGTTGATTAACTCATTCATTTTTGTTACAAACAAACGGTGTAATTTGATTGATCTCATCATCATCATCTTGCTCTTATCCCAATTACTTGGGGTCGACGCAATATGTCATCTGTTTTGACATATTGCGAAAAGTTTCGGCAATGACTTTTATGACCGGCCGCCTGCCCGACGTCAACCCTCCTTGGGAATGTAATCGTTGACCCAAATGGTACCAGATGGAGTTGGTTCGGGTCAATCTAGGGCTCTTAGTCGTCTTTTACGACACCCATGAGCAAAGCAAGGGTTGGTAGTATTCGAAGCCGCTACCACACAGCATTTGATTGATCTCATATTAATAGTAATATATACGTAAATAAATGTGGAGTTGATTAATTCATTGTTTTATTTACTTTATATAAATGTGGATATTTTCAATATGCGGGATCCCGCAAATACCGAGATCCCGCGGGATTGAAAATTCGTAATCCCGCAATTACCGGGATTGAATTCAGGCTGCGGGATTGGAAGCCCTAGTGTGGTACTATCTCGGACGGACAGGTCCGCGGCTGTAGACAGACAACTCTGCCAACAGTGCGGTCCTACCACTAATAAATATTTTAGCATAATATAGAGGCTTGCCGCAAATATATTGTAATTACAACATATTCATGCAAATAAATTGGTTAATATATTAATACAATTTAGTAATTCAAAACAGATACATGCAAATTTAAAACTAATGTATATTTATTTATGGTATTTAGAAAGTAAATATCTGGTTGACCGAGCTTCGCTCGGAATATTTTTGTCGAATTTATTTAGATAGGTATATATTAATAAAAATAAATAATGAAAATTATATAAAAAATTACAAAAAGAGAATAAATAATAACACTTCGAGATTCGAACCGATGCTGTTTGAATTCCACATAACCCAAAATTAAAACCACCCGTCTCCCCAACTGAGCTACCGTAACTCATGACGTTGACAACAAAATTTGAATTCATATTCTTTTAAAATTTAATGTCATTGTTTGTTTTGCTAAAAACACGGACAAAACAACATTTTCTATAAATAAAACCTAGCTAGACCGATTTTTTGGACAAAATCGTTGGAGCCGTTTTCGAGACCCTGAATGTATATATAAACTCATTTGCAAAAAAAACGGGCACCTAAGCAATGAACCATTTCAAATGTTAATATTTCTTTGTTTGATAATTATAGGTAGTTTTATCCACACAATTTGCTAAATTAATAAGAAAATAATCGTTTTCATCAGTATTTCATAAAATTTAGATACAATTTATGGGAAATAATGCTAAACCTCGCTAGTAGTGTATATTCGCTAGTAGTGCATATGCTCATGAAGTAAAAATAAAAAAGTTTTTTTGTTTGTTTTTCTTTAATAAAGTAAAAGCAGATAAATGTTTAGTATCGAGTGTGACCCCCTCTAGCTAAAATCACAGCTTGAATTCGTCTGGGCATGCTAGCGAGTATATCCCGGATACTTGCTTGCGGAATACGTTCCCACTCCGCAGTAATCACATTCTTCAGCTCTCTGATGGTCTGCGGAGCCGGGTGTACTGATCTCACACGCCGTTTCAGAACGTCCCAGACATGCTCTATGGGATTGAGGTCGGGACTTCGAGCTGGCCAATCCAAACGACGAATGCCGACCTCTTGCACATACGCATTAACATCGCGGGATCGGTGGGCGCGAGCATTGTCGTCCATAAAAATCGAGTCTTCACCTAGAGCGGCCAATGCGGGTTGTGCATGAGAAATTAGAACTTCCGTTATGTATCGATGCCCAGTCAGTGAGCCGTTTTCAATGAAGACTAACTCTGTACGATCCATTGAATTTATTCCTGCCCAAAACATAACAGAGCCCCCACCATAAGGTGTGATTTCTTCGAAACATGCCTCTGCAAAGCGTTCTCCTTGTCTTCTTAGCACTCGCCGACGTCGATCTTCACCGAACAGAGATATCCTGGCTTCATCAGAGAACAAAACCCTATTCCAATCGTCTTGAGTCCATGATTCACAATTTCTAGCGAACCTAAGCCTGTGAACTCTGTGCTCACGGAGTAATTTGGGGCCGCGGGCCGGGCGGTGACTGCGTATATTGGCAGCGAGAAGCCTCCTCCTCACCGTCCATAGACTAATATGCACATTTCTTACTTCTTGGAGGTTGTTCTTAAGATCCACATACGAAGATTTGCGATTTCTCAATGCGCGACTCACAAGAAAACGATCATCCCGTGGTTGGGTACATGGTTTTCTTCCAGAACCAGGCCTTCTCTCGACGGAACCAGTCTCCTGATATCGCTGCCAGGTCCTTTGGACTGTCGAGCGACTAACATTTAGCCTCCTAGCCACGAAACATTGGCTGCAACCCTCTTCAAGCAGCGCGATAATTTTGGTAGCTTTTACCACTTTATCTACCATTTTTGATACAGCCAAACAGCATTAAATAAAGCTTTGACAGTCAAGGATATGAAATTAATCGATAAAAATTGAATAAAAGTTATGAAAGTCGATGTTAACTTCTGGAACTTCGCGCCAAAAATGTAGGATAAAAAGGGGTTTTCTGTAAAAATGAACATCAAATGAAAAATTGAATTTAGAACGTACTTTTTTAAATACCACAGCATTTTTAAAACCGGCCAGTAACGTGTACAAACGATTGAAACCTTTTTGGTATTGTATCTTTTTAAATATGAATGAAAATCAAAACCGCCCGTTTTTTTTGCAAATGAGTTTATATATATATATATATAATTAAATGTCACATAATCCAAAATTAAAACCGGCCGTCTCCCCAACTGAGCTATCGTAACTCATGACGTTGACAACGAAATATGAATTCATATTCTTTTAAAATTTAATGTCATTGTTTGTTTTGCTAAAAACACGGACAAAACAACATTTTCTATAAATAAAACCTAGCTAGACCGATTTTTTGGACCCGAAACCTCTAGTATGCCAAGTTTCAACAAAATCGTTGGAACCGTTTCCGAGAGCCTGAATATATATATATATATATATATATATATATATATATATATATATATATATATATATATATACAAGAATTGCTCGTTTAAATCTCTCGCTCGATTTTATGTAAATATTTTAGGTTTTCCAGTTCAAGGAACTCTGAACTGTTACATAGGAATTAAGTTATTGAGGACATTATACGTCTGAATAAAATATGCACACTGTGATATCTGATGTTTACGCGAGCACTACACATTGTAAATAAAACTACTTTTACGGATTATATCGCGTTTGTATTTGATTTATGATTGCTCGACGTTTCGAATACTTTGCATTCATGGTCACGGGTGGACTAAGGTGTCTCACGTCCAACAAGTCATCGTTATTACAGATATTTATAATTATCACATGGGATGACCCCCTTAAGTATTATAATTTGGTCAGCGAATAAAGCCTTTTTTTTTATTGCAATCGGTGGCAAACAAGCAAACAGTACACCTGATGGTAAGTGTTGCTGCCGCTCATGGACCTTTACAAGACCGCTGACTACCGCGAAGAAAGTGAAGGGAGTGTGAATGCGTGCATTGAGGCTCGGTGATACCAAGGGCACCACCAAAACCCTCCACACGCAAACACCCTCAGAAAGTAGTATTACAGTGTGGTGATGAAGTAAGAATTTAATTCACCACCCCTATTTTGGCGTTGAAATGGCAATGGGCAGGCCACATCGCTCATCGAAACGACAACCGTTTTGAAAGAAAGGTTCTTGAGTGGCGACCACGAATCGGACGGCGCAGCGTAGGACGACTCCCTACTAGGTGGACTGACGATATTTTAGAGTCGCAGGGAACCGTTGGATGCAAGTGGCACATGACCGTTCCGAATGGCATTCTCGTGGAGAGACCTATGAATAGTAGTAAATGTATGTAGGCTGACGGAAGGATAGATAGATTTTGACGATATATCACCGGTCTGATCAGCGTCTTATATTTGGTCAATTTCCCTTCCATTGTGGAAGAGGCTCGAGCCATTTGCCATTGGACATACAGTAGAACCCGTTTAATACGATCACGTTTAATACGTTTTCTCGCATAATATAATATTTTGCGTCAGTCCCAGCAACTTGAAACATCTTTTCATACATTTCTTAACGCTTAATACGATTTGTTATCCCGTTTAATACGCCAATACGTACCATACAAATACGTCTTGCGACAGCGGCCAGCGACTGATGAAGTGACGACTGTCGAGCAGCCCTAAGTGATAATGACCAAGAAGAAGATGAGTCAACTCCAATTAATGGTTTAAGACGCTATCTTTGAATCAAAGCGAAGATGCACTGCGAAAATTAAATTACCTTGAGAATCTTGTAATAGCTAATGCCCCAAACTCTTTTTGTCAAACTAAAATAAGTGATTACTTTAAGTAACGTAATAATAATAAACAACATTTTATTTTAGGTAGTTCTTAAATGTTAAATTCATTACGTAGGTCATCATCATCATCTTGCTCTTATCCCAATTACTTGGGGTCGACGCAATATGTCATCTGTTTTGACATATTGCAGAAAGTTTCGGCAATGACTTTTATGACCGGCCGCCTGCCTGATGTCAACCCTCCTTGGGAATGTAATCGTTGACCCAAATGGTACCAGATGGAGTTGGTCCGGGTCAATCTAGGGCTCTTAGTCGTCTTTTACGACACCCACGAGCAAAGCAAGGGTTGGTAGTATTCTCAGCCGCTACCACACAGCACGTAGGTATTCAAAATAATAATAGAATATATGTAATAAATAATAATGGCACGTTTTTTTCCCTTTCCCGCATAATACGCTTGCCCGCCTAAGACGCGTTTTTGGTCGGGTCCCTGCGAAATCGTCATAAACAGGTTTTACTGTATTTCAGATAATAATGAAACATATGTTTGCTGTGCTTTAGAAACGTCATTTCTACACATTTCTCTGTTCCTGTTATCAATATAGTTCACGTCGCATTGTGTTAGTAGCATTGTATTAATTGTATCAAACAATAATAGCACCAGAGTGCTCAATAAATCAAATCTCTTATTATCTACAAGCCCTATATGAGACTTACATTGTTTGCCTCTAACATATTGTCAATTTTGCATTATGTCTGAAGCTCAGCTTAACAAATACTTATATGAAAGTTGTCTAAAATTAAAATGTGTACAATAATACCCCGGATTTACGCGACAGGTGGGACCGATTGATAATCGCGTAAGTCGAATTCGCGTAAAGCGAGATTTAATTTTGCTTATATTAAATGTACAAAACAATTGGTTATTTGAAACTAGTTCAAAGAAGATAATAATTTTAAAGAATATGGTCAAAATATTATATCAAAAATAATTTAAATTTTTTGAATAAAGAAGTAAATCTAGGGCTTGAGTGCTCGAAGAGAAAACCGCGTATCTTTGAATTCGCGTAAAACGGGGTAGCTAAATCGGGGTATTACTGTATAAATTATCAATATTATCAAAGATCATCTCGAAATAAAACCTTTTTGTAAGTTAATTTGCCTTTTTTTTTTTTTTTTAGTCGCCTTCGTCGTTGGGCCAACCACTGGAGCAGCGTTAACTTGTCGTCAGTGGTCGGCCCGACGGAATACCCCCTACTGGGGTACCCTCCCATCGACCGACGTCCCCCCCTCGGGGAGGACGTCGGTCTTTCCTCACGCGGTCGGCCTCTCGGCGGGTGACGGACTAATCCCCGGTCACGTCAGCCGCGGCCTCGGCTAGGGAAGTTAATTTGCCTTCCCATTGTGGAGGAAGCTCAAGTCTAGCTGTGGGAGGTATATGAAACTTGATGGAACGACAAGGAAATATTCATTCTTGTTCATATTTGTATTGGCAATAAATTTGTATCTAAATGTGAGAAGATTTAATAACTAATTCTGTAGCCAGTAGATATAAATTTTTGTAATAACGATGACTTGGACGTGAGACATCTTTGTCCGACCGTTAACGCTGAAAATGTTCGAAATATCGGGCAATCAAAAATCCAATCATCTCGACTCATATACGTCCCACGGCTGGGTTCGAGCCTCCCCCACAATAGGAGGAAATTAATCTTATTATATCACGCTGGTCAGACAGGTTGATATAGGATTTTGCTTTGAGTGTTCTTTCTCTTTTCAAAAATCAAATACAAACGCGATAAAATCCGTAAAAATACTTTTATTTATGTGTGACTAGCGACCCACCCCGGCTTCACACAGGTCCAATGCTGATACTAAATATATTACAGAATATTTTTAAATACAACGATCACAGCTTTTTGTCATTAGACAATACAAACATGTTTTCTTTAGAGAGCTCTTTAAAGAGCGACATATTATGCATGTATCATACATATAAACTTTTCTGTTAAATTACTCTATCTATTAAAACCGCATCAAAATCCGTTGCATAGTTTTAAAGATCTAAGCATAGATAGGAACAGACAGACAGGGGGGCGCGACTTTATTTTATACTATGTAGTGATACCCCGCGTAAACATCAGAGATCATTAGACAAGAAAATGATCCAGAGGCGTATAAACCGAAATGATGAAATACAGCATTTGTTTTTATACAATATATTATAAAGCTATTATAATTAAAAACATTATCAATATTATTACCGCTGCTTCTTAGAACACTTATACATACAGTTTATTTACTAATTAAGAATTTAATTACGTTATTAATACTCTTATCATTGCGTTTATGTTATTTTTTTAAATGATTCTGACGTTTAATTAATATCCTTATCCTTACTAATATTATAAATGCGAAAGTAACTCTGTCTGTCTGTCTGCTACGCTTTCACGTCTAAACCACTGAACCGATTTTGATGAAATTTGGTACAGAGATGGACTAAAGCTTGAGAAAGGACATAGGCTACTTTTTATCGCGAAAAAATGGGTATAAGGGGTTGAAATAGGGGATGACATTTTGTATGGAAATTCGTCATTTTCGACGATAGAACCATGAATCTTTGTATTTAGGCACTTTATAATAAATAAATAAATATTCGTTCTAGCATTTTGGAAATTTCATTTATATGGGGATGAAATTCAACCCCTAAAAGACAAAAAAGCATACAGCCGAAACCACTGGGCCTAGAAACGTAATTTTTTTACACCGTAGTATTTCTTGGGGTACACGAGCTCTAGCAAAGAAATCGCGAAAAAATGGGTATAAGGGGTTGAAATAGGGGATGACATTTTGTATGGAAATTCGTCATTTTCGATGATAAAACCATGAATCTTTGTATTAAGGCACTTTATAATAAATAAATTAATATTCGTTCTAGCGTTTTGGAAATTTCATTTATATGGGGATGAAATTCAACCCCTAAAAGACAAAAAAGCATACAGCCGAAACTACTGGGGCTAGAAACGAAATTTTTTTTACACCGTAGTATTTCTTGGGGTACACGAACTCTAGCAAAGAAATCGCGAGAAAATGGTTATAAGGGGTTGAAATAGGGGCTGACCTTTTGTATGGAAATTCGTCATTTTCGATGATAAAACCATGAATCTTTGTATTGAGGCAGTTTATAATAAATAAATTAATATTCGTTCTAGCGTTTTGGAAATTTCATTTATATGGGGATGAAATTCAACCCCTAAAAGACAAAAAAGCATATATCTGAAACCACTGGGCCTAGAACCGTAATTTTTTTACATCGTTGTGTTTCTTGGGGTTCACGAGCTATAGTAAAGAAATCGCGAAAAAATAGTTACAAGGGGTTGAAATAGGGGCTGCCATTTTGTATGGAGATTCGACATTTTTGATGATAAAACCATGAATCTTTGTATTAAGGTATTTGATAATAAATAAATAAGTATTCGTTCTAGCATTTTGAAAATTTTACTTACATGGGAATGAAATTCAACCCCTAAAAAAACAAAAAGTATACAGCGGCAACCAGTGGGCCTAGAAACGTATTTTTTTTTACTCCGGCGTATTTTTGGGGTACACGAGCACTAGCAAAGTATTTTTGGCAAATCACCCCCTTAAGGGAATGAAAAGCGTATAGCCGAAACTATTGGGGCTAGAAACGTGAAACTGTGTATTTCTGTATATTGTTCGATTCTCTTTCTTTTGTTGTAAATGAGCTCTAAGAAATTAGTTTTTGAAATTCATTCTCTAAGAGGGTGAAAAATGTATAGCCGAAATCATTAGGCCTAGAAATATGAAATTTTGTACAAAGTTGTCTCTCTTGGAGAAAGTGCTCACTAAAAAAGAGTTTTTTGCAATTTTACCCCTAAGGAGGTGAAAAGCATATAACCGATATCACTGAGCCTAGGAACGAACATTTTAGTATACGGTCGGCTTTCTTGGGTTACCCCATTATTTTTTCTTAATGCTCGCTTATCAAGATAGCTTTGGATCGACGCAATATCTAGGCACTGCTCTGCCATCATAGATATTGCAAAGGTTCTTCTAGCAACATTTTATGACCAGCTGCCTGCCAAACGACATTGCTGGCTAGATGGCATCACCAATTGGTCCAGGTCGATGTAAATCTTTGTCTTAGTAGTATTTTGCGACACTCACAAACAATGAAAGCGTTATAATATTCCTAGCCGCTACCAGACAGTAAGTTAAAATCAAGATATTAATCCAATTTTCTATGTCTAGAAATAAACAAATTTGAAGCGTCTATTTGTCTGTCAAAATAATAGGATTTATTTATGGTAACACAATTATTTGCACGATACCTATGTCTAAAAAACCGGCCAAGTGCGAGTCGGGGTCGCGCACGAAGGGTTCCGTACCATTATCTATAAAAAGGGGGAAAATTGCGTTTGTTGTATAGGAGCCACCTTAAATATTTATTTTATTTTGTTTTTCATATTTATTGATATAACGGCAACAGAAATGCATAATTTGTAAAAAATCCAACTGTCTCGCTATCCGCGGTCCTTGAGATATAGCTTGGTGACAGACAGACGGACGGACAATTTTTTTTGACTTATATTCGTTACGGGGTAACCTTCAAAACGGCTGGACCCATACTGATAATACTTTACTAACAGGTCTACCAAGCCTTACATAAGGAATAACTTAGGCTATATTTTATCCAAGGCTATATTTTATCCCGGTGTGGCTGGAACAACTGTGAGAATTTAGTCGATTTTAAAATTATTTCACTAACGCAAAGCTATTTTTGAGCGAGTAACATATTTAGGCTATTTTTCATCCCGATATTCCTACGGGACCGGGCACAATGCCGGTGAAATTGCGGGAACTAAATGGATATGAAAATTAATTTACGAATGAAAATCTACATTATCAGTGAATAACAAATAAAGGCTATTTTCATCCTGGATGTTGACTAATTTTTAAATTCTTTCACCAATAGGAAGCTACGTTATCAGCGAGTAAGATAAGCAATTTTTATGTCGGATATTTGTATGGGATTTGATAATTATTATTTTTATTTTCACCCATATAAACTTATAACATCAGCGAGTAACATAGGCAATTTTTATCTCGGCGTTTGCATGGAAATGGGGTCTACGTGGGTGAAACTGCGGGAGTTTGATCGATATTATTTTTTCCCCAATGGAAACCTATCATGGATAATGTATTATCAGCGACTAAGGATGGCCATATTTGTCATCGTCTTTCCACTTGAATTTAAACTACAAGGGTGGAAGTAATATTCAAATATAAAAATTTGTGAAGATATTTGGACGTTTGTTACTCAATCAAGCGTAAACTGTTGACCGGATTTGGACGAAAATTGACACAGAGTATTTCTTAAATTAAGAATTATGAAAACCAACTTTTACGCGGGCGAAGCCGCGGGCAAAAGCTAGTAATAGAATATATGTAATAAATAATAATGGCACGTTTTTTTCCCTTTCCCGCATAATACGCTTGCCCGCCTAAGACGCGTTTTTGGTCGGGTCCCTGCGAAATCGTCATAAACAGGTTTTACTGTATTTCAGATAATAATGAAACATATGTTTGCTGTGCTTTAGAAACGTCATTTCTACACATTTCTCTGTTCCTGTTATCAATATAGTTCACGTCGCATTGTGTTAGTAGCATTGTATTAATTGTATCAAACAATAATAGCACCAGAGTGCTCAATAAATCAAATCTCTTATTATCTACAAGCCCTATATGAGACTTACATTGTTTGCCTCTAACATATTGTCAATTTTGCATTATGTCTGAAGCAAATACTTACATGAAAGTTGTCTAAAATTAAAATGTGTACAATAATACCCCGGATTTACGCGACAGGTGGGACCGATTGATAATCGCGTAAGTCGAACTCGAGTAAGGCGAGATTTAATTTTGTATATATTAAATGTACAAAACAATTGGTTATTTGAAACTAGTTCAAAGAAGATAATAATTTTAAAGAATATGGTCAAAATATTATATCAAAAATAATTTAAATTTTTTGAATAAAGAAGTAAATCTAAGGCTTGAGAGCTCGAAGAGAAAACCGCGTATCTTTACTGTATAAATTATCAATATTATCAAAGGTCATCTCGAAATAAAACCTTTTTGTAAGTTAATTTGCCTTCCCATTGTGGAGGAAGCTCAAGTCTAGCTGTGGGAGGTATATGAAACTTGATGGAACGACAAGGAAATATTCATTCTTGTTCATATTTGTATTGGCAATAAATTTGTATCTAAATGTGAGAAGATTTAATAACTAATTCTGTAGCCAGTAGATATAAATTTTTGTAATAACGATGACTTGGACGTGAGACATCTTTGTCCGACCGTTAACGCTGAAAATGTTCGAAATATCGGGCAATCAAAAATCCAATCATCTCGACTTATATACGTCCCACGGCTGGGTTCGAGCCTCCCCCACAATAGGAGGAAATTAATCTTATTATATCACGCTGGTCAGACAGGTTGATATAGGATTTTGCTTTGAGTTTTCTTTCTCTTTTCAAAAATCAAATACAAACGCGATAAAATCCGTAAAAATACTTTTATTTATGTGTGACTAGCGACCCGCCCCGGCTTCACACAGGTCCAATGCTGATACTAAATATATTACAGAATATTTTTAAATACAACGATCACAGCTTTTTGTCATTAGACAATACAAACATGTTTTCTTTAGAGAGCTCTTTAAAGAGCGACATATTATGCATGTATCATACATATAAACTTTTCTGTTAAATTACTCTATCTATTAAAACCGCATCAAAATCCGTTGCATAGTTTTAAAGATCTAAGCATAGATAGGAACAGACAGACAGGGGGGCGCGACTTTATTTTATACTATGTAGTGATACCCGCGTAAACATCAGAGATCATTAGACAAGAAAATGATCCAGAGGCGTATAAACCGAAATGATGAAATACAGCATTTGTTTTTATACAATATATTATAAAGCTATTATAATTAAAAACATTATCAATATTATTACCGCTGCTTCTTAGAACACTTATACATACAGTTTATTTACTAATTAAGAATTTAATTACGTTATTAATACTCTTATCATTGCGTTTATGTTATTTTTTTAAATGATTCTGACGTTTAATTAATATTATATTATAATTATTAAGTTGAAGTGTTGATTTGAACGCACTAATCTCAGTTAATGTACATTTGGATTCTAAATAATCTTATTGTACCTATGGTCAGAGAGTAGATAGTCTGTTTATTGTGGTTTTGGTTTAAAATACTACGAATAGCTACTTATTAGCGAAAGCGGATTGCTTTCGCTTCGCTTCGATTTCAGTCGCCTTACCCGCGTAGGTCCCGTTCCTGTGGGAATACCGGGATAAAATATAGCTTATATAAAGTCTATTTAAAGAGTAACTCTTTATATATACAGCTATTTGGTAGTAAAATATTATCAAAATCCGTCCAGCCATTTCAAAGATTACCTCAAACAAACAGATAGACAGACAAACATTTTATAAACCGATTTTTAGGCATAGGTATAGTGCAACTAACCGTATCAGCATGAAAGATGATCATTATTTTGACTTTACAAACAGACACTTCAGTTTTATTTATTTATTTTTATAGATGTTAGCAAATCAATCAAAATTTGGTAATAATGGGACTTAGCGTATCAAGCCTTCTATACAGATAGCGCTGCCTAATAACTGATGCGATAACAAAAATATTGATTGATGTATTGTGAATATTACTAGTAGCAAAATATTAAAATCATCATCGTCATTTGCCTGCCCTCATCCCACACTAAGTGAGGTCGGCACAACATGTTTTTACCTTCTAGCCTCCATATAAAACCACGTTGTAAAAGATACGGCTATTTTTTTCATGGCCGGCCGCCTGCCTGACACCAACCCTCCTCAGGAATTCTCGTTACTGCGGATAAAGGATGGGGATATGGTGGATACCTATGGGATAAAGTGGGTTAAGGATACTACGGTCATGGGGTATAGGATAGAGACGACAGCAGCAGCTAGAGCAGTCCGGGATCGCGCGCCCGTAGTGACACTAATCCGTTGACGGACAGACAACTGGTAGTGGCACCCTCTGGACGAAGCAAAATATTAAAATAATTACTAATATTTTTACTTTGCGTGTGGTGACGGAGTAAGATTACAAATCACCACGCCCTATTTTGCCCGTGGATGTCGTAAAAGATGATTATGGAATATAACATGGGGATTAGTCCATCACACGCAGGAAGGCTGACCGCGCGACGGCGATCGACGTTCCAGGAAAAAGACGTCGAAAGTAGAGGGTACCCCACAAGGTATTCTATCGGACCGACCACGGAGGACTAGGAACTCGGTGATGGTGGTTGGCTCAACGACGAAGGCGAGGTGCTACGGTGGCTTATGAGGCCCCTTCGTCGCCTCGGACGAAGCTGGGCATTATCTGGGAAATTATCAAGCCTAACAAAAAGACATAAAAGCTGTGATAAAGACGACGATACATATACATCTAGAATTTCATATACAATATCGGTTAAAGGTTATCAAATATTAGCTGTATATTTAAAAAAAATATATACAATTAACATAATCACTCATAGGTCGAATAAAGGCCAATATATGACGATAATTCAATAATATTATTTATTTATACGATTAAAGACACGAATGAAGTGTAATGGCCACGAATACTACTACCCAATCCAATTACGATGCCCTTGGGGAAAAGATGGTGTGGTGATTTGTATTCTTACTACGTTATCACACGAAATATTTCAAATAAAACGTTAAAACAATAAGATATGGAATATATGTATTTTTTTTTTAGGATGGGCCACGGTCAGCGCATCCGCCGCCCGGCTCCGTCCGGGGCGACAGAAGGGCGGCGCGCGGCCCCGTAACTAGAGATGTGAAAAAATAATCGATTTTTATAAAAATCGATTATTAATCGATTATTTTTTTGTAATAATCGATTTTTATAATCGATTATAAAAACGAAAAAAATCGATTATTAATCGATTTTTTACTATTCGAAATTAAGCGATTATTCATGGCCAGATTTCCTATAAAAAAAAAGGTCATCAGGATTGTTTCAGGTGTGTTTTCATACTATATTACAAAATAAAGCTCACATTTCCTAAAAAAAAAGGTCATCAGAAACGTTTTCATACTATAATGCTTACATTTCCTAAAAAAAAAGTTTTCACAATCCTGTTGACAGAAAAAAATCGATTATTTTAAAATCGATTATTTTTTTTTAAATAATCGATTATTTTATAATTAATTTATTTTAACGAACAAAATATCGATTATTTTCCGTCCAGGTCACATCCCTACCCGTAACCCACCCGATAGCACGTTGCCTTCGTCGTTGGGACGACCACCGGTGCAAAGTTCCTCGTCTTCAGAGGTCGACCCAATGGAATACCCTGAGGTACGCTCCCCCATCGACGTCCCCTGCCCGGGTCGTCGATCGCCGTCGCGAGGTTAGCCTCGCGGGTGATGGACTAAAATCCCCGGCCGGTCACCCGACAATATTGAGTATAATAAACGCTTTCAAAATTTCATTCAATCTACACTAATACTATAAAGAGGAAAATTTGTATTTTGTGTGTGTGTGTGTGTGTGTGTGTGTCTGTGTTGTGTGTGTGTGTCTGTGTGTGTGTGTGTGTGTGTGTGTCTGTGCGTGCGTGCGTGTGTGTGTGCGTGTGGGCGTGCGTGCGTGCGCGTGCGCGCGCGCATGTGTGCGTGTGTTTGTAATAAATAAACACAAAAAGGCATCGAATATAACTATAATAATATATTATTACAAAAATCACTGATTAAAAGGACTGAGTTGTCATAATTTAAAATATGATTAAAAATTTTAATTCATGTATTTAATCTATACCAATAAATAAAATTGGAGTGTCTGTTTGTAATGTCAAAATAATAGGTTTTTTTCATGCTCACACGGTTATTTGCACGACACCTATGCCTAAAATACAGATTAAAAAATTTTTGTCTGTCTGTTTGTTCCGGGTAATCTTCAAAACGGCTGGACCGATTTCAAAAATACTTTCACCAATGGAAAGCTATAATATCAGGGCGTAAACTAGGCTATATTTTATCCCGGTATTCCCACGGGAACGGGAACTACGCGGGTAAAACGACTATAACCTATAACCGAAGCGAAGCGAGGGCGGATTGCTAGTTTATTGAATAAAAATCATCAGTTTCTAGAAAAAAATCGTAATATTTGATTTATACATTATGCCATATTAACTGCTCTGTTATTTTATGCATGTACAAAATAATTTCGATGATTCATATCTGCCAGGCGTCCGAAGCGATGCCTCACTTCTTTTTAAGGAGACAACATTCTGCCCCAAGTAAATAAGCCTTATATATCGGCAGACTTCACAAATAATATGGCAGAAATTATACCCAGACTCGGAATACATACTACTTTGTGGATAGCGTAGAGTATTGTCCTGTATGGGAATCGTACCCACGACACTTCAGTATCTTAATTACTACTCATCATCATCATCGCAGCCCACATAGGTCCCATTCTTGGGTTCGGGCCACCTCCACAATGGGAGGAAATTTGACCTACTATACCATGCTGGTCAAACATGTTGATATAGGGTTTCGTTTCGAGTTTTTCTTCTCTTGCACATATCTTATGTGCATATTAGATCCCTTAATCGTCTTGTACGATATCCACGGGTAAGAGGGGGAGTGGTGAATTGTATTCTTACTCCGTCACCACACGGAATTTAATTTTAATTTTTTTAACACAACACCATGCACTAAGGAAATAATCCTTCTATTGCTGGGAACTTTACAAACATATAATTAACGGACACAAATTACATCCAGACTCAGAACAACAAGTTGTGGATCACACAAAGTGTTGTCCCGCGTGGGATTCGAACCCCCGACACTGACGTTGTAAGTCGCTATCTTAACCACTACGCCATCTGTGCAGTCTACTTACTGTGCAGTCTAATTACTACTCACTTGGTGCAATTACGTCGACAAGCCGATATATCGGTGGACGGCACAACATACCTGGTAGTATAATGAAGGAGAAGGATATGAAGACGGACCCCCAGGCGATGGCAGCTGCTCGTCTCGTATTGGCGTGCATCTCCCCTAAGTAGGCATAAACAGTAGCACTGGATGCTGATATTCTGAAAATATATACCAATTAATATTTTAACCCTACGCCTTTACCTCGCAAAGAAATAACCAGAGATATATTTTTGTACATTGATCCATGAAATTTTCAAGTCTTAGCATCAGACAAAGAATATATTTCAACACTCTTTCCATTCCTGTATTATATTGCTTTTTCTATTAACCAATATTCTATTTTTTTTTTTTTTTTTTGTGGTTGGGTAGCGGTCGGCGCGCCTCCGCACCACTCCGTCCGGGGCGACAGAGGGGCTTAAGCACGCAACTCCCGCGACCCACCCAAAAACCACGTCGCCTTCGTCGTTGGGCCGACCACTGGAGCAGCGTTAACTTGTCGTCAGTGGTCGGCCCGACGGAATACCCCCTATTGGGGTACCCTCCCATCGACCGACGTCCCCCCCTCGGGGAGGACGTCGGTCTTTCCTCACCAATATTCTATTTTAAAGGCAATTTTCATGTAATGACGAATTAAGAATACAATTCAACACTATCTTGCCTGTGGATGTCGTAAAAGACGACTAAGGGATATAATATGCATATAACATCTGTGTAAGAGAAGGAAAACTCAAAGTACTAACATGTCTGACCAGCATGCTATAGTAGGCCAATTTCCCTCCTATTAGAGAAGAGGCTCAGCAGTAGTAGCAGTTTAAAAACGCAAGTGTGTGTGGGTGTGTGTGTGTATGTGTAGTGATTGTATGGTAGTGTGCGTAATCCCTTTTTTAATGAATTTAATGTATTTCTAATCCATTATTATATGAAGTTTTATACACTTCTACTCATTATATACTTCAACTGTGCCAAATTTCATACTTATCCATACACGTAATTTTCGTAAAAAGGGGTACAAAGATTTTGCTTCACGTAAAAATATACAGAGTGTATCAGGTTATGGAGCAACTGGTGAAAAGGGAACTAGGCAATGGTGGTAGGTACCCATGAAAATGAATTGAAATAAAAATATTGATTCGTTCATGAATTAGAGAGAGACATGTAAAGTTTTCAATTTTGTCATCGCTTTTTCGTGTAAATCTGATTGAAATGTAGAAAGACAGTGATATTTATCTGCAACATATTCGTACTTTGTTAAATGTTCATTAAAATTAATTGAATAAATCAATGATAATCATTCGCATAAGCAACACAAACTTCGCTTTAAATCAACTGATCGACCGATGACCGTTGACGCGTCGCGTTTGTGCCTACGTTACCATTGAAGCGTTCGCGCAAATCATACTTATTTATACTGTCGAAGCTTTACATGCCTACATGTATTCTGTCTGTACATGCCTCCATAATACGTAACATTTAAGGCATAGTCTCTTAGACACACATTTTTGTAATCATTATAACTTTTGTTATACTGTTTTTTGTGTAATATACATTCTCATTACGATCTATGACCGTTAAACTACAACATACTCGAACAGTTGCCCCATACCTGTTACATCTATACCAATAAATAAAATTGGATTGTCTGTTTGTAATGTCAAAATAATAGGCTTTTTTCATGCTCACACGGTTGTTTGCACGACACCTATGCCTAAAATACAGATTAAAAAATTTTGGTCTGTCTGTCTGTTTGTTCCGGGTAATCTTCAAAACAGCTGGACCGATTCTAAAAATTCTTTCACCAATGGTAAGCTATAATATCAGGGCGTAAACTGGGCTACATTTTATCCCGGTATTCCCACGGGAACGGGAACTACGCGGGTAAAACGACTATAACCTATAACCGAAGCGATGCGAGGGCGGATTGCTAGTCTGTATATAAATTTATTGTGTACGTGTGTTTGGCAGTGAATTCCTCCGAAACGGCTGGACCGATTTTGATGAATTTTTTGTGTGTATTTAATGGGATTTGAGAATAGTTTAGATTCACAATTGGACCCGGTAGGTGGCACTGCTGCCGATTTCAAGGGGAATTCCTTTTATTTGAATAGAACAACGTCTATTGGGTCAGCTAGTATAATATAAATGACAAATATATTTTTTTAGGATTCACAGACTGTATATGAATTATCTTTTATGTATTTAAATTTATCTAAGCATACTTTGAATCCTATCAGATTCCATGGTCCAATTCAATGTCTAATTATTGATCAAAAGTTTCGCAAGAATAAGTAGTTCATATCGAATTTTCTAGAACGGAAGCGGGCATACCAATAATGAGTTATGCCTATAAACGTCAATAATGCCGCGTGCCTATTGTACCGTATTGCCGCCTCGACGTAGTTATATTTCTAAATTACTCGAATTTTTAACGTATCTACGATCAAAAAGGTTTAAAAGTGACGAAGACTAAAGAAAAGATTGATTTTGAAAATAAAGCATCTGAGCTTAGAATAATAACGTATAGAAGGTAAGTTCGCGCACAAAAAGTGAAGAATTTCAGTTGGAGCCTAATCGAGCTTACACCGGAACCGATCTGTAATGTATAAGGTACAAGATCACTGTACTGCAAATACGTACGCAACTTTTAAAAAATAAAAAGGTAATTATGATGGTTTGTGTCACAACACATTTGAAGAACATAAAAATTATATTAACATTACTTTTAAAAGTTATCCGACGATTTATGTTAATAAAAACAAAATTTGATTTCATAATTTTTATAGTAGTGTGCGTATGTACGTGTGAACGCATGTGGTATTGTTTGCTTCATAATTTTGTTGAAATGCTTCACTTTTTGTGCGCATTATTATTCTAAGGATTATAGTATGTTTATGGGATAACTAAACGTAAATGAAATCCAAATTTAAGTCATAGGACATCCAAGAGTTTAAGTTTATGGCTTGTCAAACCGAAACCATTTTTATTTTACATTTATAAGCCGATACTACAATCAGCAATTCTATAGATATTAAACGACATAATTAAAAGAAAATATAATCAAAATTCGACAGAAACAGTTAAAGCCGTTAAAAAAATGCACAAAAAATTAATATCATAAATTAGCATATCGATAAATTAGTTTACAATTTAAATATGATCAATCCATCAGTTTACCTAACGACAATATCAAAAATAGACGTTATTAATAGATTAATAATCTAATAATATATATTATGTTAATATATAAAATGTGTCAAACTAAATCATAATTTTATAGTTAAATTATTCAAATTATATAGTTGAATGAAACGAAGATTATTTTAGCCTTGTGAATTGTTTTTTTGTGAATAAGCGCGGGCTTGATGATTTTTATTACTATGTATAGATTTTTATCGTCAAGCAAACATAAATGTATAGTGATGTTTATTCAATTTATCGATGTATACTAAATATCGATATATCGAAATATCGATATTAGTATTTAAAAATATCGATTCTTATCACCGATATATTCTTGGACGATATATCGATGGTTCGATACTAAAAAGTAAGTATAGTAGTATAAAGTCGATATTTATTTAAATAAATTTGTTATTTATCTTTTTTTGTAAAGTATGTAGTCTATCAAATCACCGTAAACTTAATTTACTGTAGAAATGACGGCATAAAAGTGATGAAAAGTTATCACTTACGACTTGAATTTAGCTAAAAAAAAAGTTCATCTCAGCAACCCCGCAAAAATTGAAGTTTAAAAGTGGAAATCATGCGGCAAAATATCGACATAATATAGAAACATCCATATTTTTTTTCGATATATTGAACTCCGATATTGATATATTAAAAAATATCGAAAAAGTTGGTATTTTTAAAAATATCGACAACCCTAATGTATACTGGTGGATATTTGTAAATAAAACTACTTTACGGATTTTATCGCGTTTTTATTTGAATTTTGGTCGCCCGATGTTTCGAAGACTTTATAACTTTTTTATATATTGTTTACGATTAGTTATTACTAATCATAAACAATATAATTTTTTCATATAGAATCATTTTCATCTTGTACTGGCAGTAAATCTGTACCAAAAATATGGATTAAAATTTAATAACTAATTTTCTGTAGCTGGTAGATAATAATAACTATCAGTAATAGCAATAACTTATACTTGGCCGTCAGACATGTTAGTCCGCCCGCGACCATAAACGCTGTAAAGTGTTAAAATCGTCGGGAAATCAAATACAAATGCAATAAAATCTGTAGTTTTATTTACAATTATTGGTATAGAAGTTTGCGTAAACTAGTTTTATTTACAATGTGTAATTCTCGCGTAAACATCAATAATCATGGTAGATATTTTATACTTTTTGTGTGGTGATGGAGTAGGAATACAATTCACTATCTTGCCATGGATGTCGTAAAAGACGTTAGTGAAATATTTATAACAGGAGTATGGAGTATATAACGTATGCAGTCTGAGTAAGAATATAATTCACCACCCGCCCCCCCTTTTAGCCGTGAACGACACTCACAACTTAAAAGACGATTAAAGAAAATGATATACAGATAATATCTATGCAAGAGAAAGAAAACTCGACATAAAACCCTGGGTCATTTTCCTTACAAACAAACAAAACCCTATACCAACCTGTCTGACCAGCATGGTATAGTAAGGTCAATTTCCCTCCTATTGTGGAGGAGGCCCGAGCCCAACAGTGGGACTTATATGGGCTGAGATGATGATGGTTATAATAGGAGAAGTAAAGAAGGAAAAGTCTAAAACCCTATGCCACCACATCTGGTAAGCGTGTTATATTAAATCAATTGCCTTCCTGTTATGAAGGACGCTCCAGCCCAGCAGTGGGATGATTTGAGTTGAGATGGATAGATGAACTGGTGGACATAAGCCTGGACATGAGTCAGGAGTAACGAGTGTCATACTCGTCCTGTTTGGCAGGCGTGGTAGTGACCGTAGTTGATGTTATAAATTTATTAGAAGAGTACATTTGCCCATACTCTTGATTTGTCGCTCAGTTTTTACGACTGCCACGATAAAGTAGGGAATATTCATATATTATATTCTGAACATCGGATCCATCCTGGCTGGCTGTACGGAGCCATAGCAGGCGAGCACAATCTGCCGTAATTAAATGTTCTGAAATATTAGCAGTATCTAGCTAATGTTCCCTAGCCGAGGCCGCAGGTGACGTGACCGGGGATTAGTCCGTCACCCGCCGAGAAGCCGACCGCGTGAGGAAAGACCGACGTCCTCCCCGAGGGGGGACGTCGGTTGATGGGAGGGTACCCCAAATAGGGAGTATTCTGTCGGGCCGACCACTGATGACAAGTTAACCCTGCTCCGGTGGTCGGCCCAACGACGAAGGCGACGTGTATCGTGGGTGGGTTGTGGGTGTGCGTGCTTACGCCCCTCTGTCGCCCCGGACGGAGTGGTGCGAGAAGCGCACCGACCGCAACTCACACCCAAAAAAAAAAATCTAACTAATATTAGGTACTTACAGGCATCCAGTGAAGAACCTGAGAACACTCAACATCCAAACGTTAGTTGAGAATGAAGATAAGATAGAGACAGCGGCTGATAGGAGAAGTGCAGGCATCATGACTGCTCGCCTGCCTATCCTGTCGCCTAAATATCCCCATAGGAATGATGTACTAATTATACCTACGAAAATAAAGAAAAATATTTAAGTATGATTTTATTCTGATCTACATTTATATCAATACAAACACAGGTAAAAGAATAACATAGTGAGAGCTGGGTATGGCAGAAGAAGCACGAAAGTATAATAAATTCTGTAGAAACGAGAGCGCTAAGCAGCATGTGAAATTGAGTGATAGAATTAAGAACAGAGTGATTTGGGAACGTTGTCGTATGAAAGTCGATGTACTGACAAGGATTGAAAAAAGTACGTTGAGTTGGTTTGGTCATGTAGAGAGAATTAATGAAAGGAGATTGACAAAGAGAATTTATAGGGCGAATTTGAACGGAAGTGTTGGAAGGGGAAGATCAAGGCAGACGTTCCACAATCAAATCAGGGACGTTTTTAAGAAAGGCCAGGTTGAATGTATCCTAAACCGATGAACATGCATGAGGAGATTAATGAATGTGGAGGAAGCGAAACTGGTATGTGAAGATCGTAGCAAGTGGAGGGAAGTGGTCTCTGCCTACCCCTATGGGAAAGAGGCGTGAATGTACATCTGTATGTATAACTAAATTTAAGCAAATAACTTTTAATACCAGCGATCTTTTTCGATCTTTCATATATCGATCATGAAATAAGGCTCTGGTTAATTTATCCTGGGTTTATCGTTGTTGTCGAAATGTACGACTATAGAAATTTACTATAATTATTGTTTATTTCGTGTGGTAACGGAGTAAGAATACAATTCACTACATCTTTTCTTGTCCGTAGGTGTCGTAAAAGATAACTACGGGATCATTGCAGATGATATCTGTGCAAGAGAAGCAAAACTCAAAATAAAACCCTATAACAGCCAGTCCGGTGACTGACCGGTGTGGTATAGTGGGTCAATTTCCCACACATTGTGGAGGAGGCTCGAACCCAGCAGTAGGACGTATGTGGCCTGTGATGATGATGAAATATATATTAACGCAATAGTCATAATAGATTAATAGTGGCTACGTGGTTGTCGTGTCCCATCAAAAGATTATGCCACGGGACCGGACACAAAAATGCAAAACGGACATAAATTACACCCAGACTCAACAAATCTTTGTGAAAATAGAATCGCAATACGATACTGAAGGTTGCTTCTTAGATCAAGCGACAATTATTAAAAACTCGGTAACATTCTATAACGATATATCCCATGAGACAATTAAAAATAACCAAATTAAATACATATGTTAAGATAAAGGTCCAGTTTGCACAGGTGAAAAATATTATGTGTCAAACAATTCTTACTTTTTTAATAATAATTTAATAATTTTAAGACAACACCATGCACTAAGGAAATAATCCTTGTATTGCTGGGAACTTTACAAACATATAATTAACGGACACAAATTACATCCAGACTCAGAACAACAAGTTGTGGATCACACAAAGTGTTGTCCCGCGTGGGATTCGAACCCCCGACACTGGCGTTGTAAGTCGCTATCTTAACCACTACGCCATCTGTGCAGTCATTTTTAAATAAAACTACTTTACGGATTTTATCGCGTTTGTATTTGATTTTTGATTACCCGACGTTTCGAACACTTTACAGCGTTCATAGTCATAGGTGGACTAAGATGTCTCACGTCCAACAAGTCATCGTTACTGCAGAAAATTTATAACGCAGTAACGATGACTTGTTGGACGTTTGACATCTTAGTCCACCCGTGACCATGAAGGCTGTAAAGTGTTCGAAACGTCGGGTAATCAAAAATCAAATACAAACGCGATAAAATCCGTAAAGTAGTTTTATTTAAAATGTATAATACTCGCGTAAACATCAGAAATTCTTACTTTGCCGTCAAGGCAAAGATCCCTTGTATTTCAGTATAGTGATGGATTTCCACTATGTATCTAATATTAATCCAGCTATGACAAATCATCATTCATGATCATTGTTCAGCCTTTCGCCGTTCACAGCTAGATGCAAGACTCTTTCATGTTTCGGCACTAAGTGCCGTCTAAATTCATCGATATCCAGCAACTTTCAGTAAGTAATCGGTCCACTTGGTAAGAGGAGCTCTACACTGTGTCATCCAATACGTGGTCGCCGTTCGAGAACCTTTCTTCCTCAGGCTTGCCCATTGTCACTGTAGTGTGCTAATTATTCGTGCTATGATGATTACAACCACTCTTCTGAGTTCTGCGGATTTCAATATTTCAGATTATATATCTCAAAGACACCCCAGCATAGTCCGCTCCATAGCAGGCTGAGCGCTTTTCAGTTTAGTTATAAGGTCATTTAGAGACCGCGTTTGCGTGCCATAAGTCATCACTGGTAGATAACGTACACTTATTAGAGACCTGTGCTTTCAGACACTGAGGTATATTTGATGAGAGAGTAGCCTTCGGGTAATTTAAGAGAATCCCTCTAAAATTTATCGAACGCTGCCCATCCGAATTGAATTTTAACACGACAAATATCTTACCAATAAATGCTGAGGCACTGACAAGACCCTTTTGTTTACTGTTCAGTTGTAATTCACACTGTGCAGGTGTAATGGCGTAGCTCATTCCTACTGATTCCATGGAAACATTTAGCAAAATAAGACCGCTGGTAAAAAGCACCAGATAATTGATCCTACCGTGACCTGGAAAGTAAAATAGAAGTGTTTTATGGTCTTAGTACGGGATGTAGTGAGAGGTAAAATGCAATTTATCCACAACCCATATCTTCCCGTGGGAATCGTAAAAAGGGACTGAGGAATCATCAGGCGAACAAAAAGCAGCACTTTGTTGGTAAAACCATCGCCAACCCACCTGCCCAATATTGCTGTTTGACATTAACCACTATTGAGGAAGCCTGTCTTATATTGTATTTATGGGGTGTGTGATGGGTGACATGTGGAGTGCACGTTATGGTTTAGGAAACTAACGTATCATCAAAAAATTCCTTCAAGCAGGTTGTTATTAACCGTAAGAGTAACTCTCCAGACGGTTACCAAAAACAATGAACCGTTATCGATAGTCTGTCTAAATAGCGATAGGGAGATAATATAGTAGGTTAAAGTGTCACAAATCGCCCTGCCGTCACTTTGGACGATACGGAAGGGAATCTCCCGACCATACAATATCACCTGTCAAAAAAAAGTAGATTATCATAAGATGTTTTGAACTACTTACTTTTTAGATTAGCAAAGAACTTTTCGAGTCTAACAAGAACAAAGTCATCATCACCTTACTTTTACACCAATTACTTGGGCCCGACTCAATATGTGAGTCGACCACTACTACTTTTCTTTCATAGTACATATTGAAAAAGTTATTAGCAATAGTTATATTACTAATTACCTGCCCGACGTCAACTCCCCTTGGGAATGCAATTGTTGACCAGACGGCATCAGATGGAGTTGGCCCAGGTCTATGTACAGCTCTTAGTCGTCTTTTACGACACTCACAAGCAATTTAAGAGTATTAGTAGCTGTAGCCATACTGCAATAAAATATTTGCAGATGAAGCGCATTAAAACTAAAAGATTTTGGTTGAACTTCGTCAAAGACCAGAAGAAAGTTAATGTTCTGAAATGGATTAGTAAACGTCTAACGTAATAGAAAATTCTATTTGCTATCAGATTACCTTAAATAATAAAAATGATGAAACTAAGCTGATGAATTAATGAGGAATCTTAATAAAATTATTGTTTACCTGTTTGCTCAAAAGCATCTTCAAATTTGTATTCATTGGTTGGATTCAGCTTCTCGGCGCTCTCAGAATCTTCTGAAGAAATTTCTAAACGTTTTTGCAACATTTTGTAATATATCAAATTTTCTCTGTCCCACTAGATTTTACTGGTTCTATTGGTATTGCAACATTTTTTGTTGTTGATAATATTCTGAATGACTAGAAAATTTTACCTGAAACACAAAATTATTTTAAGTGAAGCTGAAGCTATGTTGTAGTGACAATAGATAGGCTTTTTGAAATCGACAATGATGTAAAAATGATTCTCTACTGTCGTTCCATGAATCAGAGTACCCTCATTGTTTGGAGATTCATCACGACTGACTACATCGTAAAAGTCACAAGGAACCTTGGGATGCAGGTGCCACACGAACGAAATGGCATTTCCGTGGGGAAGTGTTCACGTTAATAAATTTGTAAGATGAAAAATAAGGGGAAAACGGGGCAATCATGTATTTTTCTGTAAGTGGTGTAAAAGATGATTGAAGGTCGGCAAGCAAATAGCAACAATGCAACGCAAGGACATCTCGTAATGGAACGCCAAGTATAGCCTGACATAAGGTCAAGTGAAAGGTGTTTGAATGAAAGCTAATATACAGATCTAGGTACTTTATAATCTGAATAAATCTGGCCAGATATGAAGGCCAAGTTGGTCCGGTATCTGATATATCTTTATTTATCTATCCAGTAAATTTTTCTATAAATTTAGCCGTGTATCAATCAGTATTTATTGAAGTGAAACTTCTTTAGAATCGTTGTGATTTCAAACTCGATGAAACGAAAAAGCGAGTCCATAGAGACAAAAACACGTAAATGTATAGGATTCAGCCGACGAGGGAATGAGATAAAGGATAGAGGATAAAAGATGAAGGATGTGGGATGAAGGATAAAGGATGAAGGAGTTTCACTTCGGATATGCGTACTTTGTACACACACTCTTTTTTTTATTCATTATAACAATGCCAGTTTGAGAATCAAGTCTGGTCTAAATTACTTGACGGATCTGTCTGTGATTTTACCATCATGATTCTATCTGAAAATCAGAGCGGTACCGTTTTGGTAGCCTATGCAGAGATAAATTTCCATCTCGCTATGTACAAAAACTTAATCTTGTTATTTTCTAAATATAACTGTTTATCTTATTATACTGATTTTTTTATTATACTGTATCTTATTATACTGTATTTAAGTAGGTAATAGATAAAGTGCAAAATTTTGTATGCTTTTTTTCACTCTGAGATCGTAATAAACGTATTTTCTTTTTTATTTCTAAGACATTTTGGTCTTGTTAAATGCTATTCTAACAACCTTATTTGATTAAAATTTCACTTTTTTGTAGCGATCAGATAAGTAACTCATATTTATCGATAGTTCCTACTGTTGGACCTATATCGCCGTATTTTGATGCAAGTACATTGAATGAATATTATCACTTAAATCGGATATTTTCACGCATAAACTAGCATTAAACCTTGAAATATTTACACTCTATTTGTTCCAATATTAGATAATAAAAAAGCAATATCAATGATCGCGGGCCTTTGTGTTAAAAAAATACATTTCTACATAAAAAACATATTAACAAAGCTTGAATCGCGGGAGTCAATGCGATAATAAGTTTTTATTAAAACAGAAAAGATTGCCTCAGATCTTGAATGACGTGGGTATTTATTTACGCTGCGTAAACTATGAAATTATATAATAGATTCGTCAGATAAATAGCAGTACGTCTCCAGGTCATCATAGGTCATACGGCCATCCATAACTACTAGTAGTACGTTTACGAAATCGAAACATCGCGTTTTTGATATCAGCTTTCTCAAATAATTTATAATATTAAATCAAATTTTAAATAAGCTTTCATAATATAGAAAAAAAAAATACATACTTTAATTTCTTTTTTATATTTTAAATGCTTTCTTTTTTTATATTTTTACCTACCATTTTGAAATTTTCCACATCGGTTATTTATGAGTTACGATAGCTCAGTTGGGAAGTTGAACAGTTTTTTTCGGTGATCGGCCCAACGACGAAGGCGACGTGCATCGTGGGTGGGTTGCGGGTGTGCATGCTTACGCCCCTCTGTCGCCCCGGACGGAGTGGTGCGAGGAGCGCGCTGACCGCAACCCACCCCAAAAAAAAATCGGTTATTTATAATTTTTTGAAAATCTGATTTATGATGAATTTTAAAATTGCCGCTTTACAATTTTATTTATTATATTTATTTTTTTCGTGTATCCTTATTAGAAGTGCACAATATCATCGTAATCGTTTTTTTTTTCATTTGAAAATCACCCTCTTAACTTTGTTTCTCTTAATAATTATTGTGTATTGAGCATAAGCATGCAAAACGTCCCACTGTTGGGCTCAGGCCTCCTCCATAATGGGAGGGTAATTGACCTACTCTTCCACGCTGGTCAGATGTGTTGGAATAGGGTTTAGTTTCGAGTTTGCCCTCTCTTGCTCAAACGTTATATGCTTATTATATCCCTTAGTCGTCTTTTACGACATCCACGGGCAAGATGCAAAACTTAGAGGCTACAAAATGTTTGTATGAAAATTTACGTTGCAGTCGACAACAACACAAGATCAAAACCGTAAGCAAAAACAAATCATTGTTTTATGCAATATTATATTTTGTATGCCCCCGAAAATAAGAGATAAATTACCAACGGAATCATTTAAAATTTATGATCCACATGTATTTAAGAATGTATTAAATGAAAATAAATTATACCAAAAAACATTTTATGGCGTAAGAGAATTCATGGAAGAAAAGAAATTTTCAATCTAATAGTCAATTATGCCTTAACTTTTATTTTGATAATTACTGTTACTTTTATTCTTATTATTTGGATTATTATAGATGATTTTTTTTCCTGTTTATAAATAAATTGTTATTATGTTAAAGTACATGTGATATGGAAGAACTGGAGAATTCGTTGAGAGATCACATTTGTACCCCCATTTGCGAATAAATAATTGGGTAATTGAATCATGTGCAAATTTTAAAACGGACAACGCAAGTAGGGTTTATTCTACTTTATTTTTTGTCATTATACGTCATATTTTTGCATACCAATAAAGTATATGAAAATACATTATTTTCCAACCTTTACTGTGATGCGTAAGACAAAACACTCATTATACGTATTGAATATTTAACGGTACACATAAGTGAAAACGGATGATGGAAATAATTTATAATTACTGAACGAAGTGTTAGATGTCAGATGTGGTGTAAATCAGACTTTATAGTGCTAAAAGTACAGAAAAATACATTTTTAAGACAATAAAAACATAAAATTTAGAAAATAATATTTTCTTTCAAATACTTAATTGTTTTCATATCCAAATGGTTTGGTTACACGCTTTTTTTGTCAAAAATATTGGCAGCCCTAAATCCAAGTTAAAGCGTCGACTATCCAAACAAAGTATTTTATATTGCCTACAAATTCAAATCATTTATTACGTATGAATCCTGCAAGGGGATAAGTCTCCTTGTATTGTCAGTTTTAATAAATAAATTGAATTTGATCAAATAATTAAGGACTAGATCAGAACACCGTCACAACTAAAAAGATTCAACAATAAACTCAGATGAGTTTTTTTTAAATATATAAAAATTTTATAAAAATATTTAGCAAGTAGTTATTAGTTAGTAGTATTCTAGTGCAATATCGTTCGAAGCAGTATACATATATTTCTTTATCCATACACCCATACAAATAAATAAAATTGAAGTGTCTTGTAATGTCCACATTCAGTAGGTTTTTTTTCATGCTCACACTTATTTGTACGATACCTATGCTTAAAAACCAGTTGAAAAGTCTGTTTGTTTGTTCTGAGTAATGTTCAGACCCGCGGAACGGTCGTAGGTCGATTTGACTGATTATATTACTTTACGTTGGATCTTACCCGCAAATTATATTGTTTCGATATTATTTGCAATGTATTTATTAATACAGTTAGAAAGTGTAATTATTTGTGAATTTAATATTTTCTTGCAGTTATCAGTTTGCCGGGCTCACTAAGTTTGCCTTTTAAACATAAATATGGTAAGTTTGTTATTCTAGTATTTTTCTTCATTGTGTTATACATAATTATTATTTTATCAATGCTAAAAGTTCATAAAGGCGCGCTTAGCCTTTAGCTTAGCTTGGAGTGGTTGGAGCGGACGCACGGGGTGCTTTCCTTCCGACTGGTGCAGGTGCTGACGGGGCACGGATGCTTCGCAAAGTACCTGCACAAGATTGTCAGGAGGGAGAGCACACCGTCCTGCCACCACTGCAGTTGCGACGAGGACACGGCGCAGCACACGCTCGAGGAGTGTGCTGCGTGGGAGGGGGAGCGCCGTGAACTCGTCGCGATTATCGGTGCCGACCTGGCGCTGCCGGCCATCGCCAGGGAGATGCTCGTCAGCGTCAGGAACTGGGACGCGGTCGCCGCCTTCTGTGAGGCCGTTATCTCACGAGAGGAGGCGGCGGATCGTGTGCGAGTAGAGATCCTATTCGGCGACACGTTCCGCCGCCGGCGACTCGGGCGGCGCAGGCGCGAGTATCTGCGCCTAATGCCGCCCTAGCCGAGGCCGCGGGTGATCGGACCGGGGAATTGTCCGTCACCCGCAGTGTGGTTAACCGCGCGACGGCGACCGGCGTCCCAGGATGTCGAGAGGTGAGGGTACCTGAAAGGGTATTCCGTCGGGCCGACCACTGACGACAAGTCACATCTGCTCCGGTGGTCGGCCCAACAACGAAGTGACGTGGGTACGGGTGGGTTATGGGCCCGCACGCCGCCCTTTCATCGCCCCGGACGGACTGGACCGCGCGTGCGCTTACCATAGCCAACCCATGAAAAAAAAAAAAAAAAAGCCTAAGTAACATTATCTAATATAATAATATATAGAAAAAGTATCAATTAGAATAAGATCAATAGTATACTGCCCACAGAAAAATTAATAATATTTTATAAATAAATACAATTTCAAATAAAAATCAATCAATCAATTTTCAAAACGGTTGGATGGATATTGATAATATTTTACTACCAGTAAACTGCCTAAGGACTAACTTGGGCTATATTTAATCCCGATATTTGCAAGGGAACAAGAACTACACGGGTAAATCTGCAGGAATTTGCTAGTTTAAACTATAACAAAACACAATGACAATATTTAATGTAAATTTTTTGGATGATATTGTTATCAGAGAAACGTGTTGCGTTCGTCAAACATAGATACGAAACCACTGGCTGAAGCGCAAAGTTAAAGATAAGTATACCATGCAAATAGATAAATTAATTTTATCTCTAAGCCGTTACATAATACATGATATTGATACTGGACTTATCGGCGGACTAAACTCTTGACGACTCGAAGCGAGTCACCCAGCTGCGGGTACAAAGTTCAGGGCAAGAGGGGACGATGACGATGAGATGGTTTTCATATCGTCATAAAAACTTTATCTTATACTAGCAACCCGCCCTCGCTTCGCTTCGGTTGCAGTCGCCTACCCGTATAATTCCTGTTTCCGTGTGAATACCGGTATAAAATCTAAGTTACTCCTTATATAGACAGCTACCTGGTAGTAAAATATTATCAAAATAGGTCCAACCGTTTTGAAGATTACCTCAAACAAACAGACAAAAAAAATTAAACTGGTTTTTAGGCATAGGTGTCGTGCAAATAATCGTGTGAGCATGAAAAAAGGCCAGTATTTTGACATTACAAACAGACACTTTAATTTTATTTATTTGTATAGATATGCAGGAACAATTTTTCATTCATCAACATTTCAGACGGATCTGGAATCGAATCTCCTCTACAATATGAGTCTTTTAAGAAACCCATGGGCAGGAGACGGGGTGGTGGAGTATAGTTGCATAAGTTCTTAGAAGTCCAAATTACCTAAATACCTAATAAAATATATTTTGATTATATTTGGAATCCTTGTGGTGGCAGAGCAAGACTTCAATTCACCACCGTTCGTCTTTTACGACACCCACGGGCAAGAGAGAGGGTGTTGAATTGTAATTTCTTACTCCGTCACCACACGGAATAAAATTGTATTTATTTGTATAGATATACAGTAGAACCCGTTTAATACGATCACGTTTAATATGATTTCCCGCATAATACGCCATATTGCGTCAGTCCCAGCAACTTGAGACATGTTTTCATACATTTCTTAACGCTTAATACGATCGTTATCCCGTTTAATACGCCAATATGTGCCACTTAAATACACATATTACCCCTTGCGGCAGCGGCCAGGGACTTTCGACCGACCCTAAGTAATAATGACCAAGAAGAAGATGAGTCAACTCCGATTTTGACACACGCCCAGGCATTATCAGCAGTTAATGATTTAAGACGCTATGTAACTTCTTTGAATCAAAGCGAAGACGCACTGCGAAAATTAAATTACGTTGAAAATCTTGTAATTGCTAATGCCTCAAAATCTTTTTGTCAATTGATTGTCAAGTGATTACTTTAAGTAACGTAATAATAATAGACAATTATTTTTTTAATTTTTAAATGATTTTTATTTTTTAATATTTAAAAATGTATCTAGTAGTAAGTATATAAAATAAAGAAAACAAGCAACATTTTATTTAGGTAATTTTTAAATGTTTAATTCAATACGTAGGTATTCAAAATAATAATATAATAAATAATAATGGCACGTTTTGTCCCTTTCCCGCCTAAGACGCGTTTTTGGTCGGGTCCCTGCGAAATCGTCTTAAATGGGTTTTACTGTATTTTAAATTCTAGTATTTATTTGCTATTAGCCAAGTATTGTATACGCAGAAACCTAGATAGACATTACCCATTCAGGGTTAACAACTACTCAGATAGGTAATTAAATTTACATGTCATACGTAAGCAGGGTTGGGCAAAATCTGATTTTTATTAAAAAAATCAAAAACCATTGATTTTTTTAAAAAAATCATGATTTATTTGATTTTTTTGATTTTTTAAATTTGAACATAAAATTTGAACATTTTGATTCATTGAAATTATTGTTAATTATTTTAATGTATAAGTCTAAAAATTATAATACAATTTGCGCCTCAAAAACTTGTGACAACGCATTTGTCGCGCTTCTTGCTTCTTGCAAGAAAATTCTTGTCGCGATTTGTTTTCCTTCTGTCCTATACACTCACTGACTATACAGTGCCGAGTGAGGCACGAACGCGTCTGTTGTGCTTTTTGCAAGAATATTCCTGTCGTGTCGTGTCGAGGCTTGTTTTCCTTTTCAACCTATAAATTGACGTTCGCGCATTTCGCTAGTTTAGTTAAGTTAGTTAAGTGAAGTGAAAACATAAATAAAGTAAAATGAGTGGAAGAAAAGAGGACCCCTGTTTTTGCTAAAAGCAGATACTTCTTTTGATTTTTGAGAAAACTTATGTTATGTTGTTATCTGGTTATGAATAAAAAGGAAAAAAAAATGATTTAAATCATGATTTTAATTTTAAAAATCAAGCGATTTAAATCATGATTTTAATCGTGATATATCTCAAAGTAATATATCTCACAGCTGGACTCGAGCCTATTCAAGAATACGAAGGCAATTGACCTAGTATACCACGCTTGTTAGGTGGGTTGGTATAAGGTGTTATTTCGAGGCTTACTTCTCTTTTCTTTTTTTGGGGTGGGTTGCGGTCGGCGCGCTTCTCGCACCCTCCTTCCGGGGCGACAGAGGGGCGTATAGCACGCAACACACCCGCAACCCACCCAAACACCACGTCGCCTTCGTCGTTGGGCCGACCACCGGAGCAGGGTTACTTGTCATCAGTGGTCGGCCCCTACGTGGGGTACCCTCCCATCGACCGACGTCCGCCCCTCGGGGAGGACGTCGGTCTTTCCTCACGCGATCGGCGTCTCGGCGGGTGACGGACTAATCCCCAGTCACGTCACCCGCGGCCTCGGCTAGGGCGGCATGGCACGCAGGTAGTCGCGCCTGCGCCGCCCCAGTCACCGGCAGCGAGTCGCTTCGTCGAGGCTGTGCTCAGGCTTCCTACTCTTACATGTTGACGGAGTAAAAATACAATTCGCCACCCATGTTTATGGATGTCATAAAAATGCATATTAAATCTATGCAAAAGAATCAGACCAATAAATAAAATTGGAGTGTCTGTTTGTAATGTCAAAATAATAGGCTTTTTCATGCTCACACGGTTATTTGCACGACACCTATGCCTAAAATAGCAATTAAAAAATTATTGTCTGTCTGTCTGTTTGTTCCGGGTAATCTTCAAAACAGCTGGACCGATTTCAAAAATTCTTTCACCAATGGGAAGCTATAATATCAGGGCGTAAACTAGGCTATATTTTATCCCGGTATTCCCACGGGAACGGGAACTACGCGGATAAAACGACTATAACCTATAAGCGAAGCGAGGGCGGATTGCTAGTTTGAAATAAAACCATATGTTAACCTTGATCAGCGTATAGTAAATCAACTTCTCTTCCTTAGTGGAGGAAGGCCGAGCCTAGCAGGCATCCGCCTTTCGAGCCGGTGGTAGATTATTGGATTAAGTCAGCCCAACCTTCTGAGGGTGTTTGCGAACCTCGAACCTCATTGCACGCATTCACACTCCCTTCACTTTCTTCGCGGCAGGCAGCAGCTTTGCAAATATCCATGAGCGGTAGCAACATTTACCGTTAGGTGTACTGTTTACTCCTTTGCCACCGAAATCAATAAAACAAAAATAAATTGATATAATGTAGAATGTGCAATAAGCATTTTTTTAAGCCAGACGAAGGCGACCGAACGTTACCGTGTTTGCAGACAACCTTATTTCGCCATATAAGGATTACTAGTTCCGAAACCAATATAGTACTTTCTAAGCTGGAACCCGTTTGGTTTATAGGTTATCTAAGGCCATGTTACGGCTCTTGGGTACAGACGATTGCAAGATACACTGACAAAACACACTATCCAAAAAAAAAGCAAGTAAAAAAGATTTAAGTCACGAAAGCAAAAATTTTTTGAAAGTTAAACTCAGTACTAATGTCCTTTGTAATGGGTGAGCCAGAACTGATCTATACCAATAAATAAAATTGGAGTGTCTGTTTGTAATGTCAAAATAATAAGCTTTTTTCATGCTCACACGGTTATTTTCACGACACCTATGCCTAAAATAGCAATTAAAAAATTTTTGTCTGTCTGTCTGTCTGTCTGTTTGTTCCGGGTAATCTTCAAAACGGCTGGACCGATTTCAAAAATTCTTTCACCAATGGAAAGCTATAACATCAGGGCGTAAACTAGGCTATATTTTATCCCGGTATTCCCACGGGAACGGGAACTACGCGGGTAAAACGACTATAACCTATAACCGAAGCGAAGTGAGGGCGGGTTGCTAGTTTAATATAAAACAGAGCAACAGAGTTATGAATCTTAATATCCATCCGACGTCCTCGTCACGTCCTCGACGAAGAGGACGACAATATCACACTCGCTCAACAAAGAGCCTACACGGCCCGCGAGGCCTTAACAAATAAATATCCGCGGTTCCGCCCTCGCCATCGAGGTGCGAAACCGCGCCGCGCAAATGTCACGACTAAAAACGTGGGCACGCCCACTTTGCCTTCAGCGACGCCCCAAGCCGAGGTCCGTTCCCCACAGGGGGAGGCCTTGGGCGATGTCGCTTAGCATACTTTTCTCCGGGTTGAGGGCCCTCAGCGCTCACCCATAGTCCGCGTCAAGCTGTCAAGGCCATCTGCGGCCAACAGCTGTACACACAAAAAAAAAAAAATGAATCTTAATAGTTTAGGTGTAGCTTGATTAGAGTGGTGCGTGTTGCGATATGCCAACTTAACTAGAGTAACAAAAAAGTTTAAAATATCTAAAAGTGCACGCCTCACAGTACTCATTCCACGCTCATAAAAAAATAAAGTTGATGTTTAATCTATATCTATACCAATAAATAAAATTGGAGTGTCTGTTTGTAATGTCAAAATAATAGGCTTTTTTCATGCTCACATGGTTATTTTCACGACACCTATGCCTAAAATACAGATTAAAATTTTTTTGTCTGTCTGTCTGTTTGTTCCGGGTAATCTTCAAAACAGCTGGACCATTTTCAAAAATTCTTTCACCAATGGAAAGCTATAATATCAGGGCGTAAACTAGGCTATATTTTATCCCGGTATTCCCACGGGAATGGGAACTACGCAGGTAAGACGACTGAAACCGAAGCGAAGCGAGGGCGAGTTGCTAGTTTTATATAAATTATAATGTTCTGGAGGGTACCCATCAGGTAAAAGTCAGGTGATTTTCTTATCTCGTATTCCTACTTGATCCTATCAAGTATTCCTGGCGTCGTTGGATGCAGGATCGAACTTTGTGGCGTAACATGAGGAAGACCTACGGGCAGCAGTGATGTCCAGAAATGATGATGATGAGGTATATTGATTAACCATGGTAAAGTGGGTCTCGCTTTCTTGGTATATTAAAATAAATTATAACTAAACCACCATACGGTACCACTTCCATATAGTAGACATCCGGACCTCCACGGTATTTTCTTTCTCGTCGTCATCATCATAATGTTTTACATTAAACTAAATTAGTATCCTTTAAAATGTTAAGTGTTCAAACGAGTGTTTGTTATTGACTTACATATTATTTAATAAGTGCAATAGAAATAAACACATTTATAATTTAAGCTACTAGGTACTTGATGCCTGCAAAACTAGAAATAACAACGTTGAGGCGTGCAAAAATGTTCTTCTATCATTTCTATCTTGTGTTTATCAAAAATATATTGTCAATTAGAACATATATATAGGTTTGCATTATTTACTTACTATTTAAATAAAACAGATATAATATTGTAGAACTACGATAGTGTAGGGGATCACGGATTTTCAGTCCTTCGTCAGAGTAAGGGCCTTAACTACAGAACTGAAGTGTTAGGTATATAAAATAACGGGGTAATACAATGAAAGAGATAAAGAGTAATTAATATATTAAAACAGTGCTTTACATATATTTTCGTGTTCCACAAAATTGCCCACTTGATGCCATTATCATACTGGTCATGGCCATGGAACCGTTAAATACGACTACCTAAATTGGAGACGAATAATTATCTACTTTACTTAAAGTAATAATTGATAAATAAAGACTATAATGATCTCTGTAACTATGCCACAGTATCTATACCAATAAATAAAATTGGAGTGTCTGTTTGTAATGTCAAAATAATAGGCTTTTTTCATGCTCACACGGTTATTTGCACACCTTTTTTTTTTTTTTTTTTTTTCACGCTGTGGAAATGCATTTACGCACTATCCCCCGCCGGTTACAGAGTGTAAAGTCGTGGTTACAGAATGTGCAAAGTCTTAATAATAGGGTCCCGTTTTTGCCCTTTGGATACGGAACCCTAAAAAACTATGGTACAGTAGACATTCAGAAAAATAAAGAAATAAGTGCGAGTCGAAGTCACGCACGTTGGGTTCCGTACCATTATCTATGAAAGTCCGGTTTTTGCATGAGAGACCCCCCTTAAATATCTATTTTGTTTTTAGTATTTGTTATAGCGGTAACAGAAATCTATACCAATAAATAAAATTGGAGTGTCTGTTTGTAATGTCAAAATAATAGGCTTTTTTTCATGCTCACACGGTTATTTGCACGACACCTACCTATGCCTAAAATAGCAATTAAAAAATTTTTGTCTGTCTATATGTTTGTGCCGGGTAATCTTCAAAACGGCTGGACCGATTTCAAAAATTCTTTCACCAATGGAAAGCTATAATGTCAGGGCGTAAACTAGGCTATATTTTATCCCGGTATTCCCACGGGAACGGGAACTACGCGGGTAAAACCACTATAACCTATAACCGAAGCGAAGCGAGGGCGGATTGCTAGTTCCTAAATAAATAGAATAAAAAAAAATAATAGAAATATATAAAAAATCAACGTAATAAAGAGCTAATTAAGACAAATTGCTATTTCTAATTTTTGTACTATTTAATTGCTAATATTATTGCAATTTTACGAAGAATAATATACATCTAGTATATCAAAATTTCCTTGTGCCAATTATAACTAAGTTAATTAATTCATAATTATTTTTCATATTTTATTTCATAATTATTTTTATTATTCATAATTATTAATTAATTCATGCACAGATGGCGTAGTGGTTAAGATAGCGACCTATAGCGCCAGTGTCGGGGGTTCGAATCCCACGCGGGACAACACTTTGTGCGATCCACAAATTGTTGTTCTGAGTCTGGATGTAAGTTGTGTCCGTTAATTAAATGTTTGTAAAGTCCCCCGCAATACAAGGATTATTTCCTTAGTGCAGGGTGTAGTCTCAAATAAAAAAAAAAAAAAATATAATGAAAACCTATTTACCTATAACGAATACCAAAGACTATATCATCATCATCATCATCATTTCAGCCTACGGCCGTCCACTGCTGGACGTAGGCCTCCCTCATGTTGCGCCACAATGTGCGGTCCTGTGCCCCCTGCATCCAACGACGCCCAGCAACTTTCACTAGGTCATCGGTCCACCTAGTGGGGGGGCGTCCTACACTGCGTCGTCCGATACGTGGTCGCCACTCGAGAACCTTTCTTCCCCAGCGGTTGTCGGTTCGTCAAGCGATGTGGCCTGCCCATTGCCACTTCAGCGTGCTAATTCTTCGTGCTATGTCGGTTACACCCGTTCTTCTGCGGATTTCCGTATTCCGGATTCTATCTCGCAGAGAAATCCCGAGCATAGCCCGCTCCATAGCACGCTGAGCGACTTTGGAGCCTTGATATAAGGCCTACATTTAGGGACCACGTTTCCGTGTCGTAAGTCATCACTGAGACTATATACCCATAGGTTATAAAGTAAAAACAATTACCATAATTGGCGAAACGCAGTTTAACTGCGCAAAGTTGAACTCGATTATTTCATTAGAGTCATACTTCTAGGGTAAAAAGATCAGCCGCAGACAGGCTGACCATGCGAGGGTGACCGACGGCGACGTCCCGGGCGGGGCGTTAAGGAGAGTTGGTATCCGAAATGGTATCCCGTCGGGATAGCCACGGACGGCCAGGAACTCGGTATCGCTGGCGGTGACGAAGGGACTACGGTGGGATATGGGGCCGCGTGCTGTCCTTTCGTCGCCCCGGGCGAAATAGACGGCATGTGTCCTGACCATAGACCACCCAAAAAAAAAGGGTAAAAAGAATGGCTCGCTCGAATGGCTGATGGAATAAGAATACAATTCGCCACTTCCTATCATGCCCCTGGATGTAATAAAATACGACTATGGGATATAGTACGCATATGACATGACATCTATTCAAGAGAAGGAAGTGTCGAAATAAAACCCTATACCAACCTATCTGACAATGGGCCATGGCGATCAGGGCCATCCGCGGATACCGCACGGTGGCGACGGAGGCAGCGTGTGTTGGCCGGGACCGACGTCCTCCTCGAGGGGGGGGACGTCGGTCGATGGGAGGGTACCCCAAATAGGGGCCGACCACTGATGACAAGTAATCCTGCTCCGGTGGTCGGCCCAACGACGAAGGCGACGTGCACGCGGGTGGGTTGCGGGTGTGCGTGTTTACACCCCTCCGTCGCCCCGGACGGAGTGGTGCGAGGAGGGCGCCGACTGCAACCTGGGTTGGGTTAGGTTAGGTTAAAAAAAAAAAGTAGGTTATTTTTACTATTTTGGAGTAGGCTCCAGCCCCGCAGTGGGCTGCAAATGAGCTGTGACGATCTCATAAAAAAAATATAAAAAAATAAGTAAAAGTAGATAACAATTTATTAAAACAATCTTTTATTTATAATAGTTAAAAAGAACTAAAAAAGTACATACATCTATCAATTATTAAAATAAAATTATATTTAACAACATGAGGCCAAGCTTATTTCGGAATAAGTTATTTTTTCAAGAAATAATGCGTTTATTAATTTATTTTGTTGAACATGAATTAGAAAGTTAAAAAAAAACCATTAGAAGTTTTTTTTTATTCATTATATTTTTTTTCATTAATCTTGAGTCATCTTATTAATTAATTCTATAAAACATCAAATTTTATAAAACATCACAGTATACCTAAATTTTATTATAGGCGATAAAATAAATGAATATTACATGGTTAACTTATTTTTAGATCCTTAAAACCGTCACTTTCAAATTAAAAAAAATACTTTTTAAATGGGTATCTTTATAATTTATCATAAAATTAAAATAAACGCCTATTATTCGCCGTGGATTACTTATTATGGATTATGGATTACTTACTGTTAGTCAGGTATTAAAATCACTCAACAGCTGATGAAAATACCTAGATCATATTCCAACAACACAAAAAAACTGGTCTAAAGATATTATGTACTTACCAAGGTAAAAAGTCTAGATGGGTACACAGAACAAGCCTCCTTTTAAATTCTAACCAAAATATCAAAAAATTGGTTGGTATATACTTTTTATACCTAGATAATTAATTCAAAACGAATGATATAATTACCCGATTTTATGCAATCAAAATACATATATTTTTTTTTTAATTAACTATTAACACTCGGAACAGCCTTGAGCTTACGAACTTGACAACATTCAAATAATAAAATGATTTAACACTCCTAAACTAATAATACAGACACAAGTCGCAAAAGTAAAACGTAAAAATAACACAATCGGTCACTAGGTACTTACCAGATAACTGTAAAAATGTGTACCGAACTTCACGCACTGACTCTTTATAACAGCTGACAATTTGCTAGTGGACAAACGCACAAAAAATATTTATGAACAAGAAATCAATAATATTATATAACTTTCATTAGTACTAATTAAATAGGTATATGATGTTAATTTATTCGCCGTTATGATTCATTTGCCGCGTACTTTAGTAATAATTTCGGTATACACATCCACTCAAAATGTAGTTTTGCAGTGCACTGAATGTTTGAATGAACGAATAAATGAATGCAGGGCTAAGAATAACTGACCGACTCTTTGAACATTATGGTTCTGTCTGACTAAATAACTGACTGAAGTGACCGTACATAAGCGTAATAACATATTATGCTGTACTAGGGATGAGCCATTTTTATCGATGGATATAATATGTACAATAAAATAAATATTAATATTTACTTATCAATGTTGAAGTGTTCTATGTACATGATAATATTTTACTGTTAATACAGATAACTACAGTTGTAATTTGTTTGTGTTAGCATGTAAGAAATCTATCATATTTAATAATCATTATGGGTTAGATCAGATTTGAGAAGGCCATTACGATAACACTGCAATGTACAAAAGTATAATAATTAAATTACAGATTAACGACGGAATATTGACTATAAAATAATATGCTCTAACAACTATTTACTAGAAAAAATCTGGTATAAATTATTTAAATAATCTAAGCGAACCCATTTAGCTAACGCGGTAATAAGTAGTTAGGCAAGTTTCTATCTAGTTGTGTGGAAAGCACGTGTTAACAAAGTGTTTATTATGCTATAAAAACTGTTTATCTAAAATTAGGATTTTATTATGTTCTTTATTTTTTTTTCTGTGATTTTAATGCGTTCTACAAATTTTTTTAGTTATTGTCGTTAAAGTTCGTCACGATTTATTTTATTAATGCATCAGCCTCACTAACATCAACCGTTGGATTTAGGTCTTCACACAAAGGGGAGTAATAACATAAACGCCATCTCTAGCAGGCGGGTTGGCGTTGGTTTAAGTTGGCATCAGGCTGATGGACTGAATGTCATCAAGGCCGCTAGTGTAAGTGGGTATTTCGGTCGCGCGGTGGCCGGCTAGTCCCACAGAGTCCTGCGTCTGTCACCGGCGAGGGATAGTGCGTAAATCATATCTACAGCGTGAACAAAAAAAGAGACGGGTTGGTGATCGCAGTTAGTATTTAACTTTCCCAGGAGAAGTCACCTATTGGTCCATTTGTTAGCCTATCAATATTCGCTGAAGGGCATGGGCTTTCCTAAGATGGAAACCACTCCTTTATTGCGTATTACAGATCGTAATTGCCGTTACAAGTTCCTCAGCCAAATTCTGTTATCAAATTTCTGATGATCCCTCAGCCACTTTTACTGGCTTCTACAAGAAGTGAGGGGCAGTGACGTATAGTATTTTAATCCACCGCTGAAATAAGAATATGTTAATCGCGTACCCGTGGGTATCGTAAGAGACGACTAAAAGATATAATATGGATATCTACGCAAGACCATCTCTTGAATGACCAATGTAAGTAAAACTATTTTATCAGATTTTATCGCATTTGTATTAGACTTTTCATTGCCCGAAATTTCGAACATTTTACAGCGTTCATGGTCACGAGCGGACGAAGGTCAAAAATAGTTTTCAATATGTAACACTTGCGTAAACATCAGAAATCATTATTTCGGAGTAATGTTATAATAGGTCAACTTCCATCCTACTATGGACGAACCTCAGGCCCAGCATGAACCCATCACCTCCCGAGGTATTCGACACCACACATGAATTACCTTAAAAATTGTATAACGTATCTTAAACTTTCTCTTTTATTACGTAGAACAAGTTATTCTATAAATAGTATAATAAATTACAATGAAGGTTTTCTGTGAGTTTTACATCGAAAATCGATATATTATCGCTCGTCACTATGACCTACTGTTTAACTGGATTTCGATATTCATTGGCATATTTTACTAGTACATATTATAAATTAGTGGAGTATGTTTGTTTGAACGCCCTAATCTGAGGTACTTGGTTTGGATTACAAAAGATCTTATTATGTAAGATAACCTATTAATCAAGAATTTTATTTTTTTAGTGTTGGTCGCAAACGAGCAAATAGTAATATTGCTGCTCACGGACCTCTGCTAGACTATAACCTACCGTGAAGAAAGTTAAAGAAGTTTGAATGCGTGTAATGATAGTAAAGGTATCACTAAAAACCAGCACACGCAAACACCCTCAGAAACTTGGTCTTCCGGCTCTCTCGCTCACCGAACGAAGTGCAGTAACAATTTGCTACTACACAGAGGTCGATTTTGCGAGAATGTGGTACCACTTCGGACGAACAGGCTCGCGGCTATAGACAGTGTGGTCATACCAGATATAATCCTACCACATGTTGTAATTGTAAGATATAATACATAACACTGCGATGAATCGTTGCAGAGCAGTATATGTAAGTGTTAATAAATCGGACAATATTTGGCAACGGTGCATCAAGATTCAAGCGTTCTACCCACTTACTTTTTAATGTCAACTACAGAGATAAGAAAAGTGTTGATTGATCCGTCGCGGATGTTTATTTATGTTGATATTAATATCACGGGACAATGTGGGCCTTCCAATAAAATAATTAAAGAGATTTCCATCTATCCATTAACCTAACCATTGGACATAAGCCTCCCCACGGGAATACTACTCGGAAAGCTCCTGTGCCACTTGCCAACGGTTCCCTGTGATTTTCAAAATGTCGTCAGTCCAACTTATTAGTTCTACCTCCTATTGGAGGTCGTCCTACGCTGCGTCGTCGGATTCGTGTTTGCAACTTGAGAACTTTTCTTCTCCAATGGTTGTCGGTTAGAGTAGCGATGTGGCCTGCCCGTTATCATTTCAACGTGCTAATTCTGAGGACGGTTAAGCTGATATCAGACGGTTCATTTTTTGTTCACTTTTGTCTTTCATTTTGCATCTTTCACTCGAAGTGAAGCATCTGAACACAAAATGAAACATTAGTGCCGAATGAATTCATTAGTGAACCGCATTTTTTTTTTTTGTGTGACTTAGTTGTTAGCCTCAGATGGCTGTGACAACTTTACCCGGACTGGTGGGTGAGCGCTGAGGGCTCTCAACCTGTTTACAGTTAAGCGACCCATCCCGAGGGCACCCCCTGTGGGGTACGGACCTCGGCTCGGGCGGTCGCTGGCAAAGTGGGCACTCCCACGTTTATGATTTTAACGCGACACGTCTTCCTTCCCCGTCGGCGGGGGCGGTAACGTGGATATTTATTACTATTTGTCAAGGTCGCGCGGGCTGTGTATGCCTCAGTCTGGGCGAATAGTGAACCGATCCAACAGTGTTGGATATTGGCATTCGGCATCTTTCACTCGCACTCCGAATGAACAGGAAATGAACGGTCTGAACACTGAGGGAACGTTCATTCGGGTTTAGCTATTATGTTTCCCTAGCCGAGGCCGCAGGTGACGTGACCGGGGATTAGTCCGTCACCCGCCGAGAGGCCGATCGCGTGAGGAAAGACCGACGTCCTCCCCGAGGGGGCGACGTCGGTCGACGGGAGGGTACTCCACGTAGGGGGTATACCGTCGGGCCGACCACTGATGACAAGTAACCCTGCTCCGGTGGTCGGCCCAACGACGAAGGCGACATGCATTGTGGGTGGGTTGCGGGAGTTGCGTGCTTACGCCCCTCCGTCGCCCTGGACGGAGTGGTGCGAGGAGCGCGCCGACCGCAACCCACCCCCAAAAAAAAAAAACAGCCATGTTTCGAGTTTTGTAGCCGAAGGACGTCACGTGTTGATATTTTATCTGTGATGCGTTGCACTGGCTGCACGCGGAAAAATGGTGTTCAAGTGGAGCAATCAAAATACATTGCTTTTTTTTGGAGAACTTTAAAATTGCCATTGCCTTTGGAACCACAAAATTGATGAATACAATTCTTCCTAATAAATTTCTTCTTTCAATCCATGCTCACACCCACCACCGTCGACATCTTTTTGGCCTCTTTGATTAAATGATCACAAATTAAAGTAATTCCAAGACGCACGAGTTCATTCGATGACATATCATAAGAAATGAATAGTGAATGTTCTTTTTTAAATCATTCCCTCTTAGCCGTGTGAACATAGAATGAAAGAAAAATGAACATTCACTCGAGTGAACCGTCTGATATCAGCTTTACAGATATTTAGCATTTCACATTCTAAACTATTTATAGAAAACATATATTGCGAGTTAAAAAATTGTCGCAAGTCACTTCTATTGAAAATTCGTTCCAATCGTCTTACCAATTAGATGAGCGTGGTCGTTACGTATGATTACCATATTATCATTCACATACAGACAGACAATAGTCTTTACGAGAGACATTCCACATACAATCGGAAAACGTTTATACAATGTTGCGATAAAATAAATCCGCGCAAGCGACGCTGCTGGCACAACTAGTATGAGTATAATTAGATTAGTTAAAATTGGCTTCGTTCTATTTTTTGGCAATCGGCTACTAATACGCGTCCATAGTTATTAGTGTCGACTGTTTCTTAAGTTTGCACAGTTTTAAAGTTATTGTTTATAAGTAAATCAAGTTGTTGCCTTTAATTGATGGTTGACTACCAAATTATAGATTCCTTTAGGAATTTTGGCAAAACATGCTAATATATGAGGACATTAGAACCATAGTGGCCTAACAAATTTTTATAGTATTGAGTTTATGATTTTTACAGATATAATTGAACATTTTGATAGAACCAAGGTGGCCTAAAAGTGATATTATATTTTATGGTGCTCAAAAGGCTTGTCCATTGCATTAGGCCAGTATGGGTCTCACGGCCTCATATATAAAGCACTGTTAGGTATATTACATTGTCCTTATTGTATCACTTTCCTTTCATTGAAATTATATTGAAATTTTAGAAAAGATATTTTAATAAAAAAAATGAACGTGTGTACAAAGTACGCATAGCAGAAGAGAAACTTCTTTATCCTTTGTCCGTTTGTTCCTTTGTCCCTTTGGCCCGTTGTTCCTTTGTCTCTTTGTCCCTTATCCCTTTATCCCCTTATCCACTTATCCCCTTATCGCCTTATCCCTTTATCCCTTTATCCCCTTATAACCCTTATCACCTTATCCCTTTACCCCTTTATCCCTTTATCCCTTTATCCCTTTACCCCTTTATCCCTTTATCCCTTTATCCCTTTATCCCTTTATCCCTTTATCCCTTTATCCCTTTATACCTTTATCCCTTTATCGCTTTATCCCTTTATCCCTTTATACCTTTATCCCTTTATGTCCGCTTAAACGACATGCTATCCCTACTCCATTGGAGAAAATACTCTTTATTCGAATCGACCGTGGTGGGGACCGAAAAAGATGGCGCGTAACGAAAAAATGTGACGCGTAACCGAAAAATGTGACGGTAAATTTTTTCCAACGCCGATAAAGAAGTTTCACTTCAATAAACTGTTAAACATAGTTTAAGAGTGAAACATGATATCCAATGAAACATGGTGACGGGATAGGAATACAATTCATCACTCCTGGATGTAAGATATAACTGAGGGATATATTATGCATCTAATATCTAAGCAAACCCTGTGCCAACATGTCTGACCAGCGTGATATAATAGGTCAATATCCCTCTTATTATGGAGAAGGCTCGAGCCCAGCAGAGGGACCTATATAAGCCGAGATGATGATAATGATATAATATTCTTAATTTCTAATCAAAACTCTAAAATAGTACTGATCAAATTTGTTAAATCTTAATACAGTGTAAACTCTTTATAACGTCACTCGATTTAACGACAAACTCCTTAAAACATCGAAATAACTTGATTTTGGTTGGTTTGTCATATAATCCATACAATGATACACTCATGATATCCATATAATGATACATCACGTTGACCCATACAATGATATCCATACCATTGTATTGATCCATATAATGATATCCATACAATGATACATCACGTTCACTCGAAATAACGACGACAATACGGCATTATTTAGCATTGAGCAGTACTTTCTTAATTGCCAAAATTAGAAGAACTGCAGCTGTGTACGTTCTTTGCTTTGTTGTTTTGTTATTGTATTATCTAGCACGTGTTTACCTCAATTGTCCTATGAAACATTGTAAAAAATTCTCTTTTGTTTTTTGTGTGATAAACTGGCACATGTTTACTTCGGCCCTTCGGCCACTGGGCTGTCGTTAGGTTGTTAAATGTTATCTTAATCATAGTTGTTTTTACGTTTGTAAAATTTGCACTATATTAGTAAATAAATATTAGAATAGTAAAATAATATAATTTTTTTTTACTCCAATTAACGGCAACTCCCTATAACGTCAAAAAATTCACAGTCCCTTGAGTGTCGCTATATAGAGTTTACACTGTATATATAAATTACGTGTCACGTTGTTTGTCCGCGATGGACTCCTAAACTACTTAACCGATTTTAATCAAATTTGCACACCGTGTGCAGTTTGATCCAACTTGAAAGATAGGATAGCTTACATCTTAATTTATAGTCGCAATATTATTTTATTGCAAAATGCAAATTATTTGTCTATTATTTGACATTCACAATTATCTGTTAACTCCAAACGATTTTAACAGGTGGCGATATCTGTTGACTGGATAGAGTAATTAATTAATAGATGGCGCTGCTGTGTCAAACCTACAAATGTGTCATATACGATTTTAACTTGATTTTAAATTAGATGCCATTTGTAAAACAATATGAGGACCTCCATGACAGATGTTCTCCTACAGTTCCACTTAAATAGTTTAATAAAATGTAATATACCTAACAAAAACATTAGCCACAGCAACGCTTGGCCGGGCCTGCTAGTATATTATAAGGTTAAACCACCTAAGCTGCTTATTTGAGGTAAAATTATTGTCTTTGGTCGAGCTTCGAACATAAACTGAAACCCGGTTTTGGCACGCAGAATTAGGGACAGTTTATTGAACCCAAAATTTTAAAATAAAACAGGGTTCCCATTAGCTCATTCTTCAATAATGCAAATAAAAAGCCGTCGCTCAGGACGCCTGGCAGATGTGAAACATCGAAATTATTTTGTACACGTATAAATGCATAAAATAACAGTTTACGACAGGAATTAATATGGCATGAAGTATTAATAAAATACTACGATTATTTTTCCAGAAAATGATGATTCTTATTCAATAAACATTTATTTTTATTAGTATACACTCTAGGTATGTGCTTAGGTTAATAATTTATTTTGAACTCACTAGATGGCGTTGTACAAAAATCTAAAACATTATGGTGTCGTTACACAAATGTAGGGTCAAGTGGGGAACAGTATAACGGGGGCACAGTGTAACATGAGGAATATCTTTGTCCATTTCTTATTTATCTATGTTATATCTGGACGTGTTTTATTAGTTCCATGCGCCGCCATCGCAAACACCTGTCATCAAATTTCAAATTGACGGGTACACGGATTAGTGCTTAAATTTATGTTTTCTGTGAAAAAAATGTGTAAATTTTAACTAGTGATGTTTTATTGTTGTCGAAAAACTATTAACTACTGGTGAGTAAATAGATGTTGCTTTTATATTCAATTAATTGGTGTTTTAAAGAATAAATGCAGTTTATTGCTATTTCTAAACTATAAATCTTAACAAATGTTTGCTTGGAATAGTGGGATATGGGGTACAATGTAACAGGGTACAGTGTAACATCTTATAGTGTGCCCCATTTGATTTTTTTTATTCTAGGTGTGTTACATCAACGATGATGTGAAATCGGCAAAGAAAGACAGATATTGGCTTACACGATGCTAATGATATGAAAGAAGCAACAGAGTTGGTTGAAAAAGTAATACCCTTGAGAAAAGCAGCTGAGATAAAAAACGTGAATTACGGCACTTTATATCATTATGTTAAAAAAAGAAAGCCCTGTTCAGCCGAGGAGAGTAAAGATCTATAATTGAATCCGAATTATACGGTTAATAAAGTATTTTTTAATGCACAAGAAACAGTGCTAAACCAATATCTTATAACATGCTCAAAAATGTGTTACGGTCTTGATACGAACGAAACCAGAAAACTAGCTTATGAAATGGCTACATATCATAAGCTTAAAATGCATCTTGGGAAGCTAGACGAATTGCAGGCAAAGATTGGTTGGACGAGTTTAGAAAACGGCATCCCGATTTAACTTTGCGAAAACTAGAGCCCTGCAGTCTTTCAAGAGCTAAATCATTCAACCGACCAAATGTCGGAATGTTTTATGACAACTTAGAAGAAATAATGAGAAGGTGTCCAAGTTTTGGTGACGGTACTAGACTGTTTTATCTTGATGAGACCGGTACAACCACGATACAAAAACCGAAAAGGGTTTTGGCATCAAAAGGATCAAAACAACTTAATAAAGTAACAAGTGGCGAACGATGTACCCTTGTAACAACATGCTGCGCTTTCTGCAACAGGTAATGCCCTGCCACCTGCGATGGTATGCCCTCGAAAAAATTTCAGACCATCTATGTTAAAGGACGTTCCTACTGGCACATTTAATCTGGGCTAAGGTAAAATAAAATTACTAGTACTAAAAATATGTCATTGTATGTTTAGTCTATTGTTTTAGTGTGTCCCATCTTGTTATATTGTACCCCTATGGCTGTTAAACTGTACACCGACCCTGGGGTACACTATAACAAATTTATGATCTCACAAAACCAAAAAATAAAGTAATTTCTAAGCATAATTTTGATATTATTTCAAGTCGAACATGATAATTAATGACTGCTGATTTTATAATAAATAATAAGAAGAGGATACATCAAACGGATTTTTGCCAAAAAATTAAAATGACTTTTTTGTTACACTGTCCCCCACTTGACCCTACATATCCAAGCGTGGCGTTAACGCCACGCCAACGATCTGGTTCACTCTCGCCTATAGATCTTTCACATCAAAATAATAGGCTAAGGTTTAGAATAATAACGTATAGAAGGGTAGTGTCGGTACTTAGCGATCAATAACGTGAAGCCAAAAATACTACATGCGTGCAAGCGATTACATACGTACCTACACACGCCCACCACTAGACAGTAGAGTTGCCTTGTACACTACGGAACGGTCCGGCGTAGGATGCCACCTGTGGCTCCAATTTAGATGCTTCAAATTTTGTGCGCGTAGTTACCTTCTATGAGTTATTATTCTTAGCGCTAAGGGTATGTAGTTATATAATTTTTTGTATACATGTTAAGATTATAATCTTAACTGATATTATAAAACTACTTTTATGGATTTTATCGTGTTTGTATTTGATTTATGACTGCCCGACGTTTCGAACACTTTGCAGCATTCATGGTTACGGGCGGACTAATACTAACGCGGTTATTACAGAGATTTATAATTACCTACCCGATACGGAAAATTAGTTATTAAATTTTGTCCCACGTTTTGGTACAAATTTATTGTCAGTATAAGAAAATGATTCTAGGAGGAAGACATAAGCCATATCGGAGATATTGCAAATTTAAAAAGGGCGAATGAAGCGGCTGGTACCTAAGCGCAGTGAAGGTACTAAACACGCCCTCCTGTGTAGCGACGGGATGAGAATACAATTGTCACCACCTCTTTTTTTTTTTTTTTTTATTGGGACTAATCCCACCACACATTCCCACCATTGTAACTCCTGTAAGCCAGGATCCACAATGGTCTCCATAAATGACACCGAGGTTTGACCCTCAGGCAGTCCCGGGATATGATTTTAATTGTCTTGGGACCCGCAACAAATTTAATTAGAAAAGATTAAAGAGGAGGAGGAGATTAAAGAGTCACCACCTCTTGCTTGCATCTTATTTTATATCTCTCTATAACATGTTACTATGATCGCCAAACCGCCCGCCAAGTGTGGCGATTGTGGCATTCACCCCTCATACATGAGGGAGGCCTACGCTCAGCAGTGGACGGCGATGGGCTGAATGGTGATGAACAAAAAATTACAACACTACATAATTATTTTATTATACTTATACTAATATTTCATTAATAAAACGTGTGTATTTTTTGACGTAAACTGTTTATTAGTCTCATACTAACTAGTATTTAGAACACGTAGATAGATCTACTTCACATTTTTTTTTTTCATTTTGATATAACTTAACAGTTATCTTGTGATAATTACAATCTAGCCATGAGGCTAATAAGTAATTAAAATCTAACTTAATTTGCTAAGACTTACAGAGTAAAGAATGTGTCCATTGGCACTTTTTTATAGTCTCTAATAATAATAAAAAAAAATAGTGCTCACTGCACGACTTATCACTAATTAAATCTACTTAACTAATATAATTATTTTAGAAGCAACGTTTAATAGGTAAAGCCCTTTTCTTCTATTTCTCTACGAACTCTCTCGGGGTTCGGCCAGAAGATCATCAGAATTGTTGAAGCTGGAAAATTGTTTTTTTTAAATTGAAACTATTTAAGATGTGACTAAGCTTTAAGCTTCGGAACGAAATTTGTTGAGCGGAAATGACGTATAGCGAAAATATTTCAGCGGTTATGAGCATACTGTCGAGAGACGCTCGTGCCGAATTACCTAAATACGTATATGTTTCGACGAACGGGCGGACAATAAATGGATGGATGGTAGAATAAATGGGTGGTAAAATGGATGTACAATAGGACCAATAAATAGTACAATGAATGGACTATAAGATAGATAAACACTAGGATGAATGGACGGTAAGATGGATAGACAGTAGGATTAATAGACGGTAGAATAAATGTATGGTAAGAGGGATGAATGATAGGAGTGATGGACGATAAAACGGATAGACAGTAGGATGAATGGACGGTAGAACAGATGAACTGTAGGATGAACGTACGGTAGGACGGATGGACTGTCGGCTAAATGGACGGTAGGGTGCGACAGTAGGACGAATTGCCAAGTGTTGAAATTGGTAGTTACAGAACGCATGGCTAATGATATTGGTTGAGGTTGTTCAAGTTTACTAACCAGTAGTGACGATACCGAAGGCAGTGAAAGCTTCAAGGCAATGCAGGTCTAACGTAGCCCCCAGTACATAGGAGCCCACAGCAGCACCAAACCGACCCACCATATACATTATACACACCGCCATTGCTCTGTACAAAAAAAAAAGATATTAGTGTAAATTACGTTCACCATTTGATAAGCCAGATTATTTACCAATTACAAGATGAAAATGATTACCACACACTGAATGCATCCGTTATAACTGCCTTGTCAATTAGGCTAGTGTGGGTAGATACTGGTGGATAGATATGGGCCTCATAAATAAGCTTAAAGTTGCTCAACGTGCTATGGAGCGGGCTTGGCACGAGATTTCTCCGCGAGATGGAAGCCGAAATACGGCAATCCGTAGAATAACGGGTGTAACCGACATAGCACCAAGAATTAGCACGCTGAAGTGACAATGGGTCAGACATCGCTCGACGAATCCACAACCGCTGGCGAAGAAAGATTCTCGAGCGGTAATTACTTATTGGACGACACAGTGTAGGACGACCCCACACTGGGTCAACCAATGACCTGGTGAAAGTCACTGGGCGTCGTTGGATGCTGGCGGCACAGGACCACACTTTGTGGCGAAACATGAGGCAAGCCTACGTCCAGCAGTGGACGGTGATAGTCTGATGATGGTAACGATGGATAGATAGGTATGATAAAAAATTGTGAACCGCATTACAAAACACGTTGTGGCGGTGATAATGATGGTGATTTTTTTTTTTGTGGGTGGTTTGCGGTCGGCGCGCCTCCGCACCACTCCGTCCGGGGCGACAGAGGGGCTTAAGCACGCAACTCCCGCAACCACTCCCCACCCGAAAACCACCTCGCCTTCGTCGTTGGGCCGACCACCGGAGCAGGTTTACTTGTCGTCAGTATTCGGCCCGACGGAATACCCCCTACGTGGGGTACCCTCCCATCGACCGACGTCCCCCCCTCGGGGAGGACGTCGGTCTTTCCTCACGCGGTCGGCCTCTCGGCGGGTGACGGACTAATCCCCGATCACGTCACCCGCGGCCTCGGCTAGGGCGGCATGAGGCGCAGGTAGTTGCGCCTGCGCCACCCCATTCGCCGGCGGCGGATATCCTCATCGAGGCTGCGCTCCTCGCGCAGACGATCCGCCGCCTCTTTCTGCGAGATCACTGTCTCGCAGAAGGCTGATAATGATGGTGGTGATGATGATGATGGTGGTAAAGATGATGATGGCAATGACGATGATGTGCTGTTCATGGGTCGCTCTACAGAATCATAAAAATAAGAAATCACACCAACCTGATTGTAGTTGGAAAAACATCGACGGAGATAGCGATTAGAATCGAAGCTGCACATCCTGAGGATGAGGATATGATGAGGAGCACCGTGGCGCTGATACTCTCAGGTACGAAAGCTGCTCCTATAGTTGCTATACCACATATGAACATTAAACCACCTGAAAAAAATGTTACAATGTATATTTTTAATATTTTCCTTTCTCCTGTGAAGGGGGCCCTTAATACTACAGATTTTACAATGTTCGTAGCTGTCGTAAAAGGCGACTAGTACCTTAATATAAACCGGGATCAACTTCATCTGATGCAGTCTGGTCAGAAATTACATTTCCATTGGGTTTTGACGTCAAACATCGACCCTGAGTAAAGAAAACTCGACATAAAACCCTATTCCAACATGTCTGACCGGCGTGGAATAGCAGGTCAACTTCCTTCCAAATGCAGAGGAGGCCCGGACCTAACAGTTAGACATTTATACGCTAAGATGATGATCAAATGAAAAGGTTTACCAGAAAGTTATAAGGATTGCCTAGAAGATGATATCTATACTTACCATAGATAGTTTTTCTTCCGATCTTATTAATAAGAAATCCTATTGCAAGAAATGTGAGTGCAAAAATGCCTCCCATTGACATTGAAATTGGGAAAATGGTTACAGATATTTCGGCCTGACAATGCGCATCTTGAGCTAACATCTGAAATAAAAAAAACCTGTTTACCAATGAAAAAATGAATGCCATACTCGAGATTCGAACTAACAACTATCGGGATATGGTTCCAATCGTTTTACTATTTAGACTTGCGTGTTGACTTTCGAGCCAAATAGCCACTCGTATATACAGGCTGGCTCGTGTTATGGAGTTCAGGGTCAGAGTCAACAGGTCAAACGAGTAACTCTCGTTTGACCACGATTGTGTGGTAGGAACCCCTGAAAAAAAATAAAGTAAAAATATCGATTCGTTTATGAATTAGAGACACGTAAAGTTTTCAACCTTGTCATCGTTTTTTCGTGTAAATCTAATTAAAATATATATAAAGTCAGTGATATTTAATCAGCAACACATCCGTACTTTGTTAAATGTTTATTAGAAATTGAATAAATCAATAAAGACGGTTGCATAAGCAAGACAAACTTCCCCTTAATATCAGCTGATAGGCCGATGACCGTTGGTCGGCGCGATTTTTTGTACCTTCTTATACCGTCAACGAGTCGTTTCGTACCTACTTATATCGTAGACGCGACTTGAATGTCTACATGTATTCTGTTCATAACAGGTAGCATTTAAGGAATAAACTCTTAGAGACATTTTTGAAATCACTATAATTGTTATGTTATATTGTTTTTTGTGTAATATACATTCCAATTACGATCCATGTCTGTTAAACTACAACTAACTCATTTTTTTATATAAGTCATATAGTTTCGGAGTAAGAATACAATTACCCATTCTTGCCTCGATGTTACCTGCATATATCCCTAACTAGCTTTCGCCCGCAACTTCGTTCGCGTGAGAGTTATTTATAGTAGAGGTTAACACACATAGCTGTGCATGATATTCAAGGTTCTATAGGTTCATCGTGTTGCTAGATGATGTGGATACTTTAAACACGAGTAGGATATCGCCAATAATAATTATTAGGAACTATTAACCTAAATACTATATTGAAATAATTTAGGTAACACGAAAAACTTTTATAGCTTCCAAATTAACAAGCCTCTTTTTATCCCCTTTGTGATTGCATTCACAAAAAAGTATATCGGCAGTAATCATTATTAGGAACTTATAACCCAAATACAACATTTCATTGAAAAATCAAAGAACTTTGATACTAACTTTGGCTCTCTCTTTTACACCCTTAAGGGATGATTTTCGGAAAAATATTTTATACGTGTTTCATGATTCAATAAAAAACCTTTGTGCTAAATTTCATTCGAATAACTTCAAAAATGGCAAAGTTTCATACTATCTTTGCACCCCCGTTTAGCCCCCTTAGGTAATGAATTTTCAAAAATCCTTTCTTAGTGCTCCCCTACGTTATAAAAGGAACTACTGTGCAAAATTTCAAGTCTCTAATTCTTATAGTTTAAGCCCTGCGTTGATATGTCAGTCAGCTTCTCCTTTTATATATATAGATTGTTTGTTTAATGAAATTGAATACATAATACTCACACTGGCGTTTAAGAATTTATTTCTTATAATCTGGCAAATGGTAATGTTAGAGCTGGTACCACTGGTCAGTATATTGTTCAACATATCTGGCACCCACATGTATAAGCCACTTGACCTTGGAAAGAAAGAACATCATGGCCATCATCATCATCTTAGCCCACACTCTCACTTAGTCTCACTATTAGGCTCGGGTCTTCACCACAATGGAAGGGAATTTGGCTTACCATACCACGGTGATCAAACGTGTTGCCATATGGTTTTATTACGAGATTACCTTCTCTTGCATAGATATTATATGCTTATTTAATTCCTTAGTCACCTTTTACGACACCCATAGGTAGACAAGAGGGTAATGAATTATATTCTGGGTATGAATTGACTCTGTCACCATAGTGAAAGAAAAATATATTTTTCCCGATTTGTATTTTCCGTGTAGTAACGCAGTAAGAATACAGTTTAAAATCCCTCTCTTATAAAGATAGATATGCAGAAGAGAGATATGATATGCAGAAATATCTATACAAGGAAAGAAAAACTCGACTATGTCGACCATGTATAATTCGACCTGTGTCGGTCGTGATTGATCATATCAAAATATGGAATAAGGACCGAACCGATCACCAATCACTTAAGACCGGATCTTTCGTAATCGATCGATCGCGAGCGACCGACAAGTCTGCCCCGATCCTCGTGAACGGTGACCGACCGGTGATCTTGGTCGGATCTCGGTCGCTGTTTAATTCAATCGGTCACGCGGACATCGCGATTCGATCTTTTTAATTCGATCAATCACGACCGACTCAGTTATACTCAATATAAAACCTTATGCCAACAAGTTGCCTTTCATTGTGAAGGAGGTCCGAGCCCAACAGTGGGCTATGGTTGTGTGGACTGAAATGCGATGAATATACCATAGATTTCCATTTATCTATCAGTGTATAGACGACCATTACTAGATAGTCCGTTAAAAGATGTGAAGATGCCATTATCGCCATACTTATCGGGCGTTGGTGGTTCTTATAAGCCATTTAAGCTTTCCAGAAGGGCATTACGGCCCATTCTACTAGTGATACGTCAGTCAGGGATAAAAATGGTTAATCATCATCACATCACATATAGGTCCCACTATTGGGCTAGAGCCTCCTCCTAGAGGAAAGGGAGTGGTGAATTGAATTCATACTCCGTCGCTACACGGAAAAGGCTTGTGGTGGTTTACTGTAAACCATTCACAGCGTGTACAGAGTAAATGGATAGAAAACCAAATTGCGCAGCTGGTTCCGATAAAAAAAACACATTCTTACAGCATAAACACTGTGAACATTGAAGTATGGGATATTATCACGCATCTTAATAACGGCGGCTTGAAAAGAAGACCCAAGTTTTTGATAGCGTTAGAGAAATCATCGGGTTTCACTTCCTCACTTCCTAAAATTATCTTCTTTACCTGAAAAATAATGGAAATTTAAGTTGATATGCATGGCTGGATGGATGGCCGTTTCGTCTCAACCTCGGCGGTTAGATACCCAGACCATAGTCGGTCAAAAAAAATAGGTTGATAACAATAGGTAAAATTAGGTAAATAAACCTATTTTTATGGATTTTTAATTATGATTTCTAATCTCCGGACGACGTTTCGAACATTTTACAGCGTTCATGGTCACGGGCCACAGAAATATTGATATTTTAGAAAGGCCCTTCGTCCAATTTTGTACTATAACCAGTGTCGCCGCATTTCTCCTTCCTTAAATCAAAACTTCGAAATTTTTAATTTTAATGATTTTTCGGACTCGGAATAGGAGGATGATTGGCTTACTATACCGTCTTTATTTTATGTGGTAAGGCTTGAATCTGGCAGTTGATAGGTTGTTGGATATGCGATACGATAATAATTAAAATCTATATGATGAAGGAATAAAAACTCGCAACTGTTATAACAGGCACAAACTCGCAACTTGAATAACGGGCACAGCCTGTTATGCAAGTGAAGGAAGACTCGAAATAAAACCCTGTGCCAACCCGTGATCAGCGTGGTATCATCATCTCGGCTCATATATGTCCATTGTTGGGCTCGAGCCTCCTCCGCAATAGGATGGAAATTGACCTTGCTATACCATGCTGGTCAGGCAGTTGGTAAAGGGTTTTGTTTCGAGGTTTTCTTCTCTTTCATAGATATTATATGCGTATTATATCACTCAGTCGTCTTTAACGACATCCACGGTCAGGATAGATAGTGGTGAATTGTATTCTTATTCCGTCGCCACACGAAATAGCGTGCAAGGTCAATTTCCTTCCTACTTTGGAGGAGGTTCGAGACCACCAATGGGACGTATATGAGCTGAGAGGAAGAGGAATCTGAAAACTTACTGGATATTCTTCAGCGTTCTTGCCATAATTCCATTCATACATGCTTTTTAACACCGGTAGAGCTGCCTCAGGTCCTTTAGTTGCCAGTAAAAACCTTGGACTTTCGGGTAGGAACATTAAAATGATGGCAGCCGCTATACCAGGAGCACTCCACAGCCAAACGAAGGCACGCCAGGGAGATATCTCTATAGACATCAATGTGAACGACCATTTCCCCGGAATTATTAACCACGCAAGACCTGCAAACAGAATTTGGATTCTAGAAGACTTATTATACTGAGCGCATTTTTTGCCTTTTTTACTACTGTTGAGAGTAGTAGTAGAGTAGTCTTCTTTGTGGTAACGGAGTAAGAATACAGTTCATTGCCTCCTCTCTTGCCTCCGAGTGTCGTAAAAGACGACGGTGAAGTTGAAGGAAAACTCGAAATAAAACCCTATACTAACACGTCTGACCAGCGTGATACAGTAGGTCCATTTCCCTTTTACTGAAGAGGAGGCTCGAGCCCAACAGTAGGACGTATATGAGCTGAATTGATGATGATGAAATGATGAGAGTAAAAATCTAAAATTTCTCGGAGTGGTATATATTATTATGTTACGGCTAATACCCGAAGTGCTTCTACATCTAGTTCTAGCCGGCTAAAACTAGGTGTAGCCGCACATCGATATTCAAACTTAGGTGTAACAGATTTGTTCAATATTAGATGTACCCGATTTCATTTGGTTAAACCTAGGTATACCCTTCTTTATGCTGGCTACAACTAGATGTAGCCAATTCTACGTGGTGAAAACTAGGTTCTATCCTTCGTATTGGTTCAACCTACAATAAAACAAGCTACAATCAAGGAACGTTTAACAATCCACAGACAAGAAAGGAGGTGATGAATTGTATTCTTACTCGGTTACCACACGGATTATTTAACATAACACGTTAAAACACTAAGACATTGAATACAAAGCACGCTTTCGCGCACCTACCAAAACTCCACCTAATATTTAATATTGGACTTTGAGACGATTAACTATCGGGAGATCTTACAAACTTATAATTGACGTAAGGCAGAACTTATACTCAGAATCACTTTGTAGACCGCACAAAGTTTTGTCCTGCATGGGAAGCGAACCCACAGTACTAGTAGTTCAGTAACTTAACTGCAGCAATATTAGTGTAGTTACGTCGACAAGGTAGACGGAACAACATACCTGGTAGTATAATAAAGGCAAAAGATATGAAAACGGACCCCCGGGCGATTGCGGCCGCTCGTCTCGTATTGGCGTGCATCTCCCCTAAGTAGGCATAAACAGTAGCACTGGACGCTGATATACTGAAAATATATACCTTCATGTCATTGATGTAACAAAAAACCCAAGATACAAAGTCCCCAACAAAACTAACACATCAAGTGTTCTCAAGTATGCAAAGGTAGTTACAGATATATTTATATTATAACTACAAAAATATTTTTATAAATTCAATGATTTAAAGTTGAATTTATAAAAGCAGTGTACAAAAGCAATGAAATTTTATGACCGAAGTTCGCCAATTGAACATGGCATGAATGGTCACGGTATTACATATTCGACTAAAATAAAAGGAGATAGTAATGACTTATTCTAAATTGAAAATCATTCCATTGACATTTGTCGTATTATCCTTGCACCGTTGAGTGATATTTTGAAAAAAAAAAATCTAAATCACCATATTCCACCCGATATTTAGTCAAATAAACAATAAACACAAATCGATGAACTGTTTAAATTACTGAAAGTACGAAATCCCATCCTTTTTGAACGTTTGACGTATTATTTTTACAATTGTTCAATGAACACTTCGCCATTTCTAACGTTCATACGCGGTCGACACAAGACTACTTGAAAAGAATGCTAAATTCTTGTTGTAGCTCTCTTTTTATCGGGACGTTTTTGAGACGCTGTTTGTGTATCTTGGGTTTTTGTTACATCAATGATCCATGTACTGTCTGCTCGTTTGCCACCATAGGCAATAAAAATATATATACCTATATGTGAAGTATTCGAGCTGACCTTCCGATCTAATTATATTAGGTACTTACAAACATCCCGTGAAGAACCTGAGAACGCTCAACATCCAAACGTTAGTGGAAAATGAAGATAAGATACAGACAGTGGCTGACAGAAGAAGTGCAGGCATCATCACTGCTCGCCTGCCTATCCTGTCGCCTAAATATCCCCACAAGAGTGATGTACTAGTTATACCTACGAAAATAAAGAAAAAATTTAGGACAGTTTCATTAGGCCTTACAATTTTATCAATGAAGACATAGGTAAAGGAATAATATAACATTTTTAAATACATAACTCTTCATACCACGTCATAAAAAGCAATATTTTTTTTTGCCCCATTGCTCGAGTATGTTGTAGTTTAACGGTCATAGATCGTAATTAGAACGTATATTATACAATAACAATATAACATAAAAGTTATAGTAATTTAAAAAATGTGTGTCTAAGAGTCTATGCCTTAAATGTTACGTATTATGTAGGCATGTACAGACAGAATACATGTAGGCATGTAAAGCTTCGACAGTATTAATAGACATTAAATGCGCGAACGCTACAAAGCTAACGTAGGTACAAAGGCGCCTCGTCAACGGTTATCAGTCGATCAGCTGATTTAAAGCGAAGTTTGTCTTACTTATGCGAACGTAATCATTGGTTTATTCAATTTCTAATGAACATTTAACAAAGTACCAATATGTTGCAGATTAAGCATCACTGACTTTACACATTGCAATCAGATTTATACGAAAACGCGATGACAAAATTGAAAACTTTACATGTCTAATTCATTAACGAATCGATATTTTTCATAAATTTTTTTTCATGGGTCCCTACCACCATTGCCTAATTCCCGTTTGATCACTTGCTCCATAACCTGATACACCTTGATACACCCCAACAGACGTTGCTCTGTTCAAATAAAATAAAGGGAATTCTCCTTGAAATCGACAGAAGTGCCACCTAGCGGGTCCAATTTTAAATCTAAACCATTCTCGAATCCCTTTGAACCGATACAAAAAATTCATCAACATCGGTCCAGCCGTTTAAGAGGAGTTCAGTGACATACACACGTACACAAGAAATTTATATATAAAGATAAGCAAATTTCCCACCGCGACGAACTTGAAAACTAATGCAATGATCGGTATGGAACCATGACTATTCGAGGCGGAATTATTTATAGATTTTAGGTCGTGGGTGGACGGATCGGAGATTTTGTCCGCCAACCGCAGACCGTCCGCGTGAGAGTGACCCCCCGAACGGCAACACTGCAATGTTGCCGGAGCGTCAAAGGGGAACCCTCCCCACCCAAAAAGGTAACCCTCCCCACCCAAAAAGGTAACGCACCGGCACGACGGATGTCAAGGAATCGTTATCAGTGGTCGGCCCAATGGCATTGGGGTGGGTGCCAAACAAAACAAAAAGAAGTTAACTTGTACTGGATAAAAGCGCTTGCGGGGCTGGAAGGAAACGAGAGGGCTGATGTTTTGGCAAAAGAAGCAGCCAGATTACTGAAAAAAACACCTGATTACGATAAGTGCCCAATCTCATTTGTAAAGAAAATGATCCGCGGTAGATTCTTAGAAGAATGGAATCACCGATAACAATCGGGAGTGACAGGGCGCGTCACAAAAATATTCTTTCCGGACGCAATAACAGCTTATCCTTTGGTAAGAAAAATAAAACCGTGGAATGAACTGACACAAATTTTCACAGGGCACGGTGGATTCTCGGAATATTTGACCAGATTCCATTGCAAGGAGGACCCATCGTGCATTTGCGAGCCAAACACGCAGGAGGACGTTACACACATACTCATACACTGCCCAATTTACACAAACAAGAGGCATGCGCTAGAACACAACATAGACACAAGACTAAGCACAAATAACATACACACCCTCCTCAGAGACACAGAAAAAAGGGAACACTTACTTAAATATTTTGAAGAGGTAGCCCGTTCAGTGATAGCCAGAAATAAACAGTAGGCCGTACAATAGAAATAAAGTTATAAACAGTCAACGGGCGAACAACAGAGTTGAAATTGTGAGTAAAAGATAGTATATTTCATTGCAAAATGCGGGAATAAGTCTAAATATAGAAGTAGTAATGAGTAAGTAGAGATTGTTGGAATATAAATAACTAGAAGTAAGAAATGTAAGAAGTGCCATAGTTTAGTAGAGTAGCAATATAGAATGTAGAATAGTAACAATGTAGAATAAAATTAAAGGAAAAGCAGAAATCATTAGTTTAAGTAAATGCTTATAAGTTGAAATGCAAAGATAAAAAAAATAAAAAAAAATATATATAGTACATGGATAAAATTAAAAAGAGCTGAAGTACAGATTATCACAAAAAAAAAATTGGTACGCATGTAGCCATGTAGAAAAGAAGTAGCAATAAAAAAAGCAATAAGTAATTAGTGAGTAAGTAAAAACCTAGATAGTATATAACAAATAGAAATGTAGAAAGAAAATAAAAGTAATAAGTAGTAAAGTAGCAATCTAGATAGTAATGTAACAAATAGAATTAAGAAAAAATAAAAATAAATGTAGAAGCAAATAGTAACCATGTATATAAAGACGTAGAGTTTCTGTAGCATTGTATAATTTCAGAAATTTAGTAGAATGGTAATATTGTTAATTGGATTGTTAGAATTTGAGTGTATTAATAGATAAGAAATGTAGAAATTATTAACTATGTAATTATTGTAATAAAAGCATGAATATAGTTTTATTTAAAGGGATAATGATAGTCCCTAATTACGTTAGGGGTGAATTCGCGGGCGGGGTCATTGCAGCCGGACAAAAAAAAAAAATAAAATGGCATTGGGGAGAAACTACAATAGGTTATGGGATCGCACGCCGCTCATTCTCATATTTATTAAATTAACTTGTATTTATTATTTCATTTAATTATTAAATAAAAAGATAAATAAATTCTGTTTTGCAACTAAAAAAAAAATACATAAAATAAGAAAAATATTAAAACAAAAAAAAATAAAAGTTAAAAAAATAATATCAAAATATAAAGGAAAATAAAATTGCCACGTGATTTCGCCCGGCGAGAGACGGCTATGGCTAATATACCCTGGTCTTTACTGTAGCTGTCGTAAAATATGACTATAGAAAATTACAATAATTCGTATAGTAATACAATTGTACCAATGCGGTTGTATCCTTTCAAAACCTTGTGCAGCGGGACTGTTCACAAACATGCAATTAACAGATAAAAATTATATCCAGACTTAATAAATATCTGTGAAAACATTCTATAAAATATATAACCCATTAAACAGTTAAAATTTAGATACGACAAATATCTTACCAATAAATGCTAATGCACTAACAAGACCCTTTTGTTGACTGTTCAGTTGTAATTCACACTGTGCAGGTGTAATGGCGTAGCTCATTCCTACTGTTTCCATGGGAACATTCAGCATAATGAGACCGCTGGTAAAAAGCACCAGGTTATTGATTTTACCGTGACCTGGAAATCAAATTTCAGGTGTTTAACTATCTCACAGTGAGACGTAGTGAAGGGTTAAAAATTCAATTTATCCACAACCTGTATTTGCCCGTGGGAATCGTAAAAAGCGACCAAAGAATCACCAGGAGATCGAGGAGCAACTCGGTTGAGAAACTTATAATATCCACTACGATCGCAAAAGTTATTAGGAATAGTTTTATTACTGGCCGCTTGCCTGACGCTAACCTATCTTGATGATCAGATGGCATCAAATGGAGTTGGTCCAGGTCTATGTAAAGCTCTTAGTCATCTTTTACAACACTCACGAGCAATGTTAGGGTTGGTAGTGTTAGTACTACCACACAGCAGCAAAATATTTGCAGATTAATCGTAATCGATTTAAAAGATTTTGTTTAAACTTCGTCAAGGACTTAGAGAAAAATTCTGAATCGGATTAGTCAACAACGTTTAACGTAAGTCAGAATATTATGTGTGCCATCAGATTACCTCAATAAATAGAAATGGTGAAACAAAACTGATGAATAAATGAAGAATCTAAATAATAATTTGTATTTTATTTACCTGTTTGCTCAAAAGCATCTTCAAACTTATATTCATTGGTTGGATTCAGCTTTTCAGCGCTCTCAGAATCTTCTGAAGACATTTGTAAATGGTTTTGCAACATTTTGTAATATAACTAATTTTATCTGTCCTACTATATAACAGGATAGCAGGATATTATTACTTCTATTGGTATTGTAGGTTATTACGACTAAAAAATAATACCTATAACACAAAAAGATTTTTAAGCAATACTGAAACTACAACATGCTGGAGTGGCAATGGATAGGCCTTGGAATCAACAAGCAATTGCGAAAAAATGATTCTCTAATAGTAGTCCATAAATAGGACGGCTCTCATTATTTGGTCGTCCATCACAACTGACGGCATTGTAAAAGTCGTAAATAATCTTGGGATGCAGGTGACACATAACCGAAATGGGATTCTCGTGGGGAAGCGTATATGTATTTGTAACGATACATTGTTCAATCGAAACTAAGGTAATAAAACTGAATTTTCGTGTGCTGACAGAGTACGAATATAATTCATCACCGTCTTTTTTCGTATGGCTTGGCACGTGGTTAAGCTAAACATAAACGCTAATATACAAAGCTATTCTATAATCTGAATAAACCTGGAAATGAACTTGTCAAGATACTAAGGCCAAGTTGGTCAGGAGCAACTTGAATATCAGGATGTCAGGATATCTAATATATCTTTATTTATCCAGTGATTCTTTCTATAAATTTGGCCATGTATCAATCAGTACTTATTCATAAGAATAGTCAGTTAGTCAGACTATAAGAATAGTCAGTTTGAGAGTAAAGTCTGGGTCTAAATTACTTGACGCATCTATCTCTGATTTCACCATAATGGTACTAGCTGAAAACCAGCGCTGTACCGTTTTGTTAGCCTATGTTGTGATAGATTTCGATCTTGCTAATGTAACAAGACGCTAGTTAATCTTGTGTCCTTTATCTTATCTTTTATCTATAACTGTTTACCTAAATATACTAGTGTAGTTCTTAAGTTATAGACAAAGTGTAAATTTTTTTATAGATTTATTTCAACTTGAGATTGTAATAAATGATTTTTTCTTACTTTCTTACTAAAACATTTCGATGCTCGTCTCGTAACCTTAAAATGTGGGCACTCTATTTGTGGCCATATTAGACAACAAAATAAACCAATATCACCTACCGAGTAGAGCGGTGAGACAAGCATAAACCATTGGCCAAGTGCTCAGCCTAAGAACAGGCCACTCAGAGCCAGTTCTATTTACTAAATAAAATTAAAGTGTCTATTTGTAATGTCAAATTATAGGGTTTTCATGCTCACACGGTTATTTGCATTATACTTATGCCTAAAAACCAGTTAAAAATATTTTATCTGTTTATCGGTCTGTTTGTTTTGGGTAATCTTCAAAACGGCTGGACCGATATTGATAATATTTTACTACCATTTATCTGTCTATATAAGAAATAACTTAGATTATATTTAGTCCAAGTATTTCCACGGGAACAGGAATTACACAGATAAAATCGCCTGAATGAACTTTAACATACAACAAGAATTTAATGACAATGTATAATTTAAATTCTTTTGGATGCTATTGTTATCAGAAAAACGAGTTCAATCGGTCAAATATAATTATGAAACTGTTTAACGGGCAAATTTAAAGATAAGTATACCATGCAGATAGCTAAATTAGTATTATGCTATCGTTTAAAAATTGACTATAAAGCCGAGGATTATTTAAGATTGTGTGCTAGATTCCACATCTTTCCTTTAATCACAAGATGAGATATAGCTGATGTCACGTCTTTATTAAAAATAAGTTTTAGTGTACCAATAAGAGCTTTGAGACATCACACCCCCTGCCATCTCCCATTAGTATCTACTAATTACCGTCAGAATGCGTTTTTGTGGCGAGTGAGCAATACACTTAACGGTTGTTAAGTAATATAAAAAACATAAATTTAATATATTTAACACTCTGCTATGACTCACCCCAATCCGCTAGTGGTTGGGGCGGTAAACTACGTCCCCTCAGAAATATCCGCGGACCGACGTCCTCGTCATTTTCTTGAAGAAGAGGATGACGCTATTACGATCGCCCAAGAAAGGGTTCACACAGCTCGCGCAGCGATTACAAATAAAACTCGGCGGTATCGGCCTCGCCATTGAGGTCGAAAACCGCGCCGCGAAAAAGCCAATAACCTAAACGTGACCACGCCCACTTTGCTCTCAGCGACGCCCCGAGCCGAGGTCCGTTCCCCACAAGGGGAGCCCTCGGGCGATGTTCGCTTAACTTACTGGGTTGAGAGCCATCAGCGCTCACCCATCAGCGACCAACAGCCATACACACAAAAAAAAAAATTTAACACTAATACGGATGCGATAAAACGGACACTCAGTCTTGATTTTTTCACAACACATCAATAGGCAAATTTAATGTTCTCCATTGTATTGTTTTATGTGAAGCATAATATAGAAGACCTGGCTTTGTGTATCTTAAAAATGTTTACCTAGATTTTTATTACTTTTAAGCTATTGATCTCCCAATAAATAAATAAATTATCTTTAAGCCGATCCAGCCGAGACTGGACTTATTGACAGACTAAACTCTGACGACTTATTTATTTTTGATGTGAAATATCTATAGGCAGGAGTGAACCTGATCGTTGGCGTGGCGTTAACACGTTGGTATACGGTTTCATTTCAAACTTCCATTTTTATAAAGATGTTGTAGTGTATGTCTATAATATATTGTATAACTAGCAACCCGCCCTCGCTTCGCTTCGGTTTTAGTCGTTTTACCCACGTAGTTCCCGTTCCCGTGGGAATACCGGGATAAAATATAGCCTAGTTTACGCCCTGATATTATAGCTTTCCATTGGTGAAAGAATTTTTGAAATCGGTCCAGCCGTTTTGAAGATTACCCGGAACAAACAGACAGACAGACAGACAAAAATTTTTTAATTGCTATTTTAGGCATAGGTGTCGTGCAAATAACCGTGTGAGCATGAAAAAATCCTATTATTTTGACATTACAAACAGACACTCCAATTTTATTTATTGGTATAGTTGCATACACTGCAGATGTTATATGCAAATTTAATCCCTTAGTCGTCCAGCCGTTTTAAAGATTATCGAGAACAAACAGACAGACAGACAAAAAATATTTATACTAGTTTTTAGGCATAGGTATCGTGTAAATAACCATGTTCAAGCATGTAATAAAATATTAATTAAAAAAAATTTAAACGCTTTTATTTAAATGCTCTAAAACGAAGAAAAAGCGCTTGTCAAGACTATTCAAATAAGTCCTAACTCAACGATTTTATCTTGTTTAGTTTAGGAGTACCGATGGTCCTTCCGATGCCCTCTTGAGACCACCTTAATGGTGCCATATTATTGCATCGTCGCCGAAGTTACGTAAGTAAACCAAACTTCAACTTAATCTAACGACAGGAAGTGGTTCTAACTTGCAAGATTTGTCCCATACTAACATACTAACGGGGCAAGTCGACATTAAAAACTTTTCGTTCGTTGTGACTCGTAACGAGTGGACGTGTTCTCAACATTTACTTGAAATATAATTCTAAATATCTGGTTGACCGAGCTTCGCTCGGAATATTTTTGTCGAATTTATTTATTTATATATATTAATATTTATTTATATATATTAATAAAAAATAAATAATGAAATTTATATAAAAAAATTGCAAAAAGAGAATAATAATAACACCGAGATTCGAATCGACGCTGTTTGTATGCCAAAAAACCCAAAATTAAAACCGGCCGTCTCCCCAACTGAGCTATCGTAACTCATGACGTTGCCAACGAAATTTGAATTCATATTCTTTTAAAATTTAATGTCATTATATTGTTTTACTAAAAACACGGACAAAACAACATTTTCTATAAATAAAATCTAGCTAGATCGATTTTTTGGACCCGAAACCTCTAGTATGCCAAGTTTCAACAAAATCGTTGGAGCCGTTGCCGAGATCCTGAATATACACTCGCGTGCAAGTAAATCGACTCAAGCGTCAAGTGCGCATAAAAAGTGATTTATCTTAACAATGACTCATTTTAACTCTTTATAATGTTTTACATATTTAAAGCCTAGGAATTGGGCTTTAAAATGGTGTAAGTTGCATGAAAATCGATTCATTAGTTTAGTAAAAAAGGTGTATGTCAATGATATTGTAAAAAATATTGAAAATTCATACAATTTCACAGTATGAGGTTATTGTGTATAAATGAAACAAAATGTGTGTAAGAAAAATAATTTATTCATGTCAATACTTGGTATTCCCTCCTCTAGCCCTGATCACTGCCCTCATGCGATTCTTCATAGACCTAATCAACTTTTTTATTGATGATTGTGGTATTCGACCCCACTCTTCTACCAACGCAGTCTTGAGCTCATTTATTGTTTGTAGGAGCTGGATTCCTCGCTCTAACTTTCCTTTTGAGCTCGTCCCATATGTGCTCAATGGGATTCAAATCGGGGCTGAGCGCTGGCCAATCCATAGTGTCAATTCCAACTTCGTTCAGGAACTCACGTGTCGCCCAAGCAGTGTGACATCGGGCATTGTCATGCATCAAGATGAAATTATCCCCAATAACGCCTTGATAAGGGACAACTTGATCCCGTAGAACCTCTTCAATGTAACGATCACTGGTCAGACCTCCTCCCCGGCCTCCCCCAGGAACGAAAACAAGATCCGTTTTTCCTTCTAAGGAAATTCCAGCCCACATCATGCAAGAACCGCCACCATATGCCACGGTTTCAATAAAGCAGCACTGTGAAAACCGTTCACCGGGACGCCGGTACACCCGGCCTCTTCTATCGCTGCCATGGAGACACATCCTCGTCTCATCAGTGAACAGGACTGACTGCCATTGCTCTATGCTCCAATCCAAGTGTTCTCGAGCAAAGTGAAGGCGTGCTTGACGGTGAGCTGTGGTCAACTTCGGGCCTGTAGCGGGTCGTTTGGGAGTAAGGTTGGCTTCGTTTAACCTTCTTCTAACTGTCCATTGACTGACAGTCACCCTGCGAACTTGACGTAGCTCCTGCTGCACATTTACACCGCTACTTTTATAATTGTGGTTTGTTGCATGTCTGACCCACAACGAACGAATATTTTGTTATATTGTGTATTTTTTTTATATATCTCATGTAAATTAACTAGTATTTATTTGCTATCAGCCAAGTAAATGCGCAGAAACCTAAATAGGCATTACCAATTCAGGGTTAAGCAGTAGTTAGATAGATAATTACATTTACATATATTATGTGTCATACTTAAGTATATATCTACTGGCGTTATTTTCAATTTATTGAAGTGACACTTCTAATGCGACTTCAAACAAGGTTGTGTAAAATGTTTAACGCTACGGGCATAGAGACAGCGAGAGGGAATGCATGGCACTCGAACGCATGCGTGTAGTATACCAGTTACAGGCCAGCGCGAGCGTTAGCAACAAGTAGCGTCCAATATTTTTATTATTTTTTATTTTTTTATTTTTTTTTTTTTTATATTAACAAAAAACATATGGCACCAAAGAAGTTTCACTTCTGACATGCGTATTTTGTACTCGCCCTCTTTTTATTTACAACTTTTTGCACAAAGCAAATTGACCGAAAAAGAATGCAATTCATTACCACTAACCCTTTTTTTGGCGTGGGCTATTGTCGTCGCCGTCCGGCTCCGTCCGGGGCGGCGAAAGGGCGGCGCGCGGCCTCAAAATCCACCGTAGCTTCTCGCCTTCGTCATTGGGCCGACCAGTACCAGACCGGTATCGAGTTCCTTGTCCTCCGTGGTCGGGCCGATCACCACTATCTTGACCATAAGTGTTGTAAAAGACGACTAAGGGATACAATATTTCGGGTCGACCACTGAAGTCAAGGAACTCTGCACCGGTGGTAGACCCAACGACGAAGGCGACGTGTTATACGGGTGGGTTACGGGTGTGCGTGCTTACACCCCTCTGTCGCCCCGGACGGAGTGCGCCGACAGTAACCCACCCCAAAAAAAATGGGATATAATATTACATAGCCCACGCTACAGGATGTAGATACGCTGTAGTCTATATAGACTGGAGCCTCCTTCAAAATACAAAGGAAATTGACCTATAATATGCTGTTTGATGGGTTAGTATAAGATGTTATGTCGAGGCTTCGTTCTCTTACATGTTGACGGAGTAAAAATACAATTCACCATCCCATTTTTTATTTATTTTATTTTATTTAGAACTTGGAAAACACAGAGCTGTTTAAAAATGTAATTTAAATTAGAGTAAGAAATATAAAGCCAATAACAGGTTTTCACGGATAGCAATGGTACACACCCATAGTGAATCCGATAATAATTTGTAACATTTTATTGAACAATGACAGAGAGAAAAACAGAATAAGATTAAATACCTAATTATTTTACTCCTTAGAATAATAACGTATAGAAGGATAGTGTCCGTACTTTGAACGTTCGAAACATGAATCTAAAAATACTACATGCGCGCAGACCATTACACACGTATACATGCACACCACTATACAAATTATGAAATCAAATTTTGTTTTTATTAACATAAATCGTCGAAATACTTTTAAAAGTAATGTTAAAAACCTTTTTAAGTGTTTCAAATGTGTTGTGACACTATTTGAATGCACAAACCGTCATAATTACCTATTTATATTTTAAGAGTTGTGTACATACGTGTAGTATAGTGACCTTGTACATTACGGAACGGTTCCGGTGTATGCTCCATTAGGCTCCAATTGAAATGCTTCACTTTTTGTGTGTGAACTTACCTTCTATACGTTATTATTCTAAGTTTTACTCTTACTAATATTATAAACGCGAAAGTTTGTAGGTATGTGAAGATGTGAAAATGTGAAGATGTTTGTTGCTTTTTCACGCAAAAACTACTGAATGGATTTCGATGAAACTTCACAATAATATAGCTTACATATCAGAATAACACATAGGCTATAATTTATCTCGATATTCCCACGGGAAGAGGAACTGCGGGTGAAACCGCAGGGCGCTGCTAGTGATGACATATTTCCATCGCACTCATCAAAGTCTTCATGCATTCTCTACGGTTACGTGTACTCTTAACATGACCTTTTACCAGCACGTGCCCAATTTGATCCAGAAACGTACGGCGCAGTATTCTTCTTGCAACCGTCCCATTCACACTTGCTTCGTCACTCTCTCTTCACTCTATATGTCCAAACCACTTCAACACACCTTTTTTGATCTTTGTCACTATTTTTTCATTCACTCCACAGCGCTCTCTTATCGCACTATTCCTAATTTTGTCTTTTAGCCTTATACCACATATACTAAATAGAGCTCTCATCTCTACAGCATTTATTCTACTTTCATGTCAGCAGCTTTCACTTCCATAAATGAGGATGGGCACTAACATTCCCCTATGTACTAGACGTACCTTTTTAAACACCTTTCTGCTGCGCATAAAGGCGTGCAGTACCCCATTCACTCTATTATCAACTGTTCTTTTAATATCCTTATCACTGTTGCCATCTTTAGTAAACAGTACCCCTAAATATACAAATTCCTCCACTTGATCCTCTCTCTTACTATTTATAAAAATATTACATTCTGTCATACAGTCATCCTTTTCAAAAACCTTTATTTTCGTCTTATTGTCATGACTTTCCTTTCAAAAGATTCATACATTATAGCTATCATCGCTTGTAAATCTTCAGCTGACAATGCAAGTAATACCTGATCATCGGCATTAAGAAGACATTTGATAACTATCTCATTCATTCTTAAACCAAAATCATTCTTTTTCAAACCCTGCAAACAATTATCCATGAACAGGTTAAACGATCACGGTGACGCTACACATCCCTGCCTAACACCTTTTTAAATATTAAATCATTAACTTTAGGAACCGTTTGTCCTTACACAGGCCCTGGAGTCTACACACATACCTTCAGTGCCTGAATAAGGTGGTCGTAGACTCCGTACGTAGACAGTACCGACCACAGTTCATCCCTCCTCACTCTATCGTAAGCCTTCTCCAAATCAATGAATGCACAAAAGATTTTCTGACTTTTAGCCGAAAGTTTCTGCGTCATGTATTGTAAGGAGAAGACTTGATCCATAAATCCCATATCTTTTCCAAAACCCGCTTGTACATCCCAAGTTTTTCTTATCGGTTACTTTCACTCTAAATATTTGATATGAAACATCCATTGGCGAGGATAAACCTGATCGTTGGCGTAGAGTAAACAGCTTGAGGGATTACCACGTCACGCTATATGACAGAATATGCGAGGGTAAACCTGATTGACGGCGTGGCGATGTTTTTTTTTTTGTTGTGTGTGTAGCTGTTGGTCGCAGATGACCTTGACAGCTTAACGCGATCAATGGGCGAGCGCAGATGGCTCTCAACCGGGACGACGTGGCGACAAAAGGCCACGCTATATATATGTACATACGTAGTCTATACGTTTCCATCCGACGTCCTCGTCACGTCCTCGACGAAGAGGACGACAATATCACACTCGCTCAACAAAGAGCCCACACGGCAGGCGAGGCCTTAACAAATAAATATCCGCGGTTCCGCCCTCGCCGTCGAGGTACGAGACCACGCCGCGCAAGTCACGACTAAAAACGTGGGCACGCCCACTTTGCCTCCAGCGACGCCCCAAGCCGAGGTCCGTTCCCCACAGAGGGAGCCCTTGGGCGATGTCGCTTAGCATACTTTTCTCCGGGTTGAGAGCCCTCAGCGCACACCCATAGTCCGCGTCAAGCTGTCAAGGCCATCTGCGGCCAACAGCTGTACACACACAAGAAAAAAAAAAGTCTATACGTACTAGAGTGTGAGTGAGACAGAACGACGCGATGTTGTGCGCAAGCTACTACGCGCTGTATCTCTCGCCGCACTTAGCTCACATAGTGCATACTAACGAAAATTAATGTTTATTGAATAAAAATCATTTTCTGAAATAACAAATCTAAATATTTTATTAATACTTATGCCATATTATTAGTTCCTGTCGTAACCTGTTCTTTTATGCATATATATTTGCACAAAATTTCGATGTTTCGCATCTGCCAGGCGTCCTCACCGACGGTTCACTTTTTTTATTAACAATTAACCCTCAAAACAGCCTTGAGCTTACGAACATGGACAATATTCACGTACTAAAATGATTTAACATTCCTAAACTAATAATACAGACATAAGTCGCAGAAGAAAAACGTAAAATTAACAGAATCGGTCACTATAGTCCTTAAAATATAGCTTGATCTCTGTGACAGTTGTTACTAGTGCTGTACGCTTACGATGAAGTTCGTTTTTTTTATCGATAGAACTCTTTATTTTATTAATTGTGATTTTCTATTATAATTGAAATACAATCTTTGTGTTTAAATCAAATAAAACTGTTTGTTTTGACTGCTTTGATCATTTGAAAGGAGTACAATCAAGGTCACAATTATCATCATTGCGGGAGCGTTCCTGCACATTTACCATTTTTTGCCTTAATAGGAACAGTTGTTAGATTAATCGGTCGATTGCAACTGTTGTATGAATAAACATGTCTATTTTACTGACAGCAATGCGTACATAATATTATCATTTACTCTAAGACAAAAAGTAGTTTTTTAATGCTCAATTAATTACATTTATCTATTTTATAATTAAACAGTCTCTTGTAATTGTAAAAGAATGTTGAAAGTTTTATGTAGGTCCCGTATTGGGTTTATTCTTTTCATGAATAATTTAATAAAAATCGGTTATCGATTTACGTATATCGACTGTCACATCTCATTTTCATTTTCAGTCCAGTATGACCTATTACGTACGTAAGCGTCAGTTTTCTATAAAATGTTTATATATGTAAATACCTAGTAAATACCTAGTAAATACCTAGTATTTCAGAATTTACAAGGTACATTTTAGGCATGAATATTAATATTATTATAATATATTGCATTTCGGGAATTGCGTTCGGGAAACTTGTGCCTGAGTGTCTGAAAACACAGGTCTACGACCAGTGTGTGTACCAGTGATGACTTACGGCACAGAAACGTGGTCCCTAAATGTAGGCCTCATAACAAGGCTCAAAGTCGCTCAGCGTGCTATGGAGCGGGCTATGCTCGGAATTTCTCTGCGAGATGGAATCCGGAATACGGAAATCCGCAGAAGAACGGGTGTAACCGACATAGCACGAAGAATTAGCACGCTGAAGTGGCAATGGGCAAGCCACATCGCTCGACGAACCGACAACCGTTCGGGAAGAGAGGTTCTCGAGTGGCGACCCCGTATCGGACGACGCAGTGTAGGACGCCCCTCCACTAGGTGGACCGATGACCTAGTGATAGTTGCTGGGCGTCGTTGGATGCAGGCGGCACAGGACCGCACATTGTGGCGTAACATGAGGGAGGCCTACGTCCAGCAGTGGACGGCAATAGGCTGAAATGATGATGACATTGCATTTCAGTTGCAAAAAAACTGGCACGTAAGGAATGAAAATATGTGATCTATATCTATATCTATACCAATAAATAAAATTGGAGTGTCTGTTTGTAATGTCAAAATAATAGACTTTTTTCATGCTCACACGGTTATTTGCACGACACCTATGCCTAAAATAGCAATTAAAAAAATTTTGTCTGTCTGTCTGTCTGTCTGTTTGTTCCGGGTAATCTTCAAAACGGCTGGACCGATTTCAAAAATTCTTTCACCAATGGGAAGCTATAATATCAGGGCGTAAACTAGGCTATATTTTATCCCGGTATTCCCACGGGAACGGGAACTACGCGGGTAAAACGACTATAACCTATAACCGAAGCGAAGCGAGGGCGGGTTGCTAGTACAATATAAAATTGTAAACATGTCGCTCGTTCAAACTCGTCAGTTTCGTTGGCACCTGTCACAGAGATCAAACTATATTTTATGGCGTATACGTACTTACCAGATAACTGTAAGAATGTGTACCGAATTTTACGCACAGACTCTTTATAATAGCTGACAATTTGCTAGTGGACAAACGCACAATAATTATATATGAACAGAAAATCAACTATGTTGTTTAACTTTCATTAGTTTTAATTAAATAATTGATGTTAGATTCACGGTTATAATTCATTTGCCGCGTTACTTTAGTAATAATTGCGGTATAGGTATACATCCACTCCGATCGTAGTTTTACAGTGCACTGAATATTTGAATGAACAAATAAATAAATGTAAGCTAGGAATAACTATGTGGACATTATCGTTCTTTTTAACTGAATAATTGACTGAAGTGAGTGAATGCGCAGGTCTTCTCGCGAGGACTTAGGAATGATACTCCGAACTATTTGTATATTTGGTTTATTCCTTGTTTAACAGTAATTTATGATAATATAATGTTGACTAGTCGGTAGCTCATTACGCACTGAATATAAGACGAAATCGAAGTAATAACACGCAGACGACACATTGCTCTTTTTACTTGAGAAGGCGCTGATCCTAAACATCTTCCCCCCCCTCGAAATACTTGGGCTTTCGAGAGGTAACTGTCGAGTCTTCAAGTGAACAGAGGTTGTGTACAGCTCTACGAATGACGCCCTTAGCAGTGAAGACGTCAGCCACTCTGGCGACTCCATCAGGTCCAGGATAAAGTTTTTCGATGCGGGCCATTCGCCATCTCAAGGGTGGTGTGTTTGCTTCCTTGATGACGACCAAATCGCCTATTTGGAATTTGCCATGCTGGATTCTCCATTTTGATCGCTGTTGCAGCTCGCATAGATATTCATGCCGCCATCGTTCCCAGAAGTGCTGTCGCATCTTTTCAAGGAGTCTGTATCGGTCGAGACGGTGAGGGTTTACATCCATCAAGTTTTCTGAAGGTAGTGAAGTTAGCTATCTACCGATCAGGAAGTGCGCAGGAGTTAAGGGATCTAGGTCACTAGGATCAGATGACAAAGAAGTTAGAAGTCTGGAATTCAGGATAGCTTCAACTTGTGAAAATAAAGTTGACAACTCCTCAAAATTAAAATGTCTATCGCGTAATATATGAGTTATGTGGTATTTTGCGGATTTAATACCTGCCTCCCATATGCCTCCAAAGTGAGGAGAATAGGCTGGAGAAAAATGGAATTTTATGCCCTCTTCAGCGGCAAAATCCGTTATGTTATCACTGTTTCGTAAAATGTTGTTGATTTCATTATTTGCACCGACAAAATTAGTACCGTTATCACAATACAATGCCAAAGGTTTACCTCTACGAGCTATAAAGCGTCGCAAACACAAAATGAAACAATTTGTGGTCATATCACTAACTACCTCTAGATGTACGGCCTTTGTAGCAAAACAAACAAATAAACACATGTAGCATTTTGTGATTCGGCATCCGCGACCCTTGCGATCTGTGATGTAAAATGGACCGCCAAAATCAACACCACTAATACGAAATGGTTGATCAGGAGTTACTCTACTAGAAGGTAACTTCCCTATTATGGGGTTTTGACATTTAGCTTTCATAATTTTGCATATTTTACAATTATTAACTGTAGTTCTTGCTAATAGTCTGCCTCGTATAGGCCAAAATTTGTTTCTTAAATCATTAATTAAAAACTGAGGACCGCAATGTAAAAGTTTTAAATGAAAATGTGTAAATAATAATTTGGTAAATATATGCGAACTGTCCGTGTGGTGACGGAGTAAGAATACAATTCACCACTCCCTATCTTGCCCGTGGATGTCGTATAAGACGACTATGGGATATAATGTGCACATAACATCTGTGCAAGAGAAGGAAAACTCGAAATGAAACCCTATACCAACATGTCTGACCAGCATGGTATAGTAGGTCAAATTCCCTCCCATTGTGGAGGAGGCCCGAGCCCAACAGTGGGACGTATGTGGGCTGCGATGATGATGATGATGATGATGCGAACTATCTAATAAAAATTGATGTTTTTTTGTAAATGGTTCTTTGGAATTTTGAAGTCTTCCTCCGACACAAAGGAAACCTTCTTCATCGATGAATGGATTTAAAGATAGAATTCGTGACTTAGAAGGTAAGGTCTGATTACATCTTATAATTTTAAGTTCATCAGAGAAACATTTATTTTGATGTTGTTTTATTAATAATTTTAAGGATTTGTTTAGTTCATTGTCACTTAAAGGACCATTTAATTTATATTTCTTATTTTTTAAATTGTGAACAAATCGAATTACATAAGCTAAGGATCTCTGTAATCGTGAGAATCTTGAGAATCTGTCAAATTTAATTATATCTATAGGTTTAAAAGTAATAATATGCATTGTAGTAAAAATATTTTTAATTTTAGAGCTTTTTATTTCAGGTAAATCTTCCATACTAGGTGCTACTATGTTCTTAGGCCAAGAGCAGGGATCTTCAGCAAGAAAGGAGGGACCACTCCACCACAAGGCAGCTGACTGAATAGATTTGGGGCAGACACCTCGAGATTCTAGATCAGCTGGATTAATATCACCTGGAACGTGTCGCCAAATACCCTTGGCTGTCAGTTCGTGAATGTCACCGACACGGTTAGCGACAAAGGGTTTCAAATCGCGGGATGGATGAGATAGCCAACCTAAAACTATTGTTGAGTCGGTCCAGTAATAACTAGCTACAATATTGCAACGAAGCGCTTTCAATATCTTTGCGCTTAGTCTGGCTGACAGCAGCGCACCGCAAAGTTCTAGTCGAGGAATGGTTGTAGCCTTTACTGGAGAAATCTTAGTTTTAGCAGAGAGTGATCTGACTAGAACGTGTCCTGCATCGCTTACTGACCTGAGATAAACGGCAGATGCATAGGCCAACTGTGACGCGTCGGAAAAAGCGTGAAGTTCAATGTTAATTGCTCTCGGTGTGATTGCGCATCTTGGTATAGTAAAATTGGCTATTGAATTTAAATTTGATGCGAACCCTGTCCACTGCTTAAGTATAGTGCTATCCACAGGGTCATCCCAATCCATCTTTGATAACCATAGCCGCTGTAAGATAATTTTTGGAATGATGGTACATGGGCTAAGCAGACCTAGTGGATCAAAGAGCTTTGCTGAGTTGGACAGAATAGTCCTCTTAGTGACTATTTGATTTAATTCTACACTAGATGAAAATTGTAATACATCCTTAGTCGGATCCCAATGGAGACCTAAAATGGTTGAATGAGACATGTGGTCTAAGGTCTTTGGTTGTAAAGTACAATTTTCATCTTGAAAGAGTGATGGCAAGTTAGTGCGCCACTTTCGCAATGGAAGACAAGCAGAGTTAAGGACCGAAGTGACTGAGTCAATTAGGCTTCTTAAATCGTCCTCAGATTCCGCTCCTGATAGAAAATCATCAACATAGAAATCTTCTTTGATGATATCCGCCAATCCTTTATCATGACAATCCATGGAAAGCTGAACTAAACATCTAGTGCTAAGATATGGCGCCGATGCTCTCCCATAGGTGACAGTGTTTAATTGGTATATCTTAATTGGATCTGAAGGTTCATCGCGCCATAAAATTAGTTGCAAATGTCGTTGCTTTGGATCAATAAATATTTGACGGTACATTTTCTCCACGTCAGCTGACACTACAAAACGATGTTGCCTATACCGTAATAGAATGGAAAATAAATCGTCTTGAACTACGGGTCCGATATATTGAATATCATTGAATGAGACCCCCGTAGAAGTCTTTGAAGAAGCGTCAAACACCACGCGAAGTTTGGTGGTCTGACTAGACTCTCGAATGACGGCGTGATGTGGCAAGTAACACCCAAACAGAGGTCGAAGAATTTCAGTCATATGACCTAGACGTTCATATTCATGAATAAATTGGGTGTAACCTTCTTTGAGAGTTGGATTGTTTTTAAATTTTCTTTCTAATTGGTAGAATCTTTTTTTTTGGCTATATGATATGAATCCCCTAAGTTCTGAGGAGAGTCTTTCAGAGGAATCTGAACGCAAAATCTACCATCGCTACCTTTGCGAGTAGTATTAGTAAATAGATTTTCGCAATAATCGTTAGTCGTAGATACAGCAGTAGGGGGTACTTCTTCGAGTTCCCAAAACCTGCAAAGCTGCTGTTTTATGTCGAGAGAAAAATGACATTGTAATTTTGAATGTTTTATGTTGTTATGATAGAAAGAAGTGGGGCCAGCCACAATCCATCTAAGTTGAGTTTCCTGTAGGATAGGCTTTTGAGGTCCCAAATTGATCCTGCCTGGTCCCACAAGGTCCCAGAAAATGTCTGCACCCCATAAAAGATCGATGTGGGAAGGTTCATAGAAATTAGAATCAGCTAGTTGGACGTGTGGTGGAATGTCTAAGTCATGTATACGCACGGTAACATGGGGTAGCCAGTCGGTGATACGAGGAAGGATAAAACATTTAATGCGAAAACTAAATGAATTATTTTGTGAATTAATGTTTAAGTTACAATGCTCTGTAACATTCAATACAGTACTACCTATACCAGATACGCAGTGATAGTCACAAGTATGTTTTTGACAACCAATTTCTCGTTGAGCCCGTTCTGTGATGAAAGAGGATTGGCTACCACAATCTAGTAACGCTCTGAGGATATAAGTTTTTCCATTATTCACTACCCTGACCAAAGCTGTAGAAATAAGTGCCTTATTACTGCAAGTTGCAGCCATGGAAATTGAAGGAGAACTACTTGGCACCTCGACGATGGAAACAGGGTGGCGTGATTGCTGATCATCCCTGCTGACGGCCGATTCGTGACTATTGGATACGTGTTGTAAAGAACCTTGTTTATGTATCAATGTATTATGTTTTCGCCGGCCAATTCTACAACCTCCCATTTTACATTGATACGACTGATGGCCCTTGCGAAGACAGTTATGACATAATTTTAATTGTGCAAGTTTAGATATCCTATCAGAAACTGGTAATGATTTGAAAGTAGCACACTCATATAACCTATGATTCTCCCTACAGACAGGACACTGAGCGGACGGTGAAGTCGGTTGAACAGACGAACTAAGGAATGATTTCGTATGCGGCAAACTATGATGTTTCTCACTTTTATTTATTTTACTAACGTTCATAGTTTCCAAGACAACCGCTCGTTCGCGAAGAAATGAGTAGAATTCGTCTAGTGTAGGTGAATCCTTACCACTCCTATGCTCCTCCCATTTCCTGAAAGTGGCACTGTCCAACTTGGCAGAGGTCATGTAAATAACAATAGTATCCCATTTATCAGTTGGTTCGCCTAAGGATCGCAGGGCACTTAAATTCTTTGATAATGTATCTATGAGATTGCGAATACCAACATCTAGATTCTTTAGATAACGAATCAATGGAAAATAAGCACTTCATGTATTCATTAATTAAGAGACGCTTGTTATCGTACCGTTCACAAAGTAGGTTCCATGCTATTATATAGTTGTCTGATGATACGGTAACAGAATTAATAACAGCACTAGCCGAACCCTCTAAATACGTCTTAAGGTAATGAAATTTGTTTATGTTATCAATTGTTTCATTTTCATGAATTAACGATAAATAGGTATCCCTAAATAACAGCCATTTATTCGCCTCGCCGTTAAAGGAAGAGATTTTTATTGGCGGTAATTTTAAATGAGTACCTCTACGAGTTGCGTTGGATGAAGAATCTATTTTACTTGTATTTTCGAAAAATTCGATTAAAGATTGAGCCTGAGCTATTAAATGAAAAAACAAATTTTCAGTAGTCTCCCGTTCCTGCATTTGATTACAAGAATCTTCATCCAACATTTCAATCTGCGATTGAATGTCATCGAAAGTGCATGAAAGATCGCGTATTTTAGATAAGCGTAAGCGCAACTCGTTCAATTTTACCACACTGGTCTCTTTACATTCTAAAAAAGGCGCTAAATATTTTTCAAACATTGTTAATCGAGCTTTAATGTGTCCCCTCTGTTTAATTAAATCCCTCGTTCACTCATTTTGTCGGTGCAAATATAACACAACGCAAAATGTAAGAATTGGCTAATGAAAAGAATAAATAAAAGTAAATAGTGAATACAATACTTGAGGCAAAAAGATTCCGCGTCGGAGACCCGTAGCGTACGGACGTACGCCTCGTTGCTCTCCACTGCCGCGTTCTCCCCGCACCCGCCCCCTGCGGTCGTGCGATCTCGCTCCGTCTCGCTCGCTCTCGCAGCGTACCTCGCGTCGCGTCGCGCCGCCATTTTGTTGACTTCTGTGGCCGTTCAGTGGCCCGCTCCGGGTGGCCGTGTATACGGTTGTCTGTGGCAGTTTCGCTGTTTGGACGCAGGTGTTGCCGGATCCCAACTGCACGAGTCGACTTTTTCAAGACGTCGAGTGCAGATTTCTACCGTTGGTAGATAAAAAGTCAACCCATTTTGGCCCCCTCAGGGCAGAAAACCATATTGTTTGGTCCCCGGCGGAAACCTCACGGTGTTAACGAAGCCGGGTGAGGCAAGGCCCCGATTTGCCTGCCGAGCCCCTTCAGGGCAGAGCTAACAATCGGAAGGGGTTAGAGCATCCGGCCTTGGGGGATCTCCTAGTCGGACCTAATCTACGGCTTTTCATCATTTTTCTGCGAAGGCCTAACGGCCCGAGCAGCTAGGAACCTATCGCACATTAAGATTGGCGAAGGAGTACAAGCTTAGGGCACATTAGTTAAGTACACATCCTCCCGACCTGCACCCGGTTGGGAGGGACACACACTACACACAACCCAGGGTTTACCCCACCCAGGACGATAGGACACATTCCTGCGAACGTTTTTCCCGCCAGCCCACGATGGCGGAAAAAACCATCACCATCGACGCCCTTCTGGCGATCCCCGAAATAAAAGCCTACATCGCTCAACATTTTGGAGCGATAACTATTCTCCCACCGCAACCCCTACGCGCTCACTCCACCGTCCTGCCGCTCAAACCGGAATTACCGGCCACCGGCACGGCGATGGATACGGAATCGGTCCCCTCCTCAGCCTCAGCTTCATCTTCCTCCGAGTCGGAAGATTCGCCCAATGAGGGCTCCTTCATCGAAGTTCGCTCCCGTAAGCGTACTAAGAAGGCAAAAGCCAACAAAGAGGCCCCCTCTAAGGCCCCAAAAATAAAGCCAACCGAATCGGCCATAACTCCAGCCACTATCCCGTCTGAAACGACCGCTACGACCGCCTCGGCCCTCCCTGTCGTCTCGCAGACAGCCCCAATCTCTGTCCCATCCACTACGGACAGCAACACCGTCGCCCCACAGACGGTCAAAAAACCACTGGCTCCGCCGCCCCTATACATTAGGGATAAAGAGAAGTGGCTAGCCATCTCCGCGTGGCTAAACACCAACAGGATTTCGTACAAATCTGCGAAATCCACCCCCCAAGGCATACGAGTGGACCTTCACTCGTCAGCTGACCACCGCTCCGTGTCAAGCATGCTAGGGAATCAACAGATTCCCTACCATACATACACCCTCCCCGAAGCCAAACTTCTACGTGCAGTAATACGCAATGTCCCGAGAGAAATTGACACCAAAGAGATCTTAGAATCTCTTAAAGCCCAGGATCTGCCGGCTGTAGAAGTACATCGGATGATCCGAGGCAAGGGTCGTTACCCTCTCAATATGATATTGGTCTGCCTAGCAAATACCCCTGAGGGTAAAGGCATTTTCAAAATCAAGGCCATATGTGGTCTATCCGGGGTCTCAGTAGAGCCCCCACACAAAAATGGCAACTTGGCACAGTGCCACAAGTGCCAAATGTATGGACACTCGTCCAAGAACTGCTTCGCCCGTCCTAGGTGTGTCAAGTGCCTAGGTGACCATCACACCTCTCAGTGTGAACGGCCAAAAGACATCTCCCTCTGCAGAGAGCCACCAGCGTGTGTTCTCTGTGGAGAATACGGCCACCCGGCTAACTATCGCGGCTGCCCAAGAGCGCCGAGAAGAATAGTCCGCCAACCCAACTCAAATGGCAAGGCCTTGTATTATAACAAGACCTTCGTCCCAGCCCCCTTACCAACCCACAATGCGTGGGCTCGCCCCCTGCTAACCAGCAAGGAGGTTTTCCCAACCCTGCCCAACAGGCAGCCCGCTGCCCCACCCGCACCATCTCAGCCCAAACCACCAATGATCGGGGCAAACGAGCCCACCGGTGGTAATCCCAAGCCCCCTCAGGGCGCCCCCCTTCCCATCGTCGTCGCTAAAAGCGCGCCCCCAAAAGCCCCCCAAGGACTAGATCCAGATCTAGCCCTGGTGGCCAACTTCGCGGCTCAAATCAATTTCGCGGAAATCCGCGAAATTGCAGCCGATCTTAGAAAGAACGAGGGAAACAACCTCGCCCTCCTTAATATAGCGATCAAATTCGCCCCCACGTTAGAGCGTCTAGGCTCACTCAAATTCAACTAAAATGGATAGGTACACTCCCGGCAGAGTTAAACCCAGACACCTCAAAGTAGGGACATTCAACGCTAATAGCCTTACCCAACAGAGGGATGAAGTAGGCACATTCCTTCGGGAACACCAGCTCGACATCTTGTTAGTACAAGAAACGTTCTTAAAACCATTCAACAGGGACCCTAGAATCGCGAACTATAATATAGTTCGCAATGATAGGACAACCTCACCAATGGGTGGAACGCTCATTTACTACAAAAGGTCGCTGCATTGCACACCTGTGGATCCGCCCCCTTTGATGTACATTGAAGCTTCAATTTGCAGACTAGCCCTCTCAGGCCATCAGCCTATCACCCTTGTATCCGCATATCTCTCTCCCAATAGAGAACATTCGAAACAGTTGGTTGAAAAAGATCTAAAAGCCTTGCTAGAATTGGGAGGCGCCGTCGTCATTGGCGGTGACCTTAACGCCAAGAACACCTCTTGGAGCTGTCAAAGTTCCAATACGAGGGGCAAGACTTTAGAGCTATTCGCTGACAGACTGGGATTTGATGTCATAGCGCCCATAGAGCCGACACACTTCCCCTTTAACGTTTCGCACAGGCCGGACATACTCGATATCTTTCTTCTCAAAAACATAAACTTTCGTTTATGTTCAATAGAAGTTCAACACGAGTTAGACTCAGATTACCGCCCGGTGACTCTGGAATTAGCCTCCCGCACCCCCGGCCCCTCAGGCCACAACAACGAAAGGACCAAGATAGTGACTGACTGGGCACGGCTAGAGAAAAATCTCAAGTCAACCTCGTCGGTCCACCTTGATCAAATTCCCAATGACATTACGTCTAAGGAACATACCTCTCAGGCGATCGAGTCGCTTACAAGTCACGTGCAGTCGATAATGGACGACTGCTCGCGGCCGGTACCAGATACGAGCGATCGTAAATGGCGCCTGCCAGACGACGTCCGTGACTTGTTAAGACGTAAAAACGCCGCGACACGCGCTTATGACCGCTACCCCACGGAGGACAACCGTACCCGCCTACGGTCACTCCAGAGGGAGGTTAAACAAGCTATTAATGAATTGAGACAGAGCAAATGGGACGCCATGCTCGAGGAGTTAGAGCCCTCTCACACAGCCTTTTGGCAGCTTTCCCGCTCACTCAAAAAAGACATCGTGTCCACTCTCCCTCCTCTCACCAGACCCAACCAGCCACCGGCGTTTATGGACGACGAAAAGTCAGAATGCCTGGCCGACTGCTTGGAGCTTCAGTGTACGCCGAGTACACTACACCCCGACGCCGCGAATCACCGCTTCATCGCCGACGAAGTGGAACGTCGTACCACTCTCTCGCGCTCGTTACAAAACGACAACCCCGATCAGCCTATCCCAGTAGTAACCATCTATGAGGTCGAATCGTTAGTCAGGGGTCTTAAAACCAGAAAAGCCCCAGGTTCGGACGGAATCTCAAATAAAGTCATTAAATTATTCCCCGCCCACTTGATAGTCCTGTTGTGCTGCATCGAAGATGCAGCACTAAATAATAACATCTTTCCCGCGCAATGGAAAGAGGCCGTGGTAATAGGAATCCACAAACCCGGCAAGCGCCGTACCGAACCCAGTAGTTACCGCCCGATTAGTCTACTAAAAGGTCTAGGTAAGATCTACGAACGAATAGTTCTCAGTAGACTACGCACATTCGCCGAGGCTAACAACCTCGTTCCCGACGCACAGTTTGGTTTCCGAGCTAAACACAGCTGCGTACAACAAGTTCACCGCTTGGTAGAATACACAAGTAGTCAGTTCATCATGAACAGATATACGGGTGTATTATTCCTAGACGTAGCGAAAGCATTCGACAAGGTTTGGCATGAAGGCCTAATCTACAAACTCTATCTCCTCAAGATCCCTCACTACTTAATTCTCATTATACATGACTACTTAAGTCATCGCAGCTTTCGCTACAGGGTGGAAGGGACGTTGTCGACCTCCCACCCTATCAAGGCCGGCGTCCCTCAGGGGTCGGTCCTCTCCCCATTTCTCTTCACGCTATACACTAGCGATATGCCCAAATTCAACCGGGTACATAAAGCGCTTTACGCTGATGACACCGCACTCTTTTGTGCTGGTAGATCCCCGACAACAGTAGCCAAGACTCTCCAAACAGCGGTTACCGCCCTAGCCAATTGGTTTAGGAAATGGAGATTAGAAATCTACCCCGAGAAGAGTCAGGCGGTCATGTTCACTAGACGAACTGCCCGTTCCTACTCTATCGACAGCATTCCCTCCCTTAAAATTTTCAACAAGCAGGTCACTTGGACCAGGCAGGCCAAATACTTGGGTGTGACCCTTGACGATTGACTCAGCTTCGCCCCTCACATAAAGCAAGTCCGCGCACGGGCAGCCTTTGTGATGGGCCGTCTCCACTGTCTACTCAACTCTAGGTCGCGTATGCCCCTGAGTAGCAAAATCCGACTATACACCACCTGCATACGGCCTATCATGACCTATGCCAGCGTGGTGTTCGCGCATGTTAAGTTACACAGGATCCACAGGCTACAGACACTTCAAAATCGTTTCATGCGCCGAGCTACGGGAGCACCGTGGTTCATACGAAACGTCGATCTCCACATCGACCTCGAACTGCCGACCATCAAGCAGTTTATGAAACGGTGCTCTCAGAGCTACTTTGACTCTGCCATGACACACCCCAACCAACTAGTGGTTGGGGCGGCTTCCTATAGACCCTCCAAAATCTCCTCCATCCGACGTCCTCGTCACGTCCTCGACGAAGAGGACGACAATATCACACTCGCTCAACAAAGAGCCTACACGGCCCGCGAGGCCTTAACAAATAAATATCCGCGGTTCCGCCCTCGCCGTCGAGGTGCGAAACCGCGCCGCGCAAGTCACGACTAAAAACGTGGGCACGCCCACTTTGCCTCCAGCGACGCCCCAAGCCGAGGTCCGTTCCCCACAGGGGGAGCCCTTGGGCGATGTCGCTTAGCATACTGTTCTCCGGGTCGAGAGCCCTCAACGCTCACCCATAGTCCGCGTCAAGCTGTCAAGGCCATCTGCGGCCAACAGCTGTAGTCACACAAAAAAAAAAAAAAAACAATACTTGAGTCGTCGACGAGCGAAGTGATAACAAACCGGTTTTGCAGCAGGCCGGCTCGTCAGCGATGCACTGACCTTTGCCCCCACGAACGAACACTGTATCTGCTAGTTAAAAAAATACGGTATGAGGCCTGAGTTGATCTAAACGGTGCTCCCCGAAGAGGGTCGCAAAAAAAAACTTACTCTAATTATGTAATTAGTTTTAAACGGGACGTTAACAATGTTAAAATGAAAAATAAGTATAAATAGAGCCTAAATATTAAATTTTAGCAATGTATATTTTGTATATTTGAATTATAAAACGTAAAGTTTCTAAAAATAAAACTATAGAACATTAGTTACTTTAAATCATAACATAAGGTCTAACGGTGAGATAAAACTAACGGTCATAAAAGTTAATGTATGTATTTATTGGGCTTAATTAACCAACAAATAATAGTTGTGTATTATATAAATGAATGCAAAACTCCACACAATGCGTATTAGCTGTATAAATAATCTTTTATTACGAATTTTAATTAGAATTTAAGAAAAATATATTTAACCGATGATGAAATGGTAGGTAGATATACGTAGAAAATGGTTTAAATTACGCAAATTGAAGTAGAAAGGATGGTTATATAGAAAAATGGATGCACTTCCCTCGGAAATGTTGCTGCAGCTGTTCGCTGGCGAGTTCCTGAAGGATAAGCTCGTTCCGTTTATGATTTGCTTCGTGACAACCGTTCGACAATTCTGCGCCAAGTCGAAGTTGATCACGTCGGGGTCACCAAATGAATGCGCAGGTCTTCTCGCGAGGACTTAGGAATGATACTCCGAACTATTTGTATATTTGGTTTATTCCTTGTTTAACAGTAATTTATGATAATATAATCAGTAATCGGTGCAACTACAGACAAAGACTCGAACACTTCAATATCGTTAGGCTCAAATACCGCAGAATAATGCTGGAAGTGATTGTTTTGCATAAAATTCTTAATAATAACTTACACTGCAAAGCTTTCCTCAATAAGATATGTTTCAATATTCCTAAGATACATGCGCGTTTTAAGTCAAAGAAACTTTTTGTTTTGCCGTCAGTAAAAACGAATCTTGGTCGTCACTCCCCCTTATACCGCACTTGTGATCATTACAACAATTTAATAAACCACTTAGATTTGGATATTTTCTGTGATAGTCTGCCTAACATAAAAAAGACGCTTAATGAGTTTTTCTTAAAATTACGATAACCTTTATATTTTTATTTTCATCATCATCTCATCATCTCAGCCCATATACGCCCCACTGTTGGGCTAGGGCCTCCTCCATAATGGGAGGGAATTTGACCTACTATACCATGCTGGTCAGACATGTTGGTATAGGGTTTCATTTCGAGATTTCCTTCTCTTGCACAGATGTTATGTGCCTACTATATCCCATAGTCGTCTTGTACGACATCCACGGGCAAGATAGGGAGTGGTGAATTGTATTCTTACTCCGTCACCACACGGAAAATTGATATTTTTATTTTATTTAACTTATAAATCTTTGTTTTTAATTTTTAACTTAATTGTGTGTATAATATAATATAGATTTCTCATATGTTGTTCTTACTGTTTTTATATTAGATTAGTCAGATTACTGTTTTAAGTCAACGTATGTTACGTTGTGTGAATGTTGAGCGCACCTATAATTGATGTGCATTCTAGATTATGTTGTGAAATGAGTTAAATTGTGTTATGATTGTACATTGTTGGTGAGCCGTAATAAATAAATAAATAAATAATGTTGACTAGTCGGTAGCTCATTACGCACTGAATATAAGACGAAATCGAAGTAATAACTACACACACGCAGACGACACATTGCTCTTTTTACTTGAGAAGGCGCTGATCCTAAACAGTGAGCGTACATCGTATAACATATATTGTATTTTTTTTTGGGGTTAGGCTACGATCATTGCACCCGTCGATGCACAGAAGTATTATAACTAAATCATAGATTAACGACGGAATATCGACTATATCTTAGAATAATAACGTATAGAAGGATAGTGTCAGTACTTCGAACTTTAAAAATTTGAATCTAAAAATACTAATGGCGGGCAGACGATTACACACGTACACACGGAAACCACTATACAAATTATGAAATCAAATTTTGTTTTTATTAACATAAATCGTCGAAATACTTTTAAAAGTAATGTTAAAAACCTTTTTATGTTTTTCAAATGTGTTGTGGCACCATTTGAATGCACAAGCCGTCATAATTACCTATTTATTTTTTAAGAGTTGCGTACGTTCGTGCAGTGCAATGACTTGTACATTACGGGACTGTTCCGGCGTAGGCTCCATTAGGCTCCAATTGAAATGCCTCACTTTTTGTGCGTGGACTTACCTTCTATATGTTATTATTCTAAGGACTATATATTAATATGCTCTAACAAGTTAAAACAGATATTTACTATCTATATAAGCCGAGATGATGATGATGATGACAAAATATTCTCACTCTCTCATCAAAACCCTAAAATAGTACATAGTGATCAAATTTATTAATTATATTATGGGGTTAAACTGTTTCTTATTTGAGATAAAATTATCTTTGGTTGAGCGTCGAACATAAACTGAAACCCGATTTTGGCGCGCAGAATCGTTCTCAGTTTATTGATTCCAAAATTTAAAAATAAAACGGGGTTCACATTAGATCATTCTTCGATAATGCAAATAAAAATAATAAGCTGAGGCTTAGAATAATAACGTATAGAATGATAGTATCGGTACTTAAGCGGTCAAAAACGTGAAACCAAAAATACTACATGAGTGCATGCGATTACATACATACACGCGCACACCACTATACAATAGAGTTGCCTTGTACATAACGGAACGGTCCGGTATAGGAAACCACCTGGCTCCAATTTAAATGCTTCAAATTTTGTGCGCCGTGTTACCTTCTATTAGTTATAATTCTAAGGGTATGTATATAAGTATAATTTTTGCATGCATGTTAAGATTATAATCTTAACTGATATTATAAAAGCCAGTCTGAGTAGCTGACTAGTATCATCATCATCATACGCCCACTGTTGGACTCGAGCCTCCTCCACAATAGGAGAGAAATTAACCTACTATACCCTTCTGGTCAAATGTGTTACTATAAGGTCTTGTTTTGTATAGCAAAACGTAACTGAAAACGGTTGACATGCCTGTAACGTATCGTATCGGTATTAATATAACTAATAATGGCTATCAGTTATTACTACAAACAATTGACGACACGATGTTATTAACTAACTAATGATATCACAAGAATAGTTGGTTAGGTGCCGTGATTCTTGTTTCGCTGCTTTAGTAATCGAACGAATACTAAGTCTAATAACCAAAATAATTATGCCATCTCTCTCTTTCTACGTGAATCCGGACGTGCAAAACAGAGAAGGGGCGGTTATTGGCAAGTACCTTAATAACAAATGACATATCACGAATAGTGTTGCCCAAATGCAAGACCAAGACGAGACTTGGACCAATCATGGTCTTGGTCTTGCAACATCACACCTGGTCTCGTCTTGGTCTTGGTATTGCGGACCCGAGTCTTGGCCTTGGTATTGCAGCAAGAGTCTCGCAAAGTCTTGCAAGTCTTGCAGTTGGAATAACGTAACAGTCATTTATCATGGCAATGAAAAATCCAACTAAATTAATCAAATAGCATCCTATCCTATCTATCCATCTGCTAGCCTATAGTTCACTATTGAATACAATACTTACCACTGGGGAAAATTACTCTTCTATACCCCTGGTGTTCCATTAGACAGCGTTACTACTCCTATGGCAGGACTTTCGACCCTATTTTCTTAAGACGTCACCACACGGGGCAGTTGATACAATAAATTTTATGTCATTTTATAATCAAGAGAAGGAAAACTTGACATGTATGACCTGTAACAACACGGCCGATCACCGTGGCGATTCCCCTCCGGCCACGGCCGATTCTCCTCCTGTTATGTAGAAGACACGAGCTCAACCGTATATAAGCTGAAATGGTGATTTGAATTAAATGCAAGACCGCGAGACTCTTGCAGGCCCAGTCTTGGTCTTGCTCAAGTCTTGCAGGGCCAGTCTTGGTCTTGGTCTTGCAAAAATTAATCGGTCTTGGTCTTGGTCTCGGTCTCGCATTTCTCGCAAGACCAAGACCAAGACCGCAAGACCAAGACTTTTTTGGGCAACACTAATCACAAATATAAATATAAGAGAAATACGCTCTTTTTTCTATTATTGTAAGACTTATACTCGTTCCAACCATTTATTTTACTTTTGGCAGGTCGAATTCTGATCAATTAGTGTTGTACCAATGTATTACGGATACCATGTTTTGTAATAATCGATTTTAGTCAGGAAGAACTTTTAATCGATTTAACACGGATATTTTATTTTTGCTTAAATACATATTTCATATTATTTAAAAACTTCACTTCTGTAAATATATTTGTTATTTGGGCACATTAATTTTTGCATACCCACTAATTCAGTCCTCCCAAAATATTTTACTTTGTACTTTGCAAAATAAAAAATAACTACTTTATGAAGCATTTTTCCATTAAGCGGGGTCCGCTGCTCCAAACTTTACTTAGAGACAATGGCGCCCTCGTCTGCGGTAGTAAATCACTAATTTTCTCATCCAGCCTACCCCTTTTTTTTTAAGTCGAATTGGCAACACTGAACGGCGCGCCGGCGACGCCATTTTGTTGTGTTGTCTGTCACTCGCAACAAGACTCCCGTGCTAGTCACATTTCTGTTCGCTGAGTGCTCTTTCATATTTTTCATACGCTGTGTTGAGTATTTATATTCCACCGTATTGATTTCATTGTTCTTACTTTGATTGAGTTGAGCGTATTGTTCCTCCCAGTAAGATTTTACTTGCAAAATGCCGAAAGGTGTGCTTAAAGGACGCTTAAAGGAAGGAAAAGTGCTTAAAGGACAATCCGGAGAGTTAGTGCTGCGGCTTTGTGAATTTTTTGAAAAGGAAAGCCGCAATGGCGGATTCCTTATACCAGTAACCCAAGTTAGAGACCGTGTTGCAGCAGCATTAGGTATTAGTGCTCCAACGGTGGCGAAAATCACTAAAGAAACCTATGGTAGTAGTGGTATTGAACAGAACAAGCTATCTACGCCTAAGAAAAAACGTCAGCCCCGTAAAGTGACAGCAATGGACAGTTTTGATACTGATGCTATTCGTCGTCATATATACAATTATTACACAAGCAAAGAGATTCCTACTTTGAAAAAATTAGTAGCGTCTCTACGAAATTGTGGCTTGTTTCGTGATCAAAAATCTTCTTTGTCAAAGGTGCTGCACCAAATCGGGTTCTTGTATAAGAAATCCGACAAAAGAAAAATTTTAATGGAACGTCGTGATATAGCTTTGTCTCGCTGTGAATTTTTAAGACAAGCGAAGAAAATAGAAGACTGGTCGAATGTCGTTTTCACAGATGAAACTTGGCTCAATGCCAATCATTCCATACCAAAAGGTTGGACTGACGATACTGCTGCTTCTACTTCTGCAGTGCCAATGGGGAAAGGTGAACGCCTCATCATTTGCCATGCGGGAACTACAAAGGGATTTGTACCAGACGCTCTGTTAGCGTTCAAATAAAAAAAAAACAGGAGACTATCATGAGGAGATGAATGCGGACGTGTATGAAAAGTGGTTCAGAGAAATGCTTACATCACTTGAAGAGCCATCAACAATATTTATTGATAATGCACCCTATCACTCTCGCCAAATTAATAAAATGCCAACACAGGCCAACAAAAAACACGAGATTATAAACTGGCTTCGTGATAATGGGGAAGATGTGGACGAATCCCTACTAAAAGTAGAATTACTTAAAATATTAAAAAGTAAAAAGCAGCCAAAACGATATGTCATCGACGAAATGGCAGCAGAATATGGGCATGTTGTAATCAGAATTCCTCCGTACCACTGTCAATATAATCCAATTGAAATGATCTGGGCACAAGTCAAAGGACACGCCGCAAGAAACAATACAACTCCTCCTTTCACAGCAAATAAAATGCTTGAACTTTTAAAAAACGCATGTGCTAGTGTGACGCCTGAAAACTGGGCGAGTGTCGTCAACAAGACAAAAAATATAATATTCTCTGATTGGGATCGGGAAATTGAATTTGACAACATACCTACACAAGAGTTAATAATAAACACTGCAGATGATTCAAGCGACGATTCGAGTTCGTATGAAGAATCCGATGATTCGTTATAATAAAATAATATTAAAATATTTTGGTTGTTTTATTTCATGTTATAGGTATGATGAGAAGATTTTTATATCTCCCTGATACAATTTTAACGTGTTGTCTATTACAACAATTCAAAACTCAGTTGTCAGCCGACTTAACTGCAAATAAGTGTAATCGATTATTTGCGATTCATTAGTTTGCACCGAATACTTTTGATCCTGTCACTAGATGCGATAGAACGTAACTTTTTTTACAACGGAAATGAATTATCACTTAAATTTTATGAATAGAGCTATTTACGGCATATTAATGTATTTAGTGGGTAATAATTAAGATATATAAATATTATTGGGCAGTTTATATATTTCTCTGTTCACTCGTTTCAAAGTTAATAATTGCGTATAATGAAACAGTTACGTCCTAAAGCATGTGTCAAAAGTAAAATAAATGGTTGGAACGAGTATAACTATCATAAACTCTGGTAAATCAAACTGTATTGGTAAAGTGGTTTTGTTTCTTGTTGTCAGCATATGCTACGAAAAGTGTTCACTATAGTTTGACCTATGAAAGATTATAATGGTTAAACCTTGCATTAATAAAAAAAAGGTTGCGATTATTTTACGCGTATTATACCGATATTCGGCAACGGTTATCCATATCGGTATTGACACCAAATAAACGGTTAGTAGCCGTTGCCAGAAATAGCTGAAAATATTCATGTCTATAACGTACCATGCTCTCCCCTGTCATTGGACCGATCATTGGTACCGATTCCTCGACATCTGTGGTCGGACCGACGTACACACTTTACATCCTACAGAATTTTTTGTGCAATACAAAACCCATTTTATAACCTACAGAAAGGCTTTTGCAATGCAAAATCTACTTTACACACTACAGAAGTTTTGTGCAATACAAAATTTCTTAATAGTGATCAAGATATTCGATTGAATGTCATTCTGATTATTGAGATAAAACTTGTGATAAGTTCCACCTCTATTTGTCAACTAGACGCGATATTTTAAAATTGATTGAAATGTTTCGCCGACAAAATTAATATAATAAAAATAATATTAATTCAAATCGCTTAATAATCTTATTATTATTTGTTATCCGTGTAGTTACGGAGTAAGAATACAATTTACTATCCCTATTGTACCCGTGGGTATCGTAAAAGACAACTAAGGACTATAATATGCGGGTGACGTGACCTGGGAATTAGTCCGTCACTCGCCGAGAGGCCGACCGCGTGAGGAAAGACCGACATCCTCCCCGAGGGGGGACGTCCGTCAATGGGAGGGTACCCCACTAGGGGGTATGGCGTCGGACCGACCATTGATGACAAGTAACTCTGCTCCGGTGGTCAGTCCAACGACGAAGGCGACGTGCATTGTGGGTGGGTTGCGGGTGTGCGTGCTTACGCCCCTCTGTCGCCCCGGACGGAGTGGTGCGGGGAGTGCAGCGACCGCAACCCACCCCCCAAAAAAAAAAGGGATATGATATGCATAAATATCAAAGAGACAATAAATTCAAAATAAAATCATATACCAACATGTTTGACCAGCATGATATTTAATAGGTCAATTTCCCTCCTGTTGTGGGGGAGGCTCGAGCCCAGCAGTGACGTATATGAGCCAAGATGATGATGATGATTATTAATTCAATTTTCGCAGTCTGCGTTTATTTTTAAATCATCATCAAAACTCATACATGTTCCACTGTTGGGCTCGAGTTTCCTCCACAATGGGAAGGAAATTGACCTACTATGCCACGCTGGTCAGACATATTGGTACAGAGTTTTATTTCGAGTTTTCCTTCTCTTGCGTAGATGTTATATGCGTATATGTTATATGCGTATTATATCCCTTAGTCGTCTATTATGACACTCAAGGGCAAGATATTATGGTCACAGTATAGTCATCTATCCAGTAATGTATCTCGGCCGTAACCTTGAATTAAATGCCTAAACGTAAACATGTGATAGGGCTGCCCGCCTCCAGCATTTTAATTACATTTGCCTACTTTGTGTTTCCATTTAGTTTTGTATATACTTTTCTTATATAAACAAATAAAATACTTTATGAATTGAATAGGAAGTGTTCAATAAGAATGCGTGTTGATTTTTGATTGGTAGTTTTAATAAAAAAAAAAACATGTTTATGTTTAAATAACAAATCGGTCTATAAATTTAAATTATCTAGTGACAGACAGACAGTCAAATTATTATATATATATTAGTACAATAAACATATATTATTAATAATAAAATACCACGTCTTTACTTTGAATTATATAAACTAACAAAACAAAACACATTATGAGTTTTAACACAAGCGTACCGTAACATGATTCATGAACCGCCTATAACCTATTTCACTCGTGTCAATCACTTTATTCACTTTATTTATTAATCCAGACAACTTTTTTCGGGAGATAAAAGGAAATTAAAACGACACACATTATGTACCTACCTACTAGTAAATAAAATTATTTTATAATCTTACCTTTCAGAGTTTCCAGGTAATCTAAAAAAAGTTATCTCTGGATTCGTTATTGACGAATTCATGCAACCAAAAACAGCACAATATACCCTACTTATCATATTAAATATGTGTATAATTATGTATTTTAGTGAAAAATTCGCGCAGTTATTGTTAAAAAAACAACACACCGTTCGTTCGTCACTGCAGCACAGTCGCGACTGTCTACATGCCGAGCGCATGCCGAGATCGAGGCGCGTAGGTATAGCTCGCGTTTCGTCCGTTTGTATGAAGTTGGATTACTGGTAGATTATATTACCGTGTTATGGTGCATTGTATTCGTATTTCGTCACCATATGGAGAGTTCTTTTTAAATATAAGTTCTTATTTCTATCTATTTTTGTAGGAGTTTGTTGTGAATAAAATATGGTCAAATTTAGTTCAAAAAAAGGACAATTTTATGATACCTCTTATGACAAAAAAATAGTTGTTCATGAGGTCTGTTAAAATGACATTAGATCTTTTATGTATACGCTTTATTTTTCTTCATTTTAAAACATCTTGAAAAGGAAAAATACTTAACTACATTTTATTTTTATTCAAATTAACCGACGTCCAAAAAATATCCAAACAGGTTCTTTTATTTGCAGATTCCTTTCCTTCCTTTATTCCCATTATGGCATCTCTCAAATATTTTTATTTTTGTGCCTGATACCGACCTAGCCGAAGTCACTGGACCAGTGAATAGTCCGTCACCCGCAGAGAGGCTGACCGCGGGAGGGCGACCGACGTCCTGAGCGGCACGTTAGGGAGAGACCGTACCCGAAAGTATATCCCACCGGGCTGGTCACGGACGACAAAGATCTCGATAGGCCCAGTGACAAAGGTGGGGTGGAAGGGAATACGGTGGGTTATAGGGCAGTCCGCCGCCCTTTAATCAGACCGAACGGAATGGACGGCGTGTATGTTGCCTATAGTCCACACACAAAAAAACGGCATGTTTATTTTTTAATTGTACATTGCCGAGGTCACGTCCGCGTAGTGCCCGTTCCCGTATGAATCTATACCAATAAATAAAATTGGAGTGTCTGTTTGTAATGTCAAAATAATAGGCTTTTTTCATGCTTACACGGTTATTTGCACGACACCTATGCCTAAAATACACTTTATATATTTTTGTCTGTTTGTTCTGGATAATCTTGAAAACGGCTGCACCGATTTCAAAAATTCTTGCACTAATGGAAAGCTATAATATCAGGGAATAACTTAGGCTATATTTTATCCCGGTATTCCCACGGGAACGGGCACTACGCAGGAAAGACGACTGATACCGAAGCGAAGCGAGGGCGGGTTGCTAGTACAGGAATAAAATCTTTACAAAATCTATGTTACTCGCCTGCCCGCCTGATAATGCCAGCTTTCCATTGGTGAAAGAATGATTAAAATCAATTTAGTGTCTTACGTGAAAGCGTGACATTCTGTGTGAAGACGAAGAATGAACAAACTTTGTCGCCATCTCTTTCTTTCCAGTAGAAGATCGTAGATCTCCCTAAGAATGTAATTCTTCATCCAACGGCATCAGTTAGCCGAGGTCGATGTAAAACTCTCCGTTGGTAATTTACTTCACAAGCAATGTGAAGGTTTCCTGTATTCATATTTTTTTTATCCACTGAAGTCAAGGAAGTCTGCACCTGTGGTCGACCCAACGACGAAGGTGACGTGCTATACGGGTGATTTACGGGTGTGCGTGCTTACGCCCCTCTGTCGCCCCGGACAGAATGGTGCGAGGAGTGCGCCGACCGTAACCCATCACCACAAAAAAAAAGTATTCGTATTTTTATACTTAGTACAAATTAGACTAAACGTTTTCGTATTATATATCTGTTTGTTCGTCGGTGTCAATATTAAAATGAGGTAACACTTATCTATATAGATTTGTCATCAATCTTAATAGGTGTATAAATACTTTGGCGTATATTTTTTTTATCTTTTATTATGTTGTCGATCAAAACGATAACTGTCAATTTCAAATTTGACTTACAAATTAATAGTCTTTGATATTTATCACTACATATTTATCTATTTTATTATAATTATTATATCATACTAGCTATAGTCGTGGGTTTGCTTGCGTTCATTTTTTTATTACTAAGTTCTAATCGTTTATTATTTTAAATAAAACTACGGATTTTATCGCGTTTGTATTTGATTTTTGATTGCCATAAAATCCGTAAAGTAGTTTTATTCGAAATGTGTAATACTCGCGTAAACATCAGAAATCATCATTTCTTATTTTCTATCCTACGTTGGCACTTAATTCAAGAATCTAACATCGGATAAGATTTTATGTGCAATTGTATGCAACATATTTAGTATTTATTAGGTTCAGTGTGATATTTTTCGAACTAGGATTCTAAAATATTAGCAAATGACCCCCAAAAAGAAAAACAAATACAAACGCGATAAAATAGTTTTATTTACAAGGTACACGTCTGTTTACAAAAACGGGACATTTTTGTTACGGCTTTGGGAACAACGAGACAGACATCCTTAAAATAAGAGTGTGCCTTTGAGAATGCAACGTATCGTCATGTTATGTATGCTTGATATGTTGTATGAGAAATTTTAAAATGATCAGCTGACTGAAAGTATAAAAGCGTAACAAACAAACAGAATGATTTCTTTTTTTTGTCTTGCTATAGTTAGCACGCATGCCGTCCATTACATCCGAGGCGATGCAAGGGCAGCACGCGTTCCCCTGACCCACGTTGTTCCCACTCCTTCGCCATTGGGCCGTCGACTGGTATCGATTTCGTTGTCGTCCGTAGCCAGTCCGGTGTCGCCTTCACGCGGTCAGCTACTCTGTGGGTGAGGGAATATTCACCGATCCAGTCACTCCTGGCTTCGGTTAGGGCAGCATCAGAGGCATTTAACAGAGCCTGCGATACCTAAGCCACCGGCGTTGGACCGTGCCGTTGTAAAGGAGTTCCTCCCGCGCACGATCCGTGCCCCCTTCCGTGGGATGACTGTCAAGCATCTCCCTAGCGATGGTCTCCGGCGTCAGGTCAGATCCGATGATTGCGTCGAGTTTATGCCGTTGCTCTGCCCACACACCACACACCTCGAGATTGTGTTGTGTCGTGTCTTCGTCGCAATCGCAGTGGTGGCAGGCCGGCGTACTTTCCTTCCTCACGACCGTGTAAGTAGTACCTGCACTTGCCAAATCTACTATTCCCTGTCAATATCTGCATCTGTAGGAAGGAAAGTACCCCGTGACGCAGACCCAATCACTCCATCAGCACCGACCGGAAGGCCTTGACGGGCCGAATACCATACCGAGGCCTCTCCAGCTAGAGCGCCCAACGGACTATGACGTCGTGGCAGGCGTCATTTCGCCCCGCCAGGCGGCTATCTCACTATGCGAGACTTAGTCGCTTCCCACTCGCATCTCCGACACCATACGGTGTCGTCGACGTCGATAACTCTACCGAGCCTGGCGAGAATCTCTGACTCCAAGTTCTGCAGGGGAGGCCCGGCCAATAGGCACGCTGTTTCTGTCACCACCGTAGGTTATCCGCGTATGGCCTTGACCGCCATAGCCCTGTGTGGTCGCCACAAAATAGCACTCAGATGGTCGGTCAGGGACTCCGCCTATATCGGTGCGCTGTGTAGAGCCATCGACCGAATCACCTCCGCGTACATCTGTCGGTACGCAAGTCACCCACATTTCGCATCAGTCAATAAACGCCTGGCTGACCAGCCGCGGAGCAAGTCAACGGAAATGCTTCCGGAACCACCAATGCCCGTTGAGCGCCAGGCTCAAGTACTTAATATAAAGAAACAGACTCTATAATCGCTTTTATATTAGTTAATGTTTTTAAGAAATTTGTTTATTTTTCTAATACTAGCTGACCCGGCGAACCACTTACCGCCACATATTTTTTTTGGTAAATATATCTTCAAAATTTCCGAAAATATAGTCTCTGGAAGAACCATTACAGCTTTGTCGGGAAAGATTCGATCGTCTTGGTCGCAGCATTGTTAATGATTCAAAGAGAATACAAATTACTGATTATAGATATCTGAAAAAATTATAATTGTCAAATTTTCAACCATATTAACTATAGACAAAATTACGTTTAGCTGTCATTTGCGTTTTGTTATTACATATCAAATGCGTTTTTGTTATAGGTACTACGTTTCTTTGACATTTTATCGAACGGGAAACGGGAACGCGATCGGACGGGATAAAAAGTATTCTATGTCCGTCTCCTGATTCTAAGCTACCTAAGCCACCAATTTTCAGCCAAATCGGTACAGCCATTCTTGAGTTATAAATAGTGTAACTAACACAACTTTATTTTATATATATAGACTAGCAACCCGCCCTCGCTTCGCTTCGGTTATAGGTTATAGTAGTTTTACCCGCGTAGTTCCCGTTCCCGTGGGAATACCGGGATAAAATATAGCCTAGTTTACGCCCTGATATTATAGCTTTCCATTGATGAAAGAATTTTTGAAATCGGTCCAGCCGTTTTGAAGATTACTCGGAACAAACAGACAGACAGACAAAATTTTATTAGTATAGATTAATGAAGTTTGGTATAAAAAAATTTTGATATAATCAAAATGTCTTATCATCATTAATCTTTTTCTTATGGAATAAAAACTATTTTTTTACGGATTTTATTGCTTTTATATAATTCATGATCACGGATGTAAGGGCCTCCCGTGACCATGAACGCTGAAAAGTATTCGAAATATCGGAATATTTAAATAAAAATCAAATATTTAACTTGACTAATCAAATATAAGCCTAGCTATGAAATACGTAAAAAGTAGTTATTTCATATCAGATTTTTTTTAAATATGCGTGTATGTTAATTAATTTGCTGTGTTGTAACGCCTACGAATACTACCAACCCTGACCTTGGTTATGAGCGTCGTAAAAGAAGACAGAGAACTACACATTGTAAATAAAACTACTTTTACGGATTATATCGCGTTTGTATTTGATTTATGATTGCCCGACGTTTCGAACACTTTGCAGCATTCATGGTCACGGGCGGACTAAGGTGTCTTACGTCCAACAAGTAATCGTTATTACAGACATTTATAATTATCTACCCGATACAGAAAATTTGTTATAAATTTATTAAATTTTGACCCACATTTTAGTACAAATTTATTGCCAGTGTAAGAAGAAAATGATTCTATATGAAATATTCTGTGGTCTCTCTTATATTGGACAAACAAAGAGATCCATAAGAACTCGGGTCAAAGAACACATACCTGATGTGAAGCACCGCCGTCACACTAAGTCTGCAGTCTGTGAACATAGTCAGGACCGCGCCCGCCATAACAATAGGTTTGATAAACCTCAAGTCCTCGGAAAAGAATACCGATACCTGCCTAGAATGGTACGCGAGCCTATTGAAATCAAAAAACACAAAAATTTCAATAGAGAGGATGGCTGAGTATTACCATCAAGCTGGGATCCTGTTATAAACACAATTAAAAATAAATCCAAAGAGACCACCACAAGACTGCATGATACTGTGAGCACTTATTGTATAGATTTGACCCACAATAATAATAGTTAAAGATAATTTTATAAATCAAAAATCTTTTAGTAAGACAAAGTAAGCCACATCTAAAATTAAAAATCAATATTAATTTAGCATCATGTCCCCTGAGTTTTCTTGCAAAATCTTTCTCAGTGTGGCCGCGTTCCGATCCGGTGGTAGTATATTAGTTTTGTTAGTTTTAAATCAACAAATTGTAACAATAATTGCTGCAAATTTAATAATTACTAACCATAAACAATATAATTTTTTCATATAGAATCATTTTCTTCTTACACTGGCAATAAATTTGTACTAAAATGTGGGTCAAAATTTAATAAATTTATAACAAATTTTCTGTATCAGGTAGATAATTATAAATGTCTGTAATAACGATTACTTGTTGGACGTGAAACACCTTAGTCCGTCCGTGACCATGAATGCTGCAAAGTGTTCGAAACGTCGGGCAATCATAAATCAAATACAAACGCGATATAATCCGTAAAAGTAGTTTTATTTACTAGACAGAGAACTTTTCATTTAAATTCAAATCATTTATTATGCATAAACCCTAAGAGAGCACTTACATGTTGTCAAGTTTACAAAATTAAATTATCTAAAAAAAAACCTACCACCGGATTGGAACGCAAGTGCTACTGAGAAGATCCGGCAAGAAACTCAGCGAGCCTGTCTATTATTTTTAATTATTTTTTTCTTCTTTTTAGATATAAAATTGTGTACATGTTTTGTAAGAACTAGCTCCAGTGTGATGCCCTTCGAACCACAAGATATATAATTCAAACGATTATGGCTGGACGAGATCCCACAAGCGGGACCGCATTATTCATTCATTGACCTGAGCCTCGATCTAAGGCAACCTGTCAAAATTACATTCTCAAAGAGAGTTATGAAAGGATTAGTAGTAATCATGGCCGTCAGCACATTAATATTATTATTAAATACGATGATCGTCAACCCGTCCGCCAAGCGCTGTAATTATGGACCTTATGGGCAAAACTATATCCAACAGTGGATGTTAATAGGATGATGATTGGAAAATGGAACACCGACCTCTCGCGCCGGGTGTCGCGAGTTCAGTCGGCACACAGGACAATTTTTTTGTGTGATTCACAAACTATTTTTCTTAGTCTGAATGTAATTTTATCCGTTAATTTCATGATTTTGAAGACCTCTGCGACGTAAAGCTTTGCTCCTCGATGCGAGGGGTCATCTTTAAAAAAAAAATCAAAAGGTGACTCAAAACTTTTGTGATGCTCCCAGATAGAGGTTTAACGGACCCTCCGGCAACCCAGCAGGGGTTATATGGTGGATGGAGCGCCAGTGAAAGAACGGGTTTTCGAGAACCAAAAACGGGTTACCGCGACAGGCTGTGGGTCGACTGGATCAGGACCTATTGACGGAGGTTACCATCGTTTCATGGCTGGAGAAGCCTTCCAGCCGGTGCTGATGGAATGATTGAGTTAGCAGCATGAGTTGCTCTCTTTCCGATGGGTGAAAGTATTGATGAGCATATTTGCTTCGTCAAGTACCTGCACAAAGTCGAGAGGAGGGCGAGTACACCGTCCCGCCACCAATACGATTGTGACGTGGTCACGGGGCAGCGTATGCTCGAGGTGTATGCCACCTGGGCAGAGCAGCGCCGTCAACTCCTCACAATCAGCGATGCGACCCTGACACTGCCGACTATCGCTAGGATGATGCTCAACAGTGTTAGAAACTGAGACGTGGTCGCCGCCTTCTGCGAGGCAGTAGTCTAATTGAAGGATGCTGTGGAGTGTTTTAGAACCCAGCTGGACCATGCTGACACACTTTGAGCAGAGACAATGATGAGATGATTTTTAATCTATCAGCACATGGGATAAATCATCATCATTATAACCTCAGACCATTAACATTTCTCTCCTGAGTTCTATCTAGCCTCCAACGTAATGTAATAGGAGAGAAATTGACCAACTACGTTACGCTGGTGACATGGCTTGGTATATCATCATCATTATCATCTCAGCACATGTACCCACTGTTGGTTTCGAATCTCCTTTACCGTGGAAGGGAAATTGACCTACTATACCACGCTAATCACGCGTGTTGGCATAGGGTTATGTTTCGAGTTTCTAATCTTTTGCATAGACTTATGCTTTTTATATCCCTTAATCGTCTTTTACGACACCCACGGGTAAGAGAGGGGGTGCTGAATTGTATTCTTAATCCAACACACGGAATGTGGCTTTTTTAAATATAAAACGGCAAACTTAAAAGTCTTTGAATATAATATCTTAAAAGACCTAATCAACAAAACGGATACGATCGCACTTACTATATGAGAACAGATCAATTTGGTTCTTATTATTAATGAACTCTTCCTGCAAATGATTAAGAAACCAATTATTTAGAATGCCTACTTCCTTCTTTATATTAGGAGCATACCCACACAAATGTCACATTAATTTGGAGTGAAAGCATCATATACCAACATGTCTAACCAGCGTGGCTTAGTAGGTCAATTTCCCTCCCATTATAGAGAAGACTAAGCTTAAGCGTAATATTTGCCGATTTACTTGGAATTGTTATGCTTCTTTATCCGTGTTGACGGAGTAAAAATACAATTGACCACACTCCCTATCATGCCTATGGATGTCGTAAAAGACGACTATGCGATGTAATATGTACATAACATCTGTGCAAGAGGAGGAAAACTCGAAATGAAACCCTATACGAACATGTCTGATCAGCAAGGTCAAATTTCCTCCCATTGTGGAGGAGACCCGAGCCCAACGGTGGGACGTATCTGGGCTGCGAGGATAATGATGAATACAATCAACCACCATTCTCTTTGCTCATGATGACGTAAATGATGACTATGGCGTATACGGAGATAATATCGATGCAAGGCAAGGCAAACTCGATATGTAACCCTATACCACGACTGACCAATATATGCTATAGTGGGTCAATTATTCTCCCATTATGAAGGAGTTCCGAACCCAACAATAGGGGTTGTGATGTCAATGATGATTCTCATTTTCACCATCAACTCCTAAATTTTAGGTAACAAGATAAATAATAGCATCATCATTATCCTTTCAGCCTATCACTGTCGACTGCTGGATGTAGGCCACAGAGTGCTGTGTCGCCTGCATCCAACGACGCCTAGCAACTTCACCATGTCATCGGCCCACCTAGTTGAGTGTCCTACACTGTATCGTCCAATACGTAATCGCCACTCGAGAACTTTTCTTCCCCAGCGGTTGTTGGTTCGTCGAGCGATGTGGCCTGCCCATTGCCCCTTCAGCATGCTAATTTTTTGTGCTATGTCAGTTAAACCCGTTTGCTTGCTGATATATTTCGATCTTACAGAGAAATAATATAAATAACATATAATATAGTTATGTTCGTGTGGTGACGGAGTAAGAATACAATTCACCACTCCCTATCTTGCCCGTGGATGTCGTAAAGGACGCCTAAGAGATATAATATGCACATAACATCTGTGCAAGAGAAGCAAAACTCAAAATATAACTCTATACCAACATGTCTGACCAGCATGGTATAGTAGTTAAAATTTCTTCCCGTTGTGGAGGAGACCCGAGCCCAACAGTGGGACGAATGTGGGCTGCGATGATGATGATGAATGTTATGTTTTGTTTGTGTGGTATTTACGAATACTACCAACCTTTACATTGCCCAAGGGTATTTGTAAAAGATAATTATGAGCTTTATATCGACCTGGGCTTGTGCCGTCTAATTTCGTCTGGTTAATAATTACATTCCCAAATAAGCTTGACTTCAGGCAGGCGTTTGATATAAAACTATTTCCAAAACTTTTGGAATATGTACGACTAGCTACAAGCCCAGTTTCAGTCGCCTTACCCGCACAGTTCCCGTTCCTGTGAGTCACCACATACGGGTCTCATGTTTAGGAATAGTTTCCCCATTATCTGAAATCATATTTCTCAATATTAGCCTCGAGTCTCTTCCACAATACGAGCCAGATTGATCCACTCTATGACGCTCGTCAGACAGGTTGATATAGTTTTTTATTCCAAGTTTTTATTCTCTCCCGTACATCCTTTAGACGTCTTTTACGATACCCACGGCCAATATTGAACCTACAACAATCCACGGTTAATTTTATTATTTCTCCGTCAAAACACGGAAAATAAATATTCATGTGAAATAGGATATGTCGCCATGAGAAACTCTCCCATAAAAAAACAGTCATAAAAAAAGTAAGCACCCTTGGTCCTGGTTGGACAGTTCTACTATTCTTACTCCGTCAACATACAAAGGACATAGCAACTATTAAAATTTTAAAATCGTAAAGAATTACTCACATAATATATAACTTGAATCACAATTAAACCCTCTACAATGGTTAAAATAAAATTAATATTTTCAATATTGCCTACTAATTTATTACTTAATTATAACTTAAATAACATCACAGATATAAGTTTGTTTGGAATAAAAGTTATCAAACACTGTTAGATTTAGGTATAATGGTCACTGGTGCTTTGTCCATTGGTAAAAACCATGCAGCTACAGCGCTACCTGAAATAATAACGACAGATCTTTATTTTTCATTTGTATATTAATTCTTTTTCAGATTATTTGTGTTCTGTTCTTCATATCAGTTCATATAGATTTCACTATTGGGGTCGGGCCCCTTTCACTCATAATCACCATCACCATCATCATCATCGTCACCACCATCATCATCACCATCATCATCGCCATCATCATCACCATCATCCTGCTCTTATCCTAATTATTTGGAGTCGACGTAACAAGTCCTCTTCTTCCACACAACCTTATCAGATGTCATCATCATCATCTTGCTCTTATCCCAATTACTTGGGGTCGACGCAATATGTCATCTGTTTTGACATATTGCAAAAAGTTTCGACAATGACTTTTATGACCGGCCGCCTGCCTGACGTCAACCCTCCTTGGGAATGTAATCGTTGACCCAAATGGTACCAGATGGAGTTGGTCCGGGTCAATCTAGGGCTCTTAGTCGTCTTTTACGACACCCACGAGCAAAGCAAGGGTTGGTAGTATTCGAAGCCGCTACCACACAGCACCCTTATCAGATGTCATATCTGCATTTACTCTCATGCTTTCCAAGCCATGCGTCATGTACATTTCTTAGGTGGTGTCTCATCAGAATCATAAGGGTAGTGAAACTGTTTTGTTATTGTATTGGTGGTAATTAGCATTTACTATCAGTAGATCACTTATCACTTAATTTAAAAAATGTAAATGTTAAAAATACTTACTGAAAACAAGTAAAGACCACATGTAAAAGGTAATCTGGCAATGTACGAAGATGAGATTCCCAACTACATTGATACCAATAAAGGTACTGCTCCGACCCACCATTATACTGAGGCACGATGCCATTCCTCTGAAATAATTGAGAATAAATGAGTGAGAGTAAAACTAAAGTATTATTTTAAAATATACCTCAAAGAATTAGCACGCTGAAGTGGCAATAGGCAGGCCACATCGCTCGGTGAACCGACAACCGCTGGGGAAGAAAGGTTCTCGAGTGGCGACCACGTATCGGACTCCCCACTAGGTGGACCGACGACCTGGTGAAAGTTACTGGGTGTCGTTGGATGTAGGCGGCACAGAACCGCACTTTGTGGCGTAACATGAGGGAGGCCTACGTCCAGCAGTGGATGGCGACAGGCTGAAATGATGATGATGATGATACCTCAACCTGAACGAAAAACGTCAAGAATAAATAAATATAAGTAAAATTGAACATTATGAAAACCCCCAACACTGACTAAAATAATAGAAAAATACAGGAAATTCATATTAAATATTAAATCTCTTCAACAGGAATTATCAATTCATTGTCATTTAACGATTATTACACTTAATCGAGTAATCATACGCCATTACATCATTTTAGAGCTGATACTCTTACACTGCTGGACCGATATTAATCTAAGGTAGGTATGAACCACCGCCAGGAAACTGGCTTTCTAATGAAAAAAACCGCCTTGAAATCGGTCCATCCGTTTGAGAGCTAGGATGCCACAGACAGACACACACAAACACAGACAAACCGACATCGACGTCAAACTTATAACACTTCTCTTTTTGCGTCGGGGGTTAAACAGAAACTGAAATAAGAAACCTACTACAAGCACTTTTTAATCGTCTTACACTGAGTAGTAGCAATTTGTTACTGCGCTTCGTTCGGTGAGTGAGAGAGCCGTCAGCCCAATTTTCTGAGGGTGTTTGCATGTGGTGAGTTTTAGTGATGCCTTTAGTATCACCCAATTTTATTGCACGCATTCACACTCCCTTCACTTTCTTCACGGTAGGCAGCTGCCTAACAAAGGTCCATGAGCGGCAGCAACGCTTACCATCAGGTGTACTGTTTGCTCGTTTGCCAATGTTTGCAATAAAAAAATAAAAAAAATGATAACATCTATTTAATAGAAGGAAAACTCGAAATAAAATCCTATACTAACCAGCGTGATATACTAAGTACATTTTTTCTCCCATTGCAGAGAAGGCTCAAGCCCAACAGTGGACGTATACGAGCTGTCATGGTGATGATGAGGATGAAGAATTTACTCCGATGAGTTGCTAAAAAACAAAAAAAGAAAAAAAAACGTGATAAGCTATTCTTACCTGTAAGAAGTAGGATATAAATCCACAAAATATGAGGCCATAATGCCCATTCCCAGGCACGTACAAGTAAACGCCATGAAGAAAAACACACTTGAAATTGGCTCAGGGACAAGATTTAAACAGATCCCACTGATGGAAGATATACAGAGGATAGTGATGAGAACCACGCGTCTATGATTCGGTAAATATGAGATAAGAAAGTTAAAGAACGCAAAAATAGATTGAGAGGCTATTAGTGTAAGAATCACATTCTTTTCCACCGTGCTCACGCATACCCCTACTGCCTGAAACAGAATAAAAATTAATAAAAATCATCATCGTTTGACCGTCGTAATACATATAATTTCTTTAACACACTATTATCAGCATCTCAGTCCGCATAGTCTCACTATTAGGCTTAGGGCTCCTCCACAATGGGAGGGTCCATCGATCCACTATACTGCAATGGTCAGACATATTAGCTTTAATGTTGCGTAGATGTTATCCGCATAAAATATCTCTACTTTATGATACCCACTGACAAGAGAAGGTGTGGTGAATTCTTACTCCTTTACCATACGGAAACACCCTATGATAAGGATTATTTTTTTGTGTAGCGAGAGACTTTACAAATATGTAATAAAAGTCATTGATGCTGGGTCATTAATTATTTGAAAATTGTAAGCATCTATTTAATCAATGCAGTACAAAATTTTTGATCAGTTTTAGGGTCGGTATCTAATTTTGAAATTACTGGGAATGAAATCATTGACCACGCAGTTTTAACTAATTAAGAAATTTGGAATTAGCTGTCCACGGGCTAATATCATTGCTTTTATTTCTTGTTTATGGATAAAATTGCACAATGTAATGCATTATTCTCTTATAATGATTGCTGGTTAAAACTATCATTCGTCATCATTTTTTATTTGCCCGAGGGCTTCGTAGAAATGCGCAAAGAATTCATCAAATGAAAGCGCAGTAGCATATTTTGGGTCATTAAAACACCGACTAAGATACCCTGTGCCAACGGCATATTTACTAATATTATCGGCATTCTTTCTTATAAGCCGATAACTGTAATGGGAACATGAAGATCTCGAAACAAATCTAACCAGTGAAACCAAATCAAATAATTTACTATGTATAAACCACTAGGATAATTATTTGGTGAGAAATTATCACCGGATCAAAAGGCGGGTCCAAGCTGAAAAGAACAAACAAGAAATTAATAAGCTTATCATTTTTCAAGTTACATCTTTTAAATAAAATTAAATACAACGAATTTATTAAGTATACAAAACAGTGTGAACTATATGTATATTTTCTCAGATACATGATATGAAGAATAATAGCTGAATCAGAGCCCCCAAAGGGCACGCGATATATATCCGATATATATCGCGATAATAAATTCCCTAAGCTACATTAAAGGGAAGGGAGAGACCTACTCCACGAAGGTATTACAAGCGGAGGCCTTTTCAGTGAGCATGACTAAACCAATTTAATGTGAAATACTACTTTGCACTCATCTAGTGTAAGCTCGTGCAGCCTATCCAACAGTGGCATTAACTTTAGAAAATGAAAATAAAAAACAGTATGTACTTACGACTTCTTTGCTAAGTGTCGCATTGCTTTCGTTTAAGTCAATTCTAGAACTGATCAGATGACAAATATTTCCACAATTGTCGCTTTCTATCGACAATCTGATGATATTCAGAATGTATGGCAACCATACTAAATAGCTGTTATTCCTGGAAAATTATATATTATGATGTAATGAGAAGATAAAAGTCATGGTTATTACATATTGGTAGATAGTAAGATTGATTCGCTATTAGATCTCCTACTCGAAGAAAATAAATACGTAAGATATTATTGATGTCCATTACCACTAACGACTCATAAATTATAGGTAAAACCCATGACAATATACATGACAAATAAAATTAAGGTTAATTACATTTGAAATTGCTCTATTTTGATGATCTAATTAGGAGCACTGAATTTTTTCAGAACGTCGTGAAAATAGAAATCTAATACAAAGGCTATAAATAGTTTTATTTTATATCTGTAATAGTTGCATGTATAAAAAAAAATCATTAACTATTTTTTTTTATATTAATTGATTTTAAATGTAATTATAATCTTATGCAACACCTGAAATATATGAAAAAAAAAATCACATACTATCAATGCAGTACGTTATCTATACTGCGTTAGGTGTTGCCTAACCTTTAGATGGGCACTCTAAAATAGAGCATAATAGAGCATAAATCTACTAATATGCTTTAAGCCATTATGGTGGTCTATGATGTAATTGTTGTAGGTCCATTTTAATAGCGCGACACGACAGTAACATCGTGCGCACACGATTTATTACGTGAAATTCTAAAAAAAAAACTACATACAGCATAATATGAATATATTACATCTCTATTCGAGTGGTGATGGGTTAAGAATACGATACGACACCACTCCTTACTTCTTTATGAAAGTCTGTTTTGACATATTGCAAAAAGTTTCAGCAATGACTTTTATGACCGGCCGCCTGCCTGACGTCAACCCTCATTGGGAATGTAATCGTTGACCCAAATGGTACCAGATGGAGTTGGTCCGGGTCAATCTAGGGCTCTTAGTCGTCTTTTACGACACCCACGAGCAAAGCAAGGGTTGGTAGTATTCGAAGCCGCTACCACACAGCACACTTCTTTATGAAAGTAAAGATCAGTTAAGGATTCACCAGGAAAGTGGTCCTCTGACTCCATCAGTTCATAATGCTAACAATCACCGCTAAACCGCTTGGCAAGCGTAGCGATTATGCCCTTATTTCTTCTTTATGGGAAGGTTTATATTCGATAGTAGACATCAATAGGCTGATGGATGGATGCATATCCTTCTTTCTTTTAACATACTATGGCCCGTTCACCACTACCGCACTCAAGCCGTCCAGGGAGAGAGAAGGAAGAGTAGCCCCATACCCTGATGTTTTACCCGCCATTTGAGCTGACCACTTGTACGAAGTCCTTGTCTATAGCGGCTTGCTCGGCGCAAAATGGGTGTCCAATTCTTCTGCGAGTTATTTCCAGAATAAAGGTCGGGGGTTTAATATGATCCATAACTATACAGATATAAAATAAAACCTATTTCTCACGTGATGTACACGACTCCTACGATGTAGAACAGCTGAATACTCCTCCAAAGGTAAGGTGGACGGAACAGGGGGGCGCCCTGCTCATACATGGCTCTTAGGAGAGACATGTCTTTTCTCTGTGATTGTTCCTCTTGTTTTATTGAGGTAATCTGTAACAGAGTTATTTTTTTTTATACACTACACTCGAAATATATAGGCGGTGTGTACGAATACTACCAAAGGATTTTGAAGTCAGTAGGCGAACGGTCATAAAACTATTGACGGTAACTTTTTGAAAATATGTAGGTACTATGAAAGAAAAGTATAATATATATTATCGCTTCGATCCTAACTAATTGGAGTTTATAAACATGCAATTACCATATAAAATTATACCAAGTTTAAAATAATCATTGGTCAATGATACATCGCATAAAGAATTATCCTGCTTGGAGATCATATGCATGGTATTCAATACGAGTAGTGTTGCCAGATCACCAAATCTAATACCCGGCAGGCCAGCCAGTGCGCACGAACATTTGGTTAAAAGAGCCGGACACCTTAAATTATTGAGCCATTTTGTGTCTTAGTATTAATATAATATACGTTTTTTGAAGTGAAACTTCTTTAGAATCATTGTGATTTCAAACCGGATGCAACGGAAAAAACGACAGGTAAGAGACTCGAATACAAAAATGTGTAGGATGAAGCCGGCAAAGAATGAGACAGAAATATATATACTATTTTAGATAATTTTTAAATCCGTCTATAATTGACGGATTAAACGGATGAGGAATGAGGGATGAAGGATAAAGAAGTTTCACTTCTGACATGCGTACTTTACACGCACGCTTTTTTTTATTATTATCATAAATCCTGTTAAATTCTAATGAAATACAACAAACAATGTAAAAAGCCTAACAAAAGCATTGCATTGATATGTATATGAGCTGTGATGTTGATAATGAATTGTATGTTTGTAATATCCCGGATGATACAAGGATTATTTTCTCAGTGCAGATAGTTTTCCAATCCAATATAAAAAAATCTTTGACCTGCATGGAATACGTATAGCAGTACATTTAATTTGATGGAAGAGCCTATTATTGGGATATATCTTTATCAATTTGTGGCCTTAACAGAGTCAGGGTAGCATTAAGAACAGAACACTGCATAGACTTTTGGGTAAGTTTTGCAATGGGCCATATGACCACAATCAACAATCACATAGTATTTACCCAGCTGGTATCGGTACAGGTCCATAAAAGATCTTAGTGAACTTTTATGATACCCACGAAAAAAATTGAGGTTAGTAATATTTGCGGGCATCTTATATGAGTCGTAAAGAAAGAAGGAGAGAATCACATCCTTACTAATATTATAAATACGAAAGTAAGTTTGTTTGTTACGCTTTCACGCTTAAGCCACCGAACCGATTTCAAAAATTCTTTCACCAATGGAAAGCTATAATATCAGGCAGTAACATAGGCTATATTTTATTCCGATATTCCTACGGGAACAGGAACTACATGGATAAGATGACTGAAACTGGAGCGAGGGCGGGTTGCTAGTTTTTAATAAAAGTTAAACTGGGCTGTAGTAATTAAAGTTACTTACTGAAAAAGGTTCCTTCGCTCCTGGATGATTGATAGCATAAATACGTTTAAGGACGTCCAAAGCTTCTGCTTGCCTACCAGAATTGAAAAGGAACTTTGGTGACTCGCAAAAGAAGTATACGGCAATGGCTCCAATACCCGATGGCAGAGCCAATACTATGATGAGTAGCCTCCAGGGTCTGTACACGATACCCAGCCACGATAGCTCCGCTTCGAAGTTTAATTTTAAAGTCGGATATGTAACAACTGAAATTGGAATATATTTAAGAAATTATAGTTTCTCTTTATAATGTTGTTAGCTTATATACGCCGAGCTAGGCTTAAGCCTCCTCCGCAGTTAGGGATGCAAACGTTACATCGATGTTTAAATAAAAAAATATCGATGTTCACTATTGTAAAACATCGATGTATCGATATTATTTTATACGATGTTTGTCCACATGATCTAAACTGTATGGTACTTTTAGCAGAGCCTGCTTAACAGTTTAGGTACCCTGTTTCTAAATAACTAAATATAAACTGTTCATCACATCATGCAAATATTGGTGCTTCATGTAAAAAACATGCTGGCATGAAATTGATTATAAGTCTTAGAATTTAACTAAAAAAAGCTCATCGCATCAGCATCGATGTTTTTCCTTGCTCCCCTTTCGAGACATCGATGTTCCTGGTTTCGATATTTGCATCTCTATCCATCACAGTAGGAAGAATATTGACCTGCTATTCCCCACTGGTCAGACGCCTTGACTGTTTTTTTTTTTGAAATATTCCTTCTCCTGTATAGATTTTATCCGCATATAATATCCCTTAGTTGTCTTTTAAGAAACCTAGGGGCAGGAGAGAAGGTAGTGAATTGTATTCTTAATTAGTGATCACACGGAGATTCTCTTTATGTAGTGACAATTTAAGAATACAGTATGAACCTCTGTTTACAGTGACGTAGGAATCCATTGATCTCATAGCTAACTCCTGTACTCAATCTGTCTGTAAGAGCATTTAGGATTTATGATCCATCTTAAGTAAGGTCCATTCTACCTTTCGTTTGGCCTTTTTAGAATACAGAAGAAAGAGTCAGCGGAATATTTTAGTCCTTAACATTATCTGATAAAATCTATACAAATTAATAAAATTGAAGTATCTGTTTGGAACGTCAAAATAATAGCTTTTTTATACTCACACTGTTATTTGCATGATACCTGTGCCTAAAAACCAATTTAAAAATGTTTTGTCTATCTATGTCTGTTTGATTGTTCCGGGTAATTTTCAAAACGGCTGTACCGATTTTGATAATATTTTACTACCTGGTAGTTCTGAGAAACAACCCCCGTGAAATTTTGCTCGGCCCGGGACTCGAACCCGAAGCCATAACTTAAGAGGTATTGCAGATTCAAAATGCGCTAATTAACAAATAAAGATTTAAGTAAGGTACCATCTTCAGAGCTACTAAATCATTAGAACTGCCAAGAGTAAATCATCGAATTCGATGTCCAGGAACCAAGAAATATTCTTTGAATACCTGATTCCACAGATTATCCTAATGGTTTTTTAAATGCATAGATAGACATTGAGTCGGCACGGTGACTATAGCTCGGTTTCACTTCAATTTTTTTTAAATAACTTATACCATTAATAATATCGATGCAATTTCAGGCGAATCAAATTTGGCTTACCTCCAGCTACTGCCGGAGAAAGAAGTATGAGGCAGGTCATTAACAACATATACCGATTTCTTACTCGCTGGATACACGACTCCCCAACTAAGGTGTAAGTCACAGAGTTTGCAGCACAGGCACTGGAAATAAAGATCAGGACGTTTCATATCTTTTAGGATTTAATGATAGTGAAGATAATAACCTACTTTGTCTGTATTGATGGACATAATAAACGTTTTATATTAAAAGGGTGGCTTAATTATACCTCATATCATTATATCAGTTTCAAATACGTTCCAATACTTTAAAAATCATACGCTTTAGTGATGATTTATTTCACTTTTTTTTGACAGTGCGGTTGCACGCCGTCCGTCTCATTTGGAATGATGAGAGGGTGGCCTGGGATCTCATAATCTGCAGTATTCCCTCCCCTTCGCCATTGGGCTGATTATTGGTACCGAATCCTTGACATCCGTGGCCAGTCCAACGCGATGCCATTTCGGGTACCCTCCCTTTCTAACCTGGGACGTCGGTCGGCCTCGCGCCGAGGCCTCAGCTAGAGCGGTAACAGGCGCAGGTACTTGCGCCTGCGCCACCCAAGTCACTGACGGCAGACTGTGTCGTCGTAGAAGAGTTTCTCACGTACATGTGCCGCCGTCTCCTTCCGTGAGACATATATTTCACTATAAAAACTATTTAAGTTCCACGAAATGAGTGGCGAATTAGTTTCTAACTATTGCATTATGTCAGATTTCTTTCTGCTAGATATTAAAGATTTTCTAAGGACAAAATCTCATAATAAGTAACACGAAGACAAGTTTAAAGAATAATTATACATCCACTAAAGTCAAAAATCGCTTTCACCGTTCCACTGAGATAGCTCAGACTTCAATTTATAGAGCCATTTTCAGTTAAGTGCTTCACTTTACTATAGTCGATGACTTGATTTAATGATGGACAATGACTTTAAAACTACAAGATCATCATTATCATTTCAGCCTGCATTAGTCCCACTATTGGGCTCGCGCATCCTTCACAATGGGAAGAAAATGGACCTACCTATACCGCACTATGTCGAGTTTTCTTCCTCTTGAACAGTTATTTTCTGCATATACAAGGTCGTCTTTTGCAACACCCACAGGTAAGAGAAGGGACGGTGAGCGGTATTCTTATGCCGTCACCATACGGATAAACTACGAAATAAACTTGAGAAATAAATTAACTTGACACGGGCAATAATTGCCTCGTATTAGTACTTGATTACCAAAACTAAGAAAGAAGGAGAAGTGAAATTTAAGTCGGTCACTCTCCAATGGTTATAGGTGTGGTGACGGAGTAAGAATACAATTCACCACCTCTTTCTGGCCCTTGGGTGTTGTAAAAAATGACCAAGGGATAAAATTTGTAGATAAAATCTAAGCAAGAGAGGGAAATCCAAAATAAAACCCGTAGCAACCCTTTTGAGTGTAGTATAGTAGGTTAATATCCCTCCTATCGTGTAAGAGGCTGGAGGCCAGTAGTGGGACCACGATAAGCGAAATTAATAACCCTATGTGATACCAGTTTGAACACGATTATTATACTCCGGCCGCTCTGAGTTTGCGTTCCTGATAGGTCATGACAGAATGGGCGATGTAACTTTGAACTGCCGTACTATTTACGGCACAATTTTAAATATCCTATATTTACCTTATTAACGAGTAATAACATTAAAAATTTAATAATTATGCCAACTTACAATAAACGTATTAATTTTTGGCTAAAATTATTAACAATTACTCAATTAACAAATATAAAAACAATAGTTTTAAAAATCAAAACATGTCAAACTGTCCTGTTTCAAGGTTTTGTCTTATATTTGTTTTTGTAGTGATGGGACAAAATGACGAGACAATTGTAATCGCATATTTTTATAATCGTAATATAATCTGGCGGTATAATATTAATAAAACGTTATAATTTTATTTTATAATATATAATGTATTTACTATTTAATAAAGTTAGTAATACGACAAAGGTACACCCAATCAAAACTTAAGAAAATAAATATCGTGATAACAATCACATCTATAAAAAAAAATGAAAATAAAATGACTTACTACTTTATATTACTAGTGAAAAATGGCTACCCGTAATAGCGTTGTGGGGACCGCCATTGTATGACAGTCACAAAGAGTAATTTCTTGTCGTCTCGCGTGCATGGACTACGTACTCCAGTGTTTCTCAATATGTATTTTCTCGTGACTGTTATTGTTTATTTGACTGATTCTCCTTGTTATATGAGTAAGAGGTCAGCCTCTGCGCTAATCTAGACTTTTGTTGTGTATCGTATATTACTGTTCTGCACTTTCGGTGCAAAAAAATAATGCCGAAACACGGTTAAATATTGAAAAGTGAAACACGAGAGCTAATTATCAAGCTTCAATATTCCCTTGAGCTTGATAGACAAAATGGCGGACCCCGTAATTATAACAAGACAAGAGCGCATCTCTCAGGCGCTCAGAATAAGCGAACGGACAATAACAAATATTAATACAGAAAAGTTCGGCTCCTCGGGCACTGGAGAAAATATTTTACGAACACCAAAAAAGGAAATCCAGAAATGAACCTATAACAGACAATGATAGCTTTGAGGCTGATGCTATAAGGAATCACATTCATTTATCATCACTCACCATAGTTCATAAACATCCAAGTACTGAGCTCGAGCCTCCTCCACAATGGGAGGGAAATTGACCAACTGCACCACGGTAGTTAGACGTATTGGTATAGGGTTTTATTTGGCATTTTCCTTCTCTTGCTTAGATATTATATGCATATTATAATCCCTTAATCGTCTTTTACGACACCCACAGGCAGTAAATGGGGGTGGTGAATTGTATTATTATGCCGTCATCACACGGAAGCATATATATAGAAGTTATTATCCCAGAAGTGAATACCTTAATAGGTCATCGGTTCTAGCATCTTTGAAAGCAGCTGATTTGTTTCTTCTGGAAAATTCTTTTAGAAAGGAATAACATAATTTTAAAAACAATTAACTTTTTGAAAGAAGCGAAAAATATTGATAATTGGGACAATACCGCTTTTATTGACGAGATAAGGCTAAACCCCAACCACACGCTTTCTCGTTCTTGGACAAATGACACTCAAGCGTCATCGTCGAAAGTGCCAATGGGTAAAGGAACACGACTTATAATATGCCACGCTGGTTGTGCGAAGTACGGTTTTATGGAAAACGGTTTATTGGTTTTTGAGTCAAAAACTACTACTACGAAGAAATGAATGCGACTGCATTCAAGGAGTGGTTCCAGGATTTGATGCTATCTGGCCTCCCAGAGCCTTTAGTTATGTTAATGGATAACACCCCTAATCATTCGGTGCAATTAAATAAAGCACCTAACAAAGCTAATTAAAAGAGGAATCGATGGCTGGCAAGACGTGGCAATGACGAAAATATGTCTACACTAAAAGCAGAGTTGATGAAATTAGTCAATGACCATACGCCGGCATAAGTTCGTTATGTTTTAAACGAGTTGGTTCTGGAGAACGCTTATTGCGTTCTTCGAATTCCCCTATTCCACTGCCATTACAATACCATAGAGCTAATCTGGACTCAAATTAAAAATTATGGAGCCGGCCATAATATTTCTTCACCGTATAGCATAAAAAAGATGAAGGCACTTTTAAAAAAAAACATGCGAAATAATTCCTATAAAAACAAAATCTATATTGAATTTAATAAATAAGCATAATTAATGCAATAAATAACGTTATTAAATATAATGAATGTTATTTATCGTACATCATTAGTTATGACGAATTGATATGTGTCAGGAACGCAAACTCAGAGCGGCCGGAGTATAATTTATTTGTCTTCACAAGGACATTATCGTAATTAATCATAAAACTTATAATTAAAACATTGTATAATGGTAAACAACTTGATTAGTCAAGAGCTTCATATTTTCTATTCTCGAAGTTTCCATACCCCACACACTTGACATACACAATTAATAATGGCAATACTAAGGTTGGCAAAGTCGAATTATTTTATATTGTTCTTTTTTGTTGCAATAAATAGAAAGTTAGATATTTGTCCGACATATATAATTCATTTTTAATTATGGATTCTCGTGGGGTGACGGATTAAGAATACAAATCAAAGTTCCGTCCTTTGCCCGTGGGTATCGTAAAAAGAATGACTAAGGGACATGAAGATAAAATGAAAACCAGAGAAGAAAAACTTGGTGCGAACAGCTTTGACTGGCGCAGTGTAATAGGTAAAATTTTCATACATAATGGAAGAAGCTTATTATCAATATTATAACGTAAACCAAGTTAGTGAATTTTCTACTATGAAAAGTAACAATTTCCAGTGTCGAATAAGTGTATTTAAGTGATAAGTCTATTTAGTTACTCTTTCTTTTTTATTTTTGGGGTAGGCTACGGTCGGCGCCCCCGCCGCCCGGCTCCACCCGGGGCGACAGGGGTCCGCGCGATCCCGTAACCTACCCGATGGCACGTCGCCTACGTCGTTGGGCCGACCACCTATTTAGTTACTCTGCTGTATGTTCTCTCTAGTAACTTGGATAGAAAATATAAAAACAAAATACTATTAAATTTCAAAGATACACATTACGTTTTGACATTTCTCTAGATTACATTCAAAACCACCGCAATATTTTGAAATTATCTAACCTAACCTAACACTGTCACAAAGTGACGCCATTTACTGAAAAACTATCTTAGTTATAAAATATGATGTTTCAGTAAAAAAACATCGATACTTGCCATCGATGTTCACTATTGTAAAACATCGATGCTTGCCATCGAAGTTCAATATTATAAAACATCAACGTATCGATGTTATTTTATACGATGTTTTTACATCGATGTTTTGCCTGTCATCTATTTAAAATATATGGTACTTTTAGCAGAGCCTGCGACAGTTTAGTTTCAAAATAAATTAAAAGCAAAGAAACTATTTTAAAAAAAGCTTTTATTTAAACGCTCTAAAAAGAAGAAAATATTTTTTCCTTAAAAATTTTAACTATCAACTTATAACCTCACTAGCTTCTGCCCGCGACTTCGTCCGCGGAAAATTTCTTGTTTTAACATAAGATTACACTCGATTGATATTACTGTATTTAATTTTATTAGTAAAATATTTTTTGGAATCAGATCAGTAACTTAAAAGATTACCGAAGTTCTATTTTCTGCTCAAGGTAACTTAACCCTTAGTTGCCTTTTACTTATTTTATTTATTTGTTTAAGTTAGGTATCTATTTAATTTAAAGCTTCTCTATATACAATGTTTGAGGTTGTTTTATTTTCCGGTAACAGAATAATCTGCCTTTCGGATGATCCCACTCTTGATAGACCAACATATAATTGCCCATGGGAAAAACATTCTTTTCGTAGGTCAATGCCAACCAAAGAGAATGTTTGTCCCTGGGACTTATTAATAGTCAGGGCAAATGATGTTTTTATTGGAAACTGGAGTCGTTTAAACGGTATGGGTAGGTCCGTCGGAATCATTGGAATTCTTGGGATGTGCGCCAACTGGCCAGCTCCTGGGCCGATGAGAATGGTCGCCACAATTAGGTTGTCTTTTAAATCTTTTATTAGTAGCCTTGTGCCATTGCACAGGTTAGGTGGGCTTAAATTTCTTAAAAGCATGATAGGTGTCCCGGATTTCAACAGCAGTTCGTGAGGTGGCAGACCAGATGGTTTAAGGGAATTTAAAAATTCCTGCGGATAGTGGACTGCATCCTCGATATTACACACTGTATCAATTGACTTGTAGATTTTACCATGGCCGGGAACTTTTTGTAAAATTAGATTATTGATTTCATTGACTGTATCGTTCCTTGGTGAGACGATAGCCCTTGAACAATGCCAATGAATGTCTCTATCTAGTAAATATTCGAGGTCAGGATATACTGCATCTATAAGATGCTGTAGACTGTGAACTATACGACCCAGAGTCTCATTTATAACGATTTCCGCAGAGTTAGAGTCCAAGGTTCGAGAAGAAAAAGACCCTTCTCCAATTTTGAGCAGCTGTTGTGGAAAATCGTTATCCATATTTCCAATAACGTGGACTCTCATGTTCGTACGTAAATTCAAAGTTTGGACTATACTCCATAGGGGCGATGATTTTAGACATGCCTTTATGATATCCGCACGTGTACCTCTTGTGACGACGGGAAGTGTCTGACGAAAGTCACCTGCAAACACAAAAGTGACACCACCCATGACAGCGACTGAGTTTCTCAAGTCCTTAAGTGTTCGATCCACTGCTTCAACATGAGCTCTATGACTCATGGTACATTCGTCCCACATTATCAACGACGTATTCTGTAACAATTGACCAATGGGCCCATTTTTGCGTATCGAACATACCGACTGTTGCTCCAATGAAACTGTCAATGGGAGTTTGAAGGTAGAGTGAGCAGTTTTACCGTCACTCAATAAAGTAGCCGCAATCCCAGAAGAAGCCACTGCCAAAGCTATTTTTCCGGATTGCCTAACATGTGCTAATATTAAATTAGCGAGGAATGTTTTCCCTGTGCCTCCTGGGGCGTCTAAAAAAAAAATTTTTCCTTTATTATTCGTTACGCTATCAATAATTTCATCAAAAGCCTGTTTTTGGTCTGTGACTAATTTAGGCAAATTTTCATTTACAAAAGTAGCTAATTCACTGATGTTGTGCGGATGTACCAACATTGTATCTATTGCATCATTTACAGGGCGAACTGGAGACGGTAATCCAAAGTCACTCAATGTTTTATCATTCAATGCTAAAAGTTTGTTTTCAATTTGTATTAAACCTTCATTGTACATAACATCATTAAAAGGCATGGTAAAGTCCTGATTTTGTTGTCGATTTCTATGTCTGATATCTTCACAAAAATTGTCCTTGAAGATATCCCATAGTTTTAACGGTTCAGATGGCTGACAAAATAGCAGTATCACCACAAATAACTCCCTAAGTTTCAATGAACATTCCGACATCGAAGCTTCTCTTAATGTCTTCTCCCAGTGATCATCATTTTCCAGCAAACCTCTGTCCCGGCAAGCCGCTTGATACGTCTCCTTGACCACTCCATTTATAGTTTTCAAATCTTTGAATGATGTGGGACCGCGTACGTGGTGCAATAAAATTCTTAGATAAAAGCATTCTGATTGTGACGGATGTACACCGTACACTCTTCCCAAAGCTTCATCTCTTTTTATTTCTGGATGCCCATCGACGTCTTGACCGCGCCTTCGTCTTGAAAATTTGTTATTAGCCCACGTATAATAGTGTGGAACTTCGTGGTACAACAGCGTTTTTGCAAATTCGTCGGTATTGCAGAGTTCAAAAAACGCTAATAGAGTGGTTTTGCGCGGATTTTGGGCAACTTGTCGCGCAGTTCCTGGTGTGAAAAACACCCTTTGCCCGTTTTCTAAGTGCACGGCCAAATGCACGACCGTGGGATGTCGGTCGTGGATCGGAAATTCGAGTATTCGCCAGACGGCTTCCGATGTACTTATATATCGCCCATTTAAATAATTTTCCACCTCATCATGCGGATTTCTAACGCTGAACGTGGCTTGATCGGAACCTTTATTTATATATTTACATATATATTTTATAGCCTGAACTGAATGGCAGTATTCGACGTTAATGTGGGCGTTAAATGACCTGCACAACATTGGAGAGTATGGTACAATCCATCTGTTATCTATTGTAATCGGCCTCCCTCTGATGTTTACAACTGCGACTTGACCACCATTTTCAGCATTACGACGACGATATACAGGATAACCATCCTCGCCTGTCTGAGTATCGGTGACGAATCGCCGAGGATATTTCTTTGAACATATACCGTTCTTCATACACGGTGATGATAAATTGTGCTCCCCACAAGGTCCATGGATCATGTTTTTGGTGATAATATCGAATAATATTGGGTCATCATCTTTGTTTGGTAGTTCAGCAACTATTATACTGTCTATTTCATCTGGTTGTATTTTTTGTGCAAACCAAAACAGCATATGACAGTGTGGTAGTCCGCGTTTTTGCCATTCAACACTAAGCATATGGCATTTGACTTTGCCGAATACCTCGTCTTTAGTGAACGACTTGATCATTTTCTTCATCTTTAAATGAAAAACCCTAGCAATAATGTCATGACGGTCGAAAGAACGTTGGCCAGCAAATAGCTCTTTCTTAATTTCTGGCCACTCCGGATTGCAAGTGAACGTCACAAATAAATCGGGTCTTCCATAGTTGCGTACATACGTCATTGCATCTTGGGTTTTTTCATGCATGTAACGCGGAGAGCCGGTGAAAGATGAAGGCAAGATGACATGTTGGCCAATATTTGCAGCGTTGACATTAGCATCCTGATTTATAGCGTCTCTTAAATGGATATAGTCATCAGCTCTCAGTTGTTGTTGATTGCGACTTATGTAACTTAGTCTCTCTGTTATCATTTTAGCCATCATGTCAACACAGTATTGACTAAACAAATCCCGATAATAATGAAGGGGATTAAAACTGTTGGCCCTGGTCATCAATCTATACATATAAAATTGCATACACGAAACTGTTTTATTTCGCGCTGAATTTTGTAGAGGGATAGTCAAATAATAACCATCTTCACCGTTAACAAACATCAAAGGGTATTGTAAGGGATCGTAAGCTCTGTGTAATTCAGAAACTCTTTTCAGTTGACCATCTTTGCAATGAAGGACTATATCTCTAGGTCCCTTATCTTCGTCCACCAATAATACTGCAACTTCGTTTGCTGTAGGTGAATTGTATCTTCCACGATGTTGATTTTGTGGAGTGCGGTCAGCGTGAATGATTAATTTTAAGTTTTCAGATGAAGAGTTATGTTCTAAATTGTATTTGAAACTGCGAATATAAATGTTATGACTATTTAACGACGTCTGTAAATCATTGATTAAATCGATATTTAGGTTAGGAGCAATATTAGACCGCAACGAAAGTTGGTCGGCATCAGAAATGAAATAAATTTGTAGAAACTGCGGGCTTTGCCCTGGCGAAGGGAGTAGACTACCAATTAAGTGATAAACTTGCCCTTCTACTTTAAATGTAGGCATAAAGTTTCCTTCGCGAATTTCTTTAGCACCGAATGACGTCATTTGGAAGAGTGTATTATACTTTCGTATGTTTTTTAAAAAATGCGCAGATAATAGATGATTGCCCAGTAATAGATCTTTTATTGGTTGTGGTGGTGCCTGGATATCAGGAAGAACCACTTTTCCTGCAGCACAACACATACCATTTGGTTCATCGCTCTATTTATTTGCAAAACACTTAGGACATGTTTTATTCATTTCGCCTATTTTCACAGTGTTTTGCTGAGCATAATCTATATTGGCATCGTAATTGAAGGCTGATCTATTTCCTTGGGCTATATTCCGATTACGCGCTCTGACTGTAGCTGCTCGCTGTCTTTCTGTTGCTAGGCGCTGCGAGCGCTCAGTGCTAGTCTCCCTATCCCTTGTCTCACAGACATGCTGCCTTAACTCAGATAGACGGTGCGCACGTTCAGCGCTAGTTTCTCGAGCACGGGCCCGCGTCGTCCTCACATTTTGGCTTGCGAGGCGCTGTGAGCGCTCGGAGCTAGATTCTCTAGCGCGTGCTTGCGAAATATATTCTCTATTTCTCGAGAGGCGTTGCTCATTTTCAGGGGCAGATTCTTCCGTACGGCGTACTCGATCGGCTCTTGTCTGTGATGTCTGCCGAGACAGTTGAGATTTCCTTTTAGGCATGCTCTCAACAAACCACGCACAGACTTGAAAACAATTATGAACAAAGGGAGAGCGACTCGAACACCGTCCGCCTTTACAAAACAAAACAATCGTAATATCGAATAACTCGTGTCGATTATTACGATAGAACGAAGTACGAAACTACGAACATACAAAACAAACGTACAACGAAATTACGATATTTTCGATTATGAGGTATCTATCAACAACAACAACCATGCGAACGAAACAACCGAAACCAATAACCAACTGACATGTAATTTTTAGAACTCCAACTAACGACAACGTGGGCATAATAATTCGAGAGGGTCATCAATCCACGGAAAGTCTTAACACCGCGATTCAGAAAAATGACGTCATTGCAGAACGCCATCTATGGGCAAATAGGTAAAACGTCTGCACAATGAAAGTTATGCTAGGGTCATTTTGCGTTTTAGTAATTTTATATTATCTCCGAAACTGTATGACCAATTGATATACTGTAAATGGCAAATCTTATCTGTATGATGTTCCTGTGATACTGAAATAATTTATTGTCATAAGAATTAATATTTTGTTGCTCAAATAATCAACCAAACGTAACAATGCCGAAAAAAAAATTTTTTAATGCAATAATAGAAGTATAAAAGATAAAATATAAAAGATAGAGATATGGTATCGCTGACTTTTTTGTAGAAATAATTAAGATGAACCAGGTAGCCATACATTCTTTTTAATTTTAAGCAACTGTTTAGGCAGCGCACGCAAATAATTCTGTTTTACGAGGTATTTTTTTCCGACTTGCCAGACAAAAGTTGTGATAGCTCGGTTAATATACATGTTATAGAAACAATTTATAGCCTATAGCACTCAGGAATAATGTAGCTTTCTGCCAGTTAAAATAAAATTAGAATTAGATTATGAGTTCCAGAGATTACCCCCTGCATACAAACTTACAAATTTTACCTCTTTATAATATTAGTATAGATTATATACAATTCATATGATAATAAAAGCTTGTCACGAGGATTAATTACCTATCAGTATTTAATTAAATTGAAATTGATAATATAATAAACTTAGCAGATCATCATCATCATTCATCATTTGCCTGCCCTTATCCCACGCTAAGTGGGGTCGGCACAACATGTACTTACCTTCCATAACCTCCTATCGGCCGTCATATCTGCACTCACCCTTTTCATACGGATCAGTTTACAGCAGATCAATTTACGTAATTAAATTTCTACTAGTTTATTTACAAATCGCGCGCCAAGCTTTTATTATCATATAAATTGTATATAATGAGGTTATAAGTTGATAGTTAAAATTTTTAAGAAAAAATTATTTTCTTCTTTTTAGAGCGTTTAAATAAAAGCTTTTTTAAAAAAGTTTTTTTGCTTCTAATTTATTTTTTATTTTTTAGTTATCGCTAGCTAGGTTTCTCAGTCTGTTTATCTCATTCAACGCATCATTGTTGCAAGGTTGTTTGCCGGTTAATTTCAAACAGTACAGCTCTTCGATAAGTAGATCCTCTTAGGTTTTTACTCTACTTAAGGCCACGTATGCTTGACCAGCAGCAAAGACCTTTGAGCCTAAGTAAATAACGGCGTAATTGACAGTGCAGACCTTGCATTTTGTGTACTGTACAAGCCCATCATAATACAATTGGCAGCATTTTTCGTTCCACGGTTCCGTGATTATATTAGCTGGTAGGTAGTACTAGCTGGAAATTGCACAGACTTGGGCTGAATTAGATGAACGCCGTCTTTACCAAAGTCTATACAGACGGAAGGTATATCAGTGTCAACATTTGTGCTCTTCAGAAGCAGGGCCATATAATTTCTGTAATATGTCCAATGGCACCATTCACCAGACCTTTGGAGACATCTACATTTTAACGCAACATCACCTTGACCCCAGTAAATATTTTTTGGGTCATCATCTTCGTTAGCAAGCTTTTCCTGCCGTTTTAATATCTTTTTTCCAGTCTTCTCTTCCTTTGTGTTGATGTTTCTGTTTTTCCCATTTTGTTCCCACGAGTACCGAAGAATTAATTGTCGACCCTCCCAGAGCTCCGTTTAGAAGGGTAAGAGCTAATATACAACAGGGTTCGCCCAGGTGCTGGGGGGTACGTTCCCGAGATCATATTACACCCCAATGCCACTCAGTCCTCGGCACGGCTTATCCTTGACTTGGGTGATTAAGAGAATGCACCACTTAATTCAGTTTGGAGCTTACTTGTGGCTGACGATACTCAGTTCCGAGTTTGATTTTGGAGTTGTCCTTCTCCTATACAGGTTGCAGACCAATGTTGATGACGCCCATCTCGCCAAATTACACAAGTCAAACTTATTTCAGTTCGGAGTTTACTTGTACGTGACGAAACACAGTACCGAGTTTGATTTTGGAGTTGTCCTTCTCCTATATAGGTTGCAGACCAATGCTGATGACGCCCATCTCATCAAATTACACAAGTCAAACTTATTTCAGTTCGGAGCTTACTTGTGCGTGACGAAACACAGTTCCGAGTTTGATTTTGGAGTTGTCCTTCTCCTATACATGTTGCTGACCAATGCTGATGACGTCCATCTCGCCAAATTACACAAGTTAAACTTATTTCAGTTCGAAGCTTACTTGTGCGTGACGAAACACAGTTCCGAGTTTGATTTTGGAGTTGTCCTTCTCCTAGACAAGTTGCAGACCAATGCTGATGACGGCCATCTTGCCAAATCACACAAGTCAAAACTTATTTCAGCTTAGAGCTTTCTTTTCAATTTACTCGTAATGCCACATTCATTTGATACCCATATTGCAGAAGTGCATTAAAATAACTATTCCTCTATCTTGGGTGATCCACCATATTGGATTTAGAATGACGTCACAACATTTTTCCAGTTACTCTCAACAAGCCCTTCCATTTGATACCCATATTTCAGAAGTGCATTAAAAATAACTATTCCCCTATCTTGGATGATCCGCCATATTGGATTTAGAATGACGTCATAATATTTTTTGAGTTACTCTTAACAAGCCCTTTCACTCGATACCCATATTGTAGAAGTGCATTAAAAATAACTACTCCGCCATTTTGGATGATCCGCCATATTTGATTTAGAATGACGCCACATTATTTTTCGAGTTATTCTCAACAAGCCCTTTCATTTGATACCCATATTGTAGAAATGCATAAAAATATCTATTCCACCATCTTGGATGGTCCGCCATATTGGATTTAGAAAGATGTGACATACCATATCGTGCATTGTCAACTAAACTAAACGTGTATACAAAATTTCAGCTGTATCGGTTGAAGATATCTACTTCAAAATTGAGTTCAAAAATTCCACCTTAACAAACATACTTACATTGCAAGTTAAATAAAAGCTTTTAAAAAGGTCATCACGCAAATGTTGATGCTCCATGTAAAAAACATGCTTAATCTATACCAATAAATAAAATTGGAGTGTCTGTTTGTAATGTCAAAATAATAGGCTTTGTTCATGCTCACACGGTTATTTGCACGACACCTATGCCTAAAATAGCAATTAAAAAATTTTTATCTGTCTGTCTGTCTGTTTGTTCCGGGTAATCTTCAAAACGGCTGAACCGATTTCAAAAATTCTTTCACCAATGTAAAGCTATAATATCAGGGCGTAAACTAGGCTATATTTTATCCCGGTATTCCCACGGGAACGGGAACTACGCGGGTAAAACGACTATAACCTATAACCGAAGCGAAGCGAGGGCGGGTTGCTAGTATTTAACTAAAGAAAAACCAACTTATAATTAATGTAGGTGGTGATAGCAGTGACGACAGTGAAAAGAGCAGTATGGACGAATCTGATTAAATATAGCCTTTTGTGGCACCTTTTTTTGGTCAATTTTTGTATTAATTTGTTTCGTGTGCATATAATAATATATTCATTTTCATTCCAATATCCAGATCGTTCAAATATATTAAGTAAGCATTTATAATTTTGTTTTATTAAATCTTTTTAATCAGGTACTTCTTGCAATAAAAACTTGTAGATTTCATTACCTATATTTTTTTCGAGAATAAATCGACATTTCACATCACTATTGTAATATGTCAAAACGGCCATCAATGCGTGCCGCAACTATAGCAGGACGTGGTGGACAGGTTATACCTGTGATAACGATGATAACAATAAATCATCATCATCTTGCTCTTATCCCAATTACTTGGGGTCGACGCAATATGTCATCCGTTTTGACATATTGCAAAAAGTTTCGGCAATGACTTTTATGACCGGCCGCCTGCCTGACGTCAACCCTCCTTGGGAATGTAATCGTTGACCCAAATGGTACCAGATGGAGTTGGTCCGGAACAATCTAGGGCTCTTAGTCGTCTTTTACGACACCCACGAGCAAAGCAAGGGTTGGTAGTATTCGAAGCCGCTACCACACAGCACACGATGATAACAATAAATAAAAATAAAATAAATATAATCTGCCAACCCTAGCTAAAGATATAATGTATGACTCGATGCAATTGGTCCAATTATGTAGGTCAAAATAATGTTTTACCAGTTTATATACACATTAAAAGGATGTTGCAGTCGAGACAGATGTTTATTACATTCAACTTATTTTATTATGGGGGGTTGATCTACATAATTTTATACTATTTTGCGAGCAAACCCAATTATTTAAGAAACACAAAACTATTTACATCTGTAATGAGTTAAATGATACCCTATTACAATTATTTTATAGTCTTACTCCTAGTCTTATCGTAGTAAATTAAAAATTACTTACAAGCATACAGAGAAAAACTTGACAAGCGCCAAGAACAGCCAATGGGGAGAAAGGCTGCTAGTACAGGATAGGACGAATGAAATCAGCAAAGGCATTACTAGGGTGAACCGTCGACCCCTAGTGTCGGATACATAGCCCCATAAAAACGATACCAGAAGAATGCCTGAAACAGGTTATACGAATTATTAAGACAAGATAAAGGTGACTGCGTGGTTTTTTTTTATTGCTAACGGTGGCAAACGAGTAAACAGTACACCTGATGGTAAGTGTTGCTGCTGCTCGCGGACCTTTGTTAGGCCAGTGCATACCGTGAAAAAAGTTAAGGGAGTGTGAATGCATGCAATGAGGTTCACTGAAACTAAAGGCATCAACCAAAACCTCTCAAACGCAAACACCCTCACCGAACGAAACGCAGTAACAAATTGTTACTACTCAGATGTCGATTTTCTGCTCAGTTTGGGTCCTTAAAACCCTACGGTTAGTCACAGGCTGGCTCAGGGTCACGTAGTCGATTTTGCTGAAAACAATCTCGTATTTTTATACCTTTATTCGAATAATTTTTCATAATGTATAATCCACTAGTAATTTAAGTATATGCATGCAGTCTTAGGCAATAAAGACGAGTATGAGTCAATTTTTTTTTTCACTTTTTACCTGTGAATAGATTAAAATCATAAGTATGAATTACTACGTGAAAACTAAAGGAGGGAGAGGGGAATCTTGGCATATACTACGAGTGGTCACTGAGGGGAGGGAGGGGTCGAAAAATCTAAAATAATAGGTCACGTAGTATGGGTATGTTCCCATATCTTGGCCATGGGTGTCGTAATTGTATTTTTACTCAGTCGCAACACGGATAAGTTATTGATTTGACCACTTACCGTTACTTAAATTGCTTGTCACTAAAGGACACAAAACTATACTGTAGATTTAAGATTTGAGAAAATTTCATCCTTTTTTTAAGTATAAATAAGAATGAAAATCTTTAAGGACTAACCAACAAAAGGTAGTGAGGTCAAAATTCCCTTCTGTGCTACAGTGAGGTTCAGGTCACAAGCGGCTGCCACCACCAGGCTGAATCCAAACATATCCATCCCGATTCCCAAGAGTATGAGCGCACAAGTACACACAAGTAGAACATTGTATAGACCATTCCCTGAAACAAAACTATTTTTTTTTTAACTTCTTTACCTGGGCCGCTTTTATCAACGGCCTCTAAATTTTAAGTAACACCTCATAAAAAATTAATACACACAAAATAAATAAAAAATAAGGGTCAAAGGGGGGATTGGGCTACGGTCAGCGCACCTGTCGAAAAACGTTACCCTCGAATTACAATTAAAAAAATTATTTAAGTACAATTAATATAGAAAAAAAAAGCTTTTTAACATCAATGTTATACTTTTTTATTTTTATTGTCATATTTACCATCATAAAGAATAATGATTTCTAATGTTTACGCGAGTATTATACATTTTAAATAAAACTACTTTACGGATTTTATCGCGTTTGTATTTGATTTTTGATTACCCGACGTTTCGAACACTTTACAGCGTTCATAGTCACGGGTGGACTAAGATGTCTCACGTCCAACAAGTCATCGTTACTGCAGAAAATTTATAATTCTCTATCCGATACAGAAATTAGTTATTAAATATTGACCCACATTTTGATACAAAATTTATTGCCAGTGTAAGAAGAAAATGATTCTATATGAAAAAATTATATTGTTTATGGTTAGTAATAATTAAACATTAAAATTAATAGTAATTATATTTAAAAAAAAACTAACTAATAATCTAGTATACTACCACCGGATCGGAACACGGTCACACTGAGAAAGATCCGGCAAGAAAACTCAGGTGACATGATGCTAAATTAATGTTAATTTTGAAGGCGGCTTACTTTATGTCACTAAAAGGTTTTAATTTATAAAATTATCTTTAGTTATTATTATTGTAGGTCAAATCTATACAATATGAGCTCACAGTGTCTTGCAGTCTTGTGGTGGTCTTTTTGGATTTGTTTTTAATAATGTTTATAACAGGATCCCAGCTTGATGGTAACACCCAGCCATCCTCTCTATTGAAATTTTTGTGTTTTTTAATCTCAATAGCCTCGCGTACCATTCTAGGTAGGTATCGATGTTCTTTTGCGAGGATTTGTGGTTTATCAAACCTAATGTTATGGCGGGCTCGGTCCTGACTATGTTCACAGACTGCAGACCTAGTGTCCCGGCGGTGCTTCACATCGGCTATGTGTTCTTTGATCCGAGTTCTTATGGATCTCTTTGTTTGTCCAATATAAGAGAGACCACAGTCACAGTCAAGTTTATATACTCCTGCATCTTCACGTACTTGTACTCCACGTACTTGTTGGACGTGAGACATCTTAGTCCACCCGTGACCATGAACGCTGTAAAGTGTTCGAAACGCCGGGTAATCAAAAATCAAATACAATCGCGATAAAATCCGTAAAGTAGTTTTATTTAAAATCATAAAAAAAGTTGTTAAGTATTAAAAATAACATTTATTTTGAGGCCAGTTTAACGAGAAAATGTTGGCAACGCCAAGAGATTATACATTGTTAAAAAAATTGGCACATTTCCTTGTATATTGAAATATTTATTTATTAGTACGACAAGGATATAGAGATAATATTTTTTGTTACCATTATCGCCTCCTGGCCTTACGCCAATTAATTAAGGGTCAAGGTCGTACATTTTCTCCCCTATTGTACACATCAAAATGGACAGACCTTGATTTGGAATATTTATTTCCACGAGAAAGACTTCGGTCAGTCAAAATACTTTATTGCACGATATTAATATTTGGTATATGTACACTACAATGTATATATTTTTTAATAGTAGCTATTAGTTTATTTTATAACTAGCAACCTGTGCAAAGGGCAAACCTAGCAAAGTGTCTGTCGCCTTATCCCCATAGTTCCCGTTCCCGTGGGAATATCGAAATAAAATATAGCTTAGTTTACTTCCTGATGTTATAGCTTTCATTGATGAAAAAAATTTTTAAATCGGTCCAGCCGTTTTGAAGATTACCCAGAACAAACAGACAGACAGACAGACAGACAAAAAAATATAAATTGATTTTTGGCATAGGTATCGTCTAAATAACCGTGTGAGCATGAAAAAAACCTATTATTTTGACATTACAAACAGACACTCCAATTTTATTTATTAGTATAGATTAGTGTTTCAGTAAAATGTAAACTTCGCGAGTTTTTCCTTTCATAGCATGCATTTCAGCTCGTATACGTTCCATTGTTGAGCTCGAATATGCTCCAAAATAGGAGGAAAAATTGACCTTGGGTACTATACCATGCTGGTATAAGGTTTTATTTCGAGTTTTCCTTTTCTGCCATAGATATTATATGCGAATTATATCCCTTAGTTGTCTTTTACGACATCCACGGATAGGAGAGAGTGGTGAATGGTATTCTTACCCCGTCACCGCACGGAAAGCAATTTCATAGCATACAACTGAATAAAAGTTCACTTCGCGCGTTAAACGAAAAAAAGCTTTCATTATTTCCACCAACATACACGATCTGCTGAAGTTTATAAGATTAAAAGTGTATGTGTGGTTATATACGCATGTAGGAAGATATAATTCTTTGACGTGACAAAATAAAATCTTTCCAAAAATTTTATACTTCGTATTCTACGTTTATAGAGAACGACACTAATAATATAAAAAAAGATATTTAATTAATTAAAAGTTTCATCTAGTTAACAATTGTGACGGTGTGCGTGCGCACCGTAAAAAATGTTAACTAGTTAGCTTCGGGGTGTCGGTTTTTCGTGACGGTGGGCGCACACATTGAGAAAATTTACTCTTATCGTTTTACCCGAATGCGTCAAAAGAAATATAGCTACAAAAATTATTCGAGGAAAAATGACGTCAAAATAAGGATAATAAAAAGGTTTCGTGACATTTTTAAACACTTAAAATGGCTAATATAAGATTTTCTTAACCTAAAAAAGAATCTATGATTTCAAAAGTTGCATATAATATTTCGTTAGAATCGCTTGAGAAATGCGATCGAAAATGAGACACACATATTTAACTTTACTTTGTTTTAATATATTTATGCCAATAATCTAACACGCGCATAAGGGTAATTTTTTACGGATGAAACGCAATTTAGCGTCACGAAGATGTGCAGCGTTTTTTTCGAAGAAGAGGGAGAGAGCGATTGGACCGATTGAGAGAGAGTGAGAAAGGGAGAACATAGCACGAAGCACAGCCATGGGGCGAGAGTAGGGAGCAAGCGAGTGAGAAAGATCGAGAGATTTTTTTCTTTTATTTTTTTTAATACTGATACAAAACAACTGGGAACCAAAGAAGTTTTACTTCTGACATGCGTACTTAGTACTCACGCCATTTTTTTTTTAATTTAATCACTGCACAAACGCAATTACTGCGTAAGGTTTTATGATAATCATAATGTTTCTTAGGATTTACGATGCATATAATTAAAACCCAGTAGTACCATATTTGTAAAATTCTACAAAAGTTACATATTTAAATATTGAGGACAGCGAAAGAATGAATTCATTTTAAAATATTTGTTTAATTTGCGTCATTAAAGGGGGAATAATCTTTAAAATTGTCAATTAAATATTAATATAGATGAGATCTTATACGATATACTAAAATAATACCCTTTCAGGCATAATATATGTATTTAGCCTAGAGTGCTAGGAGATTCGTTTCCATAGACTACTTACAAATTTATTGTTATTATTTTATGGGATAGGGAGAGGGTACTCCCTCGGGGTATTCCGTCGGGTCGACCACTGGAGTCAAGGAACTCTGCACCGGTGGTCGGCCTAACAACGAAGGTGACGTGCTACATGGGTGGGTTACGCATTGCCTGTAGCCCACCCCAAAAAAATGGAATAAATTTAATAGATAAAATCTATAGGCAACAGCATCGAAAATGCGGGTATAGCTTTAGTATTCATAAAGCAGTATGAAAGGTTATTTATTATTTATTTTATCTGAGTGTTTTTTTTATCATTGTTAGTCGCAAACAGCAGACCTGATGGTAAATGTTACTGCCGCTCGTAATGGTGGCCCACTTTTGGTGGGCTACTGTCTACCATGAAGAAAGTGAAGGGAGTGTGAATGGTGATACGAAAAGCATCACCAAAACTCACCACACTTAAACACCCTCAGAAATAATGATATCTGATGTTTACGCGAACACTACACATCTATACCAATAAATAAAATTGGAGTGTCTGTTTGTAATGTCAAAATAATAGGCTTTTTTCATGCTCACACGGTTATTTGCACGACATCTATGCCTAAAATAGCAATTAAAAATTTTTGTCTGTCTGTCAGTCTGTCCGTCTGTCTGTCAGTCTGTCCGTCTGTCTGTCTGTCTGTCTGTTTGTTCCGGGTAATCTTCAAAACGGCTGGACCGATTTCAAAAATTCTTTCACCAATGGAAAGCTATAATATCATGGCGTAAACTAGGCCATATTTTATCCCGGCACTCCTACGGGAACGGGAACTACGCGGGTAAAACGACTATAACCTATAACCGAAGCGAAGCGAGGGCGGGTTGCTAGTTGTAAATAAAACTACTTTTACGGATTATATCGTGTTGTATTTGATTTATGATTGCCCGACGTTTCGAACACTTTGCAGCATTCATGGTTACGGGCGGCCTAAGGTGTCTCACGTCCAACAAGTCATCGTTATTACAGACTAGTGATGTAACGAATATTCGCATTCGCATTCGCATCGCATTTGGTGTCTGACGTCGGAAGAATAAAAGGGACACTGCTGAAAATCAGCGTTGTGGTGTTACATTAACATCACAACAATTGCTGAGCAGTTATCCTTTTTTATGCCGCAGCTGAGACGTTCATTCTGTCACAATTATTATGTCTCTTTATTTAGTTTATTGATTTTTTGTGTGTTTCATTTTGTAAGGTTTTTTTTTAGGTGTTACTAACGTCTCTACTCTGTGGCACAAAATAAATACTTTTCTTTCTTTCTTTCTTTCTTTCTTCATCGCGAATATTCGCATATGTTTCTGACATTCGCAATCGCATTCGCATTCGCAAGGAACGATGCGAATGTTTGGCGAATATATTTGACAAATTAAAAGCAAATTATATATGTAATTGTGTAATGATATGATAATATTTATTATTTTTATTTACTCATAATATTTGAATAAAACAATATTATGGAACACTCAGGTCGGCAACTAAATTAGAAATACTGTCTCTCTTATTTTCGTCAGTCTTTTTTTTTTTTTTTTTTGTGGCTGGGCTGCGGTCGGCGCACCTCCGCACCACTCCGTCCGAGGCGACAGAGGGGCTTAAGCACGCAACTCCCGCAACCCACCCGAAAACCACCTCGCCTTCGTCGTTGGGCCGATCACCGGAGCAGGTTTACTTGTCGTCAGTGGTCGGCCCGACGGAATACCCCCTACGCGGGGTACCCTCCCATCGACCGACGTCCCTCCCTCGGGGAGGACGTTGGTCTTTCCTCACGCGGTCGGCCTCTCGGCGGGTGACGGACTAATCCCCGGTCACGTCACCCGCGGCCTCGGCTAGGGCGGCATGAGGCGCAGATAGTTGCGCCTACGCCGCCCCAGTCGCCGGCGGCGGATCTCCTCATCGAGGCTGCGCTCCACGCGCAGACGATCCGCCGCCTCCTTCTGCGAGATCACTGTCTCGCAGAAGGCTGCGACCGCGTCCCAATTCCCGACGCTGTCGACCATCGCCCTAGCGATGGCCGGCAGCGTCAGGTCGGCACCGATTTTTGTCAGTCTAATATAAACTAATGAATGGGGAGCCGGTTTTTTGTTCGGTTATACTGCGAAAACCACTGAACGATCAGTGATCAATAATATTTATACCATAAGATGCAGCATGTTTCGGGGAAAGATTTAGTATATGATATGTTGGTGAATACTTATCCGGAATTTATATTTATTTTTGACGTGGACAACGTCTTATAATTCGATGGAGCCGGCTGCACACACGAAAAAACATGACCTATGCGGCGTTACCTCGCTCTGAGTCTTTCCATTTAAGGCTTTTTTTTTTGGGTTGGCTGCGGTTGGCACGCTTCCGCACCACTCTGTCCGGGGCGACAGAGGGGCTTAAGTACGCAACACCCGCAACCCACCCGAACACCACGTCACCTTCGTCGTTGGACCGACCATCGGAGCAGGATTATTTGTCATCAGTGGTCGGCCCGATGGAATACCCCCTACCCGGGGTACCCTCCCATCGACCGACGTCCCCCGCTCGGGGAGGACGTCGGTCTTTCCTCACGCGGTCGGCCTCTCGGCGGGTGACGGACTAACTCCCCGGTCACGTCACCCGCGGCCTCGGCTAGAGCGGCATGGGACGCAGGGAGTCGTGCCTGCGCCGCCCCAGTCGCTGGTGGCGGGTCACTTCGTCGAGGCTGTGCTCCTCGCGTTCGCGACCCGCCGCCTCCTTCTGCGAGATAACTGCCTCGCAGAAGGATGCAACCGCGTCCCAGTTCCTGATGCTGCCGAGCATCTCCCTAGCGATGGTCGGCAGCGTCAGGTTGGCACCGATGATTGCGACGAGTTCACGGCGCTGGTCTGCCCAAGCGGCACAGACCTCGAGCGTATGCTGCGCCGTGTCCTCGTCGCAATCGCAGGGGTGGCAGGACGGTATTCTCTCCCTCCTAGCGACCCTGTACAGGTACTTGCCGAAGCAACCATGCCCCGTCAAGACCTGCACGAGTCGGAAAGAGAGCACACCGTGCCGCCATTCCAACTACTGCATCAGCACCGGCTGGAAGGCCTCCACGGTCCAGACACCGTATCGAGGCCTCTCCAGCCGGTCTGCCCAACGGGCGATGACATCTCGGCGGGCGTCGACGCGCCAGGCGGTGAGCTCCTTTAAGGAAACAACACCGCCCTCCCCTTGCACCCCCGACACCCGCCGATACAATTCGGCGAGCACTTCTGCCTCCAGTTCCATTTAAGGCTTGCCATACAAAATATCTATCACACAAATAAAATTAAAATTTTCTTTTGAAAAATGAAACCATTCCATCAGTATTTTCTTATGACGTTGTCACGTTCAACTATCGTCAGTAAACCGACTTTACAGACAACCGATTTTTTGTGTGAATGAATAATTAATTTTGCCAATAAAAAAAGAACATGATTCTTTATGAAAAAATTACATTATTTTTGTTAAGTAATCATTAAACTTTTTGACATACCATGCATTTAACACTCTCAGCGTCACAAATTGTGAAATAACTCCACACTTCAGTAACACGTGCTTTACTCATGTTTGTAAATTTGACAAATACAATAATAATAATAAACTAATCTCAAAATACAACGAATATTTTCGAACGAATCTGATTAGTTTCATTCATTCAACTTGTAACGGTTAACCTTTGCTATATTTGGCTTAAACATGGCTGGTACGAAATGTTAAACACGTATGATATTTTGCACGCGCTTTATTTGAAAGTCAACATTCATAGATGTTATATTCGCATATTCGCATTCGCATTCGCGAATGTTGGAGATAAATGTTCGCACTCACATTCGCATTCGCGAATGTCTCAATCCTAACATTCGTTACATCACTATTACAGACATTTATAATTATCTACCCGATACAGAAAATTAGTTATAAATTTATTAAATTTTGACCCACATTTTAGTACAAATTTATTGCCAGTGTAAGAAGAGAGTGATTCTATATGAAAAAATTTATATTGTTTATGGTTAGTAATTATTAATTATTAAATTTGTAGCAATTATTGTTACAATTTGTTGATTTAAAACTATCAAAACTAATATACTACCACCGGATCGGAACGCGGTCACACTGAGAAAGATCCGGCAAGAAAACTCAGGGGACATGATGCTAAATTAATATTGATTTTTATTTTTAGATGCGGCTTACTTTGTCTTACTAAAAGGTTTTTTGATTTATAAAATTATCTTTAACTATTATTATTGTGGGTCAAATCTATACAATATGTGCTCACAGTGTCATGCAGTCTTGTGGTGGTCTTTTTGGATTTATTTTTAATTATGTTTATAAAAGGATCCCAGCTTGATGGTAATACCCAGCCATCCTCTCTATTGAAATTTTTGTGTTTTTTTGATTTCAATAGCCGGGTAATCATAAATCAAATACAAGGCGATATAATCCGTAAAAGTAGTTTTATTTTCATCCTCAGAAAGTTGGGCTTCCAGCTCTCTCGCTCACCGAACGAAGTACAATAAAATTGCTACTACTCAGACGTCGATTTTCTGCGAGAGTGTTGTAGTACAGAAGGATCGGTCCACGGCTGTAGACAGACAACTATCAACAGTGTGCTCCCATCATTTATAATGTGTGAAAGAATGAAGAAAGTTTTTGTATGGAAACGTTTTTGATGTGAAACATCTATAGGGGAGGGTGAACCTGATCGTTGGCGTGGCGTTGATTATATTATCATCCTAAACACATAGGTACCTCTAGTGTATTCTAATGAAAATAAATGTTTATTGAATAAACATCATAATTTTGTGGAAAAATAATTGTAATATTTTATTAATAATTTATACCATATTAGTTCCTATCGTAATCTGTTCTTTCATGCATATATACTTGCACAAAATAATTTCGATGTTTCACATCTGCCAGTCGTCCTGAGCGACGGCTACCTTTTATAGAATTTTATACAACCATCTAGTGAGCTCAAAATAAATTATTATCCTAAACACATACTTCTTTCTAGTGTATACTAATGAAAATAAATCTTTATTGAATAAAAATCATCATTTTCTGGAAAAAAAACGTAATATTTTATTAATACTTTATTTCATATTAGTTCCTGTCGTAATCTGTTCTTTTATGCATATATACTTGCACAAAATAATTTTGATGTTTCACATCTGCCAGTCGTCCTGAGCGGCGGCTCACTTTTTTGTTTGTAAATATCATTTGTAAACCAAGAAATAGAAACCACAAGCAGAACTTGAACTCGCATCTATTGAAACTCCAAACCAGGAAGAGCTGTTTTAAATTGCGCTCTAGATTTTCTGAGGTAAAGGAATACGATGAACTCATAACCGATTTGCATAAGCGACACAGTGATGTTTTAGTAAGTTAGTTGTGCCTTTACATTGCTAGTGGGTGTCGTAAAAGACGACTAAGAGAGTTTCATCAACCTGGGCCAAATCCATTAAACGCCGCAAGAAGAATTGACTTCAGGCAGGCGGCTGGTCATAAAACTATTGCCAAAACTTTTGCATGTACCTACTATGAAAGAAGAGTACATATTGAGTCGGTCCCAAGTAATTTTGTTTAGAGACGCCGCCCTGTACTAAGGCAACAAAACCTTGTATTGCGGGGCACTTTACAAACATATAATTTAACGAACACAAATTACATCCAGGCTCAGAACAACAATTTGTGGATGCACAAAGTGTTGTCCTGCGTGGGATTCGAACCCACTACACCGGCACGGTAAGTCGGTATCTTGATCACTACGCCATCTGTGCAGTCGGAAAAACAGCAGGACGATGATAATCTTGTTTGAACACTCGTGATTGGTTTAGTCGAAGCTGAAGAGTTTGTTTGAACGCGCTAATCTCGGGAACTACTATTTGAAAAGTTCTTTCAGTGTTAGATAGCTCATTTAAAAAGCTATAGGCTATAATATCATCACGCTAAGACCAACAGGAGCGAAGCACCAATGAAGAATGTTTCAAAATCAGGAGTTTTCTCTTTTGAGAGCTTCCGCTGCATAAACAGCAACATTTTCGCAAAAATCATGTGTGAGAGAATCGTATTATTAGAAAATATTTTCACCTTCTACGTAAATAAAATCTTAGGTTAAAGTTAGCTTCGGCCTAAAGTATCTATACCACGCGGACGAATTCGCGAACAGAAGCTAGTAGTACATAATTAACATCGACAAAGTATCAATCCTATTGTTATATCAGAGGTCGTTATGACAACGACGATTGCATAAATACGCTTGTTGTCCCATTATTAAAAGCTTTTTATTGGTATCGCTTGGGGCAGTACAGTATTATGTACCATATATAGAATGTTGAGCTTTATAATGGTAATATAGATAAAACTTCATTTATCTCGATAGTCTTGTTAATCTATAGATAACTGTGAATGCAAATTAATGTTGTATATATACACACACATCCATTAATCCATCCATCAGCCTACAGACGTCCACTGCTGGACATAGGCCTCCCCACGAGAATGCTACTCGGAACGGTCCTGCGCCACTTGCATCCAACGGTTCCCTGTGACTTTGAGAATGTTGTCAGTTCACCTAGTGGGGGGTCCTCCTACGTTGCGCCATCCGATTCGTGGTCGCCACTCAAGAACCTTTCTTACCCAACGGTTGTCGGTTTGACGAGCGATATGGCCTGTCCAATCTGTCCATTGCCATTTCAACGTGCTAATTCTGCGGGCTATGTCGGTTACACCCGTTCTTTTACGGATTGCCGTGTTCCGGATTTTATCACGTAGAGAAATATCGAACATAGCTCTCTCCATAGCACGCAGAGCGACTTTGAGCTTTTTTATGAGGCCGACATTTAGAGACTACGTTTCAGTAACGTAAATCTTCGCTGGTAACACACACACACCTTTGTTTTCAGAAACTGCGGAATATTGGACGAGAAGATCCTCTTAAGTTGCTCGAACGCTGCCCAGCCGAGTTGGATTCGTCGGCTGACCTCTTTCTGGATCTACCTAACTGGACTGCTTGTCCTAGGTAAACATAATGATTCATAACTTTGAGAATCGCATTCCCAACTTGGACCGGTACAGGAATGACATGGGCGTTTGACATGACTTTCGTCTTGTCCATGTTCATTCGTAAACCCACTAGTTGGGATACCTGCTGAGATCATTGAGCATTGTGCCAAGGTCCTCCATGGATGCTGCCATAAATGACGATATCGTCTGCAAATCGAAGGTGAGTGATGTATTCGCCGTTAATGTTGATGCCTAGTCCAGTCCAGTCTAAGAGCTTGAAGACATCTTCCAGTGCAGTGGTAAACAGTTTCGAAGAGATGACATCTCCCTGTCTCACGCCTTTCTGCAACTGGATCGGTTTCGTACTCTTATCCCGGATACGGACTGATATTGTGGCGTTCCTATACTTCAGCACTTCGAAATAACGATGGTCGATTTGGCACCGCTGAAGGGACTGCAGCACCGCCCAAGTTTCGACTGAATCAAAGGCTTTTTCATAGTCCACAAACGCTAAGTAAAGGGGCCGATTGTACTCCGCGGGCTTTTGTACAATTTGCCGAAGCGTGAGGATATGGTCTAAGGTGCTATAACCTCTTCGGAAGCCGGCTTGTTCTGGCGGCTGGAAGTCGTCGAGCTTGCACGCGAGTCGGTTCGTAATGACTCTTGAGAACAACTGTACACACATATATATATATATATCTGTATATATTCTTTGGAAGGAATTCCTTCCCTCTCGGGACGTCGGCCACCCTCGCGCGGTCAGCCTCTCTGCCGGTGAAGAACTAATCCTCGATCCAGTCACCTGCGTCCTCGGTTAGGGATCCCACCTGGGCCCTTAGTCACCTTTATCTGATACTGATTGATTAATTAAAAACATTAGTCCCAAAAAAATACAAGCTTTATCTCCTTGAAGGTTTGTATCCACAAATTACACCCACAAAAAAATAGAAAGCAAGTGGGAACCGAATCTTCAATAATTAATTAACGCGATAGATCGGTCTTAATTTAACAAATAAACATATATTATTAAAAGAACAATGGCAATGAACTTGAAATCTACCGAAAATATTGTACGTAGTACGCGAAATCTCTTTGTTTATATAATAACATTACGAATGTTCATTTATAACTGCGGTATTCTCAAAACAAAGTGTTTACCAAATAAACTCGCCTCTGAAGAAAGCAATTGGCTTGCTTCCAACATTGATTCTGTCACTCATAAAGGCAACTCAATTCGCAAGCAAAATTGACGTCACGAATGCGGTCATTTGCAAAACTAAACATTTAATGTTTTGATAATTATCCATCTCAGCATCAAGGAAAAAGGTATGTCTTGTCGTTATATAAATTAGGATGTTGGATTCATCCATTTCCGACGTCTACTGTTGTCGCCTCTCCACGAGAATACCACACTGAATGGTCCTGTGTCATTTGTATCCAACGATTACCGGCGATTGTAAAAATATTGTTAGTCCGGTTAGTAGAGGGTCATCCTAAGCGGCGTTGTCCGATTCATGATCGCGTTGTCGATTCGACAAGCGATGTGTCCTACCCATTGTCATTTCAATGTGCTAATTCATTGAGCTATGTTGGTTACACCCGTTGCGGATTTCCGTTATTCAGATTTTGTTACGTAGAGGAATACCGAGGATGGCCCTCTCCATAGCTATTTAGTGCTGTATCTCATCACTGGTAACACACCTTGTTTATAAATCTTTGTTTTGCCACTGTGGAATATTGACCACTGACGACAAGTTAACGCTGCTCCAGTGGTCGGCCCAACGACGAAGGCGACGTGGTTTTCGGGTGGGTCGCGGGAGTTGCGTGCTCAAGCCCCTCTGTCGCCCCGGACGGAGTGGTGCGGAGGCGCGCCGACCGCGGCCCACCCACAAAAAAAAAAAAAAACTGTGGAATATTGGACGAGAAACTTCTATCCCTCTCAATTAGATCGTTATATAAATTAGGATAGATAAAAATCAGTGCTGTAGAGTTAAGAATTTCCTTTTAGCGTTGTTTAAGCTCCTTAAGAGTCCTCCAGGAGAATGGTCTCCAGCACTTTCCTGGGTAAACCTATAATATTATCGATTATCAACTCATTCCATACGCATATTTCGTGTAGAGTAATAATAATACAAGTTACCTAATACTACTTTTAATCTATACCAATAAATAAAATTGGAGTGTCTGTTTGTAATGTCAAAATAATAGGCTTTTTTCATGCTCACACGGTTATTTGCACGACACCTATGCCTAAAATAGCAATTAAAAAATTTTTGTCTGTCTCTCTGTCTGTTTGTTCCGGGTAATCTTCAAAACTATAATATCAGGGCGTAAACTAGGCTATATTTTATCCCGGTATTCCCACGGGAACGGGAACTACGCGAGTAAAACGACTATAACCGAAGCGAAGCGAGGGCGGGTTGCTAGTACTAATACTAATATCCAGGTAATATTTTGTCTAAATAGTGACTATTTCAAATTAATAAAAAAGAAAAGTATAAATAATAACACAGAAATAAACAAGAAACTTGCAATATCATTGTTAGATCACATAAAAGTTTAAACAACATATATTATTTTTATACGAGCTCTAAATTACCTGTTTTATCTAATGCCTCTTCAAACGATATAGGTTCGTCAACACTTTCACATTTTGTTGTCATATTGTCACATGTAGTAAAGCCACCACAAACGTACTGATACTGAACGAAAGCTCAACTGAAATTCTGAACAATTCAACCGTCAGTATAGGAGCAACGTACATTTGGAGAGAAAAACGGTGTAAAAACGATAATAATAAATACACTAGCTTCGTTCAAGAGATTTATAGATGCGTTATCATCATCATCTCAGCCTATATATGTTCCACTGTTGGGCTCAGGCCTGCTCCGTAATAATAGGGGAATTGACTCACTATTCCACCCTGGTCAGACGTGCTAGAATGGGGTTTTGTTTTGAGGTTTCCTTCTCTTGCACAAATTTTATATGCTTATTATATCACTTAGTCGTCTTTTACGACATCCACGGGCAAGATGGAGTGGTGAAACGTCTTCTTACTCCATCGCCACACGGAAGAGAAGGAAACGCTTTATCAAGCAAAAATTTTAACACTTTTTTTTTTGGCGATGAGTTACGGTCGGCGCATTCCTCGCTCCGCTCCGTTCGGAGCGACAGAGGGGGGTAAGCACGCACACCCGTAACCCACCCGTGACACGTCGCCTTCATCGTTGGGCTGACCATCGGAGCAGGGTGACTTGTCGTCAGTGGTCGGCCCGACGGAATACCCCCAAAATATTAACACTGAGTTATTATGTTATTATTTTCGTGTGGTGATGGAAAAATTATACCTCTCTTACCCGTGGGTTTCTTAAAAGACTAATAAGGGATATAATATGCAGAATGCATATTTTCAAGAGAAAGCAAGCTTAGTGTAAAACCCTAACTGTTTGACCAGCGTGGCAATTTTTCTCCTGTTGAGGAAAAGGCCCGAGCCTAGCAGTGCGACGTATATGGGCTGGAATGATGATGTTGATAATTATGTTGGCTTAATGAATTTCTCTCTTTTAGATTCCCATCTCATTGTACGTTATTCCTTAGGCGAAAACAACTTCAGATCAATGAGTTGTAACTGAAAAGACGTAAACAACGAACGAACTTCATTAGACAACGTACATTACCGGTTCGTTTCATTATTTACAATTAGTTATATATAACTAGACCATCGATGAATATAATAAATTCGTAATAACGTTTGTCGTATGGCAAAATGCCAATAACGAAAAAAAAATACAAGGTTACTATAGTCCATAAAATATAGCTTGATCTCTGTGACAGATGTTAACGAAACCAACGAAGTAAGTTTGAACGAGTGAAATGTTTACAATTTCATTTTGTATCAAATATATTTTCATTCTTTTCGTGCCAGTTTTATTGCAGCTGAATTGAAATATATTATAAATATAAAAATATTAATATTCATGCCTAAAATGTACCTCGTAAGTACTGAAATACTTAGTAAACATTTTATTCATAAATGACGCTTTCACACGTACAAGGTCATACTGGACTGAAAATAAAAAAGAGATGGTACAGTCGATATACGTAAATCGATAACCATTCTTTATTAAATTATTCATAAAAGAAATAAGCCCAATACAGTACATATATAAAACTTTCAACATATTTTTACAATTAAAACAGACAGTAACATTATAAAAAACCAAAAATTTAATTAATTAATCATTAAAAAACTACTTTTCGTCTCAGAGTAGATGATAATATTATGTACGTATTATTGCCAATAAACTAGACATATTTATTTATAAAACAGTCGTAATTGATTGATCTAACGACTGTCCTTATTTGGCAAAAAATGATAAATATTCTAGCAGGAACGCTCCAGTGATGACGATAATAGTGACCTGGACCTTGATTGTACTTCTTTTGAATAATTAAAACAGTCAAAAAACACTTTTAGTTTGAAATAAATTCAAAAAGATTTTCATTGATTGTATTTTAATTATAATAGAAAATAACAATTATAAAAATAAAGAATTTTATCGATAAAAATACTACGCACTTTATCGTAAGCGTGACAGCACTAGTGACAACTGTCACAGAGATCATCCTATATTTTATGGACTATAGATGATTTTATACATAGAAATATTAAAATGTAGATTGATTTGATGGCATTGCAGTCTAAGCAGCGACATCCCATGCCGAATATCGTGGGTTCGTTTCGCAAGCAGGACAATTCATGATAAAATCATCAAATGTTGTGTGGGTGCAATTTTTTTATGTATCTTATACACTATGTTTTATTCCCTATAGGATTGAATTTAGTCCCGAAAAAGTACCGTAACCGTTCACTTTTGAGAAAGACGGGTTCTGGTGGCCAGCCCATATGGCGTATAATAGGTACCTACAGTGTATGATAGGTTATGTGGTCGTGCTTCGTCCCCTCCCCCTAGGTGGTCCAGACGCGGTGTGATCATACCATAGTCTGTCCCAAAAAAGAGATTGAATTTTATGAAATCATTTATTTTATTTACTGTCTAAACTCCATATTTCTAGCGTCCAATAGTTTTATCTCAGCGTTGAGAGTTACCTCAGAGTCAGTCTCCAGATTCATATATACCTGTATATGTAGATCTTTTATGATACTCCCGAGAAGGAAAGAAGAAAAATATAGTAATTTGTATCGCGAGAAGAGGCATATATGTACTCAAGAAGAAGAAAATAGGCTGAGAATAATGAAAGTGTTCTTAAAACGCCTGTAAAATAAAGAAGAGCAAGATATCTCTCAAACAGTTGCAATGCTTTATTTTTCTGAGAACGCCTACTTTATGCTGTCTGGTCTTTTGGTCTGATCCTATTCTGACAAATTATCCAAAGCTTAGCTCTTGCTCACCGAACGTAGCGCAGTAACAAATTGCTACTACTCAAAAGTTGATTTTGTGCGAGAGTGTGGTATTATGCCGGACGGACCGGTCCGCGGCTGTAAACAGACGATTGTCGACAGTGTGCCTTTTTTCTTTTCTTTTTCACGCTATGGAAATGCATTTATGCACTATCGCTCCGCCGGTAATGGACGGGGGAGTGTGTGTGGGACTCGCAGGCCATATAAGCGACCGGAATGCCCACTAAAACCACAGTGGCTCCTTCTGCGCTTTTACGGGGTGCCAGAGAGATCGTCTGATGACATTCTATCCCCGACACCCCAACGCTTGGCCGTCTGGTCACGTCCTGTCATCAATCAGGGCGGTGGGAGGAGGAGCGCATAGCGGCGTCTCCTCCTCCCTGGCCGCCACCCGTGGAGCGACACGGCGGACGCAAGCGTCTCGAGTGCCCGCACCGCGGCCTCCTTGCTTGTCATGACAGCCTCACAGAAGGAGGCCATCGACGGCCAGTAGCTGTCACTGCGGAGCATCTTGGAGATGATAGTCGGCAACGACAGGTTTGTTGTTCCTATTTCCGTTGTCAGGATGTGACGCTGAGGGCCCCAGGTGGGGCATACTTCCAGTGAGTGGCACGCATTGTCAATTGCCGCACGAGTTTTCCTTCTCTTACACAGATGTTATGTGCATATTATATCCCTGATGATGTTGAATGATTATGAAGAATAAAAAAAAACATTTTCAGGCATTTATTACATTTAATTTATATCTAATATTACAGTATAATAGGTGTTCATAGAAATAACTGTTTAAATGAATAATTATATAGATCTGTTCTCTTCTACAAGAACATTTCTATCTTCTGTTCACATACAGTTTTAATTCAAGGATCCGAGTCCGCTAGTTACTGTCTGCTAGTTATTATTGACTGTCGACCTCTTATTCTAAACGGTTTCGATTACCACACAAGTCTTTGTGCGGTCCATAAATATTTGGTCCGAATGTGGGTAGCGGATTTTTGTCCATTCATTGTGTATAAACCTCCTACACGATACAAGGATAATAATTTACGGCGCCGTGAATTAAAAAAAAATATATAAACACTTCCTGAACATCAAAAAAAGGGAGCCGTCGCTCAGGATGCCTGCAAGATGTGAAACATCTAAATTATTTTCTACAAGTATATATGCATAAAAGAACATATTACGATAGGAACTAATATGGCATAAAGTATAAATAAAATATTATGATTTTTTTCCCGAAAATGATGATATTTATTCAATAAGCATTTATTTTCATTAGTATACACTATTGCCATGTGTTTAGGATAATAATTTATTTTGAGCTCACTAGATGGCGTTGTACAAAATTCTAAAACAGTTTATGGTTTTGTTACGCCAACGTTCAGGTTCGCCCGCGAGATGTTTCACAACAAAAATAGTTATTCTACTATGTATTTATATGGTCTATAGCTAAGAGTGATTTCGAGTAACTTAAGACTATCAACATACATTTGAATGAACACAAAGTATATAAAAAATAATTATTTACATGGATTTTATCGCGTTTGTATTTGCTTTTTACTTGCCTGATGTTTAAAATCATTTTTAGGATTAATTTGCCAGCTACGCTCGGGACAGATTAGGCGGGGTGAGTCCAGACCATAGCTTACCACAAAGAAAAATGTAATAGCAACTAGGGATGTGACTTGGAGGTAAAATAATCGATTTTTTACATAATCGATTTTTAGTTCTTTAAAATAAATCGATTATAAAATAATCGATTAATTAAAAACAAATAATCGATAAATTAGAAATAAATAACCGATTATAAAATAATCGATCATTTCTCCCAACAAGATTATGATGACTTTTTTTTAGGACATGTGATCTTTATTTTCCAATATAGTATGAAACAATTGTGATGACCTTTGTTTTTTAGGAAGTCTAGCAGTGAATAATCGATTAATTTCGATCGAATTTCGAATAATAAAAAGTCGATTAATAATCGATGAATCGATGAATAATCGATTTTTATTATTTTGATAATCGATTGTAAAAATCGATTATTAATCTTTTATTGTAATAATCGATTAATATCAAAATTGATTATTTTTTCACATCCCTAATAGCAACTTAAGGCCTTTATGTCCAACAATTGTATTAATCAATCGTATATACCTATATCGGTCTTTAACTGTATAATGTATATAGTCATCATCTCAGCCCATATACGTTCCACTGTTGGGCTTGGGCCTCCTCCACTATGGGAGGGAAATTGACCTACTGTATCACGCTGGTCAGACGTGTTGGCACAGGGTTTTGTTTAGAGTTATTCGTCTCTTGCAAAGGTGTTGCATGCATATTATATCCCTTAGTCGTCTCTTACGATACCCACGTGTAAGAGAGGGGGTGGTGAAATGTATTCTTACTCCGTCACCACACGGAACATCTGTATATAGTATTAGTTATTAATTTTTGATAGATTTTTTTGATACAAATTCATTGTTAGTAGAAAACTGCAAAATAAAACTGACACAGTAAAATCAAATGCAAACGCTATAAAAAATTTAAAAATAATTGTATCACAAATGTGTTTATTATATAAACAGAAATTACAAATGTACAGAAAAATCCTATATTCACATTTCAATTTACTATAATTCCATCAAACGTAATAAATAACTGAAATTATGAGTCCAAAATACAGAATGCATTAAAATCAACTCTCGTATTTGAGCATATTTTTTGTCCCGTTCTATACTTAAATATGCTTTTTTTTACAAAAAAATACCAAATATAATCAGATCTTGAAGAAAATTAAATGGAGTCCATTTCGGTAAACCACTTTAAAATAAAAAAAAAAAAACGGTTTTCCACGACAATACATTATAAGTAAGCATACTAATTAACTTTATACTATTAATTTCTTAAAGTCGGTAAAAATAGCTACCATGATCAAAATACGATCGAAAGAACAATATATGAACCATCCATCCATAAATTCCATCCATTCTTTCATTTCTAACACACTAATATAAATTTAAAAAATAGTCAATGTCCATTTTATCACATAAACAATACGTAATTTTTTACAACCTTATAAGTAAAATACAATTAATTATACTTAAACTTAGATAAAGACAATTAGACTGCCTGGTTGCTACGGAATCTGAGTAATTATGTGCACCCTGATATTTTATATTATTTTTATATTACTTAGTAAAAGATGACTAAGTTTTGCATTTTATATTTGTGAAAAAATAATGAATACTCGAAATGAAATCCTATATCAACCTCTCTAACCAGCGTTGCATGTAACAAATTTTCCCTCATCTTGTGTGGGAGGTTCAAATAAATATCGTAAGCAAATAACCGCGTTATAATAGAAGAAACATCCATAGAAAATCCTACCTCAAACTGCGTAAGATACTAAACGTCCTTTCAATTAAAAATCTTGTTCAATGAGACTCTACAGGCGCAGAAGAATAGATTTTGCTCCATAATTCTACTGCTTTTTTCTTTTTACGTATTATTGCTGTGCTCAAGGCTTACCCTACAATGGTACCGAAATCAACTAATATTTTGATCAGACAGGTTGGCATCGGATTTTATTTTGAGTTTCTTTCTCTTGCATAAATATTGTCGGATTATCACATCTTTCAGTCGTCTTTTAAGACACCCATGGACAAAGTAAGGGTTAGTGAATTGTATCCTTACTTCGTCACGTTAATAACAACCTTATCTACTTCAGACGATATCTTCCTAGACGGTATATCTTCAATGTTAATTTCACCCAAGCACGAGTAAGTTCTGGAATGAACTAACTGCTGTAGTTTTTCCTGACTGCTGAGATGTTCTTCTTTAAATGAAGTTTAAGAAGAGCACTTTTCTCATAGTAGATATCGATTCAGCTACGGCCCTGATGTTCTACTGACGTTCTACTGATGAATCTTCAGGTGGTCTACTGACTTCTTTAATACCATAGACATGTATTCTACGTACATGTTATGGCAGTGAATAAATAAATTTAAGCTACTATGGCAAGAATTTGGTTTCTGTTTCATTTATAGCTTGGAGCTTTCAACTGGGTTATCTCGTGGTAAGTACCACGCGGCTATTGCACTAACTGAAATACAAAATATGATGTTATAATTTCAAAAAATACACATTCTTCATTTTCTATGTCTCATATCTCATAATGGGCAAAAACAGACTACTATCCCAATCCGCTCATAGGATTTTGTTTTGAATATTCTTTCTGTTTTGTGTGTTGATGGAGTAAGAATACAATTCAACACCTCTTGCCCGTGGGTGTCGTAAAAGACGACTAAGGAATATAATATGTAGATAACAGCTATGCTAGAGAAGGAAAACTCGGCATAAAACACACTACGTCTGACCAGCGCGGTATAGTAGCTCAATTTTCCTTCCATTGTGGAGGAGATCCAAGCCTGACTGTGGGACTTATGTGGGCTGAGAAGAAGACTCCTTTTCTTGCAGAAATGTTAAACGCTTTGCAGGCGAGTTACCATTAGTTATTTCTAGTTTTTTAGCACAGCGCTGATACCCACTTCATTATTATAATCTGCTGAGCTCATATACATCCCACTGCTGGGCTCAAGCCTCATAATATTGGACTCCTCACGAGGTGTCTGGTTAATAATATAACATCACCATCACCATTTATTATAGAACAGGTCAAAGGAGCATCAGTGGAGTGGTCGGCAACGCTCTCCTGGGCAACTCGAACACCAATAGCGATAGGTTAATTATTTGACAACCTTAGCAATTATGTCGTTTTAATCTGTCTCCGCAGGGAGGCCTATATTAAACAACAGGAAGTATATTATAAGAATAAAGATTAAATTATAGATACTAAAACCATGGTTATTAAATTATTTATATGCTACAATGAAAAAAAAAAAAAAATACTCACTAAGAACAAGTAAAGACCAAGCATAGAATGTGATTTCACAGTATGAGAAAAATAAGCTTCCAACAACATTGACTCCAACGAACGTACTGCTTCGTCCAATCATTATACTCAGACAAGCTGCCATGCCCCTGAAATGAAGAGAAATAATATTATGAAATGTTTTTTGGTTAATGTAAATGGCAGGTAAACCATCGGTCCAATTAATAACTGACAAGCCATTTAACAAAAAAAAAAATTGCGGTAGTCCTACCGTAACCGTAATCATGAACGCTGAAAAGTCAGTAACGTTTGGAAAATAAAATTAAATAAAAACAATTACATTACAAAACAAACATTACATTAAAAACAACAATTAAACAAAGATGACGCTAATAGAATAAGTATAAAAATAAATCTTACCTGCAAGAAGTAGGATAAATATCAACGAAATACGAAGCCAGAACACCCATTGAGAGGCAGGTACAGGAAAACACTACATAGAAAAGTGTACTGACTATTGGATGGGGGACTAGATTTAGACAGAGAGCACTGATAGCTGATGCAACGAGGTTAACAATAACGATTAGCCGCCGCCTGTTGGGGAAATAGGAGATGAGGAAGTTTAGGAAAGCGAATATACTTTGGGAGACCATTATTGTAAGTATCACGTTTTCTTTCACTGCACTCTCGCATAGCTAAAACAAAAAAAATATACTCAACTGAGAACTGTACAAATAGTGTAGTGGTTAAGATAGCGAACGACCATGTCAATATCGTGGGTTCAATTTCCAGATATTACAATACTTTTCGTGTGGTGACTGAGTAAGAATACACTTCCCCATTCCCTGTTTTGCCCGTGGATGTCGTAAAACATGACTACCCATGCAGGATAATAATCTCCGCAGTAATTATCTCTAAGCAATTACTAACCCATTTTTAATTATTGGAAAGGGGTCAATAGGATGGCAAATAAGCCTGGCCCAGTCCTGGCAAATAAGCCTGGCCCAGTCCTGGCAAAGAAGCCTGGCCCAGTCCGGGCAAACAAGCCTGGCCCATCGTTATCATCCCAGACTTTTGCCAAGGCTGGGCCAAGCCTGGCCTACAAGCTTGGCCCAGAGTTGCATATAGTTGGGCCAAGACTGGGCCAAGACTGGGCCCGTGGTACTTTCCTCTATGGGTAAGGGATATAATACGCGTATAACATTTATGAAGGAGAAGGAAATCTCAAAATAAAACCCTATACCAACATGTCTAACCAACATGATTATAATAGCCCAATATCTCTTCTATTGGGGAGGAGACTAAATCGCAACAGTGGAACGTGTTTTGAATGTTTTTAAGTCCCCTCGCAATACAAGCTTTATTTCATGCAAGATGGTTTAGTCTTTTAAATTTTATTCTTTACATAAAAATCCTGGTAGAAGTCAATATTTATCCATCCATCTGTCTAACATCCTATCTAAATCCTCTATTGATTTTAGACTCAGCAGTGAGGGATAATATAGACTCCACGCTTGGCAGGCGAAATAGTGAACGCAGTTTTTGTTAAAATATTTCCAGGAGAAGTTACTGGCCATTCTCTTGATGATCTCATAGCCGGGTTTTTCGTCTTCCAGTGGAAAGTAATTGGTTTAATGCATTATATTTTTATCTGTCATCACACATAGGCTTAGATACGTAATGGTGTAGTTATCAAGGCATCGAACAATTGTGGGCTGGTCACGGATGTTAAAAAATGTATGTCAATTGCCTGAAAGGCGATCAGAGGGAATACTGTAGGTTGGGCCGGATAGATTAAGCGGGATATTTCAAAATCATAGCCTACCCTACCCTAGAACCACCCGGAAGCGGTAACCCATCGAGCGGAGCATAGAGATCAAGGAATTAGTACCAGTCATCAGCCCAATGGCGAAGGGGTGGTCAGATGTGTTAGGGGGTCACGTAGCTTTTGTGTCGCCCCGAATGGATTGGAAAGGCTGGGTCTAGACCGTAGAATGCACAAAAAAAAAAAATATTCAAGCCCCATTAACGTAGCTTTATGCTGTTTTTATTGGCCGAGTCAATTTTTACTCCCTGCCTGCCGAATAGTTTGTTTTTGGCGGGCTAGGCTATGGAGGCCTGTGGTCCGTCTGTCCGGGGCGAAGAAATTGCGGCGTGCGACCCCATAACCCGTTGTTTCCCTTTCCCTTCGCCATTAGGCCCTTGGGCCAATCACTGGTACCGAATCCTTGACTTCCGTGGCCAGCCCGACGGGTTGAAGTGGAATTTTGCTAAACGTCTGTTGTTTTTTCTAATAATTCAATTTATTGTAGATTCCAAGTAATTAAAAGCGTTTCACAGTATTTGTTGACAGTCAAACTTGGATCTCATTTATGAAAACCTTTACGAATCCTTGCTTAGAGGAATAACACTGTTTATTTTTTTGATAGGCTACCCACGGTGTGGACGTACGCCGCCCATTCCGTTCGGGGTGACAGAAGAGCGGCGCGCGACCCCATAACCCACCGTACCCACCACCGTTTATCGCCTTCGCCATCAGACCGACCTCTAATACTTCCTTGACGTTTGTCCTAGAATCCTCGACGTTGGAATGTTTGGTGGTTCAAAAAATCATCATCATCATTTCAGCCTATTGCCGTCCACTGCTGGACGTAGGCCTCCCTCATGTTGCGCCACAATGTGCGGTTCTGTGCCGCCTGCATCCAACGACGCCCAGAAAATTTCACTAAGTCATCGGTCCACCTAGTGGGGGGGCGTCCTACACTGCGTCGTCCGATACGTGGTCGCCATTCGAGAACCTTTCTTCCCCAGCGGTTGTCGGTTCGTCGAGCATTGTGGCCTGCCCATTGCCACTTCAGCGTGCTAATTCTTCTAATTCGCTCGTTCTTCTGCGGATTTCCGTATTCCGGATTCTATCTCGCAGAGAAATCCCGAGCATAGCCCGCTCCATAGCACGCTCAGCGACTTTGAGCCTTGATATAAGGCCTACATTTAGGGACCACGTTTCCGTGCCGTAAGTCATCACTGGTAACACACACTGGTCGTAGACCTGTGTTTTCAGACACTCAAAAAATATGTAATAGAAAATAATACTTACAACTTGTTCAATTGTGGTAGTGTTGGTAACTTCTATGTGTCTTTCAGAGCTGATTACATCCTCAGCATTAATTATCTGGCATACATTGCCAGTGATAGTTGTTGTACCATCCATCATGGACATAACCATGTCTAATATATGAGGTAGCCATACTATTAAACTGTTATTTCTGTAAAAAGTAAACAATATTGTAGTGTACAATACTAAAATTTGCATTTACGTTGAGATTTATTTGTTACTAGCAACCCGCCCTCGCTTCGCTTCGGTTATAGGTTATAGTCGTTTTACCCGCGTAGTTCCCGTTCCCGTGGGAATACCGGGATAAAATATAGCCTAGTTTACGCCCTAATATTATAGCTTTACATTGGTGAAAGAATTTTTGAAATCGGTCCAGGCGTTTTGAAGATTACCCGGAACAAACAGACAGACAGACAGATAGACAAAAATTTTTTAATTGCTATTTTAGGCATAGGTGTCGTGCAAATAACTGCGTGAGCATGAAAAAAGCCTATTATTTTGACATTACAAACAGACACTCCAATTTTATTTATTGGTATAGACTAGTAACCCGCCCTCGCGTCGCTTCGGTTCCAGTCACCTTACACGCGTAGTTCCCGTTCCCGTGGGAATTCCGGGATAAAATATAGCCTATATTACTCCCTGATATTATAGCTTTCCATTGGTGAGAGATTTTTTGAAATCGGTTCAGTAGTTTCGGAGTCTATTCAATACAAACAAATCTTTCCTCTTTATAATATTAGTGTAGACTAGCAATATGCCCTCGCTTCGCTTTGGTGTAAAATACTATCGGAATCGGTCCAGCTGGTTTAGAGATTAACCGTAACAAACAGACAGATAGACCGACTAAAAATATAAAAACTGGTTTGATGGTATTTTCCTACCATATGTAAGAAATATTTTAGGCTATATTTCATCCTTTATTCCCACGGGAAGGGGAACTACGGGTGTAATATTGGGAATTTACTAGTACATATATGGCTAATTCCCACAAGCGCCACCCGATCGCGAACTAAAGGCGACCTCCACCAGTCCTTTTAATAACTTTGGATGGATTATGTAACCATTGTATTCTTACTAGATTTGTTAAAAATAAAACCGGCAACGTTTATGTCAAGCTATAGAGACTGATGAAGATGTAAAAGCAATTACTATTAAGATTATTATTCAGCCTTGACTGTCTAGAATATTTATTGAATCGTTCAGACGTAACTTCACCTCCAATCGGGCTTCAGACAACTGTGAAATTAATTCATACGTGGTTGGATATTTTATAAATATATCTAATATAATATTATAAATGTATATAATATATTTCTGTCTTTCTATATATATATTTCAATATTTTCAGAATCTAGGAAACGGCAGCATTGATTTTCATGAATTTTAATATACTAGAGGTTTCGGAGCTAAATAATCGATCTAGCTAGGTTTTATTTATAGAATACTAGCAACCCGCCCTCGCTTCGCTTCGGTTATAGGTTATAGTCGTTTTACCCGCGTAGTTCCCGTGCCTGTGGGAATACCGGGATAAAATATAGCCTAGTTTACGCCCTGATATTATAGCTTTCCATTGGTGAAAGAATTTTTGAAATCGGTCCAGCCGTTTTGAAGATTACCCGGAACAAACAGACAGACAGACAAAAAATTTTTAATTGCTATTTTAGGCATAGGTGTCGTGCAAATAACCGTGTGAGCATGAAAAAAGCCTATTATTTTGACATTACAAACAGACACTCCAATTTTATTTATTGGTATAGATATGCAAGTGAAGGAAAACTTGAAATAAATCCCTATACCAACATGTTTGTAGTAAGTAGTTTCTAGTATAGTAAGTCAATTTCCCTCCTATTGAAGATTAGGCTCGAGCCCAACAGTGGGACGTTTATGAATTGAGATAAACGATATTATATTCTGTTTGAAACACCTACGTATACTTTAAATTAATAAAACCAAATATTAAATATGAATATTCAAACTTTCTCTATAACTAATTATAATGTACATACAAATTAAAAATTTCAATGTATTATTATAACATACTAGCAATCCGCCCTCGCTTCGCTTCGGTTATAGGTTATGTTAGGTTATAGTCGTTTTACTCGCGTAGTTTTCGTTCCCGTGGGAATACCGGGATAAAATATAGCCTAGTTTACGCCCTGATATTATAGCTTTCCATTGGTGAAAGAATTTTTGAAATCGGTCCAGCCGTTTTGAAGATTACCCGGAACACACAGACAGACAGACAGACAAAAAAAATATAAAGTGTATTTTAGGCATATGTATAGTGCAAATAACCGTGTGAGCATGAAAAAAGCCTATTATTTTGACATTACAAACAGACACTCCAATTTTATTTATTAGTATAGATATCTAAAAATGCAAAACAAAATTATACCGAGCAAAGCTTGGTCAACCAAATACTATTGATTAATGAATACTGACATATTATGATGTAACTTTGATGCCAGATGAGGAAGAAGCTTATCTAATCATCATTTCAGCTCATATACGTCCCACTGTTGGGCTCGAACATCGCAGGCAAGCCAGGGGATGAATTTTCACTACCTCGCTACATGTTTTACTTTTCTTACTTCTTACTAATATTATTGTGAAAGTTTGTGAGGATATTTATATATTTATTACTCAAATACGCGTAAATCGCTGAACAGATTTAGATGAAAATTGTACATAGATTACTTTTTATCTCAGAAATGTATTCACTTGATAAAAACGTCAACTCAAGGCAAATTATTTTTTACGCGAACAAAGCTGCGGGCAAAAGCCATTTATAAACATATAATACAAAATACTTACGTGATAAATACAACGGATACAATATAAAATAGCTGAACACTTCTCCATAAAAATGGTGCTCGGAATATAGGAGCGCTTTGTTCATACATAGCTCTTAATACTGACATCTTTTTCTTTTCGGGCTGCTCCTCAAATTTCAGGGATTGAACCTGGATTAAAAATAAAGATTATATTACTCGTGGGTGTCGTAAAAGACGACTAAGAGCTTTAAATAAACCTGGGACAGTTCCATCTGATGCTGTCTGGTTTAAATGTAAGAAGTAACATATACATACATACATACATACATATATATATATATATATATATATATATATATATATATATATATATATATATATATATATATATATATATATATATATATATATATATATATATATATATATATGTATGTATATATATATATATATGTATATATATATATATATATATATGTATATATATATATATATGTGTGTGTATATATATATATCAAAATACATGTTTAAAATTAAAAATGACGAAAGAAGAGTAATGCCTCTTCCTACCTTTCACGACGACTAAGGTAAATATGGATGACTTGTATGCAAGAAAAAGAGAACTCGAAATAAAGTCCTGTATGGAAGCTTGAACCCATTAGTGGAAAGATGTAAGCAGAGATAATCTCAATATTTCACTACCTCTTTCTTTGCCGTGGGAATGGCGAAAGCAGGCAGTAGTATTACTAGAAGAATGGGCAGTGTCGTCTCCCTGGGAAAGTTATTACACCAAGAAAGATCGTCACCCCGCCCAGTATTCGAGAGGTGAGGGTACCCGAAAGGGTATTCCGTCCGACCACTAATGACAAGAAATTCTGGTGGTCTGACCAACGAGGTGACGTGGGTACGGGTCGGTTATGGACCCGCGCACCGTCCTTTCGTCGCCCCGGACGGAATCGACCGCGTGTGCGCTTACCATAGCTCACCCAAAAAATAAAAAACCCGTATGGGTCACAGTTATAACATGCTCCTTCTTGGAAAGGCAATAGAGGACGTCAATTAGCTGATAGTGTAATTATATTTATATATTACCGGGAATTCCGTGTTAGATCTGCGATTATTAACTTTGTAAATATATTTCAGAACGTCCAAGGCTTCATCTTTTCTACCCGAGTTGTATAAGAATTTAGGTGATTCATGGAAGAAGTACATGGCAATCGCTCCAATTCCTAATGGAGCTGACTGAGCTACCATCAGTAACCTCCAAGGTCTATATACAATGCCAAGCCAGGGTATATCAAAAGCGAAGTCCAATTTCAAGATAGGATATGTAACAACTGAAAAATAATGCATTAAATTATTAGAATTAAAATCATGAAATTAAAGTGAGTTTTCTGTGTGGTGACAGAGTAAGCTTTCCCTATCATGACTGAAGGTGTCTTAAAAGAAAATTAAGGCTCTAAATATGTATATAACATCTAAGCAAGAGAAGGAAAACTCGAAATAAATTCTGCATAGCTGTCTGGCGACCTGCGCCAGGACAATTTTTCTTCTACTGTGGGAGGGTGGAGCTCAGCAGTGGGAAATGAGCTTGAGATGATATTGGACCTATTTATTCGACCGATATACATACATCATTGGATAAGTGAATATATTTATAAAATTGATTCTGTTGTTTCAGATATTACTCGAAATAAACAAACAAGCAGACATAATAATTATCTGAAAAATTTCTTATTGAAGTGAAACTTCTAATGCGACTTCCAATAAGGTTGCGTTAAACGTATAACGCTATGGGAATAGAAAGAGACAGAGCGAGAGTGAATGCGTGGCACTCGAACGCATGCGCGTAGTATAGGTACCTATTACAGGTCAGCGCGAGCGTTAGTAACGAGTAGCGGCCAATATTTTTTATCATTTTTATTTCTGTTTTTATCTTTTTTTATATTGACAATAACACGTGGCACCATAGAAGTTTTACTTCTGATATGCGTATTTTGTACGCATACTCTTTTTTTAATCACCTTACATTATACAAACATTCATATGCTATAAAACCACAGAAATATTAATACTTCGTTTATTAATTTTTCTGTGTATAAAACAATTGTTATGATTCAAATAGATACTGTAATTTCATTTATTTCATTTCTAAGAGTGGTAGGACCACACTGTCGACAGTTATCTGTCTACAGCTGCGGGCCGGTCCGTCCGGGGTAGTACCATGCTCTCACAGAAAATCGACGTCTGAGTAGTAGCGATTTGTTACTGCGCTTCGTTCGGTGAGCGAGAAAGCTGGAAGCCAAACTTTCTGAGGGTGTTTGCATGTGGAGGGTTTTGGTGGTGCCTTTGGTATCACCGAGCCTAAATGCACGCATTCACACTCCCTTCACTTTCTTCACGGTAGGCAGCGGCCTTGTAAAGGTCCATGAGCGGCAGCAACACTTACCATCAGGTGTACTGTTTGCTCGTTTGCCACAATTTGCAATAAAAAAAAAATATGCGTATAAATTAGTAGACTCTGTACCCTAAATGAATGAACTTACGTGCACTAACTCCAGAGGACAGCAATAAAAGACTTGTCATCAGCACCAGGTATCGGCTTCTAACTCGTTCTATACATGATTCTCCAAACAAAGTGTAGGTCACGGAATTAGCTGCGCATGCACTGAAATAAGAGCAACAGAATAATATGTAAATCTTCTATTTCAAAAATATGCTACAACCGAAATTAGAGTGGAAACAAAAAAAAATCATAATTAGGCTACCAATATACAAAAAAAAAAGTTGATGTCATAATCATTACGTTCAGTAAACAATGTTTACAACCGATACAAGGGAGTTTTTTTTTTTTTCTTCCCCCGGAGGATGTCATAACATAAATAGACATGGACACAGAAAGACAATAGAAACGGACACGGATGAATAAATATAATTAGCGGAATAGCAGAATCTGAAACGGATCTGGAACCGGGAACGTCAATGAAATAAGAAAAGAGTAAGTTTAAATACAATTATTAATGAAATTAATATTCAAAATTAAGTAGCAGTAGTATTCTAGGAAAAACACTTTGAATGAATACATTTATCTATATGTAACAGTCTGTGTGATGGATTCTAAGATTTATAATTATGAATTCATCATTGATAATGACGTGGGTTGGACTTTTTCTATACTGTAACGTATAAAATTACCACTTTTTTTTTTTTTTTTTTGGGTGGGTCGCGGTCGGCGCGCCTCCGCACCACTCCGTCCGGGGCGACAGAGGGGCTTAAGCACGCAACTCCCGCAACCCACCCGAAAACCACCTCGCCTTCGTCATTGGGCCGACCACCGGAGCAGGTTTACTTGTCGTCAGTGGTCGGCCCGACGGAATACCCCCTACGCGGGGTACCCTCCCCTCGACCGACGTCCCCCCCTCGGGGAGGACGTCGGTCTTTCCTCACGCGGTCGGCCTCTCGGCGGGTGACGGACTAATCCCCGGTCACGTCACCCGCGGCCTCGGCTAGGGCGGCATGAGGCGCAGATAGTTGCGCCTGCGCCGCCCCAGTCGCCGGCGGCGGATCTCCTCATCGAGGCTGCGCTCCACGCGCAGACGATCCGCCGCCTCCTTCTGCGAGATCACTGTCTCGCAGAAGGCTGCGACCGCGTCCCAGTTCTCGACGCTGTCGACCATCGCCCTAGCGATGGCCGGCAGCGTCAGGTCGGCACCGATGATTGCGACGAGTTCACGGCGCTGCACTGCCCAAGCCGCGCAGGCCTCGAGCGTGTGGCGCTCCGTATCCTCGTCGCAATCGCAGTGGTGGCAGGACGGTGTACTCTCCCTCCTTACGACCCTGTGCAGGTATTTGGCGAAGCTCCCGTGCCCCGTCAACACCAGCACTAGTCGGAAGGAGAGCAACCCGTGCCGCCTTTCCAACCACTGCATCAGCACCGGCCGGAAGGCCTCCACAGTTCGCACCCCGAACCGAGGCCTCTCCAGCCGGACTGCCCAACGGGCAATGACGTCTCGGCGGGCGTCGACGCGCCAGGCGGTGAGATCCCTTAACGAGATCACACCGCCCTCCCCGCGCACCCCCGACACCCGCCGATACAACTCGGCGAGCATTTCCGCCTCCAGGTCCCACGGGGGAGTCCCGGCCAATAGGCACGCTGCCTCCGTCGCCTCCGTGCGGTATCCGCGGATGGCCCTGACTGCCATGACCCTCTGTGGTCGCCACAGAAGGGCCCTAAGTCGGACGGTCAAGGATATATATATAGATAGGTCCCCGCCCACACCGGTGCGCCGTACAGGGCCATCGACCGGATGACCCCCGTGTACAGCCGTCGGCACGTAGCGCTCGGTCCGCCCACGTTCGGCATAAGCCACGATAGGGCGGACGCCGCGCCGACGAGCCGCGGAGCGAGCCTGCGGAAATGCTCCCGGAACCACCATTGCCCGTCGAGTACCAGGCCCAAGTACCTCATATGGGCCCGGATGCTGATGTCAACCGATCGGACGGTGATCAAGATGCCGATGGGAGGGCTCATAAGGCGCCCATGGAACAAGAGGGCCTCCGTCTTGTCCAGGGCGACCCTCAACCCCAGCGCCTCGATCCGCCTGACGACCTCTTCGGTGCCATAGGTCGCCAGGCTCACCGCCTCTTCTAGCGTCCCACCGCGGGCTGTGACGAGCGTGTCGTCGGCGTAACAAACCACGCCCAGCCCAGGCGGGAGGCTCCCCCGCAACGCCCAGTCGTAGCCGATGTTCCACAGGGTGGGTCCGAGGACCGACCCCTGTGGGACACCGCACGTCATGGGCGTTCGCACAACGTCCCCTGCTCGGTTGGTACAGAGGACGCTGCACCCCACCAAATAGTCTGCCACTAGCCGCCTCAGGTAAGCTGGCACTCCGTGATACCGGAGCGCCTCCCTGATGCAGCTGAATGGCAGACTATTGAATGCGTTGGCGATGTCTAGGGACACCGCCAACAGCACTCCCCCACCGGTGACGGCCTCAGTCGCCACGGTCCTCAGGCGCAACAGAGCCGCGATCGTCGAACGACCCCTCCTAAACCCAAACTGGGCGTCCGACAGATCGGGCCTCGTGCCGAAATATATATCATCATCATCATTCATCATTTCAGCCTATTGCCGTCCACTGCTGGACGTTGGCCTCCCTCATATTGCGCCACAATGTGCGGTCCTGTGCCGCCTGCATCCAACGACGCCCAGCAACTTTCACTAGGTCGTCGGTCCACCTAGTGGGGGGGCGTCCTACACTGCGTCGTCCGATGCGTGGTCGCCACTCGAGAACCTTTCTTCCCCAGCGGTTGTCGGTTCGTCGAGCGATGTGGCCTGCCCATTGCCACTTCAGCGTGCTAATTCTTCGTGCTATGTCGGTTACACCCGTTCTTCTGCGGATTTCTGTATTCCGGATTCTATCTCGCAGAGAAATCCCGAGCATAGCCCGTTCCATAGCACGCTGAGCGACTTTGAGCCTTGATATGAGGCCTACATTTAGGGACCACGTTTCCGTGCCGTAAGTCATCACTGGTAACACACACTGGTCGTAGACCTGTGTTTTCAGACACTGAGGTATGTTGGACGAGAAGATCCTCTTAAGTTTCCCGAACGCTGCCCAACCGAGTTGGATTCGTCGGCTGATCTCTTTCTCGAAATTGGATCTACCTAACTGGACTGTTTGTCCTAGGTAAACATAGTGATTGACAACTTCGAGAATCGCATTGCCAACTAGGACCGGTACAGGAATGACATGGGTATTTGACATGACTTTCGTCTTGTCCATGTTCATTCTTAGACCCACTAGTTGGGATACCCTGCTGAGATCATTGAGCATAGTGCCAAGGTCCTCCATGGATTCTGCCATAACGACGATATCGTCTGCGAATCGAAGGTGAGTGATGTATTCGCCGTTAATGTTGATGCCGAGTCCAGTCCAGTCTAAGAGCTTGAAGACATCTTCCAGTGCAGTGGTGAACAGTTTCGGAGAGATGACATATCCCTGTCTCACGCCTTTCTGCAACTGGATCGGTTTCGTACTCTTATCCCGGATACGGACTGACATTGTGGCGTTCCTATACAAACACTTCAGCACTTCGATATAGCGATGGTCGATTTGGCACCGCTGAAGGGACTGCAGCACCGCCCAAGTTTCGACTGAATCAAAGGCTTTCTCATAGTCCACAAACGCTAAGCACAGGGGCTGATTATACTCCTCGGTCTTTTGTATAATCTGCCGAAGCGTGAGGATATGGTCTATGGTGCTATAGCCTTTTCGGAAGCCGGCTTGTTCGGGCGGCTGGAAGTCATCGAGCTTGCGCGTGAGTCGATTGGTAATGACCCTCGAAAACAACTTATAAACATGGCTCAGGAGTGAGATGGGTCTGTAGTTCTTTAAAAGAGCTTTGTCACCCTTCTTGAAGAACAGCACCACCACACTCCTGGTCCACGACTCTGGAACGTCGCCCCCGAGGATAACGGAATTAAATAGCTTCTGAAGGGCTATTAATACCGGCTTGCCGCCCGCCTTCAAAAGCTCTGCCGTAATTCCGTCATCTCCCGGTGCCTTACCCTTACGTAGTTGTTTGAGAGCCATTCTGATATATATATATATATATATATATATAAAAATAAATATATATAAAATTACCACTTGAAGTAAACCGTTATAGAAGATGCGGAAGTAAACAGTAAAGGTTGTCGCAAAACTTGGCGAACTTACAGTTGCGCAAGCAGAAGCCGAGATCTATTGCGTTACTTATCTTTATAAACCCTTCAGGTATGCGAGTCACGGTGATATATACACAAGAACAAAAAAAAATATACACAAAAACTATACTGAAAGTATTACGTTAGATGTACTTATTGATAAGTTCAAGGACTCTTATACTGTAAGTATTGCGTTGGATGTATACAAGTTCAAGGACACAGCAGTCACTTATATGAGCTATAATATTGATGATTAAGTTGAACAGCTAAAAAAACTAATTTAGAATCATCAGACAATACTTACAAGCAATACGCAAGAAATTTAAATGCTCCTAGGTAGATCCAGTTAGGTGAGAAACTGGCGAAACATGTTAATACAAAAGCAGTCAGCAGCGGCATCACCAGAGTACATCGGCGACCCTTGGTATCGGAGAAATAACCCCATGGATATGACACTAAGAAAATACCTGAAAAATGATTAAATGTAAACATTTGAGGGACAAATAAGGTCGAAAAGTTCAATTTTAAAATTATTTTGGGTTACATAATGATTTCTGATGTTTACGCGAGTATTACACATTTTAAATAAAACTACTTTACGGATTTTATCGCGTTTGTATTTAATTTTTGATTGTTCGACGTTTCGAAGACTTTGCAGCATTCATGGTCACGGGTGGACTAAGGTGTCTCACGTCCAACAAGTCATCGTTATTACAGACATTTATAATTATCTACCCGATACAGAAAATTATTGGAAACATTACTTACCTCCGCCCGTGACCCTGAATGCTGCAAAGTGTTCGAAACGTCGGCCAATCAAAAATCAAATACAAACGCGAAATCCGTAAAGTAGTTTTATTTAAAATATTTTGGATTAATTTTCACTAGCTAAGCTACCTCAAAACGATATATACCCAGGTTCATTTATGCCTTGGACTAAAATATTCTCACAGTTTGAAAGTGTGGCGTTTCTATGACAATAGTTTATTCTCACCTAACAATTCACCACTCCCGCCGTGGATATCGTAAAAGAGCACTAAATGATAAAATATGCAGATAACATTTATGCATGAAAATAAAAACTCAATATAGAACCCTAAAGCAACACGTCTGACCAGTGTTGACCGATTATATAGTATAGAACAATTGATCTCCTATTGTGAAGGAGCCTGAAACCCAGCATTAGGTAATTTATGAGCAGAGATAAGGATGGATCTCTTCTTGGATTTGTCTTCTATTTGGCTGATCACAAGAAATTATACAGAGAATTATGGTACCCTTTTATTAATCGTGCGTTTGATGACAGAGTAAGAATACAATTCACCACACCCTCTCTTGCCTGTAGATGTCCTAAAAGACAACTAAGGGCTAATATGCTTACAATAACTATACAAGAGAAGGAAATCTTCAAACAAAACCCTATACCAACGTCTGAAAAGCGTGGTATCATAACTCAATTTCCCTACAATAATGGAGGAGGTTCGAGCCCAACAGTAGGCCGTACATGGATTGAGATTATGTTGCTATTGATGCTGAGAAAGTATATTAAAAGACCTATTTAAAAAAAAACAGTATTAAAATTTAGCATCTATTTTTCGTGTGGTGACGGAATAGGAAAACAATAGTCATCTTCCCGTGGATATCGTTAATATGGAATAAGAGATATAAGCAGATAACATGATATTAAAAGGAAAACTTCAAATAAATCTTATATTTATCCCTCACACTAGCGTAATATAATAGGTATACTATATAATTCCCTTACATACATACAATTTCTGATACAATTTCCGTGTGGTGACAGACTAAGAATACTATTCACCATCCCCTCTATCGTCCGTGGGTGTCATAAAAGACGATAAAGAGATTTTATATGCAGAAAACAGCATTTCAAGAGAAGAAAAACTCGAAATAAAAGCCATAACAACCCGTTTGACCAGGGTAGTAGGTCAATTTCCCTTCCGTTATGGAGGAGACACGAGCCCAGCAGTGGGATTTGTATGAGCTGTGATGATGATGATCATGATTATATAATTCGAGAATTTTTTTTTTTGGTGGATCACGGTCGTCGCACTCCTCGCCCGACTCCGTCTGGGGCGACAGATGGGCGTAAGCACGCACACCCGTAACCCACCCATATAGCACGTTACCTTCGTCGTAGGGCCGACCACCGGTGCAGAGTTCTTATATAATTCAAGAATAACGTATTCTTATTCTATGACCGCACGGAAAATATTAAAAGATTTTTACCGATAAAAGGCAAAGAAGTGAGGATTCCCTTCTGTGTGACGGTGAGGTTCAGATCACAGGCAGCTGACACGACCAGGGACAGCCCAAACATATCCATGCCGACGGCTAAAAGAATTATTGAACATGTCGCCACTAGAAGAACATTGTAGAGTCCATTACCTGTAAATAAAAGATTATATTTATGAACCATAGGGTGTAAAAGAACTTTCTCCTCATCACCATTGGGGTGGACACTGGTATCAAATGCTCGATGTTAGTGGCCAATCGGGATAATAAGGTTTTAACTGAAAGCGGAATATTGGACATGAAGATCCTCTGAAGTTTCCCGAACGCTGCCCAGCCGAGTTGGATTCATCGGTTGATCTCTTTCTCGAAATTAAATTTACCTAACTGGACTGCTTGCTTAGGTGATTGACTTACTATATTGACTTACTATACTAAACTATTGTAAATAAAACTACGGATTCAATCGCGTTTGTATTTGATTTTTGATTGTCCGACATTTCGAACAATTTACAGCGTGCATGGTCACGGGCGGACTAAGATGTCTGACGTCTAACAAGTCATCGTTATTGCAGATATTTATAACTAACTACCCGCTAGAAATTAGTTATTAAATTTTGAGCCACATTTTGTTACAAATTTATACAAGAAGAAAATGATTCTGTATGAGTAAAATTATATTCTTTATGGTTAGTAATTATTATACGTCGGGCAATCAAAAATCACATACAAATGCGATATAATCCGTAAAGTAGTTTTATTTACAACTAGCAATCCGCCCTCGCTTCGCTTCGGTTTTAGTCGATTTACCCGCGTAGTTCCCGTTCCCGTGGGCATACCGGGATAAAATATAACCTAGGTTACTCCCTGATATTATAGCTTTCTATTGGTGAAAGAATTTTTGAATTTGGTCCAAGCGTTTTGAAGATTACCCGGAACAAACAGACAGACAAAAATTTTTTAATATGTATTTTAGGCATAGGTGTCGTGCAAATAACCGTGTGAGCATGAAAACAGCCTATTATTCTGACATTACAAACAGACACTCCAATTTTATTTATTGGTATAGATTATAAAAGAAATCACAAACTTTGTAATAACTGTTTAGCAATTTTATCATTCATCATTTATTTGTTCTTATCCCACGCTAAAAGGGGTCGGCACAACATGTGCTTACCTTCCATAGCCTTTTTTTTTTCTTTTTATTCACGCTGTGGAAATGCATTTACACACCGTCCCCCGCCGGTGACAGACGGAGGAGTGTGTGGGGCTCTAAAACCACAGCGGCCCCTTCCGCGCTTTTACGGGGCGCCGGAGAGATCGTCTGATGACATTCAATCCCCGACACCTCAACGCATGGCCGTCTGGCCACGTCCTATCGTCATTCAGGGCGGTGGAAGGAGTTGAGCATATTGGCGCCTTCTCCTCCCGGGTCGCCGCTCGCGAAGCGAGTCAGCGTAGGCAAGCGCCTCGCGTTCTCGCTCCGCAGCCTCCTTCCTTGAAATAACTGCCTCACAAAATGAGGCCATGGACGACCAGCACCTGTCGCTGTTGAGCATCTGTGTAATAATGGTCGGCAACGACAGGTCTATTCCGAATTCCATAGATAGGACGTGGCGTTGGGGCCCCCAGGCGGGCAAACTTCCAATGTGTGGCGTGAATGGTCGATTGCTGCGCCACACTCATGCCATCCTGGGGCCCCTTCTCTTCCAATTCCATGCAGGTACTTACCGAAGACCCCGTGTCCGGTAAGCACCTGCACCATCCTAAAGATTAAGTTGCCGTGCCTTCTCGTGAGCCAGCGGTGGAGATGCGGCGCAACCGCCTCCATAGTCCCCCGCCCTGTTGCGAGGGACTCCAGATCTTCCCTCCACCGCCGGATAACTTCTCTTCGGGCTTCCTGTGCTCTGCCCAGTCTCCTTGCGGAGACTTGCTCACCGTTGGCCCGCATTGTGGCGCGGCGTCGTTAAACCTCCGCCAGCGCCTCAATCACAAGCGGCCAAGGTGGGTCGCCTGCCAGTAACGTTGCCGCAGTCCAGGACACCGTACGATAGCCCCTAATAGCCCTCACTGCCATGACCCTCTGCGGTCGTCGCAGAAGGGCCTTGTTGCGGGCAGTAAGGGACTCCGACCATATAGGGGCACCGTACAGCGCCATGGACCGCACGATGCCGGCGTAGAGCCGCCGGCAAGACGACCGAGACCTTCCATAGCCTCCTATCAACCGTCATATCTGCACTCACTGCTTTTATAAGCATTTCGACATTCATACAGTGCATCCATCTCTTTTTGGGTCTCCCACGCTTCTTACGTCCATTTAATAGTGGAAGGACCACACTGTTGATAGTTGTTTGTCTACAGCCGCGTGCCGATCCGTCCGGGATAGTACCTACCACACTGAGCAGAAAATCGACTTCTAAGTACGAGTAGTAGCAATTTGTTATTGCACATCATTCGGTGAGCGAGAGAGCCAGAAGCCCGCCTTTCTGAAGATGTTTGCATGTGGTGGGTTTTAGTGATGCCTTTAGTATCACCGAATCTCATTGCACGCATTCATACTCCCTTCGCTTTCTTCACGGTAAGCAACGGCCTTTCGAAGTTCCATGAGCGCCAGCATCACTTACCGTCAGACCTTTGCTCGTTTGCCACCGTTTGCAATAAAAAAAATCCACAATCATATTGATAACCCTCTTTGTCACATGCCTTTCATCCCTCCTCATCACATGTCCATACTAAGACAGATAAGATGTTTAGAAATTTTATCTTCTATACGTCTATATCTATACTAATATATAAAGCTGAAAAGTTTGTTTGAACGCGCTAATCTTAGGAACTGCTGGGCCGTTTTGAAAAATTCTTTCAGTGTTAGATAGCCCATTTATCGAGGACGTCTATAGGCGATATATATCATCACGGTAAGACCAACACGGAACACCAATGCAGAATGTTTTGAAATCGGGTTTTTTTTCCTTTTGAGAGCTTCCGCTGCGTAAACGGCTAAATTTTCGCAAAAATCATGCGTGACCGAATCATAATATTAAAAAATATTTTCACCTTCTACGTAAACAAATTCTTAGGTTAAAGATATCGTTAGCCCAAAGTATCTATACCACGCGGACGAAGTAGCGAGCAGAAGCTAGTTCATCATAATCGTAGTTACTAAAACATCTTATCTTAATTACCTAAAGTCGATGCATTATTCTTCTTTTATAGTACATATTGCAAAAGACATTGGCAATAGTTGTATTATCGGCCGCTTGCATGACATCAACCCTGATTGAGAATGTAATCGTTGACTAGACAGCTTATTGCCGATCTTTAGTCATCTTTTAAGACATACTAGCAATGTTAGTTTTGGTAGCATTTTTAGTCGCCAAAAACTGCCCCATTATATTGGCATCATCAATGCCAAGTACACAAACTCAAATTCGAAGGTTGTTAATAGCTACCGAAGAGGTTCACTATTCCCCTTGAAGGCGACGCCAGGGGTTTCACCGATGAGCAAAACGGTGAAGAGTTACGTAATGACTTGTTGGCGCCAAAAAAGTACCGATGTGATGAGAAAACTGATTAATTTAGATAATAAACTTATTGACTATTAATAACAGAGAACAATACAGGACATTTAAAAACGAATAATTAATAACTATAATGAATAACTATAATGAATAACACAATAAACAATAAAGTACAATAGGCATGATGACTAATTTTGAAAAACTGTTTTATAATATTCTTAAATAACTACTATTGCCAAAAAAAATATTATTTTTTCAATAACTACGGTTTCTTTAGAAATAAATACTATTTTAATTAGATTCATTTAAATTAGCGCCAAAACGGTGCCTAGTGTCATGGCGTCTGCTTGTGACGTCACGTCTATTCACTTGAGTTGTACACGTAAGGGAGTTAAAGCAAAAAAACTGATATATTTTATTTAGACATGAATTCGAAAGTCTATAAGTGGTGTGCGGATCCTCAATGTGTTAATACGTAAATAAAAACAGTTAACAAACTGTTTGTTTATGTGCCACACAATAAAACAATAAGATATGAGTGGCTTAATCTCGCACGGCGAGATCCAAAGGCCATAAATTTAAATAAATAATTATAAAAAATAAATAGGAGACTATTTATTTCTGTGAAGATCATTTTGACGTAAGTAATTACTTTATAATTATATATATAATTAATTAATATATATAATTACTTTCCACATGGTGACGGAGTAAGAATACAATTCACACCCCCTAATCTTACCCGTGGGTGATCGTACGAGATGACTAAGGGATATAAAACGCATATAACACCTATGCGAGAGAAGGAAAACTCGAAATAAAACCCTATACCAACACGTCTGACCAGCGTGGTATAGTAGGTCAATTCCTTCTCTTATGGAGGAGGCCCGAGCCTAACAGTGGGACGTGTATGGGCTGAGATGATGATGATGAATTACTTTATATCGTATATTTTATTTGGTGTGTAACTTTATTTAACTGCAGTTTAATACCAAGTTTACAAAAGCATTATTTAAATAACATAACCTCTAACATCTCAAGCGGTATTATTTTTAAATATGTTTTAAATTATTGGTGTTAGAAAATTATTAAATCAATATTTTACTTACGTCGTAGTTTTAATATTTCTAAATTCTGCTGAACAGAAGTCTTTGTTTGATGCTAGTTACTCTCCCAGCATTAACAAATCAACTCTAGGCAAATTAGATCTGTTTGCCTTGGTGAATCCTTCTTCCATGACTTACATTTTTAGTAAGAACACAAAAGCAAGCAAGAGATCGATAAAAATCACGAAATACTCTTTAAATGCGAGTTAAAATAATTAATAAGTGTAACGATCGTAGAGTTTCGTACAGAATTTGCGATGATAATGACAGGTGTATATAGGAGTGACGTAACTCAATTTGATTGGTGTTTAGTTGAGCATGGCGGACTTGTGTATTTTGTAGTTTTATTTTATTAAATAAATTAATAATCTTACCTTATAAAAGAAAATAAATATTTATTTCAAGATATATTCTTTGAGTTACAGTAGATAAACACATTATTTTAGTGATTTTTAGTTACTGTCATCATGCCCATTTACGCGAGCGCGGTAGCGCGCAAAAACCTCGCCCCGCGCGCCCAATCACCCCGCGCGCCAATCACCCCGCGCGTCAATCACCCCGCGCGGACCTACATAGCAACAATCGAATGCCTACTACAGTAAAACCCGTTTAAGACGATTTCGCAGGGACCCGACCAAAAACGCGTCTTAGGCGGGAAAGCGTATTATGCGGGAGAGGGAAAAACGTGCCATTATTATTAAATTTATTATATTCTATTGTTATTTTGAATAAGTATTGAATTTAACATTTAAAAATTGCGTAAAATAAAATGTTGTTTATTATTATTACGTTACTTAAAGTAATCACTTATTTTATTTTGACAAAAATATTTTAAGGCACTAACAATTACAAGATTTTGAACGTAATTTAATATTTACAGTGCGTCTTCGCTTTGTTTCAAATAAGTTACATAGCGTCTTAAATCATTAACTGCTGATAATACCTGGGCGTGTGACAAAATCGGAGTTGACTCATCTTCTTCTTGGTCATTATCACTTAGGGTCGCTCGACAGTCGTCACTTCGTCAGTCGCTGGCCGTTGCCGCAAGGGGTAGTAAGTATGTGTATTTGAGTGGGACATGTTGGCGTATTAAACGGGATGACGAATCGTATTAAGCGTTACGAAATGTATGAAAATATGTCTCAAGTTGCTGGGACTGACGCAAAATGTCATATTACGCGGGTAATCGTATTAAACGTGATCGTATTAAACGGGTTCTACTGTATTTAAAATGTTTGAATACATATTTTTATTTTGAATAATTCGCGTCGCTTACACCCCTTATAGTTACTCATTTTGTATCCAATGTATTGCACTCGTTAATACGAAACAAATGAGCCAACCGTGTAGTGATGGAGTAAGAATACAATTCACTAATCACTATGTTGCTCGTGGATATCGTAAAAGGTAACTAAGAGACATAATACGCACATAGCATTTGTACAAGAGAAGGAAAACCCGAAATAAAACTCTATATCAACATGTCTGACGACAGACGATGGTACAGTAGGTCAAATTTCCTCCCATTGTGGAGGAGGCCCGAGGGAATGTGGGCTGCGATGATGATGATGAGTCTAAATTAGAAAGTTAAACAAGCATATTTAAGAACGGATCTGATGATGAAGGCAGGAGGAAGATAGTTCCTCTATCGAGCTCGATGGTATCAAATTATTGTATTGTCATCTATGTGTAATAACGAAGTAAGAATACACTACACCACCCCCTCGGGGGTATCGTAACCGACAACTAAGGAATTAAATATGCATATACCGTCTATGCCAGAGGAGGAAAACTTGAAATGAAACCTTATATCAACACGTTTAACTACCGTGGTGTAATAGGTCAATTTTCTCCTATTGTGAAGGAGGCTCAAGGCCAACAATAGGACGTGTAGTAGCTGTAATGTCATCTAGATTAAACGTAAAAAAAATCATATCAATAGAATTATAAGAAGTAGGCTAAAATAGAATTGCAAGATTTTATGACTTCGTTAGTCACAAGTGAAGTAAATTTAAGCGTGTAAAAAGCGTGTAATAAAGCGTGCAAAATATTCGTATATAAACTGAGACTATTATCATTATTATATTCACCACATGTTCAAAATTAACATGAATTTTGAATATTGTATTATTAAAAAAATACGTATTAACGATTTTAAAATTATTATTTAGAAAATGTCTGTATTGACAAAAATATCCGTTCAAAACAGTCAAAATTGTAGATAGGTCTTATCTCTCGATTACAGGTAATCAAAAATGTATGATCTACTTACTCGATCGAGCCAGGAGGCAATGTTTTTTTGCTCTATGACCATGATTATTTGTCTTCTATAGTGCAGATATAGGTATTCAAAAAATGCCATTACCATATTTATACCGAACTGCAAATATATTTTTAATATATAAAACGAACATTTTGATCGACGATTGTAGATATTTGACGTGCCGAACCAAACTGTTTAGCTTATTTCTTATTTCTTTATTTTATTTTCAAGTTTTTAGTTTTTGTATTGATTTTGTATAGATCACTGTATTCTACTTAGGAAGTCCACCATTTTGTAGCGGCGGCCATCTTAGATTTTGAATATGTGTAGTGCACTGTATTCTACTAATCAAGCCCTTTCATTTGATACCCATATTGATGGGATTGAAAAAAAAGTAGGATATCGGCCATTTTGTTGCAGCGGCCATCTTGAATTTACAATAAATTTTAGTATACATAATTGTATTGTCACAAAACGTTATTTTTGTATAAAAGAAAAGGTCTAATAAATAAAATGCAACGTTTTCGGACAGCATGCTTTCAGATATGAAATAAATGGAGAAATAATAGAACGAACGAGTTAGTTAAGTGCGTAACCTAGGTGTTATAATGGACCAAGAATTTAGATTTGAAAATCATGTTATGAATAAGTGCAAAACTGATGGGATTGAAAAAAAAGTAGGTTACCGCCATTTTGTTGCGGCGGCCATCTTGAATTTACAATAAATTTTAGTATACATAATTGTATTGTCACAAAACGTTATTTTTGTACAAAAGAAAAGGTCTAATAAATAAAATGCAACGTTTTCGGACAGCATGCTTTCAGATATGAAATAAATGGAGAAATAATAGAACGAACGAGTTAGTTAAGTGCGTAACCTAGGTGTTATAATGGACCAAGAATTTAGATTTGAAAATCATGTTATGAATAAGTGCAAATCTGTTTTTATCACATAAATACATTCTATACATTAATGTAGGAGTTCGTATTTTCCTGGAAGAATCTATGGTTCTATTAAAATAGTCTTTAAACCAAAGTAACCAGCACGTACTGATAAATTACTCCAATTTATGCAAAATATTTGAGCAAAGTTTTGTTTCCATATTCCACTAAGCAGACGTTATGTTTAAATGAACAAAATATGATAGATACGACTTATTACAAGCTACATTCAAAAAGATCTTGGTTTGCTGACTAATCAGCAAACCAAGATCTTTTTGAATTTGCAGCATCCAAAATATGGAATATAAGATCACTCTCTATTAGGCATGTAAAATATATTAAACTTAAAAATGTTTATAATATAGCCAATATCTTTTGGAATATGGGAGATGAGTATATATAGCTTCTATCATAAGTAATTGGGATAGAAGCATGATGATGATAATGAAAAGTACATCTCTGATCTAATAGACTGATTCATCACCGCCGAGCGGCAACTACTGAACCTAGAAACATGAAATTTTGACAGTATTTTCCTTCAAAAAGATGAGGAGCAGTGACAAAATTTATATGGCAAGAAAATACATAAATCCATTGTCTTAAAATTAAGCCCAAATACTTTTCTCTAAAAATATAATCGTCCTGGCAAGAAAGGTCGGAACGTTGACCTCTTTTTTTGTCACTAAGGGAAAGTGCGTTTATGCATGTCCCCCCTTAGTAGTATATTACTAAAAACCATCACCGGCTCCACTACCCCATCATTCTAGGGACATCATAGGGTCGTCTTTCGGCATTTAACTGAGACGCCCCGACGGTAGTTCTATTGGCCTCATCTTTGTGCCACGCTACGGAGGAAGAAGGTGCGCATACTGCTGGCGCCTTCTACCTGGACGTCGTCTCCGCAGAGGGTCAATGGTGGCATCTGCCTCGCGTTGCCACTCTGCGGCCTCCTTTTGCGACATTACGTCTTCGCAGAAGGATGCCATGGCCGCCTAGCATGTGGGGTCATCGAGCATTTTATTTATGAAAGCCACCTGCGACAGATCCTCTCCGATCTCAGTCACCAAGTCGTATCGCTGGGACTCCCAGGTGGAGCATATCTCTAAGGTATGACGCGCGTCGTCGGTTAGCGCGCCACACTTATGGCAGCTAGGTGCCGTTTCTCGCCTCACGATTTGATGCAAGTACTTACCGAAACCTCCGTGTCCATTAAGTACTTGCGTCAACCTAAAACTCATATTGCCATGCTTCCTGTTTAACCACCGGTGCAGATGGGGGGCAACCGCGGTTACCGTCACTCGACCTGCTGCAGGGGAGTCAAGGTCCTCGCTCCATCTGCGGGTTAAAGCCCTATGGGCCGCCATCTGCATCCTCTTAAAGACCGCGTGAAAGATCTGTTCGCCTTGGCCTTGCATCATGGCACGAAAATTATATATCTCTGCCTTGAGTTCCGCCTGTAGCTCCCAGGGGGGATCACCAGCCAGCAACGTAGCCGCCGTCCATGACACCGTCCGGTAGTCCCTGACTGCTCTCAACGCTATGGCCCTTTGCGGTTTTAGCAGAAGGGCCTTATTATGGAACGTTGACCTCTCAGTCGACCTTTGCGGCTGACAAACTTATGCCCGGTCCGTCCATCAACGGCCACAAGTACTACTACTTAATGCTTTTTAAAATTTTAAAATGGCAGGTAATATTAAGGCATATAAAAAACGTGTTTTACTAGATTATATAATAGTTTAGATCTATCGTTAGCAGATTATATAATATCTAATCAAATTTGACGGTTTGGACAGTCCAAGGTCACGGAGAAAAATATTACTAATAATATGGTTGTCATTGAACCCGACCTGCAGCCGCCAGCAACCGTTACGAGCTGTTTGTGATAACTACCTGGGCGGATCTTTTTTTTGCCTTTAAGGTGATTGAAAAGAGTTATGGCTGCTCTAGTAGTCAATTTGTGATTAGGTAGATTAATAGTGGTAGGACCACACTGTCGACAGTTATCTGTCTACAGCCGCGGGCCGGTCCGTCCGGGGTAGTACCACGCTCTCGCAGAAAATCGACGTCTGAGTAGTAGCAATCTGTTACTGCGCTTCGTTCGGTGAGCGAGAGAGCCGGAAGCCAAAATTTCTGAGGGTGTTTGCCTGTGGAGGGTTTTGGTGGTGCCTTTGGTATCACCGAGCCTAAATGCACGCATTCACACTCCCTTCACTTTCTTCACGGTAGGCCGCTGCCTTGTAAAGGTCCATGAGCGGCAGCAACACTTACCATCAGGTGTACTGTTTGCTTGTTTGCCACTACTTGCAATAAAAAAAAAAGTCCTTACCGCTAAAGCATTGAACTTTAGAATGAATTATATCATTAGATACTAGTCAAAATTGATTGTTGTACTAAGTTAACCATGAAGGAAATCTACCATCTAATAGTTGTAGGATCACGCTATTGACAGTTGTCTACAGCCGCGGGCCGGTGTCCAGTACCATACTCTCGCAGAAAATTTAGTCAGAGTAGTAGTAGCAATTTGTTATTGCGCTTCGTTCGGTGAGCGAGAGAGCCAGAAGCCAAACTTTCTGCGGGTGTGTACGTGTAGTGGGTTTTAGGTCTTTAGTATCACTGAACCTAATTGCACGCATTCACACTCCCTTCGCAGTAGGCAGTAGTCTTGCAAAGGCTCTTGATTAGTGTGCCAAATTTAAAATTAATCAGTAGTTTTGAAATGCTCCAAAATCGTGTTCAAAGATTGTGTTACTTCATCAACATCATCTGTACAGCTCGTACACGTCCCACTGTTGGGCTAGAGCCTCCTCCATAATGGGATGGCTACTGACCTACTATACCACGCTGATCAGACGTGTTGGTATTTTTATTATTATTTTTTTTATCAGTGGGCTATGGTAAGCGCACGCGCGGTCCATTCCGTCCGGGGCGCTGAAAGGACGGTGCGCGGACCCATAACCCACCCGTACCCACGTCACCTTGTTGTTGGGCCGACCACTGGAGCAGGGTGACTTGTCATCAGTGGTCAGACCGATGGAATACCCTTTCGGGTTCCCTCACCTCTCGACGACCTGGGACGTCGGTCGCCGTCGCGCGATCAGCCTCTCCGCGGGTGACAGACTAAATTCCCCGGTCCGATCACCCGCGGTTTCGGCTAGGGCGGCATTAGGCGCGTTTTAGACGTGTTGGTATAGGGTTTTATTTCGAATTTTCCTTCTCTTCCATGGATGTTGTATATGTATTATTATTCCATAGTTGTATTTTACGACATCCACGGGCAAGAAAGAATACACTGTATTCTTACTCCGTAACGACACGGAGTACACACATAGATAGGTACATACAAAAATAATGCTACTATGTTAAAACGAAAGAAAATAAATTTGTACTACTTAGTTAAACTTTTACCTAAATGGTATTCAGGTCGACATTTATGTCTTAAGCAGATAAAATCCTCGCTATAGTCGACAGTATGACGTCAAGTATTCAGCACTATCGAAATAATAATATAGGTAAATGTCGGAATGGTTGAAAAAGAGGAATGCATGCCTCGAAAATACGTTAAATTAATTCTATTTTTCGTAGAAGTTGCTAAGTTACTACGACATAGCGATTACGTTCGCAGCAATTTTTGTTAATCATAAAAACATGACTGAGATATGAGTCAAGCTATTGTCACAGTTTGTAAACCATGATAATCAACCTGCCTATGATATATGCTACCAACTGTGGGATTTGCTGTCGTACCCAAAATGTCATTAGCCCATTTACAGGCAAACAGTGCACATTGTTTTAGAAACGGGAATGTGAACACAGTTTTTTTTTGGACGGGTCGTGGTCTGGGCATATTTCGTCCAGGGCGACGAAAGGGTAGCGTGCAGCCTCATAACCCACAGTACTCACTCCCCTTCGTCATTAAGCCAACCGTTGGTTCCTCGACGTCCGTGGCCAGCGCAGACTGCTGTTCATTCCCAAGGAAGAGTTGGCGTGGCCTCCCTTGATATATTCGCTGTATTGTCACAGATAAGGCTCCCTGTCTTACCTGTGACCGCGTAACAACCATTTTACTGAAAAGTAAGCTGCATCAAAGCAATTATGGAATAGAAAACTACCTATTCGATAGAAGGATCACTTGTAACCAACTGACAGGACTGGGGATTTAGTCCGTCAGCCGCCGAGAGGCCGATCACGCAACAAAGATCGACGTCCCCGAGGGGGGGATGTCGATCAAATAAACCACTACCGGATCGGAGCTGCTACTGAGAAGAACCGGCCGGAAAACCAGCGGGCTTTTGGCAAATACTCACAGAAATCAGCAGATTTGTCTCTTATTTTAATTTTTTTTACTACATTCTTTGAATAAAATTGTATACAACAATGTCTTGTAAGTACGAGCTCTAGTGTGGCCCTTGAACCACAAGATACATATATACGTCATTAAAATTCACATATATATAATGCAATCGAATATGACTGGACTAAATCCCACAAGGAGCACTCGATCACAAGTTAACTACTAGAGCAGTCATGACTCCTCTCAGCCACTATAGAGAGAAGGGAGAAACCCGCTCTACGTAGCTACCACAAGCAAATCCTTCAGAGAGCATGACCACAGACACAAAAACAAAATTCTTTAGGCATAAAGTTCAAATACGGTATTCCATCTCTAATTTGCGAACTATTCGCATGACGAGAATTAAAAAATATTTATCAATTTATATTATGCATATATTAAATGCTGTTATTTTCACCATTATAATTCTAACTGAATATATAAATTTGCATATTGCCATGCAGAGTTTATAGCTGTTTTAAATAACCAGTTATAGGCATAAAACTTGTTTATTGATTTTTATTGGATTGATTTTTTATAGCTGTTTTAAATAACCAGTTATAGGCATAAAACTTGTTTATTGATTTTTATTGGATTGATTTTTTATAGCTGTTTTAAATAACCAGTTATAGGCATAAAACTTGTTTATTGATTAATTTGATAGATTTGGATTTGCAATTTTAATTATTAATAATAAATTATTAATTAATCTATGCTGTTATTGATGGTTCGATGTAAAGACTTTTTAATTTTATGATTTAATATTTTTCTTTTGTAATTTATCATTGCTATTTTGTTATTACAATAAAAAAAAACTTCTGAAAAAAACCACTACGTTTATCTTATACAAAAATATTAAATATTAAGGACAATGCATTTTTGTTTAGGGTTTGGCAGCACACCCGGCCCCCGGCTCCTTCCAGGGCGACACAAGGGCGGTGCGCGGCCCCGTAACCTACCCGTGGCACGCCTTCGTCGTTGGGCCGACCACCGGTGCAAGGTGACTTGTCGTCAGTGGTCGGCCCCACGGAATGCCCCTGAGGAGTACCCTCTCCTCGACCGACGTTCCAAAAGGAGACGCAGATTTTTGGCAGTATTTGCCAAAAGCCCGCTGATTTTTCGGCTGGTTGTTCTCAGTGGCGGTTTATTTGATTAATTTAATAATATCTGGTTGACCGAGCTTCGCTCGGAATATTTTTGTTGTATTTTTATCGAATTTATTTAGATATATGTATATTAATAAAAATAAAAATTAAATAATGAAAAAAATATAAAAAAATACAAAAAGAGAATAATGATAACACCGAGATTCGATCCGACGCCGTTCGAATTCCAAAACAATACTAAAAGGAAACTGCACTACTTCCCAACTGAGCTATCGTAACTCATGACGTTGACGGCAAAATTTGAATTCATATTCTTTTAAAATTTAATGTCATTATATTGTTTTGCTAAAAACACTGACAAAACAACATTTTCTATAAATATAACCTAGCTGGATCGATTTTTTGGCCCTCGAAACCTATAGTATGCCAAGTTTCATCAAAATCGTTGGTGCCGTTTCCGAGATCCTGAATATACAGGGTATTTTTTCAAAGAGTGCACAATTTTTTTTATTATATTCTAGATATAAATAAAATGATATATGTATAAAATGTAAAATGTTTAAAATCACTAGTAATTAATTAATTATTTTGATTTGAAAATATCTAAGAATGTTCGTGACTTTTAACCACCCTATTTCCGGCCATTGAGAACGAAAAGTAGCGTAAACGCACACTAATACAGCATATTAACTAACAAAAATTGTATTATAGGTAATAAGTTTACGATTTCAAGTGAATGGTTGAAACGTTTTCTCTAATTGGTGTTTATTTTCTTTTTCACTTACACCCATACATATTGCTTAGTCTATCCTCTCTAACATAATCTTAATCAACCAACACTTTCCCCCATGCACGTTTTCGCATCTATTCATCTTTTTCGCACTACTCATAACATCCCATACTTCGCTGATCCTGTTCGCTCTCTTTCTAACACCCTAGTGCACTCAATCATTCCTCTCACTCTTTTACTTATTGCAGGAATACAATATTAAATAACATCCTTACACAATTTTTCTCTATCCAAACATCAAACGGGCTTAAGGATCGTCGTAATAAACAGATACAATAAAATACTAGTTTATTAAAGTCACATAATAATGTTCGTATTTATTAAAGCGTATTTAAAAAGTGGCATCAACAACAATTAAACTTATCTATTCATTCGGGTCCGTGAAAAAACTCTATCACTGATATTTTAATAATTGTTCAAAATGTAGGCCGGTCCTCTCAATACGAAGCCGGGCACGTTTGATTAAATTGTTTTTTAAATTTATTTGTGTCCGAGCACTTTTCATTTCACTAAATGCAATGATTATTTTATTACGAAGGTCTTCATAACTTCGCGCTTCTTCTACGTACACCCGTCTCTTAATCTCTCTCCACAAATAAAAGTCTAACGGGGTAAGATCTGGTGACCTTGGAGGCCACGGTATCGGACCGCCGCGTCCTATCCATCTATCACCATATTCACTATTTAAATAATTACGCACAGCACTTGAATAATGAGACGGTGCGCCGTCATGTTGATAGTGTAGGTTGTTTAACAGTCCCAGGGGCACGTAATCTAATAAATCAGGAATTACACTTTGCAACATATCCAAATAGTTACCGCCAGTCAATCGGTCGTCAATAAAGTACGGACCCACGATAACTTTATTAATGATCCCAGCCCAAACATTAACACTAAATCGCACTTGATGGTAACTGTCTTTGATTACGTGAGGATTGCTCACTGCCCAATAATGTTCGTTACAACTATTATAAAGTCCTATTCGTGTAAATAAGGCTTCGTCAGTCCAGAGAATGTTAGCGGAGTCGATGTTTGCTAATAACCACAAAATTGAATTCGCAACGATCCATCATTTTCATGCAGTACTTGAACGCGTTGATAATGATACGGGTGGTATCTTAAGGAATTTAGCAGCTTCCACACGTAATAACGGCTTACGCCGAATTGTCGAGCTGCGTCATTAGTACTAGCACGAGGGTCCCGTTCAAAAAACTCGATTACAGCATTCTCGACTGCCGGGGTAATCGATTCTATATCGATAGTATAATTGATTATTGAAATAAAAACATATGCTTTTTTTTCAAAAAAATATCCATTTTACATTTTATGCATTCCCAAAAAAATCAAACTTGTTGATATTGCGTAGCCATTCATAAATTTTATAATTACGCCACGCACGCACACAAAGATAAATCTAAGACATCGTAATAAATCGTTACGTCATATCGTATGATTACCTATAGGTACATTCCCTCGCCTGTGCTTTGCAACCGCCCGCGCCCTCACCCCCAAACACACGCCTCACGCGCTACGCAGTTTTTCGGCAGGTCAGTCGGTTTCAGTTGACGTTTGACCGTGACTTAATTACGAGTGCGTATTGCTTATCTTTTACTACTTATCTTCTACAATGACGACACAAGATCAAATAACATATTCAAACCGCGAGTATTATGAGATGGTACGGTGCTACATATTAAGTGCTGAAAGTCTACGTGGAGCTCAAAGACTTTACGAGAGTGACTCTTTACCGCGTTTACAGCGACAAGGTATTAACTCGAGAGTACCTAATTTGATGACGATTTTAGCAGCCAACCAAAGGTTATTGGATTTTGGGCAGTTCACTACAACGGGGCATGCAACATCTCGAGGAGGTACTGCTGCGATTACCCCGGCAGTCGAGAATGCTGTAATCGAGTTTTTTGAACGGGACCCTCGTGCTAGTACTAATGACGCAGCTCGACAATTCGGCGTAAGCCGTTATTACGTGTGGAAGCTGCTAAATTCCTTAGGATACCACCCGTATCATTATCAACGCGTTCAAGTACTGCATGAAAATGATGGATCGTTGCGAATTCAATTTTGTGGTTATTAGCAAACATCGACTCCGCTAACATTCTCTGGACTGACGAAGCCTTATTTACACGAATAGGACTTTATAATAGTTGTAACGAACATTATTGGGCAGTGAGCAATCCTCACGTAATCAAAGACAGTTACCATCAAGTGCGATTTAGTGTTAATGTTTGGGCTGGGATCATTAATAAAGTTATCGTGGGTCCGTACTTTATTGACGACCGATTGACTGGCGGTAACTATTTGGATATGTTGCAAAGTGTAATTCCTGATTTATTAGATTACGTGCCCCTGGGACTGTTAAACAACCTACACTATCAACATGACGGCGCACCGTCTCATTATTCAAGTGCTGTGCGTAATTATTTAAATAGTGAATATGGTGATAGATGGATAGGACGCGGCGGTCCGATACCGTGGCCTCCAAGGTCACCAGATCTTACCCCGTTAGACTTTTATTTGTGGAGAGAGATTAAGAGACGGGTGTACGTAGAAGAAGCGCGAAGTTATGAAGACCTTCGTAATAAAATAATCATTGCATTTAGTGAAGTGAAAAGTGCTCGGACACAAATAAATTTAAAAAACAATTTAATCAAACGTGCCCGGCTTCATATTGAGAGGACCGGCCTACATTTTGAACAATTATTAAAATATCAGTGATAGAGTTTTTTCACGGACCCGAATGAATAGATAAGTTTAATTGTTGTTGATGCCACTTTTTAAATACGCTTTAATAAATACGAACATTATTATGTGACTTTAATAAACTAGTATTTTATTGTATCTGTTTATTACGACGATCCTTAAGCCCGTTTGATGTTTGGATAGAGAAAAATTGTGTAAGGATGTTATTTAATATTGTATTCCTGCAATAAGTAAAAGAGTGAGAGGAATGATTGAGTGCACTAGGGTGTTAGAAAGAGAGCGAACAGGATCAGCGAAGTATGGGATGTTATGAGTAGTGCGAAAAAGATGAATAGATGCGAAAACGTGCATGGGGGAAAGTGTTGGTTGATTAAGATTATGTTAGAGAGGATAGACTAAGCAATATGTATGGGTGTAAGTGAAAAAGAAAATAAACACCAATTAGAGAAAACGTTTCAACCATTCACTTGAAATCGTAAACTTATTACCTATAATACAATTTTTGTTAGTTAATATGCTGTATTAGTGTGCGTTTACGCTACTTTTCGTTCTCAATGGCCGGAAATAGGGTGGTTAAAAGTCACGAACATTCTTAGATATTTTCAAATCAAAATAATTAATTAATTACTAGTGATTTTAAACATTTTACATTTTATATATCATTTTATTTATATCTAGAATATAATAAAAAAATTTGTGCACTCTTTGAAAAAATACCCTGTATATATATATATATATATATATATATATATATATATATATATATATATATATATTTTATGTTAAAATTAACAATATGTACCCTCGCAGCGTTTATGCATAATAAACGATTTGAATTACAAGCAGGATTTGTTCGTCACAAGAGTGTTTGAGAAAAATTATTCCTTTGGATCTAATTTGTGTCCGTTATTTATAAGTTTGTAAAATGTCTCTTATCCGTGTAGTGACGGAGTAAGAATACAATTCACCACTTCCTATCTTTCCCGTGGATGTCTTAAAAGACGACTAAGGGCTATAATACGCGTATAACATCTATGTAAAGTCAAATTACCTTCTATTATGGAGGAGACTCGAGCCCAGCAGCGGGATCTATCTGAGATGATATGATGTTCTAATATTCTGATATTGTTCTTTTTTTTAACAATTTACAAAATATGCGTACAATGTACATGCCAAAAGACGAGGAAAAAATTATGGAGTAAATTTTTACGATGAGCGCGCACACCATCACGAAAAACCGACACCCTGATTCAAATTCACATCATTTATTATGTATAAACCCCGCAGGGGCACTTACATATTGTCATTTTCTTACATTTTTTCTTACAATTACTGCCGGATCGGAACGCGACCGCACCGAGAAGATCCGGCAAGAAACTCAGCGGGATTGTCTATTTTTTATTAATTTTTCTAATTTCACTTAAATAAAAGTACATCTTACAACATGCTTATTAATAGTTCCAGTGTGATGCCATTCGTAATATTATATAATACAATTCACAAATATAATAATAATCACAAATATAATGATGAGACTATGGACCAGATCCCGCAAGCGGCAACCGATCACGCGTTAACCACTAGAGCAGCCATCACTCCCCTCAACCATAATGGAGGGAAGGGAGTGACCCGCTCCTCATAGCTGAAGTTAGCTAGTCAACATTTTTTTACGACGCGTGCGCACACATCGTTATAAATGTCAACTAGATAATGCGTTATAATAAAACCTTCAATGTATTATTTTTTTATCGTTATTGTTATTATTATTAATATTTGCACGTGTTAGTACGTACATTTTTTAGTTTTAGTTATTCTTAACAAAAATATGTTGTAAATAAGTAGCGTTGAGTGTACCGACAATCGTCACACCATAGGTTGCTAATGAAAAACAGCGTTGTGGTGTTACTATAACATAAAACTGAGTAGCGATCCTTTTACTCGCATGCGGGTGGGATTCCAGCACTTACACCTAATCTATATGTAAACTAAGTTGTACAAATATCCCCCTGCGAGGGAGAAATAAACTATTTTCTTTCTTTCTATTAAATACTTTTTTTCTATTGTTATTATCGTTTTTTCTATAAGCGCAGGATAAATTTTCTAAAACAATTTTTATACTGTTAGGCCAAAAAAGTATTAACTTCTTACGTGCATACACACTTTTTTTTGTTGATCAAATAATAAAACCAAAACCTAAAAAAACGTGATCCGAGAGAGACCGCATCAGTATACCAACTGATCAATTACGCTCTGTTTGCAAAAATTATAAAATTTGGTACGTCTTAGGGCAATCAGACAGCATAAAACATTTATATAAATAAAGTTTAAAAACAATCAAATAACATTTAAAATAAAATCTATTTGAGTCTTTTTTACTACTTTTATTATCAGTACCTCAGTCGTCTTGCCAGATTAACCAGTTTCGCCAGAATATATTTATGTCACGTGTGACTTTTAAATGATTAGATCAGTACTTCAGTCGTCTTGCCAGAATAACCAGTTTCGCCAGAATATATTTATGTCACGTGGGACTTTTAAATGACTTGCACAGGTTGTACTAAAGGGTCAATGCTATTTTGGATTTGGACCACAAGTCACATGGCAGACGGCACTCACGCATTTGCGTGGCGACCTGTTGCTCGGTTAGACCGTACTGCGGAGACGGCTGTTGTGTAAAAGTGGCTGTCCTCACCACCCTCAACCCAATCGATGGATACCGTAATCGCATTCGCTATACTTTTACGCATCTGCCATGCATCCATGCCTTGTGTACGGTATCCACACTGAAGAAGGCTATTCACTGATAGTCCAAGAAGCTAACGGACCTCCGAACACCGCGTATACGCTCTTTGAGGGCCTCTAACCTCAGTCGGCGACATCAGTGCGATGCCCAACGAGAAGCGCTGGTCTTCTTTGAGGCTTTGGGGTTAACAACAAAGGATATAACTTGGAAGGAGATGCTGGCCAGTTTCAAGTATGCACCCCGGTGACGCTCGTATTGCACGGTGCTGCCAGGCTGGTCGTAACCACAACTGTATGCTCGTCATAGCCAGGAATGGGACGCGATACGAAGCGATGACACGTCTGGCAACTCTTAGTAGTGCGGAGGTATTATGATAAGGCCGCCTGATAAGGGCCTAGGCTAGTCCTACATTAGACGAAGATTTTGCAATGGTCCATGGCCTATTATTCCATGAACCCGCAACGTCTATCCCTCCAGCGCCTCAATTGCGACAAATTTGGTCCCTTTCAGTATTTAGGTGCCATCAGATAAAATATCTGGGTCTGGTGCTCGATGGCCGATGGTGGTGTGCGTGCGCGTCTGGCGGAGAAACACCGTGAAGATCTCGCAATCACCACTACTGCTCTGACACTGCCGACCGTTCATGAGAAGATGTTCGACAGCGACAGGAATTGGGACGCAGTCGGGCTTACAACGGATACCAATAATACCAATACCAGTAATCGGCCCAATGGCAATGGGGAAGGAACATGGTATGTTATGGAGCTGCACGCCGCTCTTCCACCGCTTTGAACAGAATGTGTCCAGATCAAAGGTCGCCTGGCCACGGACGATAAGGAACTCAGTACCAGTGGTCGCTCCCGGCGAAGGAGAGGGATTACGGTGGGTTATGGGGTCATGCGGCCGCCGTTACTTCGCCCTGGCCGGAGTGGACGACGTGTACACTGGCCATATACCGCCTAAAAAAAAGTGAGCCGTCGCTCAGGACGCCTGGCAGATGTGAAACATCGAAACTATTTTGTACGAGTAGCGACACGGTATCGAATATAAAGTATCGATACTGAACTCATGAATAGTATCGAAAGATAAGTAACGTACTATTTAAAGTATCGAGTACTTTTATTTACTTTATCTTTAGGTATCGAGTATTTTTCTTACGATACCGATACTTTTGTATTCGATATTTTAGTCAATAAGTACTTTTTGGTAGGTATCGTATCGAATAAATTGACTTTACGACTCATATTTATGGTAACGTCATTTAGTACAAATGAAATGACCCTTCTAAAACGTAGCTTGAAATAATTTGCGATTTATAAACCAGAAATAGCGGCATCTATCGAGCAAACGACCAACTCTAAGCTACAATATATTTTATAAAAAACTCTCTAATCCTGTAATGATAATAAGACAAGCTGTTTAAAGTGAGTCAAAATCCAATTCTTAAGGAGTTGGTGACATACAAACAAATAAATACACAGCTGAAACTAATAAAAGCCTATAAAAAATTAAATGCTTTCATCCGTTCACAGACATTCTTTCCGCACGAAGAGTGTGATTTAGAAAACAGAAATGGCGGCATTTATCGAGCTAACGACCAACTCTCAGCTTCAATATATTTAATAAAGAAATTTTTAATACTGTAATGATAATATTTCTTATTACTACCTAAATAATTTTAACGTCATTCCTCCTTAAATTTTCAACTTTTAAATGAAATTTGACTGTTTAAAGTGAGTCAAAATCCAATTCCTATGAAGTCGGTAATATACAAAGAAATAAATATATACACCTGAAACTAATAAAAGCCTATAAAAAAACGGTTCTCCAGTTTTCGTAGCTGAAAGTAAACTAAATACCATACCTACTGGTATATTTATATTACTAAGTTAGAGAATTTTACATTAATTTATAAAACAAGTATTTATGCATAAAAGAACATTAGATTACGACAGGAGCTAATACGATAATACTAAGGCATAAAGTATTAATAAAATATCGCGATTTTTTTCCAAAAAATGATGATTTTTATTCAATAAACATTTATTTTCATTAATATACATTATAATAAGTAACAATTTACTTTGAGTTCACTTGATGGCGGTGTACAAAATTTTAAATCGCACCATGGTTTCGTTACAAAAATGTAGGTATATGCATCCAAATCTTTATTTAATGTATAATTATTAGGGGACCGCGAGGCGTGGCGTTAAACGCCACGCGACGATCACGGTCACCCTCGCCTATAGATGTTTCTCATCAAAAAGACCATGGGTTGCCCAAGAAAATAGTTCTAGGCCTGAAATCGTGATAAACAAATTCACATTCGTATTTATAATATTAGTCATGATGTTTTCTCTTTTTGCAAAGATTGCATGTACATGTACAGTTAGTTCTTCCGCATTCGATTATTTATTTATAACAGATTAGTCAGAATAAGCATTTTTGTATCTATTAGGTATTAGAAATTCCTTGTACGCATGATTGTTCAGATTTATTTAAAATCTTTCTCGGATATAAATCTATTTTAAATTACTATTTTAAGTTTAAAAATGTTTTAGAAAGGGCATAGTTTTTATTTATTTCTAAAGGTACCATTCCAACCTCGACTGCGGATGCAGGTAACACACGCATGACACGCAGCCGCTGCCTGCATTCGCAGCCGGTTGTGATTCCGAGGCTGGCTGCACGTGCTGCGACTAATTCCTTCCAAGCGGTATCTTTATCCACATTATTCTTATATTTCATGTGGCTTGTATCAAAAAGAAAAGGATGTTTTATAATAAGATTAATTAACTGATCTTCTTCAGCCTCCAAAAGTCTCATTTTCTTGAAATAAATATTGATGCCAAATCTAAATATCGAGAGCTGATAAAAATTGTGTGATTCTATCCAACATGAGCGCTAATTTGATTGCAAATTAATTTTGGTGAGATTGGCTCCAGGTAGCGACTACTTTTTTTTTTGGTGTGGGCTGCGGTCGGCGCGTTCCTCGCACCACTCCGTCCGGGGTGACAGAGGGGCGTAAGCACGCACACCCGCAACCCACTCGAACACCACGTTGCCTTCGTCGTTGGGCCGACCGGAGCAGGGTTACTTGTCATCAGTGATCGGCCCGACGGAATACCCCCTATTTGGGGTACCCTCTCATCGACCGACGTCCCTCCCCTCAGAGAGGACGTCGGTCCTCCCTGAGGAGAGGGACGTCGGTATTTCCTCACGCGGCCGGCCTCTCGGCGGGTGACGGACTAACTCCCCGGTCACGTCACCCGCGACCTCGGCTAGGGTGGCATGACACGCAAAGTAGCGACTACTTGGGACTTGTCTCAACAGGTTGGAGTGACGTAACTACATGCGCATCGACTTGCAACCGCAACACTACTGGTCTGCGAGTCGTGCAGCCACAGCCTGTCTTCTCCAGTGATACCCTCAGGCCCAACCTGCTTATCCGGTCGACGACGAGCGCTACTCCAACCCTTGCCAGTCGGGCGGCCCCCCAGAAGTCAGCCCCCCTCACCGTGATGAGGGTATCATCTGCATAGCAAATAACCCCCATCCCAGGAAGGAGCTGGCCCCAGAGAAGCCAGTCAAATCCGACGTTCCACAGGGTTGGACCAAGGACCGAGCCCTGTGGAACACCGCATTCTACCCGGTGATGATGCATGCGCCCGTCGTCCCCCTCCCAGAGCACGTACCTCCCCTCGAGGTACGCCTCCAACAGCCTCCGGAGGTACAGAGGCACCTCATGATATTTGAGCGCCTCCTTCAGCGTCTCATGTGGGAGACTGTTGAAGGCATTTTTAATGTCGAGCGAGACTGCCAGTACTACATCTTTTTGGGCCACCGCTTCGGTGGTCAGGGTTTTCAGGGCGGCCAACGCGTCAATAGTTGACCGGCCGCGCCTGAACCCGTACTGTTTTTCTGACAGCCCCGGCCCGATAACCTCGAGGTGCTGGACGAGACGGTTCGCGAGCACCCTTTCAAACAACTTTGCCGTCTCGTCCAGCAGCACCAGTGGTCTGTAGGCAGAAGGAGAGTCAACTGGGCGACCCTCCTTCCGCAACAAGCATAACCTTCCGTTCTTCCACAGCTCCGGGAACTGCCCGAACGTCAGACAGTCATTGAGCAGTTCCCGGAGTGTATCCTTCCAGTATTTAGCGACGATGCCGAGTATTATCATCATTATCACCTTGATTTTTTACAAATTACTTGAGTATCACGCAATATCTTTCCTTTTTCTTCCTTTATTAAAAGACAACAGCCTATCCTTGTATTACGGGGGACTTAACAAATATATAATTAACAGATACAAATTACATCCAGCTCCAAACAATAATTTGTGGATAGCACAAAGTGTTGTCCTGCATGGGATTCGAACCCGCGACGCTGTCAGTGTAGGTCGGTATCTTAATCACTACGCCATCTATGCAATCAAAACACGTATCGTCCATTGCAGGTATTGTAAAAGTTATTGGCAATAATTTTATGATCATCCGCCAGCCTGACGACAATCCTGGGAACGTAATTATTGTCCAGACGGCATCCGAAGCAGTGGGGACCATCACTATATAGCAATTGATTCACGATCTATCATTCATCTATCACCTTACAGACGTCCACTGCTGGACATAGGCCTCACCACGAGAATGTCATTAGGAACGGTCTTGCGCCACTTGCATCCAACGGTTCCCTGCGACTTTGAGAATGTCGTCAGTCCACCTAGTGAGGGGTTGTCCTACGCTGCGCCGTCTGATTCGTGGTCATCACTCAAGAACCTTTCTTCCCCAACGGTTATCGGTTCGACGAGCGATGACGATCTATAGTTTATTAGAATCAATATTTTAAAATATATTTAAAATAATCCGCCAGCGTCAAATAAACACCTATATACATAAACGTCACAAGCTTATGTTATTTAAAACAGAAATTCCGCAACTATGTAACTAATTTAAATTGTCATCGTCTCCACTCGTACACGTCCCACTGCTGGGCTCGTACACGTCCCACTGCTGGGCTCGAACCTGCCCCACAATAAGAGGCAAATTGACACTATACAATACTGGTCAGACATGTTGGTATAGGGTTTTATTTCAATATTTCTTTCTCTTACACAGATATTATATCACTTAGTCGTCTTTTACGACATCTGCGAGCAAGATAGGGAGCGGTGAATTATTTCGTTACCACACGGAAAATTTATATATACAGGCTGTATCAGGTTATGGGGCAACTGGTCAAAAGGGAGCTAGGCAATGGTGGTTGGAACCCATGAAAAAAATTTGAACGAAAAATATCGATTCGTTAAGGAATTAGAGACATATAAAGTTTTCAATTTTGTCATCGCTTTTTCGTGTAAATCCGATTGAAACGTATAAAGTCAATGATACTTAATACGATACATATTCATACTTTGTTAAATGTTCATTAGAAATTGAATAAATCAATGATTACGTTCGCATAAGCAAGACAAACTTCGCTTTAAAACAGCTGATCGGCCGATGACCATTCACGGCTCGCTGTTGTTACCTACGCTCATTGAAGCGTTTGCGCAATTCTAGGTATGAATGAATGAAATTATACTGTCGAAGCTTTACATGCCTACATGTATTCTGTCTGTACATGCCTACATAATACGTAACATTTAAGACATAGACTCTTAGACACATTTTTTTGAAATTACTATAACTTTTATGTTATATTGTTTTTTGTGTAATGTACATTCTAATTACGACCTATGACCGTTAAACTACAACATACTCGAACAGTTGTCCCATATTCTGATACACACTGTTAAAGTTTTTTAAATCCTTTTTTGATATAAAATATATTTGAACATATCAATGGAGAATTGAGAATATTTTTTTTATTTTTAGCATATAGATATATCCGTGTGGTAGACGGAGTAAGAATACAATTCACCACTCCCTATCTTGTCCGTGGATGTTGTAAAAGACGACGGGATATAATATGCACATAACATCTGTGCAAGAGAAGGAAAACTTGAAAAGAAACCATATACCAATATGTTTGACGAATTTGACCTACTATACCATATAGTAGGTCAAATTCTCTCCCATTGTGCAGGACGCCCGAGTCCAACAGTGGGACCTATGTGGGCGGCGATGATGATGATATAGAAATCCAGTTTTCTGGTATATGAAAGCGGAAGTGTAGAAAAACTAAATGATTTGTGTACTTACTTGTCATATACGGTGTTGCCAGTAGGATATCATATTATTATAAATCGATAATCCTTACAGATATTTGCGTTAATGATTAATTAAAAATATTTTGTTAAGTAAATCTTATGTTTTAAATGAAATGTTTTTAAGTTATCTTCTTAAAGGTCATGTCTTAAAGGTCGCGATCATAGTGACGGTAACAAAACTTACTTATAATCCATCTGTGACCATGACCGCTGAAAATTGTTCGAAACTGCGGGCAATGAAACAGCAAATATAAATGCCATAAAATCCGTATAAATAGTTTTATTTTTAATGTGCGATACTCGTGTAAACTTTAAAAACCACTTTAAAAAAGCTTACTCTTCATGCTTTTTAATTTTTGCCGACTTCATCCTGTTTTTAGTTTATCAATATTATTTTAGAAACTTGCAACTGAAGAATGATATCTCCGATAACAATATGTCTAGGACCTATCCAAAAAATATAGTTTGACAAAAAACCTACCTTACCTAATAACCCTAAAATCTAAAAAACAAAGAAATATATATTTTTAAATCGATAACATTTTCGGTTCTATTACTTTTTTACAGTAGTTTAGTACAATTTTAGATGAATGAAATTTACGAGAGTCAATTAATCCTTAGAATAAATAAGTGTCCTGATAAGATACAGAAATAACCATTGACTGTCGCTTGTTGCCAAACTGTCGTTTGAATTTAACTATATTGACGAAACATTTAATTATAACCCATATAACATAATAACTATATATTATTATTCTAGGGATAGGAAAATACATTTTTTGAATTAAATATAAACGCTAAAACCATTGGGTTCTCCATACCTTTAAATCGATTATTAAACTGTTGAAATATTGACAACTATTCTTAACAATTACAATAAAAGATGACAGGGATTTAATGACGAGAATGTAAAACAACTTATTGACATGATAACATCTTATAAATCGATGAACGCCGGTTGCATGCACAAGAAAAGCTTGATTATTTGTCACGTTCCGCCTGAGCCGAGCGTGCGAGCTAAAGCGCGAAACAAGCGATTAGGGATGTCAAAAAATAATCGATATTTATAATCGATTATTAATCAATTATTTTAGTAAAAAGTTTCCCTAAAAAAAGGTCATCACGATACTGCGTGCGGTGTTTCATACTATATTGAAAATAAAGCTCACATTTCTTAAGAAAAATCATCATATCATCCTGTTGGGAGTAAAAATCGATTATTTTATAATCGATTATTTATTTTTAATTAATTGATTATTTTAAAATCGATTTATTTTAAGGAACAAAAGATCGATTATTTAATTAATCGATTATTTACCCTCCAAGTCACATCCCTACAAGCGATATAGAGGTACGATCGGTCTAAGTGTTCCGCTTGTTCTTGTTACTTCTAATTAAACTGTACAATTTAAGTGAAAAAATATTTAAATTAACGAGTGTAAATGTTAATTTATCGATTAAATGGTAATTTTTAATTAACTACTTCTTATCATTATACAAAATAATAATAATTTAGTGTCAGTAATTCAATTCAATTAATAAAAATATGCAATTTTTTGTCAACGTTATTAGGTAATTTATTTTACTTTTTTTTCCGTGTTGTGAGGGAGTAAGAATACAATTCACCAATCCGAATCAAAAACACCACGTTTTTGATTCGGATTCAAAAGAGGATTCAGCAAATCTAATACAAATGAACTCGGTGATTGACTCAGTGATGCCTTGAGAGAGAAGTTGATTGGTCAACAAAGGCGAAGCAGGTGCAGGATTTTCTTTTGTATGTGTTATTGGAGCATATGTCAAGGGTAGATCAGGATGATGCTTTCCTTGAATTTTTTTGTTGTTTCGATGACAAAAATTGCTTGGAATGAGAGTCATCACTCATCATCATCACACAAGAAATGTGATTATTTAAGAAAATGGACTCTACAATTTAGTCGTGCGATAAACAACGAAATATGTATGTAGGTTAATGAAACGCGTTTTCTTGAATTGACTTTCTAGAGCAGTATGATCATCATCATTATCTCAGCTCATAGACGTTCCACTGTTGGGCTCGAGGCTCCTCCCACAATAGGAGGGAAATTGACCTTACTATACCATGCTGGTCAGAGAGGTTGGTATATTCGAGTATATATGCGTATTATATATCCCCTAGTCGCTTTTTACGATATCCACGGGCAAGATAGGGGGTGGTGAATTGTAATCTTACTCCGTCACCACACAGATATTTTGCCAAAAAAGAACATAACTGTAGAAAATTGTATTATATACCTAAGTAATATTTTGCTCGGGCTCTTGAAATATTTAGTGTATAAAATATAAAACGAAATAATTCTGAGTCTGGGTGTTATATTTAATATGCTCATAAAATAAATAAACTTAGGAATTCAATTTAAATGGTTGTTATCTGATCGAGTTTGTTTGACTAAAAAAGAATAGTTCACACAGGTCATTGCTTTTTTATAACCTGTATATGTGGATGTTAGATTAGTTAAAATAAAAAAGCCTCGAAGTTTAGCTAACATTACAGGTTTGAAACTTTGCAATATAATATTCCCTTGTAAATAAATATCTGTAGTCTATTTGCTGATAGATAATGTTTTAAAATCTGAAAATATGAATAATTAAAAATAATTTAATAATACAAGTTATTATTAAAAAAAACAACAACAAAAGATGCTCACTTTTATGATAAATCGAACTAAAATGACAATTCATTCTTAATAATGAACGAAAAATATTAGTATTAATCTGAAAAAAAAATTAAAGAAACAAAACCCTTTCTTAAAACAAGCTTAGCTAGCTATTATTCCCAATGACGAAGGCGAGGTGGTTTTCGGGTGGGTTGCGGGAGTTGCGTGCTTAAGCCCCTCTGTCGCCCCGGACGGAGTGGTGCGGAGGCGCGCCGACCGCGACCCACCCAAAAAAAAAAAAAAAAAAAAGCTAGCTATTATTAGTTAATATAATGACCTAAATATTTTAAATATTCATCCATCATCCAGGTTCATCATCAGACCCTGATTACCACCATATCAAAGTACTCGTCAAGCCGAATCAAATGAGCCTAAATTGGATGGGGTTGCGTCGTTTAATTACGGAGTTCCTATGGCCAGCTTCCAGGTCTATCATCAGATCAGCTCAATGTCACAATTATATTGCATTGTCATCCGATTTATATATGCATGCAAAATTTCAACCCAATAAGAAACGTGGAAGTGGATTAAATTTAACTTGAAAGATTTGATTACAGACAACGGGACAGGTGAAACTAAATAAAAGCTTGTAAAAACGTAGGGCCTTTGTGCGGTCGCTATCAGCATCCGGACCCAGAGGAAATATCTAAGTCTGGTGTTCAACGGACGATGATGGTTCTGGGAGCATTTTCACTAACTTGCTGCGCGGCTTGTTGGCGCGACATCCACCCTATCATGAATCATGCCGAATGTGAGCAAACCTAGCGCTACGTGCCGACAGCTGTATGCGGGGATGGTTCGGTCCATGGCGTATTGGGCGGAATTCCCCCGTGGGATTTGGAGAGAGAGATGCTCTCTGATTTTTACCGGCGGGTGTTAGCGACTCGCTATGCGAGCTGACCGCCTAGCAGGATATCACTGCTTGTTGAGCAGCCCAGTTGGAAAAGCCTCGGTCCGATAGTTGGACCGTCAAAGTCGATGCTGATGGATTGGTTGGGTCGGTGTTTGGCGTCAAACCCTACCGACCCGTTTGATCAGCGGGGGGTAGGATATTACTTTAAACAAATGAAGGCACATTGACATTTGTGGAGTAGGCTCGAGCCCAGCAGTGGAACATGTTGATGATTGAAAATACAAAATCTTCACGAACTAGGTGGTAATACAATAATAATAATAAAACTCAAACTGCTGCTGTGCAAACTCATGCCCTAAATTGTAACGTATGTATACTGAGAAGATAAAGCTGATATTTTATTTAATAAAATTAGTAAAATTTTATTAAAACTTATAATTAATAGAATAAGCACAATTGTTTAAATTAATATTCCACATAAATTATTTAAATAAATTTGCTCAGCTGTTTAACGTTTTACATATTTGAATATGAAATTTGTTTTATTGATTTAACAGATATATGATTGAAAAATCAATACGTATTTAAAAAATATAAATAAAAAAATATATTATATAGGGTATTTTTAATTTATATTGTTTTTATAATATATTAATTTCTATAAATATTTTTTTAAGAGAAATACTCATTAGTAAAATTCGTTATAAGGATGAAAAATAAATAAAAATATTTACCTGTCCTTTCCAAGGCATCATCGAAATGCACTGGTCTACTATCACCATTAATATGAAACGCCATAATCACGTCCGTTGTATCACAATTTACACACTAATACTGATTGATTTACAGCGAGAATTTTCAAGTTAACAATTAATTTTTTTTTAAACCGTTTGTAAATTGTCTCCCTTTGACGAACAAATAGATTAGAAATGAATATTTCACAGTCAATCTATGAGGAAAACGTGTATCTAATTACAAACAAATATATTAAAAAAACAATTATTTTCCTCGATGGTCGTTACTTGTGAGAACACGGGGAGTACCTGTAAGAATACCGTGCAAAACCTATCTTATATACTCATTACAGGCGGCCATGTGGTGACGAAATAGAATACGTCAACATACTTACCGTCCCGTAGGAGATGTAAAAATTAACTGCACAGATGGCTTAGTGGTTAAAACTTAGAATAATAACGTATAGAAGGATAGTGTCAGTACTTCGAACTTTAAAAATTTGAATCTAAAAATAGTAATGGCGCGCAGACGATTACACACGTACACACGCAAACCACTATACAAACTATGAAATCAAATTTTGTTTTTATTAACATAAATCGTCGAAATACTTTTAAAAGTAATGTTAAAAACCTTTTTAAGTTTTTCAAATGTGTTGTGACACCATTTGAATGCACAAACCGTCATAATTACCTATTTATTTTTTATGAGTTGCGTATGTTCGTGCAGTACAATGACTTGTACATTACGGAACGGTTCCGGCGTAAGCTCCATTAAGCTCCAATTGAAATGTCTCACTTTTTGTGCGTGAACTTACCTTCTATACGTTATTATTCTAAGGGTTAAAACACCGACCTATAATTCCAGTGTCGTTGGTTCAATTCCCATGCAATGCTTTGTGCTATGCAGAAAATGTTTTGAGGTTGGGTATAATTTTTGTCTGTTTAATTATGTTTGTAAAATCCCTCGCAATCATCATCATCATCATTTCAGCCAATCGCCGTCCACTTGTTCATCCATTTCACCTGGAAACGTTATGGTCTTCAACTGTACGTTTCCAGCGATCATTTCTCCCACGTACGTGCAAGCTCTGGAATGAACTACCTGCTGCTGTGTTTCCCGAGCGCTATGACATGTCCTTCTTTAAACGAGGTTTAAGAAGAGTATTTCCTTCACGGTAGGCAGCGGCCTAGCTGTGCCCCTGGTATTGCAAAGGTCCATGTGCAGCAGTTTCACTTACCATCAGGTGTGCTGCTTGCTCGTTTGCCACCGTTGGCAATAAAAAAAAAAAAAAAAACTTCTAGACATAAATCTCTCTCATGTTATACCACAGAGTCTAGTCTTGTGCCGCCTGCATCCAACAACACCCAACAACTTTCATCAGGTCGTCGGTCCACCTAGTGGGGGTGTCCTACACTGCATCGTTCGATACATGGTAGCCACTAGAGTACTTATCTTCCCTCGCAATACGATAGCCTTAATGTATTTAAAAAAAAGGCAACAAGGCTCTCCTAGGAAGCGCGGGGCTTTTTTATTGTATTATCTCCGTCTCCTTCGCGAGGTTCTTCTATTTTCAATCATCAGCTGTCAATTCCACTGCTGGGTTCGAGTCTACTCCACATATATCAATTTGCCTTCATTTGTGTAAGATAGTTCACTAATATACCGCGCTGATCAGATGGGGATAGGGTTTTATATCGAGATTTCCTTCTCTTGCAATGCTGTTTTCTGCATGTCATATCCCTTATCCGTCTTTTACGACACCCGTTGGTAACAGAAGGGTGGTGAATTTTACTCTTACTCTGTTACGACATGGAAATTTATTTTATTCTCTATTTTCAAATTTTCTAATCTATTTTCTTAATAGCCCAACTATATAGGCCGATGGATAGTTAGATTTCAATCTATATAAACTATTATTTTAATCTAGGTTATAGTTTATTTATTTTATTTATTTTATTTAGATAGTTTAGATATAAAAATTTAATAACGATAAGTATTATCATATTTAAAATATGATATAGTCACGAATGCTACCAGCTCTTATATTGCTCGCAAATGTCGTAAAAACAGGGGTCCAGAAATCGGTTCGTAAGTCCGGGTACCTACTATTGACCGTTGTAATCAAACCAACAGTTGCACTGAGAGACGGCTCACTTTTTCCAAGTTATTATAGGGAATTGATCCCAAACAGGAATAGCGATGAACGACTGAGGCTTTATTCGCCACTTAAACACTCACAGAAGTTGGTCTGTCGACTCTCTCCCTCACTGAAGTACTGCAGCAACAAATTGCTACTACTAAGACATCGATTTTCGAGTGTGGTACCACCCCAGATGGACCACCCTCGGCTGTAGACGAACACTATCGACAATATACCACCAGTACTTGAATGAATACATACAGTTCTTGGTTATAACTGTCTTCATATTTTGATTAGTTTAATTTCAAATATAAATATGTATTTATTTCATTTTCAGTCAAGGCCTTATAGTTTTTGTTTAAATACCTTCACTAGTTATTACAAAGTCATATATCCCTATTATACAAATAATAGAAAAAGCTATAGCTGGAATGAGAAGAATTTACACTTTGTTACTGGGAGACCTGAGTATTTAGTTATTATTTTTAATTATAATATATTTATTTCGTCCTGATATTTTTATTCTTATACTTACTATGTATTTTTTATTGCTAATGTTATCTCATATTCATAAATAATGATATTTATTATGTGTTTGTATTGTGTCGTGGCGGCCCGGTTTTGTCTGAAAACCAGCGCTGTAGCACCTTTTTGCTGCAGCTTATGCTGAGGTAGAACCTTTTTGGTCTACTACAGTATTTTCAATGTTTACCTTTATTAAGTCTTTGTTTTTATAACAGCACTAGCAACCCGCCCTCGCTTCGTTTCGGTTTCAAGTGGCCTAACCCAAGTGGTTCCCAATCCCGTGGGAATACCGGGATAAAATGTAGCCTGTATTACTACCTGATATTATAGCTTTCTCTTAAAGACAGACAAAAAAATATAAAGTGTATTTTAGGCATATGTATAGTGCAAATAACCGTGTGAGCATGAAAAAACCTATTATTTTGACATTACAAACAGACACTCCAATTTTATTTATTGGTATAGATATAGATGAGGGAGCTCGAGCGCGGTGGTGGAAGGTACATGAACTGTGATAAAAGTTTTATTTTAAAATTAGAGTTATCGTTTCAAAAACGTTGGCCTTCGATAATAAAATGTTATAGGTCAGACAATTGTTATCCAAAAAAAAACCGACTTTAAAAACCCTAAAAGCACTAAAAAGTTAAAATATGGAGAGTAAACGAAAAAATCGTTAATGTGGACAATGTAGATATTTTTTTAGACTTTTGTTGATTTTTCAAAACCGCTTATCCGAAATCGATAAAATTTTCATGAAAAAAAATACAAACATCCGAATTGAGAACCGCCTCCTTTTTTAGAAGTCGGTTGAAAATAAACTATTATATTGAATAAGACTTTAGGCGACGAGACGTATAATAATTAAGATACAGAAATATTCTTCATCGCCATCACCATAATCTCATCTTATATAGGGGAGTGATGGCTGCTCTAGTAGTTAACTCGTGATCGGGTGCCGCTTGTGGGATCTGGTCCAGCCATAATCATTTGAATTATATTAAGTATCTTGCAGTTCGAAGGGCATCACACTGGAGCTAGGTCTTACAAAACTTGTACACAAATTATATCTAGTAAGAAGAAAAAAAAAATTAAAATAATAGACAAGCCCGCTGAGTTTCTTGCCGGATCTTCTCAGTAGCGGTCGCGTTCGGATCCGGTGGTAGTTTATTTTTATTGGATAATTTAATTTTATTTTGTAAAATTGACAATATTTAAGTGCCCTCTCGGGGTCTATGCATAATAAGTGATTTGAATATGTATTTGATATGTTCCACAGCTGGGTTCGAGCCTCCTTCCAGCTTCCTCCTGGTGAATTGTATTTTTAGTCACCGTTTTTTTTTAGGTGGGCTATGGTCGCCTAAGGCGGCATCAGGCGCAGGTACTCGCTCCTGCGGAAGTCGCCGGCGGCGGCGGCGGTTCGTGTCGCCGTAGAGAAGTTTCTCTCGCGCACGCTCCGCCGCCTCCTTCTATGAGATGACTGCCTCATAGAAGCCAGCGACCGTGTTCCAGTTCCTGACTCTGTCGTGCATCTCCCTGGCGATGATTGGCGGCGTCAGGTCGGCATCGATCATTGTGATGAGTGCACGGCGCTTCCCTGGCCAAGCGGCACACGCCTTGAGCGTGTGCTGCAAAGTGTCCTCGTTGTGCAGGTGCTTAGCGAAGCAACCGTACCCCGTCCATACCTGCACCAATTCGAAGGAAAGCACCCCGTGCCGCCGACCCAACCATTGCAACAGCACCGGCCGGAAGGCCTCGACGATCCGAACACTGTACCTACCGAGGCCTCTCCAGTCGAACTGCCCAACGGTCAATAACGTCACGGCGAGCTCAATTCGCCAGGCGGCCAGCTCCTTCAATGGTGCCGATAGTTGCCAGGTGTACTACCTCCTCTAGTGTTCCACCTCAGGTTGTGACGAGTGTATCATTGGCGTAATAAATTACGATCAGCCTGGGTGGAAGGCTCTTTTTCAACACCCAGTCGTAGCTGATATTCCACAGGGTGGGCCCCAGAACCGACCACTGTAGGACACCGCAAATCATGGGCTTTCCCATAATGCCCCCTACTCGATTTGTGTAGAGTATGCTACTGTGGTGACTATCTCCGTGACCACAGCCCTCAGGCACAGCAAACGCCTCCTCTGGAAACCAAACTAGACGTCTGAAAGACGGGGCCTACCTCGCTGAGTTGCCGTCCGATGCGGGTAGCCAGGATTCTCCCGAACAGTTTACCCACATCGTACAGCAGCACGATGAGTCTGTAGTCCGAGGCCGAGTCCGAAGACCGTCCGGCTTCAGCAGGAATACCAGCCTTTCCTCCTTCCGACACACAGGGAACTGCCCGGACGATAAATAAGCGTCGTACAGTACCCTGAGGCGTGATCCCAGGTACTCGAGGACCAGAGCCAGCACCCAGTCGGGTACACGGTCTGGCCCGGGGGCGGTGGATTTAATACTTACACATATGCGTCACTACCACCCCCATCTCCGTCTCTGTGACGGACGGAACACTTTCCCTCCCGGTCACAGGCTCGCCGTTGGAGTAGGTCCTCGACAACTCTGGTGAGGATGCCGGGCTGGAGAGTTTCGGTCTCGGAGAGGGAGGGACCACGCACTCGTAGCTAACTCAGCGCCGCGCCATAGGGGTGACCCCAGGGGTCATGTTCAAGACTATCCAGCATCTCCTGCCGACTGACGTCCTTGGCGTGATGGACAGCCAGCCTGAAAGCAGACCGCGGACTGTGGTATGCCTCCTACAGCTGGCCATGAAACTATTGCCAATAACTTATACAGAATGTACTATGAAAGAAGAATACATATTGAGTCGACCCCAAGGAATTGGGATGAGAGCAGAATGATGGTAATAATATCACCCTTATTCATGTTTTCCGTGTGGTGAAGGAGTATGAATACAATTCACCACTCCCTATCTCGCCTGTGGATGTCGTAAAAGATGACTATGGGATATACTATGCACATTACATCTGTGCAAGTGAAGGACTGGAAATGAAACCCTATATCAACATGTCTGACCAGCATGTAGGTCAAATTCCCTCTCACTCTTAAATAGTTTTTGTAAAATTTAATATTATAGCATACATGGATGATATTTTCACCACATTTAACAAAAAATTCTAACTTCATAACTACAAGACCTAGGACAATAAATTTGAGTATTTTTTTAGATAATAAGTCACACTACCCATCCTAGCCCGTTGGATCACTACTTACGGGACAACCTGTATTAGTATAGATATAGATTATATATCCGTGTGGATGGACGATACAAATTACCACTCCCTATCTTGCCCGTGGATGTCGTAAAAGACGACTAAGGGATATAATACTCGTTCGCTAGCCCTAATGTCGCAGCACGTGTGAGGAGCTGGTGCGTCCAGGAGGAGGTTGAGAATTCAAATTCAAATTCAAGTTATTTTATTATGCATAAACCCTGAGAGGGCACTTACATATTGTCAGGTTTACAATTTCCAAAAAAAATATACTACCACCGGATCGGAACGCGACCGCTACTGAGAAGATCCGGCAAGAAACTCAGCGGGCTTGTCATTATTTTTAATTTTTTTTTCTTCTTACTAGTTATAGAATTGTGTACATGTTTTGTAAGAACTAGCTCCAGTGTGATGCCCTTCGAACCGCAAGACACTTAATATAATTTAAACGATTATGGCTGGACCAGATCCCACAAGCGGCACCCGATCACGAGTTAACTACTAGAGCAGCCATCACTCCCCTCAACCACTATGGAGGGAAGGGAGAGACCCGCTCCACGCAGCTACCGCAAGTAGATCCTTATGTGAGCATGACCAACACCACAATATGTTACAAACGCTGAAAATACAAAAATTCGTTAGGCAAAACACGCTACACTTTACAATAAAAGTTAAAAGTACATTTACAAACAGTATATTTAAAATAACAAGGAAATTGCTGAATGAGGAGCTGCTCACAACCAATCTGTATTATCATCTACATAATCCGAGATTTTATAATAAGCTTTTTTACAAAGTCTATTCTTGATGGCTTTTTTAAACTTTTTCATAGGCAGGTCTCGGATATCTTTAGGTAATCTATTGTAAAAGCGTATACATTGCCCCATGAATGATTTGTTAACTTTTTGGAGACGAGTAGTGTGTACAACTAATCTGTCCTTATTACGAGTATTCATTTCATGAATGTCACAATATCTCTTAAAGTTAGCGATATTTTTTTTGACATATAATATATTTTCGTATATATATTGTGATACAGCAGTTAGAATATTTATTTCTTTGAATTTCTCCCGAAGTGAGATTCTTGGGCCTAGATTATAAATTGCACGGACAGCCCTTTTTTGGAGAACACAGATTCTATTAAAGTCCGCGGAGCATCCCCACAGTAATATACCGTAAGACATAAGACTATGGAAATAAGCGAAATAAACCATTCTAGCTGTTTCAGTATCTGTTAACATTCTTATTTTTTTTACTGCATAAGCCGCTGAGCTAAGCCTACTCGACAACTTTTCAATATGAGGTCCCCACTGAAGTTTAGCATCTATGGTGATACCTAAAAAGACTGTTGACTCCACAAGGTCTAGAGCCACACCATTCATTTGGACATTGGTTTCCACTTGCCTCACATTAGGAGTAGTAAATTTGATACATTTAGTTTTTTTCTCATTGAGAACCAAATTATTAGTGTTAAACCAATGAACAACGTTAGACAGTGCATTGTTCACATCGTCATAATTCAACATTTGTCTTTTAATTTTAAATAACAAAGAAGTGTCATCTGCGAACAACACAATGTCCAGATTGTCCCCTATATGGTAGGGTAGGTCATTAATATATACAAGAAACAGAAATGGCCCCAGAATGGACCCTTGTGGAACGCCCATTTTTATAATAGAACCAGATGATCGTGCACCATTAACATCAACCCTCTGGATTCTGTTGCTTAAATAAGAAGTTACAAGTTCAAGAGCGTTATTCCTGATCCCATAGTGGTATAGTTTTCTGATGAGTGTTTCATGTTGTACACAATCAAATGCCTTGGATAAATCACAGAAAACACCTAAGGCCTCATGTGATTCCTCCCAGGCTGCAAAAATATTTTTCAATAACTCTACGCCCGCATCAGTAGTAGAGCAATTCTTAGTAAAGCCAAATTGATTTTTGTGAAAAATACCATGTCTCTTAAAATGAATCAACATCTGATTAAGCATAATTTTTTCGAATACTTTACTGAGTGTTGGTAGTATGGAAATAGGACGAAAATTATTAATATCTGACATACTACCAGATTTAAATAAAGGAATTACTCTACTAATTTTCATGAGATCAGGAAACACACCCTGAGCAACACAACCATTAAATAGAAATGCCAGGTGGGGAGCAATAACAGGTATTATAAAATCAATAGTCTTTACTGATAAACCCCATAAATCTGCTGTTTTCTTAATATTAAGATTTTTAAAAGACTTTAAAATATCATCCACACCTACATCTGAAAATTCAAAGGAAGTGTCACATTTTACAATGCTTTGTTTTAGGAGCGATTCAGCCAAAATAGGGCACGACGCTAAGGATTTTGTTGTTAATACAGGCACATTTGTAAAATAGTTTTCAAATTCATGTGCCACTTCTTTATTTACTGTCACATTTTTATCACCAATCTTTAAATTAAAGTCCTTCTTCCGCACAGTGTTCCTACCGGTTTCACTATTAATCACTGTCCAAGTCATTTTAATTATATCACTAGATCCTTTAATTTTCCTCCTTAAATAAATGGATTTAGCACTAGAACAGGCACGTTTGAAAATTTTTGAATAATTTTTAACATACTCTAAAAATACTGGGTTATGGTTATAAGATTTTTCACTGTAAAGATCATATAACCTTCTTCTACTCTTGTAGATACCACAAGTAGCCCATTCACTAAAACCAGCAGGCACTCCAAATGTTAATGTTTTTGGTTTAAAAATTTTACTAAATTCGGTATTGATTGTGTGAAATAAAGATGTATATAGCTCATTAGGACTGTCATGAATAGGCAACAGCAGTACCTTCATACTCAGTTCATCTTTAAACTGCTCTAAGCGGCTAGCGGAGACCCTATCCGACCACCGATACATCCAGATAGAGGTCTCCCGGACCCTCCTGCAGCCCAGCAGGGGTCACACGGCGGACGGAGCTCCCGCGTTTCCGCGGCGGGCTGTGGGTCGATTGGATCGGGACCTGTTGGCGGAGGCAGCCATCGTTCAGTCGTGGCTGTCCTCACCGCCCCAGGCGGATAGGGTGGATGCCGAGGCTGGCCGCATCTGCTGTGCGTTAACGCAGATCTGCGATGCGGCCATGCCCCGTGTGCGGCGTCTGCCCCCGAAGAGTGCGGTCCCCTGGTGGTCCCGAGAATTGGCAGACCTTCGGGCCGCGTGCATACGTGCCCGGAGGGCCTACACTCGCAGCCGAGCGCGTCACCGCGACGCTGAGCGGGAGGGCCAGCTGTACGAGGCTTACTGCAGTGCGCGGTCTGCCTTCAGGCTGGCCGTCCGTACCGCCAAGGACGTTAGTCGGCGGGAGATGCTGGACAGTCTCGAGCGTGACCCCTGGGGTCGCCCCTACCTCGCGGCGCTGTACAAGCTCCGCAGGCGGAGCCCCCCCCTCACCGAGACTCTCCAGCCCAGCCTCCTCACCAGAGTTGTCGAGGACCTCTTTCCACGGCGGGTGGAGCACACGCCCCCGGTAATGGCTTCGCCGGACAGCGACCGGGAGGCCGACGATGAAAGTGCTCCGCCTATCACGGAGCCGGAAATGAGGGCGGCGGTGGCGCGTATGCGAGTCAAATCCACCGCCCCTGGGCCCGACGGTATTCCGAACCGTGTGCTGGCCCTGGTCCTCGAGCATCTGGGACCACGCCTCAGGGGACTGTTCGACGCCTGTTTGGCGTCCGGGCAGTTCCCTGGGTGCTGGAAAGAGGGGAGGCTGGTTCTCCTGCCGAAGCCGGGACGGTCTCCCGAGTCGGCCTCGGCCTACAGGCCCATCGTGCTGCTCGATGATGTGGGCAAGCTGCTGGAGAGGGTGTTGGCTGCCCGCATCGAGTGGCACCTCGTCGGGGTTGGGCCTGATCTGTCCGACGCCCAGTTTGGTTTTCGGAGGGGGCGTTCGACGATCGCGGCCCTGCTGCGCCTGAAGGCCGTGGTAGCGGAGGCCGTCACCGGCAGAGGAGTCCTGTTGGCGGTGTCCCTGGACATCGCCAACGCCTTCAACAGTCTGCCATTCAGCTGCATCAGGGAGGGGTTAAGGTACCTCAGGCGGTATACATCAGGTGTATCTCAGGCGGCTGGTGGCAGACTACTTGGAGGGGCGCAGCGTCCTCTACGTTGACCGAGTAGGGGACGTTGTGTGAACGCCCATGACGTGCAGTGTCCCACAGGGGTCGGTTCTGGGTCCGACCCTGTGGAACATCGGCTACGACTGGGCGTTGAGAGGAAGCCTCCCACCCAGGCTGGGCGTAATTTGCTACGCTGACGATACACTCGTCACAGCCCGGGGTGGGACGCTAGAGGAGGCGGCACGCCTGGCAACTCTCGGCACCGAGGAGATATTCAGGCGGATCGAAGCGCTGGGGATGAGGGTAGCCCTGGAAAAGACGGAGGCCCTTTTGGTCCCTGACCGTCCGTCTTAGGACTCTCCTGTGGCGACTACAGAGGGTCATGGCGATCAGGACCATACGGGGTTACCGCACGGTGGCGACGGAGGCAGCGTGCCTCCTGGCCGGAACCCCCCGTGGGACCTGGAGGCGGAGATGCTCGCAGACATTTATTGGCGGGTGTCGGAGACGCGCGCCCGCGGCGGCATGGTCTCCATCAATGAGATCACCGCCTGGCGGGTCGACACCCGCCGAGAAGTAATTGCCCGTTGGGCAGTCCGGCTGGAGAGTCCTCGGTACGGTGTCAGGACCGTCGAGGCCCTCCGGCCGGTGCTGATGGAGTGGTTGGAGCGGACGCACGGGGTGCTTTCCTTCCGACTGGTGCAGGTGCTGACGGGGCACGGTTGCTTCGGGAAGTATCTGCACAAGATTGTCAGGAGGGAGAGCACACCGTCCTGCCACCACTGCAGTTGCGACGAGGACACGGCGCAGCACACGCTCGAGGAGTGTGCTGCATGGGAGGGGGATCGCCGTGAACTCGTCGCAATTATCGGTGCCGACCTGGCGCTGCCGACCATCGCCAGGGAGATGCTCGTCAGCGTCAGGAACTGGGACGCGGTCACCGCCTTCTGTGAGGCCGTAATCTCACGGAAGGAGGCGGCGGATCGTGTGCGAGTAGAGCTCCTATTCGGCGACACGTTCCGCCGCCGGCGACTTGGGCGGCGCAGGCGCGAGTATCTGCGCCTAATGCCGCCCTAGCCGAGGCCATCGAGGTGATCGGACCGGGGAATTGTCCGTCACCCGCGGAGAGGCTGACCGCGCGACGGCGTCCGACGTCCCAGTACGTCGAGAGGTGAGGATACCCGAAAGGGTATTCCGTCGGGCCGACCACTGACGACAAGTCACATCTGCTCCGGTGGTCGGCCCAACAACGAGGTGACGTGGGTTCGGGTGGGTTATGGGCCCGCGCGCCGTCCTTTCATCGCCCCAGACGGATTGGACCGCGCGTGCGCTTACCATAGCCCACCCATAAAAAAAAAAAAGGGATATAATACGCATATAATATCTATGCAAGAGAAGAAAACTCGAAATGAAACCCTATACCAACCTGTTTGACCAGCATGGTATAGTAAGGTCAAATTCCCTCCTATTGTGGAGGAGGCTCAAGCCCAACAGTGGGACGTGTATGGTCTGAAATGACGATAGATATAAATTTAAGTAGTAGAGATATTTCTGAGAATTAGTGCTGCAATGATCAGCATATACTGATGAACATGTCTTAGAAATTTCTTGCAACGTTGTTTTATATTTTATAGCTAAATATTAACTCATTTTTCATGCAGGCTTCTTCATTTACTTATTTTTATTGCAGGCTTCTCAAAATTCTTTCATTGTTTCTATCTTTATTTCTTTCTTGTTTGCTTTCTTTCGTGCTTTATACATATATTTATTTCTCTGTGTGATGTTTTTCTTTCTCTTTCCTCTTTTTTTGTAGGTGTAACAATTTCATAATAGGCACGCTTGACATGTAAGTTGGCGAATATAGTTGGTGATGTATATGTTTCTGGTGAATGCTGCTTCCCATTGTCCAGGTAGTCCCGCAGCCATTTTATTCCATTTCTACGGGGAAGTGAGGGGTGATGACACATTATGTTATCATCCTGTCACTACTCTCACAATACACAGGTAAGAATAGGTGATAAACTATATACCAACAAGGTTATTATTATATTGTATCTCCGAGTGTCACGGGTATATTCCAATTTTTTTTTATTTTAGAGGAAGATACCCGGTCTTTTGGTAGGCTTACATGGGGATATGGATCCAACACGCAGAGGCCTTTAGAGAAATTTAATGTTAAAATGGGATGGGACATCTACCGATGACACTCCACGTTTGCACATAACACTCGTGGACTGCCAACGGTAGGTGTAAAACTATTGTACAATGATGATATCCAAAACCTGGTTATGGGGTTGTGAGGTTTGGTGGACTATTTTCCTTAAAACTATTGATTTAAACCGGTCCTCTGCCTTCAATCCCTTACATAGTATTGAACGGTGGCAGACGGTGACTCACCAACTCACTCAATGGGTGCCTCCAAACGGTCGCCACAGACACGCAGGCCATACGGACAACAGGGGGGCAACATTGGTGGAAGTGGCTTGAGGTGTCGAGCGGTGCGGCGCCGGTTTCACCATCGCAGGTCGCCGATAAACGGAGAGCCGCAGTGGTTTCCCCGTAGTTATGCCCTTGAAAATGACACTTCCACCCCCGAGCATATAGTTCTGGCGACCCCTCTCTGACCAGCCGTTTAAGGCAAGCCAAAGTTGAGAGTCCTGCGAGCACTCTTCGGTATCTTATTATTATTATTATCATGGTTCATATACATCTCTCTACTGGGTCGAAGCCTCCCGGACAATCGGAGGGAAATTGACCTATACCACGCTTGTCAAACGTGTTACTTTAGAGTTTTATTTCCAGTTTTCCATCTTTTGTATAGATGTTATCTACATTTTATAATCCCTTAGTCGTCTTATACGACAGCCACGGGCAAGAAAGAGGGTGAAGAATTGTATTCTTACGCCGTCACCACACGGAAAGTTTATTTGATGGGTATCCAACAAGTTTATTTGATGAGTATCTTGAAAAACTGGCTAAATGCGAGTCGGAGTCGCGCATGAAGATTTCCGTGCTATTATCTATAAACAATAGGCAAAAATAATGCGTTTTTTGTATGGAAGCCCCCCTAAATATTTATTTTATTTTTAGTATTTGTTGTTAAAGAGGCAACAGAAATACAAAATTTATGAATATTTCAACTGTTTAGCTATCGAGGTTCTTGAGATACAGCCTGGTGATAGACAGATGGACGGACAGACAGCGAAGTCTTAGTAATAGGGTCCCGTTTTTATCCTTTGGATACGGAACCCTAAAAATGATACAAGTAAGGAAAATTAAATAAGGCAAAAAAAATTATATTTTCAAGAATATATTCAATTGAAATCTACGTAATGAGTTTTTAATATATCGCGATGTTTACTTAGAAACAAGTACAATGTTTACTGGTATTTCCATGCTGTGACGAAGTAAGAACACATTTCATTACTGCCCGCAGATGGCATAAAAGGCGACTAAGCGTGTAATGTTTTAAACAGCTAGAGAGAAAGTTTAGAACTAAAACCCTGTATCAACCCGTCTGAAAGCCCCTCCTATTATGGAGGAAGCTCGATCTCAGCTGTACTCTCTATCCATTGGCCTATCCACCTTCACCGCTGGACATAGAGGTCCCAAAAGGTATATACCACAATAGCCATGCTTAGATCAAATCATTTATTATGCAACTACTGAGAAGATCTGGCAAGAAACAGTAGTTTTATCTGTTTTTCTGGCTTCTTGCTTAGATCATTTATTATGCATAAATACCACGGGACGCATATACATCGCTAATTACCCGACTACGGAGGGTTATGATTTTAGCAGGCTATGTAAGTATGTTCATCTGTTCCCTCATATCTCCTCAACTACTTATTAGAACCGGACATATGAGGTATCGTTAGAAGCGTCTTGATCTTCCGCTGGTTATAGGCTATATAATATGTCACTGAAACTAACATGACGCCCTCTACAGGTGTTAGAGTACTGTGTTAAAAAAAATTAAGATAAATAAATCGTGTTTCACATCGTTGGATAGGACGTTTCTTGTACATTTCAAAAATATATATATTATTAGCATTTGCTCGTGACTTTATCCATATTTATCTGATAACTCGTTTTTTACCGTGGTTCGGTTTTAATTCTTACTTTTATCTTTGTTGTTTGCATGCATCTATCCTAAATTAATACCACACTCTCGCAAAAAATTGACATCAAGGAAGGAAGTCTAACATTCAGAGGGTGTTTATGTCTGGTGACCTTTATTATCACCGAACTTCATTGCACGCATTCACACTCCCTTCATTTTCTTCACGGTAGGCAGGACCCTAGTAAAGATTCATGAGTGACAGTATCACTAATCATGGTGTGCTCTTTGAACATTTGCCACTAATAGCAATAAAAAAAATATATTTTTCTTTTGAAGTGAAAACTTTTTCAGGCGCTGTACGCTTTATATTGTAGGTATTAAATGATATGAAACTATCACTCGGTTACACAAAGCAGATTCGAGTAAAGTCGGCTCTCGTCGACTAAGGTAGCATTTCTAAAGTAATATATAAAACCGATCAGTTAAAGCGAAATTTGCCAGAGTAGTCTATACACAATTATCTTAATACATAAAACTCGATGTCTTTTGTATTTTACTTAACTCTTCCTAAACGGCCGGATCAATTTGAATGAAAGTTTGTGTGTATATTTCAATGAGTTTGGTTTGTCGTGTGATCTTAAGCAGACAAATATTAATTCTTTTTTAACTACTGCTAAATCACAAAAGCTTTTCCTGGCAACGTGACTACATGACCCCCAAGCCTGCCCAACTACGGCCTCCTCGAATCATTATTCTTCACTCGTCTCGGAGACGAGAGAGGAAAGAAATTGGTCTATACCACGCTGATTAAACACTCTGCCCCACTTTGAATGAACTTAGATTTTATCCTTTTGCCCCACTTAGATTTTATTTGAACTTTGCACACTCATCAAAGGCCCATGACAATGTAATAATTCGATCAAAATAGGTGAATATCCTGATTTAGAAATTTCTAATCATATCTTTTGCATAAGAGCAAGAGAGATAGAGCTAGTGTGCGAACTACGCATTCGCGAAATTTGAAACTTCTATGATTCGGGCTGTCAGCTTGTAAGCGTGTTTTTTAGTTTTTTAAACTATAATTTTCTATTATTATTCTCTGGCACAGATATTATATACTTATATTATACATATTCTTTAGTCATCTTTTACGACATCTACAAGCAAGATAGTGAATTGAATTCTTTCTCCTTTACCTAATAATATATGTATACCTACTTATAAAAACTTATGAAAAATGAACGCTACATGCGGGCCTCGAATCTATACCTGTGGAAAATCCATTTCAGTTGTACTACCAATTCGACCAGCATAAACTGGCGTATGACAGTCAAATTCTCACTAATATTTGCCGTGTTTTTACGTGACGTGTGCCATATATCGGGCAAACGTTTAAACATCGTTCCAGTGTAATATAATTCAAATTAAAAAGTTACTTTATTATATCCCTAATTGGAAATGGATTCAATTCAAAATCCATTTAACTAAATATCTATTCATCCTACACGATTTAATATAAGCGAGACGTCAATTCGTACGTCTCTCACTGATCACATAAAAATTCATTAGTTATTCTTGGAATTGTGAAGCTGATAGGTAAACGATTCTAATAATAAACTAGCGCTTTAAACAGAACTTCACTCGCGATTTCGTTCAATGAATATCATTTTTAAAGGTTTTTTGATATTTACGCGAGTATTAACATTGTGAATAAAATTCCAAACAAAAAAATTGTGAATAAAACTACGGCTTTTATCGCGTTTGTATTTGATTTTTGATTGCCCGACGTTTCGAACACTCATTGGACGTGAAGCGTCTTAGTCCGCACGTGACCATAAACGCTGTAAAGTGTTCGTTTTTAAAAACAGCACTTTCCATTTAAGATCAAGACCTATGTGACACGGATAACTTTCATCATTACAATTTATATACGTCCCACTGCTGGGCTCGAGCTTCCACTAAAATAGGAGGGATATTGACCTACTACACCACGCTGGTATACGCACACTGGTGCTGGATTGGTATACGAACCCGTCTGACCTATAGGAATCCTATAGGATTTAATTCAAGTCTTTTTCTTTTGCATAGATTTAAATTTAAACCCTTAGTCGTCTATTATGACCCCTTTTTTTATTTCTGGGGTGGGCCGTGATCAGCGCACCCGCCGCCCGGCTGCGTCCGGGGCGACAGAGGGGCGGCGCGCGGCCCCATAACCCACCAGTGACACGTCGCCTTCGTCGTTGGGCCGACCACCGGTGCAGGGTAACTTGTCTTTAGTGGTCGGCCCGACAGAATACCCCGGTCGCCGGTCCCCGGTCAGTCTATTATGACCCCTACAGAACTTTCCATCCATCAACCTGTACACGTCCATTTCTAAACCTATGTATCTCCACGAGAATGCTATGCAGAACGGTCATCGGTGGCCCGACCAGGCGAGGTAACCTCTCGGGCACCGTCTCGAGTCGACGCCCCAGCGAATTGCGCAATGGAGGCGTCGCTCAGGCGAACGGCCTCCCCTTGAGTGATCGAATTCATCACTGGTCCAGTAACCCGTTGCTTCTGGTAGGTAAACCAAAGTAGCCTAGTTACCCAGTAGTAACAGCAGATATCTTTCAAGTCCCATTAAAATCGATCTTACCGTTTCTGAGCTTAGTCGAAAAATTTTTTTTTTTATTGCAAGCAGTGGCAAACGAGCAAGCAGTACACCTGATGGTAAGTGTTGCTGCCGCTCATGGACTTTTATAAGGCCGCTGCCTACCGCGAAGAAGATGAAGGGAGTGGGAATGCGTGCAATGAGGCTCGGTGATACCAAAGGCACCAACAAAACCCTCCACACGCAAACACCCTCAGAAAGTTGGGCTTCCGGCTCTCTCGCTCACCGAACGAAGCGCAGTAACAAATTGCTACTACTTAGACGTCGATTTTCTACGTGACGAGCGTGGTACTACCCCGGATGGACCGGCCCACGGCTGTAGACAGATAACTGTCGACAGTGTGGTCCTACCACTGTAAAATTAAAATATTAAAAAATTAAAATACTTTCAACGTAAGCATTTAGTACTATACTTTTTAGCTTACAGGAGTTTATAGTAACGGCATTAGTCTCATAGAAAAAAATAACAAGTATTCTGTCATATGCATTTATAAAAAAAACTATTTTTTTTTTATTTTACACCTTGTTCTGCGGGGGACTTAACAAATATATAATTAACGGACACAAATGACATTCAGACTCGGCACTAAAATTTTTGGATTGCACAGTTATCCTGCGTGGGATTCGAACCCGCGACACTGGCACAGTAAGTCGATATCTTTACCACTACGTCATCTGTGTAGTTAAACTATTATTTTATAAACTGAACCGAATTCTGAAACAAACATACTCTGCTTCCATTTTATTTATTTGTTTTATACTAGTGAACTCAAAAGATATGGCTTAATTTGTTTTTCTTTTTAAAATGCTGTATGTTTAATGATTAGGGATGACGTCTTGCGGTTATAAGATCAGATACACGCATAATAAAAAAGATGTATAATAAAAAATAACCTAAATATCCATTACAACACCAAATATGAAATTTAAATTTAAAACGTTCGCGACATTATTATTATTAGAACCTTGAATACTATATAGAAAATAATTTCTTTTAGATACCCGTAATCACATACAATTTCTACTTAAATAGGATACAATTTCTCCTTTTCAAATGCATGGATGCAAATAAATAAAATTGAAGTGTCTGTTTGTGTTTGTTTCAAAATAATAGGCTTTTTTCATGCTCACACGGTTACTTTCCCGACACCTATGCCTAAAATACAGTAAAAAAATATTGTCTGTTTTTTTTTTTTGGGTGTGGGTTGCGGGCGGCGCGCTCCTCGCACCACTCCGTCCGGGGCGACAGAGGGCGTAAGCACGCAACTACCGCAACCCACCCATGATGCACGTCGCCTTCGTCGTTGGGCCGACCACCGGAGAAGTTTTTTTTGTTTGAGGTAATCTTCAAAACGGCTGGACCAATTTTGATAATATTTTACTACCAGGTAGCTGTCTATATAAAGAGTAAATTTAATTAAATAGAATAGTTTACTAAATTTATAAGGCAATGTATTTTATCAATTCTTTTTTGCTATGATTTCGTAATAATAATAAAAAAAAATATCGAAGGTATTCAGAGGTCAGGTGGTTGCGATAAAGATCGTCACCCACGGAGAGACTGATAGCGACAGGGCGACGAGCCGATAGCGGAAGCCGTCGAGGTGTTCACTCGAGATGGTTACCGAAAGAGTAACCAGTCTGGATGGGTAACGGATGACGAAGACCGAGCCGCATGATATGAGTGTAATTTGGCGGCGTTAATTGTATTTTTATAAATTACCAAAGTTTAATAACTTTATCTGTTCCAAATAGTCTTATCTTCAGTATTATGTTAAAAAAATTAGTTATCACGATTGTAATATCATTCATTACTACTTTGCCTACAATTTATATTCGTGAATGGATAGTATTTACGGAAGGGATGGCCCTCATGGGTTATTCCATATATTTTATCCCTTAGTCATCTTTTACGAAACCCAAGGGAAGGGGATAGAAAGATCTATCATTCATCATCATAATTGCAGCCTGTCACCGTCCACTACCGGACGTAGGTCTCCCTCATATTACGCTACAGAGTGCAGTCCTGTACCACCTGCATCCAACGACGCCCAGGACCTTGCGCCAGGTCGTCGGTCCACTAATCCACTTAGTCGGTCGACCTACTGCGTACAAGAATTACTTACTCATAAGATTACTCAAGTTAATTTATAAATAAACATACTTCATTTAACAAAGACTTCAAAAAGAGATATCTTTAAGATATATCTTATTAGCATGCGCGAATGTACACAGCCTTTTAACTGTGTCATTCTTATTGGGAAGCCCCGATAACCAATATGTTTCTTAACTGGACATTAACATACTCACAGTTTCAAGTTGAATGTACTCTGTGACTAATACAGTTAGGTAATTTACCGTCGTAGTTGATACAAGGTACTTATCTATCGATGATATAAGTTGCGATTGTTATATTCTATTACTAAATAACCTTTGTTCGCGACTTTGTTCGCGTCATAGTTGGTTACGTTTTTTAAGAATTAAATGAGGTATAGGTAATGTGGCTCTACCTCCTATTTTGAACGGGACAGTCTCGTTGTCTCTCAGCCAAAATGTTCCGCAAAAAGTCCTATTTTTCCAAACAAAGCATTAATAAATGAGGTATAAGTAACTTGGGCTTGCGTCCCATTTTGAACGGGACATTCTCGTTGTCTTTCAGCCGAAATGTGCCGCAAAAATGTACCGTTTTTCCAAACAAATCTTAAATGAATGAGGTATAGGGAACTTCGCCAGGTGTCCCATTTTGAATGAAACAGTCTCGTTGTCTTTCAGCCGGAAACGAAGCATAAATAAATGAGGTATAGGTAACTTGGCCATACGTCCTATTTTGAACGGCACAGTCCCGTTGTCCCTCAGTTAAATTTTGCCGCAAAAATGTACAGTTCTTCCAAACCTAGTATATATAAATGAATGTGATATAGGTAACTTGGCTATGTGTTCCTTTTTGAACGGGACAGTCTTGTTGTCTCTCAGCCAAAACGTGCCTCAAAAATGTACTGTTTTTCCAAACAAAGCATAAATAAATGAGGTATAAGTAACATGCCCATAGACAACCATTCAAGCGTCTTGTTTTGACGTAAAATGATGGCTACGTAAGATATAGAGAGACCAACCGTGCTAATTGTCGTTCGATATCTACACAAGAACATTACTTATTGTACAAATGATTGTTCAGAGTATCGGTTGCAATTTGTATACGTTAATTGTATAATTGTAAATTTCTACCCAACGACATGATTTTCTTTTATAAGGAATTTTATGACATGGTTACTAAAACATATTAAGTATTAATAAATTGTCACTTCATTTAAAGTCATTGTCCGTCAATAACTCAAATCGTAGTCTTCATCAGGGCTATGGTCGTATTGTTAATAATATCTTCTTGGAATTTTGGTGGTAAACCTAAACACACGTAAAGCACAGCAGTAGAAATTTTGGCGGAAAATAAAATATTTGTAAGGTTTTTATATTATAATGGATGACCCGACGAAATTCGTACGGCCGAACAGTAGTTTCTTTAATTTTTTTGTTTCTTTAATACTTATTGTGCTATTCGGGACGCCGAGGGAGCTAGTAAGATAAAAAAAGAAAAACAAAGGTAATAAGTCAACAATTACATTATTTCAAAAAATTATAAATTATCAAAAATTTTTTGTTTGACATAAATATAAAGGGCGTTTCAATGACAGTGTAGGTTTGTATCTACGAGCGGCGAGCGGTCAACGGTCATAGGCCGATCAGCTGTTTTAAAGCGAAGTTTGTTTTGCTTATGTGAATGTAATTTGTAATGTAATCATTGATTTATTCAATTTCTAATGAACATTTAACAAAGTATGAATATGTTGCGTATTGTTGTGTATCATTGATTTTATACATTTCAATCAGATTTACACGAAAAAGCGACGACAAAATTGAAAACTTTACGTCTCTAATTCCTTAACGAATCGATATTTTTCGTTCAAATTTTTTTCATGGGTACCTACCACCATTGCCTAGCTCCCTTTTGACCAGTTGCCCCCATAACCTGATACATCCTGTATATAGGATACTAATGTCACTCAATTGTTTTGCCTTCCCGGAACCTCTCCACTAACACTTGAACTAGGTATATCGTATGGTATTAAAGTTCAAATTGACTTTTAACTATTATTACGAATCGTTTATATAGGAGTATATAAGTGTTGCATCTAGACCTAAATAAGCAATTTTTAAAATTTTTGAAATCTGCGTAAGTAACATCCTTGTACTTCAAAGAATATTTAAAAAAAAGAATTAGCGAAACCGGTTTAGTTGCTCTCGAGATTTGTGCTTAGCAACACATTCAGCGGTTCATTTTTATATTATAGATTCTGTACGCCCAGCACTTTCTCCGTATCACATTATATAAAATGCTATCATAATATCCGTGTGGTGACGGAGTAAGAATATAAAATAATAATGTATCATTTTCTTTCTATTCCTATGATATACATGAATGAGCCCTTTTTAGATATAGCCTTCCTCAAAAGTTTCCACTTATCTCTCTCTCTATCTTTGCAGTTTGCATTCAGAGTGGTCTCGTTTATGTTATTTACACATCGTGTGTCTACAATTGTGTCTCTTACCTTGAGGACTACTCCACTGAATTACAATGGAGAACTCTGTATCATCTTCTAGACGTACAACATGTTCGGCCCATCTGTATCCAGTAAAATATTGTATTTAATTTTATAACGAACTAAAATTATCTTATATCTTTAAACGAGCAATTCTTGTATGTAGGATCTCGGAAACGGCTCCAACGATTTTGTTGAAACTTGGCATATTAGAGGATTCGGGTCCAAAAAATCGATCTAGCTAGGTTTTATTTATAGAAAATGTTGTTTTGTCGGTGTTTTTAGCAAAACAATACAATGACATTAAATTTTAAAAGAATATGAATTCAAATTACAGCGTCAACGTCATGAGTTACGCTAGCTCAGTTGGGATGTTGTCAAGTTTTATTTTAGTATTGTTTTGGCATTCAAACAGCGTCGGATCGAATCTCGGTGTTATTATTATTCTCTTTTTGTAATTTTTTATATATTTTCATTATTAAATTTTTATTTTTTATTAATATATATCTAAATAAATTCGACAAAAATACAACAAAAATATTCCGAGCGAAGCTCGGTCAACCAGATATTTTCTTTATAACGATGGTTTATATTGGATAGAAACCTTTGGAAACCTTTCGTTGAATTAAATTTTGAATAAAAAAGAAAAGAGTTGTAGACAATAAAAGCTATGTTACTCCTTGTACACTCTGTACCTTGTACTTTGGCAGTGAACGCCTCATCGAAATCGGCCCAACCATTTCCGGGATTGATATAAAACAATAACAATTAGACAATTATTTTAGTTTTTAACCCCCGATTCAAAAGTTATAAGTATGACGTCGATGTCTGTCTCCCTGTTTCTGGCATCGTGACTCTCAAACGGATAGACCGATTGCAGTTTCTTTCATTTGCGGTGGTTCTTAGATATGTTTGGTTAATATCAGTCCAGCAGTGTAAGAGTATCAGCTTTTTCAAAACGATGTAATAGCTTAATTAAGTGCTTCACGCGTTCCAGCATAATCGTTAATTGACAATTAATTGATAATTCTTGTTGAAGAGATGTAATAATTTTTTTAAATATTTTAGATCGTGTCGAGAGTTAATCAAAATTTTCAGTTTTACTTATTATATTTTCTTTTACTGCAAACAGTGGTAAACGAGCAAACAGTACACCTGATGGTAAGTGTTGCTGCCGTTCATGGACATTTGCAAAGCTGCTGCCTACCGCGAAGAAAGTGAAGGGAGTGTGATCGCGTGCAATGAGGTTTGGTGATACAAAAGACATCATCAAAACCCACCACACGCAGATACCCTTAGAAAGTTGGGCTTCCGGCTCTCTCGCATACTGAACGAAGCGCAGTAACAAAATGCTAGTATTCAGACTTCGATTTTCTGCTCAGTGTGGTACTACCACGGACAGACCGGCCTGCGGCTGTAGACAGACAACTGTCAACAATGTGGTCCTACCACTATAAAGTATAAGTGTATGTACCGTTTAAATGAATGAAGAAATGTTTTTAAAGTGAAACTTTTATTACATCGTCTCAAACTTCTTCGTCCATCTATTGCATGTCGCGTGACGGTCGGCCGTGGAGTAGCGATAAAGTGAAAGGTGCTCGACCAAACAGCCGAGGCCATTATGGCGGGACCTATGGTTGGCATCAGCTGACTAGATATAGACTATTACTCATTTGTGCCAGTATTCCACGCTGTTTGTTTTTATTTATCAGTGTTTAATGTAAATGTTGGCTATTTTTAGTTAAATGTCTACAATGAAAGAAAGAAAGAAAGAAAGAAATTTTATTTTGTAAACCTCACACAATATAGACACCAATGAAAGAAATAAGAACTACTAACTAAAAACAAGGAGTGGAATATGTGAGGCCAAAATATGGTGCCCATCTCAGCTTATGGTACAGTAAATATGATACTACACCGCTGATATTCTGATGGACCCGTACAATCAAGTCGCGGAAGCAATAATATATGCAAAACAAATATATTTAAAAAAAGTTAAACAGTAATATTTGAAATAGTAACATTAAATTAAGAATAAAATAAATTAATACTATACTATATCATATTCTTGTTATCATAATTATCACATAGAATAGCTTAAGTAAAAGAAACAAATTATTTAATAAAGACATATAGAATATAAAATAAAATAAACATTAATAGTATAAAGAAGAAACCGAAAGTACATAAATCTTGTGGTTAGCTAGGAGTCCTTGATGAAATAGAACGAGAAATAACTACAGTAAATTTGTGGTCTGTATACAGAATATTAAGGTATCAATGCGAAAAAAGGTTCACTTTTACCGTGGCTTTATTTTTATAAATCAGTTTTTTGTTGACATTACAAATTGACACTGCAATTTTATTTATCCATATAGATGACATATTATAGATAATTGATTATAGTATTACTATTGAGGTAATTAGTTATATATTGCCGTGTCAAGGCGAGTTTACGAGTCCAGATTTAAAAGATATGGGTATTTTTTATTGTCTACATTGATCTCACTTACACAAGTTATTAATTTTGACCTACATTTTTGATACAATCATCATCATCACATAAACGTCCCACTTTTGGGCTCGATCCTCCTCTGTATTGGGAGGGAAATTGGAATTGAATGGAAAAAAAAAACTAACGCTAAATTTTGATACGATATTAATCCTAGGTGTGGCGGAGGATTAAAAATAGAATGTATTACCACTCCTTGCTATGGAAGTCTTAACAACCGACTGAGGGGTCACCAGCTGAATGAGGAGTAAAAATATGCTGGTAAACTGCACCAACGGTAATTGCCAATCCGCCTACCAAGCGTAGAAGTTATGCCATTATCCTACTAATATTTTAAACGCGAAAGTTTGTGAGTGTGTGAAGATATGAAGATGTGAAGATGTTTGTTGCTCTTTCACGCAAAAACTACTGAATGGATTTTGATGAAACTTCACAATAATATAGCTTATATATCAGGATAACACATATGCTATAACTTATCTCGATATTCCCACGGGAAGGGGCACTATGCGGGTAAAACCGCTGGGCGCTGCTAGTTGTCTATATAGAGGCATTTTTTTTTTTTTTTTTTGTGGGTGGGCCGCGGTCGGCGCGCCTCCGCACCACTCCGTCCGGGGCGACAGAGGGGCTTAAGCACGCAACTATAAAGAGGCCTAATACCTATCCAAGGCGGGCTGATGTTTGAATGAATGTGCAGTCAATGAGTCTGACCACTTAAGGCCGATGTTGACATAACAATTATCGAGGAGACATTTAGGCACTCAACAAGCTAAGTCAGTTTTAAGTACTCATTAGGTACTCAACAGTCAGTCTGAAGTTAAAGCAGCGATTCCAAACTCTCGTTTAATAGAAAAAGGCGTAAATAGTGTAAGTAATGTGGCTTTACGCCTATCCTGCATCGCGGAGTGTTAACTCTCCGTGTGGTGACGGAGTAAGAGTACAATTCACCTTTTTTGCTCGTTGTTGTCGTAAAAAACGATTAAAGCACGTATTATGCATATAACATCTATACAAGAGAATAAAAACTCGAAATAAAACCCTATACCAACATGGCTGATAAGCTTGGTATAGTAGGTCAATTTCTTTCTCATTGTGATGGAAGCTTGAGCCCAACAGTGGGACGTAATTGAGCTGTGATGTAAATGACGATGAAACTACAACCGAAGTCAAGGAATCGGTACCGGAGATCAGCCCAAATGAACATAGGGTAATAACATTGCCAGTAGATACCTTTTATTTTCGGAAAATAATTTAAAAAGTAAAATAACCAAATATATGCGGACACGAGAGAAGGAAATTTTGAAATAAAACCCTATACCAACCCATTTGACTAGCGTGGTATAGTAGATTAACATCCCTTCTATTATGGAGGAGGCTCGAGCCCAGCAGTGGGACGTATATGCTCATATTAAGACTAATATAAATATATTCATCCTTTATTCTTACGCCGTGCCGTTGTTAGATTTAGGCTTTTGATAATCAATTTGTCACTCGCTTTTATCGTCCTTTTGAGACAGCGCTATCTATCAGAAAAGGTTCACATTGTGTGAATCTAATACTCGTAACTTTTCAGTTAGAATTGTATTAAACGATTACACGAACTTACTAATTTAATTATTGAAATTTAGCGTTTAGCATTTAAAACACGGGATTTTTCATAACAAAATAATTATTTTTACTTGTAATCAAGTTGTTCTTAGTAATTTAGAAGATAAAACCATTTAAAGGATTCTATCGTGGCTGTCTTTGATTTGTGAGTAGGTATATTACCATCATTCCGTGTGGTGACGGAGTAAGAATTCACCACTCCCTATCTTGCCCGTGGATCTCGTAAAATACAACTAAGGAATATAATACGCATATAACATCTGTGCAAGAGAAGAAAACTCGAAATAACACCCTATACCAACCTGTCTGACCAGCATGGTTATAGTCAGGTCAATTTCCCTCCTGTTGTGGAGGAGGCTCGAGCCCAACAGTGAGACGTATATGAGCTGAAATGATGATGATGATACTACCCTCAGATTCAATTCTATTAACTACAACCAGATTGGCCAGAATGTGACCACGTTGCAATCTGGTCCTAGTATATTAGAATTGTTAGGTTTAAATTAATAAATTTTCATAATTATTACTACAAATTTAATGTTTAATAATTACTAAACATAAACAATATATTTTTTTCACATAAACATAATCATATCTTCTTGTCATTACAAGACCAAAAACAAACCAAAATGTCGGTCAAAATTGAATAACTAAGTTCTGTAGCGCTTCCCGCTACAATATATGCAAAACAACGCTTTTTTAACGCTTTTTATTTGAATCGTGCTGATTTACATGAAATTTTCTCTACGAAATTATCAAAAAAAAAACTCTATAAGATTTACGAAAACTAAGATATTTCATGTTTTCGAGTCATTATTTTGTGATAGAGTATAAGAAATTGTAAAAGTTATCCTCAGCTATTTGAGGTTAGACTTTAACCTCGAATAACTTTTAAACGAGTCAATTTAGCAAAAAATCGTTTTAGACCTTTTTTGTAGATCGTTAAATTTCCTACAAGAATATGTATTGATTTTTACGAGATATTAATTCGTTAGAGTGCATCAAAAATCCAAACAATAAAAAATAAAAATTCCTATGTTATTTAAATGGGAAATCAAAAATCACAATGAGCGACCTCTTAATATTAATATTAAGGGCTGAAACTCTACCAGGATTTCTTTTTCGTCATCTTGAACGATATTTTCGTAGTAGCTAAGAAAAAAAAAATTAAAAGTTTTTTTTGACACACCTTAATATATATATATATATATATATATATATATATATATATATATATATATATATATATATATTACGGCCTGATATGAGAGCTTTCCATTTGTGAAAGAATTTTTGAATTCAGTTCAGTGGTTTAAGCGTGAAAGCGTAACAAACAAACTTACTTTCGCATTTATAATATTAGTAAGTAGGTAAGGATGTAATGCTCGCGTAAACATCAGAAATTATTAACTTAGTAAGTAATCATTTAGTTGAGGGGATTATGGGTAGGATTCGCAAGCGGATTGGTGTTCGCAATGAAGTTTTATCTGCTTCTCAGTAGATAGCTGCTGTCCATTAGCCTGATGAGACGCTTAGCAGATTTTTACGTCCCCTACGAGCAAATAAGGTGACGATAATTGTCGTAATGTTAGGTATACTGAATGCTCGTCTGCCACCATTAATAATTAAAAAGAAATGTATTTTTATCACATCACCGCACATTTTCACTGTGTCCTACGATGTTTTCTCAAATTCATCTTATTATATAGTCATTATATAAATTTGTTTTTTGATTTTGAATGCGCTAAGGAGGATCTTTTCCCGTGTGGTGACGGAGTAAGAATACAATTCACCACTCTTTAACTTGACCGTGGATGTCGTAAAAGACTACTAAGGTATATAATATGCACATAACATCTGTGCAAAAGAAGTGAAACTCGAAATGAAACCCTATACCAATATGTCTGACGAGCATGGTAAAGTAGGTCAAATTCTTTCCCATTGCGGAGGAGACCTGAGCCCAACACTGGGATGTATATGGGCTGAGATGATAAAGGAGGATTTCAACACCCTCAACCCCTCCCTCTTGCTACGCACGTCGATAGTATCACGGTAGTCTATAAGACCGAACGTCGCCCCGGACAATTCCAGTGGAATATATCCAGGGCATAGTCGGTCAAAGAAATTATAACCATAGTTGGCTCCTCATGAATGCCTGTTTCTGTAACAATGCCAGAGCTGTTACAATGCTAGACTGCACAGATGGCGTAATGGTTAAAATACCGCCCTACCATGTCAATTTCATAAGTTCGAATCCCACGCAGGACTACACTTTGTGCGATCCACAAATTTTTGTACTGAGTCTAGAAGTAATTTGTGACCGTTAGTTTTATGTTTGTAAAGTCCTCCGCAACACAAGCATTATTTTCAGGTCGACCACTGAAGACAAGGAACTCGGCACCGGTGGTGCTCGGCCCAACGACGAAGGCGACGTGCTATCGGTGGGTTACGAGCTTCTCTATCGCCCCGGACGAATTGGGGCGGCGGTGCGCTGACCGTAGTCCATCCCAAAAAAAAAACACAGATTATTTCATTAAGTGCACGGTGTTGTCTTAAAAAAGAAATAAATAAAATACTAGGCCAATACCAACATGTTGAAAGCGTTATTGTATTGTATTTTTTAATCTGTTGGAATTTGTTAATGAGGAAACCTAATAATATCTTTCTAGGACTCGCGGCCAACAAATACATATCTATGCCATTAGGCCAAAGAGATATTTAATTATTTCTACGTAAAGTTGTCTAGTTTACCGTATGGTGACGGAGTAAGAATACAATTCACCACTTCCTCTCTTGCCCGTGGGTGTCGTAAACGACGACTAAGGGCTAATACGCAGATAGACAAACATCTATACAAGAGAAGGAAAGGCGTTAGCATATAAGGGTCTGTTTGTAATGTCAAAGTATGAGGATTTTTTCATGCTCACCTCGGCCCTCCCACTGATCTCGGGCCAACCACTGACGTCATGTCACCCTGCTCCCAACGACGAAGGGGACGTGTCGCGGGTGAGTTACGGGTGTGCGTGCTTACGCCCCTCTGTCGCCCCGGACGGAGTGGTGCGAGGAGTGCGCCGACCGTAACCCACACCCCCAAAAAAAAGATAAATAAAAGCTCACCTATGCCTAAAAACCATATTTTTTCTGTCTGTCTATAAGTTTGTTCCGGGTAATCTTCAAAACGGCTGAACCGATAAATAATATAGACAGTAGATAATATTTTATCATATGTCTATATATTTTTTTATGGGTGGGCTATGGTAAGTGCACACGCGGTCCACTCCGTCCGGGGCGACGAAAGTACGGCGCGCGGGCCCATAACCTACGCGTACCCTCGTCGCCCCCGTCGTTGGGCCGACCACCGGAGCAGAGTGACTTGTCGTCAGTGGTCGGCCCGACGGAATACCCTTTCGGGTACCCTCACTTCTCGACGTCCCTGTCCCGAGACGTCGGTCGCCATCGCGCGGTCAGCCTCTCTACGGGTGACGGACTAAAATCCCCGGTCCGGTCACCCGCGGCCCTCGGCTAGGGCGGCATCAGGCGCAGGTAATCTGCGAAAATCTGTAATAACTGTCTATATAAGGAGTAACATAGACTATTTTTCTTTCAGAATAATATGATATCTGTCCTTCTCATTCCTCTAATCTAGTACACTCTTCGTTTTAAATCCAGGCTATTCTTCTCTGGAATGCGTTACCATTAAAGATCAGAATGGCCGCTAGCCTTGATGGTTTTAAAGCTATGGTAAAACGTCTATACCTAGACTTTCTGACGGAGTCAACTCATCAATGATGGCTCTCCTATACTTTTAATAAAATTTATATGTATGTTTATGTATGTATATATGTATTTCTATGTGTATATATATATATATATATATATATATGTGTGTGTTTTGTTTGTATGTATAGTGTATAAGAATATAATTGCTATACTTGGATAACCCCATTGTAAGGGGGTAATTTGTAAATTACCCCCTTACTATGTATTGCACCTGCCTAAATTATTTCTGCTCCACCCGTGGTTGACTGGCAGAAAATGCCTAAGGCATTAAGTCCGCCATGTACCTTATTTTTGTGTGCTAAATTTTAAATAAATAAATCTCCATATCTGAGACTCGAACCCGAGGCTGTAGGATATTGTACATTTAAAATGTGGGCTGGAGCGGCTGGAACCGAAGCGAAGCGATGCCGAATTGATTGTCCCAAACCGATTAAATTAGGACGACAATTATGCGAAGATGAATGATGTGTGGTGGCGGCTACGAATACTATCAATCCTTACATTCCTCGTGGATGTCGTAAAAGACAAATATGAGGTTTTCATGGACCTGGGTCAAATCCATCTGATGCCATCAGGTCAATTACATTCCTAAGGAGAGTTGACGTCAAGAAGGCGGACGGTTTAAATTATTGCCAAAACTTTTGCAATGCATTAAAAAAGTCTACATACTGTGTTGATCCCAAGTAAGTAAGTAGTAATTAATATATACATATAAACCTTGAATCCTTGTCTATTTACGAAAAACATATTAAAATTAGTTTTGCCCAAAAAAGTCTTGGTCTTGCGGTCTTGGTCTTGGTCTTGCGAGAAATGCGAGACCGAGACCAAGACCAAGACCGCTTAATTTTTGCAAGACCAAGACCAAGACTGGCCCTGCAAGACTTGAGCAAGACCAAGACTGGGCCTGCAAGAGTCTCGCGGTCTTGCATTTAATTTAAATCACCATTTCAGCTTATATACGGTTGAGCTCGTGTCTTCTACATAACAGGAGGAGAATTGGCCGTGGCCGGAGGGGAATCGCCACGGTGATCGGCCGTGTTGTTACAGGTCATACATGTCAAGTTTTCCTTCTCTTGCACCAATGTTATATATTATAGCCCTTAGTCGTGGGTTCGCAGTCACGGGTAAAATAGGGGGTGATGAATTATATTCTTACTCCGTCACTACACGGCAAGTCAAATCAGTCTTGAGATATCCATCTATTGGCCAATCGATTCCCAATGTTGGTGTTGGCTTTTCAGAATTACTCTTCGGAAAGGCTTAAGGACAAAAATACCGTAATCACGAGAGTGCTCTTGCCCATTATACATATTTATATATCCGTTTATTCATTAGCCCAACGACGTTCACTGTTGGACATAGAAATATGCCTACAATTAATCTATATAAATGTCCATGTAGGGACAGAGTACGATCACCATCAGGCAGTACATGAAGCGTTGCTCCCAGCGCTATTTTGCCTCTGCCACGACTCACCCCAATCCACTAGTGGTTGGGGCGGTAAACTACGTCCCCTCAAAAATATCCGCGGTCCGACGTCCTCGTCATCTTCTTGAAGAAGAAGATGACGCTATTATGATCGCCCAAGAAAGGACCTACACAGCTCGCGCAGCGATAACAGATAAAACTCCGCGGTATCGGCCTCGCCGTCGAGGTCGAAAACCGCGCCGCGTAAAAGTCATTAACCTAAACTTGGCCACGCCCACTTTGCTCTCAGCAACGCCCCGAGCCGAGGTCCGTTCCCCACAGGGGGGAGCCCTCGGGCGATGTTCGCTTAACTTACTTACCGGGTTGAGAGCCATCAGCGCTCACCCATTGACCGCGTTAAGCTGTCAAGGTCATCTGCGACCAACAGCTACACACACACAAAAAAAAAAGACAGAGTACGAATATAATTCACCACTCTCTTACCCGTGGATGTCGTATCAAATCGGATCGGGCAATGGTGTTAGGAACCCATGAAAAAAAATTGAAATAAAAATATCGATTCGTTAATGAATTGAGAGACATGTAAGTTCTCAATTTTGTCATCGTTTTTTCGTGTAAATTGATTAAAATGTATAAAGGAATGATACTTAATCTACAACATATTCGTATTTTGTTAAATGTTCATTAGAATTTGAATAAATCAATGATTACGTTTGCATAAGCAAGACAAACTTCGCTTTAACATAAATCAGCTGATCGGCCGATGACCGTTGATGAGTCGCCTTTGTACCTACGTAACCATTGAAAGGTTCGCACAAATCTAATACCTATTTATACTGTCGAAATTTTACATGCTTACATATATCCTGTCTGTACATACCTACATAATGCATAAAATTTAAGGCATAAACTCTTAGACACACATTTTTGTAATCACTATAACTTTTACGTTATATTGTTTTTGTGTAATATACATTCTAATTATGATCTATGACTGTTGAACTACAACTTACATGAACAGTTGTCCCATAAACTGATACACCCTGTGTATATAACATATGTGCAAGAGAAGTGAAACTAGAAAGAAAACCCTGTACCAACATGTCTGACCAGCGTGGTATAGTAGATCAATTTTCCTCTTACTGGAAGGAAGCTTAAGCCCAGCAGTGGCACTTTTATGAGCTGTGATGATGACGACGAATATCATACATTTTACAAGTATTAAAACCATAAAATTTTAAAGCAGTTTTATATGTTCTTGAATAAATAGTATATTAAGAGCTACATGGATCCAGCGGCCAAAGTATTTATATAGGCAATAGAGCAACAGGTTTTTTCAAGTATCCAGAGTATCAGTAACTAAACTGGAAATACAATAGATACATACCACTTAACTTGAAGGGGAATATAAATAATCGCATTAATTGTAAAATATCGCATTGATTATAAAATGACATAAAATTTATTGTATCAACTGCCTCGTGTGATGACGTCTTAAGAAAATAGGGTCGAAAGTCCTGTCATAAAAGTAGTAACGCTGTCTAATGGAACGCCAGGGGAATAGAAGAGTAATTTTCTCCAGTGGTAAGTATTGTATTCAATAGTGAACTATAGGCTAACAGATGGATAGATAGGATAGGATATTTGATTAATTTAGTTGGATTTTTCATTGCCATGATAAATTACTGTTACGTTATTCTAACTGCAAAACTTTGCGAGACTCTTGCTGCAATAGCAAGACTCGGGTGCGCAAGACCAAGACGAGACCAGGTGTGATGTTGCAAGACCAAGACCAAGACCGGTCCAAGTCTCGTCTTGGTCTTGCATTTGGGCAACACTAATTAAAATGTGTTAAGTACTTGAAAATATCTAAACGTGAAGACGTAGACGGCAGCAAACGACATTGTATTATATTGTGTAAATATAGATTATGTTACGTCTTAAGAATAAGTTAAAAAAGAATAAATTAAAAAAAATAATAATGATATAATAATTATTTATTTGAATAGGTATTTTATAGATAATAATGGATTGTAATCTATACAAATAAATAAAATTGGAGTGTCTGTTTGTAATGTCAAAATAATAGGCTTTTTTCATGCTCATACGGTTATTTGCACGACACCTATGCCTAAAATAGCAATTAAAAAATTTTTGTCTGTCTGTCTGTTTGTTCCGGATAATCTTCAAAACGGCTGGACCGATTTTAAAAAATTCTTTCACCAATGGAAAGCTATAATATCAGGGCGTAAACTAGGCTATATTTTATCCCAGTATTCCCACGGGAACGGGAACTACGCGGGTAAAACGACTATAACCTATAACCGAAGCGAAGCGAGGGCGGGTTGCTAGTACATACATATAATTATTAACTCTTGGGGCGTGGGACTATCGTCAGTTTAATATTTAAGTATATCGCGCCATCTGTTTTTTATTTAAAGATATAGTCAAACAAATGGTTTACGGTTGATATTATCAGTACAGATATTTTTGCCTAGATGACGCTGAAAAAGTTTTTATGATTTGTTAGTCACGATTGGAACATTTCTTGAATTGCTACAAGATATCATCATAATCATCATTGCAGGCCACGTATGTCCCATTGTTGGACTCGAACCTCTTCCACTATGGGAAGGAATTTGCCTAATATACCATGCTGGTCAGACATGTCGGTATAAGGTTTCATTTCGAGTTTTCCTTCTCTTAAACAGATCTTATGTGAATATTAAATCCATTAGTCGTCTTTTACGACATCCACGGGTAAGATAGGGAGTGATGAATTGTATTGTATTCACAATCCGTCACCACACGTCTTACATAATAGGTAGGTACATAGTGCTAGTTTTTTTTTTTCAATAGTTTTGATTGGTTGCCTGCCTGACGACTCTCGTTTCCCTGTCACAGCCTATGCCTTAAAAATCCTCCCTCCTATACATCTTATTTCGTTTTATTAATAACCTGTTGCTTTAGGGCGCCTTCAAATTTGCCGCAAAGTGCCGCGCGGGGGCAGCGCGTCTGCAGCGCTGCGGCCGCGCTACTTTGTAAATCAATATAAATAAACAACGCGCGGTTGCAGCGCTGCGCCCGCGCTGCGGCCACGCATCAGTTCATCGATTGACTAGTGATGCGCGCACGTATTTTTTTGTACAATTAGAGCAGAGTTTCTTCGTCAGAGTCCATCGTGAAACTATGCACTACACTACGATTTTCAAAGCTAGCGACAGCAGCGCGGCTGCAGCCCCGCGCCACTTTGCGGCAAATTTGAAGGCGTCCTTATAGGTCCTGCTTCGCAAGGAAGAGAAATTAAATCTTTTCAAATTGTCCTGTTTATCTTTTCTAATTTGTCTTATTGCGAATCCCAAAATTACTAGAACGGTTTCCAGGATCTTTCTCAGGGTCAAACCATGGTGTTATTTTTGGAAATCATTGTAAACTTTGACTTACACGAGTTATTATTGTATGGAAGAAAGAGAACGGAGAAATTCATCATCATCATCTCAGCCTATATGTATATGTTCCACTGTTGGGCTCAGGACTCCTCCGTAATGGGAGGGGAATTGACCTACCTAATCCACGCTAGTCAGACGTGTTGGTATAAGGTTTCATTTCGAGTTTTCGTTTTCTTGTACAAATGTTATATGCTTATTATATCCCTTAATCGTCTTTTACGACATCCACGGGCAAGATAGGGAGTGGGAAATTATATGCTAACTCCGTCATTAATATTTCTGTGGTCACCACAAAAATAGAAAAGAAAAACTCAAAATAAACATAGTTGTGACTTCTTTAATTAGAAATTTCTTCATAATGGAAATTCAGAAGGTATACAAACACAAAATTTTATAAAAATACAACGAATAATTTTATTAAATAATCATTTGGCACTTGAAAATTTTCTGAAGTTTACTCTTTTCGGCGCGTTAGGGAAAATTCTGAGATTTTTTTATGATGCGCGCACGCTGTCGGGAAAAATCGACACACTGAATAGGGACACGAAAAAGTGCCGATACTTTTAGGTATCGACTATTTTTCTTTCGATACCGATACTTTTGTACTCCATACTTTGTATTCGATACTTTACTCAACTTTACTCAATGAGTACTTTATGGCAGGTATCGTATGGAATAAATTGTATAAACTATTCATGGTAAACTTAACCTTACGACTCATGTTTATGGTGACGCCATCTCATTCAAACGTAATGAACCTTCTAAAACGTGGCTCGAAATTTTCACAAACGGACAAAATTCTAAACAAAAAGCTCATCACGAAATAGATTCTAGAAAAAGTACTCAGTACTCGATACTTTGAAGGATCGATACTTTTGTTTCAATACTTTATTGAGTACGATACTTTTTCTTCAATACTACTCATGAGTACCGATACTTTCTGTTCGATATCGTGTCCCTAACCCTGAAGTTAGCTAGTCAACATTTTTTATAATGCGCGCGCACATCGTCACAAATGTCAATTAGATAATGCGTTATAATAAAACTTTCAATGTATTTAATATACCTTTTTTATTAGGTATTAGTGTCGTTTTTCCAACAAACGTAGGATAACACGAAGGGTAAAATTCTTAGAATAATAAGGTATAGAAGGTAGGCCCGCGCACAAAAAATGAAGCATTTAAATTGAAGCCTAATGGAGCTTACGCCGGACAATTCAGCAACTCTTAAAAAATAAATAGGTAAATATGACGGTTTGTGCATCCAAATGGTGTCACAACACATTTGAAAAACATAAACATATTACCATTATTTTTAAAAGTATTTCGATGATTTGTTAATAAAAACAAAATTTGATTTCATAATTTGTATAGTGGTGTGCGTGTGTACGTGTGTAATCTCTTGCACGCCTGTAGTATTTTTGGCTTCATGTTTTTGATCGCTTAAGTACCGACACTATACTACTATACGTTGTTATTCTAAGGATAAAATTATTAGAAAGATTCTTAGAAACATACACTCATTTGCAAAAAAAACGGGCACCTAAGCAATGAACCATTTCAAATGTTAATATTTCTTTGTTTGATAATTATAGGTAGTTTTATCCACACAATTTGCTAAATTAATAAGAAAATAATCGTTTTCATCAGTATTTCATAAAATTTAGATACAATTTATGGGAAATAATGCTAAACCTCGCTAGTAGTGTATATTCGCTAGTAGTGCATATGCTCATGAAGTAAAAATAAAAAAGTTTTTTTGTTTGTTTTTCTTTAATAAAGTAAAAGCAGATAAATGTTTAGTATCGAGTGTGACCCCCTCTAGCTAAAATCACAGCTTGAATTCGTCTGGGCATGCTAGCGAGTATATCCCGGATACTTGCTTGCGGAATACGTTCCCACTCCGCAGTAATCACATTCTTCAGCTCTCTGATGGTCTGCGGAGCCGGGTGTACTGATCTCACACGCCGTTTCAGAACGTCCCAGACATGCTCTATGGGATTGAGGTCGGGACTTCGAGCTGGCCAATCCAAACGACGAATGCCGACCTCTTGCACATACGCATTAACATCGCGGGATCGGTGGGCGCGAGCATTGTCGTCCATAAAAATCGAGTCTTCACCTAGAGCGGCCAATGCGGGTTGTGCATGAGAAATTAGAACTTCCGTTATGTATCGATGCCCAGTCAGTGAGCCGTTTTCAATGAAGACTAACTCTGTACGATCCATTGAATTTATTCCTGCCCAAAACATAACAGAGCCCCCACCATAAGGTGTGATTTCTTCGAAACATGCCTCTGCAAAGCGTTCTCCTTGTCTTCTTAGCACTCGCCGACGTTGATCTTCACCGAACAGAGATATCCTGGCTTCATCAGAGAACAAAACCCTATTCCAATCGTCTTGAGTCCATGATTCACAATTTCTAGCGAACCTAAGCCTGTGAACTCTGTGCTCACGGAGTAATTTGGGGCCGCGGGCCGGGCGGTGACTGCGTATATTGGCAGCGAGAAGCCTCCTCCTGACCGTCCATAGACTAATATGCACATTTCTTACTTCTTGGAGGTTGTTCTTAAGATCCACATACGAAGATTTGCGATTTCTCAATGCGCGACTCACAAGAAAACGATCATCCCGTGGTTGGGTACATGGTTTTCTTCCAGAACCAGGCCTTCTCTCGACGGAACCAGTCTCCTGATATCGCTGCCAGGTCCTTTGGACTGTCGAGCGACTAACATTTAGCCTCCTAGCCACGAAACATTGGCTGCAACCCTCTTCAAGCAGCGCGATAATTTTGGTAGCTTTTACCACTTTATCTACCATTTTTGATACAGCCAAACAGCATTAAATAAAGCTTTGACAGTCAAGGATATGAAATTAATCGATAAAAATTGAATAAAAGTTATGAAAGTCGATGTTAACTTCTGGAACTTCGCGCCAAAAATGTAGGATAAAAAGGGGTTTTCTGTAAAAATGAACATCAAATGAAAAATTGAATTTAGAACGTACTTTTTTAAATACCACAGCATTTTTAAAACCGGCCAGTAACGTGTACAAACGATTGAAACCTTTTTGGTATTGTATCTTTTTAAATATGAATGAAAATCAAAACCGCCCGTTTTTTTTGCAAATGAGTTTATTAATCTTGTTACGCCAAAGAAGTACACTCCATACGTGCGTACTTAAGTACGCATATTTTATTTACATTAAGTATTTAAATAATAATAAATATGCCTATCTAATTGATATGGGTACTCGTAACTAATTAAAAATGCGTAGATCCTTACGATAAATATTGTACGTCGATTCTTAGAAAGAGACAATCGATTAATATCGGTTTTGTAGAGCAGTGTCCCTGTCGCACACACTATGAGGTCAACGGAGAACTAATAGTAGTATGTATTAGAAGCTGTTAAAACAATTATGACTGTTTGTTCAAATCAAAAACCATAACAATATTTTTTCTAAATTGTAGCCGTTTTAAAAAACTCTACTTCCTTATTAATATAACAAATGCGAAAGTATGTTTCTATGTTTGTTTGTTACGCTTTCATAATTAAACCACTGGACTGAATTGAAAAACTCTTAAACCAATGTAAACCTAAATTATCAGCGAGTAGCATAGGCTATATTTTATCCCGATATACCCACGGGAACGGGCATTATGCGACTGAAATCACGAGAATTTGCTTGCACTTATATATTTTTATCTATAGTCCATAAAATATAGCTTGATCTCTGTGACAGATCTCAACGAAACCAACGAAGTAAGTTTGAACGAGCGACATGTTTACAATTTCATTTTGTATCAAATATATTTTCATTCTTTTCCTGCCAGTTTTATTGCAACTGAATTGCAATATATTATAAATATAAAATATTAATATTCATGCCTAAAATGTACTGTGTATGTACAGAAATACCTAGTAAACATTTTATACATAAATGACGCTTATGCACGTACAAGGTCATACTGGACTGAAAATAAAAAAGAGATGGGTCAGTCGATATACGTAAATCGATAACCGATCTTTATTAAATTATTCATAAAAGAAGTAAACCCAATACAGTACCTATATAAAACTTTCAACATAATTTTTACAATTAAAACAGACAGTTACATTATAAAATACATAAATTGAATTAATTAAACAATAAAAAAACTACTTTTCGTCTCAGAGAAAATGATAATATTATGTACGCATTATTGTCAATAAACTAGGCATATTTATTTATAAAAGAGTCATAATTGATTAGTTAATCTAACGACTGTCACTATTTGGCAAAAAATGATATGTGTTCTAGCAGGAACGCTCTAGTGATGACGATTATAGTGACCTAGACCTTGATTGTACTCTTTTTGAATAATAAAAACAGTCAAAAAACAGTTTTTGTTTAAAATAAGTTCAAAAAGATTTTCATTAATTGTATTTTAATTATAATAGAAAATCACAAGTATAAAAATAAAGAGTTTTATCGCTAAAAAAACTACGGACTTTATCGTAAGCGTGACAGCACTAGGGACAACTGACACAGAGCTCATCTTATATTTTATGGACTATAAATGCAACTATATTCTTTTTCATTTGTACGATGACTGAAAAACCTCAAGTGTGTAATGTGCGTGAGAGAGAGACAACGCTATACGAAACCGAAATTAACCGATTGCTTCTCTCCAAGGCACGATGTGCAATATTTATTGACGGATACTGTGCTCTTGGCAAATACATTTATTGGTGCAAGTTTATAATCGCCACGTTGGATATCAATTATATAAAAAAAAAAATGAGTAATAAATTCAAATTCAAAAATTCGGTAATTAATATATTTTTAATGTCAATAATGAAATCCAAAATTGTTATATCACAGCTTAATGAGAAAATGTTATTCTTTTCTTTTACACCCAGCCTCAGGGAGTAAATCCTTTTGGGAGATTTTACAAACAAACAGTAAAGGAATAAACATAGATTGAGAAAAACTCTTCGAGTATCGCACACAGTACTTTCCTGCATTGTGATCTAACCCATGACCCTAGGATAGGGATTGCTACTTAGATCACACAGCTAGGGTTGCCACCTTTTTGCGTAACCAAAGTACATTGCCTAAAAAATGAGGAAAAATAAAATACATTACGTCCAAATAAAGTACGGTGTGCTAAATGGTTTCATTTTAAAAGACACTTTTGATTGTATTTAGATAACTTCAATTAATTATCACTACTAAACAGCATCGGTGAACCCTATATATACAGGACATAACCCTATATTTTCCACAACCTGAGACATCCTGTATTTTAAAGTAAAAGAATATATTTTTATGAGATTGAAAGACACTAAGTTTAATTTTAAAATTAATCCGACACACATCAACCCACGCGAAATAAAGTATTTTCGCTTACTTTATAATTCACATAAAGTACAATTACAATTAGCCGAAATAACGTACAATACTTTATAACAACGTACGGGTGGCAACCCTAACTACAGCATATGTGCAGGTACTCATGTGGTGACAGAGTAAGAACACACTATCGTCATACTTCTTTTTCTTTTGTGCTCATGTACACAAAAGAGCAATTGATCCTATATACAGGCTGTATCAGGTTATGGGGCAACTGGTCAAAAGGGAGCTAGGCAATGGTGGTAGTAACCCATGAAAAAAATTTGAACGAAAAATATAGATTCGTTAAGGAATTAGAGACATGTAAAGTTTTCAATTTTGTAGTCGCTTTTTCGTGCAAAGTCCGATTATACACTACCTGCATATGGCCGATCATGACGTATGCCAGTGTAGTGTTGGCGCACGTTAGGCCAAACAGGATCCACAGGTTACAAACACTACAAAATAGATTCATGCGACGGGCAACGGGAGCACCGTGGTTCATTCGTAATGTCGATTTACACATCGACCTCGAATTGCCAACCATCAGGCAATACATGAAGCGTTGCTCCCAGCGCTATTTTGACTCTGCCACGACTCACCCCAATCCAGTAGTGGATGGGGTGGTAAACTACGGCCCCTCAAAAATATCCGCGGTCCGACGTCCTCGTCATCTTCTTGAAGAAGGGGATGACGCTATTACGATCGCCCAAGAAAGGGCCTACACAGCTCGCGCAGCGATAACACAAAAAACGCCGCGGTATCGGCCTCGCCGTCGAGGTCGAAAATCGCGGCGCGTAAAAGTCATTAACCTAAACGTGGCCATGCCCACTTTGCTTTCAGCAACGCCCCGAGCCGAGGTCCGTTCCCCACAGGGGGAGCCCTCGGGCGATGTTCGCTTAACTTACTTACCGGGTTGAGAGCCTTCCGCTCGCCCATTGACCGCGTTAAGCTGTCAAGGTCATCTGCGGCCAACAGCTACACACACAACAAAAAAAAAAGCTTTTTCGTGTAAATCTGATTGAAATGTATAAAGTCAATGATACTTAATACGCAACATATTCATACTTTGCTAAATATTCATTAGAAATTGAATAAACCAATGATTACATTCACATAAGCAAGACAAACTTCGCTTTAAAACAGTTGATCGGCCTATGACCGTTGACCGCTCGCCGTTGTACCTACGATGTCATTGAAAAATGAATGAAATTATATTGTTGAAGCTTTACATGCCTACATGTATTCTGTCTGTACATGCCTACACAATACGTAACATTTAAGGCATAGACTCTTAGACACATTTTTTTGAAATCACTATGAATTTTATGTTATATTGTTTTTTGTGTAGTGTACATTCTAATTATGATCTATGATCGTTAATTACAACATACTCGAACAGTCGCCCCATAACCCTGATACACCCTGTACAATACTGACACACTATTTTAGTATAACGATATAGTAAGAATACAATTCACCACTCTCTATATTGCCTGTAGATATTGTAAAAGATTAAGGGTTATGATATAACGCGCAACGCCGACCAACGTCCCGGGACAGGGACGTTGAAAGATGAGGGTACCGGAAAGGGTATTCCGTCGGACCGACCACTGAGGACAAGGAACTCGGCACTGGTGGTCGGCCCAACGACGAAGGCGACTTGGGTACGGGTGGGTTATGGGTAGGGTTGCCACCTTTTATTTGCGTGAATAAAGTACATTGCTTAGAAAATGAGAAAAAATAAAGGACATTACGTCCAAATATAGTACGGTTTGCTACATGTTTTACTTTAAAAGATATTTTTAATTATATTTAGATAACTTCAATAAATAATTATCACTGCTAAACAGCATCGGTGTACCCTAAATATACAGGACATAACCCTATATTATCCATAACCTGAGACATCCTGTATTTTAGAGTAAATAAATATATTTTTAAGAGATTGAACGACATTAAGTTTAATTTTAAAATTAATCCGACACAAATCAACCCACGCGAAATAAAGTATTTTCGCGTACTTTATTATTCACATAAAGTATAAAGTACAATTACCCGAAATAACGTATAATACTTTATAATAAATTACGGGTGGCAACCCTAGTTATGGGCTCGCGCGCCGTCCTTTCGTCGCCCCGGACGGAATGGACGGCGTGTACGCTTACCATAAGCCCACCCATAAATAAAAAGGGATTATGATATGCATATAACATCTATGAAAGAGAAGGAAAACTAAAACCTTATGCCAACACATCTAAACAGCGTGGTATATTAGGTGAAACTCTCTCGTCTTGTGAAAGAAGCTTAAGCCTAGCAATGGGATAGCATAATGGACTTTTAGGTTTTAAGAAAACGAATTAAAAATAAATTGTCTTTTATACATAAAATTACAGCTAAGTACATTTGGTGGTTCCTTAGGTCCACCTGGGGGTAAATGATAGCTACCCTTGAAGCACAGCTAAAGAAATCAATACATACGTTCCAGAAAGAAGTTAGGGACAATCAAATGTTCACATTTGTTTGCATGATGGCCAGACCCATAATTTTAATAGGCTTGTGACGTCACACTTTCATAGTCTATTAAGATCGATAAGCTCACCTTGTAACCAAAGCCTTAATAATTAAAAAAAAAAACAATGAATCATGCGTCATACGGAACGCAACGAGGTAAATAGGTACTTTGTTGCGTTCCGTATCACGTACGTATCCGTAGCAAGTTCATACGCCGATTACGCTAGGCCAGTTTTCAGGTGGCTGTGACGACAAGCATTTTTAAAAGTTGAATCCTTTTGGAGATAATAGCTGCCGATACTTGCAGTATAGTTAAAGAAATTAAAATATTACGCTCCAGAAAGAAGTTAATGAGGAATCAGGTGTTCACATTGTGGCATAATGTCTATGCCAAGCCTAACAGGCTTGTGACGTCATAATTTTACAGTCTATTAAGATCGATATGCCCACTTTGTAACCAAAGCCTTTATAAAATTCAAAAAGGAATAATGGATCATACGTAATTCGGAACGCAGCAAAGTAATAAGCACTATTGCGTTCCGATTCACGCACAATTCTATCGATCATGAGCAAGTTGAGACGCCGATGATCGAAGATCACTGTCTTGTGGCAATAACTTCAAAATTAAACGTAACATTGATTCGCTTTAGAAATACTCCCGAGAATGGTTAGAACTACTCAAAGTTCAAATATCAGAAGACACAGCCGATATAGGAAATACCATTAACACAAGTCATTTTCTTTCACTAAATTTATCTACTTTCATGATGATAATGTCTTATCTGGTGGCAGGAACCAAGCTGCGACTGCACTACCTGAAAATGTATTAATGAATAAATCATGTCTACGAAATATATTGTTATATTATATTATCCGTACGCAGTAAGAATACAATTCCTCACCCCTTCTCTTGTCCGAGGGTGTCGTAAAAGACCAACAAAGTATACAAATAGCATCGATGCAGAAGAAGAAAATGCCTATACGTCGGATCTGCGTGATAAAGTAGGTCAAATTCCCTCCCAAATTAGAGGAGGCCTAAGGATTGATGAGAGTTCAGATTACTATCTATATATCTATATAAATAAATAAAATTGAAGTGTCTGTTTGTAATGTCAAAATACTGAGCTATTTTCATGCTCGCACGGTTATTTGCCCGACAACTATGACTCAAATACAGTTTAAAAAATTTTTGTCTGTCTATCTGTATGTTTGTTTGAGGTAATCTTCAAAATGGCTGGACCGATTTTGATAATATGTTACTACCAGGTAGCTGTCTATATAAGGAGTAACTTAGGCAATAATTTATCCCAGTATTCCCACGGGAACTACGCGGGTAAGGCGACTGAAACCGAAGCGAAGCGACGGCGGGTTGCTAGTTGCTAATAAAGCAATGAAGATTTATATCCAGTAAAGAAATACTTACTAAGCACAAGTAAAGACCACATATAGAAGGTAGTCTCGCAATGTGTGAAGATAAGACTCCCAGCTACGTTGATGCCAACAAATGTAGCGCTTCTACCCACCATTATACTGAGGCAGGATGCCATACCCCTGAAATAAATTTGAAAAAATCAACTAAGGGATTTTTGTACCTCCTCGTTTAGTGATTTTAACATGTATTGGTTATTAGGTTGGCTGAAAATACTGTAATCTGTATTATGACGGAGTATGAATACAATTTACCACCCCTGTCCTGAACAAGGGTGTCGTAAAAGACGACTAAGCCATATGCAGATAGTATCTATGTAAGAGAAAGCAAACTCGACATAAAACCCGATGCCAATACGTCTGACCAGTGCGGTATAACGTCAATTTATCTCCTAAAGTGGAGGAGGCCGGAGCCCCTCTGTGGGACTTATATCTGGGCTGAGATTAATAATTGAAATCAATAATGATTAAAATTATTTAATAACGTGTGGTGACGGATTAAGAATACAATTCACCACTCCTTATCTTGCCTGTGGATGACGTAAAGACGACTAAGGAATATAGTACGCATGTAAATGTTCTATGCAAGAGAAGAAAAACTCGAAACAAAACCCTATACCAACCTCTCTGACCAGCATGATCAATTTCTCTTCTATCGTGGAGGACGCTCGAGCCCAGCAGTGTGACGTAAATGAGTCGAGATGATGATGATGAATAACCCCCACACAAATAAATTTATTAAAAAAATATTACGTTCTCTTCAACAGGAATTATCAATTAATTGTCATTTAACGATTGTACTGGCACGCTTGAAGCACTAAATCGGGTAATCATACGCCATTACATCATTTTGGAAAAGAGGTGATACTCCTACACTGCTGGACCGATATTAACCAAACGTAGCTAAGAAAAAACCGCATCGAAATCGGTCTACGATGCCACAGACATAGATATCGACGTCAAACTTATAACACCTCTCTTTTTGCGTCAGAGGTTAAAAGATCTATAAATGAAACCCAGCTAGGCTGGGAAATCTCTTGTATACAAAATTTCATGAAACCCTTAAGTGGTTTACGAGGTTTGGAATAGAAATATACAAAAATGTCAATCTAATAGATTGAATATTGTAGAACTCACCTGTAAGAAGTAGAATAAACATCCACAAAGTATGAAGCCATGATGCCCATGGCCAAACAGGTACAAGTGAAGGTCACGAACAAGAATACACTGCCCAGTGGATCTGTGACCAAATTAAGGCAGACTCCACTGACGGCTGAGACGCAGAGAATGCAAATAAGGACGATACGCCGTCTATTCGGAAGGTAGGAGATGAGGAAGTTGATAAAAGCGAATATGGATTGTGAAGCCAGCATTGTGAAGATTACGTTCTCTTTGACTGTACTCACGCAGAGAGTTGGATGCTGGAAAAGAGACAATTATCACTTAGATAATGCAACAGAACTAGTTATATTTGTAGTGGTAGGACCACACTGTGGACATTTGTCTGTCTACAGTCGCGGACTGGTCCGTCCAGGATAGTACCACACTGTTCAAGCTTCGTAACAATATCAGATGTATTTTATATTCATTATTTTATTTTAATTCAAGCTCGTTAGCAATATGCCCAAATTTATTATATTGCTCTAATTTTTATATCAGGCGTTTATTATAATAATAGGGCCTGTGACCCATATATTTTGAATGTCACTCACTCTCTTTGCCTACCTCACTGAATAAAGTTGTAATAAGTTAAGCTGTGCAATTTTCTCCTTCACCAACGACCTAATCAGGCTAATATAAAGCCCCATCGTTTACACACACTCTTGCAGAAAATCAACGTCCGAGTAGTAGCAATTTGTTACTACGCTTCGTACGGTGAGCGAGAGACCCGGAAGCCCTACTTTCTGAGGGTGTCTGCATGTGGTGGGTTTTAGTGATGCCTTTAGTATCACCGAACCTTATTGCATGTATTCACACTCCCTTCATTTTCTTCGCGGTAGGCCACGGCATTGCAAAGGTCCATGAGCGCCATCAACACTTACAATCAAATGTACTGTTTGCTCGTTTGCCACCGTTTGCAATAAAAAAAATACAGTTTTTTTTAAATTATTTCGCTGTTTTAAGGGTCGTTTTAAATAAGTATCTTTTTTGGAGATAAACAACGGCTCGGTCACACCCAGCCCAAACTGTCCAAAGTTGGCGGAACGGACAGTGTGCAACCCCATAAAAATCTTTCTACCGGTACTACCAGACCTCTGGTACCGAGTTCTTCATCACAGCATATAAACGTTCCACTGCTGGGCTCGAGTCTCTTCTAAAATGTAAGGTAAATTGACCTAATCATTATCATCATCACAGTTCATGCGTCTCACTATTGGGCCCGAGCCTCCTCCACAATGGGATTGAAATTAACTTACTATACCACGCTGACCAGACGTGTTGGTATAGGATTTTATTTCGAGTTTTCCTTCTTTTGCATAGCTGTTATACGCATATTATATCTCTTACGACACCCAGGGGCAAGAGACAGGGTGGTGAATTGTATTCTTACTCCGTCACCACATGGAGATTGTCCTAATATAGTACGTTAAATAGACAGTGTAAAGTTTTCACCATCTTCTTAATCACCGTCACCATTTTTTCCTTTTGTGGGTATTGTAAAAATCATTAAAATTACATCATAATATCACAGCAACAAAAAAAAAAATAAAACTCTATGTCAACTTCTGTGCTCAGCGTAGCGTATGCTAATTTCTCTCACCTGGAGTCTGTGCCCAACAGACTCTATGTGGGCCGAGTAGAAAAATCACAAAAAAATTTTGTTTTCCTATGCATTATTAAAATGTACTTGTGTATATCTAAGCGCCTTTATGAAAGTAATAGCAATATGCCAGTGAGAAATTATTAGAGCGCTTTTATTCCGCCCAGGGCCGGATTATTCATAAGGCGGACTAGGCAACTGCCTATGGGCCCCGCAACGACTAGGGGCCCCGAGTATGCACCAAGAAAAACTTTTTTTAATTTGCATACTCCCCAATATTATTATTTTTTTATTGCTGTTGGTGACAAAAGAGAAAACAGTACACCTGATGGTAAGTGATACTGCTACTCATGGACCTTGGACCATGGACCCGCCGAGAATTGCATTGTCTACGGGCTCTGGTAGGGTTAATCCAACCCTGATTCCGTCTTATTCTATTACTACACATCTTACTGGTCACGATTTTTCCAAGTGTCACGTGTTGGATCTAGGACAATTCAAGGAGGTCACCGAGCTCAAGAAATGGACACCAGTGGTCAGTCCAGGGGCAATGGGGAGGATACACGGCACTTCTGTCGCCCTTGACGGATTGGTCGGGGTGTGTTTGGACCTTAGCAAGACATAGTTAGGATAGTTCATTCTGAGATCAATAAATTATTATATTAAGTCTAGGTCTATGATTTGTGTCCGTTAAATTTATGTTTGTGAAATCATCCGCAACTCAAAGCTTAATTCCTTAGGCGTTATTGTAATTCGAGTGATTGGACCGGGGATTTAGCCTGTCACCCACCGAAAGGCCGACCGCGTGACGGCGGCCGACGTCCCCGAGGGGAGACATCGAGAGGAGAGGAGGGTACTCCGTAGGGGTATTCCGTCGGGCTGACCACTGAAGACAAGAAACTCCCAATGACGAAGGCAACGTGCCCAAAAAACGTCTGTCCTAACGACAGATCAAGAATGCAAAATACTGCTTAGAAATCCAACTAGTGACACTTTGAACGAATGTTCGGTATTTTTTTGGGTTAATGACACAGTCTGTGGCGTAACATGAGGGAGGTCTACGTTGAGCAATGGACGGCGATAGGTGGATGATGATAAAGTATAGCTATATACGAACCATTGGGTCAACTATTGTCGTATTGCTGGCAGTTTGTAACGAGGACTCCAAGCTAAGTAACTGACACACATTGCCGGTGACAGAACCTTGCTTAGTCATTAACGTTATAACGGTGTTGAGAATATGTGGCAGCCATATCAGGAAGCTGTTATTACTGTAACAATAAAAAGCATTATCATCATTTCAGCCCAAATAAGTCCAGCTGTTGAGCTCCGTCCTCCTGTATAATGGGACGGAGTAAGAATACAATTCACCACTCCCTATCTTTCCCGTGGATGTCGTAAAAGACGACGAAGGGATATAATACGCATATAACAACTATGCAAGAGAAGGAAAACTCGAAACAAAACCCTATACCAACACATCTGACCAGCGTGATATAGTAGGTCAATTTCTCTATCTTAGTGGAGGAGGCTCAAGCCCAACAGTGAGACGTACATGGGCGATGATAAGATGATAAATAATGATTATACTGATTATAAACTGAAAATTTCAAACGCTCATAAGGGCACTTCTCTTCTTACCCTATCGCTTACGTTATGAATCTTTTTCTGGGAACGCAGAAGATAATATCTTCTATAGTTCTAAATAAATTTTTAATTAAAAAACATTTAAAAAAAGCTTTTATTGAAATGCTATCAAGGCTATTCAAACGAGTCCAAACTCGACGGTTTTATCTTGTTTAGTTTAGGAGTTCCTATAGCCACCTTCTGGCGCCATCTTGAGACCTTGGATATCACGTAACACAAGAGTACTTGTCTAGACTAATCAAATGAGTCCAAACTCGACGGTTTTATCTTGTTTAGTTTACATCGATCACTAGTATGATCGATGTTAGTTTAAAAGTTCGTATAGCCACCTTCCGACGCCATCTTGAGACCAGCTTCATGGTATCATATTATTGCATTGTCACCGAAGTTACGTAAGCAAACCAAATTTCAATCTAATCTAACGATAGGAAGTGGTTCTAATTGAACTCGCAAGATTTGTCCCATACTAACATACTAACAGGGCAAGTTAAATAAAAGCTTTTAAAAAAAACTTACGTGATAAATACCACTGCTACAATGTAGAAGAGTTGTATACTCCTCCATAAATATGGTGCACGGAAGAGTGGAGCACTTTGCTCGTATAATGATCTGATGATTGACATTTTCTTCACTTTAGTTTGACTTTCTACCTTCAAGGCGTTTACCTGTAATGATAATTAATATATTAATTGCGATTATCATTTACTAGCAACCCGTCCTCGCTTCGCTTCGGTTTCAATCGCCTTACCCACGTTGTTCCCGTTTCCGTGGGAATACCGGGATAAAATATAGCCTATATTATTCCCTGATATTATTGATAGCTTTCCATTGGTGAAAGAATTTTTCAAATTTGATTATTACTGTACTATGAAAGAACTGGTAAGCATGTATTTTCCGTGTGGTGACGAAGTAAGAAAAGTAAGAGGTGCATAGATATGTAAGAGAAGAAAAACTCGTCATATAACCCTATACTAACCCTGTCTGTCTGCTAGTCTGTACCTGTCAAGCTAGTCAGCTTGGTATAGTAGGTGAACTTGATCCTCCTCCACAATAGGAGAGAAATTGACCTACTATACCACGACGATTAAACGTGTTGCTATAGAGTTTTATTTTGAGTTTTCTCTCTTGAATAGATGCTATATGGATATTATATTCATCACCATAAATTATGCGCTGCATTAAATGTCGAAAAATAATTTAGAAACTAATTAAGAATTTTAAATTGGAGTCTGTTATCATTTTGATCACTATACCTACAAAAAGGAACAATAGCTATTTTGGTTTTAAGATTTATTTAACTGCGATGGTGCTTGAAATAATTGTATATTTGTGTAAAATTTGGTGTTCACTATTTCGATTTTTTTAAGGCACTAAAAATTCCAATATAATAAATAAATAATAATATTTTTTTTTATTTTGGGGTGAGTTACGGTCGGTACGCTCCTCGCCGCAGCTCCGTCCGAGGTGACAGAGATGCGTAAGCACGCACACCCGTAACTCACCCATATAGCACGTCGCCTTCGTCGTTGGGCCGACCAAATAAATATCCCTTGGAAGTCTTTTACGACATCCACGATCGAGACAAGGTATGTTGAATTGTATTCTTACTTACCACACGGAAACTTTTAATTTTAAATATGTAAACACATTATAAAACATATTTACTGGATATTCTTTCTCCGAACCTCGATGGTTGACAGCGTACATATACTTCAGGACTTCCAAAGCCTCATCATGTCTTCCAGAATTATAAAGAAACTTGGGTGATTCACAGAAGAAATACATGATAATGGCTCCGATCCCCGATGGTAATGCCAGAGCTATCACGAGCAATCTCCACGGCCTGTATATGATACCCAGCCAGGGTATATCCACCGCGAAGTCCAGTTTTAATATTGGATATGTTACAACTGAAAATAAAAGATAGACATGTATCATCATCCTCGGCCTCGAGCCTCCTCCACAATAGGAGGGAAATTGACCTTACTGGTCAGACAGATTGGTATAGGGTTTTATTTCAAGTTTTTCTTCTCTTGCATAGACGTTATATGCATTTTATATCCCGTAATCGTCTTTTACTACATCCACGGGCAAGATCATCATCATCATCATCACAGCCCACACACGTCCCACTGTTGGGCTCGGGTCTCCTCCACAATGGCAAGGAAATTTAACCTACTATACCGTGCTGGTAAGTCATGTTGGTATAGGATTTTATTTCAAGTTTTTCTTCTCTTGCATAGATGTTATATGCATATTATATCCTTTAGTCGTCTTTTACGATATCCACGGTCAAGATAGGGAATGGTGAATTGTATTCTTACTCCGTCACCACATGGAACATATATTGATACATATATTTACTAGCACATTTGTGGTGGGACCTACGAATACTATTAACCCTCGTATTGCTTGTGAGTCTCGTAAAAGACTTTAAATTGAGCTGGACTACTGTTACATTCTCAAGATGATTCGACGTTAGGTAGGGGGTCACCCAGACGCGCCGATGCTCGCCGTGACGTCATTGCCCGTTGGGCAGTCCGGTTGCAGAGGCCTCGGTATGGTGTCCGAACCGTTGAGGCCTTCCGGGGGCCGTCACCCGCAGAAAGGGTGATCACGTGAGGACGTTGTCCCGGTAAGAGTAGGAACCGGGGAGGGACGGTACCCGGACATACATCTTGTATAAAGCGTTGATTCATTAATGAAAACAATATCTAACAATATTTACTATATTATTTATAATGGGGCATTTATGTACTCAGAAAAAAAAATCATTAATATTGATATATATATTATATCAATTTTAGTATAATATATTCTTCGTGTGGTAACGGTATAGGAATAAAATTCACCACTCTCTCTCTTACCCGTGAATATTGTAAAAGACGACTAAGGGATATAGCAAGCATATAACGTCTATGCAAGAGAAAAAGGACTAAACAAAATCCTACCTGTCTGACTAACATAGTAAGATCAATTTCCCTCCTATTGTGGAGGAGGCTCGAGCCCCGCAGTGGGACGGGTGTCAGCCTAGATGATGCAATATAATTACAATCTAATCATCTTAAATATTTGCATTCTTCATCATCATCACCACAGCCCATACACGTCCAACGACTAGGCTCGAGCCTTCACAAATAGGAGGGATATTGGCATATTACATACGGTTGCCAACCATATTTTATAATAAAGTATTCTAATTTATTTTTGGTTATTATACTTTATACTTTTGTATACCAATAAAGTATGTGAAATTACTTTATTTTTCGATCTTTACTGTGATGCGTAAGACAAAACACTCATTGTCGGTACTTAACTATTTGACGGTACGCATAAATGAAAACGGACGATAGAAACTATTTATAATAGGCGTGAGGACAGTATAAAAGAATCGATGCATTAATGATTTTAGGGGAAAATACATATCAAAAAAATTTAATACGCTAGTTTAGATTTATCTAAATAATTGAGATTATTAAGATTTTCAATAAATTAAATCATTAAAATACTGCATTCGGCCATTTTGGCTGAAACACCAATCACAGTGTATTACGTCACGTTAAGGTAAACTACTCTGTTTGTTGTTCTCAGTACTACTGATTACGCATTTGGATTGATTTTTTATTTGTTTACGTGTGATTTACTGACTCCACTCGATTATTACAATGGAACCAAGCTTTGTTAAAGCAAACAGCTTAAATTTGCCCAGGATTGATGTATTGATGTTGGGTGATTTCCTCGCTACAAATAAAGAATTTTGCTCGCCTGAGTTTAGAAACGTAAAACTTCTTTGTAAGTAAATTTTTGTTTATCTTTACTAACATATTTCTAGTAACCTAACCTTTAGTACTAACTTAGATATAATCTAACTCGTTTTGAACTGATGTGAGTTTATTATATTTTCATAGCTTATTTTTACATTAAACTTGTCATTGTTTATTCTTGAGGTTAGCTCCCTCACAGCTTTGCGAGCTTTAACCACTTAACTCTTATTATTTTCTTGTTAGGAACATGTACAAATACTTTGTTGGGGGTTTTTATTGATGTATTTTTGCACTGAGGTACTGCACACCACTTATAAACTTTGGAATTAATTTTTATCTCAAGAATTAATTTAATGTTTTGCTTACTTTCTTCGCTACACATAGACACAAGGACGTGTTTACCTTAACGTGACGTAACAGCCGACGCCATGGCACCGGCGAGCTGTTTTCGCGCAATATTTAAAAAATATTGGAAAAATTGTTTTAAATTTCTTTAAACATAAATTTATTACCGAAATATAGGTTTTTTCGTAAATAGTAAGTGTGTGCCCACATTACGGAGAAGGATTTCAAAATCTTTCGTCACGCCTATTACTGAACGAAATATTAGATGTCACATGTGTTGTGAATCAGGCTTTTTATGTGCTAATAGCACATAAAAATACATTTTTTAAGCAATAAAAACATGAAATTTGAAAAATACTTTTTCTTCCAAATACAGTAGAACCCGTTTAATACGATAATGTTTAATACGATTTCCCGCATAATACGCCATTTAGCGTCAGTCCCAGCAACTTGAGACATGTTTTCATACATTTCTTAACGCTTAATACGATCGTCATCCCGTTTAATACGCCACCATGTGTCACACAAATACACATATTACCCCTTGCGTCAGCGGCCAGCGACTGACGAAGTGACTGTAGAGCGACCCTAAGTGATAATGACCAAGAAAAAGATGAGTCAACTCCGATTTTGTCACATGCCCAGGCATTATTAGCAGTTAATGATTTAAGACGCTATGTAACTTCTTTGAATCAAAGCGAAAACGCACTGCGAAAATTAAATTACGTTAAAAATCTTGTAATTGCTAATGCCTCAAAATCTTTTTCTCAAACTAAAATAAGTGATTATTTTATTTTAGGTAATTTTTAAATGTTAAATTCAATACGTAGGTATTCAAAATAATAATATAATAAATAATAATGGCACGTTTTTCCCTCTTACCCGCATAATACGCTTGCCCGCCTAAGACGCGATTTTGGTCAGATCCTGCGAAATCGTCTTAAACGGGTTTTACTGTATGTACTTAATTTTTTCCTATTCAAATCATTTCATACTGTTTCTTGCAAAAAAGAGTTGGCAACCCTAATACTACACCACGTTGGAAAAACATGTTGGTATAGGGTTTTAATTCGATTATATGATGTTATCTGCCCATTATATCTCTTAGTCGTCTCTTACCCACAGGTAAGAAAGAGGACTTATTCCGTCATCACACGTCACCATTCGTATTGATAGAATATAAATTACTTACGAGCGCCGGCTGCTGTAGAGAATAGCAAGAGGCTGGTAATCAACACTAGATATTTACTTCTCACTCGCTGAATACATGACTCCCCCACCAAGGTATACGTCACAGAGTTAGCGGCACATGAACTGAAGAATAAACAAAATAATTCCTCCCGTGACCATGAATGCTGAAAAGTGTTCGAAATGTCGGGCAAGTAAAAAACATAAACATCGTAAAATCTTTTAAATAAAATTACTTTACGGATTTTATCGCGTTTGTATTTGATTTTTGATTACCCGACGTTTCGAACACTTTACAGCGTTCATGGTCACGGGTGGACTAAGATGTCTCACGTCCAATGTTGGACTGCAGAAAATTTTCGACAACAACGTCGAAGGCGACGTGGTGTTCGGGTGGGTTACGGGTATGCGCGCTTACGCCCCTCTGTCGCCCCGGACGGTGTGGTGCGAGGAGTGCGCCGACCGCGACCCACACCAAAAAAAAAAAATTATAGACAGGAAGGAGGCTGGAGCCCAATAGTAGATCGTATATGAGCTGTGATGATGATGATGTTTGATTTATCTCGTACTTTCCGTGTGGTGACAGATTATGAATACAATTCACTACTCTCTACCTTGCTGATGGATAAAAGTGGACTAATGGAAATGACAAAATTTTAAATAAAATCCTTCACCAAATCCTCTGACCAGCGTAGTATAATAGGTAAATTTTCATTAATTATTATGGAGGAAGGAGGTTTATGCCTGGCAGTGGGACTTAATAAGCTGAGATGATGATGTTGTTGTCGTTCACTCAAATATTGCCTAATCAACAGTGGGTAAAAATCATGACCACTGTTCCGGTGGTCGGTCCAACAACGAAGGCGACGTGTCACAGGTGGGTTACGGGTGTGCGTGCTTACGGCCCTCTGTCGCCCCGGACGGAGTGGAGCGACGGAGTGCGTCGACCATAACCCAAAAAAAAAAGTGGGTAATAATCATTTTCTTTTTTGTACTGGCAATAAATTTGTATCAAGAAGTGTATCAAATTTTAATAGTTATTTCTGTATCGGGTAGATATAAATTTCTTAGTAACGATGTCTTATTAGACATGAGACACCTTAGACTTTAGACCTGCCGTGACTATCAACGCTGAAAATTGTTAGAAACGACAAATCAAATACAAACGCCACAGAATCAATAAAAATAATTTTTATTTATAATATGTAATCATCATCATCATCTTAGCCTATCGATGTCCCACTGTTGGGCTCCGGTCTCCTCTATACCCGTTATTGGGAATTGACCTACTATTCCACGCTGGTCAGACGTGTTGGTATAGGATTTTATTTCAAAATTTCCTTCACTTGCATAGATGTTATATGCATATTATATCCCTTAGTCGTCTTTTACGACATCCACTGGCAAGATAGGGAGTGGTGAATTGTATTCTTACTCCGTCACCACACGGACGATAATATTATATGTATTATAATGTGTAGAAATCGTGTAAATATCATAAATGATTAGTTAAAATAATAACCGAATTAAAAAAAATAAAACCCTATGTCAAACCAACATTGACTGCACAAATAGCGGAGTGGTTAAGATACCGGCCTACTCTGCGACTGTCACGGGCTCCGATCCCATGCAGGACAACATTTTGTTCGATCCACAAATTATTGTTCTGAGTCTGTATGTAATTTGTGTTCGTTACTTATACGTTTGTAAAGTCCCCCGCAATACAAGGACTATTTCAATAGTGCAGGTTGTTGTCTTTAAAAAAAATGCGTCAGCTCGATAGTAGACGAGATTTTCTTGTTATTTTAAAGGAGGCTCAATACTAAACCCACAACGTATGAATTGAATAGATAAATAATGAATACTTACAAGCAAACGCACAAAAATTTAATAACTCCTAGGAAAATCCAGTTAGGTGAGAGACTCCCGATGCAAGATAAAAGGAATGAGATCAGGATTGGCACCACCAAGGTTATCCGACGACCTTTTGTATCTGCTACGTAACCCCACACGTATGACACCAGAAAAATACCTGGAATATGAGTAATTTAAAGCTGTATTAATATGATTATCTTCATCATCATCACAGCCCACATACATCCCACTGTTGGGCTCGGGCCTCCTCCACAATGGGGACCTACTATACCATGCTGGTATAGTAGGTCAAATTCCCTGCCATTATTATGGTCTGTATTAATATGGTCACGGAATAGGAATACAATTCACCATCTCTTTCTTTCATACCGAAGACGGAAAAGATCTTTTTCTTTTGATGTTAAACACGGCGAGGTTGAACCTAGTCGTTGGCGTAGCGTAAATAGCTCGCTGCGTTACGAAGTAACGCTGTATGACGGAATATGCGATGGTGAACCTGATTGTTGGCGTGGCGTAACAGCTCGTAGCGATAAAACGCCACGCTATATATATGTACGTAGTCTATACGCGCAAGCATACCTATTGATATGTCACAATATGAAATATTTTTGAATTTTAATTCTTGTATTTAATGAGAATAAATGTTTATTCAATAAAAATCATCATTTTCTGGAAAATCCTTACATTTTATTTACAAATTATGCCATATTTCCTTTCCTGTCGTAATCTATTATTTTATACATACTTATACAAAATAATTTCGACGTTTCACATCTGCCAGAAGTCCCGAGCGACGGCTCACTTTTTTAAAACGCCGTGTACTATGAAAATAACTTTGGTATTTACAAGCATACAATTTACGGATACAAACTATCTCTAGATTTAGAATCATTTGTGGATTAGACTAAGTATTGTACTGCATAGAAATCGAACTGAAGACAGCGACACGGCACTTCGGTGTCTTAGACATCACGCCATCTGCATTCAATAAAATATCATCTATAAACAGACAATGAGTATTAGACTGCACATATGCCGTAGTAGTTAAGATACCAACTTACCGTGCCAAGGTCGTGGGTTCAAATCCCACGCAGGACAACACATAGTGCGATCCACAAACTGGTGTTCTGAGTCTGGATGTAATTTATGCCCGTTAATTATATGTTTGTAAAGTGCCCCACAATACAAGGATTATTGAAGTGAACCTTCTTTAGAATCGTTGTGATTTCAAACTCGATGAAACTAAAAAGCGGGTCCATAGAGACTCAGTCGGCGAGAGAATGAGATAAAGGATAGAGGATGAAGGTTGAAGGAGTTTCATTTCTGATATGTGTACTTTGTATACACACTCTTTTTTTTTTGAGGCGGCGGATCGCCTGCGCGAGGAGCGCAGCCTCGATGAGGCGATCCGCCGCCGGCGACTGGGGCGGCGTAGGCGCGAATATCTGCGCCTCATGCCGGCCTAGCCGAGGAAGCGGGTGACGTGATCGGGGAATTAGTCCGTCACCCGCTGAGAGGCCAACCGCGTGAGGAAAGACCGACGTCCTCCCCGAGGGGGAGGACGTCGGTCTTTCCTCACCGGTTGGCGGTGTGGTGTTGGTGGTGTCGGTCGATGGGCGGGTACCCCAAGTGGGGGGTATTCCGTCGGGCCGACCACTGATGACAAGTAACCCTACTCCGGTGGTCGGCCTAACGACGAAGGCGACGTGCAGGAGAGGTGGGTTGCAGGTGTGCGTGCTTACGCCCATCTGTCGCCCCGGACGGAGTGGTAAAAATTGTAAAAATTTAAATATAATTTTTGTGCCAATCTATCTGGCAAACGTACGTAATAATAGACCATTTGCTCTAAGTAACGTTTACCCATACACCCATAATAAAAGATGTGCCCAAAATTTTAATGCACAGATAGTATAGTGGTTACAATACAATTGTCAGTGTTGCGGGTTCGAATGCCACACAGTACAATACTTTATACGATACGATTAATTAATTTGCCTTACATAATAAAGATTATTTTTCTAAGTCTTTAAATAAAACCGGCTAAGAACGAGTCATAGTCGCGCTCGTAGTGTTCCGTACCGTTATCTATAAAAATAGCCTTTGTTGTATAGAAACCCCTTAATTTTTTTTGTATTTGTTGTTATAGCTGCAACAGAAATATATAATTTGTAAAAATTTCAATCGTCTGGCTATTGCGCTTCTCGAGACACGGCCTATTGAGAGACAGACGGACGAACAGACAGTGACGTCTTAGTAATAGGGTCCCGTTTTACCCTTTGGGCTAAAAATACAATCACATACAAACTTTATGTAAATTTGTGAAACAATAATTTGTGGATCGCACAAAGTGTCTGCATGGGATTCGAACCCATAACACTGGCACGGTAGGTCGATATTTTAACCATTACGCCATATGTGCTGTTGTTTATCCGGACGATCACGTGAATGTAGATAATTATAGTACGGGTACGCCAAGGCCACGGATACGCTCAACTCCGTTCCGTACGGAATTATCAGACGACATCTATAAATAAAAACTGCGCAAATTGTTTTAAGATGAGTGAAATGAGTCAAACGTAAGAATGACCAGCCAACATTTTATTGAAAGAAAAACATTTTAATAGCGTATCACCATAAAAAAACTATGTTTTTAGAAATCTACGCAATCCTGTCATGTTCTTGCAAATTGGCAATTTTAGAAAATGTCGCTATAGTAAGAATCGAAGCGACTAGTTTTGCCTGCATGATTTAAAATGTATATACTTTTAGCAGAACCTGCAAAAAAAGGTCCTCACATCACGCAAATGTTGGTGTTTCACGTAACAAATATGCTTGATTTAGCTAAAAAAAAAACATCGATGTTTTGATACATCGATGTTTTGATACATCGATGTTTTCTAGCAATGTTTTTTATACATCTTAGTTTGCTATCAAACATCGATGTATCGATACATCGATGTTTTTGGTTTCGATATTTGCATCCCTAATTATAGTCTATGCGTTATGTTGATATGTAAGCTACATTATTATGAAGTTTCATCAAAATCCATTCAGTAGCTTTTTGCGTGAAAGAGCTACAAACATCGTCACATACTGACAAACTTTCGCGTTTATAATATTAGTAGGATACACCTTGGTACTGATTTGACTGAAGGGTGGTGTGGGGTTTTATAAAACTGTCTTATTATCCATGGGCAAATTCAGCGAGCTATTCGATAATGATGCCTTGACTTCGGTGGTTAAAGCAAAATGATATTTCGTGACGACTAAAATATAAATTCGGCTTGTGGTGACGGAGTAAGTTCAAATTCAAATCATTTATTATGCATAAGCCCGAGAGGGCACTTACATTTGTCAAGTTAACAAAATTAAATTAAAAATGAACTCCGGAACCACCGGATCGGAACGCGACCGCTACTGATCTGGCAAGAAACTCAGCGGGCTTGTGTATTATTATTATTCTTTTTTTTTACTTTATATAAAATTGTGTAGATATAACATGTCTTGAAGGTACTAGCTCCAGTGTGATGGCCTTCGAACCACAAGATACGTAATATAATTCAAACAATTATAAGAATATGATTAACCACCTCCTTTCTCCTAGGTGTCGTAAAAGACGATTAGGTGATATACATAATATGCAGATAAGAGGAGACATAAAGAGAAGAAAAACTCGAAATAAAACTCTATAACAACCCGCTTAACGAGTGTGTGATATTAGTTCCACTGCCTTGTGCTATTGTGGAGGAGACTCGAGTTCAACAGTATGAAATATAATATGTATATGACCCAAGATAATCATCATCATCATCGCAGCCCACACACGTCCCATTGTTGGGCTCGCGCCTCTCCCACAATGGGAGGGAATTGGACCTACTATTCCATGCTGGTCAGACATATTGGTATACGGTTTGATTTCAAGTTTTCCTTCTCTTGCACAGATGTTATATGCATATTACAGCCCATAGTCGTCTTTTACGAAATCCACGGACAAGATAGGGAGTGGTCAATTGTATTCTTACTCTGTCACCACAAGCCGAGATAATAATGGTAATGAATTGTACGTTTGTTAGTTACCTACCGTATTAATGTTATGGGTTCGATATCTAAGCAGAACAATTTTACAAAATGTTGTTCTTAATCTGGATATAATTTATGTCTGTTAATTATACGTTTATAAAGTCCCCGGCAATACAAGAATTATTTCTGTAGTGCCTTCTTAAATAAAAAAAAAGAAAAGCGTGAGTACAAAGTATGCAAGTCAGAAGTGAAACTTCTTTAGTGCCAAGTGTTTTTTGTTAATATTAAAATTTATAAATTAAATTCTTTTTGCAATTAAAATTTAGAAAAAAAATAATAAAAATTAATAAAAAAAGAAAATTAAAAAGAAAATGAACTCTCACACTCTCTCTCTCGATCTTTCTCACTCGCTTGCTCCCTACTCTTGCTCCATGGCTATCATCATCATCTTGCTCTTATCCCAATTACTTGGGGTCGACGCAATATGTCATTTGTTTTGACATATTGCAAAAAGTTTCGGCAATGACTTTTATGACCGGCCGCCTGCCTGACGTCAACCCTCCTTGGGAATGTAATCGTTGACCCAAATGGTACCAGATGGAGTTGGTCCAGGTCAATCTAGGGCTCTTAGTCGTCTTTTACGACACCCACGAGCAAAGCAAGGGTTGGTAGTATTCGAAGCCGCTACCACACAGCACTTGCTGCATGCATCTTGCTCCATGGCTATGTGCTTCCTTATTCACTCTCTTTCAATCGATCTCAATCGCTCTCTCCCTTTTCTTGGACAAAAACGTCCCACATTTTCGTGTCACTAAATTGCGTTTTATTTGTAAACATTTTACCCTCATGCGCGCAAAGAAGTTTCACTTCAAAAAAGAAATACTAGGATTTTTTCCTTAGAGCAGGGTAGTCGATGAAAAAAAAAAAAGAAAACGTACACGTGATTAACAAGAAGATAAGCAATGACATGACATAAAATGCATGAATAACAGAAATGACACTTGATAGTTGTGTGGCAGAAAAAAAACACACGTTCCGTCGATAAATAGAGATAAGCGCAGAAATATAATAATTACAGTAATGATTTCATATTTTTTATATAACTTGTATTATGATAAGTATTATGCTTTGTCACCCCTTAGCCTTATAGGGGAACAATTCCCCATGAAACCGTTTGACGAGACGATAGAGTACGCTTATTTCCCTTCTAACATTTTTTTTTTGGCTGGGCTATGGTCAGTAGCCGTCAGCGTACCTGCCGTCCAGCTCCGTCCGGGGCGACGGAGGGGCGGCGCAAGGCCCATAACCCACGACAGCTGGTCGCCTTCGTCGATGGGCTGACCGAGGTCCTTGTCCTCCGTGGTCGGCCCGTTCCCTCCTACTATGGAGGCTATTCGACCCTAACAGTGGAAGTAAATGAACTGAGATGATTATGATGATAAAATTATAAATTAATAAAATCCTCGCCATGAAACCATTAATTCCTTATTTCAATGTGTAGTTATTTAAAAAAAAAATAAAGAAAAAGAGAAATGTTCGAAATATATATTGATAGGACCACACTGTTGACAGTCGTCTGTCTACAGCCGCTGGCCGATCCGTCCGGGGTAGTCCACACTGAGCAGAAAATTGACGTCTGAGTAGTAGCAATTTGTAACTGCGCTTCGTTCTGTAAGTGAGAGAGTCGGAAGCCCAAATTTCTGAGCGTGTTTGCGTGTGCTGGGTTTTGGTGATGCCTATGGTATCATCGAACCTCATTGCACGCATTAACACTCTCCCCCCTTTCTTAATGGCATCACTTACCATAAGGTGTACTGTTTACTTGTTTGCCACAGTTTGTAATAAAAAACGAAATACTAACCAATGAAAGGTAACGATGTTAGTATCCCCTTCTGTGTAACAGTTGTCTCCAGGTCACAACCAGCTTGCACCACCAGGCTTAATCCGAATATATCCATCCCGATACCCATGAGTATGAGCGCTGAATTTGATACTAGTAGAATATTGTATAGGCCATTTCCTGAAAATAAATACAATTCATTTATATTTTCAAATACAATATTCGTGTGGCGACGGAGTAAAAATACAATTATCCACCCCCTATCTTACCTGCGTATGTCGTAAAAGACGACTAAGGATATAATCTATACCAATAAATAAAATTGGAGTGTCTGTTTGTAATGTCAAAATAATAGGCTTTTTTCATGCTCACACGGTTATTTGCACGACACCTATGCCTAAAATAGCAATTAAAAAATTTTTGTCTGTCTGTTTGTCTGTCTGTTTGTTCCGGGTAATCTTCAAAACGGCTGGACCGATTTCAAAAATTCTTTCACCAATGGAAAGCTATAATATCAGGGCGTAAACTGGGCTATATTTCATCCCGGTATTCCCTCGAGAACGGGAACTACGCGGGTAAAACGACTATAACCTATAACCGAAGCGAAGCGAGGGCGGGTTGTTAGTATGTATGTATGTATGTATCTGTGCAACAAAAGCAAACCTTAAATCTTTATAGCAACATGTCTGCCTAGTATGGTCAAATTCCCTCCCATTGTGGAGGAAGCCTGAGCCCAACACTCGGACGTATATGAGCTGCGATGATGATAATCGAGTATAGATTAAATAAAATTAACCTGAATTAGTTCTTTTAATATGAATTATTTGCAACTTTATGCACACTTTCCGTGTGGTGACGGAGTAAGAATACAATTCACCACCTCCTCTCTAACCCGTGGATTTCGTAAAATATGACTAAGGAATTAAATATTCATATAACATCTGTGCAAGATGAGGAGCATTTAAAATAAAACCCTATACCAACATGTCTGACTAGCGTGGTAGTAGGTAAATCGCGATTCTGTCTGTCTGTCTGCGGGTGGAATAAAAAAAAATATTGCTCAAATTAAAAGTCTCTTGAAGATATCTTTGGCGGTTTTATTTTTACAAAAATTAGTGGCTGACCGAAATTTTGGTTTGCATCGACCTAGTTTTGACCAAAAAACAGCTTTCTGCTTAGTTCCGATCCGGTGGTAGATTATTGTATTGTGTTCAAACATTGTGAAATTTGACAATATGTAAGTGCCCTTAAGGGTGTAGATCGTGAAAATCACCGAAAAGAGTGTTACGATTTTTCATATTTAACCTATTTACATATGATTGATATCAATGATAATTTGTATATAAACTCATTTGCAAAAAAAACGGGCGGTTTTGATTTTCATTCATATTTAAAAAGATATAATACCAAAAAGGTTTCAATCGTTTGTACACGTTACTGGCCGGTTTTAAAAATGCTGTGGTATTTAAAAAAGTACGTTCTAAATTCAATTTTTCATTTGATGTTCATTTTTACAGAAAACCCCTTTTTATCCTACATTTTTGGCGCGAAGTTCCAGAAGTTAACATCGACTTTCATAACTTTTATTCAATTTTTATCGATTAATTTCATATCCTTGACTGTCAAAGCTTTATTTAATGCTGTTTGGCTGTATCAAAAATGGTAGATAAAGTGGTAAAAGCTACCAAAATTATCGCGCTGCTTGAAGAGGGTTGCAGCCAATGTTTCGTGGCTAGGAGGCTAAATGTTAGTCGCTCGACAGTCCAAAGGACCTGGCAGCGATATCAGGAGACTGGTTCCGTCGAGAGAAGGCCTGGTTCTGGAAGAAAACCATGTACCCAACCACGGGATGATCGTTTTCTTGTGAGTCGCGCATTGAGAAATCGCAAATCTTCGTATGTGGATCTTAAGAACAACCTCCAAGAAGTAAGAAATGTGCATATTAGTCTATGTACGGTCAGGAGGAGGCTTCTCGCTGCCAATATACGCAGTCACCGCCCGGCCCGCGGCCCCAAATTACTCCGTGAGCACAGAGTTCACAGGCTTAGGTTCGCTAGAAATTGTGAATCATGGACTCAAGACGATTGGAATAGGGTTTTGTTCTCTGATGAAGCCAGGATATCTCTGTTCGGTGAAGATCGACGTCGGCGAGTGCTAAGAAGACAAGGAGAACGCTTTGCAGAGGCATGTTTCGAAGAAATCACACCTTATGGTGGGGGCTCTGTTATGTTTTGGGCAGGAATAAATTCAATGGATCGTACAGAGTTAGTCTTCATTGAAAACGGCTCACTGACTGGACATCGATACATAACGGAAGTTCTAATTTCTCATGCACAACCCGCATTGGCCGCTCTAGGTGAAGACTCGATTTTTATGGACGACAATGCTCGCGCCCACCGATCCCGCGATGTTAATGCGTATGTGCAAGAGGTCGGCATTCGTCGTTTGGATTGGCCAGCTCGAAGTCCCGACCTCAATCCCATAGAGCATGTCTGGGACGTTCTGAAACGGCGTGTGAGATCAGTACACCCGGCTCCGCAGACCATCAGAGAGCTGAAGAATGTGATTACTGCGGAGTGGGAACGTATTCCGCAAGCAAGTATCCGGGATATACTCGCTAGCATGCCCAGACGAATTCAAGCTGTGATTTTAGCTAGAGGGGGTCACACTCGATACTAAACATTTATCTGCTTTTACTTTATTAAAGAAAAACAAACAAAAAAACTTTTTTATTTTTACTTCATGAGCATATGCACTACTAGCGAATATACACTACTAGCGAGGTTTAGCATTATTTCCCATAAATTGTATCTAAATTTTATGAAATACTGATGAAAACGATTATTTTCTTATTAATTTAGCAAATTGTGTGGATAAAACTACCTATAATTATCAAACAAAGAAATATTAACATTTGAAATGGTTCATTGCTTAGGTGCCCGTTTTTTTTGCAAATGAGTGTATTACAATCAAAGACCAATAAGTATGTTCATGCTTATATTAAACTCTTAAACCTAATAGTTGTTATATAATAAACGTCAACAAACGCACAAAATTGAGTAAAAATGCAAAAACATGACTTCGTATTTTTCAGATTTAACCCCATAAATCAACACAAATTGATAAAAAGAAACACTTTTTGAACACTGAAGAAACCAATAAGTATAGCTGTATACTTCTTTTTATACCTTTACAAACAAAGACTTCCTCTTTTAAAGCCCTAAAATCTAGATATATTTTAAGGTAAATTTTTCATACACAAATGTATGGAATAAAACGTTCGTTTCATTCGTGCAATCTCGGTGGTCAGTTCGGCAGTTCCTTTCTGTAAGTGAACGCGACACCACGCTTGTCGGCTGCAGACAGCAGAATTACGTATTGTGAATTTGTGTTTTTTGTAAAAAACTGTAAGTATAACATTTTTATAATTAATTTATTTTCAGTTAGTAGAAAGTATCGATATAATGAATGTCTGAAAGAAAACCATGATGGAACTAGATATAAATCGTAAAAAATACAATATCTACACTAATAGGTATTATAAAGAGGAAAGATTTGGATTTTTGTATGTAACGAATATTCTCAAAAAGTACTGGACCGATTTTAATAATTCTTTTATCATTCGAAAGCTCTACATTATCACTGAGTAACATAGGCTATTTTTTTCGCAGGACTGATTGAATTTGAGTGTCATGCCAGGGAAAAGAAAGTTTTGTACGCATTATAAAAATATGAAAGCCAAAAGATCTCGGAATAAAATGTAAGTTCCTCCCTACTTATTTATTATCGCATTTGAACAGGGTACATTACAAAGCTAATACAATATGTCATATGATTTAGATCGCCCGATTCAGACATATACCTACAATAACATGTAAATATTGGTTTGTATTATCTATATCTATACTGATAAATAAAATTGAAGTATCTGTATGTAATATCAAAATAATAGGATTTTTTTTAAAAAAAAAGGCGATACGGAGTTCGCCGGGTCGGCTAGTATTGTCTAAATATCAAATTGTGGAAGTAGGTAGGCGACAGCGCAACTTTGTCGACATACCTATACCGCCAAACAGACGCGAGGCGCCTAGCGTCTGGCTTAGGGTTGTACAAAATAAATAAAAAGTGGATAATATTGATGAATAATATTTCCAGTATTGAAAATAAAGAAAACCTTGGGGCCGAGACTCTGAGCAACAATGCTACGCGCTGTATAGAGGTAAGTTGTTATACGTAATTCTTGTAGACTTGTTACATAAATAAACAAACTACTTAGTTAGTGATGGGCGAAGACAAAATCTCAATACCTACCTATAGATTTTTTCTTGCAATATTTATTATTTTCATCGAGAGACAAACACCTTAGTACCGAAGTACTTCTCAATTACTTTCTCAAAAGAAAATTTACGTTCAAATAGGTGACGTCATAAAAAAACAATACCTAATGCGTAAAGAAATTATAATTTCTATTCATCAGGAACCTAATATTGTATTAATTCTTTTGCATTTCTTTAAATTTTTAATTATTTTTTATAAAAAAAATCAAGCCATTATCTTTCTTTACAGGAACTAGTTATTGAAAATGACCAAGAGGGAAAGGTGGATGAAATGGAAGTTGGGCGTAGAGTTGTAGACGTTTCTTTTTTTTTTAAAGCTCTTCAGGCCATAGGGGACCACGGTCCAATGGATTGTAAGTTAAGTTACCTCAGTATAATAGGTGAAGTAAAAGTTGGTCTGGACTCAAAACTCATCATGAAATGTAGTATGTGTAGTATGAATGTAGTATGTGTAGTATGATTTACTGTGTGTTTGATTGAAAAGAAAGAAGATAGAATGGAAGTGAATCATCAAATTGTATCTGGTATCATATCATCTGGTGGGAGCTACTATCAGTTAAAAACATTAACTGCCGCAGTAGCCCTACCAATCATGTCACCTTCATTATACAATGAAATTAATAATACGGTTTGCGATTGGTGGGAAAAGACAGCAGCACATTCCATGGCAGAAGCTGTCAAGGAAGAAGCGGAGTACGCAGTGTCTATAGGTAGTGTTGATAAAAATGGTACACTATTAATATCTGTTGCTGTTGACGGTTGTTGGAGCAAGAGATCTTATGGTAAGAATTTTTCCGCCTTGTCCGGCGCAGCTGCGATAATTGGCATTAAAACTAATAAAGTATTGTTTTTTGGAGTTAAAAATAAATACTGCGTAGTTTGTGCACGAGCCGCAAAGAACGACAGTCAGCCCTCGGAACACCGTTGTTTCAAGAATTATTCGGGATCATCTACCGGTATGGAATCGACCATAATAGTTGAGGGGTTTAAACGTTCCATTGTTGATCACGGTGTAATTTATAATAAATTTGTAGCAGACGGCGATTCCAGTACTTATAAAAAAATATTAGATTCGCGACCGTACGGTAATTTAACAGTAGACAAAATTGAATGCAAAAATCATCTTTTACGAAACTACTGCAATAGCTTGGAGAAACTGTCGAAAGACACTAAGTATCCTTGCGAATTGCGGAAATTCCTAAAAGAAAGGTATTTGCGTTTAAGAACGGGTGTAAAATGCGCTATTAAATATTGGGGGCGATCAAAATCAGTCACTCCAAGAAAAAATAAAAAATCTTAGTGAAGATATCCTAAATGGTCCACAACACGTATTTGGTAATCACCAATATTGCAAGGAGTATTTCTGTAGACCTGATACTCGTCGAATAGAACCTGTTGGGTTGCTTCCAGCAATTGTTGGATGCGGATTAATGGACGCGGTACACATTTTAAGTAAAAGACTGTCATATCATTCTAGAAGTTTAATTCATAATTGTACAAGTAATATAGTTAAAAGTTTTAACGCAGTGATTGCCAAATTAGTAGGGGGTAAGCGTGTAAATTATTCTTCCCGTGGTTCTTATGCGGGCCGATGCGCAGCTGCTGTTGTGTCTTTTAATACAGGATCGATTCATAGTAAAACTCATGAAGTAATATTTAAATCTAGTCCTAATCCTTTGATCGCGAAAGTGGAAAATTGTAACCGTAGAATCCGTTTAATTGCTAAACCTAAATTAAGATTGAAAAAGAGCCACAGCGCTGTATCGAAAGACGCTCACTATGGACCAAACTGCGAAAAACCTGATCTGAGTCCAGAATTATATGAGAAAGCCAAGTCATCTTTTTTAGCCGATTTAAAGTTGTCTTGTGCTGAAAGAGAGGAGCTTGAAAGGTCGACCCATTTGTAAAGAAGTAGTTCTGAGTGGATGAGTACAAGGAGAAAATTACTAACCTCATCATCGTTCGGGGAAGTTTGTAAAAAACGAGAGAGCACAAGTTGTGCTGTTCTTGTTCGTAAAATCGTTTATGGTAGTAATATCTCCAGTTTGCCTGCTGTACGGTACGGTATCGAAAACGAAGAAACCGCAATTAAACAGTTAGAAATTCAAGAGAATATTAGTATACAAGGTTGCGGTTTGTTCGTCGACGATCAATATGAATTTCTTGGTACTACACCAGATGGCATTTATGCAAACGGTTTAATTGAAATTAAGTGCCCACATTCTTTAGCTGGCATGACTCTTGATGAAGCAATGGCCAAACATACCTTTTGGGTTAAGGACAAGACTTCCAAGGGTTATGTCATAAATAAAAATCATAACTGGTATTTCCAAATTCAGGGACAGGTATATATTACTAAAAGAAACGTTTGCATGCTTGGCATCTGGTTTGGTGCTACTGTACCTATGAAAGTTTATATTATAGAAAAGGACGACAAATTTTGGGAGGAGAAAATGGAGATGAAATTAGTTAGGTTTTATTACGATTGCCTACTTCCAGAATTAGTTGATCCTCGGCAGTCACGAAGCATGCCCATTCGTGACGCGCCCATTATCATAGAGGCTATGAAAGAGAGGAAAGAAAGAGCTTTACGTGTTATAAAAGAGAAGAACGCCTAATGATTTTGAAAGATACAGGTAACTTAATTACCCAGCCAGTCGATTCACGTAAACACGCCAGTCCAAAAGTCGTTTTAACTTAGGAACTTAGAAATCGCCTTTTGGTTTTCTGTTTTAAACGCACTTACTTATCTAGTCTTGGATTGTCATAAATCTTCCAATAGCTCAATTACTATACAATTTCTGAGTTACCTGGTGTAAAGAATCATAAAAATTGGTTCAAAAATACAGCGAATTGAGAATTCTCCTTTTTTTAAGTCGGTTAAAAGGGCTAAATTTGCAAAAAACGAAGTGACGTCACTGCGCTACGGTTTTTATTACTTACGTGAATCGGGCAGCTGGTAACATTTTCATTCTGATAGGTTTTGTGATAGCCATTGATTTTATCATCAAATTAGCAGAAATCAGAACTTGATCCGTAATCGAATGAAAAAACATTAGAATTTTGAACTCATATTTCGTTATTGTTTAATTACATACTTTTAATTAGTATATTAATAATTTACAAACTTCTGTTAAAATTAGTAAATAAATGAATTATTTACTAATTTTTGTACAACCCTAGCACGCTTTTGAGATAGCGAGTAATGGCGACTCATATTTGTTATTGTGTAGTAAATAAATCATTTTTATACTTGTGTTTCATTTATTGACATTTTTTTAAAACCCTAGGATTTTTTTTAGATATCGACGAGGTGATCGTAAACAAAAAGTAAGTATTTGAGTTTACGCAATAGGCACATTTCCTTGCGTAGAGATAAACACACTTCCTACTGAATTTGCAATTATTTTATTGAATGAATATTTTACGAATTAGAATAAATTTTGGTAGTGAAATTACAAATAAATACATAGTTGGAATTTTAGGTAAGTAGAATACAAAAATGTCAGTCCGGACCTGCTCTTGATTGTATATTATATTATAAACTAGTAACCCGCCCTCGCTATCTTCGCTATCTTCGGCAATATTCACTTAAATTACATACTATAAAAAGCATATTGATCTATAATAAATGCACAATTTATTTAAGGTACTTAATTGGATAAGGATTAATGCTGTATTGTATAAAATCACTTAGTAAATAATCATCTTTTAGTGGAGGATAAAAAATGGTTATGGTGGGTTATCTCTAAGAGATAGACATATGCCATCGTGGACTTTTTTGTTGACCTTTTTAAGATGGATAATATTGTAGTACATTATTTTGGTCTATCTCGTAGGGTTCAGCCAACGTTTGCAATATAAGCGCAAAAAAACGTGCTTATTTACGACATCACATTAGAAACCTCTAAATTAATCAGCGTTTCTCTACTATATTATGCATGTATTATACATATAAACCTTCCTTAAGAATCATTCTATTTATTAAAAAAAACTGCATCAAAATCCGTTGCGTAGTTTTAAAGATCTAAGCATACATAGGGACAGACAGACGGCGGATAGCGACTTTGTTTTATACTATGTAATGTAATGATAGAAAAACATAAAAATTGTGTCTCAACTACTCTTAAATCTATTAAAAAGAATCAACAGCTAGTTTCCAAAAATTCAACGTTATTGTTATGCTGTAAATATTCAAGTTCAATAACAATTTCTCAACGTGGAACGTTTGTTGCAAAACATTTTGAAAATCGCGCTCTCTAGATCATTCATCCGCCCCGTCGGATGTTACATTAAACTTTGGCGCTGCGGTCGCTCGAAATCGAGATCTCAGGCCAACAATCTACACCCTTAAGGGGCCTTTGCAGAATAAATTATTTGATTTGAGCTACGGTGGGTCATGGAGCTGCATGCCGCCCCTTTGTCGCCCAGGATGATGCCGGACGGTGGGTACGCTAACCATAGCCCACGCCCAAAAAAAAATTCCACTCCACAATATATTTTCGGTTGGCTAATAGCTAGCTAATATATTCCATAATATTGCATTAAAAAGTTAATGTTTGAGACGCCAGTTTGAAAATTATTTTTATTTGATTTGACATAAAAATATAAAATGTTCAATTTATTTAATTATGTATATAATCATCATTCATCATCGTCATCATTTCACCCTATCGCCGTCCATTGCTGGACGTAAACCTCTCTCGTGTTACGCCACAGAGTGTAGTCTTGTAACGCCTGCGTCCAACGACGCCCAGCAACTTTCACCAGGTCGTCGGTCCACCTATGCTGGTGAAAAATCTCTCCGCATATAGTCTATATAAACTTTTAATAAAATCTCTTTAGCAGTTTTGATACCATTAAAAAGGTTACATTAAAAAAAATATATTTAAGTATTGTTGCCCGCCGTGGGAGTGCTGGCGGGAATATGAAATTGTCATGTTACGCTCTTGAATTATATTCATTTTTTACTGTTTTAGTGTTATATTGAATAATTTTACTGATATTTTATGTAATATAATATAGTTAAGGCGCTGAAGTATGGTGAATGTGATATAAGAGTGGTTTACGTGTATTTTAATATTTGACCGAAATTCCCAGAGAAATTATTTAATTTGATTTTCAGCGCCTAAATAATGGTAACGACTTGACGTGCTGAGTCAGTAATACTGACGGACAATGACTATTAATAAGCTATTCTATATGAAGAAGTGTTAAATAATATATTAAGAAAATTGTATTAGGTCCTTACATATGAAATTAGCGTTTTGTCGTACTGACCACTTTGATCAGAATCTCTGTTTTTCCTCATTATTTTTTTCTTTGGCGTTGCTTATTACCGCACATTGTGCAGTAATAAGTAAAACATAAAATATCGCTATATTTAGGAGTGGTAGGACCACACTGTCGACAGTTATCCGTCTACAGCCGCGGGCCGGTCCGTCCGGGGCAGTACCATGCTCTCGCAGAAAATCGACGTCTGAGTAGTAGCAATTTGTTACTGCGCTTCGTTCGGTGAGCGAGAGAGCCGGAAGCCCAACTTTCTGAGGGTGATTGCGTGTGGAGGGTTTTGGTGGTGCCCTTGGTATCACCGAGCATCAATGCACGCATTCACACTCCCTTCGCTTTCTTCGCGGTAGGCAACGGCCTTGTAAAGGTCCATGAGCGGCAGCAACACTTACCATCAGGTGTACTGTTTGCTCGTTTGCCACCGTTTGCAATAAAAAAAAAAAAAAAAATATTTACGAGTACGAGTTCTACCATGGCACCAGTGCTGCAGAAACAGCTCGAAGGATTAATGATGTATACGGCGCTGGTGTCGTAAAGGAGAGCACGGTACGTTTTTGGTTTCAACGTTTTCGTTCTGGAAATTTCGACCGTCAGAACCAACCCCGTGGACGGGCGGAGACCAAAGTGCAAATAGAAGAATTAAAGGCTATTGTGAAAGCGGATCCATCACAAAGCCCTTCAGAGATAGCTGCAGGCTTCAGGGTACCTAAGTGATAAAACTATCTATATTAATCCACTTGAAGCAAATCGGGAAAGTAAAAAAACTTGAACGATTGGTACCTCATGAATTGAGTAAATCGAACTTGCAAACACGCGTCGACTGCTGTGTTACTTTGCTCAGCCGACACAATAATGAAGGGATTTTAAATCGAATCATTACTTGTGATGAAAATTGGATACTGTACGATAATCGGAAGCGCTCGTCGCAATGGCTGAACCCTGGAGACCCAGCCAAATCCTGCCCTTTTTTTTTGGGGGTGGGTTGCGGTCGGCGCGCTCCTCGCACCACTCCGTCCGGGGTGACAGAGGGGTAAACACGCACACCCGCAACGCACCCCACGTACACGTCGCCTTCGTCGTTGGGCCGACCACCGGAGCAGGGTTACTTGTCATCAGCGGTCGGCCCGACGGAATACTCCCTATTTGGGGTATCCTCCCATCGACCGACGTCCCCCCTCGGGGAGAACGTCGGTCTTGCCTCACGCGGTCAGCCTCTCGGCGGGTGACGGACTAATTCCCCGATCACTTCACCCGCGGCCTCGGCTAGGGCGGCATGACGCGCAAGTATTCGCGCCTACGCCGCTCCAGTCGCCGGCGGCGGATCGCCTCATCGAGGCTGCGCTCCTCGCGCAGGCGATCCGCCGCCTCCTTCTGCGAGATCACTGCCTCGCAGAAGGCTGCGACCGCGTCCCAGTTTCCGACGCTGCCGTCCATAGCCAAATCCTGCCATAAACGAAATTTGACTCAGAAAAAGTTACTTGTGAGTGTTTGGTGGACTAGCGCTGGTGTCGTTCACTACAGCTTTCTAAAATTTGGCCAAACGATTACGGCAGATTTTTATTGTCAGCAAATGCAAACCATGAAGGAAGAACTAGCTGTTAAACAACCGAGATTGGTCAATCGCTCTAGGCCACAGCTGCTTCACGACAACGCAAGTCCACACACTGCACAACAAACAACCACTAAGTTAGATGAGCTACAATTGGAATATCTGCGACATCCACCGTAGTCTCTGGACCTTGCTCCAACAGATACCAATTTATCCGGAATTTGGACAACTTCTTACAAGGAAAAACATTCAACACCGATGCGGCAGTCCAAACCGCCTTCAAAGAGTTTATTGATTCTTGCCCCCATGGTTTTTTTAGTAAAAGGATCAATAAACGACCTATGAGATGGCAAAAGTGCATAGATAACAACGGTGCATACTTTGATTAATTAAATATTCACAAAAAAAATGATTTTATATTCCTCCCGTACAAAACACCATTTTCATATGTAAGGACCTAATATAATACTAATTGTATGAGATTGTATGGGATGTGTTCCCTTTGCCTGTCCGAACGGACAAACAGTACCAAAAAAAAATGTTTCCTGCCGTTTTCCATTTGTTTTCCTTTCTCTCAAAGTAAGTGAATCTAATGAAGAAATTCGGTACATTTTAAATTTTATTATAAAAAAGAAATTAAAATATAACACAAGCCGTGAAAAAATTATGACGTTTATGGACCTCATACAGTGTCAGTAAGACTAGCACAAGGTAGGTTTAAATGTTTTTAATCCTTGAACGTTGCTGTCAAAGAAGCACCTCGCTCTAGTCGCCCTGTCACTGATAAAATAGACGACATTTTTGAAAAAGTAGGACACGATCAACGTATCAGTAATCTGTAATTATTTAGTACGTAGCTGAAAATTTGGGAATTGCGGGCCGACCATTTGAAGACAAGGAACTCTGCACCGGTGATCGGTGCAACGACGAAGGCGAAGTGCCACGAGTGGGTCATGAGGCCGCGCGCCGCCCCTCTATCGTCCCCAACAGAGCTGTGGGGCAGGTGCGCCGACTATGACCCACCCTCAAAAAAAAGATCTGGAAATTGACTACAGAAAGAAGAAACATCGAAATTATTTGTACAAGTATATATGCATAAAAGAATAGATTACGACAGAACTAATATGGCAAGAAGTATTGAATAAAATAATACAAATCGATTATTATTCGAAATATTACACAGCAATAAAATTAATCCGCCGCAGAGCCGCATCGCTCCTTCTCCCTCACACATTTGTACGTAGTTCAAAGGGATCGGCTAAGAAAGTGTGATCTAGGAAATAGAAATAGCGACATCTATCGAGCCACTAAGTACTAGTATCGAAGGACAATAATCAGTATCAATTGAAAAGTATCGATACCTAACAATCGAATCGTTTTGAAAGCATTGAGTACTTTTCATAGAGCCTATCGGATAATTTCTTGCCGGGATTGTTTGTGATGAGCTTTTTTTCTTTGGTAAGTTTGAGAGAATGTAATATTTGCTACTGAGTACTAGTATTGTAGCAGTAATGAGTATCAATTGACAAATACTGAAACTTACTGGTATCGAATAGTTTTCGAAGGTTCGAGTACTTTCCATAGAGCTTATTGGATACGTTTCTCGCGGGATTGTTTGTGATGAGTGTTTTTTTATTTGGTAAGTTTGAGAGAAAGTAACATTCTATAATGAGTACCAGTATCGATGGAACAGTAATAAGTATCAATTGAAAAGTATCTATACTTACTGATATTGAATCATTTTCGAAGCATCGAATACTTTTTAGGGAGCCTATCGGATACGTTCTTGACGGGATTGTTTGTGATGAGCGTTTTTTTTTTTGGTAAGTTTGAGAGAAAGTAACATTCTATAATGAGTACTAGTATCGCATGAACGATAATCGGTATCAATTGAAAAGTAACGATCTTTACTGATATTGAATCGTTTTCGAAGCATCGAGTACTTGTCATAGAGCCTATCAGATCGCGATCGCGGGATTATTTGGGATGAGCTTTTTTTACCACGTTTGGGAGGAACTAAAAAGAACTATAAGTGTGATGTTTGAAGTGATGGTAAAATGTAAAATTACTCGGCAGGAATATAATGCCATATCACATTACTTCGCGAAGCACTGTTTCATGCATGTCTACTTGATAAGTCTATATCGTTTGAATGAAATCTAACCGATTGGGTAAAAATTGAGTTCAAATGGGTCAAATACACGAGAAAGTGCCATGTAGAAATTAGAAGATCGAATTAGCGACATCTATCGAGCCCAGCCTAAATGTCAACTACAAAATATATTTTATAAAGAAATCTCTAATCCTGTGATGATAATAAGACAAGCTATCTAAATTATTTTATCGTCATTGGGTACCTCGTTAAGTCTACAAATTTTAAATGAAATCCAACTCTTTAAAGTGGGTCAAAATACAATTCCTAGGAGTCGGTAACATATAAACAAATAAATACACAGCTGAAACTAATACAAAGCCTATAAAAAGCGGTTGTCCAGTTTTCGTACGTGAAAATAAGGTAGGTATGGTATACTTATGTTAGGAAGTTAGAAAATTATACATTATTTTATAGAACAAGTACATACGCATAAATAACATATTACGACAGGTATTAATATAGCATAAAGTATTAAGAAAAATAAAGTTACGATTCTTTTCCAGAAAATGATGTTTTTTATTCAATAAACATTTATTTTCATTAGAATACATTATAGGTAACAATTTACTTTGAGTTCACTAGATGGCGTTGTACAAAATTTTAAATCGCACCATGGTTTCGTTACAGAAATGTAGATATGTGTCCAGATATTTATTTTATAGTTAATATCCATCCGACGTCCTCGTCAAGTCCTCGACGAAGAGGACGACAATATCACACTCGCTCAACAAAGAGCCTACACGGCCCGCGGGGCCTTAACAAATAAATATCCGCCGCGCAAAAGTCACTACTAAAAACGTGGGCACGCCCACTTTGCCTCCAGCGACGCCCCAAGCCGAGGTCCGTTCTCCACAGGGGGAGCCCTTAGGCGATGTCGCTTAGCATACTTTTCTCCGGGTTGAGAGCCCTTAGCGCTCACCCATAGTCCGCGTCAAGCTGTCAAGGCCATCTGCGGCCAACAGCTGTACACACACAAAAAAAAAACAAATTATAGTTAATTAAGAGCGGACCGCAAAGCGTGGCGTTAAACGCCACGCGACGATCGCGGTCGTCCGCGCCTATAGATGTTTCACATCAAAACTGGATATAAAAAAGCTAAGCGTTTGTAATTGAACGCCTCCTAAACGGCTGGACCGATCTTGTATAAATTTTTTGTATGTGAATTCAGGAAAAGGTTCAGATTAATAAATAGACTCGGTAGGTGGCGCTATTATCGATTTTAATTTATTTTATTTTATTTGAACAGAACAACGTCTGTTGGGTCAGCTAGTATATATACATAACCTGCATTTGTTTTATCGCTCTTTATTTCAAATATCATTTTAAAAGGAGCGCTCGAAGTCACTTGCTATTCACATTTTGACGGGAGAGGGTACTCCCTCGGGGTATTCCGTGGGGCCGACCACTGAAGTCAAGGAACTCTGCACCGATGGTCAGCCCAACGACGAAGGCGACGTGCTATTATATGGGTACCTTGTTAGGCGTGCGAGACATATGGAATTGTTTTTAATTTTCCGTAATATTTTCGAAAGCAGGTTTCATCTGAGACAGACTGCCGAGATAATTATAATTATGGCAAGTTAATTATGAGATAATGAAAGCTCAAAACACCCCTGAAGAATTGGAGCTTTCATTAAAAATTCGGAGATTTTCAATTATAAACGTCAGATTTTATTTTTCGCGCCATAATGCTGACTAGAATATTTAGGATGGATGGACTCTCGGCGGGCCGGATTCAATAATACGGCCCGCGGGCCGAGGTTGGCCCGCAGGCCGTACTTTGCCTCTCACTGGCATAGACTGTTAGAAACACATTTATGTGATGTTTTACTGTTTTTTGTATAATATACATTCTAATTACGATGTGCGACTGCTAAACTACAACATACTCGAACAGTTATTCCATAATTATATTGCAATGTCTCAGTTATTCACGTAAAATAAATTAAAATCACATTAGTGTAACTTTGGACTCTTTTGTTACAAACGTCACATTATCAGTCAACTTAATGAACTATGTAATCGTCTACATGCCTAAAATACTACTATTACTTACCATTTCAAGGTTATTCTTATCTTGCGTAGATGTTATTATATCTCTTAATCGTCTCTTACTACATTCACGGTGGTGAATTGTATTCTTAGTCTGTTATAACACTCGCATAAACAATGAAGCATTATTGCAAGTTATTTTCTTAAATTTACGTCATCTGTATACGTCCCACTGTTGGGCTAGAGAGCTCCTCCACGATAGAAAGGAAATTAATCTACTATGCCACCCTAGTCAAACGGGTTGATACAGATTTTATTATACAGCTGTTACAAGTATAACCTGGCCTATATGACTTAAGGACAAGATTGGGGGTAGTGAATAATATTCTTACTCTGTAACCACACGGAAAAAAATCAAATTTTGTATAAAAATAATATGAATAATTTTAAAATTCTTTTAGTAGCATATTTCAGTAGGGGATGGTGCTGTATCGTAGCCGCTACGTATATTACCAACCTTGGGAGTATCGTAAAAGACTATTAAAACCTTATCATTGACCTAGGCCCAATTCAACTGTTATTATCTCATCAATAAATATATTCTTAAGATATGATAAGGGTTGATGTTAGGTAGGCGGCCAGTTTGGGCCTGATGCCGCCCTAGCAGAGGCTGCGGGTGACCGGACCGGATTTAGTCCGGCACTTGCGGAGAGGTTAGCCTCGCGACGGCAATTGGCGTCCCGAGGGGAGGTCGATGGGCGAGGGTACTCCTCAAGGGGTATGCCGTCGAGTCGACCACTGAAGCAAAGGAACTCTGCACCGATGGTCGGCCCAACGACGAAGGCGACGTACTATATGGGTGGGTTACTTGGCCGCGCGCTGCCCCTCTGTCGCCCCGGAGGGAGCCGTGCGACGGATGCACTGACCGTAGCCCAGCCCAAAAAAAGAAAAATATAAAAAACAGGTAGGCGGCCGATTATAGAACTACTAATAAAACTTATTGCGATATGTACGATGGAAATACAATACATATTGCGTCGACACCAATTAATTGGGACAAGAGCAGAGTGATGATTGTAATAGTAGTCAACTTCTTTCTATTTTTGTAAAACACATCAAAATACCCTAATAGTTTGTGATATATCTATAGGCGAGGGTGAACCTGATCGTTGGCGTAGCGTAAACCTTTCGTGGCGATACGACGCCACGCTATATGACGGTATATGCAGGGGTAAACCTGATTGTTGACGTGGCGTAACAGCTCGTAGCGACGAAACGCCACGCTGTATATATGTACTAAATGTAGTCTATACGTAGTAGTGTGTGAGTGAGACGGAGCGACGCGATGTTGTGCGCAAGCGCATGTGCGCTATCTCTCTCGCCGCGCTGACCCCGCATATCTATAGTGTATACTATCCCTAGTATACACTATAGGAATTGATTTGTTACAATTTGAAATATTTTTGAATTTTTAATTCTTGTATATTTAATGAAATTAAACGTTTATTGAATAGAAATCATCATTTACTGAAAATAAAAAAACGCAATATTTTATTTATACGTTATGCCTTATTAGTTCCTGTCGTAATATATTCTTTTATGCATATATACTTGTATAAAATAATTTCGATGTTTCATATCTGTCAGGCGTCCTGGGCGACGGGTCACTTTTTTTAAATTAAAAGTTCTTTTAGACAGTATTCGTTTTTTAGACCATAATTGTTGTGCAATTGGTATGTAATCTCTGTCAGATATATTTCTGAAAGCCAGTAACTTACCGGTTAATTCCAAAGCATTTTCTAGGGTGTATTCCTTTTTCTCATGGTCATCGTTCGGGAAGACGTACGTCTTAAGCTCGACATCTGTAAGTGTAAAACGTAGATCATTTTAATTATTTGTATAAAAAACATGTGTTATCTGGGGGGTAAAAAAATGTGTATTGGGCACGCCAATACGAGTCAAGGAAAGAGCAAGAGCACTACTGCCTTTTCTCAAAGCGTTTCGTCGATTTTTTGAACCTGCATTCTCACAATATTATCTCAATAGTAGGCGTAGGTATTAAAAATGTAAGTCTTCGTTTCTATAAGAACTATTTTATAACAGAAATGTAATGAACAGTAAAGATAATAATAATTTAGATGTGTCTTCCTCTGTTTATCGAGAAATACCATTTTTCCTAGTGTTTCTACAGGTAAATTTTACGTCGCCTACGTATACCTAAGGGGTGACGACATCATCTTCATTATCATTTCAGCTTATACACGTGTTCCCAACATTTCATATAATATACCACGCTGTTCTGACGGATTAGTATACAACTTTGTTTTTAATGGACTTCTAAAAAAGGAGGAGGTTCTCAATTCGGATGTTAATGTTTTTTTTTATGTTTGTACGCGCATAACTCTGTCGCTTGCCAGCCGATTTGAAAAATTCTTTTTTTATTGGCAAGGGTATACTTTCCAAATAGTCCCATGTAAATTTTATCTAAATCGGACTAGCGGTTTTTGAAAAATCATCAAAAATCTAAATAAATATCTACGTTGAAGAGGGTTTTCTTTTGAAAAAAATATTTTCTTAAGAGTTTTCCTGCTCTGTACAATATATTCTTTTCCTTACAATCGTATTTTACGTCACCTATAGGCAAGATAATGGAAATTGTATTCTTACTGTGTCATTACATGGAAATAGGAGTAAGTAGTGGCAACACGGTATTTAAAAAATAGGCATTTCGAATAAAGAAACAATTTTCTGTAAATTCTTTTTTACAAATTGTCAAAAGAATTGTGAAAATAGAATGTTACTATTGTGTGTATACCTTTTATTATGCTACTATTTTATTTTATTTTGTAGGTTAACTTTATCTTTTTGTGTTGCCGAAAAATAATCTTTTAACATAGAAATAGAACTGGTTTTTATAAATAAAGTTTATTCACTACTTGTCAAATAAAATATTCTTTATGTCAACCCCCGTCTACAATTAGAGTGTACTCTGCCACAGTGATCAAAAGTGTTTAGGGCAGTTACTCTTTTCATAAAGTGATCTATTCTACTTTTTAACCGACTTAAAAAAAGAAGAGGACCTCAATTCGACAGTATTTTTTTGTTTGTTGTCACAGAATGATTCTTTTTTAATTTCGAAGTCGTTGCTTTCTGTGTCGTCCCATTTCAATTACGTCCAGTTGAAAGTCGATTTTGTTTTGCTAAAATTGTTTATAATAGACAGGTTTTACTAAGAAAGCAATCCTTTTATTGTAGGTGCTCTTACAATCATAGAGATTAAAAATCACTCAAACTCAGAACAACAATTTAAGGATTATATACACAGTTGTCCAGCGTGGCAATTGAACCCGTGACATTAAGCACGATACATCAGTATCTTCACCACTAAGCCATTTGTGCAGCCATATGTTCAGGATTGCGACCTATACTTTATTATGAAGTTACTCTAAATTGTAACTTATATTATTGCTTTAGTCCGCAAACATATGCTCAGGGGTGACCGGACCGGGGATTAGTCCGTCATCCGCAGAGAGGCTGACCGAGCACCGATATCCCGGGGAAGAGACATCGAGAGGAGAGGGTATCCCTCAGGGTATTCCGTCGGGCTGAACACAGAAGGCAAGGAACTCGGTACCGTTGATCAGCCCAACGACGAAGGCGACGAGCTACGGTGGGTTATGGAACCGCGCGCCGCCCCTCTGTCGCCCCAGACAGAGCCAGGCGGCGAGTGTGCAAAAAAGACGCAAACGCATTATTTAAATGCGAAGCAAAGCGTTGACGCCCGATATGGTGCATATCGGGCGTCAACGCTCAATGATGCACATTATTAACATGCGATATTACGACTTACTAGCAATTTCCGAATACAGTTAGCTAGCTGCAGCTACAATGTATGTTTTTACTATGAATTTAATAAATAAGAAATCAGATGAAGACTTTAAACAAGATTTGTTGCAAATTTTGGGTACATATATGATTCTCTGTGGTGACGAAATAAGAATACGATTCACCCTGTCTTGCCCGTGGGTGTCGTTAATAACGACTAAGGATACGATATGCATATAACATCTATGCAAGAGAAGAGATACTCGAAACAAAACTCTATACCAACATGCTTGAGCAGCGTGGTATAGTAGGTCAGTTTCCTTTCCATAGTGAATTAGGCCCGAACCCAGCAGTGGGACCTATATGGGCTGCGACGATGATGATGATATGATTCTTAAACCATAGGCAACATCTATCTGGTAGGTCTGGATCGGGTGGAGTATGCGCACATGGTGTCGCATCGGATGTTCATAGTGTGATTCTGGTCTTAGAAAACGTTTCGTCGGATCGTATCGCATTTTAATAATGTGATTCCGTCTTTATGGTGCCGCCTAAGAATACGAACCCTTACATAACTCGTGGTTTTCGTAAAATTCATAGCCGATACCACATAATGAGATGTACCATCAAAATCATTATCATAATTTCACATTGTATCAATGAGATCCTAGCCCTTGAAACATGCCGACCTGATGCTGTCGACCATCGCCAGGGCGATGCTTGACAGCGTCAGGAACTGGGACGCGGTCGGAGCCTTCTGCGAGGCAGTAGTCTCGCGGAAGGAGGCGGCGGGTCACGTCGCGAGGAACGCAGCCTCGACAAAGCGATCCGCCGCCGGTGATTGGGGCGGGGTAGGCTCGACTACCTGCGCCTCATGCCGCCCTAGCCGAGGCCGCGGGTGACGTGACCGGGGAATTAGTCCGTCAGCCGCCGAGGGGTCGACCGCGTGGGGAAAGACCGACGTCCTCCCCGAGGTGGGGGACATCGTTCGATGGGAGGGTACCCCACTAAGGGGTATTTCGTCGGGCCGATCACTGACAACAAGTAACCCTGCTCCGGTGGTCGGTCCAACGACGAAGGCGAAGTGGTTTTCGGGTGGGTTGCAGGTGTGCGTACTTACGCCCCTCTGTCGCCCCGGACGGAGTGGTGTGAGGAGTGCGACGACCGCGACCCACCCCAAAAAAAAAACCTCTGAAACATCACTCGACTTATTTTCTTGTACATAGAGATTTTTGGAACGAAGTTCCTTACGGCAGGCTTGGAGGAGATAGGGATTTTGCTGCGCGACCGAACTGAAAAAAATGTGATAGTAAAACCGTAAGAATAAAACCGTAAGAAAAAGTGCGTGGAATAAAACCGTTAAATGAGACGAAATCGTTTTGACCGCCGTATCTCAAAAACTATAAGTGCTAGACCATTTTTGATAGAAAGTTTGACCTCCCTTGCACCTTACATTGCCGCCCGGACTACCCCTACCCCCCATTAGAAACTTCCCTCCCCCCCTTCTTTTGATGTGAAACATCGTTCAACCTACAATTGTTTTGACCGCCGTATCTCAAAAACTATAAGTGCTAGACCATTTTTGATAGAAATTTTGACCCCCCTTGGATCTTACATTGCCGCCCGGACTACCCCTACCCCCCATTAAAAATTTCCCTCTCCTCCTTTTTTGATGTGAAACATCGTTGAAATCCCAAACTGCCATAAATCAGTTATCTTTGACCGCAGGAACTCCGGATTTTTGACAAACCTCATAGTTGATGTGAAATATCGTTCAACCTACAATTGTTTTGACCGCCGTATCTCAAAAACTATAAGTGCTAGACCATTTTTGATAGAAATTTTGACCCCCCTTGCAGCCTACATTGCCGCCCGGACTACCCCTACCCCTCATTAGAAACTTCCCTCCCCCCCTTCTTTTGATGTGAAACATCGTTCAACCTACAATTTTTGCAAATTGTGTCGATTCTACATTAGCCGAAGGAACTGTTCCTACCTGGTGTCCCACGACACCACATTTCTTTTTTTTTATGTGTATAGTATAGCTGAGAGGTATGTGTAGGCACTGACCATTGGCAGCAGTATATGTTAAACCAAATTTGTTATATTATTATTATATTTTCTTAATATCCTAGCTAATTAATATTTCTGTATTTTTTTTTACTCATTTTGTATAATTAGTTCTATTATTGCATATGGTATGCTGTTAACAATAAGAAATTAATTGAATAAATAAATCATCATCATCATCATCGCAGGCCACATACGTCCCACTATTGCGCTCGGGCCTCCTCCTCAATGGGAGGGAATTTGACCTGCTATACCATGCTGATCGGATATGTTGGTATAGGGTTTTATTTAGAATTTTCTTTCTGATATCTGATGTTTACGCGAGCACTACATGACAGCTGCATGAATGCTGCAAAGTGTTCGAAACGTCGGGCAATCATAAATCAAATACAAACGCGATATAATCCGTAAAAGTAGTTTTATTTACAATTTTCTTTCTTTTACGTTATGTGCATATTATATCCCTTAGTCGTCTTTTACGACATCCACGAGTAAGATAGGGAGTGGTGAATTGTATTCTTACTCCGTCACCACATGACAGAATAAATAAATAAATAAATTTCAGCTCACATACGTTCCAATGTTTAGCTGAAACCTCCTCTAAAATAAATTTTAGAGGAAATTGACCTACTATACCTCGCTCTTCAGACGTGTTGATACAAGTTTTTATTTCGAGAGAGAGTAGAGCAAGAAAAGTAATTCTTGTTATTTTCGACACCCACGGGCAAGGGTGATAAATTGTATTCTTACTCATCACAAGGAAATGAAATAACAATATTAAATAGGTACTTAATCTACGCACATAAAACTGTGGTCACAGTTATTTTTTTAAATAAGACTTAATAAAATTGACACACATAACAAATATTGTGTTACCAAACAAAATAATTACATAAATATGTTCAATTTAGATTGATTATTAATTTGACATTGGGACGTTATTACGACCTAGTTATAAGTAACATAAGAACTTATAAAATGTTAATGTAAATATTTTTCAGAGTCGTTTTTATACGTGTTAACGGATATAGAATATTGCTGCAGCGGCAGCGAATGCTACGAAACCTTACATTGTAATTTGTAAAGGTCCACGTGTGGCAGTGTTACTTAACATTAGGTGTGCTACTTGATTGTTTTCAGCCATCGGCAATAAAAAAACGTTTTTGTTCGTGGACTTTTGAAGATGTCAAAATTTCATGTTCTGATTTTGAATTCTATTCAATATTTAAGTGTTTTACAGTACTAGTATTATCAGAGACAGTGATCTCGCAGAAGGAGGCGGCGGATCGCCTGCGTGAGGAGCGCAGTCTCGATGAGGAGATCCGCCGCCGGTGACTGGGGCGGCGCAGGCGCAACTATCTGCGCCTCATGTCGCCCTAGCCGAGGCTGCGGGTGACGTGACCGGGGATTACTCCGTCATCCGCCGAGAGGCCGACCGCGTGAGGAAAGACCGACGTCCCCCCCTCGGGGAGGGTACCCCAAGTAGGGGGTATTCCGTCGGGCCGACCACTGACGACAAGTTAACTCTGCTCCGGTGGTCGGCCCAACGACGAAGGCGACGTGATTTTCGGGTGGGTTGCGGGAGTTGCGTGCTTAAGCCCCTCCGTCGCCCCGAACGGAGTGGTGCGGAGGCGCGCCGACCGCAGCCCACCCACAAAAAAAAGTACTAGTATTATATTTAAATATCTGGTTGACCGAACTTCGCTCGGAATATTTTTGTTGTATTTATTTAGATATATATTAATAAAGAATAAAAATTAAATAATAAAAAAAATATCAACAATTACAAAAAGAGAATAATAATAACACCGAGATTCGAGCCGACGCTATTTGAATGCCAGAACAATACAAAAAGAGAACTGAACAACTTCCCAACTGAGCTATCGTAACTCATGACGTTGACAATGAAATTTGAATTCATATTCTTTTAAAATTTAATGTCATTGTATTGTTTTGCTAAAAACACCGACAAAACAACATTTTCTATAAATAAAACCTAGCTAGATCGAGTTTTTGGACCCGAAACCTCTAGTATGCCAAGTTTAATCAAAATCGTTAGAGCCGTTGCCGAGATCCTGAATATATATATATATATATATACTTACAAGAATTGCTGGTTTAAAGATATAAGATAACTTTGCTGATATGTAATGTAATCCAAAGAAAATGCCCAACGTAGTGAGTATTATTTAATTGTGAATTGCGTGCGTATTCATATGTTAAAATTCCCAAAGGAATCATGATTTGGTTATCAGCACCTAATCAATGGTAACGATTATAACCTATAAGTAGAGATTAAAAACGTCATAAAATTAAGAAAGTTATAACTCGACACTTGCACCAAAAACTCGAAACATGACTCAATGCCAACAGGGCATAGTAGGTTATTTTTCCTCTAACTCCAACAGTGGGACGTATATGAACTGAAATAATAAAGTTCATATGTAATTTTAAATGAATTATATAAATTTTATAGTATTATATTGAGATTGCAATTAATTCGATCCGTTAAGATATTAAAAAGAAATAAGGAAGCGGATAATCTCGCAAAGTGACCGGATGTGGAGTCTTTATTTCCATTATTTATACGGAAGTTTTTAATATTTTTAAAAATATTTGTCATAATTGTTTTAAGCCATCCATCCATATATCAGCCCAAAGACGTCCACTGTTGGACAGAGGCCTCCCCACGAGAATACCACTCGGAACCGTCCTGTGCCTCTTGCATCCAACGCTTCCCTGCGACTTTCAAGATGTCGCCAGTCCACCTAGTAGGGGGTCGCCCTACGCTGCGTCATCCGATTGGTGATCGCTGCGAAGAACCTTTCTTCTCTAACGGTCTGTTTGACAAGCGAAGTGGACTGCTCACTGCCATTTTATCAGGCTACTTCTTCAGACTATATCGGTTACACCACTTCTTCTACGGATTTTCGTATTCTGGATTTTAACACGTAAACAAATACCGAGCATAGCACACTCCATAGCACGTTGAGCAATTTTGAGTTTTTTATGAGGTCGACATTTGGAGATCACGTTTCAGGGCCATTTAAGCAATGTTTAATTGAAAAATATACTGATATGGAAATCATCTTCATCATTTCAGCTCATATACATTCCAGTATTGAGCTCGAGCCTTCTCCACAATAGAAGGAAAATTGACCTACCTATACCATGTACTGGTCAGACGTATTGGTATACGGTTTTATTTCGAGATTTCTTTCTCCCGCATAGATGTTATATGCCTATTTAATTCCACTAACGACTCTCTCTCTCTCTAAATTCGGTCCCTCATATCTGAGGATCGTGGTTAGCATCGGAGCTACATCTGGAGCGGATGATCTGCCTCCACCGGTCTCGATCCAGCGCGTCTCTCACGACCGCATAGAATTTGGAGGATGATGAGTCTTTCACTTGATCAGTCCATCTAGTTGGTGAACGACCACGCGATCTCTTGCCTTCGGTGTTCCCAACGACAATCAGCTTTTCCAGACTCTCATCGCCTCTGCGCACTGTGTGTCCGAAATAGGAAAGTATGCGTTGTTGGCATATTGTCGACAAACGGGTTTCTATTCTGAGCTGACTCAAGATAGATACCACTAACGACACCCACGGGTAAAAGACAGACGACGCCGACTTGTGGTAGACGTTAGCAATGTCTGTTAGTGATAGAACTACGCTGATAATAGTTCGCCGTACTTACTATCCCGATCATACTCAGAAATTCGATGTCTATAGTAATAGTACCTAACTAGCTACTGCATTACATTCGAGAGAGAAAAGGTTGGATGCTCACATTCCACCTTACGTTAGGCAGTGACCTGTCTTAACTACATAACATCAGATGTGCTGTTTCATCATCATCATCGTCATCGCAGCCCACATACGTTCCACTGTTGGGCTCGGGCCTCCTCCACAATGGGAGGGAATTTGACCTACTATACCATGCTGGTCAGACATGTTGGTATAGGGTTTCATTTCGAGTTTTCCTTCTCTTGCACAGATGTTATGTGCACATTATATCCCATAGTCGTCTTATACGACATCCACGGGCAAGATAGCGAGTGGTGAATTGTATTCTTACTCCGTCACCACACGGACACGGACCATAAATCGATTATTACAAAAAAATAAACGATTAATAATCGATTTTTCCTATTTTGATAATCGATTGTAAAAATCGATTATTACAAAAAAATAATCGATTTTTACAATCGATTATTTTTTTGGTACTAGTAATAGGTACTAATAATAGGTAGGTAGTAGGTAGGTACTAATAATAGGTAGTAAAAAATAATCGATTTTTACAATCGATTATTTTTTACTACCTATTATTACCGAACTGTGTGCTGTTTACTCCTTATCAAAGACGATCATCATTCTGTCCTTATACCAATTACTTAAGCTCGACACAATATGTGTGATAGAAGTTTTGGCTATAGTTTTATGATTATAACATCTATATTGTAATATCTATAACGGCAAAACACTTTCGTACTTATATCGATTACGTCGACCTGGGTTTCGAGCATATCCGATGCTATTCATCAGGGCGCAGCGGCATGCACGCCGAGGACAAGATAAGAAAAACACGAAACAAAACCCTATATCAACCCGTCAATATCCCTCCTATTATGGAGAAGATTTGAGCCCAGCAGTGGGACGTATGTCAGCCGAGATGATGATTCGTAGCCACAACTACAAAAATCATAAAAGAAATAATTCTCAGAAGAAAATAATTTTCGTAAATCAACCATTCGTTCTTAATTTAAACTGAGATAAGGAAGCTGATAACAGATAATTTGATACACATTAAATACAACTAAACCTCGGTATATATACTACTTTTTTACTATCTTGCTGGTAGACAAGCGAATTATATATCTGAAGGTAAGGTTCATGAAGGTTAGTTTAAATTGTCGATCACGGTCAAGTTAGAAAGTATTTATTTTTTTAATTTCTATATTTTATTTTATGACCACGTCTTATGTTGTCTGATAGCGGCCATGAATTTATTTATTGTAGGTATTGTAAAAGCCGACTATTTGCTTTATAATCATTAGTAGCAGACCGTGAATGCTTTTAAGATTGCACAGATGACATAGTGGTTAACACATCGATATACTGTGCCAGTGTCGCAGATTCAAATCCCACATAGCATATTTTCACCAATACTGAAGAAATACGATGCGCTGTCATGTAAATGAGGATAGTGGAAACAGGATGATATAGAAAATGACTCTTTTAAGATGCCATCAACCATAATTGCCATAATTGCGTGGCAGACGGATTAGTAAAACAATTATTGTTATGATCGCCTAAGACATCTGCTGATTTTAGACAAAGAAGCAATCCAATTTCCGTGGCATGATCGAGTAAGAATACAATTCACCACCCCTCTCTCTTGCCCATGGGTGTCGTATGAAACGACTAAAGGATATGCAGATAATATCAATGCAAGAGAATAAACCCTTAAAATGATGACCAGCGTGGTTTAGCAGGTAAAATTCCCTCCCATAATGGCGGAGGCCCAAACCCAACAGTGGGACGTATATGGGTTGAAATGATGATGAGGATGAAGATCCATAATACTTTTAACCTACCCAGGATTTGATTAAAACCCCTTAAGAACTGCTAGATTAAACAAGACTCATTATCTATACATGTAATAAAGATATATTGAAGATAAAAAAGTATCTATCTATTACGTGTTTTAGACATGATACTGATAAAAATCGGCCAAGTACGAGTCGGACTCGCTCACGAAGGGTTCCGTACCATTGACTAGGTAAACAAGTGCCTCCCTATTACCATTATCGATATTGAGCAAAAAAATCAAGTTTGTTATATGGGAGCTCCCCCTTAAATATTTATTCTATTTTATTTTTAGTACTTGTTGTTATAGCGGCAATAGAAAGGCATCATCTGTGAAAATTTCAACTGTCTAGCTATAACCGTTCTTGAGATATAGCCTGGTGACAGACGGACGGATGGATGGACAGCGAAGTCTTAGTAATAGGGTCCCGTTTTTACCTTTTGGGTACGGAACCCTAAAAAGAGCGTGCGTATACGCATGTCAGAAGTGAAACTTCTTTGGTGCCATGTGCTTTGTTGTCAATATAAAAAAAAAAAAAAATAATTAACAAAAAAAAATTAAAATAAAAATAAAATTAAATTATACTCTTTCACTCTCTTTCTTTCTCCATCTTTCTCACTCGCTTTTACTCTCGCTCCGTGGCTATGTGCTTCGTGCTATGTTCGCCCTTTCTCACTCTCAATCGGCTCTCTTCCCTCTTCTTGGACATAAACGTCCCATATTTTCGTGTCACTAATTGGCGTAACATCCGTAAAAAACCCTCATGCGCGCAAAGAAGTTTTACTTTAAACACTTCGCCTCACTATCTCAGCATGAGCCAATGAATACGGAACTACAAAGCTCGAGCCTCTTTGAAAATAGCACGTTGGTTAAGTGTGGTCAATAAAGTCTTATTCCGAGTTAAGTTTTTTCGTATATTTCGCCATTGGACCGATCACTGGCAGCGAGAGTTCCGTGATGTCCGTGGCAAGCCCGGTGGGTCAGCCTTTCAGACGCTGTCCATCCCCGACGCCCCGGGACATCTCCCTCATCTTTCAGGCTCTCTGCAGGTGACGGAAAAATCATTAAACCTTAAGATCAGATGATAACGGCGACTTATGAACATCAGCATTACTAGAGGCACAACGAAGTCGTTGGGTGTTTAGACCTTCGGCCCAACATATCTGAGCAACATGGTATATTAGGTTAAATTCCCTCCCATTGTGGAGGAGGCCCGAGCCCAACAGTGGGACGTATGTGGGCTGCGATGATGATGACGATTATATATATGTCTATTTTTCGTGAGAGTGCAATAATCATCCACCACATGTGACCCATTAATGGCTGCAAAAAAAACTATCATCTGATTATATCACTAAGCTATTTAAATAATAATATATAAAAAGCCAGTGTCGGGGGTTCGAATCCCGCGCAGGACAACACTTTGTGCGATCCACAAATTATTGTTCTGAGTCTGGATGTGATTTGTGTCCGTTAATTTTCATGTTTGTAAAGTCTCTCGCAATTAAAGGATAAATTACCTTAATGCAGGGATACGACTTTAAAAAAAAAAAAAATAACCCGATTAAATTGTCAATAAAAAAACTAATTAAGAAGGTTAATACCCAGAAATGTTCCGAAGCAAAGATGAATACGGTGATAAACTATAGAGTCTATAGATAACTTATCAGTTAACCATTTGACCTTGCTTATTTGAAAGAGGAAATTACTGATAAATTTATAATATAGATGCAATTATGAAACAGATTTGCTCAGTAGCTTCGCTTGCGTGAATTACATACCTATATATCAAGGCTGTTCAACCCTAGACCCGCGGGCCACACATTGGTTCCCGGACCCATACTGAAAGGCCCGCACAAGCAAGATTTAGAAATTCCCACCAAGTTGAAAATGTTGACATCCCGTGGGTGCCGGCAATCTTTGATTATGAATAAAATGAAATTTCAAGTAATAGAGCATTATGGGCAATTGTGTAAGCTAAATAATAATGAATTTAAAGAAAAAAACCGACTACGTGCGAGTCGGTGTCGCGCACTTAGGGTGCTGTACCATTATCTATAAAAATCGCGTTTGTTGTATGGGAGCCCCCCCTTAAATATTTATTTTATTTTGTTTTTAGTATTTGTTGTTATAGCGGCAACCAAAATAAATAATTTGTAAAAATTTCAGCTGTCTAGCTATTGTGGTTCTTGAGATATAGCCTGATGACAGACAGACGGTTCGTTCGGTGAGCGAGAGAGCCGGAAGCCCAACTTTCTGAGGGTGTTTGTGTGTGGAGGGTTTTGGTGGTGCCCTTGGTATCACTGAGCCTCAATGCACGCATTCACACTCTCTTCACTTTCTTCGCGGTAGGCAGCGACCCTGTAAAGGTCCATGAGCGGCAGCAACACTTACCATCAGGTGTATTGTTTGCACGTTTGCCACCGTTTGCAATAAAAAAAAAATAAAAAATAAGACGGATGGACAGATAGCGAAGTCTTAGTAATAGGGTCCCATTTTTACCTTTTGGGTACGGCATCCTAAAAATCAAAAATGCAAATTAATTTCGTATTGTCATAGTAATCAAATTGATAGGAAATTAAGAATAAAAATATTTATGAGATGCGATAATTTTAAGATTTTCTTCAAAATAAAAAAAAAATCTGTATATATCAATATTTACATCAAATTAAAAATGACTTGATGAATAAGCTGAAAAAAAATATTTTTTCGTAAGAAAGAATGTTGAATAGATAAATATTCCAAATATTTACTTGTTATGAATGAAAACATATACGAACTTGAAATATCAATAAGACTGAAACTAAGCGATATTATATTTCTCAGATTTTTTTAAGGTACATTTTTTGTCAAATAAATATTGAAATTGTTTATCATCGAATTTTAATGCATATCAAGTTTAAATTTCATTAGTTATTGAGTCTAAGGACTCAACAACCACCGCTAATGTGTCCCACCAAAAAGGGTAAAACAAAATAATTCCAAGAGTCAGAACAACAATTTGTGAATCAACTGGAAAAAGAAAATTTCAGTAAGTCAAACTATCGCCTTTAACAGGGTTATGGCCACTGTTAACGGTATCTTTTGAGATCCACTCTTTTGTATATGCTGACTATAGTAGACTGACGTATCATAGAAGTTTCGTTTTTCGCGCATGCGTAGTTCGCACACTAGCTCTATCTCTCTTGCTTTTATGCGAAGGATACGATTAGAAATTTTTAAATTCTGGCGAATCTAATTAGGATATTCGCCTATTTTGATCAAATTATTACACTGTCATGGACCTTTGACGAGTGTGGAAAGTAATAAAATCTGTTCGTTCAAAGTGGAACAAAATGACGTTCAAAGATTGCGTTACACACATAGATACATACATACAGATGAAATTAATAAAAGCGTCTTTGTGATACTTGGTATATAATGCTGATATTTATATGTGTAACTAATATTAACCACGTCTAGTTAGACATATCTTGATAACTATGTATATATAATTAGACTATGTATACATATATAGCTATTTAACTTGTTATAAACTAGCGACCCGCCCTCGTGGCGTTTCGGTTCCAGTCGTTTTGGTCCCGCCTTTTGAATCTGCATTATTTCCTAAGATATGGCTCGGTATCGTGCAAATAACCGTGTGATCATGAAAAGACTATTTTGACATTAAAAACAGACACTTCAATTTTATTTATTTGTATAGATAGGTAATGTTACTAACGTAAATCTGAAGAATTTGTTTGTTTGAACAAGGGATATTATGGAGACTGAGACAGTATCATAAAGAGTAACTCGCCTAGATAGGTCAGTGATAACAAGATCGGGTACTTGTGGCTCGCCTACTTGGTGCTAGAAAAAAGTAGGCACACGGCGGGCTTGGCTCGCTCGCCGCCCCGTACTGGCACTCCCTTTGCTCCGGACGCATCGAACAGTATGTGACTCACAATGGTCTGACGCCAAAATAAAATAGGGAAGTTTTAGAGCTCCAAAATTGGTATGGTATCCAAAATTAAAATAAATTCGAAACCGTAACCGAAACCAATATTAAAGTCTCGTATTCGTCGGTAGTGTTGCCCAAAAAAGTCTTGGTCTTGCGGTCTTGGTCTTGGTCTTGCGAGAAATGCGAGACCGAGACCAAGACCAAGACCGCTTAATTTTTGCAAGACCAAGACCAAGACTAGCCCTGCAAGACTTGAGCAAGACCAAGACTGGGCCTGCAAGAGTCTCGCGGTCTTGCATTTAATTCAAATCACCATTTCAGCTTATATATGGTTGAGCTCGTGTCTTCTACATAACAGGAGGAGAATCGGCCGTGGCCGGAGGGGAATCGCCACGGTGATCGGCCGTGTTTTTACAGGTCATACATGTCAAGTTTTCCTTCTCTTGCACCGATGTTATATATTATAGCCCTTAGTCGTGGGTTCGCAGTCACGGGTAAAATAGGGGGTGATGAATTATATGCTTACTCCGTCACTACACGGCAAGTCAAAGTCAAAGTCTTGAGATATCCATCTATTGGCCAATCGATTCCCAATGTTGGTGTTGGCTTTTCAGAATTACTCTTCGGAAAGGCTTAAGGGCAAAAATACCGTAATCACGAGAGTGCTCTTGCCCATTATACATATTTATATATCCGTTTATTCATAAGCCCAATGACGTTCACTGTTGGACATAGAAATATGCCTACAATTAATCTATATAAATGTCCATGTAGGGACAGAGTACGATCACCATCAGGCAGTACATGAAACGTTGCTCCCAGCGCTATTTTGCCTCTGCCACGACTCACCCCAATCCACTAGTGATTGGGGCGGTAAACTACGTCCCCTCAAAAATATCCGAGGTCTGACGTCCTCGTCATCTTCTTGAAGAAGAAGATGACGCTATTATGATCGCCCAAGAAAGGACCTACACAGCTCGCGCGGCGATAACACATAAAACTCCGCGGTATCGGCCTCGCCGTTGAGGTCGAAAACCGCGCCGCGTAAAAGTCATTAACCTAAACTTGGCCACGCCCACTTTGCTCTCAGCGACGCCCCGAGCTGAGGTCCGTTCCCCACAGGGGGGAGCCCTCGGGCGATGTTCGCTTAACTTACTTACCGGGTTGAGAGCCATCAGCGCTCACCCATTGACCGCGTTAAGCTGTCAAGGTCATCTGCGACCAACAGCTACACACACACAAAAAAAAAGACAGAGTACGAATATAATTCACCACTCTCTTACCCGTGGATGTCGTATCAAATCGGATCGGGCAATGGTGTTAGGAACCCATGAAAAAAAATTGAAATAAAATTATCGATTCGTTAATGAATTGAGAGACATGTAAGTTCTCAATTTTGTCATCGTTTTTTCGTGTAAATTGATTAAAATGTATAAAGGAATGATACTTAATCTACAACATATTCGTATTTTGTTAAATGTTCATTAGAATTTGAATAAATCAATGATTACGTTTGCATAAGCAAGACAAACTTCGCTTTAACATAAATCAGCTGATCGGCCGATGACCGTTGATGAGTCGCCTTTGTACCTACGTAACCATTGAAAGGTTCGCGCAAATCTAATACCTATTTATACTGTCGAAATTTTACATGCTTACATATATCCTGTCTGTACATACCTACATAATGCATAAAATTTAAGGCATAAACTCTTAGACACACATTTTTGTAATCACTATAACTTTTACGTTATATTGTTTTTGTGTAATATACATTCTAATTATGATCTATGACTGTTGAACTACAACATACATGAACAGTTGTCCCATAACCTGATACACCCTGTTTATATAACATATGTGCAAGAGAAGTGAAACTAGAAAGAAAACCCTGTACCAACATGTCTGACCAGCGTGGTATAGTAGATCAATTTTCCTCTTACTGGAAGGAAGCTTAAGCCCAGCAGTGGCACTTTTATGAGCTGTGACGATGACGACGAATATATACATTTTACAAGTATTAAAACCATAAAATTTTAAATCAGTTTTATATGTTCTTGAATAAATAGTATATTAAGAGCTACATGGATCCAGCGGCCAAAGTATTTATATAGGCAATAGAGCAACAGGTTTTTTCAAGTATCCAGAGTATCAGTAACTAAACTGGAAATACAATAGATACATACCACTTAACTTGAAGGGGAATATAAACAATCGCATTAATTGTAAAATATCGCATTGATTATAAAATGACATAAAGTTTATTGTATCAACTGCCTCGTGTGGTAACGTCTTAAGAAAATAGGGTCGAAAGTCCTGTCATAAGAGTAGTAACGCTGTCTAATGGAACACCAGGGGAATAGAAGAGTAATTTTCTCCAGTGGTAAGTATTGTATTCAATAGTGAACTATAGGCTAGCAGATGGATAGATAGGATAGGATATTTGATTAATTTAGTTGGATTTTTCATTGCCATGATAAATTACTGTTACGTTATTCTAACTGCAAAACTTTGCGAGACTCTTGCTGCAATACCAAGACTCGGCTGCGCAAGACCAAGACCAAGACCAAGACTCGGGTGCGCAAGACCAAGACCAAGACGAGACCAGGTGTGATGTTGCAAGACCAAGACCAAGACCGGTCCAAGTCTCGTCTTGGTCTTGCATTTGGGCAACACTATTCGTCGGTGTCTCTATGAAATATGTTACGACAATTTTTCTCTCAATCAACCGAACTGACAGACTAAATGTAAGGCTACCTAAAGGGAAATTATACGACTATCACCACAGTTAAAATTTAACTTTTTCAATGCGCTAAAAAATTAATAACCGCCTGTACCGGTCCTAGTTGTTAATGCGATTCTCGAAATTGTCGATCATTATGTTCACCTATTACAAACAGTCCAGTTAGGTAGTTCCGATTTCGGGAAACAGTTCAGCTAACGAATCTAACGGGCAGTCGGGCAGTTTTCGGGCAACTTAAGAAGATTTTCTAATCGAACGTACTTCAGAATCTGACAGACAGACAGAGTGTGTGTTACTAGTGATAACTTACGGTACGGAAACGTGATCCCTAGATAATGGTTCTCATAACCAATGTCAAAGTCGAGATTTTTCTGCAAAATAGAATTCTTAAGACGAAAATCCGCAAAAGAACAGATGTAGCTGACATAGCACGCAAAATTAACTAGCTGAAGTGGCAATGAGCAGGTCGGTTTCGATTTATTAAAATATTGTATTATTACTGATTTTATTCATGATCTAGTTCACAGCCGTCCTCCGGTGGCCATAAATACTGGTCAAAACTTCGGGGAAGTATAAATTAAATAGAATAAAATCCTTAAAGTATAGTTTTATTTCATATGTGAAATATTCGCATAAACATCAGAAATGTTTACTTATTCCAGCTGCTCAAGATTTATCAAAACACTACATATCTTCATACGTATATTATTTATAAATACTATTATTTTCATCAGATATTAAAACTGACATACTTATTAGAGTTGATACGATAGAACTTATAAGCAAAATAATATGTCATTATTTTAAATTTATATGAAGAGTTTTGACTTTTGATGACTGAGTTAGAATAGAAATCACCACAGAAGGAGGCACGTAGGTGTCATTAAAGACGCCTAAGGGATTATAATATACATATAACATTTATACAAGTAAAGGAAAACTCAATCAGCGTGGTTATAGGGGACCCCCCTATAACCACGCTGATCGGATCGGTTGTGTTTTTCCGACTCATTTCCCATTACCCTCGTATTGTGGATGATGCACGCGCCTAGCGTTAGGGCGTATATGAACTGATAATAATGATGAATTCTCTAAAAAATAATTTTAACTAATCGTATCCGAAACCAGTATTTTAGTCTTTTATTATATTCTGATAGCGGAATCCAATTGTACAGCTTCCCGTCCGTAATCTCCTTAATTTTAATATTAATACATCCATATTAGTTTCTATGACTTATGTCCTAACAGGACTACGACCAGTGTGTGTTACCAGTGATGACTTACGGCACGGAAACGTGGTCCCTAAATGTGGGCCTCATAACCAAGCGTAAAGTCGCTCAGCATACTATGGAGCGGGCTATGCTTTGAATTTCTCTACGAGATAGAATCCGCAACACGGCAATCCGCAGAAGAACGGGTGTAACCGACATAGCACAAACAAGAAACGCAGGCTGAAGTGGCAATGGGACAGATCAAATCGCGCGACGAACCGACAACCGCTAAGGAAGAAAGGTTCTCGAGTGGCGACCACGTATCAGCGTACGCAGTGTAGGACATGTGAGCTAATACTTATATATAAAATATATCTTTATGTATGAATTTAAAAATAATATAAAATTTGTTTTAACTGCAGGTTAACGATTGTATCTTTAATTTTAGTAGCAATAATTGCATATGTTTTAATATATTTTTAATACACATTTTTATGTTTCAGTACCTATTTACAAAATGTTCGCCAAAAACTGCTAAACTGATTTTAGTAATTTTCAACTTGCGTAATTTAATAGTTTTTATATAATTAAATCCATTTTGATGTGAAACATCTATAGGCGAGGGTGAACCTGATTGTTGGCGTGGCAATAACGACACGCTTGGACATATAAACTTCTGTCATGAAACCATAACCTGTTTAAGAATTTTGTACAACGCGTTTTTTTAATTAATGCATACTAATGAAAATAAATGTTTATTGAATAAAAATCATCATATTTTGAAAAAAAAAACGTAATATTTTATTAATACTTAATGCAGTATTAGTTCCCGTCATAATCTGTTATTTTATGCATAAATACTTGTGCAAAATAATTTCGATGTTTTACATCTGCTAAGCGTCCTGAGTGACGGCTTCTTTTTTTTAATTCTGATTCAATATCATTTTTAATTCAAAATTAATTTTTTGATTTATCTCCTATAGCCAGGGTTGGTTGGTGAGTAAATTCATGTTAGTCGTCATCAATATTGTCATGTGATGTGTTAACGTTAACACTATATTTGCAACTATATCAATATCTATGCTGATACATGACAAAATCAGATAAATGTCATCATCATCATCATTTCAGCCTATTGCCGTCCACTGCTGGACGTAGGCCTCCCTCATATTGCGCCACAATGTGCAGTCCTGTGCCGCCTGCATCCAACGACGCCCAGCAACTTTCACTAGGTCGTCGGTCCACCTAGTGGGGGGGCGTCCTACACTGCGTCGTCCGATGCGTGGTCGCCACTCGAGAACCTTTCTTCCCCAGCGGTTGTCGGTTCGTCGAGCGATGTGGCCTGCCCATTGCCACTTCAGCGTGCTAATTCTTCGTGCTATGTCGGTTACACCCGTTCTTCTGCGGATTTCTGTATTCCGGATTCTATCTCGCAGAGAAATCCCGAGCATAGTCCGTTCCATAGCACGCTGAGCGACTTTGAGCCTTGATATGAGGCCTACATTTAGGGACCACGTTTCCGTGCCGTAAGTCATCACTGGTAACACACACTGGTCGTAGACCTGTGTTTTCAGACACTGAGGTATGTTGGACGAGAAGATCCTCTTAAGTTTCCCGAACGCTGCCCAACCGAGTTGGATTCGTCGGCTGTAAATGTAAATAATTTTAATTAAAATCTTAGCTTAAGATGGAACTATAAATTTGATTATCAAAAAATAACAATTGTTTATTCTTGGTTTTAAGTTTTCACTTTTGTCGGCAATCCTCGTGACTGCTATGTGTTTTTTAAACTCTCAATTAAGATAAGCCGAGTTCCATTATCATAATAATTTCAGCTCATATACATTCCACTGACTCCTTCCTCCTCCCTCCTTCAATATATGAGGAAATTGATTGAAATTATTATGTCACGCTCACCAGATGGTTTGCTAAAAGGATTACATCGACATTTTTCTCTCTTGCATAGACGTTCTCCTAGCAGTCTTCTACGACACTCATAGGTAGGATAGAGGTGGTGAATTGTATTCTTATGTCGTTATCAAGTGGAATTTAATTTGGTGTTATAGGCAATTTCTATGACACATTAGGTTATTTCTTCTTTCTTTGCAGAATTTGCGGCATCTTTGCAGAATCAGACTTTAAGTAGATGTTGTGAAAAAATCAACGTTTGAGGAAAAAATTACTTCATAGAGTAGCAATATGGATTTAAGTAGAGAAATGGCTGTCGTTCTAGTGGTAGGCCTAGTGATATTTTTCTTGACAGGGATCTGGATATACTCCGGTCCAGGTTGAAGAAAGGCTTTCCTCTCCCTCGCCTTTTGAGCTGGCTAACGGAATTTCTAGACATTGGTGGCTCGCCCAGCGTATGTAAGGTAAAGCCATACTGTTAATTGTTCCTTTTTGCAGCCATAATGAGACAGTTCATACTCCCTAGTAAGAGCTGTTCCAGAATGAACTTTTTGTGGAAAATCAACATTTTTTACTAGCAGTTTACTACTGCATTTAATGAGTAAGATAGCCGTAAAGCTAAACTCTATCCTACGGTAGGCAGTAACTTGCAGATTCCACAGGTGATTAAACTAGGTTCCGTCACCCGTAGAGAGGCTGATCGCGTAAGGGCGACACCCCAGAGGGCGTCAGGGAAGCATGATACCCGAAAGCGTAGCCCACCACGCTGACCACGGACGTTAATAATTCGGTAGGTACCAGTATTCGGCCCAATAGCGAACGGACAGCATGCATTTCGATCATAGCCCACGAAAAAAAGCAGTGAACTGCATATGCAATAGACGCTGCTTAGCGCTAGATCGACCGCATAAAATAATCAACAAAATTTTTGTTCAGCGAAAAATGCATTTCGGCATCATTCCAATTTCAACGATGTAATTTCACAGTAAAACGCATTTTCTGGCTCAAATACGCGATGGTTATATTTATAACTTACAATCTAATAATCACTTTTACCTTGAAGACTATACATGACATGTATAATTAATTAGAACATTGAAGTATGCGTGTAAATTTTTTTCATTCTCTTGTTACCAAGTAACATGTTTTGATTTTATAGTTGAACTACAAAGGAAATAATCATTATAAATTAAACTATTTTTACGGATTTTATCCCGTTTTTGATTTTTAATTGCCCGACGTTTGGAACACTTTTCCTTTCATGGTCTCGGGAAGACTAAGATGTCTCAAGTCCAATAAGTGAACGTTATTGCAGAGATTTATTTGGCCCCGCCCGTGACCATGAGCGCTGCAAATTGTTCGAAACGTCAGTCAATCAAATACAAACGCGATAAAAGCCGTAAAAAAGTTTTATTTATAATGTGGAATACTCGTGTAAATATCGAAAATCATTATGGGGAGAAAGATGTTTATAATATGATAAATTGTCAATGACTGCGATTGCGACGAGGACACAGCGCAGCTCACGCTAGAAGTATTGCTGCGTGGGCGGAGCAGCATCATGAACTCGTCGCTATCATCGGTGCCGACCTGAGGCTGCTGATGATGTTTGATAGCATCGGGAACTGGGACACAGTCGCCGCCTTATACGAGGGGTCTCGCAGTAGAAGGCGATAAGGTGAGTGCGGGAGGAATTCCTCTACCGTAACACACGCCGCCGTCGGCGTATCAAGCGAGGCAAGCGCAGAGTATCTGCATCTGATGCCGCCCGAGTCGAGGCCACGGGTGAATGGTCCGGGGAATAGTCACCTGCAGAAATGCTGACCGTGTGACGGCAATGCCCTTTGAGGAGTATCGCGGAGGAACGATTCCCGAAAGGGCATTCCGCTAGGCTGGTCACAGTTGTCATGGACCGGTGGCCGGCCCAATGGTAGACTGTAGGGAATACGATGAGTTATAGGGGTGCGCACTCGCATTTCTCCGGACGGAGTGGATTGACCATATCTAGCCCAAAAAAAAAGAAAAACAGTATACTAAGAAATCTCTTCTAAGACCATCTAAGACTGCACAGATGGCGTAGTGGTTAAGATAGTGACATACAACGCCAGTGTCGGGGGTTCGAATCCCACGCGGGACAACACTTTGTGTGATCCACAACTTGTTGTTCTGAGTCTGGATGTAATTTGTGTTCGTTAATTATATGTTTGTAAAGTTCCCAGCAATACAAGGATTATTTCCTTAGTGCATGGTGTTGTCTTAAAAATTATTATTAATTATTTCATCGCAATTATTAATTATTATTATTTCATCATCATCATCCCAATCTTAACTCAACTACTTGAGGATGAAGCGATGTGTATTCTTCTACAAAACTCTCTCAGATGTTATCTTTACGTTGACTCCATTTCCATTCATTAATTTCTTCTTTGCTCTTTTCTTATCCCTGAAGCCTTAAGATTGTAAATAAAACTACTTTTACGGATTATATCGCGTTTGTATTTGATTTATGATTGCCCGACGTTTCGAACACTTTACAGTATTCATGGTCACGGGCGAACTAAGGTGTCTCACGTCCAACAAGTAATCATTATTACAGACATTTATAATTATCTACCCGATACAGAAAATTAGTTATAAATTTATTAAATTGTGACCCACATTTTAGTACAAATTTATTGCCAGTGTAAGAAGAAAATGATTCTATATGAAAAAAATATATTGTTTATAAATTATTAATTATTAAATTTGTAGCAATTATTGTTACAATTTGTTGATTTAAAACTAACAAAACTAATATACTACCACCGGATCGGAACGCGGCCACACTGAGAAAGATCCGGCAAGAAAACTCAGGGGACATGATGCTAAATTAATATTGATTTTTAATTTTAGATGCAGCTTACTTGACCATGAATACTGCAAAGTGTTCGAAACGTCGGGCAATCATAAATCAAATACAAACGCGATATAATCCGTAAAAGTAGTTTTATTTACAATGTGTAGTGCTCGCGTAAACATCAGATATCATTATGTAAGCCTTAAGATTCTTAATTTTAAAACTTTCCTCACAATATTACTCTCATCCAGTCTCATTACATATCCATACCACATCAGACGTGCCTTCTAAGCCCATCTATATTCAATTTATTGGCGGTGGGTTGATATCTGGAGGAGTCCAGGTGATAAACATTAACCTGCTTTGCTGGCCAGACACGGTGTATAATTTCGTTTCGAATTTTCTTTTACTTCCTGTAATGTTATCTGTTTATATCCTTTATTCAACGTTACGAAGACAAGGACCACCACAAAAACCAAGAATACTTAATCCGAATTTGTTTAATACCATTTGATCTCCTTCAGTTAACGATTACAATCTCAATAAGAGTTCATATGAGCCAGTTGAAAATTTCATCCTTTATCAACTCAGCCCACATAAGAGCTCAGCCCACTGTTGAGTTCGGGCTTCTGCAATAGGAGGGATATTGAACTATTATATCGCGTTGGTCGAGGGATATAGGGTTTTATTTCGAGTATTCCTTCCCTTGCATAGGTATTATATACATATTATATCCCTAACTCGTTTTTTATAACACGAAATAAGAAATCAATTCACCACTCTCTATCTTATCTGTGGATGTCGTAAAAGATGACTGAGGGATATAATAGGCATATAATATCTGTGAAAAAGAAAAAAAGACTCGAAAGAAAATCCTATACCAAACTGTCCGACCAGCATGGTATAGTAAGGTCCATTTCCCTCATATTGTGGAGAAGACTCGAACCCAACGGATATGAGCTGAAATAATGATAAACACCGGCAAAATACGGTGGTGAAACGTATTCTTACTCCGTCACCATACAGATATGCCAAAAAATTTTATTTAAGCAATATTATATGCTATTCACTCACTTATTAGAGGTAGAAAAAGACGAAGAGAAGAAATGTAGGAAGTAATTTATTATCATTAGCCTGCAACACTAAACTGACTTATAAAGGATTGATACATCAACTATTTTACTTTCTTCCAATACATGTGCAAAACACAACATTCAGTTTGTAGTTTAGGGTAAGTTTTGTAATCAGCTACAAACATGACAAACCTCCTGGAAACGATATTCTTTGACTACATTGTGGTAGAATAACTCTACGTTTTATTTTTTTACTCATTTAAAAATAACACCTTTTTTTTGGGGTACACCCGCAGCCCGGCTCCGTCTGGGGCGACAGAGGGGCAGCGCGCGGCCCCGTAAGGGGGCGTTCATAAAATACGTGAGAAGGGGGGTCGAGTAAAATCTCATCTAATCTTACGCTGGAGAGAGGGAAATATCACGCAATGTTTTTTCTGATTGAAACAAAAAAAAAATATACTATTTTGGTCCATTTAATCCAGATTGTACATGCTTAAGATTTAATCTTAAGCGTAATCGTAATACGATTAAGATCATTCACTAATTCGTTCGAAAGAAAATAATTTCATTCATACTTCGACGTTATAACTATAGATAATCCATACTAATATTATAAATGCGAAAGTAAGGATGTTTGTTTATTTGTTTGTTTGTAACGCTTTCACGCTTAAACCACCGAACCGATTTCAAAAATTCTTTCACCAATGGAAAGCTATATTATCAGGGAGTAACATAGGCTATATTTTATCCCGGTATTCCCACAGGAACGGGAACTACGCGGGTTTAAGCGACTGAAACCGAAGCGTAGCGAGGGCGGGTTGCTAGTTCACTATAAAATAAGATAGATGTGCAACTAAGGTTTTAAATTTGTAACCATGGACTGAATTAGAGTAGATATTCTTTTATAATCACAGTAGTTACGATTTAAGTATTCTATTGTTAAATTTTTATTACACTTATAATTAAACTCTCAGCAATATTTATTACTAGTCTTAACTAGTCGTAAATAAAAGCACGAAGCAATTTTTTTTTCTTTTTACAATAACAATGCAACGCGTTTACGTAAGAAACCCACGTTTTGAAAAATCTCATGTGAGATTGGGGGATGGGGGAGGGGGTTGAATAAAATCTCACGACATCTCATCTTTACAGAAAATTTAAAAAAACACCTCACGTAATCTATGGACGCCCTCTAACCCAGCCATAACACGTCGCCTTCGTCGTAGGGCCGACCACCGGTACAAAGTTCCTTGACTTCAGTGGTCGATCCGACGGAATACCTCGAGGGAGTACCCTCTCCTATCTACGTCCCCTACCGAGACGCCGATCGCCGTCGCGAAAGGAAATAATCCTTGTGTTGCATGGGACTTTATAAACATATAATTAATGGACACAAATTACATCCAGACTCCGAACAATAATTTGTGGATCGCTCAAAGTATTGTTATATCTTAATATATATAAATTACATGTCACGTTGTTTGTCCGCGATGGACTCCTTAACTACTTAACCGATTTTAATCAAATTTACACACCGTGTGCAGTTTGATCCAACTTGAAAGATAGGATAGCTTACATCTTAATTTATAGTCGCAATATTATTTGATTGCAAATTATTTGTCTGACATTCACAATTATCTGTTAACTCCAAACGATTTTAACAGATGGCGATATCTGTTGACTGGATTGAGTAATTAATTAATAGATGGCACTGCTATGTCAAATCTACAAACATGTCATATAAACTACAATTCAATAGCATAAATAGTTTACTAAAATGTAATATAATAAAAACCTTAGCCACAGCAACGCGTGGCTGGGCCTGCTAGTATATTTATAAAATATTTTCTGTGTGGTGACGGAATAATAATACAATTTACTACCCCCTCACTTGTCAATGGGAGTCGTAAAATACGACTACGGGATATGATGTGCATATAATATCTATGCAAGAGAAGGAACATTCAAAACAAAACTCTACGTCAACACATCAGGTGTTTATAGTAGGCCAATTGCCCTCCTATAGTGGAGGAGACCCATGCCCAACAATGAGACGTTTATGGGCTGAGATGATAACATATAGTAGTCAATTTACACTTTGAATCCCAAAATAGAGACCTAGTTGTGTCAATGTCTAGTTTGGGAACACCTTTTAATATAAATAATAATTTCTTTCGATAATATATATTATTATTATTATCATGTATCTCCGATTCACGGCTATCTCCCAAGGGAAGATATCCGGTCCTTTGAAAGGCTTACATGGGGATATGGATCCAACACGCAGAGACCTTTGGAGAAATTTAATGTAAAAATGGGATGGGACGTCTACCGATGACACTCCACGTTTGCACACAACACACGTGGACTGCCAACGGTAGGTGTAAAACTATTGTGTGATGATGGTATCTAATTAATGTTTATGCGGTTGGAGGTTTAATGGACTGGCTAAACTAAAAACTATTGATTAAAAACTGTCGTCTGCCTTCAATACCTTTATCGTCTTGAACTTTGGCAGACGGTGACTCGCCAACTCACTGAATGGACCCCCCCAAACGGTCGCCACAGACACTCAGGCCATACGGGCAACAGGGGAGCAACATTGGTGCAAGTGGCTTGGGGTGTCGAGCGGTGCGGCGCCGGTTTCACCATCAAATTATATTATTATTATTATTATATAATAGAAAAAAATCCGTGTGATGACGGATTAAGAATTCACCATAAGACGACTAAGGGATATAATATGCACATAAGATCTGTGCAAGAGAAGAAACCTCGAAATGATACCCTACACCAACATGCCTGACCAGCATGGTATGGTATGTCAAATTCCCTCCCATTGTGGAGTAGGCCTGAGCCCAACAGTGGGACGTATGTGGGCTGCGCCGACGATGATGATGATAAATAGAAAAATATAATTATAAAACGAAAGATTTTTGATAAAAATAAACGATTTCATCAAATATCTACCTAATTTTATAACTAATTATCATCATTTCAGCTTACATATGTTCCACTGTTGGGCTCGAGCCTCCTCTACAATAGGATGGAAATTTATCTACTACACAACTGATCAGACGGATTGGTATAGGGTTTTATTATAAGTTTTCCTTCTCTAGCATATATGTTCATATTATCGTCCCTTAGTGCTTTTATATGACACCTAAGGTGATGTGTTGTCTTACTCTGTTACCACACGAAAAATAAATTAAAAATTACCTAATTTAAATGGACCTATTTCGTAAAAAACTTTTATCAAAACATTTTGCGCTGTATGACAGATTTATGCATGAAGATAGGCGTATAAAAATATAGATATCCGAATTGTAAACTCCGTTCCTTATAAGTTAAAAAAATAGAGTAATGAAATCGATTATCATAAATTATGGCTGTGTCATTACGGTGACATAATATGCAAATGATTAGTAGACATTTAATAGCGGGTCGACCACTGAAGTCAAGGAACTCTACACCGGTGGTCGGCCCAACGACGAAGGCGACGTGCTATATGGGTGGGTTACGGGTGTGCGTGCTTACGCCCCTCTGTCGCTCCGGACGGAGCCAGGCGAGGAGTGCACCGACCATAACCAAAAAAAAAAGACATTTAATAGACTTTTGACGTGAATGCCAAAATATCATGTAGCGCTTTTATATTTTTTCATTATTTTATTGTTTTACAGTGTTGTATTGGATAATTTTGCTGATATTTTATATTATATAATGCAGATAAAATACTAAAATGTAGTGAATATAATATAATAGTGAATTGCGTGCATTTTTATATTCTAGCCCAAAATTCCCAGAGGAACCATGGTTTGGTTGTCAGCACCTAATCAATGGTAGATAATGGCTAAGACAAAATACGAAGACTAAAGACACGTTTTCCGTGTGGTGACGGTGTAAGAATATAATTCACCACTCCCTATCCTGCCCGTGGAAGTCGTACACGACGACTAAGGGATATAATATGCACATAAGATCTGTGTAAGAGAAGGGAAACTCGAAATAAAACCCTATACCAACATGTCTGACCAGCATGGTATAGTAGGTCAAATGCCCTCTCATTGTAGAGGAGGCCCAAGTCCAACAGTGGGACGTATGTGGGCTGAGATGATGATGAGATGAAAGCCGCCCTAGCCGAGGCCGCGGGTGACGTGACCGGGGAATTAGTTCGTCACCCGCCGAGAGGCCGACCGCGTGAGGAAAGCTCAAGGTCCTCCCCGAGGGGGGGACGTCGGTCGATGGGAGGGTACCCCAAGTGGGGGGTATTCCGTCGGGCCGACCACTGATGACAAGTAACCCTGCTCCGGTGGTCGGCCCAATGACGAAGGCGACATGGTTTTCGGGTGGGTTGCGGGTGTTGCGTGCTTACGCGCCTCTGTCGCCCCGGACGGAGTGGTGCGAGGAGCGCGCCAACCGCAGCCCACCCCAAAAAAAAAATGCTAAGAATTTACATTGTATTTCGTCTGAAAACATCAAAACATAGAAAATATTTCACTAATATTTTCCTCTAAATTATTTATGTGTAAATAACTAGTCGTAAACTCCGTGTGGTGACGGAGTAAGAATACAATTCACCACCCTCTTACCCGTGGGTGTTGTAAGAGACGACTAAGGGATATATTACTGTTATATCTCAATATATATACGAAAATGTATTATATGTAAAGAAAAATATCGGTAACTTTGAAAAATATAGTGACATGTAAATACTCATGTAAATACTCGGAATAAGGATAAATTAGTTATACACAGTACTCGTCTTCAACGAGTTAATAGATCTTTCATGGGGCAATGTATACGCTTCTACAACAAATTACCTAATAATATTCGAGATATGCCAGTTAATAAGTTTAAAAAAGCAATCAAGAGTAGATTTTGCAGAAAAGGTTATTATAAAATCTCGGATTATCTTAATGATAATCCAGACTGGTTATGAGCAGCTCCTCATTCAGCATTTTCTCATTATTTCAAAAGGTGTTACACACATGTTTATTCTGTTATTGTTACTATAATTGTAAAGTTTTGCCAAACGAATTTTTTATTTAATCTGTTTTGTTTGTGGCGCATGGTATTGGTCATGCTCACTGAAAGGTCCGCTTGCGGTAGCTACGAGGAGCGGGTCACTCCCTTCCCTCCATTGTGGTTGAGGGGATTGATGGCTGCTCTAGTGGTTAACTCGTGATCGGGTGCCGCTTGAGGGATCTGGTCCAGCCATGGTACTTTTTCGTTATATTTAATAACTGTATAATGGTTCGAAAGGCATCACACTGGAGCTATCATTAGACATGTACCTAGTTGTATGTTATCTTGTTTAAAAAAAAATTGTAGATGAATAAAAAAGAAGACAATCCCATTAAGTTTCTTGCCGGATCTTCTCAGTACGATCGCGTTCTGATTCGGTAGTAATTTAAGGTAAAATGTAAAAAAAGTGACCATATGTAAAAGCCCCCGCGGGGTTTATACATAATAAAGGATTTGAATTTGAATTACGCATATGACATCTAAGCAGATGGAAAACTTGAAACAAAACCCTATACCAACCAGGCGAGGAGTGCACCGACCATAACCAAAAAAAAAAGACATTTAATAGACTTTTGACGCGAATGCCAAAATATCATGTAGCGCTTTTATATTTTTTCATTATTTTATTGTTTTACAGTGTTGTATTGGATAATTTTGCTGATATTTTATATTATATAATGCAGATAAAATACTAAAATGTAGTGAATATGATATAATAGTGAATTGCGTGCGTTTTTATATTCTAGCCCAAAATTCCCAGAGGAACCATGGTTTGGTTGTCAGCACCTAATCAATGGTAGGTAATGGCTAAGACAAAATACGAAGACTAAAGACACGTTTTCCGTGTGGTGACGGTGTAAGAATATAATTCACCACTCCCTATCCTGCCCGTGGAAGTCGTACAAGACGACTAAGGGATATAATATGCACATAAGATCTGTGTAGGAGAAGGGAAACTCGAAATAAAACCCTATACCAACATGTCTGACCAGCATGGTATAGTAGGTCAAATGCCCTATCATTGTAGAGGAGGCCCAAGTCCAACAGTGGGACGTATGTGGGCTGAGATGATGATGAGATGAAAGCCGCCCTAGCCGAGGCCGCGGGTGACGTGACCGTTTTTCGTTATATTTAATAACTGTATAATGGTTCGAAAGGCATCACACTGGAGCTATCATTAGACATGTACCTAGTTGTATGTTATCTTGTTTAAAAAAAAATTGTAGATGAATAAAAAAGAAGACAATCCCATTAAGTTTCTTGCCGGATCTTCTCAGTACGATCGCGTTCTGATTCGGTAGTAATTTAAGGTAAAATGTAAAAAAGTGACCATATGTAAAAGCCCCCGCGGGGTTTATACATAATAAAGGATTTGAATTTGAATTACGCATATGACATCTAAGCAGATGGAAAACTTGAAACAAAACCCTATACCAACCTGTCTGACCAACATGGTATAGTAAGGTCAATTTCCCTTCTATTATCGAGGAAGCTCGAGCCCAGCAGTGGGACGTATATAAGCCGAAATGAATATAATTATCACTATATTTAAGTAGTTATATTTTTTTTATAAATATAAACCTTGTAAAGTGACAGCTTGTTCATCTATACCAATAAATAAAATTGGAGTGTCTGTTTGTAATGTCAAAATAATAGGCTTTTTTCATGCTCATACGGTTATTTGCACGACACCTATGCCTAAAATAGCAATTAAAAATTTTTTGTCTGTCTGTCTCTCTGTCTGTCTGTCTGTCTGTTTGTTCCGGGTAATCTTCAAAACGGCTGGACCGATTTCAAAAATTCTTTCACCAATGGAAAGCTATAATATCAGGGCGTAAACGAGGCTATATTTTATCCCTGTATTCCCACGGGAACGGGAACTACGCGGGTAAAACGACTATAACCTATAACCGAAGCGAAGCGAGGGCGGGTTGCTAGTCTATAGATAAATACGTGAAGCAAAAACTTTGTACCCCTTTTTACGAAAATTACATGGATGTACAAGTATGAAATTTGGCACAGCTGATGTATTTAACAAGGAGAAGTGCATAAAACTAAAATTTCATATAATAATGGATTGGAAATACATTAAATTAATTTAAAAATGCATTACGCACACTACCATGCAATTGCTACACGCACACACGCACACACCTCAACGCTTATACACTTTTGTTTACGGTTAAAATCTCTGGTCGAACTGAATGTCAAACAATCATAACAATGTCTAATAGACATTTGTATTTATATATTAGTGAAATACAGCTTACTTAAATTACAATATTATACATAAATAAAATTAAAAGAAAATTGTGTCGCAGAAAAATTAATTTAAATTAATTATGGTCGAATTTGGATCACTCGACGATCACTAGTACTTTTAAATCTATATCAATATTTATTACCTTTATTTTCTGATGTTTTCTCGAATATAGGTGCACTATAACTGTTATCACATTTTGCCGACATTACGTTAACACGACGTGCGATTTACTCGCAACGATCGATACTACTGAATACACTATATAATCATGCAGAATAACGAATATAGCGACGCTGTTTAATACTGAAACGATAATTATACAAAAGAAATAAACTGATTTAATCACCCATTTGATGTAGGAATGTATTTTTTATTTTGATATTACAAATTGGCGCGTCTCGGGTGTAAATTTGAGTCGGACGACAAAACCATGACGCTTTATGACGCTGACGCGTTATGTTAAAAATATTTTACTTGTTACTATTTTCTGTTCTGTTGTTTTTGTTATCATTATAAACATATATATCTTAATATATATATTTCTTGTGCACGTGTGTATGTCACTGAACTCCTGGACGGCTGGACCGATATTGATGAACTTTTTTTTGTGTGTTTAAGGGGATTCGAGAATGGTTTAGATTCACAATTCGACCCGGTAGGTGGCGCTGCTATCGATTTCAAGGAGAATTCCTTTTATTTTATTTGAACAGAACGTCTGTTGGGGCAGCTAGTATATATACAGGGTGTATCAGGTTATGGGGGCAACTGGTAAAAGGGAGCTAGGCAATGGTGGTAGGAACTCATAAAAAAATTTTGAACGAAAAATATCGATTCGTTAAGAAATTAGAGACATGTAAAGTTTTCAATTTTGTCGTCGCTTTTTCGTGTAAATCTGATTGAAATGTATAAAGTTAATGATACTTAATACGCAACATATTCATACATTGTTAAATGTTCATTAGAAATTGAATAAATCAATAATTACGTTCACATAAGCAAGTCAAACTTCGCTTTAAAACAGCTGATCGGCCTATGGCCGTTGACCGCTTGCCGTTGTACCTCCATGTCATTGAAGCGTTTGCGCAATTCTAGGTATAAATTAATGAAATTATACTGTCGAAGCTTTACATGCCTACATGTATTGTCTGTACATGCTTACATAATACGTAACATTTAAGGTATAGACTCTTAGACACATTTTTTTGAAATCACTATAATTTTTATGTTATATTGTTTTTTATGTAGTGTACATTCTAATTACGATCTATGACCGTTAAACTACAACATACTCGAACAGTTGTCCCATAACCTGATACAGTGTATACGTATGTATACAGGATACATACATAAACACTATACAGAGTGACCATAAATTAAACGTCCAACGGTAAGTGGGTGGTAGATGACTTTATGACAACCATGACAAAAATAAAAAAAAAACCATGCCACTTTTTTTTTGATATGAGCATATTACTAAAAACGGTGAAAAATCAGACCTTGTACGATGTTTTCAAGTACTATAACGACAAATAGGCTAGTTTTGGCATCGGATATTTCTTGTTGGAAGCGCAGATAACTGCACTATCGACCACAAGTACAATTAAAACTAGACATGTTACAATAACATAAAAAAAATATACATTTGTTATGACTATTCCTTAATTTTTTCGAAGATAACGTTAATCATTTGACTTTAACACACCACCCTGTAAAAAAAATGTACCATAACCATAGAGGCAAGTAATTTCAAAAGATGGCCAAATTAATCATTATTCCAAAATGGTGTAATACTTTCTAGATGTTATCGTAACTTTTATAAAAAAAAATATTTTTGTGACAGACAACGAAATTTATGAAAAATGATCAGGTATATTTTTATGTTCCATTATATTAGACGTCATATAAAATAATTAAAAATATAGTTTGAAAAAACTAAAAAAACACGCTTTCATAGCATATCAAACTAAACATATAGTTAAAAAAAAGCGGATTATTGCATTGTCATCGGTCTTTGATAGATGTGCAAAATTTAAAGAAAATCTGATCGCTCAAAGTAGGCGAAAATCGAGCTCAAAGGTGGACGTTACAAACAAACATACAGGTGAAGTTAATAAAAGCGTGTTAAAATCTTATTGAGTGTGTAAAAGAGAGACAGAGAGTGACGCCTATTGTATTTTATTGGGCACTAGGTAAATCTCCCTCCGAATATGCTCGAGGAATATTAATGAACACTCGATGGTCTGGATAGCGTTCAGTATTCGGATATCGCTCACGATACAATCTACTTGCAGCATAATCATTGCATCTGTACTCTCCATAGATCAAATGCATATTAGGGGATTCTAACATTGTATAAGAAGACGGCATCGTAATCACACAAGTCATTTTTTATTTTTAATGTCACTCTTTCTATACTAGTACTACTGGGACGCCGAACGCCGTCGCGAGGTGCCCGGACTAAATCCCCGGTCCAGTCACCCGCAGCCACGCCATTTATTTACATAAAGTATTTTTTTTTTTTCTAAAAGTTACGATAACATCTAGAAAGTATTATACCATTTTGGAATAATGACTAATTTGGCCATCTTTTTAAATTACTTGCCACTATGGTTACGGTACATTTTTTATACAAAGTGGTGTGTTAAAGTCAAATGATTAACGTTATTTTCGAAAAAATTAAGGAATAGCCATAACAAAAGTATATTCTTTTTTTATGTTATTGTAAGATGTCTAGTTTTAATGGTACTTGTAGTCGATAGTGCAGTTATTTGCGCTTCCAACAAGGAATATCCGATGCCAAAACTAGCCTATTTGTCGTTATAGTACTTAAAAACATCGTACAAGGTCTGATTTTTCACGTTTTTCAAGGTTTTTAGTAATATTCTCATATAAAAAAAAAGTGATATGGACTTTTTTAATTTTTTTCTAAGCTGTCATAAAGTCATCTACCACCCACATACCGTTGGACGTTTAATTTAGGGACACCCTGTATATATATTCTTTTTCTCCCCTATTTTGGTGTATGGACGCATATGATGCATAGTCAAAAAGAATATGAAATAAAGAAAGTATTCAGCATTTTACAAAAGTAACGTGACGTCATTGTAACATTATCTTGAAGTAAATATGATAATTTACCTTGACTATGTAAATATGTGGTTAACTAATTAGATATAAACATACTGAGGAAATTCATTTTGTGGCATTATTTATGTTGCAGTAGCGATATATTATGTTATTTTTCTGATAGACTGTGGTCAGGTAACGTCTTGAACGCTTAAGACGATGAAAGAAAAAAAACATTATCGTAAATTCCCTCACCGACAATAGAGTGAACGCTAGGGATTGAATTCTTCATGGGGTATTCCGTCGGGCAAGGGTTATTCCGTCGGCAAACTGGAATTTCGGGCCACACTTTGCCCAGCTCGTCCCTAGGCTCGTCAAGTCGGCCGCGACGCTGGGAAGACTTCTGCCAAACACTGACGGTCCCGGGTCGACATGCCGACGTCTCTACGTCGGCATCCTGTGTTCCATGGCACTGTATGGTGCTCCTATCTGGTCGGAGTCCCTCACCGTCCGCAACAGAGCCCTTTTGCGACGACCGCAGAGGGCTATGGCGGTGAGGGCCATTAGGGGCTACCGTACTGTGTCATGGACTGCGGCGACACTGCTGGCAGGCGACCCGCTTTGGCCACTGGTGGCGGAGGCGTTGGCGGAAGTGTACCGGTTCCGCGCCACAGCACGAGCCAACGGAGAGCAAGTGTCCATAAAGGGACTGGGCAGAGCCCAGGAAGTAGCCCGAAGGGAAGTAATCCAGCGGTGGAGGGAAGAGCTGGAGTCCCCCGTAGTAGGGCGGGGGACTGTGGAGGCGGTCGCGCCGCATCTCCACCGCTGTCTCAGGAGAAGGCACGTCAGCCTTACATTTAGGATGGTGCAGGTGCTTACCGGACATGGGGTCTTCGGTAAGTACCTGCACAAAATTGGAAGAGAAGAGGCCCCAGGATGTCATGAGTGTGGCGCGGCAATTGACGATGCGCGCCACACACTGGAAGTATGCCCCGCCTGGGGGCCTCAGCGCCACGTCCTGTCAACGGACATGGGAACAACAGACCTGTCGTTGCCGACCATCATCTCCAAGATGCTCAGCAGCAACAGCTGTTGGTCGTCGATGGCCTCCTTCTGTGAGGCTGTCATGACAAGGAAGGAGACCGCTGAGCGGGCACGCGAGGCGCTTGCGTCCGCTGACTCGCTCCGCCGGCGACGACCAGGGAGGAGGAGACGCCGCTATGCGCTCCTTCACCCACCGCTCTGAATGATGACAGGACGTGGCCAGATGGCCAAGCGTTGGGGTGTCGGGGATAGAATGTTATCAGACGATCTCTCCGGCACCCCGTAAAAGCGCGGAAGGGGCCGCTGTGGTTTTAGTGGGTATTTCGGTCACTTCAGTGGCCGGCGAGTCTCACACACACTCCCCTGTCTGTAACTGGCGGGGGAATAGTGCGCAAATGCATTTCCACAGCGTGAAAAAAAAAAAGGGTTATTCCATCGGGCCGACCACTGACGACAAGTCGCCCTGCACCGGTGGTCGACTCAACGACGAAGGCGACGTGTCACAGGTGGGTTACGGGGCCGCTCGCGCCCTTCCTCTATCGCCCTGGACGGATCTGGGCGACGGGTGCGCTGACCCCACCCACAACAAAAAAGAGATTGATTTCTTGACTGCGGTAGCCCACTGGGCGGTCATAGACATATATATTTCCTTGTGGGTATTACCGAATTCTAGATTGCGGTGGCCTGCCTGGTGGGTTACGCTTTTGGATTAGGGATACAAATATCGAAACCAAAAATATTTCCTTTCCCTATATGCTGATGACACCTGTCTATTTTATTTTGGATAATTTGTCTTAATGAAATCATTCAACAAGCTCAAACTGATTTAAATACTCTTAATCAATGGTTCCAGTGCAATTTGCTCACTATTAATATTTCCAAGACTTCCTATATAATTTTTAGTGCTAAAATAAAAAACTACCTCATCATAATATTTTAAACATTAATGGTGAAAATATTCAAAAACTTAGCCAGGAAAAGTATTTGGGATTATTATTAGATAAAAACTTAACGTTCAAGTCACACATTCAATATATAAGAGATAAACTCTCATCTCTTGTAGGCGCATTACACAATATGGCCAGATGCATCCCAGAAAATGCCCGAAAATTAATCTATAGTGCTTTGGTTAAACCTCACCTGCTATACCTAATAGAGATATGGGGTAGTGCAGCTAAAACTAATATAAAACCCATACAGATACTTCAAAATAAACTAATAAAAATTTTATATCGTTACAATTACTTAACATCCTCGGCAACTATTTATAAAGAAACCAAAATCATGAACATTCAGCAGCTCTATACATACAACACATGCATACTAATATACAAAATTATTAATAAGCTTATTCACGCACATATTACTTTCACAACCAAAGACAAAGTAAAAAAGTACACAACGCGTCGCGCAGACCATCTAGTTCTACCAGGAATACGTACAAACTATGGTAAAAACACGTTAACTTACGTGGGAGCACAACTATATAACACTCTTCCAAAGGAAATCAAACAGGCGAAATCACTGAGCTTATTCAAAAAAACACTTTCAGAATATATATACATTAATTTCTAAAAAGTAAATAAGCTTAATACTTAGACCACTGTTTATGTTAGCTGCATACCAAATCAGTGAATCCGTCTTTATTATTATTAATCAACTACCCACATCGAGCTATTTGTTACTGTATTAATTTTAATATTCTCGTGTAACTGACAATTTGTCGTAATGAGAATAAAGATCTTTAAACCGAAAATATCGATGTATCGATTCATCGATGTTTCAGAACAAACATCGATGTACAAAAAACATTGACCTAAAAACATCGATGTATCGAAACATCGATGTTTATTATCTGCTATATTTATTATCTGTAACAATATCATCATTGAATAGGTGAGTCTTTAGAAATAAAGAAATGTAGAGTTGAGGAAATAAAGTTATATTTAACACATATTTCTCTATTCAGTTAAACTTATTACAAGCTTAACTGCAGCAAGTTACCTATTTAGAATCAGAGTTTAAACATAACAGTTTTTACGAATACGTAAGTCATTTACTCTGGTAAATAAACTGTCACGAAAGTTTTGCTTAAATGACCATACATTTCAAACAGATGTCAGGCAAAATATCGATCTTAAAACATCGTAGAAAATAACATAGATACATCGATGTTTCGCAATCATGAACATCGATGGCAAACTACGATGTTTTTTTACTGAAACATCGATGTATCGTTTGCATCCCTATTTCGGGTACTCTTCAAGCTTTAATTGGTTACGTTACACACATTCTGTGATTATTGATGATATGAGATATGAAATTATATAAGATTTTTCATGTGGTGATCGATTAAGAATACAATTCACCACTCGCTATCTTATCTGTGTGTACTAAAAGACAACTAAGGGATATTATATGCAGATAACGTCTATGCAAGAGAAGAATATATCTAAATATAATCCTATACCAACCCGTCTAACTAACGTGGTATAGTACAACGATTTCCTTCCTATTAGAGGAGGAGGAGGGGAGACTTGAGCCCAGCTGTATGATCTGTGATGAACGAATGATGAAAATTATAATCTTCCGTAATTATTGAAGATATTTCAATGTCTTCATTCAGTAAGGACATAATTGACTATAAATTTCTTTCCCATGCAGCTTGTAGAAGAGAAATATGTAAAAAGCGTATAATCATCAATGTATACTTGTGCTTCAGATGAAAGTCTATGCCAATACCTCTTGGAGGGGTGTCGTATAGTACCCGAAAGTGTATCCTGACGGGCTGACCACGGACGAGAAAGATATCGGTACAAGTCGTCGGCCCAATCGCGAAGGGGAGGGAATACGGTGAGTTATGGCCTGAGGGTCACCGCGGATGGAATAGACGGTGAGCTGACCATAGCCCATCAAAAAAATCCACTCCATCTAACTGGCGTGGCATGATATGTGAACATCAATCGAACTGTGAAGGAGCTCCCAATCTAGCAAGGAGACCTATACGAACAGAAAAGAAAATTTTCTTTTCATTTCTTTTTTTTTTTCATTTCCGCTCATATACTTTCTACTGTGGGGCTCGAGCCTTTTCCATAATAGGAGATTTTTTTTTATTGCAAACGGTGGCAAACGAGCAAACAATACACCTGATGGTAAGTGTTGCTGTTGCTCATGGACCTTTGCAAGGCCGCCGCCTACCGCGAAGAAAGTGAAATGAGAGTGAATGCGTACAATGAGGCTCGGCGATACTAAAGACATCATTAAAATATAACACACGCAAACACCCTCAGAAAGTTAGGCTGCCGGCTCTCTCGCTCACCGAACGAAGCGCAGTAACAAATTGTTTCTACTCAGACGTCGTTTTTTGCGGAATTGTAGTACCACCCCGGAGGAACCGGCCCGCGGCTGTAGACATAAATCTGTCGACAGTGTGGTCCTATGAAAAGAAATTACCCTACCATGCTGACCATGCTGGTCAGATAGGTTGGTACAGTATTTTGTTTTGAATTTTCTTTGTCTTGTATCGATGCTATATGCTTACTATACCCGTTAATTGACTTTTACGACATCCACGGGTAAGATAGGGAACGATGTATTCTTATTCCGTCATACTTATTTTTTTAAAAGACAAATTATATATGTTGATATGACATAGCCCCACAAAACCGTGTTATCGGTTTCATTGTGGTCTTTTTTTTTTTTTTTTTATTGCTAACGGTGGCACACGAGCAAACAGTACACCTGATGGTAAGTGTTGCTGCCGCTCATGGACCTTTACAAGGCCGTTGCCTACCGCGAAGAAAGTGAAGGGAGTGTGAATGCGTGCATCGAGGCTCGGTGATACCAAGGGCACCACCAAAACCCTCCACACGCAAACACCCTCAGAAAGTCAGGCTGCCGGCTCTCTCGCTCACCGAACGAAGCGCAGTAACAAATCGCTACTACTCAGACGTCGATTTTCTGCGAGAGTGTGGTACTGCCCCGGACGGACCGGCCCGCGGCTGTAGACAGATAACTGTCGACAGTGTGGTCCTACCACTTTTAAACGATCGGTCGACCCAACAACGAGGTGACGTGAGTACAGGTCCTTTCATCGCCCCGTACGGAATGGACCGCGCGTGCGCTTACCATAGCCCACCCATAAAAAAAAATCGGTTTCATTATTTATTTCAACTTACAGAAGTCCCACTGTTGGGCTTGAGCCTCCCTCCTATTAGGGAAATTGACCTACTATACCATCAGGATGTTGCTAGATTTTATGTCGAGATTTTCTTCTCTTGCATAGATGTCTCTAAGCATATTTAATCACTTAGTCGTCGTCACTATCCTCACGAGGGTGATCAATTGTATTCTTAATCCGTCACCACACGGAAAAGAAGATGTTTAATAATATTTATTGCAGTTAATACATTTACTAAGATGCAATAATATTTATAGAGCTAGAAATATTGAAGGTCGCTTTCGATTAGCAACCGTAGTAACAGTTAGAACTTTGTTTAAATTAGTTACAAACCGATATGAATATATATTTATTACGTCAAACATAATATTTATTTTATTTTATTAATATACTGGCTAATTCTTGCGGTTTCACCCGGTTAGTTCTCGTTTCCGTGGTAATATCGGGATTAAATATAGCCTAAGTTATACACACAGCTACATGGTAGTAAAATATTATCAAAAACAGTCCAGCTATTTCAAAGATCACCCAGAACAGACAGACAGACGCCAAAAGAAATTGAACTGATTTTTTAACCGAGTGAGTATAAAATAAACCTACTATGAGACTACTATTGACATTACAAACAGACACTTCAATCTTATATCTTTAAACGAGCAATTCTTGTATATATATATATATATATATATATATTCAGGATTTCGGAAACGGTTCCAACGATTTTGATGGAATTTGGCATACTAGAGGTTTCGGGGCCAAAAAATCGATCTAGCTGTTTTATTTATAGAAAATGTTGTTTTGTCGGTGTTTTTAGCTAATCAATACAATGACATAAAATGAAATGTCAATAGAATATGGATTCAAATTTCGCTGTTGACATCATGAGTGACGATAGCTCAGTTGGGAAGTCGTCCAGTTTTTTTGTTTTGTTTTGGCATTCAAACAGCGTGGGATCGAATCTCGGTGTTATTATTATTCTCTTTTTGTAATTTTTGATTTTTTTTCATTATTTTATTTTTATTTTTTATTTATATATATCTAAATAAATTCGACACGAATACAACAAAAATATACCGTAATATAAATATATTTATTTGTAGAAATCACATTGTGGGAACTGGTTCAGCCGTAATCTTTGGAATTATACTGTAGAATTACATAATCTTCATCTTATCAGTCCATAGACGTCCCACTGTTGGGCTTCGACCTCCTCAGCAAAGGGAGGAAAACTGACCTACTCTACCGTGTTGGTTAGGAAAAAGGTTTTATTTCAAATTTGCCATCTCTTGCATAGATGTTACATATTACCTTTTAGTCGTCTTTTATGATACCCATGGGCAAGATATGTGGTGGTGAATTGTATTGTTATTCCGTCCCCCCCAGAGAGTTTATACTATCGGTGGTCGGCCCAACAACGAGGCGACGTGGGTAAGGGTGGGTTATGGACCCGCGCGCCGTCCTTTCGTCGCCCTGGGCGCAATCGACCGCGTGTGCGCTTACCATAGCCCATCAATAAAAAAAAAGGGAGTTTATAGTATACCCGAAAGGACCCGAAATGTATCCCGCCAGACTGGCCACGTACGACAAGGATCTCGGTACCGTTGATCAGCCCAATCGCCAAGGAGAGAGAATACGGTGAGTTATGCGGCCATGCGCTCATTTCTTTTAACAAGCATAGAATAGTGAGCCCAATTTCTCTCCTATTGGGGAGAAGGCTCGAGCCTTATAGTGGGATGCCGCAGCCCACATACGTCCCACTATTGGGCTTGGGCCTCCTCCACAATGGGAGGGAATTTGACCTACTATACCATGCTGGTCAGACATGTTGGTATAGGGTTTCATTTCGAGTTTTCCTTCTCTTGCACAGATGTTATGTGCATATTATATCCCATAGTCAGACATCCACGGGTAAGATAGGGGGGAGTGGTGAATTTTATTGTTATTCCGTCACCACACGGAAAATATAGTATATAATAGTATATACAGGGTGTCCCAAAATTCAACGATAAGCGGGCACCAGCAGGTGGGCCTACTTATGACTGCTCGAGAAAAAAAAAAAAATCCACCCTCATTTTTTTTTCATTACGAATAAAAAAGTAAAATCTTTAAAAAATGGACACTCTTTATTATATTTTTAAGTGCCATTGCTACAATTTTACAAATAATTCAGTGTTTTTTTTTTGTATCAACAACGTAAGTAGCACTGCTATCGATCACAACTATGAAAAATCCCAGAATGTCTATAGTTTCTACACAAAAATTAACCAAAAATGTGTTTTTCCATAAATTTTGTAAGATTTTGACTTTCAGCTCAATTTCACTCATCGTGGTGAAAAAAAAAGTATTGACACTACTGTGGCAAATAGTTTTAAAAATTGGCGCAACTAACTACAATTCTAAAATGGTATAACATTCTAGGCACACTACTCAAAAAAAATATTAATAGGTACTATTTCAGAACAACAACCATATTTCGCAAATTGTTAGTAATCACTTTTACTATGTATCCAAAATGATTTTGTTGCAAGTTTTCCATAAAATAAGTTAGAGAGAGATAGATATAGAGAGGTTATGTCTTAGAGGGAGATAGTTAGAAGAAGTTTCAAAGAAATAGAAAACGATTCAACTACCTCGGTACCTGCTATACAAGCAGTAACGGGCATCCCAAAAAGTAATGCACATCGAATTTTAAAACGTCACCGGCTTCATCCATATTATTACAAGCGCGTGCAGGCATTATTACCGTGGGACTCCAGTGCGGGTAGCATTTTGCCGTGCGTTGCTGCAAAAACACCCCTGTGTTAGATAGACAAAGTTTAATAGTCGGATGAAACAACCTGCAACGATGGCTATTTAAATCTTCACAATCAACATAGCTGGAACAATGAAAATCTACACCTGATGAGAGAAGACAAACCCAATTCAATATCAATTTAAGGAAGGACCTGTGGATGGGCATAATAAATGGAAAAGTGATAGGGATCTTTGAGTGTAAGTAAACTTAGATGGCAATAGTTATTTGAACTTCTTACAAAATGCGTTGCCAGGATTATTAGAAGATGTGACCTTAAGTGATTTGCAAAACAAGTTATTTTAAAATGGACACCCCGTTCACCCGATCTAAATCCCCTGGACTTTTTTTATTGGTGTTATCTGAAGGACAGGGTCTGCTCAAAACCCATTGCAACTTTAGGTGAGCTTCGCTAAAAAATTATTTAGGCTGCGGATCACATTCACAGAAGAAGGCGATATCGTGCCATTTTAAATAATCAATATATTTCGTGTGGTGACGGAGTAAGAATACAAATCACCACCCCCTATCTTACCCGTGGGTGATCGTACGAGACGACTAAGGGAGATAAAACGCATATAACATCTATGCGAGAGAAGGCAAACTCGAAATAAAACCCTATACCAACACGTCTGACCAGCGTGGTATAGTAGGTCAATTACCCTTCCGTTATGGAGGAGGCCCGAGCCCAACAGTGGGACGTATATGGGCTGAAATGATGATGATGAATATATTTTATCGACTACGCACATGTCTTATTCCAATACTAATATCATACAATAAAAACATTTTGGATACATAGTAAAAGTGTCTATCAACACTAACAATTTGCGAAATATGGTTGTTGTTCTGAAATAGTAGCTATGCATATTTTTTGGCTAGTTTGCCTAGAATATTATACCATTTTAGAATTGTAGTTAGTTTTTTTTTAGAAACGGCAAACCACCTGGACGGGACACTGACTGTTGCGTACCGATGACCTGCCCACTTAGCGCTTGAGAGGCGGATCGAACCGTGTGCGACGCAGCATGTCCTGCTGCCAAAAATATGGCATCCACATCCATAGAGTAAGAACATAATGTATCATCCCCTTTCCTGTCCATGGGTGTTAAAACTCGACTATGGGATTATAATATGTAGATAACATTAATGCATGACAAGGAAAACTGAAAATAGAACCCTATAACAACTCAACTCACAACTGTGTCTGTTAATTGATAATTCCTGTTGAAGAGAACGTAAAACTTTTTTCATTATTATTGTAGTTTGTGTTCAACATTTTCAATTTTCCTTATGGTGCCATTCTATTGCTGTTGCGAATCAGATCTTTACCTGCAGTCAAGTTGGTAGTAACAGAAAGAAAAAATCAAAGAAAAACATTTATACTGTTCCCGTTAAATCTAAGAAAAACACAAACATAAGTAACGAACTTCGTACATAAAATCTAGACATGCGGTAGAGTGTTAAACCAAGTTCAAGCTACCAGAATGGCAAGCGCTATAGTATGTAATATTAAACGAACCATTTGGAGCCACTTTTGATTCTCTCATAACTCAAAAACTATTTTACATGCCAAATTTGTGGGAGGGTACCCCGCGTAGGGGGTATTCCGTCGGGCCGACCACTGACGACAAGTAAACCTGCTCCGGTGGTCGGCCCAATGACGAAGGCGAGGTGGTTTTCGGGTGGGTTGCGGGAGTTGCGTGCTTAAGCCCCTCTGTCGCCCCGGACGGAGTGGTGCGGAGGCGCGCCGACCGCGACCCACCCAAAAAAAAAAAAAAAAAAACATGCCAAATTTGACTTATATAAAGAGACTTGTAAGTTAAAAATGTACTCCAAATTTCATAAACAGAACTCAAACAATTATTTAGATATTAACGTCCAAAAAACATATTTTTTTTATCCCTAATTGACCTACAGTCCAAAATTCTAACACAGTTTCAAATAACCTAGAAAGTTCAAATTTGGCATAATTTTAACGAGGAACAAAGAGGCTATTGACTCGGTTCGTGCTACATCTCTTTAAAGAAACTAGTGGTCGAAATTCGGCCATAATGCATTTCAATAAATTTTTCTGCTACACAATTTTCTTTTAATTTTATTTATGTATAATTGTAAATTGAGCAAGCTGTATTTCACTAATAACCAATATATAAGCACAAATCTCTATTAGACATTGTCATCATAATTATGATTGTTTGACATTCAGTTCGACCAGAGATTTTAACCGTAAACAAAAGTGTATAAGCGTTGCTACGCAACACACACAAACGTGTGTGTGTGTGTGTGTGTGTGTAGCGATTGCGTTGTAGTGTGCGTAATATATTTTTTAATGAATTTAATGCAGTTCAAATGCATTATTGTATGAAATTTCAGTTTTATGCACTTCTCCTCATTATATACTTCAAGTGTGCCAAATTTCATACTTGTCCATCCACGTAATTTTCGTAAAAAGGGGTACAAAGCTTTTGCTTCACGTATTAATATATAGATAGCGCTGGTATGCCTGGTGCCAACAACGGGTACTTTGATAATACAATGCATTTTATATCTTCAATTATCATCATTACAGCGCATTTATGTCCCACTACTGGGCTCGAGCCTCCTCTATATTGGGAAGGAAATTGACCTACCACACCACGCTGGTCAGATGGGTTGGTATAGGGTTTTATTTCGAGTTTCTCTTCTCTTACATAGTTGTATATGCACAAGATATTCCTTAGCCACCTTTTACGATACCTACGGGCAAAAGAGGGGGTTGTGAATTGTATACTTCAACACGCGGAAATTATTATCTCTTCTCATAGATAATTTCTCATCTAACTTCAATATTTGCTTCATATTAATACTTATCGTTTAAGCAAAATATACTACGCATATCATTTTATACAGACAGTTGCAATAATCAATGCTTTGAACTCGAGATTCTGTAAGGTTACGAGAACACTGCGCGACTGGAACGTGATCAATCGCGCGGTCACTTCGACAGTTTATAGAGTCCCTTCCGTCACCTCAGATGGTTAGATTAGAACCGGCTAAGCGCGAGTCGGAGTCGCGCATGAAGGGTTCCGTACCATTATCTATAAAAAGAGCAAAAAAATCACGTTTGTTGTATGGAAGCCCCCTTTAAATATTTGTTTTATTTTATTTTTAGTATTTGTTGTTATAGCGGCAATAGAAATACATCATCTGTGAAAATTTCAACTGTCTAGCTACCACCTTACTTGAGATACAGCCTGATGACAGACGAACGGACGGACGGACGGATGGACGGACGGACGGACAGCGAAGACTCAGTAATAGGGTCTCGTTTTTACCCTTTGGATACGGAACCCAAAAAAGGTAATCATTATTCGATATATAAATATCGATCTCAGCTAGTGTCATTTATTGTGGTGACAGAGTAAGAATATAGTTCACCACCCTCTCTCTTACTCGCCAGTGTCGTAAAAGACGACTAAGGGATATAATATACAGATAATATATATGCAAGGATAGGACACTTAAAACAAAACCCTATGTACGCACTAAAACGTCTGACCAGCGTGGTATAGTAAATCAATTCCGCTCCCGTAACAGAGGAGGTCCTAGTCCAAGTCTCGTCTAGTATCTGATGAATTTGTAATGAACCTATTACCCTAGCCTGCTAGCCTGAACCCGTTTCAAAAGCTCCTCAATTGAAAATTTTCTGTATAAGATTCAGATATGAAATATTTGTTTTTCATTCAAATCCGTATATACAAGAATGACGGTCGCAAATAATCGTCGAAATAGCTGTGATATCAATAAACTCCAATGCCAAGTGACTCTTATTAGTTCACGGTAATGTTAAAAGGTTATCATTGTCTGTGATTTAATTTTATTGTCTTATATTTAAGATTATTCAATCAACATGGCGTACATGTCAGTCATACAATGAAAAGGCGTAAACAGCATCCAGGACAAAGATATCTGTGCATTGCACAAATATTTGTGATTTTTGGTAACCCCCGTAATGATTTGTGATGTTTAAGCAAGTCTTACACATTGTAAATAGAACTATTTTTACGAATTTTATCTCGTTTGTATTTGATTTTTGATTGCCAGTCGTTTCTGCTCGATGGTATTCATGTGGAAACGGTTGAAGTCATTTTATAGTAAAACTTCTTTAGAATCGTTGTGATTTCAAACTCGATGAAACGAAAAAGCCGGCGAGAGAATGAGATAAAGGAAGGATGAAGGATGATGGATGAAGGATAAAGGACTTTCACTTCTGATATGCGTACTTTGTAAACACACTCTTTTTTGTTTTTTTGTTCAGGATTATAAGATAACGGTGTGATACACTTTAATAAGCATATATTCTTAAAATTTGATGATGAATAATCATTATATCGGCCCACAGAAGTACCACTGTTAAGCTCGGATCTCCACGACTATGGGAAAGAAATTAACCTAGTAGTACCACACTCGCAGACAATCGATGAATCTGTGCTTCGTTCGGTGAGCAAGAGAACCGGAAACCCAACTTTCTGAGGGATTGTCTGGTGGGTTTTTTAAGTGATGCCTGTAGTATCACCGAACCTCATGGCATGCATTCACACTCCCTTCACTTTCTTCGTGGTAGGCAGCGGCCTGCAAAATTCTATGAGCGGCAGGAACACTTACCATCAGGTGTACTGTTTGCTCGTCTGCCACCGTTTGAAAAAAAAAGAAGAAAACCTACTATAGCAAGCTAGTCAGACATGTTGGTATCGGATCTTATGTCAAGTGTTCTTTCTCTGGCGTAGATATTATATCCCTTAGTCGTCCTTTACAACACCCCCGAGCAAGATAGGGGATGGTGAATGATATTCTTAGTCCGTCATTTGCTAGGCTGCTGCCTAGAAGAAAATGAAGGGATGTAAATGCATCCAATGAGATTTGGTGATACTAAAGACATCATCAAAAGCCTCCACACGCAAACACTCTCAGAAAGTTGGGCTTCCAGTTCTCTCGTTCACTGAACGAAATGCAGTAACAAATTGTTTCTACTCAGACATAGATTTTCTACGAGAGTGTGGTACTACCCTAAACGGACCGGCCTGCAGCTGTAAACAGACGACTGTCTACCTACAATGTAGTTCTATCATCCATATTTTCTAACAGAAGGAAGAAAATAAGAATTTTAAAAGGAGTGATACTGGTATTGGTATTCTTATTTCGTGAAAGTTGTTGTTATAAATATGTAGATTAAATTTCGACCCAAATTTCAATATATTAATTAAGGCCCAGGATATTAATAATTATTTTATCAGTAAGGCCACGCTCCAATTACATAACAGCATTTTGTTGTCTACATATTCTAAATAAATAAATAAAATTGAAGTGTTTTTTTGTAACGTCAAAATAATACGTTATTTTCACATTATTTATATGATACCTATGCCCAAACACTACTTTAAACATTTTTTAGCTGTCTCTTTCTTCCGAGTAATCTTCAAAACGGCTGCACTGATTTAATAATACTTACAACCAGGTACCTGTCTGTATCCTTATGTATCCTAACTTAGGTATTTTTCCTCTCAAGAAATCCTTATAACCTTTTGCCTGGGGCAATCGAATCCGTGTGGTGATGGAGTAAGAATACAATTCTTGCATGTGGGTGTCGCAAAGGATGACTAAAAGAATAATACGCATATCAAATCTATGCAAGAGAGAGAAAACTCGAAACAAAACCCTATACTAACCTGTCTGACCAGCATGGTATAGTAAGGTCAATTTCCCTCCCATCGTGGAGGAGGCTCGAGCCTAACAGTGCGACGTATGTAAGCTGAAATGATGATGATGATGAATCGCACTCGAGGCCCTATGGCTTGTAGTCACGTAATTTAGAAGATATTGGAGATTTAAAATTTAGAGACAAGGCGACTGAAATCGAATCGAAGCGAAGGCAGATTTTTAGTTATGTATATAAATCTAGATGTTTTGACTTTGTATTTAACTCTTGGTTAAATTAGGTGATAAATATCAAATCGTATATAATCGTAAAAAATATCGCTGCAGGAAAAGTAAAGCTTACAATAAATGATATATGCTAACCTTTGTATTAGCTTAATTTCGCTCTTCCCTCTCATTTCCCTCTTTCATATCTAGTCCTGCTTAGAAGTGAGATGTATATGGGTAAGAAAATAAAGAAAGATATGATATCGAAAAAGGTTAATAATTGTAAAAGTATTATTTAAATCGTTAATATAAGTTTGATAATTATGTATTTAGATCATCTCAGCTCATATGAAGGGTACAGGTGCAAAACAAGGAATGTCACTAAAATTGAAAAAGTAAATTTTTGATGCCAAGAATTTCGTATTTATATTTGGCATTACACAAAAAGCATAAAAACAAATATAGTCAGACGTATTGCTTAAGTCTCAAAACTGTATACAGGAACAAAACAGGGAAGGTCCATAGTGTAACGGAACGTAAGAAGCAATGTCCAAAAGCTGTTAAAATATTTATTCAATTTTGAGTAGGAATAAAACGATACCATCCAAGTATCGATTGTTTACCACTGCATTGGAAGATGTCTTCAAGCTCTTAGACTGAACGGACTCGGCATCAATATCAATATGGCAATATAATAGAGCACTCACCTTCGATTTGCAAACGATATCGTCGTTAAGGCAGAATCCATGAAGGACCTTGGCACCATGCGCAATGATCTCAGCAGGGTATCCCAACTAGTGGGTTTACGAATGAACATGGCCAAGACAAAAGCAAATTTCCATGTAATTTCTGTACAGATCCTAGTTGGTAATACGATTCTCGAAGTTGTCGATCATTATGTTAACCTAGCATCAACTGTCCAGTTAGGTAAATCCAAATTTGAGAAATAGATCAGCTGACGAATCCAACTCGGTTGAGCAGCGTTCGAGAAACTTAGGAGGATCTTATCGTCCAACATACCTCAGTATCTGAAAATACAGGTCTACGATCAGTGTGTGTTACCAGTGATGAATTACGGTACGGCAACGTGGTCCCTAAAACCAAGCTCAAAGTCGCTCAGCGTGCTATGCTCGGGATATCTCTGCGAGATAGAATCCGAAATACGGAAACCCGCAGAAGAACGGGTGTAACCGACATAGCACGAAGAATTAGCACGCTGAAGTGGCCACATCGTTCGACGAACCGACAACCGCTGGGGAAAAAAGGTTCTCGAGTGGCGACCAAATATCGGATGACACAATGTAGGACGCCCCCCCTAGGTGGACCGACGACGACCTGATAAAAGTTGCTGGACGTCGTTAGATGCAGGCGGCACAGGACCACACTTTGTGGCGTAACATGAGGGAGGCTTACGTCCAGCGGTGGACGGTGATAAGCTGAAATGATGATGATGATGAATTGTAATGGTGTGTGGGAGAAATTACCCATAGTGGCAAAAAAGGAAACTGGATCGGACACATCAAAAAAATTTGAATTGCCAGAATTTTACCTACTAGTGCAGAATAGAGATTGCCAACCGGGCCCGGCCTGCTCGGGCCCGGTGCCTTTTTAGGCACCCACTGGGCCCGGCCATTCTTACCGGTCCTGGTCACCGGACCCGGTAAGAATGGCCAGCTTTTTAAGATCACCATCACATCATCTTTCAGACTGAAAAATGATTGTTATGCCTTATGCAAATTAGAATATACTTTTTGTTTTGTTATAATATTGTAAATGTTTAACTAAAATCATGTAACAAGTAAATTAATTTCTTTGCTATTGGCTAAATATACCTATGTATTTGTTATGAAGCCATTATTTCTTAGAATTGGTAACTCATTTTGCATGCTGCTTGATGGTCAAATATGGTGATACATTGTCTACCTGCAACTACTAATACTTTATACCCATATTTCGCAAAATAAATGATTTGATTGATTGATTGAATATACTTATAAAGCCTACGTAACGTAACCAATTTTACGTTACATTTTGTTAGTTGAGAGTGAGACTATACAGGTTTAGTTGTTTTCAGTTCCAATACCGCCTAGCCTATAAGATTTAGCTATTTGCTCAATTAGTAATAGTAACACTCACTAGTCTTAATGACCAAAGTTTAAGAAAAAACATAATACTTTACTTTTAGCAGATAAGAATTTGTTTTGTTTATACCAAAGCTTTTTTTTTTTTTTTGGAGTTGGCTGCGGTCGGCGCGCCTCCGCACCACTCTGTCCGGGGCGACAGAAGGGCTTAAGCACGCAACACCTGCAACCCACCCGAACACCACGTCGCCTTCGTCGTTGGGCGGACCACCGGAGCAGGGTTCCTTGTCATCAGTGGTCGGCCCGACGAAATACCTCCCTACGTGGGGTACCCTCCGATCGACCGACGTCCCCCCCCCCCCTCGGGGAGGACGTCAGTCTTTCTTCACGCGGTCGGCCTCTCGGCGGGTGACGAACTAATCCCCGGTCACGTCACCCGCGGCCTCGGCTAGGGCGGCATTGCACGCAGGTAATCCCGCTTGCGCCGCCTCAGTCGCCGGCAGCGGGTCGCATCATCGAGGCTGTGCTCCTCGCGCTCGCGACCCGCCGCCTCCTTCTGCGAGATAACTGCCTCGCAGAAGGCTGCGACCGCGTCCCAATTCCTGATGCTGCCGAGCATCTCCCTAGCGATGGTCGGCAGCGTCAGGTCCACACCGATGATTGCGACACAGACCTCGAGCGTATGCTGCGCCGTGTCCTCGTCGCAATCACAGTGGTGGCAGGACGGAGTTCTCTTCCTCCTAGCGACCCTGTACAGGTACTTACCGAAGTATCCATGCCCCGTCAAGACCTGCACGTCTCGGCGGGCGTCGACGCGCTAGGCGGTGAGCTCCCTCAAGGAAACAATACCGCCCTCCCCGCGCACCCCCGACACCCGCCGATACAAGTCGGCGAGCATTTCCGCCTCCAGGTCCCACGGGGGAGTCCCGGCCAATAGGCACGCCGCCTCTGTCGCCATCGTGCGTTACCCGCGGATGATCCTGACCGCCATGACCTTCTGTGGACGCCACAGAAAGGCCCTAAGTCGACCCTACAGCTGTCGACATGCCGCGCTCGGTCCGCCCACATTTGGCATCAGCCATTGTAGGGCGGACGCCACGCCGACGAGCCACGGGACGAGCCTGCGGAAATGCTCCCGAAACCACCATCGTCCGTCGAGCACCAGGCCCAAGTACTTCATATGGGCCTGGATGCTGCGACGCAACCGAATTGACGGTGATCGAGACGCCGATGGGAGGGTCCATACACGGCCCATGGAACAAGAGGGCCTCCGTCTTGTCCATGGCCACCCTCAACCCCAGCGCCTCGATCCGCCTGACGACCTCATCGGTGTGTTTATACCAAAGCTAGCAAAGTTTATCTATCTATGTAATTCGTTTTGACACGTTTAGTACTTTAAGCTGTGTTATTAGTTTCTTATTTTAATACTATCTTTTCAAATAGACACTATAAGGAGTAAAGAGAAAGACCTGTTTGTTTAAGCTTATAAAAATGAATAATTACTAATACTAATGTTACTTTTATACTGTGTGGTAGCGGCTTCGAATACTACCAACCCTTGCTTTGCTCGTGGGTGTCGTAAAAGACGACTAAGAGCCCTAGATTGATCCGGACCAACTCTATCTGGTACCATTTGGGTCAACGATTACATTCCCAAGGAGGGTTGACGTCAGGCAGGCGGCCGGTCATAAAAGTCATTGCCGAAACTTTTTGCAATATGTCAAAACAGATGACATATTGCGTCGACCCCAAGTAATTGGGATATGAGCAAGATGATGATGATGATATGAATGTTACTTTTCCGTCCATAAGTAAAAGTAATAAATTATGTATTAAGTGTGATTTTCCATTCATATATAGAAAATTTTCATAAAATCCTTTAAAGGTTTCATCGCTAATACAACCCGGCCGGGTCCGCCGAGCCCAATGTTGTTGGTTGGCGACAATTGCAGCCGGGCCGGGCCCAGCCGGATTGAGAAACATACCGAGTTACAATCTCTAGTGCAGAAAAGTATAAAGAAGATTTAAAAAGATTCTGTTCTGAAGGGGCTCAATCCTACTTTGAAGGCATTCCTCATGTATAATTAGTAAAAAAAAATATTGAGTTGGACTTTCCTTGTATGGGACACAGTGGACATTACCAGTTTTTGCATGTTCCAAAACTGAATTACTTTAATTTATTAATTATTAAAAAAATATATTTTCAATTCATTATTTCATATTCCTAAAAATAAGACTATAAGGTAATGTAAAGTTCTTATTAGCAGTTTAGAATCATAAGTGATACTTAAAAATGTTTTTAACTTTGAAAAAATAAAATGTTAATTGCATAACTTTTTGTTTTTGTGACATTTCTTGTTTTGCCCTGTACTCTTCATATACGTCCCGTTACTGGGCTCGAGCATACTCTACAATAGAAGGGAAATTGACCAACTACATATACCATACTAGTCAAATTTATATACATATAATATCCCTTAGTCGTCTTTTACGACACCTATGACCAAGAGAGAGGATCATCCTCTCTCTTGGTTATACTTTCGACCGACTAGGTCAACTTTCTTTCTTATTCCGACATCAAACAGAATAATTATTTGGATAAATATGGTTATTTATTCATTTTTGGTATTTAAATATTAACAAAATTTTAAAATATTCAGTACCCAAATAAATAAATTGTAGTATCTAATTTTAATATAAGATAATGTCATATTATTTTACGATCTGTGGTTGTAGCTACGAATGCTAGGGTGTAGTAAAAAACTCTATGAACTACGTCAAATCTATCTGCTGCCTAGATAGTCAAGAATAATATTCCATTGGTATCCTTACAGGACAGGCGGTCTGTAGTAAAACTATTTGTAATATATCCTGTACAATGAACGAAACAAAAATACATATGGCGTCTGACACAAGTACCTAATTGGGGTAAGAGCAGTTTGATTATGATGATTTTTATTTTATTTTAAGATGATGTATATGTTTACATTATGACACTATGTTTATAGATTTTATCGCGTTTTAATTTTATTTATACTATGCCGAAAATTTTTCCATGGTCACGGGCAGATAAAATATTTGACTTTTAACTTGTCACTACAATGTTAATTATAAATTTTAACTCAATCTTAAAATACGATATTAGTTGTCATTTAAAAAAGACTGTGAGCATAGATTTCCTTCTACTGCGCGGACATTGTTAAATCTTTAGATTGTTTGCATCGTAACCGGATTGTCTACGAAGAACTTCTAACCGAATGACAAAAGAGATGGAATTTATCACCGAAACTCCGTCAATCTCTATCTATTTTTCCTATGTATCCGCAAGCGCATGCAGGATGTGTGTCTTAATGTTGACCATTGTGGGATCCAATCCCTCACTGGCCATGGCAATTTCAAAAGTAAATTATTCTCTTTTTAATCTCGTATCCTCACCATTATGTCAACGTTCCACATTTGACCACAAGTATGAGTAATCAGCACACCACATTCTCGAGTAGTGGCGCCATCTCTGGCGTAACGAGCGCGACTATATGTTCAATAATTTGCAAGTCGTGTGAGTAATATACTATACGGACCTTGTAGCACTCGAAAAAGATTCCATGCATTAAGGCGTTTCTGCCATACCTGTTATAGCAATCAATCTTAAGGCTCACGTGTAGGCCCCGTCAAACTTTCCCATATCCCTGGTGCTGTGCGACTGCGCTTATCGTAGCTGCACATCCTCTTATTTATTGGAAAACTGATTAAGTTTGTTTAAAGTCTACTTGTTGCATAGGAGAGAAGTGGAATCAATCTTTTCCAACTCCTCCTGTTTAACTTTTCAGATAGGGCACGGTTGCTTCGCCAAGTACCTGCACAAGATTGTCAGGAGGGAGAGCATACCGTCCTGCCACCACTGCGATTGCGACGAGGACACGGCGCAGCACACGCTCGATGTGTGCGCCGCGTGGGCAGGGGAGCGCAGTGAACTCGTCGCGATCATCAGTGCCGACCTGACGCTACCGACCATCGCCAGGGAGATGCTTGATAGCGTCAGGAACTGGGACGCGGTCGCCGCCTTCTGTGAGGCCGTCATCTCACGGAAGGAGGCAGCGGATCGTGCGCGAGCGGAGCTCTTCTTCGGTGACACGTTCCGTTGCCGGCGACTCGGGAGGTGCAGGCGCGAGTACCTGCCTCTGATGCCGCCCTAGCCAAGGCCGCGGGTGTCGGGATCGGGGCCTTTAGTCCGGCAACCGCAGAGAGGCTAACCGCACGACGGCGACCGACGTCCCGGGACGGAGACGTCGAGAGGTGAGGGTACCCGAAAGGGTATTCCGTCGGGCCGACCACTGACGACAAGTCACCTTGCTCCGGTGGTCGGCCCAACGACGAAGGCGACGTGGGTACGGGTGGGTTATAAGCCTGCGCGTCTTCCTTTCGTCGCCCCGGACGGAATGGACCGCGGGCGCGCTTACCATAGCCCACCCATAAAAAAAAAAGTCACGGCAGCTCCGCTATCCCACAAGCTCCTTTTGGTTGCGGGCCCGATAGCGATAAAAACATAATGTAGGACAACCCGCCTTCTGTTGGACTGATAATTTGATAAAAGTTGCTGTGAGGCATTAGATGCGGGTGGCACAGGACCGCACTTTGTGGCGAAACATGAGAAAGATCTACGTTCAGTGGACTGTGAAAGGCGAAAGACAGCACCACACTGATCAGACAAATAGTATAGTTTTATTTCTAGATTTTCTTCTAGTATATAATTCCGAGACCGAATGATGATAATATTTAGACAATATTATTGTTATATTGTATTTATTTAGAACGTCACAATGACGTAATAACAGCTCGAGATTGCCATATATATCGCCTCAGTGGCCGCGATCATGACCTTACCGAGGTCACCGGTTTGATACGGGTCTTGCAATCTACCAAATTTACAGTTAGTAGTACGTTATTACATGGTCAGATGAATATTTGGGCTATAAAAAAAAATTCACCATTTTATACATGAAAAATGAATTTTTAGTAATCATTAGATTTATTTAAGATATATATATAATAATATATATATATATATAGTGATTTCTTATATTATAACCTCCTGATTTCCATGCCGAATCTTTCTCAGTGTGCCATCGTGTCTATACAAATTAATTAATTAACCTGTTAACTGTCCACAGACCATATATGGTCTGTAGACAGACTTGCGTACCAGTCCACAGACCATATGTGGTCTGCTCACCCATACAAATTCTAAGCCATCTGGAGCTGTGGACGTAAGAATAATTTCTTATATTTTATGTGGACTTAGTAGGACATATCATAAAAAGTGCTGGGACATAGGAAAATACTTATTTCTTTTTGTACATGGTATGAAAAATTTTTCGAGATTTTATCGTTTAACATATTTTGCATACTACTGGACGTACGGGACCATACCCACTCCGGAGCACGGACAGTTAACCTACAGTTAAATTAATAGTTTCAACGCAGCCCACATATGTCCCACTGTTAGGCTCGGGCCTCCTCCACAATCGGAGAGAATTTGATCTACTATACCATGCTGATCAGGTACAGGGTTTTATTTTGAGTTTTCAATCTCTTGCACGTTGCAATGTTATGTGCATAATGTGTCCCTTTGTCACGGAGAAAATTATAATGGAATTAAAATATTGTCAATTTTTAATTTTCTTTGAAATTAACCTCAGTTATCACAGAATCAGAATATGGCCGCGATTTGAAAAGATCAGGCAAATAACTAGCCGGACTCATTCGCTTCTTTTAAATTCCTTGAAATGGAATTATATCTTTCGTGGTCTTTTAGAATGAATGAAAATACTTCTTATAAATAAAATTGTTTATTAGGTTATAATTCTGTATAAATTAAAAAATTAAAGTGTCTGTTTGTAATATCAAAATAGTAGGTTTTTTCATGTTCACAATTATTTTTTTGTTATTTGCACGACAACTATGCTTAATAACATTTTTTTAATTTTTTCGTCTGTCTGTTTGTTCCGGGTAATCTTCAAAAGGGCTGGATCGATTTTGACAATCAGGCCAATCAGGTAGCAATATAATGAGTAACTTAGGCCATTTTTCCTGTCAAAAAATCCCTATAAAATTTTACCAAATCCGCGACTCAAAACCGAGTCCATACCTTAGGAGATATTGCAGATATAAAATACTGAGGCAAAGCGGCTAAAACCGAAGGGAAACGAAGCGGTGCGAAGGTCGCCGCGAAAATTATTTAATACTAGCTCATAGTATTAAATAATTTTGAGGGCATTTTATATAATATGATACGCCTTTTTTTTTTTTTATGGGTGGGCTATGGTAAGCGCACGCGCGGTCCAGTCCGTCCGGGGCGATGAAAGGACGGCGCGCGGGCCCATAACCCACCCGTACCCACGTCACCTCATTGTTGGGCCGACCACCGGAGCAGATGTGACTTGTCGTCAGTGGTCGGCCCGACGGAATACCCTTTCGGGTACCCTCACCTCTCGACGTCCTGGGACGTCGGTCGCCGTCGCGCGGTTAGCCTCTCCGCGGGTGACGGACAATTCCCCGGTCCGATCACCCGCGGCCTCGGCTAGGGCGGCATTAGGCGCAAATACTCGCGCCTGCGCCGCCCGAGTCGCCGGCGGCGGAACGTGATATGATACGTAAAATGGTAACGTAATATGATACGCCTAGAGTGTAGCGAATATGATATTTCAATGTTTAATATACGTTTTCGTTTTCTACCAAAATTCTCAGAAGATTAACAGTTTAGCCATTGAAGGCGACGATATGACGTACTGACGGACAATAACTTTAAACTAAGTCATCATCATCTTGCTCTTATCCCAATTACTTGGGGTCGACGCAATATGTCATCTGTTTTGACATATTGCAAAAAGTTTCGGCAATGACTTTTATGACCGGCCGCCTGCCTGACGTCAACCCTCCTTGGGAATGTAATCGTTGACCCAAATGGTACCAGATGGAGTTGGTCCGAGTCAATCTAGGGCTCTTAGTCTTTTACGACACCCACGAGCATAGCAAGGGTTGGTAGTATTCGAAGCCGCTACCACACAGCAAACTTTAAACTAAGTATTAATTAATAAATAAAGATTTGGCCTAAAGGTCTTAGTAACCGAGCCATAAACTCCAACAAAAATAAAATTTGAATTAAAAAATATCATTAGACTCTGTTCGTGTTTGTATTTGATTTTTATTTAACATTACTCTGTCTTTATACAGCTACAGTATAAAGACAGAGTAATGTTAAATAAATATAATCTCTATAAATTTTGTTTTGGGGCTGGGCTACGGTCATCGCACCCGCTGCCCGGCTTACCTTGAAAAAAAATCTCTATAATAACGATGACTTGTTGGTCGATTAGATAACTCAGTGCTCCTGTAAACACGAACGCTGTAAAATATTCGAAGCCTTATGAAGCTAAATACAAACACAACAGAATCCGTAAAAATAGTCTTATTTGAATTTCTTCCACATTATTATTTATTTGTACATTTATATTAAATATTTAAAAATAATTTATCATTAAACTAAGTAATAATATAAAAAACAAATAAGGAAAAGTCATATTTTATTCGTTTTATCAATTAAATATATTTGTGATAAGATTTGTAGTTTTTATGGCGTTGTAAAACTTAAGGCATGATTAAAGGTAAACGGCGAACACGTGTGAATTATGAGTCTGATTATAACGAAATATTATGTAAGTCAGTAATATTTTTGTAGCTGCATAGTAGCTGCTTGGAGCAGGGCTCTTCCTTCCCTCCATAGTGCTTGAGGGGAGTGATGGATGCTCTAGTAGTTAACTATTGCTCGGTGCCGCTTATGAGATCTGGTCCAGCCATCAGCGAAGTTTGTCTTGCTTATGCAAACGTAATCATTGATTTATTCAAATTCTAATGAACATTTAACAAAATACGAATATGTTGTAGATTAAGTATCATTCCTTTATACATTTTAATCAATTTACACGAAAAAACGATGACAAAATTGAGAATCGTTTGAATTATATATCTGAATTATTACGTATCTTATAGTTTGAAGAACACCACACTGGAGCTAGTTACAAGATGTTTTGTATAAAATTTTATTAAAAAGAAATAATTAAGAAAATTAATTAAAAAGAAAATTTAGAGATAAGCTAGAAACTCTGAGTTTCTTGCCGGATCTTCTTAGTAGCGGTCGCTTTCTGATCCGGTGGTAATTTATCGGATTAATATGCCTCGCGACGTTGATCAGCGTCCCAATAAGGGACGTCGAAGGGAGAGGGGTATTCCATCGGGTCGACCACTGAAGTCAAGGCACTCTGCACCTGTGGTCGACCCAACGACGAAGGCGACGTGCTATACGGGTGGATTACGGGAGTGCGTGCTTACGCCCCTCTGTAGCCCCGGACGGAGTGGTGCGAGGAGTGCGCCAACCGTAACCCCCCCTTACGTTGTCATCAGCCACCCTGCGAAAGGAAGGTAGAGAGGGTACCTACTCAGAAAATTTAATTTTCACTAATATTATAAATGTGAAAGTAAGTTTGTTTGTTTCGCTTTCACGTTTAAACCACCAAAGCGATTTCAAAAATTTTTCACCAATGGAAAGCTGTAATATCAGGGAGTAACATAGGCTATATTATATTTTATCCCAGTATTCCCACGGGGACGGGAATTACGCGGGTAAGGCGACTGGAACCGAAGCGAAGCGCGGTTGGATTGTTAGTTTAACTGTAATTCAAAACCTAACTAATATTATAAATGCGTAAGTAAGTTTGTTTGTTTGTTACGCTTTCACGCTTAAACCACCGAAGCGATTTCAAAGATTTTTCACCAATGGAAAGCTATAATATCAGGGAGTAACAGGCTATATTTTATTCCGGTATGTCTATGGAACGAGAACTACGTGGGTGAGGCGACTGGAACCGAAGCGAACTGAAGGCAGGTTGCTAGTTTAACTATAATTCCAATTGTAAATAAACGAATTTCTTGTTAATATTGTATTTATTTAACAAAATCTTACTTCAAATGCTTAAAATATGATGTATAGCGGAGTGCCATAGTCACAAATGTGACTCTTTTGCAAAACATGATTATGCGATTCACTAATATGCTGAAACTAGAGTTATTGCTACTAATAACAGTTTAATTCCTTTATAATTAACAACAATTATCTTAACTGCTCGTGCTAATAGTAGAGGAAGTGCCCTTGTCGCGACGTCATTCGTCATTTGTGTTTGTCAAACTCCGTCTACTGTTATCGTTAATCATACAAACTGCTTTTCAGTTCTGTAATATAATACTTGACAAGACATTCCTGAGTAACTATCTCAAATTAACAATTATATAAAGATTTTTCTCTATATCTTTCAAGATGTTAATTAATCGCATCCATCGAAGTTCTCTGTTGGAGATAAACTTACCCATGCAAGTAAGGATTTTCATCTCACTCCACGTATGTCAGGCTACTGGAGTGACGGCTGCTCTAGTAGTTAACTCGAGATCAGGTGCCGCTGGTCAAGCCATAATCGTTTGAATTATATCATCATTCAGCGTATGTACGTTCCACTGTTGGGATCGAGAAAAATTGACCTATTATATGTTTGTCACACGTTTTCATAGGGTTTTGTTTCAAGTTTTTGTCTCTTGCATAGATTTTATCCGCATAATTAGTCATTTTTTACGACACTCACGGACAAGAAAGGGGTTGTAAACTATATCTTTACTCAGTCACCCCACGAAAAAAAATTGGATTAAGACTTAACAATTAAGCATTTTAATTGGAGCCTAATGGAGCTTACGCCGGCACCGCTCTGTAATGTAAAAATAAATAGGTAACTATGACGGCTTGTGCATTCAAACGGTGTCACAACACATTTGAAAAACATAAAAAGTATATTTAACATTACTTTTAAAAGTATTCTTACGATTTATGTTAATAAAAACAAAATTGGATTTCATAATTTGTATAGTGGTGTGCGTGTGTACGTGTGTAATCGCTTGCAGGCATGTTGTATTGTTTGCTTCATATTTTTGATGGCTTACGTATGGACACTATCCTTCTATACGTTATTATTCTAACGATTAGTATTTAAATTAGGGTTAGAGCAAAAGTATGATAAGTTCTTGCCTTTTTGACAGACAATGGTTAGATCACAGTCTGCCCAAACGTAGTGGAATAAGGGACGGTTTGCAGCCCCATAACCTATAATGTATTGTACCTCTTTATCATATTTACTTGGTCCATACATACTGATTACTTGTCGCCGTTACCAAGCACTTCAGCACGCTAATTCTTCGTGTTATATCGGGTACAACTGTTCTTAAAGGGATTTCCACATTTGGGATTCTATCCCACAGAGAAATCCCGCTCTATAACATGCTGAGCGATTTTGCGTTTGGTTATGAGGCCCACATTTAGGGACCAGTGTGTGTGTGTGTGTGAGTATTTTCTTGTTGTTTTACTTGTTATTTTACTTACAAACATTTGTAGTCTAACATTTTAAATACCCATATATGATGGTATTACCAGAGTAGTGCACTCCAATTAAAGAATTTAAAGGTAGGAGACAAAATCCTGGATTACGTAATAAACTTATCAAGTTTGAGCTCATGGGATTTATCTTAATTAAATCATTTCTCCTTGTGAAGAAGATGTAATGGTTACTTTTTAGTTTTTTTGGTTCTTTTCGGGTAATTTTCAAAAGTTTCAATTTTACATATTGATATATAATAATAATAATTTTTATTTCGGACAAATATCATCCATAGAAGGTTAGTAAATGCAATCTTAAAATTATGTTAGTAGGTATATAATATTTAATTAGAAACGAGTTTAGTATTCGTTTGGCATCGACGAACAATTTTGTACATAATAGGCCATTGTACATATATGTCCAATAGTGGTCTTGAATAGTTTTAAATATTAAAATCGGTATCCAACATTAGTAATGTATGAAAGTATGGAGAAATAAACTAATTACATTAACCACTGAAGTACATTACACGTCTCTTGCATAATAATTACGGATGAGACCTTCAAACTAAATATATCATTTGCATTTGTAAACAATTGCATTAAATAAGATATGTATAGGGATGTTATGTAGCTCCGTAACCAAAACTATCGAATATCCGAAACAAAAAATTGTCCGTAATAATTACTCGTGTGGTGACGGAGCAAGAATACAATTCACCACTCCCTATCTTGCTTGTAGATGTCGTTAAAGGCGACTCTGGGATATAATATGCACATCTGTGCAAGAGAAGGAAAACTCGAAATGAAACCCTATACCAACATGTCTGATCAGCATGGTATAGTAGGTCACATTCCCTCCCATTATGGAGGAGGCTCGAGCCCATCAGTGGGACGTATGTGGGTTGCGATGATGACGATGATGAATCAAACGAAACCGATGTAAAAGTTTCGAAATATTTCTAATGAGGTCGGTGTCTGTATGAGATCTTGTTGGAGTCGTAAAAATTTGCGAAGGGTTCATCAGAATAATCAGCAACAAAGTACTCCTGGAAATCATAACACCAACTATGATCTTCAAATCCAAATAGGGAATAGTATCACTTCTTGAGAAAATTTGTTAAAATGTTAAAAGATAATTTCGGATAGAGTCTGTATGATGTCACATTTCTCTCGTTACGACAGATTTACTTTCAAGCACCAAATCTAACAGGCCATACATAGGGCTAATGGGGAATAATATGATTCACTACGCTCAGCATTACCCTTTTATAATGGCATTAATTGGCAACGGCCTGGCTGTGCCCCTGATATTGCAAAGGTCCATGTGCGGCATATCACTTACCATCAGGTGTATTGCTTGCTCGTTTGCCACCGCTGGCAATAAAAAAAAAATTTAAAAAAAAACCTAATCTCCATAACGGAAACGATCCGAAACTATCAAATAATTTTTCATATCCGAAATTTCATATCTGTAACCGTATCTAAAACTGGTATAATGTTATTCTACTATACGTATCCCTACCGAGATCCGAAAATTCATATCGGTAACATCCCTAAAGTATAATACCTCATGCTATTTTAAGCTTTGTACTATCTGTTGTATTTCTTTTCAGTTCCGTGTGTTGACGTAGTAAGAATAGAGTAGGTGGTGAGTTGTCACCACCCCCTCTCTTGCTTGTGATTGTCGTAAAAGACGATTAAGAGATTATAATATATATATAAGATAATAGAATATAAGATATGCATATTTTTTTTTTGTGTGGGCTGCGGTCGACGCGCTCCTCGCACCACTCCGTCCGGAGTGACAGAAGGGCGTAAGCACGCAACACCCGCAACCCACCCGAAAACGACGTCGCCTTCGTCGTTGGGCCGACCACCGGAGCAGGGTTACTTGACATCAGTGGTCGGCCCGATGGAATACCCCCTACTTGGGGTACCCTCCCATCGACCGACGTCCCCCCCTCGGAGAGGACGTCGGTCTTTCCTCACGCGGTCGGCCTCTCGGTGGGTGACGGACTAATTCCCCGGTATAATATGCATATAACATATATGCAAGTGAAGGCAAACTCGAAATATTGTGGGTTGCTCGAAATTGTGGGTCAATTTGCCTTTTAGTTTGGACGATCCTTTAGCAGATAAACTGACGACATCCTCGCAGGGAAAAATTGGATGCAAGTGGCACAAGATTATTTTAGTGGCATTCTTATGGGGAGACCTAGGCGCAATAGTGGATGTCTACGAACTGATGGATGGGCTGGATGTAGGGACCCTATGGTGACAGTAACAGTAACAAAACCGGTTGAAAACACTCCAAAAGAATCTATCTACTAAGGTAGCATCGTGACTATGGTATTATATCCTTCTTTGGATACCTTTATATATATAAAAATCAATTGCTGTTCGTTAGTCTCGCTAAAACTCGAGAACGGCTGAACCGATTTGTCTAATGTTGGTCTTGAATTATTTGTGGAAGTCCAGGGAAGGTTTAAACGGCGCGAAAATATGGAAAAATTGTGAGTAAAGTACTAAAAAAATAAATTAAAAAAAAAAACAATCAATTTGCCCATACAAATTGTTCTTACCTGTCATTTGATGTTCGTCCCGTCAGTTCGTTATTTTTGGCATAATTACATGTAGATTAAAAAAAAAAGGTTTTGGAATCGATAAGAAAAGGCGGTATATTAAGTACGCCGATAACTTCCGATCGATTGCATCAAATTGGATAATCTTTTTTTATTGTGTTTTTTGTTGTTAGGACGGTTTGTGACAGTTTGCCGGGTCAACTAGTCTCTTATAGAAGTCCCAAGAAGAACTAGATGACTTTAAAAAACAGAAAGAATTTACGAAATGGTACCGGTAGTTACCGAGATGAATGTATTTAAATTAAGGCTCGACCGAGATCTCGGTCTCGGTCTCGGCATTCTCGGCTACAAATCCAACCGAGAAATTTGTCTCGGTTCTCGGCTAATTATAGCCGAGATTCTCGGTCAGAACCGAGATTGTAGCTTTGTTTGGATCGGCATTCAAATTTTACTGCGCGTGGCCACGCGCTGCAGCGCGAAGTCGATTGGTGTAAGTGCGTGAGAGAGCTGAATTGTGAATCAGATTCTCGTGAGACCACATGGGCATCTTCAACTAACTCGTCAAACATGGCTACAACAAATCGATTCAACTTATGTGCAGCTCATGATTCGATAGAGTTGGAAGACGAGCCAATGACCAATGACGAATACAGTTCAAGCTTTGTGATCGAAATAGCGCTAGAAAGCTTCCTTAGAGAGCCAAGACTGCATAGAAATGCTTATAATTTTGAGTATTGGTTTTCGTCACCTTATAAGGTGCGTAAGCCTGCAGCAAATAAGTTTTTATCTGCGCCGCTACTAGCGTAGCAAGTGAACACCTGATTAGCGAAGCTGAACAATTGTATGACGAGAGGCGACACTCTTTGAAGGGCGAAAATGCCGAAAAATTGCTTTTTTTAATGTTATAATATGATGTTATTTAGCTTTGATTATTAAAACAGTTAATTTTGTTAAACAATTAGTAGTGTATTAAAAAGTTAACAGTGGTAAAAATTTTTTTTCACACTTTTCTATTCTCGGTCTCGGCTCTCGATCTCGGCCGAGATATTATTTTATTCTCGGTCTCGGTCTCGGCCGAGAACGAAAAACCCATCTCGGTCGAGCCTTAATTTAAATACTTCTTTTGTTTTTCTTTCTTTCTCTTTTGTTTTTCCGCATGGTGACAGAGTAAGAAATTCATTCATCATCTCAACTCATATACTTCACAGTGCTGAGCTCAAGACGCCTCTGCAATGGAGGGATTTTGCTGTCTTAATATACCACTCTGATCAGTCCTATTGATTTTACTTCGAGTGTTCTCTTGCATAGATGTTATCAGCATATTACCATCCCTTAGTCGTCTTTTACTACATACACGGCCAGGAAAGTAGGCAAATTTATTGAAGTGCAACTTATTTAGAATCGTTGTGATTTCAAACTCGATGAAACGAAAAAGCGAGTCCATAGAGACACAAACGATACAGCCGGCGAGAGAATGAGATAGAACACATTCGCGTAGCGTCCCCATTATCGTATTCTAAGCATTGTGTAACCATATGTATGCTCCTGCGTATGGGATAGTCAGTATATCGATATCTTGCTCCAGTTCCGAGCATTCTAGAATGTTAGTATGTGTCTAATACATGTGTTTGCACCTGCGTATTAAAAAGTTTTAATATAAAGTAAGCGTATTGATTGTTGATGCATATTTATTTGTGTGAATATTTTTATCTCCTTGATAAAATAGATCAATATTTTTTTTATTATTGACAAAAAACACGCGGGAACGAAGAACTTCTGACATGCGTACTTTGTACGCGAGTCCTTTTTTTTTACTTAGTCACTACACGAAAAAGAGTTTCATTAGAAAAACAATAATGCGAATACGGTTTTAGACCACTAAAGTAATGCATTAGAAAAAGGTAAATAATGCTACGATCGATTACAAGAATTGTTTCTTTTATTCGTATAGACAATATGACAGATATTGAACTACTAGCTTTTGCCCGCGACTTCGTCCGCGTAGACTACAGAATAAATCACCCTATGCACCATATCTTCTGTTTTTTTAACGAAATTAAATGATACGTGGCTTAGATTTTAAGATGGACCCCCAAACTACCAAAATTGTGAAAATTGTATCGAAATCCATTCAGTGGTTTTTGTGTTATGCCATAACATACAGATTGAAAGACACCAAAATTCTAAAACCATTGTAAAGGGGTAAGGCTATTTTTTGAGCTTATACCAAACTTATAGTACCTCTTTATAAACTACATTAGCGGTTCTGCCCTCAGGTGCTAAGATGACCAGACTGCTAGGAGAGCTCACTCTCGAGCAAGCCACGTAAAACTGACCGTGCGAGAAGCAGTCTACCCTAAGATCAATTCCTGCTGTTTTTAGTGACTGAGCCTGAGACTTATTAATCGTCATTGCGAAACAGACCTTAAGAGGGAACTGCAGCCTTTTAAACTCGAATGGGTACTCCGATGGTATAAGTGGTATCCGTGGTATATACACCGATTCACCTCGAGCACAGCCAGTAATTACAATGGCCTCTACTAAGTTTTTATGTAAGGCTTTCACACGCAACCTGGTCCCATTGCACAACTTAGGCGGATTGAGGTTTCGGAGTAGCATTACTGGAGCACCCACTTTGAGGATAAGTGTGTGAACCGGTAGACCAGGTGGGTTGAGTGCATTTAAGAACTCCACAGGATAGTGTATAGCATCATCCGTATGCACTACAGTGTCCACAGACTTGTACTTGTATTCTACACCTTCGAATGACTTTAACAAAGTGTCATTAATAACTGAAGCCTGATCGTTCTTAGGTGTCAAAATCGCACGTTCACACAGCCACTCCATGGATTTGTTGTGTAGGTTGTGAACATCTGGATATATTCGGGCTATTAGGTCATCAACGGTCGGTACAAGTGAGGCAAGATCTGATGGAATTGTAATCTTGCCATCAGTTTCTGGATATTCTCCATTTCCTATTTTAAGAAGAAGATCGGAGAATTGTCCAGCGCAAACATCACTCTTCAGGTGCACCCGCATATTTTTTTTAAGGTGAAGCTTTTTGATTAGGGGCCAAAGACTTGATGCCTTAATGCAAGCCTTAACTTCGTCAGCTCGAGTTCCCCTCGGCACTACCGGCAGAGTCTGACGGAAGTCTCCAGCTAACAACACGGTGACTCCACCCATCATGTCATCGTTCCCTCTAATATCTTTTAGTGTTCTGTTTAGCGCTTCAAAACCCCCCATATGCGCCATTGTGCTCTCGTCCCAAACTATGAGTTTACAATCACGCAGCACTTGGGCCGCATTACTCTGTTTTGAGATATTGCACAGTGGAGTTTCCACATGGATAAGGTTTAGTGGCAGCTTGAAAGCAGCGTGAGCTGTCTTGCCTCCCTCCAACAGTGTTGCTGCGATTCCTGACGATGCGACAGCTAAGGCAATGCTACGATTACTCCTAACTTTTGCCAATAGCAAAATTGATAAGGAATGTTTTACCAGTGCCACCAGGAGCATCCAGGAAAAAAATTTGCCCTATTCCTTTTTCAATATTGCCAAGGATCTTCTGGTAAACGTAAAGCTGTTCATCCGTCAGTAACTCCTCATTGCATGACACCACCTCTCCTAGGGCTCATAGATCATAATTGGTCTCCCTCAGATATTCTCTATTGTCCAAAGTTGCTGCAGATCTTTTTGGCTGAGGTAATCCGTACTGTGCCAAGTTTTGTCCTGCTTGAGCTAATACTGCATCCTCAATCAAAATCAAACATCTGCTGTACACCTCGTCAGTGAGGTGTACAACAGATACACAATCTTGCAACTCTCTTTCCAGTTGCCGTTTAATGTCTTCTGAGAGACTCTCTTTGTATTTCTCCCAAAGGCTTAAAGGATCAGAGAGTTGACAGAAAACTAACATTATTGTAAATAGCTCTCGCAATTTGAGAGGAGAATCGCATAATGCAGCTTCCTCTAAAGTGGTGTCCCAATGCTTGTCGTCTTCCAGCAGACCAAGTGCCTTACACGCAGATTGAAATGTTGGATGGAGGATACCATTCACAGTCTTTAAGTCCTCAAAGGATGTCGGTCCTCTAAGCTCATGGAGCAAAAGGCGTACGTGGTAGCACTCGGTGTTGTTTGGATGAATCGTATAGACCCTGCCCAGAGCGTGCACTTTTTTCACTCCGGGCCAGCCCTCAACATCTTTCCCTTTTTTCCTCCTTGAAAATTTTTTGCTGTTCCAGACATAGTAAGAAGGGACTTCGGAGTACTGCAGAGTTTTAGCGAAATTGTCTGTTTTGCAGATTTCAAAAAGCCTAGGAGCGTTGTCTGTGGTGGATTATTTATCTTTTCTGACAAATTATTTGAGGTGAAGTATATTCGCTGACCGTTTTCAAGATGAACAGCGAGGTGTACGACAGGGGGGACCCTTTCATGAATGGGGAAGCTTAAGATCCTCCAAACTGCTTCGGAACTGCTTATGTACCGGCCGCTTTCGTAGATTTTTACCTCATCTTTCTCATTCTCTAGAGTAAAGGCCGCTTGATCACTGCCCTTGTTCACGTACTTACAAATATAATTGATAGATTTAACAGAATTGCAGTACTCCACATTAATATGAGCATTGAAAGTACGTGACAGGACAGGATTGTAAGGCACCACCCAGCGGTTGTCCAACTCTATTTCATTAATTTTTATTGTGTTACCAACGTCAGCTGGAGACCTCCTCCTATATTGCGGATATCCATCGTCTCCTGTCTGGGTGTCTTTGAGAAACGGTCGAGGGTACCTCTTACTGCAACTGCCATCTTTCATGCAGGGCGAGTTGTAATTTATACTTCCGCAAGGACCATGTATCATACTGGCCTTCACAATATCGTAGAGGAGAGGGTCTTGCTCAGGGTCAGGTATTTCTGCACTAATAACATTGTCGATCTTATCTGGGGTGATACGCTGCTCTAGCCATAGCAAGATGTGAATGTGAGGAAGACCCCGTTTTTGCCATTCTACCGAGTATATAAAGCAACGCATCCCCCCAAATAGATTGCCTTTGGTAAGAAGAGCCATCATCTTTTTCACCTTTAGGTGGAATACCCTAGCTATAATATCGTGGCGATCGTGTGACTTTTGGGCAGGTAAAAGTATATCTGTGATGTCTTTCCATCGGGGGTTACACGTAAATGTGATAAAAAGATCAGGACGACCGTACTGACGCACGTATGTCATAGCGTCTTGTGTACGCTCGTGCATATAGCGTGGTCCCCCGGTAAAAGATGACGGGAGCACCACCTTCTGACCTAGCTGCTGAACATCAACATCCTGCCTTCCTATGGCATCCCGCAAGTGTATATAACTGTCAGCCCTCAGCTGCGCCTGCTTGTTCCTGATATAGGTCAACCTTTCCGTCTCTATTTTGGCGTACATGTCCACTAAAAACTGACTAAAAAGGGAACGGAAATACACCAAGTGATTATCTTCTCCTTGTCTAATCATTATACGAAAAGAATAGAACCTTGCAGCTGAAATTGTATTTTTAAGTATTAATTTGGTCTCAGGATCACGCTGAGGTAAAGAAATGGAGTACCCATCCTCGCCACGGCAAAACAAAAGCGGATACTGCAGGGCGTCATACGAACGGTGAATCTCGCTAATGCGCTGCAATGAATTATCGTGGCTCTCAAGGATAATGTCTCGTTTCTCAAATTGCTGACCAACTATTACTAATGCCACCTCATTTGACGTAGGAGCATTAAAACGACCCCTGTGACTCTCCGGCGGTTTCTTCTCAGCATTAATGACTACTTTAAATGGTTTAGACGTTTCAGGCACCTTGTCCAGGGCGATCTTCAAGCCTCTTATATAAGTATTAAACGTATGTAGCATTCTCTGCAGTTGCTTGACTAAGCCGGGTTTTACTTCGGGAAAGGTACTGCACCTCAATTGTACTTCCCTGTCATCTTCGCCAACAAAATATATTTGTAAAAATTGTGGTTCCTTTTGAGGAGCTGGCAGCAAGCTTCCCACCAAATGGTATACCTGGCCCTGAACTTTAAAAGTTGGCATAAAACCGTCTTTTATTATCTGTTTCGCTCCGAAAGAAGTCATTTGAAAACAACTATTATATTTACGAATACGATTCATGAAATGGTCGTGTTCTGGATGTATATCCATTATCAAACTATAGAGAGGCTCAGGTAGCTGTTCATAAGGCGGGAGCTGCACCTTACCAGCACTGCAGCACATGCCGGGTGTCCTTTCCTTTGTACTCGTCTTCCAGGATTATTTTGCTCATAAAGAGACTGTGCCGCCCTGTGTACCTCAGGGTGAGTTTTCTGGTATCTGGCCACGGCAGCACGGTGAACTGCTGGGTTTGTTTGCGCATATTTTTTTGAAGCGTTTTGAATTTGTTTTTTCCGAGTAGCGTCGGTGCATCTGGCACGACGTTTCTTGGAGCATTTAGTAGGAAAGATAAGAGATTGATACTGAGATACGTCATGATCTGGTTCTAATATGGGCGGTGAATTAGTAGGCACTTCATTTCTTCTCGTAGTAATCTTCTTTGCAACGACGGGGAGAAGTGAAGAAGGGGAGGCGGTCTCGGCCATTGTCGCAGTCACTTCACTACGGACGTAAACATCGAAATGGCCACGTGACAGATCATGTGTAAAGCGTAGTCGTCCCACAGGGTTATCTGTAGTACCAAAACTCATATACAGTTCACCGTTTCGGTAAACTTCAAAGACCCATGGAAAGAGTTGCCCTGTCGTTTCCAGCTCACATAAACTACCATAAGTAAAATGGCGTGACATGTCAATGCGGAATTGTCCCCGTTACTGTCATGTGACATAATGGCAAACGATTCCCAGTTGTCCACCACATAGTCTACGATTTGCTCGCGCACCTCCCTAGCCATCACCTGTGTATCATACAATATATAGGAGATGGCCCGAAACAGACAGGCTCCGTCTCCAATTATAGGAACTACGGTGTGAGGGATCATAGCCCCATCAATTTGCAATGTTTCAACAGTCATTGTGATAGATAATAAACAAAATCTACTCAAATAACGAACAAAAACTATGTACTTAAGTTATGTGCACTTACAAATTTAAGCTAATTAAATAGTATTATAAACAAAATGAAAGTAAAAAAAAAATCAAAAAATATATTGTAAAATGATTAGAAAAGAAAAGCAATTAGAAATTTTTTTTTTTAAAGATTAACAAAGAACTTTGTGAAAAATAAGAATACTTTGAAAATTAATTTGAAAAAAAAAAATTAAATATATAGTATTATAAAGTTAATGAAAGAAAAAAAATATTCAAAAATGATTAAGAAAAAACAATTTGAAAAAGAATAGTTTTTTTTTTAAATATTAGCAAAACAATTTGCAAAAGATAAGAATATTTTGAAAAGCAAAGTTATGCACTAAGGAATCAAGGCAATTAAAATAGTAGTATCATAAACTTAATAAAAGTAAAAAAAAAATGGGAAACAATATTTGGAAATGATTAGAAAAGCAATTTGGAAAAGAATAGATTTTTTTGGAAAAGATTAGCAAAACAATTTTTAAAAGATAAGAAAGAATATTTTGAAAAGCAAAGAATTGTGCTGAAAAGCACAGTTTTTAAAAGATAGTGTTGCACTGAAAAGTACAGTTTACTTGTATGGTATAATCTATCGCAGCGTTTGCGCTGGACGTGTTATTAAGACCAAGGTTGCAATTATAATGTGTGGGGCCGTGCTTTTTTTTTTTTTTTTTTTGTGTGACTTAGTTGTTAGCCTCAGATGGCTGTGACAACTTTACCCGGACTGGTGGGTGAGCGCTGAGGGCTCTCAACCCGCTTAAAGTTAAGCGACCCATCCCGAGGGCACCCCCTGTGGGGTACGGACCTCGGCTCGGGCGGTCGCTGGCAAAGTGGGCACTCCCACGTTTATGATTTTAACGCGACACGTCTTCCTTCCCCGTCGGCGGGGGCGGTAACGTGGATATTTACTACTATTTGTCAAGGCCGCGCGGGCTGTGTATGCCTCAGTCTGGGCGAGCGTAATAGTGTCGTCGGGTTCGTCGAGTATTAGTCGCGGTTGTTTAATCGCGGACATTTTAGAGGGGATGTAAGAAGCCGCCCTTACCACTAATGGGTTCGGGTGTGTCGCGGCAGAGTCGAAGTAGCGGCGGGAGCACTGTTTCATGAATTGCCTGATGGTCGGCAAGCCAAGATCTATGTGAAGATCCACATTGCGCATGTACCACGGTGCTCCCGTCGCTCGGCGCATGAACCTATTCTGTAATGCCCGTAGCCGATGTAGCCTGCGTGGCTTCGCTTGTGTAAACACTACACTTGCATACGTCATGATAGGACGTATACAAGCGGTGTATAATCTAACTTTATTACGGAGAGATAGCTTAGACTTTGCGTGTACTAAGCTGTGTAACCATCCTAGCACTAGGGCTGCGCGCGCGCGGCTTCGCCCTATGTGAGGACCGAAGGTCAGTCGTCTGTCCAAGGTCACACCCAGATATTTGACCTCCCTTGTCCAGGGGATGGGTTGGTCAAACATCTTTATCTGTGGATATTCAGCCATTGGGTAGCGGCGATCTATCCCCTTATGAAATATGATCGCCTGGCTTTTGGTGGGGTTTATACCGATTCTCCATTTCCTAGTCCATTTGGCTAGGACGGTAGCCGCAGATTGGAGAACGGTTGTCACTGTTGAGGGAGATTGACCTGCATAGAAGATGGCAGTGTCGTCAGCGAATAATGCTGTTTGAATTCTACTATGTTGGGGTATATCGCTGGTGAACAGCGAGAAGAGAATTGGAGAGAGCACCGATCCCTGGTTTTAATATACGGTGAAAAAACTTGTTCAAATACGAATAAAATGCAAAATTGTGTTTTTCGCATATATAATTATTATTATAGTCAAACATTTCGTTGAAGTCAAACACTTTCATCGACTAATACGATAATTTTGTTTAACAATAGCATCAACCTTGTGTGATAGATACGTATTCAATCAAGTTTTTTTTTTAGTGTAGGCACCTGCCAAAAGTAACGAAAGCAAAACTTAGTTTTATGACTTAAAAGCAACGATTTTCCTCCTATTTCGAGGTGATTTCGAAAAATCAAAAAAAAATCGATAAAAAAAAAAAAAAAAAATACCTGAAGCCTGATCAAAATTACCTACTTACATGTCAAGTATTTAATAATTAAAGTAACGGTGATAGGCAACTTCAAAGCGAAAATATAAATCCATTTTATTACCGTTCCCTTGGGAATTTCGAAAAATTGACTCCCTGCAAAGACGGGCTGTTCGAATCGTCGGGGATCCCAATCTTACGGACAGATTGGAGTCGCTGGAGCAGCGGAGAGACTTTGGGTCACTCTGTGTACTCTACCGACTCTTTCACGGGGAGTGCTCCGAGGAACTGTTTGACTTGGTACCACCGTCACCATTCTACCAACGTACCACTCGACATCGCAGCAGGGTTCATCCATTTCACCTGGAAACGTTATGGTCTTCAACTGTACGTTTTCAGCGATCATTTCTCCCACGTACGTGCCAGCTCTGGAATGAACTACCTGCTGCTGTGTTTCCCGAGCGCTATGACATGTCCTTCTTTAAACGAGGTTTAAGAAGAGTATTTCCTTCACGGTAGGCAGCGGCCTGGCTGTGCCCCTGGTATTGCAATGGTCCATGTGCAGCAGTTTCACTTACCATCAGGTGTGCTGCTTGCTCGTTTGCCACCGTTGGCAATAAAAAAAAAAAAAAAAAAAAAAAAAATCCCGTCTTATTCCTTGCCTACTTCATAATGGGGAAATAATTTACTTATTATACTTAACAATAGCTACGAAAGAAAAAACAAACAATATAACTTTTAAGCAAGGATTTTCATCATATTCCGAGGGATTTTCAAAAAACCCTAAAAATGGTTTTTAGTTATCGTAATAACCTACTTTTAAGCTGAATTTCAAGTCTCTAATAAATAAAGTTACGGAAATAGGGCAACTTTAAAGCGAAAATATAAGTAAATCTTTTTTTATTCCCGTTCCTGTGGGAATTTCGAAATATCCTGAAAATTGTTTTTTGTTTTCATAATCACCTACTTATATGCCAAATTTTAAGTTTCTAATACATATGGTTACGGAGATAGGGTAAATTTAAAGCGACAAAATATAAATAAATCCTTTTTATTCCTGTTCCCGAGGGAATTTCGAAAAATCCTAAAAACGGTTTTTAGTGATTGCAATCACATATTTATATGCCAAATTTCAAGTCTCTAATAAATATAATAACGGAGATAGGGCAACTTTTATAGCGAAAATATAAATCCTTATTATTCCCGTTCCCGTGGGAATTTCGAAAAATCCCGTCTTATTCCTTGCTTACGCCATAAAGACAATATCTGTGCAAAATTTCAGCTTCCTAGGTCCAAGGGTTTGGGCTGGGCGTTGATGAGTCAGTCAGGACTTTGAATTTTATATATTAAGAAGATTCACTAAATCCATTCAATTTCATTTACAAGATATGCACAGCACTATTCGGCAGCTGTATAACTACAGATATACTGTTATAAGCATGTCGGTGACGCGAAAGCACTAGGTTGCACCCATACAAAAAGTGTCTATGGCGCTCAGCACACTGCGCGTGCGCCAATAGTATGTCGGTGACGCGAGCACCTACCAAAAATGCCCAACACGGCTAAAGAAGATTTCATTTCCAAAAATATTAGGTCGGTACCTTAGAATAATAACGTATCAAAGGATAGTGTCGGTACTTAAGTGATCAAAAACGAGAAGCCAAAAATACTACACGCGTGCAAGCGATTACACACGTACACACACACCACTATACAATAGAGTTGCCTTGTACGCAGTAACCTTGTACACTACGGAACGGTTCGGCACGTAGGGAGCCATCTGGCTCTAATTTAATTGCTTCAAATTTTGTGCGCGAAGTTACCTTCTATGAGTAATTATTCTAAGGTCGGTACGTATTTGTTGACATATTATTATAATACAATGTTTAATCCGTGACGTGCAAATGAAAGACACTATTATATAAATAAATGTAGGTGACTCAAAGTTCACCGGGTCATCTAGTTACATATATATGTAAAGATATTTTTATAGTTTTTCCAAAACATGATAGGCATGATAATTGAATAACAACGGATATTGTTTGTAACATTACATAATCCAACTCTATATAGTTATCCAAACGTATATCTACATATATATATTGCTATAATAATTTATCACGATAAGTTGATAATTACGTTTATTTGACTGCAAGCCGCTGAGCGGTTAGGGCTGACAACAAGCAATTGGTCAAATGGTCGGGATTAATCTGTTACCTGCAGTCAATACATCCGCAATGCGCTTAAGTTGCCGGTGGATAAGCTACTGAAATCAAGGATTCAGATCCAGTGACCCGTACAATAGGCGGAAATCAGGAATACTGTGGCTTATGAAGCCCCGGTGACCGGTGATAAGCGGAAATGAGGAGTATAGTATAGTAATAACCAAAACCGACTTCCATTTCTCCAGACAACTGTAATAGTTAGTCTTAAAAGAAAATAAATAAGCAATCCTAATACTTCCGTCGCCACTTTTTTCTTGCTTTTTATATTTAATATATACAGACAGATAATGCCATCTATTGATAAATAGAGATATTATTGACAGATATGTTTAAAGACAACGCCATCTGTGGATAGATATGGTAAAAAATTACCTTTTTATTTTCAATCTCGTTTTGTTATTTTATTTATTAACTTCTATCCAATAGAGAGAGAGAGAGAAAGTTTTAAAATTCTAATTTAAGTCAAACATTGGCTTGATGTAGTAGACAATTTCCCTCCCACCGGGCTCAATCCACCTCCACAATAGGGCAATGACGATTGACTTACTATAACATGCTAATCAGACGATTTGATATAGGGTTTAATTTGCAGTTTTCTTTTTGAAGTGAAACTTCTTTGCGCGCTAGGTAATTTTTTTACGGATGAAACGCAATTTAGCGTCATGAAGATGTGCAACGTTTTTGTCGAAGAAGGGGGAGAGAGCGATTGAGAGAGAGTGAGAAAGGGCAAACATAGCACGAAGCACAGGCATGGGGCGAGAGTAGGGAGCAAGCAAGTGGGCAAGATCGAGAGATTTTTTTTTTGTGTGAAACATCTATAGGCGAGGGTGACCGTGATCGTCGCGTGGTGTTTAACGCCACGCCTCGCGTTCCCCTAATAATTATATATTAAACAAATATTTGGATGCATATACCTACATTTTTGTAACGAAACCATGGTGCGATTTAAAATTTTGTACAACGCCATCTAGTGAACTCAAAGTAAATTGTTACTTATAATGTATATTAATGAAAATAAATGTTTATTGAATAAAAATCATCATTTTTTGGAAAAAAATCGCGATATTTTATTAATACTTTATGCCTTAGTTTTTTCGTATTAGTTCCTGTCCTAATCTAATGTACTTTTATGCATATATACTTGTTTTATAAATTAATGTAAAATTCTCTAATTTATTAATATAAATATACCAGTATTTAGTTTACTTTCAGCTACGAAAACTGGAGAACCGTTTTTTATAGGCTTTTATTAGTTTCAGGTGTATATATATTTATTTCTTTGTATATTACCGACTTCATAGGAATTGGATTTTGACTCACTTTAAACAGTCAAATTTCATTTAAAAGTTGAAAATTTAAGGAGGACCAATGACGTTAAAATTATTTAGATAGCTTGTCTTATTATCATTACAGGATTAAAAATTTCTAGACAGGATTAAATATATTGAAGCTGAGAGTTGGTCGTTAGCTCGATAAATGCCGCCATTTCTGTTTCCTAAATCACACTCTTCGTGCGAAAAGAATGTCTGTGAACGGATGAAAGCATTCCATTTTTTATAGGCTTTTATTAGTTTCAGCTGTGTATTTATTTGTTTGTATGTCACTAACTCCTTATTATTTATTTTTTTTTTATACTGCTAAAAACACATTGAACCAGTGAAGTTTCATTTCTGACATGCGTACTTAGTACCCACGCTATTTTTTTTTATATGTAGATGTTATAGGTAAGTACTTATATTATTAAAATAAGAAGTAATAAGGATATTCGACATAAATCCATGTATTGGATGCCGCCCTTTACTGTCACCTATTTTTGTAACAATGATGTTTCAATACAATATAAAAAATCAAATCTAATGAAATTAAACATATTTTAAGGTTTTTAAAGTTTCAGTCACCAATGGGTAAGAGAGATTGTGGTAAATTGCATTCTTACTCCATCACCACACCCCATATCAGTATAATAAATGATCATTTGAACTCTTTATAAAAACAGAACATGTTTGTTAAAGCTGGGTATAACAGTGGCAACTATTGTTAGAAACAGGAAGTTTGATCACATTATGCTCGGAGTATTCCAAAAACTTGGCTTCATTCCATAACCAAAAATATATTTTTTTAGGGTGGGCTACGGTCAGCACACCCGCAGCCCGGCTCCGTCAGGAGCAACAGAGAGGCGGCGCGCGGCCCCGTAACCCACTCGATAGCAGGTCGCCTTCGTCGTTAGCCTGACCACCGCCGCAGAGGTCCTTCTCCTCAGTGGTTGGCTCGATGGAATACCCTGTAGGGGTACCCTCTTCTATCGACTTCCTTTCCCGGGACGTCGGTCGCTGTCGCGAGATCAGCCTCTTCGCGGGTCACGGACTAAACTCCCCGGTCCGGTCACCCGCAGCCTCTGCTTGGGCGGCATCAGACGCAAAATAATTATCAAAGACATCATCAAACGGTAACTTAAATTTAATATAAAGATGCGTATACCTACTCAGTTCAACATATAAACTACCTACTATCTTTTGCGTCCGATATCCGTCCGTACAAGCCGCCTTCTTCCAGCCGCCCGAACAAGACGGCTTCCGAAAAGGCTATAGCACCATAGACCATATCCTCACGCTTCGGCAGATTATACAAAAGACCGAGGAGTATAATCGGCCCCTGTGCTTAGCGTTTGTGGACTATGAGAAAGCCTTTGATTCAGTCGAAACTTGGGCGGTGCTGCAGTGCCTTCAGCGGTGCCAAATCGACTATCGCTATATCGAAGTGCTGAAGTGTTTGTATAGGAACGCCACAATGTCAGTCCGTATCCGGGATAAGAGTACGAAACCGATCCAGTTGCAGAAAGGCGTGAGACAGGGAGATGTCATCTCTCCGAAACTGTTTACCACTGCACTGGAAGATGTCTTCAAGCTCTTAGACTGGACTGGACTAGGCATCAACATTAACGGCGAATACATCACTCACCTTCGATTTGCAGACGATATCGTCATTATGGCAGAATCCATGGAGGACCTTGGCACAATGCTCAATGGTCTCAGCAGGGTATCCCAACTAGTGAGTTTACGAATGCACATGGACAAGACGAAAGTCATGTCAAACGCCCATGTCATTCCTGTACCGGTCCTAGTTGGCAATGCGATTCTCGAAGTTGTCGATCATTATGTTTACCTAGGACAAACAGTCCAGTCAGGTAGATCCAATTTCGAGAAAGAGATCAGCCGATGAATCCAACTCGGTTGGGCAGCGTTCGGGAAATTTAAGAGGATCTTCTCGTCCAACATACCTCATTGTCTGAAAACACAGGTCTACGACTAGTGTGTGTTACCAGTGATGACTTACGGCACGGAAACGTGGTCCCTAAATGTAGGCCTCATATCAAGGCTCAAAGTCGCTCAGCGTGCTATGGAGCGGGCTATGCTCGGGATTTCTCTGCGAGATAGAATCCGGAATATGGAAATCCGCAGAAGAACGGGTGTGGTTCATTTCATAAATTTCATTTTATTTCAATTAGCACGCTAAAGTGGCAATGGGCAGGCCACATCGCTCGACGAACCGACAACCGGTGGGGAAGAAAAGTTCTCGAGTGGCGACCACGTATCGGACGACGCAGTGTAGGACGCCCCCCCACTAGGTGGACCGATGACCTAGTGAAAGTTGCTGGGCGTCGTTGGATGCAGGCGGCACAGGACCGCACATTGTGGCGCAACATGAGGAAGGCCTACGTCCAGCAGTGGACCGCAATAGGCTGAAATGATGGTGATGATGATGATGATGATCCGTCCGTAATTCATTTCACATAAATTTCTTCACCTTCAAGTTCCATGATGTAGGGGAAAGTGTTCACAAAGGATGTCCCATAATGAATTCCAGAGTCCTATCTCTGTATATACCAAAATCCATTAAAATTGATTGAGTCAAACAAATTTAACAAACTCATATATAAAACAGCATAACTATCGGCGTCCTACTAAATTCAATATGGCTGCCGATGGTGGGTCACATTTTTCTATTCACCTCCCAAAATATGCATATCAAGATAAGGATTGTAGATAATAATATATATGTATATGTATGTATATATATGTATATGTATGTATGTATGTATATATATGTATATATATATATATATATATATATATATATATATATATATGTATGTATATATATATACACATCCCCGAAATGATCCTGCGTCATACATGGCGGTTTTTACCGATGATGCTGCGCCAACTGACTTGTTGCGCCAATTATATGGACGCAACAGTGCCCACCACTCAAATTTTGCCAGGAGCCACTAAAAGGGTGATACAATGCATGGGCGAAATATTGGTATGGACTCTATTTTGTCACCAGAGTGCTTTTTGCCGTATTTTTTAGTTCCACACTATTCCGCGCAAATGTGGGAGGCCGCCCCGCATCGCGTATATTCACTAATTTGGTTACAGACATCATGTCGATAATGTTGCTTCTGTATATAAATAATTAAGTTTTTATCGATTTTAATTAATATTTTAATTGCGTCACACAAATTGGCACCGTGTAAAGGGAAGCGAGGCGATTACAGGAGTGAGGGGCGGGGTTGCGCTGCTGCGTGATTCTTGTTATTTGCTATTTTAATATTTTTTATGTCCTATATTAGTATATGTGTATATCGATATTTCTTTATATGTATCATGTTGCTTCTGTGTATAAAATAACAAGTTTTGATCAATTCTAATTAGTGATTTAATGGCGTCACATAGGTAAAATGTCATCGTGCAATAGGCAACTTAGAGATATATGGTCGTCAGCAATTATAGGTAGAAATAGGTTATAACTAATATTAAATTTTTCGTGTGTTGACGGTAAGAATATAATTCACTACTCCTCTCTTACCCGTGGATGATAAAAGACGACTGAGGGATATAATATGCATGTAACGCAAGGACAGTATAACTCAAAATAAAACTATAGCAACCTTCTGACCTCTATCTGACCAGCGGGGTTATAGTAGATCAATTTCCCTCCTATGATAGAGTTATGAGTTATAGGAGGCTTTGGCCCAGCAGTGGGACTTTTATGAGCTGAGATGATAACTAATGTACACACAATTTTTCATAGTGGTAGGTCACGGCCCCGTCCGACAGGGGTAGTACCACACTCTCGCAGAAAATCGACGTCTGAGTAGAAGTAATTTATTGCTGCGCTTTGTTCGGTAAGTGAGACAGCCGGATGTCCAACTTTCTGGGTGTGTTTTTGTCTGGTGGGTTTTTGGTGATGCCTGAAACTTGGGATGGTGAGGTCTTGGTCGGAACATTGAGTGTGAGGGGCTGCTATGTGGTACAGGGAGACTGGAATGGTCACTTGCGCCCACCTGCCGGTCAGCAGGGTCCCCCTAACCCAGGATTGGCGCTCCCAACATTGGTTCTTCCAAAGTCCTAAAATTCCGTTGGGTGATCATCGTGCCGGTGTGGGAAAGTGGAGTGGACCCCGGCGGCTAAATATGGGGAGCATCGGGAGCCCTCCCGTGCTTCGTATCAGCTCCACACAAAACTCTCTTCTCAACCATGCACTATGCCCGCCCTTTTTCTCTTTTGCTATCACCGAACCCCGTTATACACATTCACAATTTCACATTCCCTTTCACTTATATATAACCTAATGGTAAAGAACAATAAAAAGAGAAGATTTTACACAGCGGTCCCCTTATTCACATTTAATGTGGATTTTTGCAATATCGGTCTGCCGTGCTCTTTTTAACGAAAACACCCCAGATAACATTTTGTACCTAAATTACCCCGGCTATGAGTTGATGCACATCTTCCGTCGTGAAGCCGGGGGGGGGGCATTATCATTCGGAGCGAGATCTGTTGTTGCCGCCTTTGGGTACACGAGCACAGTGAACTATCGATCTTATGGTTTCGCTTAGATTATCAGCTTACCCGCATCTACGCGTGTGCCTCTACTGGTCCCATGGCAGTGATCCGGGGTCAATTAATTTCTTGGAAAACGTTCAATGGGGGATTGACGAAATATTGGAGCAGTGTCTATCCGCGGAGATTGTATTCTTGGAGACTTCAACGCTCATCATAAAGAATGGTTAGGATCCCGAACCATTGAGCACCGCGATCGAAATCTTTTCAATATGGCTACGCCCTGTGGTCTCTCACAACTGGTGACACCGCCCACCCGTGTCCCAGATATTGAAAGACTGAGTCTTCTTTACTGGGTCTCCTTTTTTTTCTTCTGACGACTACTTGGTTCATAGCAGAGGCCCTGTTGTATGGCCTAGTCCCTCTACGGCGACTGAGACATGCAGAATCTGGCAAAGTAAGTCAGAAGATTGGATGGAGTTTGACGCATCCTACCTATGGAAGCGGTTTTGCTTTGCTTCTGAGGTCTCTGACGACTGTGCGGACTGCATTAGCGCTGCGGTTATTATGGGGATATAATATTCATTCCCAATACGGGAACACTAAAATATCCATCGGTGGCTGCAACCGACCTTTGGTTAAACAAAACCTGCAAGAAGACTGCACGCCATAAGCAATCTGCATATTAGGTCTGAAATAGGGCCCAAATCTTTCAGGACCCGAACGCCAAAGAGGTCTCTCAGTGGTAGGACCATACTGTTGACAGTTATCTGTCTACAGTCGCGGGTCGGGCCGTCCGGGGTAGTACCACACTCTCGCAGAAAATCGACATCCGATTAGTAGCAATTTGTTACTGCGCTTCGGTCGGTGAGCGAGAGAGCCGGAAGCCCAACTTTCTGAGGGTGTTTGCGTGTGGAGGATTTTGGTGGTACCTTTGGTGTCACCGAGCCTCAATGCACGCATTCACACTCCCTTCACTTTCTTCGCGGTAGGCAGCGGCCTGGTAAAGGTCCATGAGCGGCAGCAACACTTACCATCAGGTGTACTGTTTGCTCGTTTGCCACCGTTTGCAATAAAAAATAGGTGAAACGATAATTTAATGTTGTTTCTATATTTAGTAAGAAAGCTATTACTAGAGGCAAGGCGGAATGTGTTGCAAGAATTGGCGAGCGATTGGAGAGCTATCCCGCTAAGAGTCGTGCATTCTAGTCATTCACCAAGGCTGCACAAGGCAAAGTCTGTCTGCCCAACCTCCCTTCACTACAGAAGCACGATCGCTGCCTAGCCCACAGCACAAAGGAGAAGGCCGATCTACTAGATCAATTCTTTGTCAGTAACTATTTTGGACGCTGGAGCTGCCCCACCACCTACCATACCTCGGTATGAGAGCTCGATCCCTAAACACCGCATCACGCATCGAACGGTCAGGCAAGAACTGCGGCTTTTAGATGGCCCTAAGTCGTGTGCACCGGATAGCATCAATGCAATGATTCTACAGACGTGCGCCCATGAATTGACTTGCATCTTCACGCGCATATACCGACTTGCCTACGTTACTAATAGGGTTCCGTCTTCATGGAAGGTAGCCCATGTCCACCCGATTCATAAAAGAGGAGACCGGTCTGACTCATCGAATTACAGGCCAATTGCCATAACATCCATGCTCTCCTCGATAATGGAGAAAATTATAAAGCATCAACTTCGGCAGTACCTTGAGGATTACCAGCTGCTCAGCGATCGTCAATACGGCTTACGTCGTGGCCAATCGGCTGGTGATCTTCTTGTGTATCTTACACACCGTTGGGTAGAGGTCTTGGAGGGCAAGGGTGAGGGGCTAGCATTCAGTATAGATATCGCAAAGGCCTTCGATAGGATCTGGCACAGGTCACTTCTTTCGAAGCAACGATCATATGGAATTCCCAAGGGACTCTGTACTTGGATCGCCAGTTTTCTGAATAGTAAAAGTATAAAATTCGTCGTCGTTGGCTCCTGCTCCGATACCATGAACATTAATGAGCCGAGCGCCGTCGGTTTTCTACAAGAAAGCCGGCGGCGCTTTTCTACAAGATTTCTGAAATTTTCTACAAGAGCTTTTGAGTGGAATTATGGAAAAATTTTTTGAAGTCCGTAGACCATTTTTTAGACGAGAAAAATTTGGAAAATTTTTTTTTTCGTTGTTTCCTTGGAATTTCTCCAGACTCAAACATGAAAAAAATTTTATATAAACTAGATACTTGGAGCTACAATTTGCTTTTTTATTTGCTGTACGATTATTTTCCTTGGAGTTACAGCTCCCAAAATTTTAATTTTTTTTATGTCCCTTAATTTTTGTTCCTAGTTTATCATACATAATAATTTTTATATAGGGATAAATTTGTTGTCATGTCTGTTCCCAAGTTTATATAATTATTTTATTTTAATCGACTTCAAAAAAAGGAGGGGTTTCTCAATATGTCGAGATATTTATTTTCTAATTACTTGAAGACGGCTGGAATAAAATAAAGTATACGTCATCGATCTACCTATAAGTTTAGGAGGAAGCGACAAACTCGAAATAATGTATAGAGTACATACAGAAAAATATTCGGTATCAATATAGTCTCAAACGTAGTAGGAAGTAATATAATTTATGAAATGTATTGAATAAATACAGGATACATAATAATATACGGACGCGATATACCCATATATTTATACGGATTTAGGAAAATCGGAGAAATGTATTAAAAATTAAGAAATATACAGAGTGCCACATGATTACCATCGCGAACGGACGCGACAAACCAGCGAGAATTATTCCAAATTGAATATCTTCTTTTCGTGTTGAAATAAAATTTCTCGTTGATATTGGAATTCACATTACAGCAATGAAACAATATTCGCACGATTAACTATTGAAATTCTATTGACAATGGTGGACGCTACAGGATTCGACTTTGAAAAGACGCCACAACACTTCAGCGATTTATATATATATATATATATATATATATATATACATATACATATGTATCAGGTTATGGGGCAAACGGGAGTAAGGCAATGGTGGTAGGAACCCATGAAAAAATTTTGAAGGAAAAATATTGATTCGTTAATGAATTAGAGACGTAAAATTTTAAATTTTGTCATCGCATTTTCGTGTAAATCTGATTGAAATGCATAAAGTCAGTGATACTTAATCTGCGACATATTCGCACTTTGTTAAAAGTTCATTAGAAATTGAATAAATCAATGATTACCTTCGCATAAGTAAGACAAATTTCGCTTTAAATCAGCTGATCGGCCGATGACCGTTGGCGAGCCGCATTAGTGCGTAGATACCATTGAAGCGTTTGCGCAATTCTAGGTATGAATGAATGAAATTATACTGCCGAAGCTTTACGTACCTACATATGTCCTGTCCGTATATGCCTACATAATACGTAACATTTAAGGCACAGACTCTTAGACACATATTTTTGAAATCACTATAACTTTTATGTTATATTGTTTTTTGTGTAATATACATTCTAATTACGATCTATGACCGTTAAATTACAACATATTCGAACAGTTGCTCCATAACCTGATACACTCTGTATAAATTGCGTGCGTAGAAAGTAAGCATGTCAGAAGTCAAACGTCTTTAGAGCCACGTGTTTTTATCAATATTAAAAAAAAATGTACTCTCCCACTCTCTCTCTGTCAATCTTTCTCACTCGCTTGCTCCCTACTCTCGCTCCATGGCTATGTACTTTGTGCTATGTTCGCCCTTTCTCATTATCTCTTAATGGGACTCAATCGCTCTCTCCCTCTCTTTGGACAAAAACACATTTTTGTATCACTAAATTGCGTTTCATCCGTAAAAATTTTACCCTCATGCGAGCAAAGAAGTTTCACTTCAAAACATTACAACTCACTAAAATCAGTATGGCCACTGCGCTAAGATGGCGGACTACATTTCATTCATCATCTCAGCCCATACACGTCCCACTGTTGGGCTCGGACCTCCTCTATAATGGAAGGGTAATTGACCTACTATACCACGCTAGTCAGACGTGTTGGTATAGGGTTTTATTTCGAGTTTTCCTTCTCTCGCATAGATGTTATATGCGTTTTATATCCCTTAGTCGTCTCGTACGATCAGCCACGGGTAAGATAGGGGGTGATGAATTGTATTCTTACTCCGTCACCACACGGAAGGAATTTCATTCATACTACACCTTTTCTTTTTTTTTATGGGTTGGGCTGCGGTCGGCGCCCTCCTCGCACCACTCCGTCCGGGGCGACAGAGGGGCATAAGCACGCACACCCGCAACCCACCCGAACACCACGTCGCCTTCGTCGTTGGGCCGACCACCGGAGCAGGGTTACTTGTCATCAATGGTCGGCCCGACGGAATACCCCCTATTTGGGGTACCCTCCCATCGACCGACGTCCCCCCCCCCCCTTGGGGAGAACGTCGGTCTTTCCTCACGTGGTCAGCCTTTCGGCGGGTGACTAATTCCCCGGTCACGTCACCTGCGGCCCCGGCTAGGGCGCCATGACGCGTCATTCATACTACATTTAACACGTCTATTAACTGAAAAGATTTGAAAGCCAGAAAAGATATCTTTAGTGACATCATATTAAAAACGTTACAGTGATAAAAGAAAACAAGATGTAAAATTCAACTATTTTATAAAATCTTATATCTAAATCAAAATATAACAATTAATAATAATTAACTTAAGTAATTATCATACTATCGCATAACACTAAAATGTTTAAGACAAATAACATGTAAAAAAACTAATTTTAAAAACAAGCTTTTATTTTTAAAACATTAAAAATAATCTATTACTTACATATAATAGTAGCAAAAGAGAGAGTGCTTAACTAAATAAAAGCTTGTTTTTAAAATGATTTCAATATATTTTTAACAATATTAGTTAATATTTTGATGACAGTTTTAACTGGTATACGTGGCAGGAATATGATAGGACCATGGCCTGAATTACCATTCATTTCGGCAACAATCATATATTTAAAATATTTTGTCCTTAATAATTACAACCATGCTTGATTTTTCTGTATAGAGTGATGTTGCATAGAGCCAATTTTTATTTTTTTGTTTTCCTGTCTGCAGGCAAAAATAGACTCACCACAATGCCAGCTGTAAAGACAAAATAAAAGATTATTCATTTATTTGACAATCCACCCATCAGCCTCTAGAAGTCCACTGTTATAACAACTACATAAGGCAAATTCCATAATTGATACACAGATGCATTGGCCATCGCATTTGGCGTTATAAGTCCCCATGGGAATGCTGCCTTTTAATCTGAGGTTTTTACAACTCACGCGAACAATTAAGGGGTGTTGACAGGCTTTGTTCTAAAACACCATAACTTCAAATTCAAATTATTTGAAATTTAATCCCCTGGGTTATTTAAATATTGTCAATTTTGTATTTCATCTTAATTTAATATGACCTCGGAACGTGGCTGCCATTGAGAATAAATATTCATCATTCATTCATTTTTAGTTTATATACGTCCCACTATTGGGCTGGAGCCTCCTCCACAATAAGAGGAAAATTGGCCTTATTATACCATGCTGGTCAGACAGGTTGGTATAGGGTTTTAATTCGAGTTTTCCTTCTCTTGCATGGATATTCTATGCATATTAATCATCGTTTACGACATCCACGGGCAAGATAAGAAGTGGTGAATTTTATTCTTAATCCGTCACCACACGGAAAAGAGAAAGAATATTTATTCCGTATATTTATACGGAAAGAAATTTAGTGACTTCATCATAGGCTGAATGATGATGACGAAATAGTGTGGATACTAAAGGTATCGACCACTGTAATTACCAGCACATATATAAGCATTGAATTGTGTTAGGCTATTAAAAGTGTCATAGTTCCCAGTACTAGGATTGGCTCGTAAATTTGCCTATGTTTGGCAGATGCATTTGCAAATAGTTTTTATTCCAGTTCTCTTTTTAAGGTGACATTGTTTGCGTAACCCTATCATCTAATATAACATATGAGAAAGAAAGTTGATAGTTTCGAAACTTTAACTTATAAAAAAGGGATTCGTGGTGTTAAATACTGTGTAGTTTACTCCTATACAAGACAATACTTTGTGCAATCAACATATTATTTTCTGAGCCTGGGTATATAAAATTCCTCTACAATATAAAGATTGATTTTTAATGCAGGGCATTGTTTATAAAGAAACAAACATTTTGGGCCAGGCTGTGATATAATATAAACTAAGATGTCTATTCAATTAGTTATTATTTTCAAAGATATTTTTAGGTAATCTTTTTGTCGTAATTAAACGGAGAACTCCACCGAAACTTACCAAAAATAAAGACTGACCAAATGTAAAAGGTTTCTTCACAATGTTCTGTGATTATATTTCCAATAAGACTCACTGCTATCATGTCGAAGACTCTTGTTACCATCATACTTAAACTGGTTACCAGACCCCTGCAAATATTTACATATTTAAAACTAAAGCAATTAGTATCATGTAATATTTTACTCTGGCTCTTAGTGCCATGACCGAGTGGGGATGGAAATAGAATACAAGTCAAATTTAAATTACTTACTATGTATTAACGCCAGGAAGGCACTTAAATATTGTCAAATATTAACATTTTATTTTATTATAAATCCAATCAACTACCACCATAATGCATAAATCCTTTAGCAGGATATCTCTGTCTTCAACGACATTATTTACGCTTGTTAATGGATCTTCTCAGCCCATATATGTAGCCTAGTAGCAGGACGTCCCATTATTAGGCTCGGGGCTCCTACGCCGTAGCAAGGAAATGATATACTTTTTCTTGCATAGATATTGTAAGCATATTACATTCCTTAACAGTCGTTTACGATACACGGTCAAGAAAAGGGGTCGTGAATTGTATTCTTACTCCGTCATAAGTATTTTAATAAAAGTTGTTTTATTTAACCTTCATTATGAATACTATACGGATCCTGTTACAAGACAAAAAAAAATCCATACGTTCAAGCATTTCTGTCATACCTATTATTACAATCAATTTATAATATAGACCGCTTAAACTCTGTCATATCAGTAGTGTGGTACTGCTTCGTTTCACATAGCTGTACATACTCTTATTTATTGCCTTATTAGTCAATTTTGCCTTATGTCTCCCGCTTTGCATAAGTGGCAACAGGTAAGAAGTGAAATCTTTTTAACTCCTCCTGTTTTTCTTTTTTAATTTTTGTTGCAAATTTTAAGACGATTAAAAACGTTTTATGGGACTTCATGAGGGTCAAACACGGTGTCTTTTATGGAAACTATATTAACACATTACCTTCATGGTCTGTCACTATACGTAAAATAACATATCTATACATCTACCAACTATGTCCATAGGACATAAGCCTTCCAACAAGACGAGATAGTGCCCTAAAAACACCTTTGATTTGTCGGTTTACTAATTGTATTAGGTGGTAGGGATATACTAGGAGACAAGCTGCTATATATTTTCCTATTGATCCATTAATACATAGTGACATATTATAATCTAAATATGACATTCATACGGAAATGGGGATTAAAAATATTTAATTATAACTCACCTGTGTGTAGTAGGATACAGATCTACAAAATATGTTGATATACATCCAACACCTAAGGATGTATCCTGTAGTAGTGTGAAGAATATCATATTGGCTATAGGCTGTCTAATATTCACAAGAAGAAAACTGATCCCAGATGTGAGGAGTATCAAAATGAGTAACAGCCGAGGTCTGGAGGCCATCTTCACCACCGCTAGTCCACAAACACCGTAGAACAGCCCGTATAACATTCCAGAGTACAGTGTATAAACGGAAAGTTTTTCATTGCATTGGTACTGGAAAAATAAATAAAAAGTTACAGATAATTTTCACAGCTGAGATATTTCTACACGTTATTAATCATGTCACCATTGTAGCATAAAAAATATGTGCTGTGCTTGTTATTCATCACAGCACATATACGTCCCACTGCTGGGCAGGAATCTCATACAAAACTGGAGGGAAATTGACCTACTATATCTGCTTTTTTGCTACCGGGTTTTATTTCGAATTTTGCTTCTCTTGCCTAAATGTTATGCGTATTATAATCCCTCAGTCGTCTTTTACAACACCCACGGGCTAGAGCCCAAGTGTCGTAAACGACAACTGTCGTAAAAGATGACGAGGGAGTGATGAATTATATTCTCACTCCATCACCACAAGGAATATGGTTATTAATTCTCTGAATCTAATATTCCTTAATTTCTTATTATATAATGATATCTGATGTTTACGCGAGCACTACACATTATAAATAAAACTACTTTTGCGGTTTTAATCGCGTTTGTATTTGATTTATAATTGCCCGACGTTTCGAACACTTTACAACATTCATGGTCACGGGCGGACTAAAATGTCTGACGTCCAAACAAGTCAACGTTATTACAGATTTTTATAATTATCTACCCGCTACAGAAAATTAGTTCGTAACATCGGGCAATCATAATTCAAATACAAACGCGATAAAATCCGTAAAAGTAGTTTCTGGCTTATATTTGAAAATGTTCAACAAGTATAAAATATAACATTTTACGGCTTTTGTCGTGTTTTAATATTGTTTTTATTATCTTGATGTTCCTAATACATTTTATACCTCCTTATATGCCCATGAATGCTGACAACTATTCAAAAACCCGGGATAATTAAAATAAAATCCCTATAAAAATATTTTAGCAATATATGCTTTTACAATTTTGCTATTTTCATTGACTAAGAGTTTCCTAATGATGGTGAAAGTTGCCGTGTGGTGACGGAGTAAAAATATAATTCACAACTCCCTTTCTTACCCGTGGATGTCGTAAAAAACGACTAAAGGATATAATATGTATATAACGTCTATGCAAGAGAAGGAAACTCGTAATAAATAAAACCCTATATCAATTCGTCTGACCAGCGTGGTATAGAATTTCGGTTCCATAGTAAAGGAGACCCGAACCCAGTAGTGGGACATATAGTGCTGCGATGGTGACGATGATGATTAAAATGAAGATGATGCTAATTACGATGATAATAATGATGATTACGATTAAGACGCTGGTGATGATGATGATTAAGATGAAAACGCTGGTGATGATGATGATGATGATTAAGATGAAAACGCTGATGATGATTACGATGAAGACGATAATGATGATAGCGATGATTTCGGTTAAGGCGATAATGATGATGATGATTACGATGAGGATGATGATGATGATTACGATGAAGATAATGATGATGATGTTAATTACGATGATGATGATGATGATGATGGCAAGTATATTTATAGACTTACTGTATGTGTACCATCCGTTCCATTGTCACTCCTAAACACCCTCTCGCAGAACGTCGGATTTTCATTGCTTACATCATCCATAGAAGTGAAAAAGTAATTTACAAATGTCGGGTACCACATGACGAATACGTTGTTTCTGTAATATAAAATTTGAAATACAAGCATTAGGAAGGCCCATTCAGAGTACATATCTGTATAAAAATGTATGTAATACTTATTGACCCGATGAATTTATTCTCAGCTTATAAAGGTTCCACTGCTGGACTCGAGACTCCTTCCCAATAGGAGAAGAATTGAGCTGCTATACCATGCTAGTCAGACATGTTTGTATAGAGCTTTATTTCGAGTTTTCATAAATTGCATAAGTTTAAATGCATATTATATCCCATAGTCTTCTATTACGATGTCCACGTGCAAGTTGAGTTGAAGAGGAGTGGTGAATTGTATTCTTAATCCGTCACCACACGGCAATTTTTACAAATCCACTTAATTTTTTTATTATGAGTTTTAAGCGGCCTCCACAATATATTTAGACAATAATATAACACAATTATCAATGTTAATTTTCTCGATTATCAGCTATTCTATTCGGATATACCTATTTCTTTGTATCCCTGATCACAGTGAAGAAAACAAACATCAAAAAACAAAATAGAACCAGATGTTTTAAGTTTTAGCGAAACTATGCACCTATTCATTAGCCCATCAAGTAGATGGGGAGATTTCTGTAAGGGAAGATAATATAATATTCGCCAGTAATGGACTTACGACTGCAGATTCTATTATAATTTCATAGGAGAAACTTATTCTCTCGGTGATCTCTCCGCCTTCGCTTCGCTTTGGTTACAGTCGCGTTACCCGCGTAGTTCCCGTTCCCGTGGGAATACCGGCATCAAATATAGCCTACGTTACACACTGATATTATAGCTTTCCATTGGTGAAAGTATTTTTGAAATCGGTTCGGTGGTTTAAACGTGAAAGAATAACAAACAATCAAATTTACTTTCGCATTTATAATATTTGTAAGGATGGTAATATTAATATTATGGTTATTATAATAATTAAAAGCTATATAACTTACGTGACACAGCAGAGAGTCAGCAAGAAGAATAATTGTATTGTCCTCCACAACAATGGTGGTTGGAAAATAGGCAGAGTCTGTTTCTTTAACGATCCCCAGAGAGACTGCTCATCCTTGGAATTGTCGGGATTTTTTAACTCCGATGGTGTCGTTGATTCTAGGTGTTTAACCTAAAATGTTAATTTGATAATTTTAATAACTATTAATTTCGTTACAACCAAATATTTTCCAAAAAAGAACGCTCCAATATTACAAGAATTTTCATAAACGCTCTCAAATAAATTATTCAGCTTTTTAAACATACGTTCGGCGACTCTACATCTATATTATATAAAAGAAAGTCGTGTTAGTTACACTATTTATAACTCAATAACGCCTGTACTGATTTGGCTGAAAATTCGTGAGGAGGTAGCTTGTAACCAGGAGACGGACATAGGATACTTTTTATCTCGTTCCCGTGTGACGTGACATAAAATGTCAAAGAGAATACAAGTCACTATGAAACGTAGTATAACAAAAATGTATTTGATATGTAATAACAAAACGCAAATGACAGCTAAATGTAATTTTGTCTATGGTTAAGTATGGTTGAAAATTTGATATTTATAATTTTGTCAGAAATTAATAATCAGTAATTTGTATTTTCTTTGAATCATCATTAACAATGCCGCGACCAAGGCGATCAAATCTTTCCCGACAAAGCTGCAATGGTTCTTCCATTAGAGACTATATTTTCGGAAATTTAGAAAATATATTTACGAAAAAATTTATGGCGATACGAAGTTCGCCGAGTCAGCTAGTAATATACTAAAATAAGATTACAGCAATATTAATTCCTTAGTTTTGTACTAGATGGCGTTAGTAGACACAGTCCAACTCATAAAATATTCGTCATTACAGTTCAAATACGTCCCACTAATAGGCTCGAGAATCCGCCACAAATTTAGGAAATTCACCTATATATGCTGGTCAGACATGTTGGTATAGGATTTTACTTCTCTTGTCTACAGATTACAATCCCTTGGTCGTTTTTTATGACATCTACGGGCAAGACGTGTGGTGAATTGTATTTTTACTTCGTCACCACACGAAAATTATTAAATATTACACCTGTCTAATAAGATGTCTTATAATTTGCGGCGGATGGGGTCACAAATAAAATTCTAATGAATTAAATTCTTCTGATATCTGATGTTTACGCGAGCACTACACATTGTAAATAAAACTACTTTTACGGATTATATCGCGTTGTATTTGATTTATGATTGCCCGACGTTTCGAACACTTTGCAGCATTCATGTTCACGGGCGGACTAAGGTGTCTCACGTCCAACAAGTCATCGTTATTACAGACATTTATAATTATCTACCCGATACAGAAAATTAGTTATAAATTTATTAAATTTTGACCCACATTTTAGTACAAATTTATTGCCAGTGTAAGAAGAAAATGATTCTATATGAAAAAATTTATATTGTTTCCGTAAAAGTAGTTTTATTTACAATAAATTCTTCTGTTTATAGCGTTGTGGTAAATAACAAGCTAACTTGTCCAACGTCAGGCAGAAAAATTCAATGCACCATTCGGAAATAATTGTTTCGAGAGTTTAGGGTGTTATTTCTATATTGTATATAAATTCTGTGTGGTGGCGGAGTAAGAATACAATTCACCACCTTCTTTCTTGCCCGTGGGTATCGTAAAAGATGACTAAGTGATAATAATATTCATTCAACATCTATGCAAGAGAAGGAAAACTCAAAATGAAACTCTCTACCAACACGTCTGACCGCGTAAGTCAATTTCTCTCCCATCGTGCAGGAGGCTCGAGCCCAGCAGTAGGACGTATATGAGCCAAGATAATGATGAAACGCGCGAATTGGTACGCAAACCAAATAGCGTGTCATTATTCTTTAATAATGCCTGTCATAATTTTTGTTCTAAATTTTTGTTCTTAATTCCTTCTTCTGTAATCTATAATTTAGTTTCTATAGTTTTGCCACAGATATGATTTGTTATTTGTCTTCAAATTGTATTATACATAAGTGCAAAACTGTTGCGCATTTGATTTTTTTACCTGTATTTTTAAAAGCGGTTTATTTTCCTTAAAAATAAATAAATAAGAAACGAAATTTGACTTACCGGATATTCCCCTTTTTTACCACCATTCCTTTCATATATTTTCGCCAAGATTTCTAACGCCTTCAAGTCATTACCCCTGCTGGCCAGAAACTTCGGACTCTCGTAAAGACCAGCCATGAGAGCAGCTCCAATACCCAGGGGGAGTGCCATAACTAAAGCATATAACCTCCATGATCGGTAAGTAATGCCTAGTAATGGGAAGATAAAGTTGATTTGCAGAGGCAGAATGAGCCAAGCAAGAACTGAAACAATAAAACGTTTTAATTAAATTCCCCGTGTAACAATAGGATGGAATTATCACAACCTCGTAGAAGTCTGTGAAACCCGTAAATATTAGTTAAGGGTCTCTCATCAGGAAATTAGGCAACAGCTTTATCCTGGGAAATGTATAACAGATCACTGCGATTGCCAACCCGCTTGCCCAGCATGGCGATTATGGCACTATCGCTCATTGCTACGCCTACTACGCCACCTACGTCCTGTAGTAGATAGCGAAGGACTCAATAATGATGATTATGATGAGTCGAATATCACCAATATCATAACATCGATTTCGATAGCTCGCTCGCGATGGAGAAGATTAAGCTACGAAGTTGAACTAAAATGAAATACTGCCATGTGTTAACGGAGTAAGAATACAATTCACCACTCTCTATCTTACCCGTGGATGTCGTAAAAGATGACTAAGAGATATAATATACACATAACATCTGTGCAAGAGAAGAAAAGCTCGAAATGAAACTCTCTATGTATGTCTGACCAGCATGGTATAGTACGTCAAATTCCCTCCCGTTGTGGAGGAGATCTGAGCCCAACAGTGGGACGTATGTGGGTTGCAAGGATTGCACTTTAGGTAATGATTTTTATGGTACTTCTTTGAAAACAAACACAATACAACGTGAATAAAATCTATAAATAACAATATGCAACGTGATAAAATCTATTATGATTTCATTTTATGTTGCAATATTGATGAAATACTTACAGAATGCAACTAATTCTTCTATTAAATTGAAACTATTCATGATAAATAAATATTGACTTCTGTGTTTCTTGCTAGTACTCTCGCCCAACATCGCAATTGTCAATGTGAGACACGCCATGGAGCTGAGAAAACAAAAAGGTAGAGTCAACATATTACATTAATTAAATAATAGTTCAAAAAACAAAAAAAATACGCTTTTAAAGATAATCCAACTAAAAAATAGAAAAAAAAATAAAAATTTGAATTAAGAATAGTGGGGTGCGTGTTGTCAATAGTTATAAATAAACTCATTTGCAAAAAAAACGGGCGGTTTTGATTTTCATTCATATTTAAAAAGATACAATACCAAAAAGGTTTCAATCGTTTGTACACGTTACTGGCCGGTTTTAAAAATGCTGTGGTATTTAAAAAAGTACGTTCTAAATTCAATTTTTCATTTGATGTTCATTTTTACAGAAAACCCCTTTTTATCCTAAATTTTTGGCGCGAAGTTCCAGAAGTTAACATCGACTTTCATAACTTTTATTCAATTTTTATCGATTAATTTCATATCCTTGACTGTCAAAGCTTTATTTAATGCTGTTTGGCTGTATCAAAAATGGTAGATAAAGTGGTAAAAGCTACCAAAATTATCGCGCTGCTTGAAGAGGGTTGCAGCCAATGTTTCGTGGCTAGGAGGCTAAATGTTAGTCGCTCGACAGTCCAAAGGACCTGGCAGCGATATCAGGAGACTGGTTCCGTCGAGAGAAGGCCTGGTTCTGGAAGAAAACCATGTACCCAACCACGGGATGATCGTTTTCTTGTGAGTCGCGCATTGAGAAATCGCAAATCTTCGTATGTGGATCTTAAGAACAACCTCCAAGAAGTAAGAAATGTGCATATTAGTCTATGGACGGTCAGGAGGAGGCTTCTCGCTGCCAATATACGCAGTCACCGCCCGGCCCGCGGCCCCAAATTACTCCGTGAGCACAGAGTTCACAGGCTTAGGTTCGCTAGAAATTGTGAATCATGGACTCAAGACGATTGGAATAGGGTTTTGTTCTCTGATGAAGCCAGGATATCTCTGTTCGGTGAAGATCGACGTCGGCGAGTGCTAAGAAGACAAGGAGAACGCTTTGCAGAGGCATGTTTCGAAGAAATCACACCTTATGGTGGGGGCTCTGTTATGTTTTGGGCAGGAATAAATTCAATGGATCGTACAGAGTTAGTCTTCATTGAAAACGGCTCACTGACTGGGCATCGATACATAACGGAAGTTCTAATTTCTCATGCACAACCCGCATTGGCCGCTCTAGGTGAAGACTCGATTTTTATGGACGACAATGCTCGCGCCCACCGATCCCGCGATGTTAATGCGTATGTGCAAGAGGTCGGCATTCGTCGTTTGGATTGGCCAGCTCGAAGTCCCGACCTCAATCCCATAGAGCATGTCTGGGACGTTCTGAAACGGCGTGTGAGATCAGTACACCCGGCTCCGCAGACCATCAGAGAGCTGAAGAATGTGATTACTGCGGAGTGGGAACGTATTCCGCAAGCAAGTATCCGGGATATACTCGCTAGCATGCCCAGACGAATTCAAGCTGTGATTTTAGCTAGAGGGGGTCACACTCGATACTAAACATTTATCTGCTTTTACTTTATTAAAGAAAAACAAACAAAAAAACTTTTTTATTTTTACTTCATGAGCATATGCACTACTAGCGAATATACACTACTAGCGAGGTTTAGCATTATTTCCCATAAATTGTATCTAAATTTTATGAAATACTGATGAAAACGATTATTTTCTTATTAATTTAGCAAATTGTGTGGATAAAACTACCTATAATTATCAAACAAAGAAATATTAACATTTGAAATGGTTCATTGCTTAGGTGCCCGTTTTTTTTGCAAATGAGTGTATTTTATTGACAGATATGAGTAGAAGGATTATCATTTTGATAATATCTTAAAAAGCACCCCACGCTTTTTTTACAATAAATAATATTTTTTCTTAAACACTATTCTTAATTCAAATTTTTAATAATTTATTTTCTATTTTTCAGTTGGATTTTCTTTAAAAGCGTATTTTTTTAGTTTTTTGAACTATTATTTATTTTTCATTTTTTAGTTGAATTTTCGCTAATCCTGATTAACCTAGTAAGGTTAACTTGTCAAACTGCTTAAAATATTGAATTTTCATCGGTTCTTAATAAGTATGCCAAATTTCGAGTTAATCCGACGTTTTGAAGGGAGTCAAAATCATGTTCAAAGATTCCGTTACATACTAACAGACATACGTCTGAAGCTAATAAAAGCGTATTAATATATCTTATTGTATCGCGGAAGAATTGACAGAGATACAATATTCACACCCAAACTCAGAAAAATAACTTGTGGATGGCATAAAGAGTTGTTCTGTGTGGCAACTCATGACGCTCGGCATGGAAAATCGATTATACCATTACTACACTATAGAGTAACAGTGAATATAATGGAAATTTAAAATATTACCTTCTTGCGAGCGACATTAGAATTAAATCTAAAACAATTAGTTCTAAAATAGTATTTAATAATCGTAAATAAAATTTCTTATATGGCAGACTATGAGACGTAATATCTTTCATCACCGGAAAGGAGTCTAAAGCCTGCCCCGGTAAAACAAAGAGCAAGGAATGAACTATTTTTATACTAAACCAAATTATTTTTTTATTAAAACTAGTAACCCGCCCTCGCTTCGCTTCGATTTCTCTCGTCTTTCCTGCATAGTGCCCGTTGCCGTGGGAATACCGGGATAAAATATAGCCTAGGTTACTCCCTGATATTATAGCTTTCCATTGGTGAAAGAATTTTTGAAATCGGTTCAGCCGTTTTGAAGATTACCCGGAACAAACAGACAGACAGATAGACAAAAAAAAAGGCATATGTATAGTGCAAATAACCGTGTGAGCATGAAAAAAGCCTAATATTTTGACATTACAAACAGACGCTCCAATTTTATTTATTGGTATAGATGTCTGTAACAGCTAATTTGGCCAAGGCCAAAGTTCTTCAGATCATTAAAGATGTATTTCTCGATGAACGTGGTTCTCGCATTTTCGCGGTGGGCTGTAGAGTGACCAGGTAAGGACCTACTAGCGAAATCAGGCATCATATAAACGTGACTGGTCTCCCACGTTGACAACATTCGCTAAGCGTTCACGAACATTTCCGATATGACCATGCACCATATATGACATCCGTTCGCAAAGAAGGTGGTCCACAGGGACCGTAGCAGTTTTACATAGTTTGCTCAATGTAACTTTACTTTGCTGTGTGGTAGCGGCTTCGAATACTACCAACCCTTGCTTTGCTCGTGGGTGTCGTAAAAGACAACTAAGAGCCCTAGATTGACCCGGACCAACTCCATCTGGTACCATTTGGGTCAACGATTACATTCCCAAGGAGGGTTGACGTCAGGCAGGCGGCCGGTCATAAAAGTCATTGCCGAAACTTTTTGCAATATGTCAGAACAGATGACATATTGCGTCGACCCCAAGTAATTGGGATAAGAGCAAGATGATGATGATGCTCAATGTAACTTTACCCTTGAGCCAATTATCCAACAAGTGCTATCTGGTAGCGGCTATAAATACTACCAACTTTTATATTCTTAGTGGATGTAAGAGCTTTGATCTACCTGGACCAACTCCTTCTGATGTCTTCTAATTAACAATTACATTCCCAAGGAGGGTTGACGTCACTTTTACAATATGTACGATGGAAGAGGAACACGGATTGCGTCGACTCCAAGTTATTGGGTTGGATGTTTCTTGAAGTATCTTCTATCTGTCTATAGTCTTTAGAATTATTCGTTTTTGATCTTATTTTGTATGGTGATTTGCTAGGTCAATTTTATTACGAGTTTTCTTTCCTCAATCATATTATTTGCTTGCGACTTAATAGTTGTCTTTTACGATCATGCATGAGAAAGAAAAGGGTGATGGCCATACTCCTACTCTGTCACCAGATGATTAGTGAATATATCAAAAAGAAGTATGTACTCACAAACTAGTTCCAATAATTTTCATGACCAGCATGAAAACCCAGTGTGTTGAGAAGCTGCTGGCGACAGCAAATATAAAACCAACAGACAAGGATAGCAACATAGCGGGCCATCTGCCCTGCGTGTCAGCGTAGTAGCCCCATGGGTATGCGAACGCCACACCTGGAAAATATGTCTGTACAATACTGGTTTCTTGGTCTATCTTGTATGGATCATGAGAAGCGTCACGAAAATGTCGTTGTCACCATTTCGTGGAGGAGGCTTCATCGCTAGTAGTACGCACTAGTTATAAACCTCTGTGTTTAGCCACTGTGGAATATTAGACGAGAAGATTCTCCAAAGTTTCACCAATTCTAAGTTACATCATGATCATTTCAGCTCATATACGCCCCATTGCTGAGCTTGAGTCTACTACAAAGCTAATCAAACGGATTGGTATAGGGATTTATATTTTACTAGCAACCCGCCCTCGCTTCGCTTCGGTTATAGGTTATAGACGTTTTACCCGCGTAGTTCCCGTTCCCGTGGGAATACCGGGATAAAATATAGCCTAGTTTACGCCCTGATATTATAGCTTTCCATTGGTGAAAGAATTTTTAAGGAAGGAGTTACAGTCAGGAGTATTCGTCATCATCGCAGCCCACATACATCCCATTCTTGGGCTCGGGCCTCCTCCACAATGGGAGGGAATTTGACCTACTATACTATGCTGGTCAGACATGTTAGTATAGGGTTTCATTTCGAGTTATCCTTCTCTTGCACAGATGTTATTCCTTAGTCGTTCTTCCAGTAAATACTATTGATTATAAGACTCACCTGCAAAAGGTGCAGCTACTAATATCCCATGTCGAGTCAGATCCAGGTCCAAATCACAGCTGGCAGCTGCCACCACTGTGGCGTATCCAAACATATCCATAGCGACAGCATTCACGATGAGACTACAGGTGAACAGCATCAAGTAGTTGTACCAACCATGACCTGAACATTTTAATTCAAACATGATTTCCATCTCGGCTCATATACGTCCCCCTGTTGGGCTCGAACCTCCTCCACAATAGGAGAGAAATTGAACTTACTATACCTACTCAAACAAGTTGGTATAGGGTTTTGTTTCGAGTTTTCATATTATTATATCCCTTAGTCGTCTTTTACAACATCCACGGGTAAGATCCCTATCTTAGTATTCTTATTCCGTCACCACACTGAATAGATGCTATATGCGTATTTTATCCCTTTGACGTCTTTTACGACACCCACGGGCAAGTAAATTGTAATTTTACTCCGTCACCACACAGAATAGCCTATTTACAATATTACCATCATTCAACTTTACACCATCGCCTGCTGGACGTAGATCACCCTTATGCATGCAAGGAGGCTCTTCTGGTGAACCCATGGCTGATTTTAAGTATCGTATGGGCAAGGTGGCGACAATTGTAACCCGTTGCTATACGGACTGAGTACAAATAAATATTATTTCATGCACACATCGTACGTCCCAATGTTGGGCTCGGGCCTCCTCCATTGTGAAAGGGAATTTGATTTACTATACCACGTTAATCAAACGTGTTTGCATATTGTTTCATTTCGAGTTTTCCTTCTTTTACATCGATATTATTTGAATATTATTTTCTTAGTCGGCTTTAACTACACCCACGGGTAAGGGAGGTGGTGATAAACTCTATTCTTACTCAGTCATCAGGCGGAAAAACTATTATTACTGACCAGATAATTCCAGCGCGGTTTCGAGGCTGTATTCTGCATTCTTATTCTGGTCTTCATTCGATAATTCAGATTTCCGTATCTCCAAATCTGTAAAAATATTAAATAAATTTTACTATACCTACGTGTTCCCTTATTAAACTAAATATTTTACTGTACTTTACTTTTATAGCATAAAATTTTAATGAAAATAAAACCGATTTCATAGCATAGTGGTATTTTACCTAGCCGAGGCCGCGGGTGACGTGACCGGGCAATTAGCTCGTCACCCGCCGAGAGGCCGACCGCGTGAGAAAAGATCGACGCCCTCCCCGAGGGGTTGGGGCGTCGGTCGATGGGAGGGTACCCCAAATAGGGTATTCCGTCGGGCAGATCACTGACGTCAAGTCACCCTGCTCGGTGGTCGGCCCAACGGCGAAGGCGACGTGCATTGTGGGTGGGTTTTGGGTGTGTGTGCTTACGCCCCTCTGTCGCCCCGGACAGGGTGGTGCGAGGAGCGCGCCGACCGCAACCCACCCCAAAAAAAAGTGGTATTTTAAGATACCCACGGGCTAGATAGGGCAATAGTATTCTTACGCCGGTGTGCTGTTTGCTCGTTAGCCACCAAGAGCAATAAATAAAAATTAAAAAACATCCTCTTTATGCTACATGCGAGTTGACCTATCCATCCTTTAGCCAATAGACGCCCAATGTTGGACATAGGTCTCCCCACGAGAATGCCACTCGGAACGGTTCTGTGCCACTTGAAAGGTTCAACGGTTCCCTGCGACTTTGACAATGTCGTCAGTCTACCTAGGGCCGTCCTACGCTGCGTCGTCCAATTTGTGGACCTTTCTTCCCCAACAGTTGTTGATTCAACGAGCGATATGGCCTGCCCATTGCCATTTCAACGTCCTAATTCTGCTTATTATGTCGGTTACACTCGTTTTTCTACGGATTTCCGTATTCCGGATTTTATCACGTAGAGAAATACCGAACATAGAACGAGCGACTTTGATCCTTTTTATGAGGCCGATATTTAGAGTCCACGTTTCAATGCAATATATCATCGCTGGTAACACACACTGGTTATAAACTTTTGTTTTCAGACACTGCGGAATGTTGAACAAAAAAAAAATTTCTTGTAATGATTTCTGATGTTTACGCGAGTATGTGTGGCATTTTAAATAAAATTACTTTACGGATTTTATCGCGTTTGTATTTGATTTTTGATTACCCGACGTTTCGAACACTTTAAAGCGTTCATGGTCACGGGTGGAATTATAAATTTTCTGCAGTAACGATGACTTGGACGTGACGTGTTGGACGTGAGACATCTTAGTCCACCCGTGATCATGAACGCTGTAAAGTGTTCGAAACGTCGGGTAATCAAAAATCAAATACAAACGCGATAAAATCCGTAAAGTAGTTTTATTTAAAAAGATTTTTGTAAGCTTTTATTTTTCTAAATATTTGATTTGCTAGTAAAAACCAGTTGGTTTATGAATACAACCCTATTTCATCTCATCATCATCTCAGTATATAAGTCTCACTGTTGGGCTCGGGCCTCCTCCTTTACGAGATGGAATTTCACCAACTATACCGCACTGATTAGACAGAGTTGATATAGGGTTTCATTTCGAGTTTTACTTCTCTTTCATTAATGTTATTCTTTAGTCACCTTTAACGAGACCCACAGGAAAAAGAGGGGGCGGCTTGAAGTTTGGTATAGTAGGTCAATTTCCCTCTTAAAGGAGGTTCTAGCCCAACCGTGGGACGTATATGGTTGAAATGATGATAAGATAATTTAAGTGATCACAAGCTTTTTACAAACAAAGTATGAAGAAGTACATTAACAAGCTTATCGCTATAAAATCAATATATCTTAAATTTGAAATTGTTTTGATTTAACATTTACACTTGAATAGATATTATTCACTTGTAGGCATTCAAGTAGCAAATAAGATAATATAACTATCAATCCATATGTTTTGATTGGCAGTATCTTGTCAAGATTAATGGTATTTTGGCAAAATCCTGGTTTAAGAAATATGTTTGTTTTTTTGCAAACATGCATATTAATCATATGATGTATATTGCCCTTGTGGTGCCCAAATAAGAACATAACTCACCCTATCTTGCCCGTAGATATCGTAAAAGATGACTAAGACTAACTAATCATCATTATCATTCATCATTTCAATGTCCCACTGTTGGGCTCGAGCCTCCTCCACAATAGGAGGGAAATTAACCTTACTATACCATGCCGTTCAAACATGTTGGTATTTTTTTTTTGTGTGGGCTTTGGTAAGCGCTCATGCGGTCCATTTCGTCCGGGGCGACGAAAGGACGACGCGCGGGCCCATAACCCACCTGTACCCACGTCGCCTCGTTGTTGGGCCGACCACCGGAGCAGGGTGACATGTCGTCAGTGGTCAATCATGTTGATATAGGGTTTTATTTCGAGTTTTTTGTATAGATTAGTCGTCTTTTACGACATCCATGCACAAAATAGGGTGTGATGATTTATAACCTTACTTCGTTGCCACACGAAACAAGAGATATAATATGCATATCCAATCAATGCAAATACAACTGGATCACCAGCTAAGCTTGGCGATCACAGTATAGTCTCCTCATGGATGAGCTTATGTCAATAGGCGAAGAATAAACGGATTGCGAATTTCTTTACTTTCAAGTTATGTGATACCAGGTAGCCGACGTTTGTAAAAAATTTAGTTTTAACTGATAGCTTTCAAATTTTCACGAGTTATATTAGTAAGAATTTACTTCACCCTCTAAAAATCTTTAGCCTTTGGGTGCCATAAAAGACAACTAATTGTAAGATATATAATATGCATATCTTCTATATATAAATAGGAGAGGCGGGTTTTGCGAGCGATATATTGACTCATCACCATATCTCTGGAACCATAAGGCGTACAGACTTGAAATTTGGCAGAAATATTCCTTTCGTTGAGTAGAGGTCAGATAAGAACGGATTTTACGAAATTCCACCTGCAAGGGGTGTTGCGGGGGCGTTAACAATAATATACATATTAAGGAACAGGGTGAGCCGAAGCTACTGAAGCTAGAAAAATGAAATTTAGACCGTAGTTTCATTTCGTGACGTAGGCACCCACTAAGAAAAGATTTTTTGAAATTCCATCCCTAAGGGTTACGGGTGCGTTTCACCCAAACGCAACGGTAAAGTTTGTATGGAAAGAAAAAAATCTTTAGCTACTGTCTTCAAATTAAGCACAAATACTCTTTAATAAAAATAAATAAACTCGTGTTTCAGCGTTTGTCCTTTTTCATCCTCTAAGGGTGTAAAATAGGTAGAAAGATGTCAGTTTACTGACTTATCCCAGAGCCGAAAATACTGAAGCCATAAACATGAAATTTTGACATTAGTTTCTTTGCGTGATGTAGAAACTCACTAAGAGAGGGTTTTTTGAAATTCAACCCCTAGGGGGTAAACCGCAGTAACAAATTTTGTATAGGGAGAAAAAAAATCTACATAGATTTTCTTCAAATTCTCCAAAAATACTCTTTAGTAAAAATAAATAAACACGTATTTCAGCATTTTTAATTTTCACCCTCTAAGGGTGTAATCTACACTAATAGTATAAAGAGGAAACGTTCCTTAGGAATAAACGTCAAAAACTCCTGGACGGATTTCGATAATTCTTTCACCATTAGAATGTTGCAGTATCCCTGAGTAACATAGGCTATATTTTATCCCAGTATACCCACGGGAACGGGAACTACGCGAGTAAGGCGACTGAAACTGAAACGAAGCGAGGGCGGGCTGCTAGTGACATATATGAAAGATGTGGAAAGTCGAAATAAAACCTTATAGCAACCTATCTGGGCCAATATTAGGTCAATTTCCTTCCTATTGTGGAGGAGGCTTTAGCCTAACAGTTGGACATATGTATATGAGCTGTGCTGATGAAGATGATCTGCAAATGGTCTGAGATAACTTTATGGCAGTCTTTCTGGAGCGCAATTTTCGCTAATATAAAAGTATCATATAAATTCAAATTGAATCTTATCACAATTTTAAATCAAAATATACGGAGCCTAATTATCGTTTTCTTCGTGGTAATCTCTGATTGCAGGGTCATCGTACCGTACCGTGCTTCCAGACTAGAGTTTTCATTCCGAACTTCTATTTCAATGTAGTAATTAAGATTTATATTTGTGGTGACGGAGTAAGAATATAATTCACCACTCTCTATCTTTCCCGTGGATGTCTATGGGATGACTATGGGATATAATATGCATTTAACATATGTGCAAGAGAAGGAAAACTCAAAATGAAATCCTATAACAACATGTCTGACTAGCATGATATAGTAGGTCAAATTCCCTCCCATTGTGGAGGAGGCCCGAGCCTAACAGCGATACGTGTATGGGCCGAGAAGATGAAGACGAAGAAGCATTAAGATTGAAATTAATTGTGTTGGTATGTCCGTTAACTCAAACATCGTCACATCTTATTTTAAGTTCCTTTTGGTGTACGATAACTGGACTTTGGTCTACGATTGCAAAAATTGCAAATCCGATTTTTTTCTCGTTCCGTGATCTATTTGTATGAGTAAAAATTTCCTCCCCAGCTCGAAGATTTCTTATAAACGTTTAATAAACATATTTTTTAAAATATAATAGACAAATATGCTAAGCGAATTTGCTGCCTAGTTTTATAAACGTTATAATATTATGATAATTTAATTATGGCGTGGTTGTCGACTTATGAGAAAATATTTGAGACGTAAATAGTTGCCAAGTTCTGTAGACATTCCTAAAAGATATTTATTAGAAGAATATATAATTTCTTGTTTCTTTTTTGCTACAATTATGCTATTAATAAATGATCATTATTAGCCTGCTCTTATCCCACGCTAAATAGGATCATCATAAACTGTCAAATCTCATCATAAATCCATTCATCTCCTTTTTGGTCTCCCACTTTTCTTATGTCAATATCGAAAATCCTCTTTGCATTTCATCCCTGACATGTCTATTCCAACCAATGTCTATGCCAACATCACGACCCAAATCTTTTCTATCACGATGCCTATCACGATGCCGCTTTCGGCGTTCCTCTATATTCATACCTTATCTTATCTAATCTTGTTGCTATTTATAAGTGTGACATTTTAAACTCCAATAGTCAAAGGATTTACATAAAGCAAATAACTTACTATCTATTGAATCTCAACATTTTACATTCAGATAATAGTTATCTTATATTTAGATAATCGATTTATCATCATTATGTTACATGTGAATCTCATTACCCAACTTTCATCCATATTACTTGGGCTCGATGCAATATGTACCCATTTCCCAACGTACATATTTCAAATCATCATCATCACCATCATTTTAGCTCATAATACGTCCCACTGTTCAGCTCGAGCATCCTCCACAATACAGAGAAAAATTGACCTACTATACCTCGCTGGTCAGACGTATTAGTACAGGGTTATATTTAAAAAAGAGACAGAAAAAGAACATTATTTTCTCGTTAAAACTAATAAAAACACAAGCAAATAAACAAAAGAGCTTCTAATATAAATTAATTCACTTTTAACAAGAAACAAAAAAGGCTATTGGCTCAGCTCGTGCTACTTCTACTTAAGGAAATAGCTCTGGTATTCTGCCAACACGTGGTATACATGTTAAAAATAATTATCAAAACTTAACTAGAGTAAATGAATGTGCATGTGTGTATGTGTGTGTGTTTAGTTAGTGTGTATTTTGAGTTTTAGATGTTATACGCATAATTAATCCTTTAGTCGTCTCTTACGACACGCACGGGTACGGTAAGGAGTGGTGAATTGTATCTGCTCTTACTCCGTCACCACACGGAAAATAGTTATTGGCAATGATTTTATGAGCGGCCGCTTGGCTTCTGCTTGGGAATTTAATTCGTGACGAGACAGCATCAGATGCAGTTAGCCCAGGTCTATGAAAATCTCTTCATCATCTTTTACGATGCCCATGGGCAATATAAGCATTGTTATTGTAACCGCCACCACACATAATATAATTACATTAATACATCTTTATATCTATTCAACTAAATATTTAATTTGTTGAACTAGCTAAATCAAACTTAGGGTTCCTTTGTTACGTGCGGCTATTTTGCGGCGTTATGAAGGAAAGCGTCACCCTACAAGTCTATGCGGGGTTATGGAAGGGGATCGTGGAGCATCATAAGCCAGCGTATATCTCCTCTTCGCCTATAGAGCAGACCACCAGTACCATTACTTTGCTCCTAATGGCACGCAAGGCTTGCTATCTTTCCAGTTGTAGATCCCCGATCTATCTACCATTATTAAAACACTTTTTGGACAAAAATCCTAATTCTAAAATATTACTCACAATATTTAACGGTCAAGTTCAAAATTCATATCTTTAATACCTTTATTAAAAGGCACTTTTTATAACAAAATTCATTTTGTACTTCAGTACGAGTCGAGGGGAATATCAGGGAGCAGGTCATGGATGTCATGAGAACTTCCGTGGATCCGTTTTAACAAAACATTATCTGCATAACGAATAGACATTCCGCAACCAGCTTTTATCTCAATTAGTTGGATCCACTCAATATGTATCCTTGATTCAAAGTACATATTATGACCAGCGGTCTACCAGAAGTCCACCCTCGGTCTACTCTCTTAGAAATCTAACCGTTGACCAGACGACATCAGATGATAATAACCCAAGGCTATGTAAAGCTTTTAGTCGCATATAATGATATCCACGAGCAATATATATTTTTTATTACCAATGGTGGCAAACGAGCGAGCAGCATACCTGATGGTAAGTGATACTGCCGCACATGGACCTTTGCAATACCAGGGCCACAACCAGGCCGTTGCCAACCTTGAAGAAAATACTCTTCTTAAACCTCGTTTAAAGAAGGATATGTCATAGCGCACGGGTAACACAACAGTAGGTAGTTTATTCCAGAGCTTGCACGTACGTGGAAGAAATGCTGGAAACGTACAGTTACCATAGGTTTTGGTAGTATTAGTAGCCACTATAATACAGAATTTCTATCAATAGTAATAAACAAATATATTTATCTAAAAGTCGCACAAAATTTGATAACAATTATATGCCTCGCAACAAAGTTGCCGCGCAATGACCGTTATCATAGCAACTGTTGAGATTTTTGCTGTCTCAGTGAATCGTATCTCAGTCTCGATGATGATTGATCTATTCATGATGTTATTACTGTCAATATTATCATTAATGTGACGAGATGAAGTGTGCAAAAATAATATCAAAATATTATGCAGGTAGGAATCCCCGTGATTGACATATATTGTGTCCTAAATTATCTTATCTTATTTTGTAATACACTCCAAGGACATTTGTGCAATTGATATATAGATAGCCAAATTTAAGATGCTTTTATTAGCTTTAACTTACGTATGCATTACAATAACACATTTGAACATGATTTTTGAGTACTTCAATACGCCGAATAAAATTTTGTATAATTCTAAAGTGGCCTGGAGTGAAGTTCTATGCTGTTGTTTGCCGTCATTACCTGCCTGCGCTGAAAGTTTAATTATAGTAAAAATATATAAGATCACTTCTTAGTAGCTAAATTAAAACATCAAATATACACTATATACTATAACTACTAACTATAAACTATACTATAAACATAAAAATAGTAGTTTAAAAAAACGATTAAGACATTTTAATAGAATAATAAATCCAAGATCAATTAGAAGGTAATAAACGTTAACAATAATTATCATTGAGCATTCCACGTATTCGTTTTTCAGTCTATTTTCTAGTATTAAACCGAAAAATTATTTTATTTTAGTTGGGTTTCCTATTAAAGTGTTATTTGTATTGGATATTTTAGCAGTCATAAATATATTGATATTATCCTTGCCAGGGATGTAATTGAACTTCGGGAGCATTTCCGCAGGCTCGTCCCGCGGCTCGTCGGCGTGGCGTCCGCCCTACAATGGCTGATGCCGAATGTGGGCGGACCGAGCGCGGCATGTCGACAGCTGTACGCGGGGGTCATCCGGTCGATGGCCCTGTACGGCGCACCGTTGTGGGCGGGATCCATGACCGCCCGACTTAGGGCCCTTCTGTGGCGTCCACAGAAGGTCATGGCGGTCAGGATCATCCGCGGGTACCGCACGGTGGCGACGGAGGCGGCGTGCCTATTGGCCGGGACTCTCCCGTGGGACCTGGAGGCGGAAATGCTCGCCGACTTGTATCGGCGGGTGTCGGGGGTGCGCGGGGGGGGGGCGGTGTTGTTTCCTTGAAGGAGCTCACCGCCTGGCACGTCGACACCCGCCGGGACGTCATCGCCCGTTGGGCAGACCGGCTGGAGAGGCCTCGATACGGTGTTTGGACCGTGGAGGCCTTCCGGCCGGTGCTGATGCAGTAGTTAGAAAGGCGGCACGGGGTGCTCTCCTTCCGACTCGTACAGGTCTTGACGGGGCATGGATGCTTCGGCAAGTACCTGTACAGGGTCGCTAGGAGGGAGAGAACTCCGTCCTGCCACCACTGCGATTGCGACGAGGACACGGCGCAGCACACGCTCGAGGTCTGTGCCGCTTGGGTAGAGCCGCGTCGTGAACTCGTTGCAATCATCGGTGCAGACCTGACGCTGCCGACCATCGCTAGGGAGATGCTCGGCAGCATCAGGAATTAGGACGCGGCCGCAGCCTTCTGCGAGGCAGTTATCTCGCAGAAGGAGGCGGCGGGTCGCGAGCGCGAGGAGCACAGCCTCGATGATGCGACCCGCCGTCGGCGACTGGGGCGGCGCAGGCGTGAGTACCTGCGTGCAATGCCGCCCTAGCCGAGGCCGCGGGTGACGTGACCGGGGATTAGTCCGTCACCCGCCGAGAGGCCGACCGCGTGAGGAAAGACCGATGTCCTCCCCGAAGGGGGGACGTCGGTCGATGGGAGGGTACCCCAAGTAGGGGGTATTTCGTCGGGCTGACCACTGATGACAAGTAACCCTGCTCCAGTGGTCGGCCCAACGACGAAGGTGACGTGGTGTTCGGGTGGGTTGCGGGAGTTGCGTGCTTAAGCCCCTCTGTTGCCCCGGACGGAGTGGTGCGGAAGCGCGCCGACCGCAGCCCAACCAAAAAAAAAAAAAAAAAGGGATGTAATTGAACAACGCGAGCAAAACACCATTCGTTTCGTCGCAGGAATCGCTTAGCGCCACCTCTGTTACGGAAGGCATTTCTGATATCTATCAGAAATCGCTTAGCTCCATCACTATTTGCACTGCCATCGGTTATAATGACTTCGCATAAGCCACTTCTAGATATGAATCGGTTGAGCACTGCAATAAATCCTTTAGTATTTTAAACAAAATAATCTTTTTCAGATTATTTCCCGACGTTTCGAACACTTTTCAGCATTCATGGTTGCGGGAGAACTCCCGAGGTCATTCCTGTACAAAGTGTGACACTCGCGTAAACCTCAGAAATAATAGCGCTTCAATAGTTTTAGTTTTATATCCAAATCAAGCATTTATAAACCAAAAAGTGAAAATAACAAAATGAAGATGAAAAATGATTGAAACATCAGAAAATTAAAATCAAATACAAATTCGATCAAATACGTAATAGAACAGGTAAAAAAGCTTTACAAAACTTTTGTGGATAACCGAACTAAAAAGTGCGATGCAGAAAATGGCGACAGAGATATATGTCAACTCAGGCTGAATTCTCAGCCACGGAAATAAAAAAAGCTAATCCTGTTAGTACAATGAGACAAACTATTTAAATTATTGCATTGTAATTGGTTCGTGATAAGAGTGCAAAGTTTTAAGTTAATCCTACATTTCGAAAGGGATGACAATTATGTAAATAAACCAAACTAATATAGCCGTATTAAAACTAGTTCAATATTAATGTGTAATAATAGCACAAACATGAGAAATTATTAGCGATAAGACTTATAAGTTCTTACATTACGATGCCGGCTTCCTATTATCGACTCGACTACTTAGAACCTACACTTACTTGTCGAGTACGTATGACGATGTGACAGACGAACGAGGAATTGATATTTCTGTATCAAATGCATCGGTAAGTATCCAACCATGGCTATGTAGGGCGGTAGGTAAACCACGACATAGCTGCCTGTGTTGACCACCAGCTTATGAAGCAACTCAGATTAATAACTCGATCGGTCCGGACCTATCAAAGTCATTGTCTCCAAAGACTATTGACAAAAATTTCAAACAATTGAGGGCACTTAAGCGTTAGGCATTTATGTCGTTATGTGATCGAATATCTAAAGTTTTTGTGTATATTTCGGAGTCTCTGAAGCGATAGCACCTTAAACACATTCGGTATTACCGAATACCTTGACTTGAAAAACGAAACCTTCATAACCATCATTTATTATCATTTCAGCTCATACATGTCCTGTTGGGCTCGAACCTGCTTTATAATAGGAGGGCAATTGACCAAATAGCATGCTGGTCAGACATATTGATATAGGGTTTTATTTCTTCTTTGGCACAGATTTTATATGCATCTTCCTTATCCATTCCTTAATCGTCTTTTACGACATCCGCAGGTAAGATAGGGAGTGATGAATTATATTCTTACTCCGTCACCACACGGAACGGTGTCCGTGCACATACAAATGTTATAAAAGTATTCTGCGCAACGCTATCAACAAGAAATCAAAATAAAATCATTTATTCTACATAAGCTCCTTAAGGGCACTTACATATTGACAAATTTCTACATCGTTAGAAACAATTCAATAATCTATCACCGGATTGGAATGCGACCACAAGCTGAGAAAATCCGGCAAAAAACTCAGTGGGGTATAATTTTTTTTAATCTTTTAAATATAATTGTATACTTCGTACAACATATGCTATTAGCTCCGATGTGATGCCTTTCGAAAATGTAAATATGTATATTTTTTTAAATTTAGTACATTTAAAAAATAAAAATAAAGTATGGCTGGACAAAATCCCACAACAGCAAGAGCTCGCACAATTTGCTGTGCTATTAGCGATATTGTATACTCGTAACTTAGATATACTTAACAATACAATAAGCAGACTGGAACAGACGTAGACACTTGTAATAGCTTGAACGATAGCGTTCTCTTTATCGGTCGCATCAGTTTAAAGGAAGGTATAATGACGTAATCCATATCTTGAAGGAGTTGTTTTTGATTTACACTGTATGATGACATCATTGGAACATAAATAATTAATACAAATGGTTTTAGTTCTAATGAAGTCTAATCTAGTATGAGAATTAAGCATATGTAGGGCAATTAATGTAATGCGTGCGTATTGTCGAAATATAAACGGTTAAATACTACCGAACTAGATTCTGTAACGTAGGATAAACATCCGCAAATCGCAACTAGTTTTTAGGGTTCCGTACCTAAAGAGTAAAAACTGGACCCTATTACTAAGACTTCAATGTCTGTCCATCCGTCTGTATGTCTCCAGGCTGTACCTCAAGAACCGCGATAGCTAGACAATTGAAATTTTTACAGGTTATGTATTTCTGTGACCGCTATAACAACAAATACTAAAAATAAAATAAAATAAATATTTAAGGGGGGGCTCCCATACAACAAACGCGATTATTTTGCCCTTTTAAAGATAATTGTACGGAACCCTTCGTGCGCGGCGCCGACTCGCACTTAGGCGGTTTTTTAATTATTTGGCGGTGATTTTTATTGTGTTTTCTATTTGTGTAAAGTTAGTTTCCGGGTGGTGACCGAGTAAGAATACAATTCATTACCCCCTGTCTTACCCGTGGATGTCGTAAGAGACGACTAAAAGATATATTACGGATATGACATCTATGCAAGAGATGGAAAATTCGAAACAAAACCCTATACCATCGTATCTGACCCGCATGATACAGTAAGGTCAATTTCCCTCCTATTATGGAGGAGGCTCGAGCCCAGTAGTGGGATGTATATGAGGCGAAATGATGAAATTTAGTTTTAGTTAGTTACTAATCAAATGGCAAAAGTTGAAATGGATCATATTTGAGTAATTTATAAGATTTTTACCTTGAAGAAATGTTTATAGTTCGGCATAAGTATTTGGGAACCGTTCTGGCTTTTAAATCATTTGCTAGTGTCGATGTTTAATGATTGCAATGTTAAATAAAATATTATATATCCACCTAAATTGTTTATGTTGATAACTTGCAACCTTTGATTAAATACGAGAAGCATATTTCTGAATTCTTGAAACTTTTCAACCTATCAACCCCTTCAATGTAAGGTTGGTAGTATAACTAGTTAAGTCTAATTCAAATTCAAATCATTTATTATGCATAAACCCCGAGAGGGCACTCACATATTATTGTCAAGTTTACAAAATTAAAATAAATTCTCCAAAAAAATAATCCACCACCGGATCGGAACGCGACCGCTACTGAGAAGATCCGGTAAGAAGCTCAGCGGGCTTGTCTATTGTTTTTACTTTTTTTTTTCTTCTTACTACATATATAACTGTGTACAACATGTTTTGTAAGAACTAGCTCCAGTGTTACCTTCGAACCACAAAATCTATAGGTACCAATAAATAAAATTGGAGTGTCTATTTGTAATGTGAAAATAATAGGCTTTTTTCATGCTCACACGGTTATTTGCATGACACCTATGCCTAAAATAGCAATTAAAAAATTTTTGTCTGTCTGTCTGTCTGTTTGTTACGGGTAATCTTCAAAACGGCTGGACCGATTTCAAAAATTCTTTCACCAATGGAAAGCTATAATATCAGGGCGTAAACTAGGTTATATTTTATCTCGGTATTCCCACGGGAACGGGAACTACGCAGATAAAACGACTATAACCTATAACCGAAGCGAAGCAAGGGCGGATTGCTAGTACGTAATATAATTCAAACGATTATGGCTGGACCAGATCCCACAAGCGGGACCATAAGTGGTTAAGATACATCACAAACAATATAGCAGACTAATTATAAATATTAACGAGTAGGAATAACTATATCACCGTGTGGATAATAATAATCATCATCATCTCAGCCCATTTACGTCTCACTGTTTGGCTCGAGTTTTGCTATGTCCTGGTCAGACGTGTTGGCTTAGGGTTTTCTTTAGATTTTTCCTTCTCTTGCATAGATGTTATATGCAAAATATATTTTTAGTCATCTTTTACGACACCTATGGTCAAGAGATGGAATGTTGAATTGTATTCTTACTCCGTCACCACATGGAATAGATAATCGGCCTTTTTTTTTTGGCGGATGGGCTACGGTCAGCGCAGCCGCCGCGGCCCCGTATCCCACCCGATAGCATGTCGCCTTCGTCGTTTGTCCAACCACTGGTGCAGAGTTCTTTGACTTTAGTGGTCGGCCCGACGGAATACCCCGAAGGAGTAACCTCTCCCATCGACGTCCTCTTCCCGGGACGCCGATCGCCGTCGTGAGGCTATCCTCGCCGCGGGTGCCAGACTAATTCCCCAACATTATCAGGCCTTGAAGGATGATTAAGATTTTTAATGTAGTTATAGTGATTAGCGTTAAAAATTGAGTCTCTACTACATTTAAAAGATTAGCATAATTTTTAGATTGAAATTTATCTTGTGTAGGGTTAAATTTTGTTTACCTATCTATTATTGCAACAAGATTTATAGACGAAATGACTCATTGAATCAATATCAATAAAAACATGTATTTTATTGCGTATATTTTGTCTATAATGAAACGTTTGATAACGTTACAGTGATTTCATTGTGAATATTACAACAAGCTCCAGTCATTGATCGCGAAACGGTCGTTTGAATATTGGAGCAATGCGTAAACGCCACTCGACAGTGGGTAGCAAGACGGGTGCGAGGCGCAGTGCAGGCGGCTGACTCGCAGACGCACTTAACGCAAGCAAGGCATTCGTGTCACTATAATGTCTATGACTCAGCGATACGTGTGATGCGGATTGCTAGCTTTGATTACGAGTTCAAATCGTATTGGAAAAGGAAAAATAAAGTGTATGATGTTTTCGAGGGCAAACGATACATCATCATCATCATCGCAGCCCAAATATGTCCCACTGTTTGACTCGGGCCTCCTCCACATTAGGAGTGAATTCGACCTACTATACCATACTGGTCAGACGTTTTGGTGATACAAGTGATTTTCAATTTACAGAATTTCATCATCTCTCATCACTTGGATCGTTATCATTATCGTTTCTGCTGATACTCGTTCCACAGCTGGGCTTGAACCTCGTTCATAATGGGAGGGAAATTGACCTACCATATCACGCTAGTCAAGCGGGTTGACAAAGGGTTTTATTTTGATTTTCTTTTCTTGCATATATGTTATCTGCATATAGTAATCCCACAGTCGTCCTTAACGATACCCACGGGTGGTATTCTTACTCCGTCACCATACGAAAAAATATAAAGCGAATGCTGTATAGATATTTTACATGGCTCGTTTTGTATTTGCTGTGATTTTTTTTGTATTTGCTGTGAATTTTTTTGTATTAATGATATAAAAAAGCATATATTTTAAATTATAATTTCTTTCTTTAGTATTAATAGTTTTCCGTGTAGTTAAAGAGTATGAATACAATTCACCAATCCCTCCTTTGCTCGTGGATGTCGTAAAAGACGATTAAAGGATTAAATATGCATATTACATTTATGCAAGACAACGAAAAATCGACATAAAACCCTATAATAAACTGTCTGATCAGCATGGTATAGTGACCTCCATTTCCTGCCTATTGTGGAGGAGACTCAAGCTCAATAGCGGAGAGCATTGAAATATATTCTTACTCCTTCTTTTTCTTTTCATTTAGCTTAGCACCACAAAATAGCGTGTTTACAAATCATAAACTTGTTTATAATGCAAAATAAGTTAGCAAATAGAAATAGCAAGCAATTTATGAAAACATAACGATAGTTATGATTGTTTATAGATATTAATTATCTACATCTCAAACATGATAAATAATCAGGTTATATAAATATTACCTTATTATATAAATTACTATTAGATTTTTAAATAGGAAATGAATTATAAAGTTGATAAATATAAACCTATGTAAATAATACTAATTCTATTTTTGTGTTCCTTGTCTCCATGCGATTACATAATTGAAGTCGAATGTAAGGTTGGTTCGTATATGGGGCCAGGTATGTTGTCATGTGGGGTTACTTAAAGATGTGTTAGTACAGAGCTAAGTCAAATTTTGAAGTGAAAACTTTTTTAGTTGTGCACTTTTTTTGGGATGGGTAAAAAATGTTAAACTCGTGTCAGGACACGTGGTCTGATCGAAAACTCGTAAGACGGCGCAGCGCAGGGCGCTTGCGCGAATGTACGTGTAGTGCATGCTGCTCTTTGCTTTCCAATCCATAAACACCAAGTCCTAAATTTGAAATGTTGATTAATTTTTGTTGAAAATATTGCACTACGCATTTTCTAATAAATATTAGGTATATATAACCTATTAATTTAGATTATTATTTTCAAATTATTTTTGGTTTATAGAGAAGTGTTTATGATCTAGGATTATTATATATATCCTTTAAATTAGTCAGTAACAGTTTTTTATAAAACAAAAATAATTAAAAAATCATAATCTAATAGCTTGACGACAAAGTTACTTAGTTTTCACTTCTATCGGCAGCCCTCAAAGACTATCCCGCTTTTTATTTTAAGTTCAATACATTATGAGATATTTGCCTTTTTAAAAGATTTTATTTAACTTGCCCTGTTAGTATGTTAGTATAGGACAAATCTTGCGAGCTAAATTAAAGCCATTTCCTGTCGTTAGATTAGGTTGAAAGATTTACCTACGTAACTTAGGTGACAATGCAATAATATGGTACCATGAAGCTGGTCTCAAGATGGCGTCGGAAAGTAGCCATAGGAACTCCTAAATTAAACGAGATAAAACTATCAAGTTTGGACTTGTTTGAACAGTCTTAACAAGCAGCATCTATATATTAATACGTGAAGCAAAAACTTTATACCCCTTTTTACAAAAATTACGTGGATAGACAAGTATGAAATTTGGCACAGTTGAAGTATATAATGGGGAGAAGTGCATAAATCTGAAATTGCATATAATAATGGATTAGAAATATGTACATTAAATTCATTAAAAAAGGCATTACGCACACTACCACAGAATCGTTACGCACACATGCGCGCGCTTATACCTACACTGTCGTTTACGGTTAAAATCTCTGGTCAAACCGAATGTCAAATAATCATAATTATGATGAAAATGTCTAATAGGCATTTAAAGTACTTTATATATTAGTTATTAGTGAAATACAGCTTGCTCAATTCAGAATTATACATAAATAAAATTAAAAGAAAATTGTGTAGCAGAAAAATTACTTTAAATAAATTATGGCCGAATTTCGACCACTTGGCGACCACTAGTTCAAATAAATATTTAAATAATATTTTATTATAAATAATTAGATTTTTGACATTTAAAATCCTTTTGAAAATTATTAAAAAAGTACAATTGTTATGTATTTTTTTTAAACCCTGCTTTATGAAAATAATCCTTGTATTGCGAGGAACTTTACAAATATAAATTAACAGACACAAATTACATTCAGACTCAGAACAATAAAAAAAAAAAACAAGAAAAGGTGTTTTAAATTTACCTAATAATAATATAGGTTAGTAAATAAATCATAGGATTGTCTATAAAACTTGGCACCTATTTATATCTTAAATCTTTTATTGGTGAAGTCGAGAATCGCACTATTATTATCATAAAATATTGAACTTCGCTCCTGTTTCCAAATTTAGGTTTTTCCTGGTATTTAATTCCTTTTTCCGTGTGGTGACGAAGTAAGAATACAATTCACCACCTTCTCTCTTAACCGTGGGTGTCGTAAAAGACAACTAAGGGATATAGGTATTACGCAAATGCACACTGTTGACAGCTGTCTGTCTACAGCTGCGGGCTGGTCCGTCCGGGGTAATAGCGCACTCTCGCAGAAAATCGACGTCCGAATACTAGCAATTTGTTACTGCGCTTCGTTCGGTGAGCGAGAGAGCCGACTGCCCAACTACTGAGGGTGTTTGCGTGTGGAGCGTTTTGGTGATACCTTTAGTATCACCGAAGTCATTGCACGCATTCACACTCTATTCATTTTCTTTGCGGTAGGCAACGGCCCTGCCAAGGACTATGAGCGGCAACAACGCTTACCAGCATGTGTACTGTTTGCCCGTTTGCCACCGTTTGTAATAAAAAAATATGACAAGAAAAACAAGAAGAAAGAACAAGCAAAGAAGAAGAGCAAGAGAAGAAAAACTCTAAATAAAACCCTATACTAACCCCTCTGATCAGCGTGGTATAATAGGTCAATTTCCCTTCCATCATGGAGGAGGCTCAAGCCCAGCAATGGGGCGTATATGAGCTGTGATGATGATCATGATGATAATTACTTTTTGTAAATAATGGGCTATTAAATATGTATTTCAAATCTATCCACCTGTGACCATGAACGCTGCAAAGTGTTCGAATCGTCGGGCAATCAAAAATCAAATACAAACGCGATAAAATCCGTAAAGTAGTAAACATATTTAATTTAAACTCAAATTATCAAATTACGAACCATAAAACGCAACCTTGTAAGTAGGGTACTGAGAGACAACCGAAAAGCAAGAGTATAGGTACTTGCATATTTATACACGCGCTCGGCAGCAGCGGCGTTCGCGTTAATGTTAATTATTTTTTTATACATATCTATAAGTAATTTTTACAATTACAGTGGATCCGAAATAATTATATTAACACTTTTTCTTTAACAGTAAATGTACGCTAGGAACCATGTTCACAAGTTTAAGAAACACTATTTATTCACTGGAATTTGGCTACGTAACTGATTCATAATTTTAACTTCGTGCACATACTATGTAACCCTACACACAAACAAAGCATTTGACCATCTGCTAATGTAAATAAAGGATAAGAAAATAGTTTAAGCTTATGACTGAGTCTTTGTGCCTTTGCCGCCTCAGTTGCAACCTCCGCAATTCGGCGTTATATCCGACGTCACTATTGCCGAATGTATTTCCTAGAAAAGGATGGTTTAAATTCTAGGGACGTAAGTTCGACGTCGCTATAACCGAAAAGTCGTTACAATCGAGGTCGTTATAAATGAAATCCACTGTAATTAGCATATTCGCTTCGTTTCGATTTCAGTTGCCTTTCCCGCGTAGTTCCCGTTCCCGTGAGAATACCGGAATAAAATATAGCCTAAGTTACTCCTTATAAGACAGCTACCTGATAGTAAAATATTCTCAAAATCCATCCAGCCGTTTTGAAGATTACCCAAAACAGACAGACAGACAAAAATTTTTAAATCGATTTTTAGGCATAGGCATCGTGCAAATAACCGTATCAGCATGAAAAAAGCATATTATTTTGATATAACACACTTCAATTTTATTTAATTGTCTATACTCTATGTATAAACTAGTATTAAGTACCTATGAAAACATTAAAACGAACCTTTTAAAATAAAACACATTCTTCTATTTTGTAATTATGTACACCGCTAAGTTTTATGACCACTGATGACAAGTAACCCTGCTCCGGTGGTCGGCCCAACGACGAAGGCGACGTGGTGGTACGAGGAGCGCGCCGACCGCAGCCCACCCCAAAAAAAAAACCGCTAAGTTTTATACCTAATAAAATCGAATGATTGAAAAATTTTCAATCTTTTATAAATTCTCTGTTTTATAGATATTTTACTTAATATACATACTATTGCCAAGTTGAATTGCAAATTTGAACTTTCTAGGTCATCAGGTTTTTGATCTATTTATGTGAATCAGTTAGTCAAATAAAGATTTTTGGAAATTTATATCTATACATATAACCAATCTGTGTTTATAAAATTGAAAATACTACCTTATTTAGTAGGTCTCAATATATGCCTTAAATTAGTAGCTACGTGAAACAAGACTCTCTCGTTCCTCTAAGGCAGTTGAGGAGAGTGATGACTTTACAAGTTAATGTAGATCGGTTAACGCACAATAAAGATTTGCTGTATATGTTGGAAATATATCCTTCACAGAAGAGCTAATACTTACTAAACACGTTTTTTTAGAGTAAATTATCGTCATCATCATCAGCGTGTTCCCATCATCATCATCTTGCTCTTATCCCAATTACTTGGGGTCGACGCAATATGTCATCTTCTTACATACGGTCCTATTAGACATCATCTCTGCGGTCACTCCCAGGCTATCCATATCATGCCTCACGCAGTCCATCCATATTTTCCTCGGTCTTCCTTTACCCCTAAAGCCTTCAACATTCATACCCAAAGTTTTTCTCACAACATTACTTTCATTTCAACTTATTACATGTCAGCCATACACTCTTTAACTTTTTCGTCACTGGCGCAACCGTGTTCCCAATTCCCAATTAATTGGGTTTGACACATCTTCTATCATACAAATTGCAAAAGTTATGTCTGGTCATAAAATAGCTAAAAACTAGCGACATCAGACGAATTTGACTCAGATCGATGTAAAATTCCTAGTCGGATTTTACGACACCCACGAGGAACGTACCGGTTGGTAATATTCGTACTTTCGTAGCAATCACCATGCAATAAAGGAATATATAAGCTTTGAGAGTTTCTTGCGATATTATCTTAGCGACAGCCAGATTTCCATACGATCATAAATTATTAGATTAATTAAATATAAGTGGCAATATGTAAATGCCCAGAATGATACCTATGGATAATTTACCGCCGCTGGGAACTGGAATGGCGCAGGCGCGATTACCTGCGCCCGACGCCACCCTAGCCGAGGCCGCGGGTGACTGGACCGGGGAGTTTGTCCGTCACCCGCCGAGAGGCCGGCGGGGGCACGTCGGTCAAGGAGAGGGTACTCCTCAAGGGGTATTCCGTCGGGCCGACCACTGCCGCCGCCCCTTTGTCGCCCCGGACGGAGCCGGGAGACGGGTGCACTAACCGTAGCCCACCCAAAATAAAAGCATATGAATAATAAATAAAAAAAGTTAATAAAGTTTTAAACAACTCGCTTTTCTAGATAATCGAATTAAAAATTGCGATGCATAAAATAGGGACAGCGACATCTATCGAGCCAAGCTAAAACTTTGATTTTTCCCAGCAACTTTTACTAGGTCGTCGATCCACCTAGTACAGGAATGGTATAATAAGGTCAATTGTCTTCCTATTTTGGAGGTGGCTCATGCCCAACAATGGGACGTATATGAGCTTAAATGATAATGACGATGATTGCGATACTAATTTTGTGTAATCTTTTCCCTATACCCTACCTTTTTACATCTACTAACACGAGCGTGCCGCTCAGTGTAAATAATTAGTAAAACTGTGTCAAAATGTGATTATCAACATTAAAAGTATTTATTTAACCGCCTTGTTTATTTATTTACTTCCATTGCCTCAAAAACACAAGCAACTAGTTTAATATTTAACATTTATTTGTTCATTCGAGTTCAAGAACCGCCATTACAACATAGTTTCAAGTGCCACGCTTTTATTTGCTTTTGCTCGCGGTAAGATCTCATTATATGATTTTGAACTATATCCAATCAGCATAAAAAGAAAGAAGTCTAAATGCCAATCAAATCTATCCATTATATTCGCGGTTAAAATTGGCCAATCAATAATGTACCGCTAAATCCCTAGCATACACTATATACAAAAAAAATCTCAATTGTATTTAGAAGCTTTAAAGAAGTTGTTTAAAAAGAAAAACAGGTATATGTATTTCATCTCAATGCATATACGTCCCACTGCTGGGCTCGGGTTTTCTCCACAGTGGGAGGGATATTGACCTACTATACTACGCTGGTCGGACGTGTTGGCATAGGGATTTTTGTCGAGTTTTCCTTCTCTTACATTTTATTTTATTTTTATTTATTTTAAGACAAACACCCTGCACTAAAGAAATAATCCTTGTATTGCGGGGGACTTTACAAACATATAATTAACGGACACATATTAGGTACATCCAGACTCAGAACAACAAATTGTGGATCGCACAAAGTGTTGTCCCGCGTGGGATTCGAATCCCCGACACTGGCGCTGTAGGTCGCTATCTTAACCACTACGCCATCTATGCAGTCAAATAGATGTTGTATGCATATTATAATCCCTTAGTCGTCTTTTACGCCTCCCACGGGTAAGAGACGAGGTGCTGAATAGAATTCTTACTCCGTCACCACACGGAAAGTATATCTATTTAAACTTGTGCAATCTTATGATTCTTAAATTTAATTAAGAATACAATTCACCATCCCCTCTCAAGGCCGTGGGTATCTTAAAAGATGATTAAGGGATATAATATGTATATAACATCTATGTAAGAGAAGAGAAACTTGAAACAAAGCCCTATGCCAACAAATCTGACCCTAACAGTGGGACGTATTTGGGCTGAAATAATGATGTTGATGAATCTATATGACATATACTTAAAATCTTTTAAACAATTCAACCAAGTTGTAAAATCGCAAGAATTAATAGTTTTTTAGGGTTTCGTACCCAAGGGGTCAAAACGGGACCCTATTACTAAGACTTCCCTGTCTGTCCGTCCGTCTATCACCAGGCTGTATCTCAAGAATCGCGATAGCTAGACGGTTGAAATTTTTACAAATTATGTATTTCTGTTGCCGCTATACAACAACAAATACTAAAAATGAAATAAAATAATTATTTAAGGGGCGTACAACAAACGCGATTTATTTGCCCTTTTTATAGATAATCGTACGGAACCTTCCTGCGCGACTCCAACTTGCACTTAGCCGGTTTATTTGCCCACTGATGACAAGTAACCCTGCTCCGATGGTCGGCCCAACGACGAAGGCGACGTGGTGTTCGGGTGGGTTGCGGGTGTGCGTGCTTACGCCCCTCTGTCGCCCCGGACAGAGTGGTGCAAGGAGTGCGTCGACCGCAGCCCACCCCAAAAAAAAAAGCCGGTTTATTTAGAAATACGATGATACTTTTTCCAAGATAGATCAAGCCACAGACAAATATTAAAGTGAAAGCAGAAATTTTATCTCTAATTTCTTTTTCTCAACAATGGCATTTACGCTCTATATTAATATAAACATTTTAGAAAATTACGTCTTATAGCTTTGTTGTGTGACTACGAATACTACCACCTACATTGCTCGTGGGTGTCGTTAAATACGACTAAGAGCTTTACATCTACCTTAGTTAACTCCATCTGATGCAGTCTGGTCAATAATGCTGCTCCAAATCACTCTTTCAAAGTAGATAATTAAAAAAGTCTTGGCAATATTATCGACGGCTGCCTGCCTGATGTCAACCTCCCAGGAATATAAAATTTTTGACCAGACAGGATAAGTCAGAATATTTTAAATATAATTCTCGGTGTGATGTCGGAGTAAGAATACAATGTGTCATACACTCTTTTGTATGTGAGTATCGTAAAAGATGGCTAAGGGATTTAATAGCATATATCATCTATTCAAGAGATGAAAAAGTGGACATAAAACCCTCGACTAACACGTCTGACCAGCGCGGTGTAGTCACTCAATTTCCCTCCTATTGCGTAAGAGGCTTCAACCCGATAGTGGAATCACTCTGTAGATAGTTGCCTGTCTACAGCCGCGGGCCGGTCCGTTCAGGGTAGTACCACACTCTCGCAGAAAATCGACGTCCGTGTAGTAGCAATTTGTTACTGCGCTTCGTTCGGTGAGCGAGAGAGCCCGAAGCCCAACTTTCTGAGAGTGTTCGAGTGTGGTGGGTTTTAGTGATGCCTTTAGTCTAACTGAACCTCACTGCACGCATTTACATTCCCTTCACTTTCTTCGCAGTAGGCAGCGGCCTAGCAACGGTCCATGAGCGGCAGCAACACTTACCATCGGGTGTACTTTCTGCTCGTTTGCCACTGTTTGCAATGAAAAAAAATATGATGATGATGAATTATTAATATCTTAATTTGCCTTGGTTTTTAACATTTCATTCTCAAATCCTCATTAAGGACCACGCGCTTAATATAAGAACCGAAAGCGTTAATAAAATCGTGTAATCTTGTGCATATGAACTTATTCCGAACTATTGTTGTTTCAATGCATAAGTAGTCATGTATGCCGAGTAAACATACTATTTGTAATATTATTTCACTGAATCACTAATGTACATTCTCGCAACTGTAATCTACGTTTATACATATAATATTTCTATACTTGTATGTATGTTACTGAACTCGTTTCAAACGGCTGAACCGTTTTTGCTGAAATTTGTGTTCAGATGATTTTTTTTATATAGCGGGCAGTGGCAAATGAGCAAACCCTGATGATAAGTGTTGCTGCCGCTCGTGGACCTTTGCAATACTAGGGGCACAGCTAAGCCGCTGCCTATCGCGAAGAAAGTGAAGAGAGTATGAAGGCGTGCAATGAGTTTCTGTGATACCAAACCCACTACACGCAAACACCCTTAGAAAGTTGGGTTGAAGGCTCTCCCGCTCACAGAACGAAGCGCAGTAACCAATTGCTACTACCCCGGAGGGACCGGCCTACGGCTGTAGACGGACAATTGTCAACAATATGGTCCTACCACTATAAAATGATGGATTAAACAATCATCATCATCTCTGTCTCCACTGCTGGCCTCGGGCCACTGTAAGAGAGGAAATTTGACCGACGATACCACGCTGGTAAGAAGTGTTGATGTAGGGTGTTATTTCGAGTTTTACTTCTCTTGAATCGATATTTTCTTCATATTATATCTCTTAGTCGGCTTTTACGACACCCACAGGCAAAAGAGAGAGTAGTGAATTGTATTTTTACACCGTCACCACACGGATTAATAATTAAACGCGGTAGATGGCGCTGCGATCTATTTGCAAAGTAGTCTTTTTTTTCGCTTCTTACCGAACAGGGTCAGTTAGTGAATATATAAACTCAAATGTTTTTATCGTTGCTACAGATTGCCTTAATATAAATCTAGAGCAAAATATTAAGATGCCTATAGGCTGAGATGAAAGGATTTGAAATGTAATATAAAAATTATAAAAACTCAATGTATTCCGTGTGGTCATGGAGTAAGAATATAATTCACCACCACCTGTCATACCCGTGGGAAAACTATAAATAAAGCCCTATGCCAACCTGCCTGACCAGCGTGGTATTGTAGGTAAGGTTCCCTTCCCTTGTGAAAGAGGTTCAAGTCTAACAATGAGATGTAAATGAGCTGCGATCAAATATATATAGATTCGAGTCTTGGTTGTGATATTTCTTTTCCATTTCATAATTAAATTTTGCAAAATTGACGACAGTATGTAATATTGTCCGTGTGGTAACAGAATAAGGATACAAAAACACCCTTCTTTTCTTACCGTGGGTGTTTTAAAAGACGACTAAGGGACCTATATATACTCTATGCAATATAAAGTAAATTCGAAATTAAACCATATATAGACCCGCCTGACCAGCGTGGTATAGTAGATCAATTTCCCTCCTATTACGGAGGAGGCTTGCCACCCAGCAGTGACATGAATATAAGCTGAGAAAAAGATTAATTGAAATATTATCATCGTCATTCATCATCGCAGCCCACATACGTCCCACTGTTGGGCACGGGCTTCCTCCACAATGAAAGGTAAATTGACCTACTATACCATGCTGGTCAGACATGTTGGTATAGGGTTTCATTTCAAGCTTTCCTTCTCTTGCAGAGATGTTATGTGCATATTATATCCCATAGTCGTCTTTTACGACATCCACGGGCAAGATAGGGAGTGGTGAATTGTATTCTTACTCCGTCACCACACGGAAATTGAAATATTATAAATAGGTCATATTTTAACCCTATAAAATAGTATTTAGTCAAAATTAATTTTTTAAAATAAATATCTTGCAGAACTAATATCTAATTAGTTAAATACTTTATAGACTTTGTATAATTATATTGAGACTTACTTGGCTTTTTACAATATTCTTCAATATATGTATTTTCTTCGCCCATGTTTATATTTCTGTATTATCCGCGTCTATACTGTTGAAAACGCGATCACAGAATGAACGTTATCAATATTACAAAAAAATTGCTTGAATACAACGTTATGAGGGCATTTCATGTTTTATATATTATTTTTTAGATAAAGATTACACCCTTCCACTATATTGATTAGATATTTTCATCACCGTCTTTCTTCTCGGAACTGGCGGCTGCATCTTTAATGAGAGGGGAATACCGCTCTTTTCAGACAGCTTGCATATCAAGTTTTTATTCAAATTCAAATTATTTTATTATGCATAAACCCCGAGAGGGCACTTACATATTGTCAGGTTTACAATTTCCAAAAAAAATATACTACCACCGGATCGGAACGCGACCGCTACTGAGAAGATCCGGCAAGAAACTCAGCGGGCTTGTCATTATTTTCAAATTTTTTTTTTCTTCTTACTAGTTATACAATTGTGTACATGTTTTGTAAGAACTAGCTCCAGTGTGATGCCCTTCGAACCACAAGACACTTAATATAATTTAAACGATTATGGCTGGACCAGATCCCACAAGCGGCACCCGATCACGAGTTAACTACTAGAGCAGCCATCACTCCCCTCGACCCCATCAACCCAAACCCCCATCAACCTAACCTAACCTAACCTAACCTAACCTAACCTAACCTAACCTCCCCTATGTGAGCATGACCAACACCACAATATGTTACAAACAGTGAAAATACAAAATTTCGTTAGACAAAACACGCTACACTTTACAATAAAAGTTAAAAGTACATTTACAAACAGTATATTTAAATAACAAGGAAATTGCTGAATGAGGAGCTGCTCACAACCAATCTGTATTATCATCTACATAATCCGAGATTTTATAATAAGCTTTTTTACAAAGTCTATTCTTGATGGCTTTTTTAAACTTTTTCATAGGCAGGTCTCGGATATCTTTAGGTAATCTATTGTAAAAGCGTATACATTGCCCCATGAATGATTTGTTAACTTTTTGGAGACGAGTAGTGTGTACAACTAATCTGTCCTTATTACGAGTATTCATTTCATGAATGTCACAATATCTCTTAAAGTTAGCGATATTTTTGAAGTTATACTTCTTTAAGCGCGTTATGAAAAAATGATGAGAGTGAAATTTTAAGATGCGCGCGCATCTGTGACACAAAATTAACAGTATGAAGTTGTCTGCTTAACCGCTCATTGAGTGAAATTTTAAGATGCGCGCGCATCTGTGACATAAAATTAACAGTATGAAGCTGTCTGCTTAACCTTAAATTCAATTTTTGAATTTATTATTAAATTTATTTTTAAAATATTAAATAATCAATAATAAACATTTAAAATTAAGAATCTTATAATATTTAGTACAAATTATGTCTTATATATTTATTATTCTCTAAATTTTGTTTTTAATAATTATATATATATATATATATATATTAATTATATATTATATAAATTTATATTAAATATATATATTTGAAATATATATATTAAATATATTATTATATAAATATATTAATTTTCAATTTTTAATATTAATTATTGATATCTAAGATCAATCTAAGATTCTTTTAGTTTAAATTTGATGACTATTAAACTGAACTTTGTTGATTATCCTTTTCCAATCCTTCTATTATTTTATTGTAATTAATTATTTGCATGCAATTAAAAACTATTTTTTAATGATGCCAAAGAAGTATAACTTCTCACGCGCGTACATAAGTACACGCACCCATTTTTTTTGACATATAATATATTTTCGTATATATATTGTGATACAGCAGTTAGAATATTTATTTCTTTGAATTCTCTTGCTAAGTACAGGATTATTATCTGCATACACTTATATGCATATAGCTGTATACGTTATACTCTTTATATATTATACCTTTTTAAACAACTTTGAAAGAGTTTTGAGCTTTAAAAGAGGAGGTTTTTAATACCAGAAGACGCTGGGGTCGATTTGAATTGATGTTTTTGTTTGCAAATTGGATTTTTTGTTCGGTGTACTTTGCAGGTGTTCCCAAAAAGGTTAATTGCGCTATTCTCTGGAACTACTGGCTCAAATTGAAAAATTCGTTTAATGTCTACCCTATATAACCTCACTAATAAAGAGAAGCACCAATGAAAAATTTTGCAAAGAAAGGGATAATGTATTCCTTTTGAGAGCTTCTGTTACAAATGCGGCGTTACAGCAGATGTCTATAATCCAATCTCTTCTTTTTTGAGCTCTCAACCCTGAAACATTTTTAACCAGCATCGCCTAAGGGGCTCTCCCTCACAGGGGGCAGCCGAACGGCTCTCGGCTTAGAGCGTCGCTGATGGCAAGATAGCATGCTCATGTTTGGATTATTGACTACTATATGGCGCAATCGCCAACTCTGACGGTGAGGGTGCTACCGCGGATATTTATGTATTATGGCCTCTCAGGCCTTGTATGTTGTCAGCTGAGCATGCGTAATGATATAACATAGTAACTCTTTTCCAGTTAATTTCAGAGAAGTTGCATCGCAAAAATTAAACCATCCCAACCACTAGGGAGTTGAGGTGCGTCATGACACAATCAAAGAACCTTTGGGAGTACCATTTTATATATTTCTTTATCATGTCGGCTCATATACGTCCCACGTCGGTGCGGCGTGTCGACGGCTGTACGTGGGGGTCTTCCAGTCGATGACCCTGTACGGCGCACCGGTGTGGGCGGGGTCCCTGACCGTCCGATTCAGGACTCTTCTGTGGCGACCACAGAGGGCCATGGCAGTCAGGGCCATACTCGGATACCGCACGGTGTCGACGGAGGTAGCGTGCCTGTTGCACGGGACCTCCCCGTGGGACCGGGAGGCGGCAATGCTCGCCGGTTTGTATCGGCGAGTGTCGGGGGTGCGAGCGGAGGGCGTGTGGTCTCTTTGAGGGAGCTCACCACCTGGCGCGTCGACGCCCGCCGAGATGTCATTGCCCGTTGGGCAGTCCAGCTGGAGAGACCTCGGTTCGGTGTGCGGACCGTGGAGGCCTTCCGGCCGGTATTGATGCAGTGGCTAAAACGGCGGCACGGGGTGCTCTCCTTCCAACTGGTGCAGGTTTTGACGGGGCATGGTAGCTTCGCCAAATACCTGCACACGGTCGTTAGGAGAGTACACCATCCCGCCACCACTGCGATTTCGACGAGGACACGGCGCAGCATACGCTCGAGGTTTGTGCCGCTTGGACAGAGCAGCGTCGTGAACTCTTCGCAATTATCGGTGCCAACTATTGCCAGGGCGATGCTCGACAGCGTCAGGAACTGGGACGCGGTCGCAGCCTTCTGCGAGGCAGTAGTCTCACGGAAGGAGGCGACGCAGCGCGTGCGCAAAGAGCGTCTCCTCGACGATGCGAACTGGCCGGCGATTGGGGCGGCATCAGGCGCGATTTTGCTGCGCCTGATGCCGCCTTTTTTTTTTTTTGACTCTGTGGAAATGCAGTTTACGCACTAACCCCCGACAGCGTCTGGTGGCGGGGAGTATGGGATCGCCGGCTGCCTATGCTGCCGGAATACCCACTAAAACCACAGCGGTCCCTTCCGCGCTTTTACGGGGTGCCAGAGAGATCGTCTTTTGACATTCGATCCCCGACACCCCTACGCTAGGCTATCTGGCCACGACCTGTCGTGATTCAAGGCGGTGGGAGGAGATGCGCGTATCGCCGCCTCCCCCTCTCTGGCCGCCGCATGCGAAGCGAGTTCGCGGACGCGAGTGCCTCGCGTGCCCGCTCCGCGGCCTCCTTTCTTGAGATGACCTCTTCACAAAAAGAGGCCATCGACGTCCAGCACCTGTCGCTATCGAGCATCTTTGAAATGATGGTCGACAACGATAGGTCTATTCCTATAACCGCCGACAGGTCGCGACGCTGAGGCCCCCAGGCGGGACATACTTCCAGTGTGTGACGCGCATCGTCATTTGGCGCGTCACACTCGTTACATCCGGGGGCCTCTTCTCGACCAATTCTATGCAGGTACTTACCGAAGACCCCGTGTCCGGTAAGTACCTGCGTCATCCTGAAGGTCAGGTTGCCGCGCCTTCGATTCATCCAGCGGTGCCTGATGCCGCCCTACGTTGCGGGTGTGCGCGCTTAAGCCCCTCTGTCGTCCCAGACGGAGTGGTGCGAGGAATACGCCGATCGTATCCCAACCCAAAAAAAAAAAATATACGTCCAACAGCTGAGCTCAAGACTCCTCCACAATAGGAGGGAGATTGACCTAGGTAATATGCCATGCTGTACAGACATGTTGGTATAGGGTGTTATTTCGAGTTTTTCTCCTTTTATTCTCTTGTATTTCTTAATAGTCGATAATTCGAGGTCGATGCAAAGATAGACATTGTGAATGCATCACGATGCTCCCGTAGCTCGTCGTATGAATAGGTTCTGTAGTGTCATACAATATAGTAATAATAATAATAATTATTATTTTTACTGCCACCGTTCAATTTGATGCAAATTGTATTATAAAAGAGATTGAAGGCAGACGACGGATTAAAAATTAATAGTTTTAGTTAAAATAATTTGTCAAACCTCGCAACCCCATAATCAGGTTTTCGATATCATCATTATAGTTTATACCTACCCTTGGACTTGTTAACATTGAGTGTCATCGGTAGAGGTCCCATCCCATTTTTAGATTCAATTTCGCCAAAGGCCTCTGCGTGTTGGATCCCTGTCCCTATGTAGGTAAGCCTTTTGAAGGACCGGCTATCTTCCCTTGGAAGATCCCGTGAAGCGAAAGGAGATTCAACAATAATAAAAATAACAAGTGGTGTGTATCTAGATGTGGTAAAGATGGATAACGAGCTCACCCCGCTTGAGTTAGCTAAAGAGAACTGGCGTAGACCAATAGTACTTATTAAGCACCACAGCTCGCGAGAACGTATGGCAGAGCAAGGCGTTGCATGACAGATTCTAAGGGATGATTACATGCCCCGAAAGTCGACGTTTCAGCCTCTATGACCTGGTTACGATTCGGTAATCTCTTCGGCAAAACCGAAGGTTTTGTCTGCTTACGAAGTTATTCAGACGAATAACTACCGAAAATATATCTTGAATGGCACGGCTGATATTTGTCCGGCATGCCACCTACTAGGCGAGTCCCTCAGAAATCTCTTGCTAACAGCGAGTACTTGCATAGACACAACCAGGTAGCTAGGATCATCCATTAGCAACTTGCTTTGCGGTACACACTTGTGAGAATAGAAATTGCGTACCACAGGTATGTACCAAAGCCGGTTCTCGAAAATGGACGTTTCACATTGTACTGGGACCGATCTATTATCAGTGATAGATATTATGGCCAATAAGCCAGATATTGTGGTGATGGATCGGTTAGAATGCCGTGCAATGGTTATCGATGTCAATATTCCTCATGGCGGGAATCTCACGAAGGCTGAGAAAGACAAACAAATAAAATAAAAAGACCTAGCTCACGGCTATGTGGATTGGGGACTATTGGGCTCGGGCCTCCTCCACGATGAGAGGGAATTTAATCTACTATACCATACTGGTCAGACATGTTGTTAAAGGGTTTGATTTGCAGTTTTCCTTCTCTTGCACAGATGTTACGCACCAAGTACATATATACCGAGATCTTTTTTAATAGAATTATAAAGATAACTTACAATAAAACAACAGAACGACGAACAATTGCAGAAGTTAGTGGAGAGAATTTGTGAGGTGCGACTTAGTGATTCACATCGCCTCCTGCTCAACAATAGGGAACTGTGTGTCAGAATTGAGTTTTGTTTCATAATAAGAATAAATATTTGCGGAACGGTTAGAACTCTTCATTTTTTGTATTAAAATTTGGTAGGATATTGAAAAGGTAGAAAACGTGACACCTTTATGATTGTACGCTAAGCTGAGCAACACATCAAGTAATAATTGACTGGCACAGGGTGAAATATACAGTTTTCGTCAAAATGTTATTTACCACATGCCTGAGGTTTTTGAAGACGAATGTAAGTTTGCGTATTCTGGATATTAATGTCTCTATGTGATAATGAAAAAAGGTTTATTAGAGGCCTCTTATGCCAATATGTTCCAACCTATCTATAAGGCTGGAGATAGAGTTCGTGTCGAAAGCCTTGGCGAGGTCCAGAAAGATGCCCAATACTTTCTCACCCCCTGTCAAATTTTTTTAAAATATATAATTGGTAAGGTCGTGAACAGCATCAGCAGTAGACCTACCTTTGCGGAATCCATATTGATTAGGGCTATATATTATAAGGTGTTTATCGAGGTAATCCACAAAACGGGCATTCATAATTCGTTCAAGACCTTTGGATAGCGAGAGCAATATTGCTATGGATCTATAATTTGTGATCTGGTCCCTATCTCCTGCCTTATATATAGGATGTATTATAGATAATATCAACTGGTATGTTATCCCAACCCACAACGCATCCGTTGTGCAATGATCCCACCATTCTGATCACCTCGTCGTCATTACTTGGTAAAAGTACCATTAATTTGAGCACAGTATTTGGTTCGCATCTTCCTTGATCATGTGAAGAATGAAATTTATCATCTAATTTTCTACTGATATTAGCAAAGTATACGGTGATCATTTTCACGGATTCAGTTGGAGAAGTTGCGAGTGTCAGGAGATTAGTACAGCTGCCTCTTGCCGAAGAACTGTGTGTGATTTTGTTTACGGCTTGCCATATTTTTTTATAATTTTGGCCTGTATTGACGATTTCATTTATATTGTATTCCAGCTTAACTTTCTTAAAGATTTCGTTGCAAAAAATTCTATGCCGCTTGTACGGAGGTTGTAGAAAATCATAATCTGGCACCAATTTAGACTTTTCATGTAGGTTATCCCTATGTTTCATGCACCTATAAGTCCTGATTTGGAATTTGGAATTTCTATAACTTTTGTGTTAAATGCTATTTATAATATGTGAGATGCAATTAGCAAGAAAATCTGCTGCAAGGTTCGGACTTCGAATTTTATAAATTGGACGAAAATCAAATTTATTTAAATCAATTGTTGTTTGCTCAGCCTCTCTGCGTATGACGGACTATTCTCTGGTCCAGTCGGCCGCGGCCTCGACTAGAGCGACATCAGGCACAAGTACTCGCGGCTTCGCGGCGCCTTACAGAAAGCGGCGACCACATCCCAGTTCCTAACGCTATCGAGCTTCTCCCTAGCGACGGTCGGCAGCATCAAATAGGCACCGATGATTGCGACGAGTTCAAGACGCTACTCTGCCCACGCGGCACACACTTTGAGCGTGAGTTGCGCCGTGTACTCCTATACCTGCACCAGTCAGAAGGAAAGTACCCCGTGCCGTAAAATCAACCACTCCATCAGCTCACTATTAGCAGAGACACCTTAAGATTTGAAACAACTTTAGCAGTGCTACATTGTGGATTATCATTATTACCCTGTTCATTAAAATGCATCTTCATTATCCTGATCTTAACTCAATTATTTGAAGTTGACGCAAATAACTCTTCTTCAAATGTACATATTTCGGCTAATATATTTAAGTTTCGGCAAAAGTTTTATGACTGGCTATCTGCCTGACATCAAACCTCCCTGGTGATGTAATCTTTGACCAAAAGGCATTAGATGTATTTGAGTCAGGTCGATTTATAAATAAAACACTTGTTCGGTGATTCGTGATGTAGTTTGTCCAGGGCGATATAAAGTTCTTATTCGGCTTTTACGACACCTATGAGTAATATAAGAATTGATAGTATTCATAGCTATCACTATACAACCACCACCACCACATATAGATATGAATTCAAATAATGGATCATTAATATCTGCAATGCGCTCATTTCATCATCTATCTTATCATGTCAGCCCATACACGTCCCAGTGCTGGGCTAGAGCCTCCTCCACCTCCTCCACTATTGGAACGAAATTGACCTACTATACCACGCTTGTCAGACGTGTTGGTATAAGGTTTTGTTTCGAGTTTTCAGCTCTATGTCGCACTGTTGGGCTCAAACCTCCTCCACAATAGGAGGGTAATTGATCGTACCGTCAGATAGGTTGATATTTTTTTGTTTTTTTTTTATGGGTGGGCTGTGATAAACGCACACGCCATCCATTCCGTCCGGGGCGACGAAAGGACGGCGCGCGGGCCCATAACCCACCCGTACCCACGTCGCCTTCGTCGTTGGACCGACCACCGGAGCAGGATGACTTGTAGTCAGTGGTCGGCCCGACGGAATACCCTTTCGGGTACCCTCACTTCTCGCCGTCCCTATCCCGGGATGACGGTCGCCATCGCGCGGTCAGCCTCTCCGCGGGTGACGGACTAAAATCCCGGTCCGGTCGTCCTGACACCGTACCGAGGCCTCTCCAGCCGGACCGCCCAACGGGCAATGACGTCTCGCCGGGCGTCGACCCACCAGGCAGCAATCTCCTTGATGGAGACTACGCCGCCTCCGTCTCACGTCTTCGACGCCCGCCGGTAAAGCTCGGCGAGCATCTCCGCCTCCAGGTCCCACGGGGTAGTTCTGGTCAAGAAGCACACTGCCTTCGTCGCCACCGTGCGGTAGCCGCATATGGTCTTGATCGCCATGGCCCTCTGTAGTCGCCACACGAGAGCCCTCAGTCGGACGGTCAGCCGTACAGGGGCATCGACCGGATCACCCCCGCGTACAGCCGTCGGCACGTAGCGCTGAGTCTGCCCACATTTGGCATTAGCCAAGAAAGGGCGGACGCCACGCCGACAAGCCAGATAGGTTAGTATAGGGTTTTATTCCGAGTTTTCCTTCTTTTGCATAGATGTTAAATGCATATTATATCAGTCGTCTTACGACACTCATGAGCAAGAGAGGATATGGTGAATTGTATTCTTACTCCGTCACCACACATGCGTTTATTTACATAAATCAAGTTTTCAATCAAGTCTGACTCTGTTCAATGAAAAATCAAACTTAATTTAGTGATTTGTATCTAAAATTTAAGTGCTATGTCAATATGATGAAGTATTTTAGAAAGAGTGGCAACTGTTCTCATATTCAACTGTTTGGCTTGGTACCACCGTCATCGTTTTATCAACGTATCACTCGACACCGTAGCAGGGTTCATCAATTTCATCTAGAAACATTACGGTCATCAATTGTAAGTTTTCAGAGATTATTTCTCCCACGTATGTGCAGGCTCTGAAATACATACTACCTGCTGCTGTTTTTTCGAGTGCTATGACATGTCCCTTTTTAATCAAGAATTTAGAACAGCATTTTCTTCACCCTGGTATTGCTAAGATCCATGTGGGGTAGAATCATTTTCCATCGAATGTGCTGCTTGCTCATTTGGCACCATCAAGAATAAAAAAAAACATTACATTTAGAAAACTTTACAATAAAATTCTTTACCGCAGCAATTGTCATTTCATTTCGATTCAAATCCCACGTCCCACTATAGGGCTCGAGCCTCCTCCATGATAGAAGGGATCGATCTACTATAGGTAGGTACTACCAGCGCCGGCCCGAAGTAAATTTTATAATGGAGCAAGATCCAATTATGGCGCCTCTCCCGTTTGCTCCTAATCTGGGGGCACGGTAGTGCCCCCGCCAAGTCGAGCAAAAAAAACAGTCGGACATAACGCAACACTGCCGTAATATACTTTTCTCGAAGCCAATCAGGCCATTTTCGACCCCCTATAACTTCGTTGTTAATAAAGCTAGAAACCTGAATTTTTAGTAACCTAGCAGGCATTGTATATACATTGTGTATTTTAAATTTTATTCAATTTGAACCAATAGTTTAAGAATTATAACTAGTCAAAATTTCGTAATTTTGTCACTCACTGACTGACTGACCGATCATCAATATTAAAGTAGCACTTCTAGCAGACATAGAAGCTTCATATTTAGAATACAATTAGTGTTTAGTGTATAAATGAAGTAAAAATTATGAAACATTGTAATTTTCATCCAGTTACCGAGATACACTAACTGCATAAATAATTTTGTAAACTCATATAAATATATAGGATTACAAAGTAACATTTGCAGTTAATGAAATGTAATTTTGTAAAAAATAAGAATACATTTGTCGCCATCATTGTTTCTCTATGAGAATCGTAACAACCAGCTTAAGACTGCGCAGATGACGTAGTGGTTAAGATACCAACGTACCGGGCTAGTGTCGCAGCTTCGAATCCCATACAAGACAACAGCTTGTACGATCCACAAATTCTTGTTCTGAGTCTGAATGTAATTTGTGTCGGTTAATTATATGTTCTTTCCGTATGGTGACGAAGTAAGAATACAATTCATCACTCTTTATCTTGCCCGTGGATGTCGTATAAGACGACTATGGGATATAATATGCACATACCATCTGTGCAAGAGAATGAAAACTCGAAATGAAACCCTATATCAACATGTCTGACCAGCATGGTATAGTGGGTTAAATTCCCTCCCATTGTGGAGGAGGCCCGAGCCCAACAGTGGGACATATGAGGGCTGCGATGATGATGCGATGTTGAATTATATGTTTGTAAAGTCCCCCACAAAATAAGGATTATTATTCCCTTAGTGCAAGGCGTTGTCATTTAAAAAAAAAGATTCAAGAGGAAGGAGAGTGGGCAGCAGCTCTCGCCGGAGAAATGTGTGATATCTCACTGCGAAACCAACCCGCCTACCAAACGTGGCGACTACGTCATTATTCCTCATAAGGCGAAGAAAGATGAGCTCTAGTCATGGCAACTCTGTTACCCTTGAGCGTCGTTGGATGCAGGTGCCACAGTACAGCACTTTATGGTGAAGCATGAGGGGGGTCTATGTTCTACAGTGGACGGCGATAGGCTGAATGATGATTGGCATAATAGGTGTAAACAGATACCTAGATATAATTATGTTTAAAGATAACTTGTAAAATGGGCAATCAACTTAAGGGGGTATTCTGGTCTAGAAGCTTAAATCTTAGGCAGTTTTCAAACTAAGATAAAAAAAAGAAAAATCATTTTTACTATGAATTTTTTTATATGATTTTTATTGGCATTTTAAGAATATAAAAACAAAATTAAAATTTAAAAAAAATCAAAAAAGTCGCTTAAATTTAGGCCGGTGAAGTGGGGGCTGCAAAAAAACAGCGCTTCCTGGTTGTCATGATGTCAACCCTTGTAGTGATCCAAATCAAACAATTTAAGAAAATTCTTCATTAGTAAAGATGTCGCTATGACCTTGACCTCTGCCAAAGAAAAAAAAAGAAAATTCATAAAATGGCGTCGACATAAAAAATAAATTTTTGTGCCCCCCTTTTTTCGACCTTTTCAAACTTTTTTAAATTACTTTAAATCAATAATTTTTTAAATTCAAGGCAGGGGTCATAGACAGATATATAAAAAAGTATATATAAAATTTCAAAGGAATCAGTCATGTAGAACTTGAGATATCATGTCAACCACCTCGAAAAAAGCAGTTTTGAAAAAAACGCGTTTAAAGTTTAAGTGACGATTTCCGTAAAATAACTCCGATAATAACATTTATTTACTCACTTTGGATTAATCGGCGATTCCAGATCCGATAGTAAAAATGTTTTTTATTTCTTTTTTATCTTTGTTTGAAAAATGCCTAAAACTTAGGCTTTCTAGACCAGAATACCCCCTTAATGAAAAAGCAAGAGTGGGACGTGTCTTATGAAACTGTACCAAAATCAAAGTATTAGGCAAAATAAATTGCCTCAAATTTATCTGAAAGAAAGAACGCCATCATTAGGCTCGATTGCCATCCAAGCGGGAGGAGACTAGAGGAGATGTGTTTCGAAAAATCAATCAAATTTCTTTACTACCACGTCTCTTCGCTTAGTTTAGGTAGAATTGACTCAAGCGGAAAGGAGAGATGTCTCATTTTTCAGAGAGTGTGCTCTAAGAAAATCCTTTGTTGGTATTCCAGAAGTAGAAGGTACCGGAAAGGCAAATAAGTAGGTCATCTACAAAAAGAAATGAGATACCATCAAAAACAAGACTTGTAAAAAAAGCCAAGCCTCGCAACTGAGTTGTTCTACCATAAAAATTAGTGAGATCCATGTTATACCAAGTCAGTTAACACATTCAGCCCCTGCTTAAGGGACCTTTCTTTTTAAGTTATTACGTAAATAGCTAACCTAACAGCTTTTTATAGTGACTATATCAATATTAAAGATCATTTTTGTTTTAAATAAACAGAGTGACTTGGCAATCGCATGAAACACACCTCACAAGTAATACATATTATATTAAAATGTACTAAACATAGTGCGATTTAATGGTATAATATATACCTATACCAATTGTGAGTGTAAAGTAAGTATGGAACCATTTAGGCGCCCCCTAGGATTTAGCGCCTGGAGCGACTGCTCTGTTCGCCGTATGGGCGGGCCGGCCCTGGGTACTACACTGTTCAGACATTTTGGTATATCCATATCAGTAGTATTCAAAACCTCTACTTCACTTTGGAAATTATTTACTGTTATTGTTAATTGTAAAGATTTCGTGTGATTTAAATTCAACATTGTTAGCTGTATGTTATTTAAATATTCGTTGCAGTTATTACGTGGAATTGACCGGTAAATATAATGAGTATTTGCAAACAATAAATTATAAATAGACAATGTATTGGTGTTTAAGTTCATTATGATTATCACTACAGCTCATAAACGTCCAAATGCTGGGCTCGGGCCTCGTTGCCAAGGGGAGGGCAATTAACCTACAGTGGACCCCCGGTAATCCGACAAACGATTTGCACGACAATGTCGAACTAATTTGTCGGATTATAGAGTACTGCCTTAGTCCGGCTTTTTTATAAAAGAGTACCCTGTAATCCGACAGGCACGTATTACAAGGGATGCCGGACTAGACAGGGGCCAGATTACCGGGGGTCCATTGTATTATATCGCGTTGGTCAGAGGAGTTGGTATGGGGTATTATTGAGAGTTAGCCTTCTCTTGCATAGATGTTATTTTTATATTATAATCCTTTAGTCGTCCTTTATGACACTCACGGGCAAGATAACGGCTAGTGAGTTGTTGTCTGACATAATCATAGCTCAAGGGCGTCGCCAAGGGGAGGCAGAAGGGGGCAGTTGCCCCAAATAGAGATCAAATTGATTTAGTGATTGTGTTGTCGAGGGCTTGTGAAGTTTTACACATTGATATTAGAACCGTTATATTACAATCGTCATCGAGGTAAAGACTTCTAAAGTGTAACGCCTCATGCTTTCGACTGTACCAGGTATTCATATTTTTTATCCTCCATAATATTGCCCCATTGCCAAAGCCATTAGGTATAAGCTGGCGACGCCCTTGCATATACGTCACATTGTTGGGTTTGAGCCTCCTTTGTTATAGAAGGAATATTAACCTATTATACCATGCCGGTCAGACGGGTTGGTCTAGGTATAGGGTTCTATTTGCATTTTTTATTCTCTTGCATAGACGTTATATGCATATTATTTCACCTAGTCGTCTTTTACGATACTCACGGACAAGAAATGAGGTGATTTATATTCTTACTCCATCACCAACGGAAAACGGAAAGCATGGTATAGTAAGTTCAATTTATCTCCTGTTGTGGTGGAGGCTCAAGCCCAACAGTGGGACGTATATGAGCTGAAATGATGATGATGTGTAAAGAAATGTTATGTTTGTAAAGAAGTCTGATATCAACATTCGCTGTATCAGTACTTGAACTTGGCTTCTGGAACTCTCTAAAATCATCATATCTGATGATGATGATCGTATCTTTGCTTAGAACTCGTGATTTAGGTTTTGCTTTATACCTTGATTTAATCTAATCTTAAAGTATCTATATCTTGATGTCCTTTCCACATTTGATGTCATGAATCTTGTTACATTTGCGCGAATTTATGGTAATTCCCCTCATAAGTCGCTCATGTTGTATCTTTAGAAGATACAATGGTGTCAAATATTAGTCCTAACAGTTTTAAATATCTCGTATATTAAAGAACACGAAAAAAGAAAAAGCAATATATTTTTAGGGTTCCGTACTCAAAGAGAAAAAACGGGCCCCTTTTACTAAGACTTCACTGTCTGTCCGTCAGTCTGTCCGTCAGTCTGTCCGTCAGTCTGTCCGTCAGTTTGTCCGTCAGTCTGTCCGTCAGTCTGTCCGTCAGTCTGTCCGTCAGTCTGTCCGTCAGTCTGTCCGTCAGTCTGTCCGTCAGTCTGTCCGTCAGTCTGTCCGTCAGTCTGTCTGTCAGTCTGTCCGTCCGTCTATCTGTCACCGGGCTGTATCTCAAGAACCGTGATAGCCTAGACAGTTGAAATTTTTACAAATTATGTATTTTTTTATTTAAGAGGGGCTCCCATACAACAAACACGATTTTTTTTGCCCTTTTTATAGATAATTGTACGGAAACGGTACCCTTCGTGTGCGACTCCGACCTTCACCTTGCCGGTTTTTTTTTTATTCCATACAAATTTTTCTATCGTAGTTTCGTCGCCCTTTTTTTGTGATAGGCTATGATTTGAACACACCACGTCCAATCTGTCCGAGCCTACGGATGGGCGGCGTGCGGTTCAATAACCTACCATATTTCCTCTCTATCGCCATTGGGCCGAACACTAGTACCGATCCCTTGACATCCGTGGCCGATCCGGCGGAATAACCCCTGACGCCGCACTCGGGACATCGCCCTCACTCGGTCAGCCTCTCTACTAGTGATAATCTATTCCCCAGGCGTTTCATTGCCTTTAAATTTCGTAATTTTTTTCCTAGTGAGTGTTTTCATCACAAAAGAAGTTACTGTCAAAATTTTGTTTCTAGTTTCAAGAGTTCACTTGGAATTGATGAGTGAGCCAATTGACTTTTTATACATACTTAAAAGTTGCAGTTCTGTGGGTAAATTAATGTATGACGCCTAATTTATTACGCATACACACAATAGTCCGGCGAGTTAACTAAACTTTAATAGGCGTTTAAATGAAACACGGAAGGACTTATAAACTCCTTTCTTTCGCCGTCACGTCACCACACGGAAAAGAGCAGGTACTATCATAACAGAATAATATAAGTTTTTTTAAAGACTTGATTTAGTCTTGATTTAAACATTAATATTGTGAACACTTAGGTTTTTCTAGCTCTTGTCTACCTGTCCTGGTCTATCTGTAATCAAATCTTGCACAATTAATTTGACACCTTTCTCGGTGTCCGATTGAGATGCAATTTTGCACGCTCTTTTAGTTTTGATGTAGATAATGATCTTTGATGTTTACGCAAGTATTGGATATTATAAATAAAACTAATTTTACAGATTCTATAGTATTTGTATTTGATTTTTGATTGCCCTTTTGTTGGACGCGAGACATCGTAGTCCACCCGTGATCATGAACGCTGTAAAGTGTTTGAAACGTCGGGCAATCTAAAATCAAATACAAATACGATAGAATCCTTAAAAATAGTTTTATTTATAATTTCATGTAGATGACAATGTAATACAATATTTTCTTAATTTTATGAATCTCCGTTAGATGGCACTGTTTTTTATTTAGTATTTCTGATCGCAATTTGAACATCTAAACCTGATCTCTGGCTACTCATGCTGAACCTGAATGTTATATTATACATACAACATGTCCCAAAATTCCCTTCTAACCCTTTAAACAATTGACCTTTTATATTTTTAAGTATCATTGCTTCAATTTTACAAATAATACTGTGATTTTTTTTTGTATAAGCAACGTAAGTAGTATTACTATCGATTACAACCATTAAAAATCCCAGAATGTCTATAGTTTCTACATAAAAATTAACCAAAACTATGTTTTTTTCATTAATTATGTAAGATTTTGACTTTCAGCTCACGTTCATTGATCATGGTGAAAAATAAATTGACACGGTTATGGAAATTTGTTTTAAACATTGGCGCAACTAACTACAATTCTAAAATGTCATAATATTCTAGACAAACTAGCAAAAAATATGCATAAAACAAAAATTGTGCTAACTAACTTATTTATAGTGCATTGGATGAACTACAAAAACAGTTTTTAACTTTTCTCTACATCTTCAATGCTTTAGCTTAAATATCCAACAAATCAAATTTCAAAACAATCGAATTTCAAGGTCCCGCAAATATTTAAATATGGATTATTTTTCCAATAAGGATTCATTTATCCATTTATTTTACGAAAATAAAATTATATGGAAAATTCATGTTCGATGATGGACCTCTAGTAATTCTTTGGACATAGGTATGCTACGATAAGTGCACATAACTACAAATCTTAACTACACTCGAGTAATAGAATATCCAAAAATGTTAAAATTACCATACTTCTGATTTCAGGTACACGGACTAAGCTACCAGTGAACAAGACTTCAGAGACAGAAACTTCTAACGAAGTCATACTTCTTTTTTGAGATAGGTTAGGTTCTGGGCACATCCCGCTCAATCTGTCCGGTGCGACGGATGAGCGGCGTGCGGCCCCATAACTTACTGTATTCCCTCCCCACCGCCATTGGGTCGACCATTGGTATCGAATACTCGACATCAGTGGCCGGCCCGGCGGATTACTGTTTTGGGTACTGTCCCCTTAAATGGCAACAAGGCAGTGTTGTCGGAACGTCACCCTCGTGTGTCATGGTACTGGAATTCCCCCCAGGCCTACTCCGCCGCCGTGCCGCCTACAAAAAAGTCTAAGTAAAAGACTAAGGAAGATTGCGTTAAATTTCTGCCTCTTGAGCGTACTATCTAACTCGAACCTCTCTCTTATTGAAAAAGGCTAGCCCTTTAGAGTATTAGAAGATATAAGCATCGCTACAATGATTGCGGAGTCCACATTATATGCATAAATATAGATGTGTGTATTTATAAATCTGTTTCTAATTACATATATTATATAATAATCATTATTTTTAATATAAAAAAATGTGTATACCTACAGATTTGTGAAGCGTAAACATTTTTTTTTTGCTGACGTACAATCTTACAATTTTTTTTTCTATGTAAGCAAATTTTTATGATTAGTATTCAAATAATTATTATAATTGAGGTAGGTAAGTTATCGTATTTAAGCCATGAAAGCGTAGCAAATCATCATCATCTTGCTCTTATCCCAATTACTTGGGGTCGACGCAATATGTCATCTGTTTTGACATATTGCAAAAAGTTTCGGCAATGACTTTTATGACCGGCCGCCTGCCTGACGTCAACCCTCCTTGGTAATGTAATCGTTGACCCAAATGGTACCAGATGGAGTTGGTCCGGGTCAATCTAGGGCTCTTAGTCGTCTTTTACGACACCCACGAGCAAAGCAAGGGTTGGTAGTATTCGAAGCCGCTACCAGCTATGAAAGCGTAGCAAATAAACTTCTAAAATAAGCGAATTATTTAAAATATGACATTGTATTGTACTTCTTAATTATAAATATCGTCATTATCTACACTTGTAATTAAAAATATAATTTTCATGTTAATAAATAATCTATAACTTCTAATAATATTTTGTATTATAATTTGAATATGTTTTGCAGTGAAACTTCTTTGCGCGCATGAGGGTAAATTTTTTACGGTTTAAAACCAATTTAGCGCCAATTAAACGCAATTTAGCGTCACGAAGATGTGCAGCGTTTTTGTCGAAGAAGAGGGATAGAGCGATTGAGACCGATTGAGAGAGAGTGAGAAAGGGCGAACATAGCACGAAGCACAGCCATGGGGCGAGAATAGGGAGCAAGCGAGTGAGAAAGATCGGGGTTTTTTTTAATTTTTTTTTTTTTTACCCATGGAATCAAAGAAATTTCACTTCTGACATGCGTACTTAGTACTCACGCTATTTTTTTTAACTATAATATGAATGAAATTTTAAAATTTACATGCCAGCTTCTGGCGAATCATATAGTTGCTTCCTTAAAAAAATTATAACAACTAGTACTGTGAATCTGGCAATTAAACATCTTACTCGCATTTATAATATTTTAGAGCAGAAAAATTCCTTTAAGATTCTGCAATCATTATGGTGTTGTTATTTCGTTCAACGTCCTAAGCGCTAAGAGATTCGGCCAATATAAGAGGCTCGAATCAGGTGGTAGGTCCTTGACCCCACTACCTAACCAGAATCCTAATCAAATACCAAAAACAACCTTCCTTAATACGACCGCCTTTGTTAGGTCATGTTTTTAAGATTCTATCAACCGGTAAATTAATCTATTTAAGATCATAAATATTTTTAACGTTTTTGGATAACTGTATTACTTAAGAGTTTTATATTCGTATGTCTGTGTATTCGTGTGATTTTTTCTATGTACCTATTCTTTAAAAAGTCGCGCAAGTCAAACGCGGCATGAAGTTTATAGCCCGTACAGACGTTGGCCGAGCCTAGGCCAACGCGAGCGTCGGCAAATAGGTACAAGGCGAGTGTTAGCGTCTACACGTTGGCCGAGTGCGGCGAACGCCAACGCGAGTGGCCAACGTAGACGAGCGTTTGTAGAAGTGTCTACACGTTGGCCTCGGTCAGTGTTCATTGTGCACTGAAACACTACGGACGTTGACATTAACGTTGCTGCAGCTTCGACTATTTATTTAATGAGCGTATATAACTATTATCAGTGTATGCCGCAGTATAGTGGGAAAAAAAAAGAAGGTGGTTGATATTGAGTATTCACAGAAATAGAACAGTGTAAGATATATCCATGTGGTGACGGAGTACTAAGGTCAGTTTCCCGCCTATTGTGGAGGAGGCTCGAGCCCAACAGTAGGACGTATATTAGCTAAAATGATGATGAATGATGAAGATACATTTTGATACTATAGGTAACATATAGGGTGACTTGGATCTAATTATTTACGTCGCATATCTAGAAGTAATGATGCAAATTTGAAAATATAATCATTTATATTGAGCGACAATATCACATTAAACACGTCTAACCGCGATGGATGTCAACCGTGTAATGACGACTCGGCCAACGTGTAGACGGCATTGGCCGAGCGTAGACGAGTGCCTTTGATTTGTGCACAAAAACCGACACCGAGGCGAAGTGAGGCAAGTGATCACGAGTGACGGCGAGTGAAGACAAATCAGCTGTCCACACGTTGGCGCTTATATTCACTCGGCCAACTAGGCGAGCGATGGCGAGCGTTGGCCAACTAAGGCAAATCGGGTGTACACACGTTGGCGTTCGCCATCGCTCGCCTGCACTCGGCCAACATGTAGACGCCCTATTAGAGGAATCGGTGGAATTATAATCAACAGTACAGAAATACAGGTTTTAACTCTTATCGAATTGCATTTAATTATAACGTGGAAATCGTGTAACGTTTTAGATTTGACACCCAATTGTTTTTTTTTTTTTATTGCAAACGGTGGCAAACGAGCAAACAGTACACCTGATGGTAAGTGTTGCTGCCGCTCATGGACCTCTACAAGGCCGCTGCCTACCGCGAAGAAATTGAAGGGAGTGTGAATGCGTGCATTGAGGCTCGGTGATACCAAGGGCACCACCAAAACCCTCCACACACAAACACCCTCAGAAAATTGGGCTTCCAGCTCTCTCGCTCACCGAACGAAGCGCAGTAACAAATCGCTACTACTCAGACGTCGATTTTCTGCGAGAGTGTGGTACTGCCCCGGACGGACCGGCCCGCGGCTGTAGACAGATAACTGTCGACAGTGTGGTCCTACAACTCCTAACTTGTCCATATAACATTATGATATCTGATGTTTACGCGAGTATTACACACTGAAATTAAAACTACGGATTATCTGGAGGACGTGAGGCATCTTAGCTCGTCCGTGACCATGAATGCTGCAACGTTGCCGAAACGTCGGGCAATCAAAAATCAAATACAAACGCGATATTTAATTTCTTTTTTTTTGTGTGTGTGTATAGCTGTTGGTCGCAGGTGACCTTGACAGCTTAACGCGGGCAATGGGTGAGCGCGGATGACTCTCAACCCGGTACGCGATAAAATACGTAAAGCAGTTTTATATACAACTAGCTGACCCAACAGACGTTGTTCAGTTCAAATAAAGCGCCACCTACCGGGTCCAATTGTGAATCTAAACCATTCTCTCTCTCTTGAGCACACACAAATTACTTACTCTATCCAGTCAACAGATATCGCCATCTGTTAAAATCGTTTGGAGTTAACAGATAATTGTGAATGTCAAATAATAGATAAATAATTTGCAATAAAATAATATTGCGACTATAAATTATATCCTATGTTTCAAGTTGGAGCAAACTGCACACGGTGTGCAAATTTGATTAAAATCGGTTAAGTATTTTAGGAATCCATCGCGGACAAACATCGTGACAGGAGATTTAAATATATTAAGATTAGCAACCCGCCCTCGCTTCGCTACGGTTTCAGTAATCTTACCCGCATAATTCCTGTTCCCATGGGAATACCGGGATAAAATATAGTCTATGTTACTCTCTGATATTATAGCTTTGCAATTATGAAAGAAAAAATTCCCGTGTGGTGACGGAGTAAGAATACAATCCACCACTCCCTATCTTGCTCGTGGATGTCGTAAAAGACGACTAAAGGATATAATATGTACATAACATCTGTGCAAAAGAAGGCAAACTCGAAATGTAACCCTATACCAACACGTCTGACCAGCATGGTATAGTAGGTCAAATTCCCTCCCACTGTGGAGGAGGCCTGAGCCCAACAGTGGGACGTATGTGGGCTGCGATGATGAATGGTGAAAGAATTTTTGAAATCGGTTTGGTGGTTTTAGCGCGAAAGCGTAACATACAAACAAACAAACTTACGTTCGCATTTATAATATTAGCAAGGATATACATATAACATTTAAATAATGGAATAGATGATAATGAAGCTAATATTTGTCTTGGAAAAACTGCTGTATATAGCAGATACAAAAATAATAAAGCATGTATAGTTATTGTAAATAAAACAAGTTTTACGCATTTTATAGGGTTTGTACTTAGAATAATAACGTATAGAAGGATAGTGTCAGTACTTCGAACTTTAAAAATTTGAATCTAAAATACTAATGGCGCGCTGACGATTACACACGTACACACGCAAACCACTATACAAATTATGAAATCAAATTTTGTTTTTATTAACATAAATCGTAGAAATACTTTTAAAAGTAATGTTAAAAACCTTTTTATGTTTTTCAAATGTGTTGTGGCACCATTTGAATGCACAAGCCGTCATAATTACCTATTTATTTTTTAAGAGTTGCGTACGTTCGTGCAGTGCAATGACTTGTACATTACGGGACTGTTCCGGCCTAGGCTCCATTAGGCTCCAATTCAAATGCCTCACTTTTTGTGCGTGGACTTACCTTCTATATGTTATTATTCTAAGGGTTTGTATTTGATTTTTGATTTCCTGACGTTTCGAACACTTTACAGCCTTCATAGTCACGGACGGACGAGCCCGACAAGCGGTCCCAAACGTGATAAACTTCGTAACAATAGTTTTATTTACAACTAGCTTCTGCTCGCTTTTTATGGGTGGGCTATGGTAAGCGCACACGTGATCCATTCCGTCCGGGGCGACGGAAGGACGGCGCGCGGGCCCATAGCCCACCCGTACCCACGTCGCCTTCGTTGTTGGACCGACGGAATACCCTTTCGGGCACCCTCACTTCTCGACGTCCCTGTCCCGGGACGTCGGACGCCGTCGCGCGGTCAGCCTCTGTGCGGGTGACGGACTAAAATCCCCGGTCCAGTCACCCGCGCTCTCGGCTAGGCTGCCATCAGGCGCAGGTATAGAACGCCAACTTTAACTTAAGACTCTGTTTACGTAGAAGGTGAAACTATATCATTAGTGCTCCGCTCCTGTTAGTCTTCGCGTAAAGATATATACATATAGCCTGTAGCCTTCCTCGATAAATGGGGTATCTAACACTGAAAGAATTTTTCAAAACGGACCAGTAGTTCCTAAGATTAGCGCGTTCAAACAAACTTCAGCTTTATGTATTAATAAGTAACATCTGGTTGACCGAGCTTCGCTCGGTATATTTTTGTTGAATTTATTTAGATATATATTAATAAAAAATAAAAATTAAATAATGAAAAAAAATATCAAAAATTACAAAAAGAGAATAATAATAACATCGAGATTCGATCCCACGCTGTTTGAATGCCAAAAACAAACAAAAAAACTCGACAACTTCCCAACTGAGCTATCGCCACTCTTGACGTTGACGGCGAAATTTGAATCTATATTCTATTGACATTTTATCTCATTATATTGATTAGATTAACAATATAATTTTTTCATATGATTCATGCATTTCATGAATCATTTTCTTCTTACACTGCCAATAAATTTTGTATCAAAATGTGGGTCAATATTTAATAACTAATTTCTGTATCGGGTAGATAATTATAAATTTTCTGCAGTAACGATGACTTGTTGGACGTGAAACATCTTAGTCCACCCGTGACCATGAACGCTGTAAAGTGTTCGAAACGTCGGGTAATCAAAAATCAAATACAAACGTGATAAAATCCGTAAAGTAGTTTTATTTAAAATGGTAAAACACTGTTTTTGACCTTGGAACGCTATATCAGTCACCTTGACCTTGATTTGACAATTGAACGTTTATGATGTTGATAAAAAACTAGTAACCCGCCCTCGTTTCGCTTCGGTTTTAAATTTTATTTCTCCAATATCTTCTAGAACGGAATGTGACTGTAGTCCATGAGACCTAGGGTTCAGTTCCCGGACAGGATACATTTTTATAGAGATTTTTCTGAGTAGAAAAATAGCATAAGTGACTGACAAAAATGTTTAATCTGGTTTTGAAGCATAGGCATTTTGCTAATAACCGTGTGAGCATGAAAAAACTACTGTTTTGACATTACAAACAGACACAACAATTTTATTTATTTACATAGATTACGGAGAATGCACTGAGTGCTTTATCACATTCTCCGTACGTCCTTCGGTTCTGAATTTTAATAAGTACCACTCGGTATTTAGTTGTTTATATATACAAACTAGCAACCCGCCCTCGCTTCGCTTCGGTTATAGGTTATAGTCGTTTTACCCGCGTAGTTCCCGTTCCCGTGGGAATACCGGGATAAAATATAGCCTAGTTTACGCCCTGATATTATAGCTTTCCATTGGTGAAAGAATTTTTGAAATCGGTACAGCCGTTTTGAAGATTACCCGGAACAAACAGACAGACAGACAGACAAAAATTTTTAATTGCTATTTTAGGTATAGGTGTCGTGCAAATAACCGTGTGAGCATGAAAAAAGCCTATTATTTTGACATTACAAACAGACACTCCAATTTTATTTATTGGTATAGATATAATAGTAAGTTTTTTTCATTCTCACAAGGTTTTTTGTACGATACATATGCTTAAAAACTTTTTTTGTATCTCCGTTTGTTCTGGGTAAACCTTAAAACGGCTGGACCAATTTTGATTATATTTTACCAGTTTCTATAAGGAATAATACCAGTCTCTATAAGGAATAACCTCTCAGAAAAATCTTATAAAATTTTGGACTGTCCGGGACTCGAACACGAGGCCCTGAATATCTTAGGAGATATTGGAGATTTAAAATGCAAAAGTAAAACAGCTGAAACCGAAGGAAAGCGAGGGCGAATCATTAGTTAGTAATAAAATGGGTAGTTTAAATAACTAAAACATACGCTTTCGTAGATAATTGAACTACAATGTGCGGCAAATAGGGACAGCGACATTGAATGCCAAAATCTCAGCCACGGGTATAAAAAATATGTTAATCCTGCAGCACAAACTATTGAAGTTATTACATGGTCATCGGTCCTTGAAGAATGTAAAGTTTCAAATCAATATGACGTTAAGAAGGTGGAGAAACTACATGTTTTTTGAAGTGAAACTTCTTTCGTGAAGATGAAACGCAATTTAGCGCCACGAAAATGTGCAGTATTTTTGTCGAAGTAGAGGGAGAGAGCGAATGAGACCGATTGAGAGAGAGTGAGAAAGGGCGAACCTTAGAATAATAACGTATAGAAGGTAAGTTCGCGCACAAAAAGTGAAGCATTTCAATTGGAGGTACGTACTACACGTACGTACGCAACTCTTAAAAAATAAATATGTAATTATGACGATTTGTGGATTCAAATGGTGTCATAACATATTTAAAAACACAAAAAGGTTTTTAACATTACTTTTAAAAGTATTTCGACGATTTATGTTAATAAAAACAAAATTTGATTTCATAATTTGTATAGTGGTGTGCGTGTGTACGTGTGTAATCGCCTGTGCTTTTATTTATTATTATTATTTTTAGATTCATGTATCGATCGTTCGTAGTACCGACACTATCCTTCTATACGCTATTATTCTAAGAGGCGAACATAGCACGAAGCACAACCATGGGGCGAGAGTAGGAAGCAAGCGAGTGAGAAAGACCGAGAGATTCTTTTTTTTTTAATTCTGATAAAAAAACACATGGAACCAAAGAAGTTTCACTTCTGACATGCGTACTTAATACTCACGCTATTTTTTTTTCTTTTTTATATTTAAGCGAGTATATGTATTATAAGAATATGTTAGAGAATATGTATTATACCATAAAAAACAAGACTTGTAAATAAAAAGCCAAGCCTCGCAACTGAGTTGTTCTACCATAAAAAGTTGAGAGATCCATGTTATACCAAGTCGGTTAACTCATTCAGTTCCTGCTTAAGGGACCTTTCTTCTTAAGTTATTACGTAACTATCTAACCTAACAACTTCTTATAGTGACTATATCAATATTAAAGATCTTTTATGTTTTAAATAAATAGATTGACTTGGCAATATCTCATTTCTTTTTGTAGATAGACCTACTTATTTGCCTTTCCGGTACCTTCTACTTCTGGAATACCAACAAAGGATTTTCTTAGAGTACACTCTCCGAAAAATGAGACATCTCTCCTTTCCGCTTGAGTCAATTCTACCTAAACTAAGCGAAGAGATGTGGTAGTAAAGAAATTTGATTGATTTTTCGAAACACATCTCCTCTAGTCTCCTCCCGCTTTGATGGTAATCGAGCCTAATGATGGCGTTCTTTCTTTCAGATAGATTTGAGGCAATTTTGTTTGTTTAATACTTTGGGTGATTTTGCTACAATTTCATAAGACACGTCCCACTATTGCTTTTTCATTTAGTTGATTGACCATTTTACAAGTTATCTTTAAACATAATTATATCTAGGTATCTGTTTACACCTATTATGCCAATTATCATTCAGCCTATCGCCGTCCACTGTAGAACATAGACCCCGCTCATGCTTCACCATAAAGTGCTGTACTGTGGCACCTGCATCCAACGACGCTCAAGGGTAACAGAGTTGCCATGACTAGAGCTTATTTTTCTTCGCCTTAAGAGGAATAATGACGTAGTCGCCACGTTTGGTAGGCGGGTTGGTTTTGCAGTGAGATATCACACGTTTCCCCGGCGAGAGCTACTGCCCACTCTCCTTCCTGTTGAATCTTTTTTTAAATGATAACGCCTTACACTAAGGGAATAATAATCCTTATTTTGTGGGGGACTTTACAAACACATAATTCAACATCGCATCATCGCAGTCCTCATATTTCTCACTGTTGGGCTCGGGCCTCCTCCACAATGGGAGGGAATTTAACCCACTATACCATGCTGGTCACACATGTTGATATAGGGTTTCATTTCAAGTTTTCCTTCTCTTGTACATATGGTATGTACATATTATATCCCATAGTCGTCTTATACGATATCCACGGGCAAGATAGAGAGTGGTGAATTGCATTCTTAATTCGTCACCACACGGAAAGAACATATAATTAACCGACACAAATTACATTCAGACTCAGAACAACAATTTGGGGATCGTACAAGCTGTTGTCTTGTCTTGGATTCGAACCAGCGACACTAGCACGGTATGTTGGTATCTTAACCACTACGTCATCTGCGCAGTCTTAAGCTGGTTGTTACGATTCTCATAGAGAAACAATGATGGCGACAAATGTATTCTTATTTTTTACAAAGTTACATTTCATTAACTGCAAATGTAACTTTGTAATCCTATATATTTATATGAGTTTACAAAATTATTTATGCAGTTAGTGTGTCTCGGAAACTGGATGAAAATTATAATGTTTCATAATTTTTCCTTCATTTATATACTAAACACACGAAATTTTGACTAGTTATAATTCTTAAACTATTGGTTCAAATTCAATGAAATTTGAAATGCACAATGTGTATACAATGTCTCTACTAGGTTACTAAAAATTCAGGTTTCTAGCTTTATTAACAACGAAGTTATAGGGGGTCGAAAATGGCCTGAATGGCTTCGAGAAAAGTATGTTACGGCAGTGTTGCGTTTTGCCCGACTTTTTTTTTTTGCTCGACTTGGTGGGGGCACTGCCGTGCCCCTCGATATTGTAAATCTTAGTCCGGCGGACACACATCTTAAGCCGCCCGTGACCATGAACGCTACAAATTGTTCGAAACGTCGGGCAATCAAAACGAAACAAACGCGATAAAATCTGTAAAGTAGTTTTATTTACAATGGAGAAAATACGTTTAAAGATTGCTTTACCTTTTGTTTATTTTTTTGTTTTGTTGTGTAACGTTACAGCCGACCTCAGTGCATAAACCCTCAATCCATACATCCTAGTGTTTTAATTGTAAAAAGCGTAATACAGTGGATTTCGGTTATAACGACAGCGAAGGGACCACTTTAATGTCGGCGCTAAATCCGGAAGTCTCTATATCAGAAATAATTATAGTAACATTTTTTCTTTAACAGTATATGTACATCTAGGAACCATGTTCATAAGTTTAAGAAACACTGTTTACTTACTGAAAATGGGCTACATAACTTACTCATAATTTTAACTTCGTGCACATACTAAGTAACCCACACACAAACAAAGTAGCATTCGCAGATGGTCAAATACCATCTTGCGAATGTAAACCAAACATTTAACCATCTGCGAATGTGAATAAAGGATAAGAAAGCTTAATAGTTAAAGCTTATGAATAAGTCTTTGTGCCTTTGCCGTCTCGTTTGCAACATCCGCAAGTAATTTCTAGGAATCTGTCCCAAATAGTTCATAAAAAAAAGTCGGTATACCCAAATTCGGCGTTGTATCCGGTGTCGCTATTGCCGAATGTATTGTCTACAAAAGGATGCTTTAAATTCTAGGGACATGAGTTCGGCGTCGCTATAACCGAAAAGTCGTTACAACCAAGGTTATAAATGAAATCTACTGTATTTTTCTTTATTGCTCTTGGTGACACAGGAGCAAACAGTATAATTGTAGGTAAGTGATACCGCTCATAAGCCTTTGCTAGGCCGATGGCAACTGTGAAAGAAGTTAAGGGAGTATGAATGCGTATAAGAAGGTTCGAAGTTATTAAAGACAACCTCAGAAAGTTGTGGTGCCGGCTCCCTCGCTCACCGAATGTAGTGCAGTAAGAAATTTCTACTAATCTATCGTCGATTTTCTGCGATAATGTGGTACTACTCAGGACGGATCGGCCCGCGGATGTAGACAAAAGATTGTTGACAGTATGGTCCTATCGCGTATAAAATATTAAGTGACTTCATCATCATCATCTTGCTCTTATCCCAATTACTTGGGGTCGACGCAATGTCATCTGTTTTCACATATTGCAAAAAGTTTCGGCAATGACTTTTATGACCAGCCGCCTGCCTGACGTCAACCCTCCTTGGGAATGTAATCGTTGAATGTTTAATTAAGTGACTTCATTTCTCGTGATTCAACTAATGCATCCAAGACTTATAGGAAGTACTGAAAATAAATGATTTATTGTTATTATATGTAATCTTGTTACGTTTAGGCTCCATAAATTGTGACTTACATTAACTAACTCTTTGCTTCCTCAGAGAGACTAATATAGTAAGATTATGAGCTGCCCAACAGAAGAGCATCGCTGTGCTACATCGCCTATGGCAGCAGAGTTAAACTGCAGCGAGGTAGACAGATAACTTCTCTGAGCTAAGTCGGAATCATCATCACAGCCTATATATGTCCCACTGTTGGGCTCGAGCCTCCTCCACGATGAAAGGAAAGTTGACCACGCTCGTCAGACGTGTTGGTATAGGGTTTTATTTCAAGTTTTTCTTCTTTTGCATATTTTTTGTCTGCATATTAAGTACTTAGTTGTCCTTTATGGTTAAGAAATGGAACGCTGTATTATTATTCCGTTGACACAGTAAAAAACAACAATCTCACATTAGCATTATTCTATTGTTCTTGTACGCTTTAGATTTTTTTGTGACACTACGCTACAAGTGGAAAAATTCATAATTGTAGCATAATTTTTCCGTTCTCCGTAAGATGGCGCTGTTCTTAATTTCATGTATGGACGTCACAGACTATAATAAAATACCAAACAGTTACAAAATACTAAACTCGCCGTGTAGTATCAGAATGATGAATTATAATTTGTTGATTACACATTGAACGCAATCACTTATGGGGGTTCAATATAATTTAATGGTTCAATCGAATTGCAACGAACGCAAAATATTTCCACGTAGCCGTAGACATTTCGATTGTATCATGGAAGAACGTCGTAAACGACGTAATATGTGCAAGCTATTCTTAATGAAACTAAACGTAGCGAAACGATTACTATTGTTACATCAGCCTTTACACAAACATAGGCCTTTATACCTATTTAAGATTTCCACATTGGAAAATATTGACAGTATTCATATTCACAGCAAGCCTAAACGTCTACCATAAAATTTGTTTTATTTCCTTACGTTAATATCCGTATGTATTTTTCCACGTGGTGACGGCATAAGGATGGATTTCGCCAGCTCTACCTTGCTCGTGCGTGTCGTAAAATACAAATAAGGTATATTTGCAGGTAATATAACTGCAAGAGAAAGAGAACTTGAAACAAAACACCGTTTCGCTAACCCGTCGGACAAGTAAATCAATTCACCTTTCATTAAAGAGTTTAGGCCCGTGGCGAGTAGAAAGGTGAATAACGCTGATGAAAGTATTGAAACATTTTAAATATATTTGAACTTTCCTCTTAACGTTTTATTGTATCAAATTCTAGATAGCGTTTATTCAGTGTTAAGTTGCTAAGCGGTCATTGGTAGTAGGTTAAAAACCTTGTAAAAACGAAATGTATGAAGTTCCGCTTCTTATAGCGTAGTGAATTATTTCTCTGTGTCAGTGATCGCGTTTCCATCAGTACACACGCCGATAATGTCCACTAAAAGTGATGTCGATGAAGCGAGTATACGTTTTGAAGACTCGTCTAAAAAGTCAGGTAAGTTCTATATAATTTCGGCACAGTCTAACGCATATAATTACTTTAATTAACTACCATTAAACATTACTTTCACTAAATATTTATTTCAGAAACTTAATTTATGCTAACATTTTATTAATTTGTAACTTGCCGGCTTTTTACAAATAATGAATAATTATTTTTTGTTCTTTTAGCAAAAACCACTTTTAAGCGAAAACCGTTATCTTTATAAAAACCATTTTATTAATTTTTTGATTTTAAATCGATCCTTATCAAGCCGTACGACAATGAAAAGTATATTTGGCCAATATAACTCGATGTTCATATGAATTTGCATCGAGTTTTATTTTGGGTTTTCCCTCTAGTGAATTAATCTTATCCGCTTATGTCCCTTATTAGCCATTCGGCCTCGCTTCGCTAAGGGTCAGGGCGATTTATAAATTACTTAACAACTTTTCAATTCAATGCAAAATATAGCCAAGTAGATTATTTCATTTTACTGGTTGTTAATTATATTGCGTCATTTTTGCTGTAGATTGCGCGTGGCCCATTGAGTAATTTTTCACACTGCATGTACATCCATCCACTAGCCTATCGATGTTCTCTGCTGTGAGTAGCCCTATCCAAAATGAAAGGTCAATGCCATAATAATATCACTTGCCAAAACGGTTTCCCATTTTAGTCAGAAGGAGTTTCTTAAGAGGGCGCTCCGTTCGCGCTCTTTTAGCCGAGTTTTTCGAGATCACAAAGACGTAAACAATGACGACACATTGAATGCTTAATTCGTCACCACATAGGGAACTGAATACTTCGAAACCAAGATATACGGCATTTATGCGCTGCTGCAATCTGCGAATTGTTTATTCCGCAGTGAATACCGTTACAAGCCGGTTGCGAGAATTTACACAAGTGGTTCAGTGAAATAATATTGCAAATGGTATGTTTACTCGGCATATATGACCAAGTGTGTCTTAGAACAAATCTAGTTCGGTATACGTAAACCATAAATTAAATGATTTTATCAATTCTTTCCATCATTATATTAAGCACGTAGACATACTACGTGCTTACAAGAAGTAAGAGGGTTTCATAATCAATTGTTGATAATACAGAATGTTCTATCGATTTTAACTAGAAGAGATATCTTGATAATATAATTGATGAAATTAGTTGGCACGTGGCAGAAAACCGTTGTTATTTTAAAATGACAGTTGGAAATGCAGACACTTTCGCACGGTTAATTAATATACCGCACAGCTCAAGAAATGGTCCTCCTATATGTGATAGCTTCCGTATGATGACAGACTAAGTAACGTTATTATTCTAACAAAAACACTACCAATACAGTCACTAAACGAAATTTTTTGAAAAACTGTTTTTAATGCCATCTATTTGCTGAGCACTGAATTTACACATTAGTTCAATTTATATATTGAAATTTCACTTAACATTTTAAATTTTTCCAAAATGTGTACGTCACTAATATTTTAAATTATTAATATCCACTAATTAATAATAATTAAAATGAAAAAAAAATGTGTTTTAATGGGAATAATAGTTGTTAATAAAATAAAAATAAAAGATAATTATTCGTGAAACTCTAATATACTCTTATTTATATTAGTTCATATCTAATATATAAAATTCTCGTGTCACAGTTTTCGTTGCCATACTTCTCGGAAACGGCTTGACCGATTTTAATGAAATTTTTTGTGCTTATCCGGTATCTATGAGAATCGGCCAACATCTATTTTTCATCCCCCTAAATGTTAGGGGTAGTCCACCCCTAATTTTTTATTTTTATTTTTTAGACAAAATTTTTAATTTCTATTTTTTTATGATACAACATACAAAAATACATACAATCCTCAATTTTCACCCTTCTACGATCAACCCTTATTTTTTAATAGCCACTAGAAATTACTAGGAAATTATTTATATGGCAAAACAACGTTTGCCGGGTCAGCTAGTTTGTCATAAATCTATAAATAGCTCTCCTGGGATAGTGACGGTATTGGAATAAAGGTGCGATGTGTTTATTTTATTGTTATTACTGGTAAAGTGTAGTGTGTTTCGCCAAACGAATTTTGTTATATTCTGTGTTTTATTTTTTTAGAAAATGGTATTGGTTATGCTCACTAATAGTTCTATTTGCTGTAGTTACGACGTGTGGGTTTCTCCTTTCTCTTCTTTGTGGTTAAGCAGAGCGATAGCTGGTATAGTGCTTAACTCATAATCGGGGGCCATTTCTAGGATCTTATCCAGCCATAACCTTTTGCCTTATCATCATCAGCAGAGTGAAACTTGCTGTTATCCAATTTACTTGGAGTCGACTTGATATGTATTCTTATTTCATAGCACATATTAAAATAGTTATTGGCAATAGTTCTATGACCTTGGGAAGTATCGTTGACAAGATGGCATCAGATGAAGTTGATCCAAAGTGTTTAAAGCGCTTAGACGTCTTTTAAATCAACCACGAGCAATGGTAGAGCTGGTAGTATTGGTAGCTGCTACTACAGAGCATTATATTTGAGAATTATATCGTGGTTTGAAGGAAATGCTGCTATTATTAGACATATTGTGTACAATTTTATTTAAAATAAGTCATCGTCTCAGCTCATACACGTTCTACTGTTGAGCTCGAGTCTGCTCCACAATAGGAGGGAAATTGACCTTACTATACCATGCAGGTCAGACAGCTTGGTATAGGGTTTAGGGTTTTATTTCGAGTTCTCTTGCATAGATGTTATATGCGTAAAATATCCCTTAGACGTCTTTTACGATATTCACGGGCAAGATAGGGAGTGGCGAATTGTATTCTTACTCCGTCACCACACGGAAATTACAAATTTAATATACTTTTACTTAATTTACTTTTAATATATAAAGCTGAACAATTTGAACGCGCTAATCTCAGGAACTACGGGTCCGATTTGAAAAATTATTTCAGTGTTAGATAGCCCATTTATCGAGGAAGGCTATGTATCATCATGCTAAGACCAACAAGAGCAGAGCACCAATGAAGAATGTTTCAAAATCGGGGTTTATTCATCCTTTTGAGAGCTTCCGCTGCGTAAACGACGGAATGTTTACAAAAATCATGTGTGACAGGATCGTATTGTTAAAAAATATTTTCACTTTCTACGTTAACAGTCTTAGGTTAAAGTTAGCGTTAGCCCAAAGTATTTATACCACGCGAAGTCACGAGCAGAAGCTAGTTTAATACTAATTTGATATTTATTTAGTGTTAGATTATGAATAGTTGAAAACTAATGTTTAGCAAAATTATTCACGATTAAAATTTATGCAAATTGTTATCTTTAGCACATAGAACGGTTAACCTAATTTCACACTTCGTTCATTATTTTGACTTACTAAACACCCACTCACTCTCACTTCGGTTTTAAACAACTTACCCGCATAGTTCCTGTTCACGTGGGAATAACAGGACAAAATATAGCCTAAGTTACTTCTTATATAGACAGCTACCTGGTAGTAAAATATCAAAACCGGTCCAGTAGTTTTGAAAATTACTTCAAATAAGCAGACGGACAGACAGACAAAAATGAGAAGCTGTATTTTAGGCATAGGTGTCAAATGTGTGTGTCAAATGACCGTGTGGGCATGAAAAAAGCCCAGTATTTTGACATTACAAACAGACACTTAAATTTTATTTATTTGTATAGATGTTACTGTCAATTTATGGACGCTTCTTTATATAAATAACAACATCAGGTTGCTTCGCTCGGAGTATTTTTGTAGCATTTATTCAGATATATATTAATAAAAAATAAAAAAATAAATAATGAAAATTATATAAAAATTACAAAAAGAGAATAATAATAACACTGAGATTCGATCCGACGCCGTTTGTCGCCGATGTCAAAAATAAAATGAAACCTGACTGCTTCGCCACTGAGCTATCGCAACTCATGACATTGATGGCAAAATTTGAATTCATATTCTTTTAAAATTTAATGTCATTATATTATCTGCCAAAAACACTGACAAAACAACATTTTCTATACATAAAACCTAGCGAGATCGATTTTTTGGGCCCGAATCCTCTAGTATGCCAAGTTTCAACAAAATCGTTGGAGCCGTTTCCGAGATCCTAAATATATATATATATATATATACTCGTCAAGATATGAGTATTATCTCTTTTAGTATTATCTGTAGTATTAGTAGTATCTTTTAGTATTATCTGTATTAAACTCTGGTCGTTAAAGGCAACAAATTTTTGCAAAACTGTTATAGCCCTAAGACTAAATAAGAGGTGTGAAATATGCAAGGTCAAATGGCCGGGAAGAGGTTCGGATGGGGTGGGAGAAAGTGCGTAGGTAATAATACGCCCAAATATTCCTTCAATGCTTAGTAATAATATCTAAAATCGTTCGTATTATTTTGTTTTGCCGGGAGAAGTAAACGATTGGTCGTTATAGTCGATGAATATCGATAAAGTTTCGTTGTTGTAAGCGATATGTCGCTGTATCCGATGATGTTATAGGCGGTATGTTTACTGAATAGTTTACTAGAGATTCGGTCGGGACCTTACGATCTGGTCGTAATAACCGATCGGTCGTTGTAAACGATGTCGTTATATTCGGTTTTCACTGTATATATATATATATATATATATATATATATATATATATATATATATACTGATAATACTCATACCTTGACGAGTATGAAACGTAAAATGCAAAACATATTTGAGACTAGGCTTAAAAACAGATTAAAATGACATACATACATACATATATTCACGCCTTTTTTCAATAGGGGTAGGCAGAGACCACTTCCCTCCACTTGCTACGATCTTGACATATCTACTACTTTCGCCTTCTCTACATTCATTAATCTCTTCATGCATATTCTTCGGTTTAGGGTACTTCTAACCTGGCCTTTCTTAAGAACATCCACGATTTGATCGTGGAACGTCCGCCTTGGTCTTCCCCTTCTAACACTTCCGCTCAGATCCGCCTTATAAATTCTTCTTGGTAATTTCCTTTCATTCATTCTCTCTACTACTAAAATGACTGATTAATTTAAAAACTAGTGTAGTCTTATAACCGTAGGCAGCTAAATACATTTTGTACTCCAATTATTTCTTAATGAAACATATTTCTTTTTTTTGCCATTTTATTTGAAAACAAATTCACATTCATAACCTATACCTATACTAGATAGATACCTACGATAATATAACTACTTGTGTATATGTATTGCTTATAACAACTATCGGACATAACGACGGAAACTATACGGTCCCTTCAATGTCGCTATAACAGGTTTTGACTGTATATACAAGAATTGCTCGTTTAAAGATATAAGATTCTTATCTTATATCTTTATATTATGTAACTGCAATAAGAATACGATATTTATTTATTTTTTTGTAACAACAACACAATGAATTCTTAGTAATTTTTTTAACATATGCTCTTTGTTTTCAGCGTTTCAAGAAACGTTTGTTGATGACTTCATACTTAAGACTTAATTTTAGAGCTAGGATCAGATACCATATTACTTACCGTGCGCGTGTGCTGATGGAGTAAGAATACAATTGCCACCCACCCATTGCACGTGGATGTAGTAAAAAGAGGATTAAGGAATTAAATATGCATATAACATATATTTAAGAGAAGGAAAACTCCAAATAAAACCCTTTTTTTTTTTTTTTATTGCGAGCAGTGGCAAACCAGCAAACAGTACACCTGATGGTAAGTGTTGCTGTCGCTCATGGACCTTTGCAAGGCCGCTGCCTACCGCGAAGAAAGAGAAGGGAGTGTGAATGCGTGCATTGAGGCTCGGTGATACCAAAGGCACCACCAAAACCCTCCACACGCAAACACCCTCAGAAAGTTGGGCTTCCGGCTCTCTCGCTCACCGAACGAAGCGCAGTAACAAATTGCTACTACTCAGACGTTGATTTTCTGCGAGAGCGTGGTACTACCCCGGACGGACCGGCCCGCGGCTGTAGACAAATAGCTGTCGACAGTGTGGTCCTACCACTAGTGAACCCTATAGCTAGTGCGGTTATAGTAGGTCAATTTCCCTCTTGGGCATAGCGCTCCCTATGAGGGGGTATAATATTATAATCGTCAGGCTTGCCCTGCTGTTTAGTGATCACAATTGGTATTACGAGTTTTCCAGAAGAGTTTTCCATTCAAACCTTATGAATCCTCAGCAAGCTTTTACAATCTCCACTACCACCTTCTTTTACATGGGGTAGGACCATACTGTCGGCAGTCATCTATCTACAACCGCGTGGCGGTCCCTCCGGGGTACCACATTTTATCAGAAAATCAATATCTGACTGCCATTGTTACTGCGCTTCGTTCGGTGAGCGAGGAAGCCGGCAGGGACATTATGACGATGTTTGCATCTGATGGGTTTTGGCGATGCCTTTAGTATCACCGAACCTCATTACATGCATTCACACTTCCTTCACTTTCTTCACGGTAGGCAGCGATCTAGCAAAGGTCCATGAGCGCATGTATCAGTATCACTTAACATCACGCTGTTTGCTCGTTTCCCACTAACAACAAAAGAGAACAAGAAAGTAGTGACACTTGTAATCTTGCCTCAAGTCATCACTGGTAACATACACTGGTCGTAAACCTGTTTTCAGACACTAAGGTATGTTGGATAAGAAGACATCTTCCAGTGCAGTGGTGAACAGTTACGGAGAGATCACGTCTCCATGTCTCATACCTTTCTGCAATTGGATCAGTTTCGTACTCTTATCCCGGATACAGACTGAGTTGTGACATTGTTATACAATTTAAATAAAACTACTTTACGGATTTTATCGCGTTTGTATTTGATTTTTGATTACCCGACGTTTCGAACAGTTTACAGCGTTCATGGTCACGGGTGGACTAAGATGTCTCACGTCCAACAAGTCATCGTTACTGCAGAAAATTTATAATTATCTACCCGATACAGAAAATTAGTTATTAAATATTGACCCACATGAAGAAAATGATTCTATATGAAAAAATTATATTGTTTATGGTTAGTAATAATTAAACATTAAAATTAATAGTAATTATATTTAAAAACTAACTAATAATCTAGTATACTACCACCGGATCGGAACACGGTCACACTGAGAAAGATCCGGCAAGAAAACTCAGGTAACATGATGCTAAATTAAAGTTAATTTTGAAGGCGGCTTACTTTATGTTACTAAAAGTTTTTAATTTACAAAATTATCTTTAGTTATTATTATTGTGGTTGACCCACATCTATACAATATAAGCTCACGGTGTCTTGCAGTCTTGTGGTGGTCTTTTTGGATTTGTTTTTAATAATGTTTATAACAGGATCCCAGCTTGATGGTAACACCCAGCTGTAAAGTGTTCGAAACGTCGGGTAATCAAAAATCAAATACAAACGCGATAAAATCCGTAAAGTAGTTTTATTTAAAATGTATAATACTCGCGTAAACATCAGAAATCATTGTTATACAAGCACATCAGCACTTCGATATAATGATGGTCGATTAGGAACTGCTAAAGGGATTGCAGCACCACCCAGGTTTCCACTGAACCAAAGGTTATAAACAGAGACTCTTTGAACTCATCATTCTTTTGGATAGTCTGCCGCGGTTGGAGGATGTGGTCTATAGTGCTAGACCTTTTCGGAAACCGGCATGTTCGAGTGGCTAGAAGTCATCGAGCTAGCGCATGAGTCAATTTGTAATGACCCTCGTAAACAACTTATAGACGTAGTTCAAAATTATTTAGAAGTTCTTAAGTAGTTTTTTAGAAGAACTTCGTCACTCTTCTTGAAGAGCAGCACCTAATTCCTAATCCACGACTCTGGAACTTTGCCCCCAAGAACAATGGAATTAAATAGCTTCTGGGAGGCTTCTGAAGACCAGCATTCCGTATACCTTCAGGAACCCTGCCGTAATTCCATCGTCTGCTGGTGTCCTACAGTTTCTTAGTTGCTTAAGAGCCATTCTAATCTCGTCCATGCTGATGTCCGAAATTTCTTCGGTATAGTGCCGAGTTAGATTGGATTGGAATAGTTTTGGACGAAGCCGACAACAGGATAAATATAGTTATATTTATTCGCTTTTTTATAATTATTTCCAGTCATTGAAGGTGTGCGAGGTTACAAGACAGAAGTGGCCAAATACATGAATAATTTATGTAAATTTTTTGTTAGCTTGCTTAGTACTTAGAATATGTCCATACGAAATGCTATTTTCACCAAGAATAGTTAATACATTTTTATTTGTAATTTATAAATAAATGTTTTTATTTAAAATTTAAGTAAATATGAAAAATAAACAAGTTTTTAAAATATGATCTTGTGTGTGGTGACAGCGTAAAAATACAATTCATCACCGCTTATCTTACTCTATACTAGATGCGGATCCATCTATTATATCGATGTCGATGTCCTCTGCTGGATATAGCCACTATTGGCAGGCGGGTTGATGATTGTGGCGAATGTTATAAGTTCCTTAGCTGAGCGCTGCTAACATATGGTACTGCCCCTTTTTTGTTTTTTTTTTTGGAGGTGGGCTATGATCAACGCACATGCCGTTTAGCTCTGTATGGGGTGAAGAAGGGGCGGCGCGAGGTCCCATAACCCAGCGGTCTGCTCTCCTTTGCCGTTAGGCCAACCACCGGTACCGAGTTCCTTGTTCTCCGTATTCGGCCCGGCATGGGTACTTCCCTCGACAATTCTTATACAGGAAAGTAATAGTGAGAGGCAACGAGTGACAATGTATTAACTTAATAATATTTAATCTAAATTTGACTAGAAAGTCGATCCTTATACAATTAAGGACACTCAATTCACAATATTTAAATACTTTTTTATTTATTATAAATTTTCGTATGGTGACGAAGTATACAATTTGCAAACCTCTTTCTTGCCTATGGGTGTCGTAAAAGACGACTAAAGGATTATTTCACATAACATCTATGCAAGAAACGGCAAACTCGAAATAAAACTCCATGCCAATCCATCTGATCAGCGTGGTATGTCAATTTCCTTCCTATTATGAAGGAACCTCAAGCTCTGCAGTGGAGTGTATGAGCCGTGATGATGATGATGAAGTCAGAATATCAGATATAATGGCAACTCGTTACGTAGTACAAAATTTATTGATACAACAAAAGTTGACTAATGCATTTCTTTCAAGGCCGGAACTGCCCGTGATGTCATTAACTGTAGGGCAGACTGGCTGGACACGCCACGGTAGTCTTCGGACCGTCGAGGCTTTATAAATGTTTTTGACGGAGTAGTTGGGACTTGGAGAAATAAAAGAACATCAATTAGCCTTCCGCTTGCTGCTGCTAGACGTAAGCGTCCCCAAGAACAGAACAGTAAAGCGCAATCCTGTTCCGCCCGGATCTAACGAGTCTTTATGACCTTCACCAAATCGATGCAATCAGTCCATCTGATTCACATGCACTGCGCCTTCTGATTTGTAATCATCTCTCGAAGACTTCACCAGTAATTAAAGATTCGTTTAACGAGTAATCTATCTATTTCCCCTTTAGCCTGCTAATTTTTTATGACATCAGTTACACCCGCTTTTCTATGTATTTACATCACCTATCAGATGCATTAGCACAGCATTGTTATTCTTCTTAAGACTCTTAATCATCTTTTATGACACCAGCGTAAAAGAAAGTGTTACAGTGTAATACTCTTACTTTGTTACTACGGAAAATTCTCATTTAATATTACAATACCTGTATTCCTTATCTCTCAACCTTGAATCGTTCAAACAAACAAACAAACGCGTCGGCTTTATACTTGTAATACAGATTAGCAAATAAATTGTTACGTGTTTCATTGTGATGGCTTAGTTAAATAATTTAGTCTAGCGTTTTATAGTGGCACAATTTCCTTCTTATTATAGAGGAGGTTTGAGCCTAGAAGTGGGACATACATAAGCTCAGATAATAAGATATGACTATTACCATATTACTTCTAAATTGATCGTCTAGCCAACTTTACAAGTAGGGTTGCCAGGTCGCCAAACCTATTAGGCGGATAGACCTGCCAGTTCTGGCCGGATTTGAAGAGGATTTTGTATCTCAATGGCAACGGCAAAAATATTGTATGTTAAATCAATCTTTTTTTATTATTGCCATAAATGTTGTTAAATTATAATAAAATACAACAAACAATATAGAAAGCCTAATAAAAGCTCAACAAGCCGGACACCGTTACTTTGGCCGGACACGCAATCAAAAAGTCTATGTCCGGTTCTGACAACACTTTTTAATCCTAATCAATGATCTACCACATATAATTTAGCATAGCCTATGTCTGATGTTTGCGGATGATGTCAAACTTGCGCTAACCATTGACTCACCATCGGACTGCACGCTATTGAAAGAAAGAAAGAAAATGCATTTATTCGGCGGAAGACATGCTAAGCGTAATTATTATAACAAGAAATAAATAAGCGCTTAATATAAAAAAGGTATACAAAATAATAGTTATAATATATATATATATATATATATATATATATATATAAGCGGTCTAATACATGTCCTGCCGAAAGGGGCACCATCTCAGCATTAGTTGGGTATCACCCAACACTGATCTTCCGCTGGCAACCATGTTCTGTGACTCACGGATATCAGTTAATTATAAATATATGTTGTCATTAAGTACTTTTAAGTTACTTTACTGATTATTATTAATTCTAATAAACCACGAATATTAATAAATATCACATGCTAATATACAAATATAAATAATAATGTGTGTTAAAGTTATAAATAAATAATTTAAAAAAGAAGAAAAAAGCAAATGGATGTATTGAAATAATGATTTCCGGCTAAACAAATACTACCTTGCCGCGGTTATTATTGCAAGCTGATATTAATAGTATTCACGAATGGGACAAACTCAACAGTTTGAACCTAAATATTAATAAATGTGCTGTAGTAACTTACAGTCATATTCGTTCCCCAACATGTCATAATTATCACATTGCTACCAAACAATTAAAATGTGCTGACACCGTTAAACATTTAGGCATATGGTTTGATAGCAAGTTTACATTTAAAAACTACATTTCTAAAATATGTGACCAAGCTAGGAGGAACTTAGATTTTATACTGCGACAGTCAAAAAAATTTAATAATAAAAAAACGTTTAATATTTTATACAATGCATATGTTCGTAGTATTATGGAGACAAACGCCATTGTTTGGAATCCCAATACATTACAATTAACTCTAAAAGTCGAGAGAATACAAAAAATGTTTATTCGTTACTTGTACAAAAGGACTTATTTTTATTACCCCTATCTCTCACATTATATGTAATAGGTATGGTAGACCATCAAATGCTAGCGACGCGTCGTAATACAGTATTGATTAAATATTTCTTCAGATTGATACGTGAATCTGTATACAATCCATTACTACTAGCACAAATTAACTTCAATGTGCCTCGCCAGGTTGTAGGAAAGTTGCGCGAGCGACAGAGACCTCTACTGGCATCACACACGGCGCGCACTAGCTTAGGCCAATTCGCACCGCTTCCTCGCGCGTTACAGTTTATAAATGAGATCGTAGCCTCTAAGCCTTCACTCGACTTGTTTTCATGTACAGAGAGTAATTTCATGAGAGATATGTGGAGGGAGTCACTGACCATTGGCAGCAGTATTTGTTGATCTAAATTTGTTATATTACTAATAATCTTTGTTTTTCTTTTTTATGCTTAATCTTGATGTTTCTGTCTAATATTTCTGTATATTTTTTTTTAATCCTTATTTTGTATTACTACTTCTATTATTGCGTATGGTACGCTGTTAGCAATAAGAAATCAATTGAATTGAATAAATAAATAAATAAAACTATTAGCCAGCATGATTTTAAACGTTCAAATGAAAACTGCTTGAAGCATATTTCATCTTTCAGAAGATATAGTATGTCTGGTGAGGAGGAAGGTGGGCTGGACTGAAAGGTTTAGGCTCTAAGTCAGGATACCATTATATCAAATTATTTAAGAAAACATTAAAATATTTGGTTTAGTAAGTGTAATAGTAATTTTCTTTTTCTATATTTTCACAGATTTGGAGCTCCACACATATGTATTCCCTCATGAAGACCAGGATAACAAAGAATGCAGCCTTGAAACTGCACTTGATTTATCTGGTAAGTTATTTATTGTTCTATTAATAATATTTATCGGTCAAAGAGGCTAGTGTAAACGTACAGAAACGGAAACAGCAGCATTGGATGAGCGATGCAACTTTAAATCTTGTAGAGGAAAGGCGAAACATGAAAGCATCTGGAGCCGATATAAGATCCCTCAACGAAAAGTCTGCTCGAATTCGGGATGCTTGTAGGCGAGACAAGAACAACCAACTTCGGAACATTTGTGCAGAAGTGGAAGTCCATGCAAATAAGAATGAATCTAGGGATCTACACCAAAAAATTCGCGCCATCACAAAAACCCTAAGTTGCAAGACCTGGGCTATTAAAAACTCTACTGGAGAGACGGTGACAAACATAGAGGCAATAGCTGAAACGTGGAGACAATACTGTCAGACCCTATTTCAAGACCCGGAATCAGAGTTTTATGTTCCGACGGAACCCGGCAAAGAAGATTTCAAACTTTATATCCTGAAAGATGAAATACGAGCCGCTATTAATCATCTAAAGAACGGCAAAGCCACAGGGGTAGATGCCATACCGATCGAAACAATCAAGGCATCGGGCGAACATGGTGTCCAAATCTTCCACACCCTGTGCAATAAGATATGGCTCACAGGGCAATGGCCGAAAGAATGGACTCATACTGTTTTTGTCCCCTTGCACAAGAAGGGTTCCACCAAGACGTGCAGTAATTACCGACTTATTGCTCTTATCACTCACGCAAGTAAGATTTTACTACACGTACTAAATGAACGTCTAAAGCCCTACTTATGCAAAGAAATTGCTCCTGAACAGGCCGGTTTTGTCAAGGGGAAGGGAACCCGGAAGCAAATTTTGACAGTTCGACAAATTATAGAGAAAGCCAGAGAATTCAACAAGTCCACCTATATATGCTTTGTGGACTTCTCTAAGGCGTTCGATTCTGTCAAGTGGCCCAAACTCTGGGAAACGTTGACGGCGATGGGTATTCCAAAACACCTGGTACACCTCCTGCGAAGACTTTATGAAGATGGCACAGCCTCAGTACGAGCAGATGAAGTCCAATCTAGTCACTTTCACCCCAGCGCCGGAGTTCGTCAGGGATGTATTGTTTCTCCGCTACTGTTCAATGTGTACACAGAGCTCATAATGAGGATTGTACTTGAAGACTTGACAGATGGCGTCTCGATCGGTGGCTCGAAGATATGCAACCTGCGATATGCAGACGATACTACTTTGTTCGCCACCAGTACCCAGCACATGGAGGAACTTCTCGGAAAGATGGAACGCGTTAGCATTGAGTTCGGACTTAAGATAAACCGGCATAAAACAAAAATGATGATTGTCGACCGCGTGTATAACTATTTTCCAGAAATTTCAGAAATTGCTAATTGTGCTGTGGTGCAATCATACATTTATCTGGGGTCCTTAATTACGAACAACGGTGGATGTATCGATGAGGTGAAGAGGCGTATGGCAATTTCCAGGTCTGCAATGGACAAATTGAGGAAAATATGGAGGAACCGTAAAATATATAGAGCCACAAAAAATCCGGCTAGTTCGGGCACTTGTATTCCCCATATTTTTGTACGCTGCAGAAACGTGGACCTTGCGGGAAATGGAGAAAAAGAAGATAGACGCTCTAGAGATGTGGTGCTGGAGGAGAATGCTTGGAGTATCGTGGACTGAATTCCGTACCAACGAATCTATACTTCGAGAACTCGGCATCAAGCAGCGTCTATCATCTTTGGTACAGTCCCGTATCCTTACCTTTTTTGGTCACGTATGCCGCTGGGGTGAGGTGGCTATTGAGCGACTTGTGGTCCAGGGAAGGGTTGAGGGTACCAGGCCACGAGGAAGGTCGCCTATGAGATGGACTGACCAGATAAAAGCGGCAGTACATGGTTCATCATCGCTACATGAATGCACGAGGAAAGCGGCCATCAGAGAGGAGTGGCGGCGTGTTGTGAAGCTTGCCACCAACACCTGAAATGATGACCACGACCACTCTGTCAAGAGTGATACCGCCAAAGAAGATTTATTGTTCTTACCTTTAATATTAGTGGTCCTTTTATATTGTTCTTACCTTTAATATTAATTACATTAGTGGTCTTTATTGCCAATATATCAATTTGGACAAGAGTGTGGCAGGTTTTCTAGAATACGATTTAAACTCCATAACTGACAAAAATAATTATATTGTATAATCCTTCGATCAACCTATGGACATTTACTGGGAGGTCAACTGGACTTACAAAGGCTTGAAAGTGTCGTAGTTCCCATGCGTAGTTGTCAGGTTGGAGATGGAGACTGGTATTTTACATTAACCAAGACACTGCTACTGATCATTCTGCTAGTGATCCCTCAGTTGGATTTTACTATTCTTAAGGCAAAGAAATAAAAATAAGTATATAACTTAGTATTTGAATGGAACTGACTGACTGGATTCCTAATGTCCGACTGGCTTAGGTATGATGACATGATCCAAAAATTTAGGATAGCCACTCCGCCAGTTGGCCACGGCTCTTCATGTCGTATTTCTATCTTATCTATTAAATAAGTGTTTAAAGCACGAATATGTAGCAGCAGTTATTGCAGCATTCCGATGGTGACCGATATCAAGGAATCTATAGCAGTTGTAACTGCAAATTTCGATAGGGACGTAAAACGGTAGGTTGGCACCTGCCAACCTACAACAAACGAGATTTTTTTAGTGTTGTTGGTGGCAAATCATACGGTCGCTTATGGATCTTTGCTTGATGGCTGATTAACGTGAAGAAATTGAAGGGAGTGTGAATGCGTTCAATGAGATACGGTGATCGTAAAGGCATCACCAAAATCCACCAAACGCAATGATCCTTAGAACATTGCGCTGCCGGTTCTCTCGCTCTCTGAACGAAGTACAGTGCAAATTGTTACTATTCAAATGTCGATTATCTGCGTGAGTGTTTATTTATTTATTTATTCATCATTCAGTTATTTTTTATTGCTAACAGCGTACCATGCGCAATAAAAAGTAATAATACAAAATAAGAAGAGTTAAACAAAAAAAAAGAATAAAAGTTATCACAGAAATATTAATAAGTTATAACATAAAGAAAATTATTTTACTATACATATATGTGTAATGATTAATAATATAATAACTTTGGATTAGCATACACTGCTGGCAATGGACAGCGACTCCACATATCTTTCTGCTATACACATGAAACATCTCTCTGTACATGAAAATAAGTCAAGTAGTGTAGGTTCAGAGGCTACGAATCTCATTGATATACTGCAATGCGCGAGGAAGCGGTGCGAATTGGCCTATTCTAGTGCGCGCCGTGTGTGACGTCAATAGAGGTCTCTGTCGTTCGGACAACTTACCTACGACCTGGCGAGGCACATTGAAATTGATTTCTGCTAGTAGTAAAGTATGGTACTACCTGGACGGACCAGCTCACGGCTGTGGACAGACGACTGTCTACAGGTGTGCTCTTGCCACATAATGGTGCTACTCGATCTTGGAGTCTAAATTATCCCAATTAATTATACATTGGCAGACAACGTAACAGTAAATTACTTTAAGTCATTTTAAATTGTCATCGTCATTTCAGCTCATATATATATACGTCCTACTGCTGGGCTCGAGCGTCCTCCACAATAGGAGGGAACAGGAACTGGGACGCGGTCGCCGCCTTCTGTGAGGCCGTTATCTCACGGAAGGAGGCGGCGCGCGGCGGATCGTGTGCGAGTAGAGCTCCTATTCGGCGACACGTTCCGCCGCCGGCGACTGGGGCGGCGCAGGCGCGAGTATCTGCGCCTAATGCTGCCCTAGCCGAGGCCGCGGGTGATCGGACCAAGGAATTGTCCGTCACCCGCAGAGAGGCTGACCGCGCGACGGCGACCGACGGCCCAGGACGTCGAGAGGTGAGGTTACCCGAAAGGGTATTCCGTCGGGCCGACCACTGACGACAAGTCACATCTGCTCCGGTGGTCGGCCCAACAACGAGGTCACGTGGGTACGGGTGGGTTATGGGCCCCCGCACCGTCCTTTCGTCGCCCCGGACGGACGGGGCCGCACGTGCGCTTACCATAGCCCACCCATAAAAAAAAAAACAATAGGAGGGAAATTGATCTTATTATACCATGCTGGTTAGACAGGTTAGTATGGGGTTTTATTTCGAATTTTCCTTCTCTTAAATTATGAGTCCTTAAATTCTGATTTTCTTTTTAAATTATGATTGAGGTAAAATTTTCAGGTCATGGCCGCTATAACTACCTGATGCTGTTCACTTGCAGCCTCATTGTCAATGCCGTTGCTTTAGATATGTTTGGATACGCCACAGTGGTGGCTGCGGCCAGCTGTGATTTGGACCTGGATCTGACTCGACATGGAATATTAGCAGCTGCACCTTTTATAGGTGAGTTTTATAATTAACTAGCAACCCGCCCTCGCTTCGCTTCGGTTTTAGTCGTTTTACCCGCGTAGTTCCCGTTCCCGTGGGAATACCGGGATAAAATATAGCCTAGTTTACGCCCTGATATTATAGCTTTCCATTGGTGAAAGAATTTTTGAAATCGGTCCAGCCGTTTTGAAGATACCCGGAACAAACAGACAGACAGACAAAAAAATATAAAGTGATGGCATATGTATAGTACAAATAACCGTGTGAGCATGAAAAAAGCCTATTATTTTGACATTACAAACAGACACTCCAATTTTATTTATTGGTACAGTCATCTCTCAGTATTGGCTAGAAATATTGAATTATTAACTGTCCGTGTGGTGACGGAATAACAAGACAATTCATCACTCCCTATCTTTCCCGTGTGAGTCTTAAAAGACAACTCAGGGCATATAATATAAAACCCTATACCAACCCGTCTGACTAGCGTGGAATAACGTATATGAGCCGAAATGAAAGAATGAATTTAAATTATTGTAGGTAAAGTACCAGCAATTTAAGTACCAATCAATAAATTTCATTATACCCATTTATCTATATCCTATCAACATCCACTGATAGACAGAGGCCTCTAATCAAGACAAGGGCTATAATCCAATATTAGATTATTCATGTGGAATCCAGCAGTGCGCACCAACGGACCTTGTTTTTAATGATTTTTAATCTCAAATTTAAGAGAAACTAACAAGGCGTTGTCAATAGCCGGCATGATTATGCATGTTGGTGCTTTAGGTTTGGTCGTGTTTGCTGGCCTGATCATCCCTCCTAGTGAACTGGTTTTGTTTGCTGAATAAAAAACAGTTTGATGTTTACGGAAGTATTACACATTGTAAATAAAATTATTTTACGGATCGCGTTTGTGTTTGATTTTTGACTGACCGGAAAAATTAATAAATTATTAACTGATTTCTCTAGCGGGTAGATAATTATAAATCTCTGTAATAACGATGACTTGCTGGACGTAAGATATATATAGAATATTCTATGCTAATGTGTGAGTCGCAAAAAGTGTTATTGTACGTATGAATTGAACTCTAGATAGGCACGGTAGGTCGGTAATATAAAGCTATCTGTTCAGTCTATCTTACGCCATCCGCCGGTTCATTATACGCTTTTATTAGCTTCAGACGTATCTATGTTAGTATGTAACGGAATCTTTGAACATGATTTTGACCCCCTTCAAAACGTCGGATTAACTCGAAATTTGGCATACTTATTAAGGACCGATGACAATTCAATATTTTAAACAGTTTGACCCGTTATCCTTACTAGGATAATCAGGATTAACGATTTAAGCGTATTTTTTTATTTTTTTTGAACTATTATATTTATTATTTTATTTATTTATTTATTATTGGATTACAAACAAATAATACGAGTTCCCTGGTTCCTACGCTAGTTACATACTGTGTTGTAGAAACCAGAACCATTTTAAAGTTATAGATACTTTTTTGGCGCGTTAGGGCAAAGTGAGAGTATTTTTTCCGAAGGGTTCCGTACCCAAAGCGTAAAAGCTAGACCGTATTACTAAGACTTCGCTGTCTGTCCATCCGTCTTTCTGTCACCAGGCTGTATTTCAAGAACCGTGATAGCTAGACAGTTGAAATTTTTACAAATTATATATTTCTGTTGCCGCTGTAACATTTTTATAGATAATGGTACGGAACACTACGTGCGTGACTCCGACTCGCACTTATTTATTTTTACAATGCACGCGCACACCGTCACAGATGTCAACTAGATAATGCGTTATAATAAAATCTTCAATGTATTCCTTTTTTTTCTATTATCAGTGTTGTTTTTGCTACAAACGTAGGATAACGCGAAGGATAATTTTTTTAGAAAAAAATTTATGTTGTTACCTCAAAGAAGTACTTATATGTAGCGTTGCCAGGCATCCGGATAAAGCCGGACATAGGTGGGCTTTTTAATTGCGTGTCCGGTCAAAATAATCGGTGTCCGGCTTGTCCGGCTTTCATTAGGATTTTTACATTTTGCAAACGAGCTAGCGCCGAGCATGGCCGAGCGCAGGCGAGTCGACTGTTGTCATAATAATCCAAAAAGCTTAATTTTACATACATTTTTTTGTTGTACCTAATAATACTAAAACACAAAATCCTCAATAATGTAGGGTGTCCGGCCTTTCTACCCAAATGTCCGGCCAAACTGGCTGGTCTGTCCGGCTATTAGATTTGTCGACCTGGCAGCCCTACTTAGATGTAACTTCTTACATGCGTACATAAGTCTACACACACTTTTTTATAAAAACTAATTGAAATTTTACCTTAAGGTTGGCAATTTGCAATTGCATTTTATGCCATCAGACAAACGAGGCAGTCTTGTTCAGACGTGTTTTCCAGGTGTGGTGTTCGCATACCCGTGGGGCTACTACGCTGACACGCAGGGTAGATGGCGCTCCATGGTGCTGTCCACGGCTGTTGGTTTCGTATTTGCCGTCGCCAGCAGCTTTTCTACACATTGGGGCTTCATGCTGGCCATGAAAATTATTGGAACTAGTTTGTGAGTATGTAAATATATTTTTTCAGCTCATATGCCTTTCGACGATCCATGAGTTGACCTAGTAAAAATAAGTACATATGTACAATGCTCACTTCCTTACTTTGCCTTGGATGATCGTAAAATACGACTAAGGGACTTAAGCTCTTTGTTTACATCCCTTAGTCACATGGGTGCAAGAGGAGGAAAACTGAAAATAAATACTATACGAGGCCATCTGATCAGTAAACCATCATACAAAATAAGATCTCTACAATATAAAACTTCAAGAAACATTTGGCTTGTCGAAAAAATTAGTCCAATGTTAAACTCTGAATAACTAATATCAGCTTTAACGTTACATTTCTGCCATGACGTCGTAATTGCATGCAACATATTTCAATATAATACATCTTTAACCAATGATTTCTGATGATTACGTAGTACTTAGTAGTACATTGTAAATGAAACTATTTCCACGGATTTTATCGCGTTTGTATTTGATTGCCCGATATGTTGAACAACTTACTAGATGGATTGGACTAAAATGTTTCGTATCTCAATGTCTCGAAACGTCGAGCAATCAAATACAAACCCAATAAAATCCGTAAAAATTGTTTTATTTACAATCTTTAAATGCTATAGCCAAATAGCCGCCATACTCATTGATTATAAAAATCATTTGGATTTGTCATAGAGATGGATTATTTCTTACTATGAGGAATTTAGATTTTAAATATGTAGTGGTAAATTGTTTTAGATTTAGTTTTAATAACCGTCACTAGATGGCGATATTTTAAATTTTTATTACTTTGCATAAATGATGTAGTAAGTCTAACGGAGCTTCCAAACTATGGATTGTGAGTTCCCACACAGGACAGTTCTTTGTGCGATCCACAAATTTATTTATTGGCCTCAGTTTGGATATTATTTGTGTTCCTTAATTGGAAGTTTTCATGTGGTGACGGAGTAAGAATAGAATTCACCACTCCCTATCTTACTCGTGGATGTCGTAAAAGACGACTAAGGCATATAATATGCATAAAACATCTATGCAAAGAAGAAAAACTCGAAATAAAACTCTATACCAACTTATCTGACCAGCATGGTATAGTATTTCCTTCCCATTGTGGAGGAGGCTCAAGCCCAACAGTGGGACGTATATGAGCTGAAATGATGATGAATTGTGTGTTTCTCTATTCCCCATGATATAATAGCGTCTATTCCTTAGCGCAATAGTTGACTTTACCTTTATGCTTTCACAGCTCAATGGCGTGCCTTACACTAACAATTGCGATGTTGGGCGAGAGTACTAACAAGAAACACAGAAGTCAGTACTTATTTATTATGAATAGTTTCAATTTAATAGAAGAGCTATTTGGATTTTGTAAGTATTTCATTATTATTTCGTCTGAGAAGTGGCCAATTTTATTTAAACTCTTTCAGCCACTCAGGCGCGTGATTAAGTAACAAACATTTATCTGTCCTAACTCACATTTGTAACACATAATAGTAAGGTATATATATGTACTTTGTATAATAGTAAAAGTGCACCCCTATTTATCCAGCAATAATATATATAAATTACCTAACATATCTTAAATATAATCAAAAAATATGTTTTTTTTAATTCATTTGCTCTACATGTGGTGACGGAGTGAGAATACAATTCCCCTTTCTAGCTTCTGGGTGTCGTAAAAGACGACTAAGGGATATTTATGTATATAACATATATGAGAAGGAAAACTCAAAACAAAACCCTATACCAACTTGTCTGACTAGCATAGTATAGTAAGGTCAAGTCTTAGTCGTCATTCACGATATCCACGGGCAAGATAGGGAGTGGTGAATTGTATTCTTACTCCGTTAGGACACGGCGAAAAAAGTAATTACCTGAAAAATATACCAAAACTTTCTGAATCTCCTTTCAAGCCATATTTATATCCAATTGAACTAGCAGTAATTAGTTTATCAAATATGGTCTGATTGTTTTGCGGGTCGGCCGAAGATTACAATGAAGTGTTATATGGTTTCCAGGAGAAAGTTTCTGCCCACTTTCCTGGTGGGACTCTTAACCGATTTTTTCAATCTCACAGGCAGAGGTGGCAACCATTGTATTCTTAACGCATCGCCATACGTGAAACTCTATTAAAATCTCTTTATTTTTCAGTCCTCGCTTGGCTCATTCTACCTCTGAAAATCAATCTCCCCCTCACATGGTTAGGTACCACGTTCCGATCATGGAGGTTATATACTTTAGTGATGGCAATTCCTCTGGGTATTGGAGCTGCACTCATGTTCGGTCTATACGAGAGCCCGAAGTTTCTGGCCAGCAGAGGCAATGAGGCGAAGGCGTTAGAAGTCTTGGGGAAAATATATGAGAGGAACGGTGGTAAGAGGGGGGAATATCCGGTAAGTTACATTTCCAACTCCTTCAAATAGTACAACCATTACTAAGGCATATAAACATCCTAGTGTCACGGTGGACTTGTGTACAATTAACAGATACAAATAATACCCAGACTCGGAGCAATATCTTGTGGATGGCACATTCGACTGTTCTGCGGGGGAATACATGACATTCGAAAGAGGAGCTCGCTATTTAGACCACAACGCCATCTGTGCAGTAAATCGTCTTTCTAAAATTACTGATGATCGTCAGGTGATGCAGCAGCATTCTTTTGGAAAACTTATAACATCAACTGTGACCAGCAAAGCGATTATTGAATTTAAATATCCTTAAATAAAGAGCGTGAACCGGTATCAGTGGTCGGTCCTAATGGGGATTGGGAAGTAATATGGCAAGTTATAGGGCCGCACGTCGCCTTTCGATAACGCTGCAGGGCTCGGGCGGGGTGTGTGAAGATCATATGCTTTTCAAAGTCTTATCGATTAAGAAGTTTATTTGAATATTAGGTACACATGCTCTTCAAAATATCCTTATCCTTACTAACATTATAAATGCGAAAGTAAATTTGGTTGTTTGTTACGCTTTCATGCTTAAACCACCGAACCAATTTCAAAAATTCTTTCACCGATGGGAAGCTATAATGTCAGGGAGTAACATAAGATATATTTTATCGCGGTATTCCCACAGGAACGGGAACTATGCGGGTAAGGCGGCTGAAACCGAAGCAGAGTGAGGGCGGGTTGTAGTAGTTATTAAAACGTACATATTACTATAGTTTTATACACTCATTTGCAAAAAAAACGGGCACCTAAGCAATGAACCATTTCAAATGTTAATATTTCTTTGTTTGATAATTATAGGTAGTTTTATCCACACAATTTGCTAAATTAATAAGAAAATAATCGTTTTCATCAGTATTTCATAAAATTTAGATACAATTTATGGGAAATAATGCTAAACCTCGCTAGTAGTGTATATTCGCTAGTAGTGCATATGCTCATGAAGTAAAAATAAAAAAGTTTTTTTGTTTGTTTTTCTTTAATAAAGTAAAAGCAGATAAATGTTTAGTATCGAGTGTGACCCCCTCTAGCTAAAATCACAGCTTGAATTCGTCTGGGCATGCTAGCGAGTATATCCCGGATACTTGCTTGCGGAATACGTTCCCACTCCGCAGTAATCACATTCTTCAGCTCTCTGATGGTCTGCGGAGCCGGGTGTACTGATCTCACACGCCGTTTCAGAACGTCCCAGACATGCTCTATGGGATTAAGGTCGGGACTTCGAGCTGGCCAATCCAAACGACGAATGCCGACCTCTTGCACATACGCATTAACATCGCGGGATCGGTGGGCGCGAGCATTGTCGTCCATAAAAATCGAGTCTTCACCTAGAGCGGCCAATGCGGGTTGTGCATGAGAAATTAGAACTTCCGTTATGTATCGATGCCCAGTCAGTGAGCCGTTTTCAATGAAGACTAACTCTGTACGATCCATTGAATTTATTCCTGCCCAAAACATAACAGAGCCCCCACCATAAGGTGTGATTTCTTCGAAACATGCCTCTGCAAAGCGTTCTCCTTGTCTTCTTAGCACTCGCCGACGTCGATCTTCACCGAACAGAGATATCCTGGCTTCATCAGAGAACAAAACCCTATTCCAATCGTCTTGAGTCCATGATTCACAATTTCTAGCGAACCTAAGCCTGTGAACTCTGTGCTCACGGAGTAATTTGGGGCCGCGGGCCGGGCGGTGACTGCGTATATTGGCAGCGAGAAGCCTCCTCCTGACCGTCCATAGACTAATATGCACATTTCTTACTTCTTGGAGGTTGTTCTTAAGATCCACATACGAAGATTTGCGATTTCTCAATGCGCGACTCACAAGAAAACGATCATCCCGTGGTTGGGTACATGGTTTTCTTCCAGAACCAGGCCTTCTCTCGACGGAACCAGTCTCCTGATATCGCTGCCAGGTCCTTTGGACTGTCGAGCGACTAACATTTAGCCTCCTAGCCACGAAACATTGGCTGCAACCCTCTTCAAGCAGCGCGATAATTTTGGTAGCTTTTACCACTTTATCTACCATTTTTGATACAGCCAAACAGCATTAAATAAAGCTTTGACAGTCAAGGATATGAAATTAATCGATAAAAATTGAATAAAAGTTATGAAAGTCGATGTTAACTTCTGGAACTTCGCGCCAAAAATGTAGGATAAAAAGGGGTTTTCTGTAAAAATGAACATCAAATGAAAAATTGAATTTAGAACGTACTTTTTTAAATACCACAGCATTTTTAAAACCGGCCAGTAACGTGTACAAACGATTGAAACCTTTTTGGTATTGTATCTTTTTAAATATGAATGAAAATCAAAACCGCCCGTTTTTTTTGCAAATGAGTTTATTTAAAAAGCTAAAGAATTCCTTTAAAAGCAATTAAATTAATCATTGGGCTTTGAACGAATAATTGTGTCAAAGTATTCGTAACGTTATCGAGACCAATTTGTATGGATTTAAAGCAGTGCTCCAATCGTACGATAGAGACGCTGCTCCAAATCGCCAAAGCTCACAGATTTTTAAATTCTTCTAATATTAGCTTATTAATATTATTAAAGGTTCTCCACTTTATTGATAATAGATGATTATTACGAACCGAGTAGTTCTTAAAATGACTGAATTTATATTTCAGGTCAAACGCCTCGTGCTGACATCATCAGACTTAGAGAATTCGACAGAAGCGCAGTCTCTCTGGAGCTCGTTAAAGAAACAGACTCTGCCTATATTCCAGCCACCATTATTGTGGAGGACAATACAATTATTCTTCTTGATGATTGTTTGTTGTGTCACGTAAGTTATGCTATATATTGTTTTCATAACAATAATATAAATTTACAACGCTATAGTTGTACACCTACCGTTGGCAGTCCACGAGTGTTATCTGCAGGCGTGAAGTGTCATTCGTAGACTTCTAATCCCATTTTTAGATTAAATTTCTCCAAAGGCATCTGCGTATTGGAGACATATGCCCATGTAAACTTTACAAAGAACCGGAAATCTTCCCTTGAAAGATCCCGTGAAAAAAGATATAAATTTTACAACGGAGTGACAAAACTTGTATCACCAGGATAATAAATAATATTTTTTTAACGACTCAATATAGGCGTGTAGTTAAGGCTACGTCTTCTAAAACTGACCATAATTTTTTGTCCAAGGAGTCAAATCTAGTCTAGACGAGGACCAGTCTTCAGCACTTCTAAAGTCCAGAACGTTGATTTCGAACTAAGCTTGGGTAGTTTGTATCTTATGACCACCTACAGTGTTAATGGAAAGTTAGAGGCAATTTTTAAAAGAAATTTCACAATGTGACCCAAAACAGTCTCTTGATACTCGTTTGAAGTCTTCACTCTTTTTTCACAAAAATGCTGCTTTGTCACTGTTTGACTTATCCTTTTGGTGTGCTTTAACACACTCTACAAAACCATAACTAACTAATGAAGACCATGAATTTTCACAAGTGGTCTGTAAGGTAACAATACTTTACGGACCACTTGTGAAAAATCTTTGGAGTGGTTTGTGTACAGTTTATCAATTTGCATGTTGTACTGATCTACAATTGCGATTTTTGAAATGAAAACATCTATAGGCGCGCGGAGCACTTTTGTGAGTGAAAAAAATCATGAAACGTCACCGAGCACCTGTCTCGAGAAATGATATAGAGAGTATGCGCGCCTATGCGCTTTCAAATCCACAAACAATAAGCGATAAATTTAAAATGTTATTCAACTTTGGTTAAGAATTTTGCACTACACATTTTCTAATAAATTATTAGCTATAAACTATATTTATATATAGTAGTACTTAGGTAATTATTATCGAATTATTTTTGGTTTATAAAGAAATGTTTATAATAAAGGATTAAAGTTTAAATTGTTAATGACCATTACAAACCAAAAATAATAATCTAATAGTTCGTCGATACAATTCACAAGTTACTTAGTTTTCACTACAATCGTCAGTCCCCAAAGATTACCCCGCATTTATTTATAGTTGCGAGGTTGATCAGGATTATATATTTTCAGAATAGACTATTCTAAAGTTTATATTCCATCAAATTTTATATTTCAGAAACAACGTATTCGTCATGTGGTACCCGACCTTTGTAAATTACTTTTTTAATTCTATCAACCAAGCAAATAATAGCAGCAGCAGCGAACAGACGTTCTGTGAAAGAATGTTTAAGGATACCAATACATCAGTTACTACGCATACAGTGAGTATGTTAATGTACTTATCATCATCATCGTTTTCGTTATCATCTTCGTCATCATAGTTATCATCATTATGATCATCGTCATCACTATCATCATAATTATCATCATCATCATCATTATCATCATAGTTATCATCATTTTCAGCATAGTCATCATTATCATCTTAGTTATCATCATTACCATCATCATTATCATCATTATCAGCATCATCATCATTATCATCATAGTTAACATCATTACCATCATTATCGTCATCATTATCATACTCATAATCATCATCGTCATCACCCTGCTGTAATTTTAATTACTCGTGGTCAACGCAATATGCTCTCTTTTTTTTTTCAAATTATTCAATCATCTCAGTCTTTTTCTATTCTACCATATCCATCCATCTTATCTTCGGTTTTCCCTCTACCCTAACTTATAACTTTGTCATTCATACTTCAAAATTTACTAGCAATATTATTTTATCCCTTCTCATCTCGGCTTATATACGTCCTACTGCTGGGCTCGAGCTTCCCCCATAATGAGAGGGATATTAACTTACTATACCACACTCATCAGACAGGTCGGTATAGGGTTTTATTTCGAGTTTTCCTTCTCTTGCATAGATGTTATATACATAGTATATGCCTCAGTCGACTTTTACGACGTCGACTGGTACGATAGGAGGCAGCGAATTGTATTCTTAATCCGTCACCACAAGGGTGGATTCCTTCTCATCACAACCTAAATCATATTACGCATTCTATGTTTTCATTTTTTGTTACTGGAGCAACTGAAAATCATTTTCTAAAATTAGCTAGGTCTGATCTACTAGCAACCAAAGATAGTCTGCCCTACCTTTAGTTAAATTTAATGTAGAATGACGAACCAATGACAGAAAAGTGCGTTTGTTACTGGAAGTCCTTTTTCTAATGCCGGGTAATAAGTTAGATATTGTTTGTGGACTTTTGAGATTTGTAAAGATATTTTTAACAGCAAGCGTTGTAACACACATTAGATCGTTAATAAGGCAACTTCTCACATGTGGTTCCACGAAAGTCATAATATGTAATTAAGAAACCTAGACACGTAACATTTATGTAAGAAAATTAAAATTATATAATACTATAACTATCAATTTGATCAGTGTAATGTTATAGTAGGTTAATTTTACTACAATTGTAAGAGTGGTAGAACCACACTGTCGACAGTTATCTGTCTACAGCCGCGGGCCGGTCCGTCCAGGGTAGTACCACGCTCTCGCAGAAAATCGACGTCTGAGTAGTAGCAATTTGTTACTGCGTTTCGTTTGATGAGCGAGAGAGCCGGAAGCCCAACTTTCTGAGGGTGTTTTTGTGTGGAGGGTTTTGGTGGTGCCCTTGGTATCACCGAGCCTTAATGCACGCATTCACACTCCCTTCACTTTCTTCGCGGCAGGCAGCGACCCTGTAAAGGTCCATGAGCGGTAGCAACACTTACCATCAGGTGTAATGTTTGCTCGTTTGCCACCGTTTGCAATAAAAAAAAAAATTTTGTATAGGCAACTCTTGGTCATAAAATAGCCGTAGTGTAAACAGAAAAATTAATTATGTATTTTTAAAAAATACCAGCATTCGTCTCGTGTGATGACAGGATAGAACACAATTGTCGTCACACCTAGTCACTTGCCCATGGGAGTCGTAGGAATTGGCTAAAGGCGTCACCCATATGGGCAGCAGCTAAATCCTGGGCAAACTTATAAGATCTAATACGATTGCCAGTCCATCTGGCAAGCGTAGCAACTATGGCATTATAAGTGGAGAGGCCTATGCCCCACAGTGAATATCTATAGGCTGGTGGATGGACTAGCATTTATGGCCTACATGTCCGAAAAAAGAGGCACTAAAAATAGAATATCCACTTAAATTTTGGAAATGGTGGCAAGTTATGTTCAAAAAATTAATGAAAAGTTATGATTCTATGCTATAATAGTGACAAGAGTATCTAGCAATATATAGGCAAAGCCTAGCTGTGAAACAAAGGATTTAAGTACAAAATTAGCTTCATTAAATTTTACCTTTTTTTCAGTACAAATGCAGTGAAGAACTTTCTGTTTATACCCTATACTCTGGAATGTTATTCGGGCTGTTCTATGGTGTTTGTGGCTTGGCAGTAGTGAAGGTGGCCTCCAGACCTCGTCTTCTACTCATTCTGATATTACTCATCTCTGGGATCAGTTTTCTTCTTGTGAACATTAGACAGCCTATAGCCAATATGATATTCTTCACACTACTACAGGATACATCCTTAGGTGTTGGATGTATATCAACATATTTTGTAGATCTGTATCCCACTACACACAGGTGAGTTATCATTAAATATTGATGTCTGATGTTTACGCGAGCACTACACATCTATACCAATAAATAAAATTGGAGTGTCTGTTTGTAATGTCAAAATAAGAGGCTTTTTTCATGCTCACACGGTTATTTGCACGACACCTATGCCAAAAATACAGATTAAAAAATTTTTGTCTGTCTGTCTGTCTGTTTGTTCCGGGTAATCTTGAAAACGGCTGGACCGATTTCAAAAAGTCTTTCACCAATGGAAAGCTATAATATCAGGGCGTAAACTAGGCTATATTTTATCCCGGTATTCCCACTGTGCTGTGTGTGTGTGTGTGTGTGTGTATGTGCTGTGTGGTAGCGGCTTCGAATACTACCAACCCTTGCTTTGCTCGTGGGTGTCGTAAAAGACGACTAAGAGCCCTAGATTGACCCGGACCAACTCCATCTGGTACCATTTGGGTCAACGATTACATTCCCAAGGAGGGTTGACGTCAGGCAGGCGACCGGTCATAAAAGTCATTGCCGAAATTTTTTGCAATATGTCAAAACAGATGACATATTGCGTCGACCCCAAGTAATTGGGATAAGAGTAAGATGATGATGATGATTCCCACGGGAACGGGAACTACGCGGGTAAAACGACTAAAACCGAAGCGAAGCGAGGGCGGGTTGCTAGTTGTAAATAAACTACTTTTACGGATTATATCGCGTTTGCATTTGATTTATGATTGCCCGACGTTTCGAACACTTTGCAGCTACTACTGCAATTTAGTACTGCGGTGCTAAAATGTGGGTCAAAATTTTATAAATTTAATAATCAATTTTCTGTATCGGCTAGATAATTATAAATGTCTGTAATAACGATGACTTGTTGGACGTAAGACACCTTAGTCCGCCCGTGACCATGAATGCTGCAAAGTGTTCGAAACGCCGGGCAATCATAAATCAAATACAGACGCGATATTATCCGTAAAAGTAGTTTTATTTATAATTAAATATTTTTATTCCTAGAGCCCCGGGTGAATGACGTATTCAGATAACAATGTTTCACCTCTCATTACTTGTGTACGTAAAAACCCGCTTTTTTTTTTGGGTGAGCTGCGGTCGGCGCGCTCCTCGCACCACTCCGTCCGGGGCGACAGAGGGGCGTAAGCACGCAACACCCGCAACCCACCCGAAAACCACGTCGCCTTCGTCGTTGGGCCGACCACCGGAGCAGGGATACTTGTCATCAGTGGTCGGATCGACGGAATACCCCCTACGTGGGATACCCTCCCATCGACCGGCGGGTGACGGACTAATCCCCGGTCACGTCACCCGCAGCCTCAGCTAGGGCGACATGAGGCGACGTAAAAACCCGATTAGGGAGCAATCGAAGAACGTAGTACAGTTGCATTCTCCTGGTACACTTATAATAATACGACGGAACCCACTTGAGCATTATCTTGGCTTTGTGATAGAGATAGACTTCCCAAATAGGAGGTATTCCGTCGGGCCGACCACTGATGACAAGTAACCCTGCTCCGGTGGTCGGCCCAACGACGAAGGCGACGTGGTGTTCGGGTGGGTTGCGGGTGTGCGTGCTTATGCCCCTCTGTCACCCCGGACGGAGTAGTGCGAGGAGCGCGCCGACCGCAGCCCACCCCAAAAAAAAAAAAGAAAGACTTATGTCGAGTATTTGCTGATGGATGTACAGATTTTAATATAGGATTTTGTTTCGAATTTTTCTTTATTCATATGCATATTATATCCCTTAGTCGTCTTTTAAGACATTCACGGGCAAGATAGATCCACAGGATAGGATTAGTAAGTGATACACCGCTACATGTAACAATTTTATATCGAAAAATTTAGTAAAAAATAAACAAAAAATTAAGATAAACTTGCTAAGTTCCTTGCTGGACCTTCTCAGTGGCGGGTGGTAGTTTATTTCATTAATTTAAAGTAAAATTAAAATTAACTCTATGTGCAGTGTTCCGGAGTTTACATAATAATTTTGATTTGTATTCTTAATCTGTCATTTCTCCCTCTCACACAAGTGCTTAGTTAGCAAATAAAATATTGCCTTTTTTTTGGGGTGGGTTACGGTCGGCGCACTCCTTGCTCCGCTCCGTCCGGGGCGACAGAGGGGCGTAAGCACGCACACCCGTAACCCACCCGTGACACGTCGCCTTCGTCGTTGGGCCGACCACCGGAGCAGGGTGACTTGTCGTAAGTGGTCGGCCCGACGGAATACCCTCTGAGGAGTACCCTCTTCTCGACCGACATCCCTCCCTCGCGGAAATAAAATATTGCCTGACAGTGATTGCTTTAGTTTTAAAAATATGTATATATTTACAGGGGTCTAGTAACCAGTTTAAGTATGATGGTGACACGTATCTTCGACATGGTTGCTGTGAGTCTTATTGGGACTATTATCACAGAACATTGTGAAGCAACCTTTTACACATGGTCCGTCTTTATTTTTGGTAAGTTACCGTTGTGTCTTTCGTTTAGTGGCGGTGTAACAATAAAAACAACGATTACTTTTGTTATGCCAAAAAGATACTAAAAAAAGAAAATATATGCTGTTGGTGGCAAACTAGCAAATAGTGCACTTGATGGTAAGTGGTACTGCTACTGCTGCTACTAAAAATATAATTAATTTAAGATAAAATACAATATTTACAATATGTAAGTGCCCTCGCAGAATTTTTAACTATATCGCATTTGAAGTTGTGGTGTTAAGAATAAAATCTGTAACCGTCCCATAATTGCTCCTGTGAGTTAAGACCAGTCAGAGAAATTACCTCTGCCAGTTTCTATAGAAATGTAAGCAGCAACTCTCTCTTGAATTTCTTATATCACCAATTGCATTCGCTAACACACCTATCAATCGTAATGATTATAGCATTATCCAGCCTTATGTTGGCCCTATGAACAGTGGACTTCCATGGGCTGATGGACGGACTGTTATTTGATTAAATAATCTTTTGTCTCTACAGGTGGCATTGTGGTGTGTCTATTTTTGCCTGCAGACAGGAAAACAAGAAAATAAGAACAGACTCTAAACAACATGACACTTCAAAACAATCATCGCTGAAAAGGCTAAGGAACAAATATTCTAAATATACTGGACAGCAATCCACGCCTTAGCCCTGCCTGCGAATACAAATTCAACAATTTTGTCAAAATTTTAACTAACCTTTTACTAAATGCAACTGTAGAACCACATTACTGATAGTTTTCTGCCAACAGACATGAAAGGGTTCGAGATAGTGACCCAAGGTCGCTCTATCCGTGAAATAAGGATGAGTGACAATGGAACAGCACATTTTTGCAGGAAGTCAAGTGTATCTACCTGGCTAAATAGTCGCACCTACCCATTAATATGAGGAGTAGCTACCACCTGCGGACGAACTTGTGATTTGTGTAGCACTAGATGTTGTCGGCATAATGTATCCGCTTGGCTCTATTTAGGACGCTTTTTGCTTGCCAATATGTCATATGCCAATATGTTGTTTTCCAAATTGGATTTTGCTTGACCTGACTTGACTTGTTCCACGTCGAGCAACCCAATGCTTTCGGAAATTTAGAGAGTTACTCTTTGGAACTGAGGCACTAGGACAAACGAGTCCTTCTTTGCGGTGAATGGCTATATTTGCTGTGTGTTATTTAACCACAGCAGAACATTTTAACGGATCTAACATTTGGCAATGGTTATAGATTAATGTCTAGATTCAGTCATTTTCACACGTAGGCATCATTTTTGGACGACGATCCAGGTCGTGAAATTTGCGGATCCTACGAGATAAATTCGTTTGACAAAATTCACATTAAACTAGCATAGTATATTATAAAGACTGAAATAATTTTGGATGTTTGTTACGCTTGCTTGGCTTAATCAGTGAATCAATTTGAATGAATTTTGATATACACGGAGATAGAGATTTGGAAATTATCGTAGGAATATCGATCGATATCATATCGTACGATATAATATCGTACGATAATAAATTATCGTATATGTGAACCCTTTTCTCTATATCCTGGGAAAATGGAACTTGGAGAGGGTTGAGCTAGGTATATATATATGAAATAGGGCACAAAAGTAGTGTGATATATTTTTGTTACTAGGTATATATCTTAGATTTATTATAAGAAAGATAACCCAACAACGGGTTCATTATATTACAAGGGGCGACTGGTTCCTACAAGTTAAAACTTGTTAGCTTTGATATGCATCAAAATATCTCGAATACACCATGTATCATTTAGCCACTTGGCTGGTTAGGTGGATGTTAGCGAATTTGCGATCAAGGAATCCCACTAAATACTATTCTACATACGAAGCCAAAACATCTGGGCGAAGTGAAAAAGTGGGCCGTAAAATCGACATATAAACTCCAACTCCAAAAACATGAATGACCCAACAGTATCAATGCCAGATAATGCTTTTGCATAGTCCTGGCGCATAATAAAATAACTTATGAAAATTATAAAATTTGTTTCATTTAATAAACACTATGCTATTGTTATGAATTATTACTTCATTGATAAGCTAACAGAGGAATCATCTGTCACCGTACAGAAAATAATGCTTTTATTTGAATGCAGTGATCTTAAATATTGTCCTTCAGGTTTGTTTGATTACCTATTAAAAGCCATTTTATCGAGTGAGTTCATAAGCTATCCCTACGCTGACGGAGTATGGTGGATACAATTCACCACCGCTTCTCTTGCCTGTGGGTGTCCTAAAAGACGACCAAGAGGTGTATGGTATCCAGAAACATCAACTAAGATATATACATATGTATCAACATAAAATCCTGTGCCAGCACTGTATAGTATCAAAATTTTTCGGATTGTATGAAATATTACGCTAAAATTGCCTTCGATCATCCTATAGACGTTCTGTGGTAATTATAGAAATCCTAACAGAGCTAGTGCCAAAATCACCTAATGGATGGCTTGGCAATAGGATTAAGGTTCGCAGTTGATTTTGTTGATCGCAGCAGATCAGAAACTCTTATCCCAATTACTTGGGGTTCAAGCAATATTGCGTGAAATCTGTTTAACTGTCTCCATCACGCTTACCTATTGCTTGCAAAATGTCTTGGCACCCTTGGAACACTTTTATGACCAGCCACCTGCCTAACGTCAACCTTACATGGGGATGTAATTGCTGACCAAATGGCATCAGATTTATTTGGTTAAGGTTATTGAAATTAGGTTTGTAAATAAAACAATTGCTCATGATTAACGCCATTTGTTTCATCGTGTACCTATATTGTATAGGTAATACAGATCATTTTGATTAGGGACGTGGGCATATAGGACTGTCGACCAATCCTGTGTCTGGTGTCATGTGCAAACGCTCGACCAATCACGTCACAAGTTTGCGCGTATCACGTAGTATAAATACCTTTGCAAAAAAAAAACAGACGGTTTTGATTTTTCTAAATTTTTGGTAATAATTTAGTTTTAAATAGGTTTTAATAGCCAAACTATGTACTGGCACCTTATAAAGAGTCTGGGTATGTAAAAAGTTGATTCTAAATTTGAAAGTTTCGCTTTTAAAAATTATAATCCCTTTTTCCTTAGAATAATAACGTATAGAAGGTAAGTTCGCGCACAAAAAGTGAAGCATTTCAATTGGAGCCTAACGGAGCTTACGCCGGAACCGTTCCGTAATGTACAAGTCATTGTACTGCACATACGTACGCAACTCTTAAAAAATAAATAGGTAATTACGACGCTTTGTGCATTCAATTGGTGTTCTAACACATTTGAAAAACTTAAAAAGGTTTTTAACATTACTTTTAAAAGTATTTCGACGATTTATGTTAATAAAACAAAATTTGATTTCATAATTTGTATAGTGCTGTGCGTGTGTACGTGTGTAATCGTCTGCACGCCATTAGTATTTTTAGATTCATGTTTCGAACGTTCGAAGTATTGACACTATCCTTCTATGCGTTATTATTTTAAGCCCCTTTTCAGTTGTTGACTTTTTACTTACTTTTGGCGGGATTGCGGTTAAAAGGTTATCAGGCAACTAAACCTAACTTCGTGTTACTTTTGAAAGAATAATTTATGTCTGCCATATAATCGTAGCTTATTGTGACATAAAACAGATATCTCTGTGTAGGTATATTGTAATGACAGAAAAGCCCTATTGAGCACATTTGGAACCTCCTAAAAAGGCGAGTACCGAGTAGTATCCAACCTCCTCCACAAAATATCAGAGAGATTAAGGGAGACTTCGTCCTTGAAATTTTCAAAAAATCAATTTTATTTTGACTATGGATTTTTAATCTACATAAGTAGAAATAAATCTGTCAAAACATTTCCCGGATTTCGAACGTTTACGATATTTAAACGCGTTTGAAGTTGATACCGTCAGCGCGCTCTGACCGTCTCAACGGGGTGCCCGCCACTGTACAGAAAGAAGAATGTGTTGGTCACGTCGAAAAAAGAATGGGAACGAGATTGAGAAATATGAAAAAAGAAACCAAGGGACTCGGAGGAAGAGGGGGCAGGCAAACTCACAGATAAAGTGATCGGAGAACTCATTAAATACTATGACATTGCTATCTGCCGAAATTCACATTCTGAGCAAGCCATGAGGGACGCGATATGGGCCACGTATTACCTACCACATGAGCTCCACGGATAAAAAACCCCAGCATTAGAAGTGTCCATCAGGAGAAAACAGCTGGTGTACGTGGCGTAAAGCTGAAGTATCGGATTCTTTGTCTTTATATAAGCACAAAGCTCCTTTTAGTGACACTGTTCTGAAAGCCATCGAGTCAATTTACAAAGACTTGTCGTCGGACGATTTGCTCGAAAGATGTTGGGGTGCTCATACTCAAAATAGTAATGAATCACTTATTAAAATTATTTGGATGCATACGCCCAAAGAACTTCGTTCCGGCGCAGATGTGGTCAATATTGCCACGGAATTAGCAGTGATTATCTTCAACGAAGGTGAGGAATCATTGTTAATTGCCATGGATCTCATGGGTGTCCGGAGTGCCACATTCGCTGAGAGCTGGATCCATTCACGGGACGAAGCAAGGATCAAGCGCGTGGAGAGGCAGGTGACCGACGCAGCAAAAAAGGCCCGGATTGAGCAGCGGGAGATGTTAGCGGCTCAACATGAGAGGCTAGAAGAAGAGGAGGGATGCCTCTATGGACCAGGCATCGCTGATTAGCGGTGATTATAAACACATTTTAAACACATTACAAAACTTTAAACGTGTTTTTCTCGAAAACACGTTATTAAAAATGGCTGACATTCTCCTAACCGCTGTAATTAAGAGCGTTATCGGTAATAAGCGGCCGTAAACCCTAAAATGTGGTTTTTTGAGGACTGGTTACTCGTTCATCATAATAGCTTACTAAAAATTTATATAACCACTACATTAAACACATCTTTATATTGTGCTTGTACAGAATTATAACTCAATATTGTAACTATTTTATTAAAAGGCAAGGGTATTTTGAACTTAAGTTAATGAGATTTTACGAAAACGCTGAGTTTTGAAGTTCAGGTACGAATAAACGATAAGTCGTGGCAGCTCGAAAAAAATTGTAGATGTTAGGAAAATTACTGTTCTTGGGTATGTATAAAATTAAATTCAAGATTTCTTCCTTTTAAAACTAAAAAAAAAAATTTCCTTAAGATTAATTTGACGAAAATGGCTCCTGTAAAACATTTAATTTTGTGAATAATACTAACCTTGGAATATTTAAAAAAATATCCACTATTTGTTCGACTATTGTAGACGCAGTAAAAAAAAAACTAAATTGAAATACGAATAGGCACCCTTGTAATTAAATTTTAAATATTACTATAAATTGAACGGCATAATTGTTCGTAAGCTAGTCGCGCCTTGGCGCTCAACGGAGTAGGGTCACGTCGCTCGGAGCTCTCCGCTCACAGCGTAAAAGACGACAATACGAACTTCAGCGTATACTACGACTGATCGGTTTTGATTCGTAAGTATTTATTACTACTTAATTCTTTTAATTACTTTCATGCGATCTCTATAAAGAATAATATAGAATCTTTTTACGTTTTAGGTGATGGGTCGAAAAAGCAGATTGTATCTTGGGAACAAAATCGGTTACAAGGCAAGGAAAAAGAGAACACACGATTTTTTTTTTTTGTGTTTACAGCTGTTGGCCGCAGATGGCCTTGACAGCTTGACGCAGACTATGGGTGAGCGCTGAGGGCTCTCAACCTGGAGAAAAGTATGCTAAGCGATATAGCCCAAGGGCTCCCCCTGTGGGGACCGGACCTCGGCTTGGGGCGTCGCTGGAGGCAAAGTGGGCGTGCCCACGTTTTTAGTCGTGACTTTTGCGCGGCGCTGTTTCGCACCTCGACGGCGAGGGCGGAACCGCGGATATTTATTTGTTAAGGCCTCGCGGGCCGTGTAGGCTCTTTGTTGAGCGAGTGTGATATTGTCGTCCTCTTCGTCGAGGACGTCGGATGGATGAGATTTTGGAGGGTCTATAGGAAGCCGCCCCAACCACTAGTTGGTTGGGGTGTGTCATGGCAGAGTCAAAGTAGCTCTGAGAGCACCGTTTCATAAACTGCTTGATGGTCGGCAGTTCGAGGTCGATGTGGAGATCGACGTTTCGTATGAACCACGGTGCTCCCGTAGCTCGGCGCATGAAACGATTTTGTAGTGTCTGTAGCCTATGGATCCTGTGTGGCTTTACGTGCGCGAACACCACGCTGGCATAGGTCATGATAGGCCGTATGCAGGTGGTGTAAAGTCGGACTTTGAGAACACACGACAAAACTGTAAGGTACTTATAGTTTCAAAAGAGTAAACGAAAAGAGAAGTGAGCCGTCACTCAGGACGCCTGGCAGACGTGAAACATCAAAATTATTTTAAAGTCGTTACCGCAAAGCGTGGCGTTAACGCCGCTTTTAATGCCACGCGACGATCAGGTTCACCCCGCCTATAGATATTTCACATCAAAAATCCGAACGGAACATTTATGCAGGCCTCATCTTCTGAAGATTATCAGCTAACTCAAATTTAATGTTTGATAATTACTAACCATACACAATATAATTTTTTCATAGAGAATCATTTTCTTCTTGTACTAGCAATAAATATGTAGCAAAATGTGGATCAAAATTTAATAACTAATTTCTGTAGTGGGTAGATTTAAATCTCTGACTGGACTTGTTAGACATCCATGGCCATGGCGACTAGGGCCATACTAGACTACTGCACGGCAGCCACGGAGGCAGCGTGCCTCTTGGCCGGAACTCTCCAGTGGGACCTGCAGGCGGAGGTACTCGCCGAGCTTTACCTGCGAGTATCAGAGACGCGAGCCACATATAGCCTCAATCAAGGTGATTGCCGCCTGGCGGGTCGACGCCTGCCGAGACGCCATTGCTCGTTGGGCAATCGGACTGGAGAAGCCTCAATACGGTATCAGGACCGTCGATTCCTTTCAGCTGGTGCTGATGGGGTGGTTGGGTCGGCAGCACGGGGTACATTCCTTCCGACTGGTGCAGGTATTGATGGGTCACGATAGCCAAGTACCTGCGCAAGCTCGTTAGGAGGGAGGGCACACCATCCTGCCACCACTGCTATTGCGACGTGAGCACGGCGCAGCACAGGCTCGAGGTGTGTGCCTCGTGGGCAGAGCAGCGCCGTGAACTCGTTGCAATCACCGATGCTGACCGGACCCTGCCGACCATCACTATGGAGATGCTCAGCAGCGTCAGGAACTGGAACGCGGTCACCGCCTTCTGTGAGGCTGTCATCTCACGAAAGGAGAAGCCGGCTCGTGTGTGATCAATCTTTGGTCACACGTTCCGCCACCGGCGACTCGGGCGGCGCAGATACGAGTATCCGCGCCACACGCAGCCCTAGGCGAGTCCGCGGGTGACCGGACCGGGGACTTTAGTGTGTCACCCGCAGAGAGCCTGACCGTGTGACGGCGACCGACGTCCCGGGATAGGGACATCGATTGGGGTTTTTTTATTTTCTTAAAATTATTACACAATAATGTGATAATTTAAAAAAAATAAGTTGTCGAGTCTCGAACCCGAGACCAGAGTGCCCGCCGGCGAGCACGTTACCACGAGATTACCGCTTGTTGGCGATTCGACTTTGAATTTTTCTAGTACATAAATTACCCATCCAACTTTGACCCTTAAAATCTTTTTAACGAGGACCCAGTTGACACTAATATTTGGTAGTTGTGATACCCTCGTGCCCCCTCTACCACCCCACCAAAAATCATGGAAATCCCCGACCCACACGTCTGAGGGTCTCCTTGTAAGTTATACTCTGTGCCTATATTTTACTATTTCCTGTACTTTGCATATTAAAAATACAATTTTAACCATTTTACTGTTATGAGATTTGGTTTTTAATTAAACATTTTAAAATTTACATCATGTTGATTTTTGAAAATCTACTTCTCCGAAGAATATATTAGAGATTGATTATTATAAGCGCCAAGGCTCAAGACTGGTCATTCTATGAACTCGCGTGTGTGTAGTGCATTAGTGTGCGTCGATATCGGACCGTAGCAAAAAACCAAAAATGCGAGAAGTGCCGATTACCGATAACGCTCTTAACATATCGACCTGAAATTTGAAGAGCATTCTCAGAAAATATGTCTTCACGGAATGACGGATCGTTTTTTCGATATATACATTTTTATTGCATTTATTATTTATCTTTTTATGCGAAAAAAAAAAACGCGACAATTAGTTTTTTTTAACTGCCGTCATTTTTGGAAATTTGTACTAAACGAAAAACCCATCTGTCATTCCATGGGTAAAGGGTCACACATTAATAATATGCTTTGAATTTGTGTTTCAGATCAACAAAGAGGGGACAGTGATGTCAGCCGTTTACCTCCCGCGATTTGAGGACTTGTTTTCGCGGAGCTGCAACGGCCGCCATTTTGGTTTTTTCTTCAAAAAAAAAATTTTTATAGTTCTGTATATCATGAATAAAAGCAAGAAAAAAACCGCACTCAAAAGCTTTGCTCGTTTCCTTTAAAAAAATAAAATGTAAACACCTGAAATATGGCACTCCAAGGACAAAGTCTCCCTTAAACGTCTGATCTCGGCTAAGTGGGAACACGCTCCACAGGACACCATCAAAAGGCGTCAAAGCCTGGTGGAAAGCATGCCAAGACTATTACATGCCGTAATCGCTGCAAGAAATCAAACTATTTATGAATTTTTATTTCCTCAGTATCTTTTTTTTATTTCAATACCTTGAAAATACTCGTAGTCTTAATTTTATAAAGCCCATAAAAAAACAATTTTAACATGGCTCTCTATTTACAAAAACTAAAACACCAATTCCAGGATTAAAGTGCTTAAAACTATATGTATTTTCATTGATAATAAGAAATTTTTAGTCATCTCAATTAATGACGTACTAAAAATATTAATATTATCCACAGAAAAGCCAAGGACCTTAAGGTGACCGTTTTTTTTTTTTTCAAAAGATTATAATATAAATACCTATAATAATTTATTACGCATATTACATTTATAATCATCGAATCAATGAGTTATATACTCCACAAGTTTCTAGTCATACTTGACGACATCTACGTGTAATGTAAAGGTTGGTAGTATTCGTAGCCCTTGGTAGGGGCTACACACCTTCCAAATCCATAACATTCTCACTTATCAGTATTAATTTATCTATACCAATAAATAAAATTGGAGTGTCTGTTTGTAATGTCAAAATAATAAGTTTTTTCATGCTCACACGGTTATTTGCACGACACCTATGCCTAAAATAGCAATTAAAAAATTCTTGCCTGTCTGTCTGTTTGTTCCGGGTAATCTTCAAAACAGCTGGACCGATTTCAAAAATTCTTTCACCAATGGAAAGCTATAATATCAGGGCGTAAACTAGGCTATATTTTATCCCGGTATTCCCACAGGAACGGGAACTACGCGGGTAAAACGACTGTAACCTATAACCGAAGCGAAGCGAGGGCGGGCTGCTAGTTTAATAATAATAATGTAATTTAACTATAAAATTGACTTGTAAATTGGTTTGACGAAATAAATGAGTATGAGTATCATAATTGCAAATACTTACAAATGCTATTTGCCATCTCTAAACGTATAGGCACTTAATTAAAATTTGTTTCTTAAAGCAAGTAAACTCAGGTTGAAACTAACATGCCTAGAATATATTAACAGGGTCTTTGGGGGTAAGAAATACAAAAAAAGTACGATAGCGCAATACCTAATACAAAAAAAAAAAAACAAAAATAACGATTAATTTGTTTTTGATTCGCTTAATAATTAATGAAAAATTACATAATTATATATCTGTGCAGTCGAATTGGAGAAAAAGGAATCTTTTATTGATGTAATAACGTCTTATAAATCGATTAAAGCCAGCTGTGTGCACGAAAAGCATGACTCATTGTCACGTTCCGCCCGAGCGACCGTGCAAGCGAGAGCGCGGAACCAGCAATAGATAGGCACGATTGGTCTAAGCGTTCGGCTTGTGACATTGTTACTTCTAATTAATCTGTATAATTTAAGTGTTTGGTATCATCTTAGCTCACATAACGTCCCACTGTAGGACTTGAGCCACTGTAGGAATAGGTGCGAAATTCACCTACTCTATCTACCACACTGCTCTGACTAATGTGCTTACTCTTGAATCTCGATTCCAATCCTAAATCCAATCGCAGCCCGAATTTGAGCAATTTGGTACTCTTGGAAGCGACACTAGCGCACGTTTGGAATCAAATTCAGTAGAATTTTTTTGAACTAAATGAATTCGACCTTCGTCGATTAAGTCAAACATTTGCTACTCCTGACGTGATTTTGAAGTAGGTAGTTTAAAATCGTTAATGTTGCACAATTTCAAGAAAGCGTCTTTGTGGTGATCGAGTTCGGTAACATTATTAATTTAAAGTAATAAAATACGGCACATTTGGTGAAAATAACAACGCCAAACGTGAAGAATCTTCGATTTGAATTCTCGATTTTGATTATGAGTACCCAATAAAGTTCGGTGAGATTGGAATTGAATCGGTTTCGAAATTAGAATTGATTTCAACTGTAAGCCCACAATATACCAATTTTTAATTCGATATTTCTTCTCTTGCATAGATCTTACATGCATATTATGTTCCCTTGGTCATATTTCATCGACGGCCAAGATGGGGGTGATGAATTGTATTCTTACTCCGTCACCACACCTATTCTATTCGGTGTAGTGATAGAATACTGTAGTATAAAAATATTTATATGAATTAGATAGATAAATTAAGTCGATAGTATTCTGTTTGAAGTGATAACATTTCAGGGCAATTTGGGCTATTGTGGAGGGACCAAGGTTTAATCCCTCTTGCAGTAATGTCGACTGAAAGAGATGTGCCGGCACTTTGTTGCCTGAACACTGACAGGATATTACCCGAGAGGGTAACCCTCCAGTCCAATCAATGAGATCAATGAATCGATCCCGGTGGCAGACTAACAGCGAGTGGTATGGCTGATTATAGGGTCGCACATCGTCCTGGATGATTTGAAATGTGTATAACAGTTATAGAAAGCACATTGGACAGTTTTAGAATAAGAAACGAGCATTGAACTCTGGTAAATGTGCGTATACATAAATTGGTTTGTATCATGTAGATATTATTCCCGTGTGGTGACAGAGTTAGAATATAATTCACTACTCTTTTATCTTGCCCGTGGTTATCGTAAGAGACGCCTGAGGGATATAATATGGATTTAATATTTAATAGAAGGTGAACTCGAAATGAAACCCTATGTCAACACGTCTGACTAGCGTGGTATAGTAGGTTAATTACCCTCCTGTTGTTGAGGAAGCTGGAGCCCAGCAATGAGACGTGTATGAGCAGAGATGATGAGATTAATTTTAAATAACTCGGTAAATGGAGATTTTCTTCAAGGTAAAGAAATACTCGTAATAAAATCTTTAACATTACACCTATTATTTGGTAGTGCGGATGTTCTATATTTGGATGTTTCATAATTCAGTCTTGTGAGCACGAAGTATAGATACAATTAGTCTTTTTCCTGGGAAGATTTAAAAAAGATCCGCTAGGGGCAGCACCAGTGGTGGTACATATATTTTGAATTCTCTATTGACAATAACGTCAAATGTATAGAATTATAATGGAATTAACGGAAGATGATGTACCTGGAGCGAAATTAAAATTTGCAAAAGTGCAAGATCATCTTGTCCGGGACTTAAAACGATGGCTTGAATGTCGTGGCTTAACCGTGTCAGGTAATAAAAATGTCCTAGTTGAGAGGTTAGTTGGTTCTTAAATTTTCTTGTATATGTCATTGTATTGTTGAAAATGTTATTATTTTAAATAAACTGTGTTGATTTGTTTTTTTATTGTATATTTAAGAATTGAAGAATGCATTGCAAATGGTAATGATAATTTTTTTTTATTGGAATTCATGGTGGTAAATGTCTAGCGGATAAACAGCAACGCATGAAATCACTCAACCCAACTCTACCAAGTTCAACATCCTGCACTTTTCCTACTACAAATTGGGCAAATTTGCCATCCCAAGCTATTCCTCGTCCTTTTTGCTATGCTATAATGTATAATTATATTACTACCGGTCCTATTGATACTTTAGATTTTAATGCTACTTTATCTGACGATGATGAACAGCTTCCGAATTGTGGAAACTCGAAAGCACTTCAAAGAGGAAGGCAATATTGTTTGAGTGACTTTGTGTTAAATATGGAAGATAATTCGAATGATTTAGCATATAACTTAAGTGCAGGTATACAATCTTCTTTTCGAGTCACTGTTAAGTACAAAATAAGTATAGCTTTAGATAAAAACAGTAGCAAAACTATAGATGCTCAGTGTCAGTGCCCAGCATCTTCTTCAAAGAACTGCTCTCACATCATTGCTTTACTTTATAAACTTGAGGATTACACTGTACATTACGATTATGATGCACTCACAAGCACATCAAAATTAAAAGAGTGGAATAAAGTCAGAAAATTAGGTAATAATCCTGACAGTATTTTAACTGTTAGCTATCCTACTAAACGCAAACACGTAAAGAAATCAATCATATCATCGTTTTGTTCCGAAAAAAAGCAAGTATTTAAATGATAACTATGATAAAAATCAGAAATTAAATTTTTCGAAATGCGACTGCCTAGAAATTTATCACTTAGTCTTATTGAAGGCATTCATTTCTCAATTATTATAAGTGTTACTATTCCTATTTATTTGTACTTCTTACTTGGAGAACTTATTTATAATAGAGAATTCAAAACGTTTGTACCCCCCAACTGGTGCTGTCCCTAGCGGATCTTTTTTAAATCTTCCCAGGAAAAAGGCTAATTACATGAATTGCACCTGCCTAAATTATTTGTGCGCCACCCTAGGTTGACTGGTAGAAAATGCCTAAGGCATTAAGTCCGCCTTGCACCTTATTTTTGTGTGCTAAAGTTTGAATAAATAAATAAATAAATACAAGGAGTTCCAACGGTACAGGCTTTTCCATAGTATTAATGTACTCAATAATAAACCGAGATCTTAGTTCTCTTTTCTGCCACTGGCTGCGCTAGAATTTAGGACGTACCGATGCTATTATTATTATTACACGTAAACTCGCGTTGCCTCGCGAATATTAATTTATTTATTTTAAATTAATAGTAATATAAAGATATGGGCAGAATATTCTTTTCCAGAGCTGTCAATAGCAACAAAACTTATCGCATAAGGATTTAAACGAGTACCTACTTCTTGAAAAGTGGCGCGCTCTACCGGCAAAATTTCTATCCCTTAAATGGAGACCATTCGTTCAACATTATGTTCGGACTCCTTGTATCTATACTTCGTGCTGTTAGTATAATACACTTGTGTATTATTTATTAATGATTGAAACACTAAGTTTTTACATTCTTTATTTCGGCAACTTATACTTTTTGAAAACCAACGCAAAGTATTTTCTTAAAGCTCCTTCCCTAAAAAATGAGACATCTCTCTACTTGATCCATTTTCACCGGTGCTAGGCAGAGAGATGTCGTCGTCTCAGCTCATATGTCCCACTGCTGGGCTCGAGCCTCCTCCCCAATAGAAGGGAAATTGATGTACTATATCATGCTGGTCAGACATGTTGGTATAGGGTTTTATCTCAAGTTCTCCTTCTCTGGCACAGATGTTTTATGCATATTATATCCCTCAGTCGTCTTTTACGACATCCACGGGTAAGATAGTGGTGGGTTATATTCTTACTCCGTCTCCACACGGATAGAGAGATATGGAAGTAAGGCAATTCTGAATAGTTTATTCAAACACATCTCTCCTTTCCGCTTTGGTGAAAACTGGGTCTTATGATTATTAGTGTTCTTTGAATTACTAAATTAAGAAATTGATTAGATACAATTCTTAAACTACTGTTTAAATTGAATGTAATTTGAAATATGCTATCTTTATACAAAGCTAGCTTGGTGAGCTTAATTACTGAAAATTCACGGTTCTAGTTTTATCCACAACGAAGTTATAGAGTGGGTCGGACATGGCTTGTTTCGAGAAAAGAATAATACGGCGGCGGCGGCGTGCCGCTTGTTTGTACGACTTGGTACTGGCACTGTCGTGCCGTAAATATTAAAAAAGAAAATCTTATGAAAATGAAACAAATTTTAATGTTTTTGAAATATATTTATTATACAATAGGACTTTGCAAAGGGCTTGCTCAATACTTGTAAAGTTTCCACGACAGTTTGTGTGACTCCTGCTATTGCCCTAGAGGTACAGGCTGGCTATCAGAAATAGTGTTTATTGAGAGGCATTTGTCGCAGATTTATTACAATTCGTATAACAAACCACTTCGCCAAATTCATCTAAAGGTACTGTTAAGCAGTATCTTTCTTAAATTAAAATCTAAGATAAATATAGGCATTCCTATTTGAACAAATTAAGATATATCATAATATCTTTTACCCTTGATTTAGTAATTCATTCTTCCCTTAATTAATTCCCGTTAAGTTTCATGTTCCCAAGAGGATATAGAGACAAGCGTTCACAAAGGATCTTGTATAATAACCTCCAATCCTATTTATCTATGTATATACCAAAATTCATTACAATTGGTTCACTGATTAAGCTAGGCAAGCGTAACAAACACCCAAAATCATTTCAGTCTTTATAACATTATTATACTAGTATAATGTAGATTGTGTCAATCTATCCCACGGAATCTCGAAAATTTTCCAGGATAAAGAGTATTACGTGGGTGACTGATTGACTTAAAACCTATTGCCAGTGCCAAACTTCATTCAGATCCATTAAGACGTTCTGGCGTGGTTGGGTAAACAAAATGTCTGCGCGTTTACTGCAAACAAGGTCCCGTTTATTATAAAAAACGTGACCTTATTTGCAGTGAACGCGCTCCAGCAGTTCCAAAGAGTAACTTTAACTAACTAACGAAAGCTGAAGATCCCCGACATCGAACTGTCACGCTAAAGGAGGGGTGCACAGAGCTGTGTCAAGACACAAAGTCTTGTTCTATGCAGCGCGTTCTGGCCCTCACATGGTGTACTTCTTATATTTCTAGACATAAACATCACACATTTCTAAACATCAGTTAAGTCTATTTGACTTCCAAAAAAGACTAATGGTTCATGTCATCGGTGATTGCAATCTCTTGTGAGATGAATCCAGACTGGAATTACTGGAGTATCGAAGACTTTGGATCACTCTGCGTACTCTATTGGCTCTTTCACGAGGAGTTACTCTGAGGAGCTGGCTCACGAAAGTGTAGGATCTGGAATGAACTACCAGCTGCTGGCTGCCGAGCGCTATTATATACTTTTTTTTTAAATGAAATTTAAGAGAGCGCTTTCTTTACCGTAGACAGTGGCCTAGTTGTAGCCCTTGTATTGCTTTGAGCGCAAATATCACCTTTAGGGTTGCTGCTTGCTCATTTGCCGTTATAAGCAATAAAAAGGCATATATTCAAAAGTTAACTTTTCTTTTTTTTGGCAGATGAGCGAGAAGATCGCCTGCTGGTAAGTGATAACTGTTGCTTAAGGATTTGGGCAATATTAGGGACACATTCAGGTCGCTGTCTAGTGTAAGGTAAGCAGGACTCTTACAAAATAAAGTGCAATAGCAAAATTGCTAATAATCTATTCTAATTTCTACAAATGTGTGGTAATACCCTGAATATGCCGACATATTGACGGCTACAGGTAAAAAACTATTAGCAGGGTGATTCTACCACTATAATTGCATTTACAATTGTAATACGGTTAATTAAATTTTATTGAAAGCTGGTATTCGTGGCAGGAATAAGGCACGGCCAAGGTGTCCATTGTCATCGGACACTAGAGAATATGTTCGTAAGTCTTTTTAACGCTGATTGATTGCTTTGAAGCGTCATGCTATTTAGACACAGTTCTTATTTTCTTTTCCTTTCCTGTCTGGAGGCAAAAATAGAGACACCACAATGCCAGCTGTAAATACAAATTACAAGATTACTCATTCGCTCGCGTTAGGGCGCAAGCGCCAAGGCATGGCGTCGTGTGCCATAATTGCTACATTTGGTAGGAGAAATAGGGAATTCAAAAGAGGACTGTGATTTTTTAATGTTGCAGCATATTTCTAGTGATTCTTCAGTCAATTTTTACTACTCATAAGGTCGGTTAAGCAACAGTAATAGATTTTATTCTTAACACTACAACTTCAAATAAATTATTTATTACAAAATACTATGAGGCCTAATCAGAAGATTGAGCAAGACATTCAACGGGTTCGTCACATTTTTAATTTTTTTTTTATACACTCATTTGCAAAAAAAACGGGCACCTAAGCAATGAACCATTTCAAATGTTAATATTTCTTTGTTTGATAATTATAGGTAGTTTTATCCACACAATTTGCTAAATTAATAAGAAAATAATCGTTTTCATCAGTATTTCATAAAATTTAGATACAATTTATGGGAAATAATGCTAAACCTCGCTAGTAGTGTATATTCGCTAGTAGTGCATATGCTCATGAAGTAAAAATAAAAAAGTTTTTTTGTTTGTTTTTCTTTAATAAAGTAAAAGCAGATAAATGTTTAGTATCGAGTGTGACCCCCTCTAGCTAAAATCACAGCTTGAATTCGTCTGGGCATGCTAGCGAGTATATCCCGATACTTGCTTGCGGAATACGTTCCCACTCCGCAGTAATCACATTCTTCAGCTCTCTGATGGTCTGCGGAGCCGGGTGTACTGATCTCACACGCCGTTTCAGAACGTCCCAGACATGCTCTATGGGATTGAGGTCGGGACTTCGAGCTGGCCAATCCAAACGACGAATGCCGACCTCTTGCACATACGCATTAACATCGCGGGATCGGTGGGCGCGAGCATTGTCGTCCATAAAAATCGAGTCTTCACCTAGAGCGGCCAATGCGGGTTGTGCATGAGAAATTAGAACTTCCGTTATGTATCGATGCCCAGTCAGTGAGCCGTTTTCAATGAAGACTAACTCTGTACGATCCATTGAATTTATTCCTGCCCAAAACATAACAGAGCCCCCACCATAAGGTGTGATTTCTTCGAAACATGCCTCTGCAAAGCGTTCTCCTTGTCTTCTTAGCACTCGCCGACGTCGATCTTCACCGAACAGAGATATCCTGGCTTTATCAGAGAACAAAACCCTATTCCAATCGTCTTGAGTCCATGATTCACAATTTCTAGCGAACCTAAGCCTGTGAACTCTGTGCTCACGGAGTAATTTGGGGCCGCGGGCCGGGCGGTGACTGCGTATATTGGCAGCGAGAAGCCTCCTCCTGACCGTCCATAGACTAATATGCACATTTCTTACTTCTTGGAGGTTGTTCTTAAGATCCACATACGAAGATTTGCGATTTCTCAATGCGCGACTCACAAGAAAACGATCATCCCGTGGTTGGGTACATGGTTTTCTTCCAGAACCAGGCCTTCTCTCGACGGAACCAGTCTCCTGATATCGCTGCCAGGTCCTTTGGACTGTCGAGCGACTAACATTTAGCCTCCTAGCCACGAAACATTGGCTGCAACCCTCTTCAAGCAGCGCGATAATTTTGGTAGCTTTTACCACTTTATCTACCATTTTTGATACAGCCAAACAGCATTAAATAAAGCTTTGACAGTCAAGGATATGAAATTAATCGATAAAAATTGAATAAAAGTTATGAAAGTCGATGTTAACTTCTGGAACTTCGCGCCAAAAATGTAGGATAAAAAGGGGTTTTCTGTAAAAATGAACATCAAATGAAAAATTGAATTTAGAACGTACTTTTTTAAATACCACAGCATTTTTAAAACCGGCCAGTAACGTGTACAAACGATTGAAACCTTTTTGGTATTGTATCTTTTTAAATATGAATGAAAATCAAAACCGCCCGTTTTTTTTGCAAATGAGTTTATAATAACTAGCAAATTTCTATGGTTTTATTCGCGTAATTTCCGTTCCAGTGAGGATACGGGGACAAAAATAGCCTGTTGCTGACAATGTTACTCTATATTGGTGAAAGAAATTTTAAAATCGTAGTCGTGGTTGAGACACGAAAGCGTAACAGGATAAGGGTAACTAATATGTATTTTTATAATTTCATATTCTAGTTTATTCTTACTGCATCATCAAATGGAAACTTACCAAAAATAAAGACGGACCAAGTGTAAAAAGTTACTTCACAATATTCTGTGATGATATTCCCAATAAGACTCACAGCAACCATGTCGAAGACACGTGTTACCATCATACTTAAACTGGTTACTAGACCCCTGTAAATATATATAAATTTAAATAATTAGTGTCTGTTTTCCGTGTGGTGACGGAGTGAGAATACAATTCACCACCCCCCTCTCTTATCCGTGGGTGTCGTAAAAGGGATATATTATGTATATTTTTTTATTTTTTTTTGGGTGAGCTGCGGTCGGCGCGCCTCCGTACCACTCCGTCCGGGGCGACAGAGGAGCTTAAGCACGCAACTCCCGCAACCCACCCGAAAACCACATCGCCTTCGTCGTTGGGCCGACCACCGGAGCAGAGTTAACTTGTCGTCAGTGGTCGGCCCGACGGAATACCCCCTACTTGGGGTACCCTCCCATCGACGTCTTTCCTCACGCGGTCGGCCTCTCGGCCCGGTCACGTCACCCAATATATTATGCATATGACATCTATGCAAAAGATGGAAACCTCGAAACAAAACCCTATACCAACCTGTCTGACCATCATGGTATAGTAAGGTCAATGTTCCTTCTATTATGGAGGAAGCTCGAGCCTAGCAGTGGGACGTATAAGCGCCGACATTATGAAATTATGATGAATTATCGTCTGAAAATATTTGACTATTTTAAATATCTCCTTGTCTGCAAGTGACGCGTTAAGAATACATAAACCTCACGGGGGACACTTACATATAGCCAAGATAAACTACATAAATAAATCCGCCTTTTCGTTGACAGGGGGTGAACATATGCCGCCCGTTCCGTCTAGAGCGACGAAACAGCGGCCCACAGTCCTATAAACCGCTGTATAACCTCCCCATCGCCATTCGTGCCGACCAATAGTACCAAATCATTTACGTTCGTGGCTACCTTTTTTTTTTTTTTGTGGTGTGCTGCGGTCAGCGCGCTCCTCGCACCACTCCGTCCGGGGCGACAGAGGGGCGTAAGCACGCAACACCCGCAACCCACCCGAACACCACGTCGCCTTCGTCGTTGGGCCGACCACCGAAGCAGGGTTACTTGTCATCAGTGGTCGGCCCGACGGAATACCCCCTACGTGGGGTACCCTCCCATCGAGCGACGTCCCTCCCATCGAGCGACGTCCCCCCCCCTCGGGGAGGACGTCGGTCTTTCCTCATGCGGTCGGCCTCTCGGCGGGTGACGGACTAATCCCCGGTCACGTCACTCGCGGCCTCGGATCGTGGCTACCCTAGCGGCGTTACCCTTTTGGGTACTATCCCCGTCGACGCCAACCAATAGTGCCGCCGACGTGTTTATGGAGGATGGACTATTCGCCGATACAGTTACCCGCGGCCTCGACTAGTATGGCATCAGACGCAGTTATTCCGATGACGAAGTGTTTCAGTAATATACAATACTGATCAGATATATTTATATTGGATTTTATTACAAGATTTCTCGTCTCCAATGACATTATCCATGCTTATTGGTAAAGTATTTTAATTAAAGTTTTGCTCAGTCGCTGCTTATGATGACTTAGATTTGATATTAACACATTGCATTTATGGTCTCCCATCCACATATAGTAACATATCCGTACTTCCGTCAGCCTATTGCAAAACAACTGTGGAACCTATCACCAAAGCGGGATAATGCTATAACCACACATTTGGCTGGCGATTTGTCAGTCAATATCGGCCGATTCCGAGCAAATTTAAGAATGAATCAGGAGAGTGCTGTTGTATATTCTCATATTAACTCAGCGGGTTTCTCCCGCTTGCAAGTGGTGACACATTGTAACCTGAATATGTTATTCACACAGTAAATGTGAATTAAAAGCATTTAAATATATTTCGTATCCGTGTGGTGAAGGAATAAGAATACAATTCACCTCTCTTGCTCGTGAGTATCGTAAAAAGCGACTAAAGGATATGATATCTAGATGGCCTCTATACAAGAGAAGGAAAACTTGACATAAAATCCTATAACAACATATCTAGACTAACATGGTTTAGTAGATCAATTCCCCTCCTATTTGATTGGAGGCTCGAGCCCAGCAGTGGGACATTTATGAGCTGAATTATACTTGACAATGATAACTCACCTGTGTGTAGTGGGATACAGATCTACAAAATATGTTGATATACATCCAACACCTAAGGATGTATCCTGTAGTAGTGTGAAGAATATCATATTGGCTATCGGCTGTCTAATATTCACAAGAAGAAAACTGATCCCAGAGATGAGTAATATCAGAATGAGTAACAGCCGAGGCCTGGAGGCCACCTTCACCACCGCCAGGCCACAGACACCGTAGAACAGCCCAAATAACATTCCAGAGTACAGGGTATAAACAGATAGCTCTTCGTTGCATTTGTACTGAAAAAAGAAAGGAAAAAATATTTTTTAACACCTAGGCTTTTTTCTTTACATTGACAACGCTTTAGTGACTATTATATCATAGATTCCATGTTCTGGGGCATTTTATTAATTTTCTGAACGTTATTTTACTTAATTGCCGACACATATGAAATAAAACAATTTAATATCATCATCATCCATTTATATTTTTATCATCACGAAGTTTCGAACAAACCTATGAATGCTAGAAGATATTCGAAAAAGGGTCCCCACTTTTTGGGATCGGGTGGCCATTCGACAAAGTTGGAATCCTATTAGTGGCATTGAAAAGGTGATATAGGTGCATGAGGACTTAGGCGAGCACCTCTTCAGTGACACGTAGCAACTCTCGTTTCCAAAATCGAGTTACAGGTAAATAATTGTCCCAGAAGATCGGCCTTCTCCTTGTAACTGTGGACCAGACTGCCACCTATGTATATTCTGTATTGTAGTTTGGAATTTAATATTTTTGGAGATTTATAAAAGGCGGTGTTATAATAATTCTCATATTATTTTGCTTTGGAGAGGCTTAAGTTTAGGCTCTCATTTCGGCAGCTTAAAATTAAATGTGTGCTTACTCTCTATTCTCTCTCTACTTGAATCTCGATTCCAATCCTAAATCCAATCACAGCTCGAATTTGAGCAATTTGGTACTCTTGAAAGCGACACTAGCGTACGATTAGAATCGAATTCGGTGGATTTTTTTTTAAACTAAATGAATTCGCCTCTCGTCGATTAAATCAAATATTTGCTACTCCCGACATGATTTTGACGTATACATTTAAGTTTAAAATTGTTAATATCGCACAATTTTAAGAAATTGTCTTTGTGGTGATCGAGTTCGTTAACGTTATTAATTTAAAGTAAAATAAAATACGGCACATTTGGTGAAAATAACAACGCCAAATACGAAGAATTCATTCTCGATTTTGTTTAAGAGTACCAAATATAAGTTTGGTGAGATTGGAATTGAATCGGATTCGAAATTAGAATTGATTTCAAGGTAAGTGCACTGTCATATTCATCATCTTGCTCTTATCCCAATTACTTGGGGTCGACGCAATATGTCATCTGTTTTGACATATTGCAAAAAGTTTCGGCAATGACTTTTATGACCGGCCGCCTGCCTGACGTCAACCCTCCTTGGGCATGTAATCGTTGACCCAAATGGTACCAGATGGAGTTGGTCCGGGTCAATCTAGGGCTCTTAGTCGTCTTTTACGACACCCACGAGCAAAGCAAGGGTTGGTAGTATTCGAAGCCGCTACCACACAGCACTGTCATATTATAGCGGCTTTTATACAAGCACCAATCCTATCCGAAATTATTCGAAATTTTATGAATTTAACTCTCAGATATCCGAAACTGTAAACGAATGGGATCGTTTACAGTTTCGGATATCTGAGAGTTTCAGCAACGATTATGTAGCTCCATTATAACATCCCTAACAGATAGAAAGAGGGTGAACACTGTTTTTGCATTAACCCTAAATAATTAAGATAGTAACAAGATGATGATAATAAAAATAATGATTTTTCCGTGTGGTGACGAAGTAAGAAAACAATTCACCACTCCCTATCTTCTTGCCCGTGGATGTCGTAAAAGACGACTATGGGATATAATATGCACATAACATCTCTGTAAGAGAAGGAAAACTCGAAATAAAACCCTATACCAACATGTCTGAGCAGTATGGTATAGTAGGTCAAATTGCCTCCCATTATGGAGGAGGTCTGAGCCCAATAGTGAGACGTATATAGGTTGAGATGATGATGATGATAAAAAAATTATGAATTTCCGTGTGGTGACGGAGTAAGAATACAATTCACCATTCCCTATCTTGCCCGTGGATGTCGTAAAAGACGACTAAGGGACATAATATGCACATAACATTGCATGCACAAAAGAGAAGGAAAAATAAAATCGAAATCTATGTCTGATTTGCTAATCATGCTAAGCATGGTATAGTAGGTCGAATTGTCTCCCTTTATGGTGGAGACCTGAGCCCAACAGTGGGACGTAATGTGGGCTGCGATAATGATGATGATGATGATAATAATAATTTAATTAACACTCACTGTATGCGTTGTAATTGATGTATTGGTATCCTTAAACATTCTTTCACAGAATGTTTGTTCGACACCACTGCTGCTGCTATTTGCTTGATTGATAGAAGTGAAAAAATAATTTACAAATGTCGGGTACCACATGACGAATACGTTGTTTCTGAAACATTAAATTTATAAGCTTTAGAAAGGTACGTTCTGAATATTATAATCTATACCAATAAATAAAATTGGAGTGTCTGTTTGTAATGTCAAAATAATAGGCTTTTTACATGCTCATACGGTTATTTGCACGACACCTATGCCTAAAATAGCAATTAAAAATTTTTGTCTGTCTGTCTGTCTGTTTGTTCCGGGTAATCTTCAAAACGGCTGGACCTATTTCAAAAATTCTTTCACCAATGGAAAGCTATAATCATCATCATCATCATCTCAGCCCATATACGTCCCACTGTTGGGCTCGGGCCTCCTCCATAATGGAAGGGTCATTGACCTACTATACCACGCTGGTCAGACGTGTTGGTATAGGGTTTTATTTCGAGTTTTCCTTCTTTCGCATAGACGTTATATGCGTTTTATATCCCTTAGTCGTCTCGTACGATCACCCACGGGTAAGTTAGGGGGTGGTGAATTATATTCTTACTCCGTCACCACACGGAAGAAGCTATAACATCGGGGCGTAAACTAGGCTATATTTTATCCCGGTATTCCCACGGGAACGGGAACTACGCGGGTAAAACGACTATAATCTATAACCGAAGCGAAGCGAGGGCGGGTTGCTAGTCTTTATATATAAATTTCTTGTGTACGTGTATGTCACTGAACTCCCAAACAGCTGTACCGATATCGACAAAATTTTTTGTGTGTATTCAAGAGGATTGCACAATGGTTTAGATTCACAATTGGACCCGTTAGGTGGCGCTGAAATCCTTTTATTCTATTTGAACAGAACGTCTATTCTGTCTGGGTCAGCTAGTTAGGTATATAATACTATGGCCCGTTGAACTTCGTATCAACTTCAATTTATTTGATTATAGCTTTTGATCAGAGATTATTAAACTGATCCTGCAACTCCAATTTATTGATATCAATCATTATCATCTTCTAAGCCTATATAATGCCTGTTGTTAGGCTCAACCCTCCTCCACAATTGGAGGGGTATTGATTTACTATTTCACGCTGGTCAGACGTATTGTAATATATATTGGGTTTTGTATATTTTCCCTCCTTTTGCATCGATGTTATCCATAATAATATGTCTTTTTATCGTCTTTTATGGCACCCATGGGCAAGAGAGATTCTTATTTCGTAACCAGATGGACATATTGTCATCAATAATATAACAAAATTGGAAAGTTCTCAATTTCTACTGGGCCTTTCCTATTTTCTTTTTTTTTAAGTGGTATTTTGAGCGTTAACACTTCACATGTCAATGACGACTTACTTTAATTTACTTGTGGGATTTCACTTGAAAACAATATTCAGCTCGGACCATCCGTTTTCGAGTTTTAACTAGACTTTTTTTTTTTATTGCAAGCAGTGGCAAACGAGCAAACAGTACACCTGATGGTAAGTGTTGCTGCCGCTCATGGACCTTTACAAGGCCGCTGCCTACCGCGAAGAAAGTGAAGGGAGTGTGAATGCATGCATTGAGGCTCCGCAATACCAAAGGCAACCCTCCACACACAAACACCCTCAGAAAGTTGGGCTTCCGGCTCTCTCGCTCACCGAACGAAGCACAATAACAAATTGCTACTACTCAGACGTCGATTTTCTGCGAGAGCGTGGTACTACCCCGGACGGACCGGCCCGCGGCTGTAGACAGATAACTGTCGACAGTGTGGTCCTACCACTACAAAACGACTAACGAACAACACTATATTATAAAGATATTATGGCTCCATCCATCAACGCAACGACGTTACGTAGTGGACATAGGGATCCGAACTCGCCCTGCGAATGAGTTGACGATCGTAAACTACACTATTATAATTTCCTACGCGAATGTTGCTACCCATTACTCTGATGTATTATCAGACGGTTTTAAAATTCAAATCCATACAAATATATAATCTACTAGCAACCCGCCCTCGCTTCGCTTCGGTTATAGGTTATAGTCGTTTTACCCGCGTAGTTCCCGTGGGAATACTGGGATAAAATATAGCCTAGTTTACGCCCTGATATTATAGCTTTTCATTGGTGAAAGAATTTTTGAAATCGGTCCAGTCGTTTTGAAGATTACCCGGAACAAACAGACAGACAGACAAAAATTTTTTAATTGCTATTTTAGGCATAGGTGTCGTGCAAATAACCGTGTGAGCATGAAAAAAGCCTATTATTTTGACATTACAAACAGACACTCCAATTTTATTTATTGGTATAGATACTAATATATAAAGCTGCAGAGTTTGTTTGTTTGAATGCGCTAATCTCAGTAACTACTGGTCCAATTTGAAAAATTCTTTCAGTGTTAGATAGGCCATTTATCGAGGACGGCTATAAGCTATATATCATCACGCTAAGACTTCACAGGAGCGGAGCACCTATGAAGAATGTTTCAAAATCGGTGTTTTTTCCTTTTAAACGTAAACGGCTAAATTTTCGTAAAAACTGTGTGACAGAATTGTATTATTAAAAAGTATTTTCATCTTCTACATAAACAAAGTATTAGATTAAAGTTAACGTTAGCCCAAAGTATCTATGCCACGCGGACGAAGTCGCGAGCAAAAGCTAAATTACAATATAGTTATGAAAACTGTATAAACTTACGTGACACAACAAACAATCATCAGAAAAAATAACTGTAATGTCCTCCACAACAATGGTGGTTGGAATATAGGCAGAGTCTGTTTCTTTAACGAGTTCCAGAGTGACTTGGTGTCTGTAGAATTCTCTAAATCTGATGACGTCAGAACGAGGTGTTTAACCTGAAATATAAAATTTCGTAATAAAATAACGGGTCGCTTCATTGCGGAATCGTTCTTTTGCAATTCTTCCTCTTTATTTTTTACTCTTTCTTTTTGTTTTGGTGTTCCAAGACAATTAAAAGCATTTCCCGAGATTGCTTGATAATCAAACCTCGGTGATATGGAGGCCGTTATGGATCCTGGCTTGCAAGAACTAGAATGGTGGAAGTGTTTTGTGGCGTTGGTTCCAACCACTCCGTAATGATCAATTAGTTTCAATAAGTAATAAGGGGACCTTTCTCAATAAGATCTATTAATATTACAAGAATTTTATATGCCCCACTAAAATTACCAATTCGCAAATAACGATTTTGCTGGCCGGTCCGTCCAGAACAGTACCACACTCTTCGTTCGGTGAGCGAGAGAATTGGATGTCCAACTTACTAAGGGTGTTTGCGTGTGGTGGATTTTGGTGATGTATTTAGTATCACCTAACCTAATTACACGCTTTCATACTTCCTTTATTTTCCATCACGGAGAGTAGCGGCCTAACAGAGGTCCATGAACTGCAGTGTCACTTACCATCAGGTGTGCTGTTTGATCATCATCACCATCATCATGGCAGCCCACATACGTCCCACTGTTGGGCTCAGGCCTCCTCCGCAATGGGAGGAATTTGACCTACTATACCATGCTGGTCAGACATGTTGGTATAGGGTTTCATTTCGAGTTTTCCTTCTATTACACAGATCTTATGTGCATATTATATCCCTTAGTCGTCTTGTACGACATCCACGGGCAAGATAGGGAGTGGTGGATTGTATTCTTACTCCGACACCACACGGATACTGTTTGATCACGGCTGTTTGATCATTTGCCAGGAACAGCAATAAAGAAAAATTGTCATGTGTTCTCACGCAGGACAGTCGATTGTGCCATCCATAAATTATTGTTTAGAGTCTGAGTGTTATTTGTATTAGTTAATTGTATAGACAGGCTAGGATGTTCCTATTATTTTAGTAATTGTAAAAAAAACATTGACTCACCGGATATTCCTCTCTTATACCACCATTCCTCTCATATATTTTCCCTAGGATTTCTAACGCCTTCTCGTCATTGCCTCTGCTGGCCAGAAATTTCGGGCTTTCGTATAGACCGAACATGAGAGCAGCACCAATACCCAGAGGGATTGCCATGACTAAAGTATATAGCCTCCATGATCGGAACGTGGTACCTAACCATGTGAGGGGGAGGTTGATTTTCAGAGGCAGTATGAGCCAGGCGAGAACTGAAAAAAATAAATAAAATATAAGAATATAGTGCCCCGTGTGCCGTAGATGTGAACGCATAAGAATATAATTGTCGCCACCTCTGCCCGTGGGAGTTGTAAAGATATGTTAACGGCCTCACCGGCAAATTAGCAGCAGCTCTCTTGGGAAACGTATAACACTAGACTGCATTGGTCCGCCTGCCCGCCAATCATGGCGATTACGGGACTACCCTTCATTCAAGAAGGAATTATCTTGCCTGTGAGAGATATAATACGCATATAACATTTAAATGTTATTTGCGTATTATATCCCTTAGTTGTCTTTTACGACATAGGTATGAGAAGGAAAACTCGAAATAAAACTTGTACCAACCAGCCAGACCAATGTGATGTAGTAGATCAATTACCCTCTCATTGTGAGGGAGGCTCGAGCCCAGCAGTGGGACGTATATGGGCTGTGATGATGATGATAAATTACAATTCTGTGAGTTTTGAAGAATGAATGTTTATTATTTAGTCACGTTTCAATGGATGAAAGATGAAGATTTTCGTGTGGTGATAGAGAAAGACTACCATTAACTAACGCCTTTTTTGTCTAAAAGACGACTAAGGGATTAAATATGCATAAGAGAAGGCAAACTTAAATAAAACCCTGTACCAACGCGTCTGACTAGTATAGGTCAATTTACCTCCTATTGTGGAATCGGCTCGAACCCAACAGTGGGACGTATATAAGCTGATAAGATGACGATGAAACGCATAAAAGAATAAAATTGGGCACAGAAATAGGTTACAGTTTAGAATAATACAAATCTCTTCTACTTAATAATAAAATACTTACAAAATCCAAATAATTCTTCTATTAAATTGAAACTATTCATAATAAATAAGTACTGACTCCTGTGTTTCTTGTTAGTACTCTCGCCCAACATCGCAATTGTCAGTGTAAGGCACGCCATTGAGCTGTGAAAGCATAAACTTAAAGTCAACATACTGTGCTAAGGTATATGTAGATCTTGATATTGCGGAGGCATTGACAAATATATTTCAGAATTTCAAATAATACCCAGACTCAGACCAGCAACTAGAATCTCATAAAAAGCATCACACTGTTCCGCTTGGGAAACCCAAAGAGAAGTCTGGTCTTAGAAAACTAAAATTTTAGTAGCCCTATTTATGCAGTTGCAGTAATAGAAATTTAAGCTTTCTAGCAAGCGTTATAAAAACTAAATAAAAAATAATTAATCATAATTTATTTGAAGCCTAAATCCAAACTTGCCAAAAAAACACACAAATACAATAGGATAAATCTTTTTCAGTACAATTTAAAATTACCGTGTCTTTTTTAGTTTTTTTTAAATATATTTATTATATTCAATGACATGCCAGCTATTGTGGCTAAAGACCGACGTCTTCCCCGAGGGGGGGACGTGGGTCGATGGGAGGGTACCCCATTAGGGGTTATACCATCGGGTCGACCACTGATGACAAGAAACCCTGCTCCGATGGTAGGTCCAACGATGAAGGTGACGTGGTGTTCGGGTGGCTTGCGCGTGTGCGTGCTTACACCCCTCTGTCGCCCCGGACGGGTGCGAGGAGTGCGCCGACAGCGACACACTCCAAAAAAAAAGCTATTGTGGCTAATGTAATAAAGATGAACGCCAGCTGCGCGCACGAAAGTGCATGGCTCATTGTCACGTTCCGCCTGAGCCAATCGTGCAAGCGAGAGCACGGTATAAGCGATAGAGAGGCACAATCGGGATTGGCCTAAGCGTTCAGCTTGTAACGCATCTATCTCTAATTTAAGCAAAAAAATATTTGAATTAACGAGTGCAAATAAATGTTAGTTTATCGAAAAAATGTTATTTTTAATTAACTCCTTTGTATTATAGAAAATAATGATATTGCAGTAATAATAATTCAATTCATAAAAGAATGAAAATTTTCATCAATGTTTTCTTATAACATCGCGTAAAATTATTCTTCGTAAACCGACTTTACAGACAACCAATTTCTTTTTAAATAATGTTACTATTGAGCCAATTACCTCATTCTTACTACAACCATATAGATGATGGATATATTTACTGAAACCAAAATATATGTCACATGTACATACTCACAAACTAGTTCCAATAATTTTCATGGCCAGCATGAAGAGCCAGTGTGTTGAGAAGCTGCTGGCGACGGCAAATACGAAACCAACAGACGTGGACAACACCATGGAGCGCCATCTGCCTTGCGTGTCAGCGTAGTAGCCCCACGGGTATGCGAACACCACACCTGGAAAATATATCTGCAAAAGACTGCCTCGTTTGTCTGATGGCAGAAATGCAACTGCAAATTGCCAACTTTACAGTCTAAGGGATTGCTTCCAAGGATAAACTAAGATTTAAGAACTTTTTTGGTAAAGAACCGAATGATTGACTAAACTGATAGCGTAGTTGGTTAAGATATCAATCCACCGTACCAAGTGTCGAAGGGTTCGATTCGCATCGTAATAGTTTTTCATCATCATCATCATCTCAGCCCATATATGTCCCACTGTTGGGCTCGGGCCTCCTACATAATGGAAGGGTAATTGGCCTACTATACCACGCTGGTCAGACGTGTTAGTATAGGGTTTTATTTCGAGTTTTCCTTCTCACGCATAGATGTTATATGCGTTTTATATCCCTTAGTCGTCTCGTACGATCACCCACGGGTAAGATAGGGAGTGGTGAATTGTATTCTTACTCCGTCACCACACGGAAAGGAATATTTTTTGCCAGTCACAAATTAGAATAAATTTATTGAGAACATAATACATTTCACGAAAGATATAACATAATTATTTTGATTATTTAAAATACTCGTATATGTTGAAAGCAGGGTAATGTAAAGTGCTGTGCATAGAAAAATATTCTATGCACGATTGGTATACACAAAATCGTAAAAATAATATTTAAATCTTTAAGTAACTCCTAACCCAAAATGAAAACTTGAAAAGGTAAAAAAATATAATTATATTTTTTTTAAGATGAGCAACGCTTCGTCGAGTTACGACATTGATTTTCTAAGAACGTAGGATATTACCATTCAGATTTTTGTCATCACTGCTGGATTTAAACCTTCCTTATAGATAGATCCCCATAAGCTCACTCATAAAAGCGTCCTACAGTGCTACACTTTTCTTCCCCAGCGCTTATCAGTAAGGCAAGCTATGTGGTTTACTCATCACCAATTTAGCAGGCTAATTCTTTCCGCTTGTCAATTACACTCGATCACCTACTGATTTAAGTATTTGGCTTATCTTCGCAAAGTCGCTCTACAGCAAGCGGAGCGAATTTGAATTTAGGGCATTTAGAGACCGTTTCCGTGCTATAAGTCATCATTGGTAAATGACGCCGGTCATAGATAGGTATACGTTTCCAAATACAGTGGTGATTTTGCTGGATGAGGAGACCCTTAATTTTACGAACGCTGCGAAGCAAAGACGAATTCATTGGTTGATCTCTTTCTCGGAATTGTAGGACTGTTTTTCCTATATAAACATACTAATCAACAACTTCAAGATCACATCGCCAACTAAGGCCAGTACTAAAATAACGTGACTTTCGTCGTGTCCATGTTCGTGTCTAAATCACTTATTGTTAGTTGGAACACTCTACTGAGAATGTTTCTGTATTTTTTTCTTTTAAATTATATTTCAAATTAGGGATGTGACCTGGAGGGAAAATAATCGATTTTTAAATAATCGATTTTTGTGCGTAAAAATAAATCGATTTTAAAATAATCGATTATTTAAAAAAATAATCGATTTTAAAATAATCGATTTTTCTGCCAACAGGATTGTGATGACCTTTTTTTTAGGAAATGTAAGCTTTATTTTCTAATATACTATGAAAACTATTCTGATGACCTTTTTGTTTAGGAAGTGTGAGCTTTATTTTGTAATATAGTATGTAAACACACCTGAAACAATCCTGATGTCCTTTTTTTTCTTTTAGGAAATCTGGCCATGAGTAATCGCTTAATTTCGAATAGTAAAAAATCGATTAATAATCGATTTTCTCATTTTCATAATCGATTTTAAAAATCGATTATTACAAAAAAATAATCGATTAATAATCGATTTTTCTAAAAATCGATTATTTTTTCACATCCCTATTTCAAATGCTTATTGCGCCACTGGACAACATAATTATAATAGTAGATAAATGCATTATGTATTTAACATTACAATATATGAGAATTTAAATTTAACTAAATTTCCGGCAATATGTGTATGAAGCCCTAGGAGCTGGCTGGACCCGCCTTGAAAGCCATTGTTACTATACTTGTTCAAATTGCTAACTTCTATTAAATTCATCGCAGCGTTATTTATTTATTACGTATAATCAATTCTTTTTAGGGTTCTGTACCTAAAGGGTAAAAACGGGACCCTATTACTAAAACTTCGCTGTCTGTCCGTCCGTCTGTCTGTCACCAGGCTGTTGCATCTTAATATACGCTATAGCTAGACAGGTGAAATTTTTACAAATTATGTATTTCTGTTGCCTTTGTGATCTGATCTTTGCTCGATATCAGTAAATGGTAACAGGTAGGCACTTGAAATATTCGCAAAATACTTAATTGTATATTTACTTTAATTACAATAGAAAATTCAACCAAAAGATCCTATTACTACTTTCTATCTGTCGAGAAATGATTTAATTTTATAGTTTATAGTAAGTTCAATTGATTATAAAACTCACCTATAAAAGGTGCAGCGGCTAATATTCCATGTCGAGTCAGATCCAGGTCTAAATCACAGCTGGCAGCGGCCACCACTGTGGCGTATCCAAACATATCGAGGGCGACTGCATTGACGATAAGGCTGCAGGTGAACAGCATGAGGTAGTTGTAGCGTCCATGACCTGAAAATTTCATCCAAATATAACTTTAATGATATCTGATGTTTACGCGAGCACTACACATTGTAAATAAAACTACTTTTACGGATTATATCGCGTTTGTATTTGATTTATGATTACCCGACGTTTCGAACACTTTGCAGCATTCATGATCACGGGCGGACTAAGGTGTCTCAGGTCCACGAGTAATCGTTATTACAGACATTTATAATTATCTACCCGATACAGAAAATTAGTTATAAATTTATTAAATTGTGACCCACATTTTAGTATAAATTTATTGCCAGTGTAAGAAGAAAATTATTCTATATGAAAAAATTATATTGTTTATGGTTAGTAATTATTAATTATTAAATTTGTAGCAATTATTGTTAAAATTTGTTGATTTAAAACTAACAAAACTAATATACTACCACCGGATCGGAACGCGGCCACACTGAGAAAGATCCGGCAAGAAAACTCAGGGGACATGATGCTAAATTAATATTGATTTTTAATTTTAGATGTGGCTTACTTTGTCTTACTAAAAGATTTTTGATTTATAAAATTATCTTTAACTATTATTATTGTGGGTCAAATCTATACAATAAGTGCTCACAGTATCATGCAGTCTTGTGGTGGTCTCTTTGGATTTATTTTTAATTATGTTTATAACAGGATCCCAGCTTGATGGTAATACCCAGCCATCCTCTCTATTGAAATTTTTGTGTTTTTTGATTTCAATAGCCTCGCGTACCATTCTAGGCAGGTATCGGTGTTCCTTTGCGAGGACTTGAGGTTTATCAAACCTAATGTTATGACGGGAGCGATCCTGACTATTTTCACAGATACTGTGAGCACTTATTGTATAGATTTGACCCACAATAATAATAGTTAAAGATAATTTTATAAATCAAAAATCTTTTATTAAAGCAACGTAAGCAATCATAAATCAAATACAAACGCGATATAATCCGTAAAAGTAGTTTTATTTACAAATATAACTTTAATAAAAATTCTACTTCTTCTTTTGTATTGGCAATAAGGTAACAATATGAGCTATTGGTACTAATGTCATGTTATTATATTCTTTTTAAAACATATTTAGTCTCTTCTTATTAGTCTTAGTCGCTACCATTGTTTGGGTGCTGACAACCAAATCAACGATTTCTGTGGGAATTTTCGAAACATAAAAATGCACGCAATTCACTATTAAATCATATTCACTATACTTCAGAATGTTCTCTGCACTACATTACATAAAATACCAGCAAAATCATTCAATATTACATCTTAAAACAGCAAAGTAATGAATAAAATTTAAAAAGCTACATTTTGACATTCCCGTTGAGTCCTTTTAATAAATTTACTTAAACTTTTACGTTGTCAATTTTAATTGGGGCAGCATAGAAGATAAAGTAGCATGGAAATGTTTTTCTTTGATAGACTGCCTGTGTCTAGATGGATTCCACTTTTTTTTTTTTGGGGTGGGCTGCGGTCGGCGCGCCTCCACACCACTCCGTTCGGGGCGACAGAGGGGCTTAAGCACGCAACTAACGCAACCCACCCGAACACCACGTCGCCTTCGTCGTTGGGCCGACCACTGGAGCAGGGTTACTTGTCATCAGTGGCCGGCCCGACGGAATACCCCCTACCCGGGGTACCCTCCCATCGACTGACGTCCCCCCCTCGGGGAGGACGTCGGTCTTTCCTCACGCGGTCGGCCTCTCGGCGGATGACGGCCTAATCCCCGGTCACGTCACCCGCGGCCTCGGCTAGGGAGATGGATTCCACTAGTTTGTCTAGAGCGACTTGTGGCTCCATAACCACCGCGTTTTACGTCTCCATCAAAATTTACACTTAGCACCGCTATCGATTCTTTAACATCGGTAAACACGGGAATGCTGCAATACTACACAATTGTACTTTAAATACAGGTTCTAATAGAGAAGATAGAAATACCACAAGACGAGCCGAGAGTCTAACCGGTTCCACTAACGTTGAATCTTATTACGTAAGCCAATCAATATGAGGAGTCAGTCGGTTACATTCAAATATTGTTATTTCTTTGGTTTATTACTACAATTGCCCGTGTAATAGGTTAAGAATCCTGTGCCACCTTTCTTTTTAATTGGAGATGTAGAAATCAATCACCAGCTCGACCGTTGGCAATACCCTTTTTTGGATAGGCGTAGATCTACTAGTGGAAAACAATGGACAGATGAATGACACCTATAATATTATTATCTCTTTTTTATTGGAAACAGTAGCAAACGAGCAAATAGCATACTTGATAGTAAGTGTTGCTGCCGCTCATGGACCTTTTGCTAGGCTGCTACCTACCGGGAAAAAACTGAAGGGAGTGTGAATGCGTGCAATAAGGTTCGGTGAAACTAAAGGCATCAATCACTAAACCCACCATACGCAAACACCCTCAGAAAGTTGGGCTTGCGACGCTCTCGCTCACCCAACGAAGCGCAGAAACAAATTAATACTACTCAGACGTTAATTTTCTGCTCAGTGTGGTACTACCCCGGACGGACCGGCCCGCGGCTGTAGACAGACAACTGTCAACAGTGTGATCCTACCACAATCGATATCTCTTTGAGTTATAGAGTTTAGGCGGCAGTTTACTTGGAATTATTGTTCTGCAAAATTCTTTTTCAAACTGATACATATGGAAAAAAATGTGATAGGAAATATTCAAGGCTAGAACGACAAATATCTTACCCGATAATTCCAGTGCAGTTTCAAGGCTGTATTCTTTCTTATCCTGATCTTCAGTCGGGACTTCGCACCTCTGGACTTCCGGATCTGTGAAAATATAAAAAAATAACTTTTTCGTGTTCATTATATACCAATTCGTCCGGCGGCAGGGAATGACTACGTCGAGTTCCATTATCCCTTATATATTGCCTCTCGACCTATTGAGCGGCCACCGGTGCTATTGCCTTGATTCTAGTGGTTTCAGGTACTCTGCCCGTTGGCGCCACGTTGCGCCAAATTCCGTGAGTTGGTCCCCACGCAGTCAGCCTCACCGCCAATGGAGGATTGAATCCCGACCCGTCTACCATTATTAGCCAAATTCGAAATTATTATTCTATTAATTTAAGAGATTTTGATAATTTAAATGGAATAGCACTATATAAAGCGAGTCCAAAGAGTCCCAGCAAGGTCATATATGTCAAGATATGACCTCCTTGCTGCGTCTCTTAAAATATGAGGTTATCTGCATAATTTTAACCTTCACAATGAAACGTGTAGCTCATTATTTACTAATTTATATTACTATTACTAAGCTCAAGAGTTTGCTGGTTTGAATGCACTAAACTTCAGAATTACCACTTGGATTCAAAAGAATATGGTTTAAGTTAGCCTTGATACCGAGGCAAGCTCTAAGCTATAATACATAACGCTGCGATCAATAGGGGCGCAGCAGTGTCTCTAAATGTTAGCAAATCGACCAAAATTTGGTAACAATGTGCACGTCGCGCATCATGGTTTCTGCGCAATCGTCGTTGTCATGGCAAACGCTGTTGTTATATATGGCGATATAATTATTTATGCCAAGAGATGATATTATGAATTATTAAATAAATATGTATATGTAACTTATGCTATAAAATTGATTGATAAATTATATTACTTTAGTACAAAAGTACTGATTAAATTTGAGATTACTTTCACGCTAATCGTTTTCCTCGGATAGTTATGATAATATTTTCTTTGGATAGACTTATTGGCACATAGTTCATGTGCCAGAGCATAAAATGTCAGGTTGATTTACTTTATTGGATGTGGTTTTGTCGCGCAACGACTATGTCACCCTCGTAGAATAAAATATGCATTAGTTATATTTAAGGCCTTATTCAAAAATGTGGCTTCATATTGCACTTTAGTACAGAACGTATTTTTTAATGAGTTCAGGGGTGCTCCCCCGACTATGAATCAAGTTGGCGGAAAATGAGTGCGCGAGCTTGAAGAGTAAAACGCCTTTCATTAATTATCTCGTTAACCGTGCATCGTACGTCAAAAAATAGCATAGGAGTTTTATAGGAAACTCTTTTTTTCTATAATGCAAACATTTTTATTTATAGCGCTTTCAATTTGTTTCATTGTGGTTAATGCTAAATATATAGTAAACAGCCGACATTAAAAAAAGGTGATAACCAAATTTGTAGAAGATAAAAATTCCTTTAAATCAGATTTCATAGTTTTTAACATCTCGTTCTGTAGAAAATTGCTAAAATTGCCTGGTTATTGGCCTAACATAAGAGAAAAGAAGGAAAAAAAATACAAGAGTGAATCAGAAAAGGCATTCAGAAAAATGTCTCAAAGTTAAAAAAATTAAGTTAAAAAAATAATGCCTGCAAGCCTCCCAATTGACATACAACGTGCCTATGCTCCTCATCAAACGACAGTTTCATTAGAGCCGCCACGCTCTGACTAGGGTGTTTAGTAGCATCATCTTCGATAACTTCTTTGCCTTCTTTCCTCGTTTCAACTAAGTCCTCTAAAACATAACAGTATTCCCTAACTTGTTCTAGCAATCTCCAGACCCTTGCTTCCCTTCGACCTGCTTTGTCGTCAGTCTGTGTGTGGATTATGTTACGCAACGCTTTATCAGCTCGATCACGGGTCTCCCTTGGTACTTTAGAATGTATTAACTGAACTAGCAGAGGAATGCACCCCGCTTGACGCATTGCAATACAACTTTCAACTGATCGACTCATATCTAGCAAGGGACCACTCAAGTCAGCATTATTCTCTGGTGATAAACTTAGGAGTGAAATCAATGAGCAAACGCACTCCATTTTATTTTCTAACCACCGCGTTTTACGTCTCCATCAAAATTTACACTTAGCACCGCTATCGATTCTTTAACATCGGTAAACACGGGAATGCTGCAATACTACACAATTGTACTTTAAATACAGGTTCTAATAGAGAAGATAGAAATACCACAAGACGAGCCGAGAGTCTAACCGGTTCCACTAACGTTGAATCTTATTACGTAAGCCAATCAATATGAGGAGTCAGTCGGTTACATTCAAATATTGTTATTTCTTTGGTTTATTACTACAATTGCCCGTGTAATAGGTTAAGAATCCTGTGCCACCTTTCTTTTTAATTGGAGATGTAGAAATCAATCACCAGCTCGACCGTTGGCAATACCCTTTTTTGGATAGGCGTAGATCTACTAGTGGAAAACAATGGACAGATGAATGACACCTATAATATTATTATCTCTTTTTTATTGGAAACAGTAGCAAACGAGCAAATAGCATACTTGATAGTAAGTGTTCTCGTAGAATAAAATATGCATTAGTTATATTTAAGGCCTTATTCAAAAATGTGGCTTCATATTGCACTTTAGTACAGAACGTATTTTTTAATGAGTTCAGGGGTGCTCCCCCGACTATGAATCAAGTTGGCGGAAAATGAGTGCGCGAGCTTGAAGAGTAAAACGCCTTTCATTAATTATCTCGTTAACCGTGCATCGTACGTCAAAAAATAGCATAGGAGTTTTATAGGAAACTCTTTTTTTCTATAATGCAAACATTTTTATTTATAGCGCTTTCAATTTGTTTCATTGTGGTTAATGCTAAATATATAGTAAACAGCCGACATTAAAAAAAGGTGATAACCAAATTTGTAGAAGATAAAAATTCCTTTAAATCAGATTTCATAGTTTTTAACATCTCGTTCTGTAGAAAATTGCTAAAATTGCCTGGTTATTGGCCTAACATAAGAGAAAAGAAGGAAAAAAAATACAAGAGTGAATCAGAAAAGGCATTCAGAAAAATGTCTCAAAGTTAAAAAAATTAAGTTAAAAAAATAAAATCTTTGTTATTGCCAATAGAAAAATCTGTCATTATATCGCTCGTAATGTTACCATCATGTCATATGGAGAGTAGTAAATTCATACGTCTCGTTTTGATGTAAAAAAAATATGGTTTCATTAATATAGAATAATAGCAACCCGCCCTCGCTTCGCTTCGGTTTCAGTCGCTTAAACCCGCGTAGTTCCCGTTCCTGTGGGAATACCGGTATAAAATATAGCCTATGTTACTCCCTGATATTATAGCTTTCCATTGGTGAAAGAATTTTTGAAATCGGTTCCGTGGTTTAAGCGTGAAAGCGCTACAAACAAACAAACAAACATCCTTACTTTCGCATTTATAATATTAGTATGGATAGTATCCTATCACGTTTTAAACATCACCATCATCACAGCTCTTATATGCTCCACTACGGCCCCCACTTTTATTCCGAGTGTTCTTTCTCTTGCATAGTTCTTATATGCACAAGATATCCCTTAGTCGCCTTTTACGACACCCACGGGCAAAATGGAGGGTGGTGAATTGTACTTCGTCAATACACAGAAAACCACATTGTATATGCCAATGTTTTTTTGGCCTTGAAGTGTTGAATATTAAACGCATATCATAGTAAAATTGTAAAATATACTGTATAAAAATAATAACAGGAAAACTTGTATCGACGTAAAACAGACTGATGTTTATCAAGAATCATTAATCATATTAGAAGTTACCTATACAAAATAAGGAAAAAATGCACGTTGTGATATATTCTAGGCAATACTACATATTATGTGGTTAATGTTCCGTGTGCGGAATAATAAAATTCACCACTCCGTATTGCCTATGGGCGTCGTAAAAGACTAAGGAATATGATATGCATATAACATCTATGCAAGAGAAGGAAAACTCGAAATAAAACCTCATACCTAACACGTTTGACCGGTGTAGTAGGTTAAGTCCAACAATGCTAGGACCACACTGTTGACAGTTATCTGTCTACAGCCGCGGGCCGATCCGTCTGGGGTAGTACCACACTGAGCAGAAAATTGACATCCAAGTAGCAATTTGTTACTGCATTCATTCGGTGAGCGAGAGAGCCGGTAGCCCAACTTTCTGAGGGTGTTTGCGTGTGGTGGGTTTTAGCCTTTAGTGTCACCGAATCTCATTGTACGCATTCACACTCCCTTCACAGTAGGCAGTAGCCTTGCAAAGGGCCATGAGCGGCAGCAACATTTACCATCAGGTGTACTATTAGCTCGTTTGCCATCGTTTGCAATAAAAAAAGAATAAGACGTATAGGAACTATGATGAGGATGATGAAATAGTTATTTCTCACATTTTTTTCCTGCTCACAGAACTCTGTGAGCAGGAAAAAAGTCTTATTATATTGACATTACAAACACACTTAAATTTTATTTCGCCCCAGCGTTTATTATTAGTTCAACGTTATGCTATATTGGTCTACATGTGACTATTCGTGGGGTAGATTTATTTACAGTAATTGTGAAAGCGGCAATGAACAACGCGTGTTCACTCAAATTATCGTTAAGGCCGATGTGCATGATATGAGGAAAAATGTGTTTTTTTTTTGTAAAAATGACGTCAATAAGAATTTTCGCTGTAAGACGTGATCTGTATAGGTTTATTTGACAATTTAGTGTGAATTAAATGAATCTAAAAGTAGTTTAAAACGTGTATCGTGTAGTAATAATTTTGTACTCACCGAAGCAGTTATATTTAAATCTTTTGCTAAAAATAACATGTCATAATGCGGAGTCTAAAACAGTTAATAATTCAAATAAATCCAGTGCATTTATACAGACACTGAGTGGCCGGCATACGAAACTTGTGTAAAATATAATATTAAATTATGATTTATATTTTGATATTATATTTTATTTGTGTAATATTATTGTCTTATTATATACTAGCAACCTGCCCTCGCTTCGCTTCGGTTTCAGTCGCTTTACCCACGGCGTAGTTCCCGTTCCTGTGGGAATACCGGGATAAAATATAGCCTATGTTACTCCCTGATATTATAGCTTTCCATTGGTGAAAGAATTTTTGAAATCGGTTCGGTGGTTTAAGCGTGAAAGCGTTACAAACAAACAAACAAACAAATAAATAAACAAACAAACATCCTTACTTTCGCATTTATAATATTAGTATGGATAACTGTTATTAATTTTATATTTTTCTCTTATAATATCGCATTAGGTTAAATGCCCTGTAAAGGTATTATAATTGATTGTAAATAAATAAATAAACTGTGTTCTTAGTCCGCCAGTCGCCACCACACGGAATATGACTTATAATTTTAATTTAAAAAAGTAGATTGTTAGTCGTAATTGGTAAAATATAACACATATAATAACATCTAGACGGTATATTCGATGCTTAGAATAATAACGTGTAGAAGGTAAGTTCGCGCACAAAAAGTGAAGCATTTCAATTGGAGCCTAATGGAGCTTACACCGGAACCGTTCCGTAATGTACAAGGTCACTGTACTGCACGTACGTACGCAACTCTTAAAAAATAAATAGGTAATAATGAGGGATTGTGCATTCAAATGGTGTCATAACACATTTGAAAAACTTAAAAATGTTTTTAACATTACTTTTAAAAGTATTTCGACGATTTATGTTAATAAAAACAAAATTTGATTTCATAAATTGTATAGTGGTGTGCGTGTGTACGTGTGTAATGGTCTGCGCGCATGTAGTATTTTTAGATTCATGTTTCAAACGTTCGAAGTACCGACACTATCCTTCTATACGTTATTATTCTAAGATTCGATGCTTTTAATCTATTACTTGTGCTTAGTACACGTTCAATTGAGAAATACGTTTATAAAAATTTCTTTCGAAATTCTAAAAATGTATTGTAATTGTTTTATCGCGTTTCTATTTTACTTCCAATTGCCCGACGTCTTGAACAGTTTACAGCGTTCATGGTCATGGGCGGACTAATCTTAGTCCGCCCATGACCATGAACGCGTGCGCGTGCGTGCATGTGTGTGCGTGGGCGTGCGTGTGTGTGTGTGCGTGTGTGTGCGTGTTTACGTGTGCGTGTTTACGTGTGCGTGAGTGTGCGCGTGTCTGTGTGTGCGTGTGTGTGTGTGTGTGTGTGTGTGTGTGTGTGTGCGTGCGTGTGTGTGTGTGTGTGTGTGTGTGTGTGTGCGTGCGCGTGTGTGTGTGTGTGTGTGTGCGTGCGTGCGTGTGCGTGCGTGTGTGTGTGTGTGTGTGTGTGTGTGTGTGTGTGTGTATGTGTGTGTGTGTGTGTTGCGCCGAGATCTGAGACCGAGGGTCTTGGCTTAACCGCCTGGACCGCGAGGAAGAAAACCTCTATAAGACAATCACCCAGAATCCTAAGTTCTGGCGCGCGGCGAGAGGATGCATGGCTGATGAGTTGTTCAGTCGTTAGCACGCCCCCAGCCAAAGTACCTGCGGACCCCCTGTGTTGGGTGACAAATGTACGCTTGCCCGGGTATCGGGATCTCTGCCCGGGTGGACCGTTATTTCTCCCATACTCGTGGAAACAAGATGGAAAACTCACAAACAACACAAAACTCAGAAAGGAGGGGTGAGACGCCTGATGACACCACCAAGAACGGGGATTCTACTAGTTTCCACATCACAGTCTTGCCATACTACCGAAAAACTGGCACAGAGGAAGGAGAGGCCTCGTCCGACTGCAGCTCGGGCTGCTAGTCCGGCACTTGAGGCCTCAACATCAGGCAAGGGGCCGGCGACACTCGTGGCTCCTAAGAAGAGGCAGAAGCGAAAGAACATGGGGACGGGGAAGGCCACGAGTTGGCCAGGCAGGAGCGGCTGGCTAGAGAGGCCGCAGCTGTCGCTCCGTCCACTGACGAGGGCGGCAGTACCGCCGCGGAGCCGTCGGACAACGAGGGCGGCAGCACGTCGGCTGCTGAGGCCGTCGCTGTGTCATCCTAGTCTCCAGCGTCGGCCCTAGCGGTCAGGGAGGAGGTCCTCCCCTCGCAGGTGCGGAAACGCCCTCTGAGCATGGGTGGCAGCTCGTAGTCTGCCTCCGAGGGGAGTGGCACCATCATGCCTCCTCCCAAAGTGCCGGCCTCTCGTAGGGGTCGAGGGGGCGCAGTAGTGGCGGCAAGGTGGGAGACGCCATCGCCGGCCGGCGCAGCACGGGGGACTGAGGTCCAGAAGCAAGCAAATGAGGCGGCTGCCTCGAGGATGATGAGGGTGTTGTCAGACATCCCTCCCACCGACACGGCGACTGCTGAGTCCGCTCTAGGTAGCGACCCCCGAGCTGCCAATGTAGCCACCCTGCAGGCCGAAAACACTCGCCTTAGTGGTGAGGTCTGAAGCCTTCAGGAGAAAAACAAGGCGCTACGAAAAGAGCTGTCGGCGGTGCAGAAGGCGAACCGCGAGTTGGCCAAACAAATGACCGACTTGCGGAGCCAGGTCGCGGAGCTGGCGAAGACCGCGCCGCCGACAAGCGCCAGCCCTGCCGCCGCCCCCGTTCCGCCAACTCGCGCTGCGGCGAGTCGCCAGAGGACCCAGCCGGCCGAAGTGGTCCCGCTGGCCTTAGTGTACGGCGTGCCGGACCAGACCATGCGCGCCATAGTGGAGGTTGTCCGCAAAATGTTCGACGCGCGCATGGCGCCTCTGGAGGAGAGACTGTCTCTACCTCTGGAGCCCCGTCTCCGGCCGCCGCTTGCTGCGGACAGGCCGAAGGTCGTAGCGTCAGCCCCTGCCGCGCTACCCTGCCAGGGCGGGTACGTAGGGAGCTACGCTGCGGCCGTTGCTGGACCGAAACTGAAGGGGCCCGCCGCGAAGAAGAAGGCGGCACCGGCTCCTGCCAAATCCGGACCTAAGCCGCCGCCGGCAACTGCACCGTCGGCGGTGGCCAGCGTAGCCGCGACCGCGACTGCTGCCGAGTGCCGCAGAGGCCCGAGTCGCGCCCGGCGGGAGCTTGACGTCTCCGATCTAGGAGACGTCGAAGCCAGGACCCGCAAGGCCCGGACGGGGGCTCGAATTTTAGAGTTCCCTGGGGCCGAGGGCGCCAAGACAGCCGATAGCATGGCGGCCAAGCTACGGGGTTTGTTTACTGCGTAGGATGGCGTCAAGATCGCCAGACCCGTCAAGTGTGCAGAACTGCGCGTCGCGGGTTTGGACGACTCTGTGACGGTGGATGACATCCGGGAGGCCATCGTCTCGAAAACCGGGTGTCCCGTGGACACCGTCCGAATTGGCGCCATCCGCCCTAGTCCGGGCGTCGTCGGTGCTGCCTGGGTGCAGTGCCTGGTGGAGTCGGCCAAGCAATTGGCCGGCTCAGGCAGGCTCGTGCTGGAGTCCCGGCCTGCGAGGTGAAAAAAAAAACAAAAAAGAAAAAAAAAATTTTACTTGTATCTATTTTTTTTATCTGTAGGGGGAGATGTAAGGGTGAAGTAGTTATAATATAATCATCCATCCATTATAATATATCCATCTAGATACTAAGTAGCTATGTACTCGATACAATATATAAGATTGCTTTTCAATAAACAGTTCAGTTCGTAATAGTTCGTATTCAGCATTCACGTGTTTGATTTCTCTCCTAAAGCGACAACCTCACAAAAAAAAGAACCCGATTCTGAAACATTTTTCATTGTCCCGCCGCTCCTATTGGTCTTAGCGTAATGATATATATCCTATAGTCTTCCTCGATAAATGAGCTATCTAACACTCAAAGAATTTTTCAGATCTGACTAGTAGTTCATGAGACTAGCGCGTTAAAATAAACAAACTCTTCCGCTTTAAATTTTAGTATAGAGTGTAGATATAGATAAAAGCTTGTTGCGAGATTTAAGTACTCGTATTCATTTAAAGAATAGTTAAAATCAATCACATGAAGTTATTTAAAAGAAAATCTCTCTTAAGGTTAAAGTTTACTTTTTAGCGCACTTATATTATACAAAATCACACGACGCGGAACGGGCCTGGTGGCGACTCGTGATATTAAGCGACATGAGAAGCCTTATTTATGCTTGGCTTGGAAACATTGCCTATATACCTAATACAAGGAATGTTGCCAAGTTATAAAGCTTACTCAAAGAACTCAGGGTATATCTGCGCAGAAAAAACATTCAAGATAGTAACGAATTATAGTGCACTATGATATACATTTCAAAAAAGGACTTGTTCTAACTAAAGTATCTATCGTTTCTGGTTGTTAAATGTAAGAGTTTGGCATTATAGGAAAATGACGCATAACTTTACGGTTACTGAGGGTGACAAATTTCACCATTGGATTCGGCCATTCGGAGTTAAGTAGAATTCGGAATATTGATCTCCAATAAGATGAGCGTATACTCTTATGCCTACGTTAAATTCAGTTCATTCATGTTTAGTCATGAGACCCTTCGTGATAACATGTAACTGTTAATTTTATGAAAATTGCGGCGGAATGTCAGGTTATTTATCACTTGATTCGTGTGCAAGGTCATACACGTTGTCAGAACAGTCGGATGTAAAGTTAATTTAATATCTATATCACTGTAAAAAAAAAATCAGTTAGATTACAAGTAAAAATGTGTAATATTACGCTAAAACAGAAATACTAATTTAATTAATGATTACTCTCACGTTGGTCAACGTTTTTCTTAAACGTAGGTTTTAAGAGATTGACGTAATATATTTTTTTAAATGGACTTAATAATACAAACAAAAGAAAGGAAAAACTGATGAAACTAGAACAGAATAAAGGAGTCGAAAAGGTTATTGGAAGATTAAATATTGTACCTATATGAATTGTCCAATACCTACTGAAACTCGTTTATTTATTTTGATTAAAGAACCCATCCATCCATTAGCCTATAGAAGTTCACTGTTGGACCTTCCCACGAGAATGCCATTCAGAATGGTCCTCTGCCACTTGCATCCAACGGTTTCTTGCAACTTTCAAGATGCCGTCAGTCCACTAGTAGAGGGTCGTCCTACGCTGCGTCGTCCGATACGTGGTCTCCACTCGAGAACATTTCTTGTTATTTCAAGACGGAGAGTGGTGAATTATATTCTTACTCCGTCACCACACGGAAGACTAAAGAGCATTTGTGCTTAATTCAAAGACAACGGATAAAGCTTTTTCTCTCTATGTAAATTTTGCTCTTGTATTTCAAACTTTTGGATTGAATTTTGTAAAATTCTTTCTCAGTTGATCTCCTTGTCACACAAGGATACTATACTTAAAATAATATATCGTATTTCTAGTTTCAATTGTTTTATTCAATTTAAAGTATATTTTCTTTTTTTATATAAACTTTTTATATTTTAAATATAAGCTTATTATTAAAAACGTTTTCATCCTTTATCCTCTATCTCATTCTCTCGCCGGCTAAATCCTATACATTTACGAACTCGCTTTTTCGTGTCATCGAGTTTGAAATCACAACGATTTTAAAGAAGTTTTACTTCAAAAACCCAATTCATAACTGATGGAACAATCATACATAAATACATGCAAACAAAAGGTTAATAAAAACGTTTTTATCTCACTCAATCATGTCAGTACAACTATAAATAGAAAGGAGTTTTGAAACCTTAGAATAATAACTCATAGAAGGTAACTCCGCGCACAAAGAATGGAACATTTAAATTGGAAAATGAAGTATTTAATTTTCCGTGTGGTGACGGAGTAAGAATACAATTCACCACCTTGCCCGTGGATGTCGTAAAAGATGACTAAGGGATATACGTACATAACATCTGTACAAGAGAAGAAAAACTCAAAATGAAACGGTATTACGGTATTGTAGGTCAAATTCCCTCCCATTGCATAGGAGGCCCGAGCCCAACAGTGGGACGTACGTGGACTGCGATGGTGATGATGATGAAATTGGAGCCAAGTGGCTCCCTACGCCAGACCGTTCCGGAGTGTACAAGGTCACTGCGTACGCAAGGCAACTCTATTATATAGTGGTGTGCGTGTGTACGTGTGTAATCGCTTCCACGCATGTAGTATTTTTGGCGTCACGTTTTTGATCACTTAAATACCGACACTATCATTCTATACGTTATTATTCTAAGATTGAAACGTACAATGAAAATCAGCTGACGACGTCCAAGGCGACACGGGCGCTGCACTCGCCTGAATCACAGCTAGCAATCGCACCAATATCTATTTATAACATTTGTCTAAACATCTAACTTACCTATTCAACATTCGATTTTGCTACTATACTAATATCTAACTACCCATTTTCATTGCAATTCACTGGTTGAATAAACGAATTCATAGGCTCCATTCCCGCTAAGGACTAATTTACTTAAATTTTGACAAGGATAGTCATTCTTCGTCGTGTATTCTGTTTATTAGGATGATATATTCAATTATGTATCTATTCACATAAGTCGCCACTAGGCATTATTTAAAAAATATAGGTGAGACAGCTTACCAATTTAAATTTGCTGCGTCCTTATGAAAATAGATTCAAAGTAACTTTGTGTTCGGCATTGAGAAAGCTAAGCGCCGAATTCAAATCGCCGCCAAAATACGCAGTGACAAATTCAAACTCGTAAAGGAACCTCGAAACGCAAATTATTCCCGCAGAGAAGTCCACCGCTTTAACGCAACGCCTTGGCAACATTGTTGTTGGCGGTGGTCGTAGTGGAACGTTGACGGGTACGGTATCGAAGATGATACCCGAAAGGGTAGGATTGTACCCGCCGGCTAGCCACAGAGGTTAAAAATCATTATTAGTGGGTAGATTAATGGCGATAAGGAGAGGATACGACTATGGGGACGCACAACGCACTTCGTACGCCCCAAATGGATTGGGCGTGGTGTTTTTAAATCATAGTCTTTCCAAAAGAAGAAATATAATGTGGATGGGCAAATGGGATCAAAAATTACGTTGCACTTCCCCCTTCGAATCAAAATATGTTGTTGTAGTTTACAAAAGATTAATCATCAGCTTTTTTTTTTTTTTTTTTTATTGCAAACGGTGGCAAACGAGCAAACAGTACACCTGGTGGTAAGTGTTGCTGCCGCTCATGGACCTTTACAAGGCCGTTGCCTACCGCGAAGAAAGCGAAGAGAGTGTGAATGCGTGCATTGAGACTCGGTGATACCAAGAACACCACCAAAACCCTCTACACGCAATCACCCTAAGAAAGTTGGGCTTCCGGCTCTCTCGCTCACCGAACGAAGCGCAGTAACAAATTGCTACTACTCAGACGTCGATTTTCTGCGAGAGCATGGTACTGCCCCGGACGGACCGGCCCGCGGCTGTAGACAGATAACTGTCGACAGTGTGGTCCTACCACTCCTTAGCTTAAACTAGTATTAATTCTAAACTTATAAACGTCGAATTATGGCATTCCTCCACAGTGCAAGGGATATTGACCCACCACGCTAATCAAATAGGGTTTTATTTCGAGAAAACTACCATCACTGCAAGTTATATTATCGGTTTGCATTTCTTAGTATTTAACATGTGACTACTCTGCCGCAAATTATTGAACAGTTGGATATCTCCCTCTTCAGGTAATATCATTACGATAATAAAATACAAAATTTCAATTCAAGTAAATCTATGACATTAACCAATTAAGGTTTGCAGGGAGATATAAGTGTACCTATAACAATTGAAAATAATTCTTGCATGTAAATTGCAATTGTTTCAACCTGTTTTTAATTTTAAAGTAAAAACGGCCAGTCTTCCTTACTAATCCTTGCTAATATTATAAATGCGAAAGTAAGGATGTTTGTTTGTTTGTTACGCTTTCACGCTTAAACCGCCGAACCGATTTCAAAAATTATTTTAACAAAGGAAAGCTATAATATCAGGCAGTAACCAGAGCTATATTTTATCCCGTTATTTCCACGGGAACGGGCGCTACGCGGTAAAGCGACTAAACCCGAAGCGAGGGCGGGTTGCTAGTATGTATTATAAATGCGAAAGTAAGTTTGTTTGTTACGCTTTCACGCTTAAACCACAAAACCGATTTCATAAATTCTCTCACCAATGGCAAGCTATAATATCAGGGAGTAATCAGAGCTATATTTTATCGCCACGGAAACGGGAACTACGCTGTTATGGCGACTGAAACCGAAGCGAAGCGGGGCGTGTTGTTATTAGCAACTGCAGTAATTGTTTTTCAATTTCTGAATATCTTAACAAAACTGCAAGATACGAGCAGCTTACTGTACATATGGTAGGAATTTTTTAATTTTGTTTAGATACTGAAACAGGTTTGTGACGCAGTCGTCACAAACCTGTTATGTACCTGTGAGCAGAATTATTCGTTTATTTTATTAATTAAATTCTTGTGGTTATTATTTTATTGTTATTTTGTATTTATTTCCAAGTTTGTGTTGATTTGTTTCAATAATGCTCAATGCTTGTGAATATGACATGTTAAAATGGTTTGGAGAAGCTCACGGGAATGCTTCGCGTGCATTATGAATTTACCGACCGATTTATTTAGACGAATCTTATCTGAGAACATTCCAGTAAGTGTTGGAAAATCCGCACATTACTGCGATAGCGATAGGGGATGGAAATAAGGAGGCTGCCACGTCATTTACGCCTCCTAAGGTAGAAACTAGAGTTTTTTCCTTTTATTTTAACTTTGCTAGGCCGTTGCTTACTGTGAAGAAAGTTTAGGGAGTGTGTATGTGTGAAATAAAATTCGGTGACACTAAAGGCATTACCAAAACCCACCAAAATCAAATACCCTTAGAAAGTGGGGCATCCGGTTCTCTCGCTCACCAAACAAAGTGCAGTAAAAAATTGCTACTACTCAGACGCGCTACTACTCGATTTTCAGAAAGTGTATACGTGGTCCCTAAATATAAGCCTCATAACAAGGCTCAAAGTCGCTCAGCGTGTTATGGAACGGGCTATGCTCGGGATTTCTCTGCGAGATAGAAGCCGAAATACGGAAATCCACAGAAGAACGGGTGTAACCGACATAGCACGAAGAATTAGCACGCTGAAGTGGCAATGGGCAAGCCACATCGCTCGACGAACCGACAACCGATGGGGAAGAAAGGTTCTCGAGTGGCGACCACGTATCGGACGACGCAGTGTAGGACGCCCTCCCCCCACTAGGTGGACCGACGACCTGGTGAAAGTTGCTGGGCGTCGTTGAACGCAGGCGGCACAGGACCACACTTTGTGGCGTAACATGAGGGTGGCCTACGTCCAGCAGTGGACGGCAATTGGCTGAAATGATGATGATGATAATGATGGTACTATCACGGACGCACCGACCCGCGGCTGCCGACAGACGACTGTCGACAATGTGGTCCTATCAGATTTGAATTTTGCTTTATTTTTCTTGGTCTAAAAACAACCAATCTCTTCTTTTAATTGCACCTTTTTTTTTGTGGTTGGGCTGCGGTCGGCGCGCCTCCCCATCACTCCGTCCGGGGCGACAGACCGTCCGGGGCGACAGAGGGACTTAAGCACGCAACTCCCGCAACCCACCCGAAAACCACGTCGCCTTCGTCGTTGGGCCGACCACCGGAGCAGGGTTACTTGACATCAGTAGTCGGCCTTTAATTACACCTTAAGACATTTGTAAACATTTTAATGTTAATCTAACGTAAGTTTTGTTATTTTTAAACGAATTTAACGATAGTTATCGGTTTCAAATAAAACTACTTTACGGATTTTATCGCTTTTGTATTTGATTTTTGATTACCCGATGTTTTGAACACTTTACAGCGTTCATGATCACGGGTGGACTAAGATGTCTCACGTCCAACAAGTCATCGTTACTGCAGATAATTTTATAATTATCTACCCGATACAGAAATTAGTTATTAAATATTGACCCACATTTTGATACAAAATTTATTGCCAGTGTAAGAAGAAAATGATTCTATATGAAAAAATTATATTGTTTATGGTTAGTAATAATTAAACATTAAAATTAATAGTAATTATATTTAAAAACTAACTAATAATCTAGTATACTACCACCGGATCGGAACACGGTTACACTGAGAAAGATCCGGCAAGAAAACTCAGGTAACATGATGCTAAATTAAAGTTAATTTTGAAGGCGGCTTACTTTATGTTACTAAAAAGGTTTTAATTTATAAAATTATCTTTAGTTATTATTATTGTGGGTCAAATCTATACAATATGAGCTCACGGTGTCTTGCAGTCTTGTGGTGGTCTTTTTGGATTTCTTTTTAATAATGTTTATAACAGGATCCCAGCTTGATGGTAACACCCAGCCATCCTCTCTATTGAAATTTTTGTGTTTTTTAATCTCAATAGCCTCGCGTACCATTCTAGGCAGGTATCGGTGTTCTTTTGCGAGGATTTGTGGTTTATCAAACCTGATGTTATGGTGGGCGCGGTCCTAACTATGTTCACAGACTGCAGACCTAGTGTCCCGGCGGTGCTTCACATCGGCTATGTGTTCTTTGATCCGAGTTCTTATGGATCTCTTTGTTTGTCCAATGTAAGAGAGACCACAGTCACAGTCAAGTTTATATACTCCTGCATCTTGTAAAGGGATCTGGCACTTGACAGGTGGTAAGAATTGGCTAATCCTCTTCAGTGGCTTAAAATAAGTTTTAATGGAAGAGCGTTTCAGGATGTAGCCAATCTTGTCAGTGACTCCTTTGACATAAGGTAGTATTGCAGGAAGGCGCTCAACTGTGGGTGGTTTCACTCGGTCGAGGAAGGATTATAATGATAAAATTAACCAACTTTTGTCGGATGAAACAACGTACAAGAAGGTCAAAACAGACCCCACCAATGTCGTTCTAAAGAACACAAAGAAACTAATAATGAAGTACACCGATACATTACATCTAGACGTGAAAAATCTAATACCACCATGCGTCAAACCACCTAAATTATATGGGTTGCCCAAGATACACAAATCAAATGCACCACTGCGACCAATAGTAAGTCAGATCGACACGCCGACTTATAAATTAGCACAGAAGGTTGCGAAAGTCCTCTCCCAACTCCGGGGACACACTAGTGCATTTGTGAAAGACTCTTACCATTTTGTCAGTGAAATTAAAGATCTACATCTCACTGACAATGAAACTATGGTCAGTTTTGATGTCACATCACTCTTCACCTCTCTACCTGTGGAGGATTGCATCAAAACCATATCTAAGAAGCTATCTGACAATAATATGCCATTGGGATATGCGGAACTGTTACGTCAATGCCTAACAACTGGCTATTTAATGTGGAATGATGACTTCTACAAGCAAGTAGATGGAGTGGCTATGGGCTCGCCGGTCTCCCCTGTCGTTGCCAATATATTCATGGAGGACTTCGAGGAGACGGCCTTATCAAGCTCACCTGTCACACCCAGGTTCTACAAGCGGTACGTAGATGACACTTTCACAATATTACCCACAGACAAAATAACCATATTCCTAAACCATCTTAACTCCATTAATCCAAAAATTCAATTCACTATGGAACTGGAGTCAAATAACTCTTTAGCCTTCTTAGACATTTTGGTTATACGTAACCCTAATAACACCTTGAGTCATACAGTGTATCGTAAAGCAACACATACAGACAGATACTTGAACGGTGATTCTCATCATCCCCCTTCACAGTTAGCTACCGTGTGTAAATCTTTGTTGCAGAGAGCACGAGGAATCTGTGACGATGAACACCTGGCTGGGGAGCTGCAGCATGTCAAGCAGGTGCTACGTGCAAACAAGCTGCCAGTTCGTCGCCCCCGTCGCAGAGACCGAGTGAAACCACCCACAGTTGAGCGCCATCCTGCAATACTACCTTATGTCAAAGGAGTCACTGACAAGATTGGCTACATCCTGAAACGCTCTTCCATTAAAACTTATTTTAAGCCACTGAAGAGGATTAGCCAATTCTTACCACCTGTCAAGTGCCAGATCCCTTTACAAGATGCAGGAGTATATAAACTTGACTGTGACTGTAGTCTCTCTTACATTGGACAAACAAAGAGATCCATAAGAACTCGGATCAAAGAACACATAGCCGATGTGAAGCACCGCCGGGACACTAGGTCTGCAGTCTGTGAACATAGTCAGGACCGCGCCCACCATAACATCAGGTTTGATAAACCACAAATCCTCGCAAAAGAACACCGATACCTGCCTAGAATGGTACGCGAGGCTATTGAGATTAAAAAACACAAAAATTTCAATAGAGAGGATGGCTGGGTGTTACCATCAAGCTGGGATCCTGTTATAAACATTATTAAAAAGAAATCCAAAAAGACCACCACAAGACTGCAAGACACCGTGAGCTCATATTGTATAGATTTGACCCACAATAATAATAACTAAAGATAATTTTATAAATTAAAACCTTTTTAGTAACATAAAGTAAGCCGCCTTCAAAATTAACTTTAATTTAGCATCATGTTACCTGAGTTTTCTTGCCGGATCTTTCTCAGTGTAACCGTGTTTCGATCCGGTGGTAGTATACTAGATTATTAGTTAGTTTTTAAATATAATTACTATTAATTTTAATGTTTAATTATTACTAACCATAAACAATATAATTTTTTCATTAGAATCATTTTCTTCTTACACTGGCAATAAATTTAGTATCAAAATGTGGGTCAATATTTAATAACTAATTTCTGTATCGGGTAGATAATTATAAAATTATCTGCAGTAACGATGACTTGTTGGACGTGAGACATCTTAGTCCACCCGTGATCATGAACGCTGTAAAGTGTTCTAAACGTCGGGTAATCAAAAATCAAATACAAACGCGATAAAATCCGTAAAGTAGTTTTATTTGAAATGTATAATACTCGCGTAAACATCAGAAATCGATAGTTATCGGTTATAGCAACTATTAAATTGGGCTTGACGTAGTTCTTAGCACATAATATTAAAACAATTGTATTAAATGATCAAAATTTTCTAATTTGCAGGTATTATTATTAATAAGCATGCAAAATGCTTAAACACACTACCAATGCTTTGCTCGTGGTGTCGTAAAAGACGACTAACCACTTAATAACGACATGCACCAAGATACCTGATTCCGTCTGCATCTATAATTTAAATTTGACATTGGATAATATCAAAACTGTATCCAATTGGATACAGTTAGTACTACTAGTAACAAAATGCATGTAATGGACATTAACAATTATGTTAAAAAAGGGAGCCGTCGCTCAGGACGCCTGGCAGATGTGAAACATCGAAATTATTTTGTACAAATATATATGAATAAAAGAACGGATTACGACAGGAACTAATATGGTATAAAGTACTAATAAATTATTAGGTTTTTCCCGAAAATGATGATTTTTATTCAATAAACATTTATTTTCATTAGTATACACTATCGGTATGTGTTTAGGATAATAATTTATTTTGAGCTCACTAGGTGGCGTTGTACAAAATTCTAAAACAGGTTATGATTTCGTTACACAAATGTACATATCCAAGCATGGCGTTAACGCCACGATCAGGGTCACCCTCGCCTATAGATGTTTCACATCAAAAAGACAAAAGATGGTTCTTATCTTTCTAGACATTACAAAAAAACAGATAGATTCGGTATCCTATTTTTTCTGTACATTGTACAAAATTCTAAAACAGGTTATGGTTTCGTTACACAAATGTACATATCCAAGCGTGGCGTTAACGCCACGCTAACGATCAGGTTCACCCTCGCCTATAGATGTTTCACATCAAAAAGACAAAAGATGGTTCTTATCTTTCTAGACATTACAAAAAAACAGCTAGATTCGGTATCCTATTTTTTCTGTACAACAGCCAAGAACTTGGATACCTTTGCTTCTATTGGGCAATGTATTGTCATTATTGATATTTCCACGAATGTAAACAGTGACATTAATTTACAAACTAATTTAAATTAACTATTAAGACAATAGAGAATTTCTCTTGCCTTAATACTTTAAGCAATAAGAATAATTATAAATCAATCGGGAAATTCAATTATTTTTGAGTGATTACCAAATTAGATATTCTCTACATTACTGAACACTGGTTCAAAGGTGATCAATTAATGTTCAATTTTCCTAATCACCAGGTTGTTAGCTCGTTCAATAGAGTCAATACGATGCGAAGTGACTCATTAACAATTAAAAAAAAATTAAATAACGGAACGATATTGTGAGACTATCGAACGTGTTATTGAAATTGCCTGCATTGAGTCTCAGCAGTTTATAGTTCTGTATACAAATCTCCATGTTCACTAGGGTGGTTCATATACGCAATTTTTTTTTTGTTGCTCATGCAAAATATTAATCTACATATAGAAAAATAAATTCTCACCAAGTTTGAGCTTTTAATATTAATTTTAAGTACTTACAATTTAAATTTAAATTTTTACCATTCAAAATGTATGTAAAAAAATCGTTTTTTTTTCAAATTTCTAATGATTACCTGGCTTTTACAATATTGTAAATCGGTTTGATGGAACTTGTGGGGAATTTCACGCTCTTCAAAAAAATCTTAGTGTTTTTTTGTGTAACTCGCACTGGTTCACCAGTAGGAGTCGTCAAAGTACAGTTTTTGAAAAAAATATATTTTCTTTTAATTTTTCGAGCAAACCGCCAAAAGTAGGAAGAAAAAAGAACTGACTCATAAAAAAAGTTATCCGACCAATATTTAATGAATTTACAGCCATTTTTATACCGGAAAATGTAATAAATTGATAAATACTAACTCATAATGTTATTTAGATTCATTTTTTCTATTTATTACCATTATATTTCCCTACACTAACTTTTTTAAAATTAGTATGACTTTTTATTATTTTATCAATTTCTTACATTTTCCGATATAAAAATGGCTGTAAATTCATTAAATATTGGTCGGTTAACTTTTTTTTTACGAGTCAGTTCTTTTTTCTTCCTACTTTTGGCGGTTTGCTCGAAAAATTAAAAGAAAATATATTTTTTTCAAAAACTGTACTTTAACGACTCCTACTGATGAACCAGTGCGAGTTACACAAAAAAACACTAAGACTATTTTGAAGAGCGTGAAATTCCCCACAAGATCCATCAAACCGATTTGCAATATTGTAAAAGCCAGGTAAGCATTAGAAATTTGAAAAAAAAAAGATTTTTTTACATACATTTTGAATGGTAAAACTTTAAATTTAAATTGTAAGTACTTAAAATTAATATTAAGAGCTCAAACTTGGTGAGAATTATTTTTTCTATATGTAGATTAATATTTTGCATGACCAACGAAAAAAAATTTTTGCGGAAATGAACCATCCTAATGTTCACATATGACTTTGAAAGACAGATGGAGGATATTGTTTTTTTATTGCCAATAGTGGCAAACGAGCGAGCAGCATACCTTATCGCAAGTGATTTTACCGCATCGGATATATTCAAAATCTGCCACGAATAAAACTCTTGGGATTCGTGGTGGTTTTAATATAAACATTCATTTCATAAAGATCACACTATTGGGCACGCGTCTCCTCCGCAATAGGAGGGAAATTGGCCTACTATACCACACTGGTCAGACACGTTGGTTTAGGATTGTATTTCGAGTTTTCCTTCTCTTGTACTGATTTTCTATGCTTATTTTTATATCCCTTAGCCGTCTTTTATGACACCGATATATAGAGCGAGCAATATAGGGGGTGATGAATTGTATTCTTACTTCGTCATCACACGGGGAAAATATATAAAATATGTAGTTATTTTTTTCCTCCCAGATCTTTTTGCTTTGTCAATGTTCGAGAATCGAAGCCACATATTAGTTATTAATTACCAAAAAAATCTATTTTGAAGCGATCGACCGTTTGACATCCGGCAAAGTGTCTAGTACTAGTTAATGATGTCATTAAAGGGTCATCGTACGAAAGTGACTCGAACTAAAAATAAAATAATAAGTAGGTATTTAGTTCAGTACAAATTTATACGCTTCAAAATGTGTAGCGCAAGAGAATATAGAGCGTTAACCTACATGTCAGAGATTTGTCCGTGACGATTGAATGAATTGTACATTTAAATTAGTAACAAAGAAAAAGTGCTAAAAAGGTGCTAAATCTGTATATTGTGCCCTTGCCTGATAATCAAGTCTGTTAAAACATATCCTTGATGGAATAAGTATACAATTCACCACTCCCTATCTTGTTTGTGGGTTCGTAAAAGACGACTAAGGGATGTAATATGCACAGAACATTTAGACAAGAGATGAAAAACTTGAAATAAAACCCTATGCCAACACGCCTGACCAATTGTCAATTTACCTCCTATTGTGGATGAGGCTCGGACCCAGTAGTGGGACGTGGGACCAGCATATGAGCCGAAATGATGATGCTGATAAAAAACACACAGTAACAAAACTGATAAAAGTAGACTTTTAAATAAATAACGAATAAGGATTTCTTATAATGCTTGAATTTAAAAAACACACGTGCAAACATGCACGCATGGACGCTTGCAGTGATGCATGCACATCATACGTAAATTTCAAATATATTTTCGCTCATACACGTCCCACTGTTGGGCTCGAGTCTTCTCCATAATAAAAGGGAAATTGACTTATCACACTAGGGCTGTTGATAAAATATCTATATATATATTATTTCAAAATATCGATACTTTTTACTGATATTTTTTTGGACGATATATCGATACGAAAAGTAAATATCAAGGGGCCGATATTTATTTGAATAAATTTGTTATTTTATGTTTACTGAAAATAAACCCCGCAAATTTTGGTGCTTTCAGAAAATGAAATTGATTATGAGTTATAACTTCCTCCTTAAGATTTTGATAAAAAGAAGCTCATCACTGAAACCCCGCATTGAAGGAAATTAAAAAGTGGTCATGGGGAAAAATATCGAAATATCGAATATATTTTTTTCGGTATATCGAGCTCATATATTTAAAAATATCGATAAATTAAAGAAAGGATATTTTAAAAATTTTCAACAACCCTATACCACCCTGTTCAGCCGGGTTGATGTGAGGTTTTATTTCAATTTTTCTTCTCTTGCATAGATGTTATACGAACATTATATCCCTTAGTCGTCATTTATGACACCGACAACCAAGATAGGGTGTGATGATATACTACTCCGTCACCAAACGAAAAAATACAAAGCGGATGCAGTACAAATATTTCACACGGTTCGTATTGTACTTGCAGTGAACTAGTATTAGCGAATTAAACGTGCATTGATTTCAAATTATATTTTTTTGCGTTATTATTAGTAACACAGTTGGCCAATTGCGAATTTAAATGAGCATTAAAATAATTATGTAGCGTTTCCATTTTAGCTTATATATATTCCACTGTTAGTCTTGGGTCTCCTCCCCTAGGAGGGAATTCGATCTAATATACCATACTTGTTGATGACTGTACTGAAACCCAATCCTCTATAAGAAGTTAAACAATACTATGCGGGTCAAATGAGAATAGGATCGACTTTTTGCCATGTTGTGACGTGATAGCTGTCAATTCGAATCAGTTGGATAGGGTCAGCAAAACAAGATATTTTTTAAATATAATTTATTTACGAATCATGAACGAGTACGATTTCGGTATATCGAAAAAAAAATATCAATCGGTATATCGATAAAACTTCGTTCCTTGCGGGGTTCCCGTGATAAGCTGGAGGTAGTGATAACTTATCATCAATTTCATGCCAGCATTTTTTCTAAAACACCAAAATTTGTGAAATTATCGTGATGAGCTTTTTTTAGCCTACGCCAAGTTTACGATGATTTTGTAGAATAAAATTTATCCTCGATATTTCCTTTTTAGTATCGAACTGTCGATATATCGTCCAAAAAAGTATAAGTATCGATATTTTTAAAAACTAATAGAAATATATCGATATTTTGTCAACGTCCCTAATTCATTTATATGGTTTTTCACATTCGAGTAAGTATGATTTTTGTCCGAGAGCGGTTAACCGCTGTAACCGCGACACCACTCGAGATGCACACATTATGATTTTAAACCGCGAAATCGCTCATGATTTGCACAGTTTAAAGATGGACTTCAAACGAACAGTACTGTAATTTTTGCTCGGGTATTAAGAAATAGAAAAAAAAGATGTCAACAAAAATTTCGCAAATATTGGGTCCATTCACTTACTAGCCGTAGATTTAAGAAAGGTATTTTTTTCTCTGAAAAAATATAAAATTTTAAGGGAACATCCAGATAAATTTTTCAACTACTATGAAATTCAGACAGTAGGCAGTTCGATAAAAATTTAATGCAATGTGCGTCCATACATGGATACACACCTTACCACTTTCGTGGATACAAAATTTAATTATTTAATTGCAACGGGACGACAACACAACTATTCTTCGCGGCGATAAGCAGAATACCAGCCAAAAAAACCACTTGCGGTTAACGCATAGTGCCTGTGCGCCCACTTAGTTCTATAGATTACAATTTTTGCTGCGGTTTTTTACCGCGGCAATATTTTAACATTTCGCGGTTTTTAAATCAGTCGCGGAAAAAACCGCAAGTGCGACCGCTTGTATTCATTTTCCTGTTGTATAAACTCACGCGGTTAAAAATCTAACTGATAATCAGTTCAACAAAAAAAAAACATTATTGATACGCAAATAAGGTTTCATTGCAAGCGGTACTTTTCAAGTGATATCTGACAGATAGAGGTCATTGACATTCCTATTCTTATTTCAAACGCTTTATAAGAGCATACATTGTTGAGAGAGTTTCAAGCTTTGAAGGTAGAGAGTGGTAAGGAAGATACTGCCGCAGTTATATTAAATATAGCTTGGTCTGATCACCTTTTCTATGACCATATTCAAACATAAGTTCGCAATAATCAGTGCTATTTTGTATCCATTTGTGTAATATGAAATATATAAGAATATTTATAGTTTTTTTTTATTTAATATGTAAATATGTATTAATATGCTGTGTATAGGGTTGCCAGCCGTACTTTATTATAAAGTTTTGTATGTTATTTTGGGTAATTGTACTTTATACTGTATGTGAATAATAAAGTACGCGAAAATACTTTATTTCGCCCGTATTGATTTCTCTAGGAAATATTTTCAAGATAAACAAAGTGTCTTTGAATCTGTTATAAATAATTACTAATTTATTACAAAATAAATTTAAAGTACAATGATGTTATTTGAGATTGCCAGTTATTTTATTAAAATTTGCTAAATATAATCGTAAATATGTTTAATTCAAAATAATGTAAACCGTACTTTATTTGGACACTAAGTACTTTATTTTTTCTTGATTCATTACCCAATATACTTTAATGAAACCGAAAAAAGGTAGCAACCCTAGCTGAGTAGTATATACGAATACTACCAATCTTAACATTATTCGTAGGTATTGTAGGGGACAACTAAGAGACTGTACTAACTGGACCAACTTCATTAGATTCCGTCTGGTCAATAATAACATTCCTAAGGAAGATTGACATCAGGCAGGCGGCCAAACATAAACCTATTACCAATTGCTTTAGCAATACGTATATATGATGGAAAAGTATACAAATTGCGACGATATATTTCAGAAGGTTTTTGTCAAAGCATAAGAGAAGGACAACTCGAAACTAAACCCTATTCCAACACGTCTGACCAGCGTGGAATAGTAGGTCAACTCCCCTCCCGTTATGGAGGAGGCCTGAGCCCAACAGTGGGACATATATAGTCTGAGATGATGATGATAGACAAAAGCATAATCAAATTAAAACTAACATTTATTTACATTACATAATGTAAATAAATAAATAAACAATTTGCCACTATTATATGTTAAAACATAGCCTACAATTTTTTTTTCAGTTTGTCTTCTAGAAAAAAAGTTATATTGTAGCTAATTTTATCAAGTATTTTGAATTATAGTTTAATAAGTATGTACTTAATTTCACTCGTTTGACAGAAAATAGATACAGTTCTTAAAAATCTTCAATGTGGCTTTTTTTGTTTCACTAATGACATACAATCAGAAATTAGTATTATTCCAGTGTTGTTTTTGTATTGGCAGTGCACTTCATTACATATATATATATATATATATATATATATATATATAGTGAATAAAGGGAATGGGATCGCCAACTTCAGAATATAACATGCATAAATTATCAAAAGTATATTTGAAATACTTCAATATACATTATTTTTAGGATCATGCGACAGAGTTCATCAAAGAAACTCTGCATGACATCTGCAAATTTTTGTTATTGACGAAAATAAACAATGCGGTTATAGGATTATAGGATTTCTTGCACGGCTGCTTAAACCTTATTGCCGATGGGGCATTGGGGGAAATGAATGCACTTTTAGGACTTTGCGATTATTCATTGTACTTTTTTTAATCTACAAATATTATGGAGTAATTATGAGTTTAACAAATATCAAAGCAACAAGCTGTCCACTCTAGGTAGCATATGTGCCGGAGCATGCCTTTTAAGCTATTGCATAGCTTTTATCGCGGGCTTGGCGCGGGGACCGAATCAAGAAATTTCGTAACGAAAATAAAACCTCACACCCCCGTACCATGTAACTCGGGCAATGTAGCTCGGAACGAGTGACATAGTAGGCGGATGGCGGCGCACAGTGGGTCGAAAGCAAGATTTTAGTGACTTAGGCCCAACTGTGTTTTTATTTTTTTCTTAGTGCGGATGGATAGAGCTCGTTAACGTTAATAATAATTGCCCTTAGATTTTTCCTAAACTTGATAGTTTGGGCATAAAAAAAATATTTTGATTTTTTTTTGTATGGAGCTGATCAGTTAATTTCTGCTAAGTGTCGTTAGATCCCGCTTTTAAACCTTTTGTTCCTTAAACCCTGTCTAGTCTACTATCATTTGATGCTATGAACATGTGCATAAATTTGCAATTCTCCGAAATAATTGGATCAAAAAAATGAAAAAATATATAAATATAAAAAGCTTTATTTTTATTTTCTTAACTTATTTTAAGTTAAATTTAATATGTATTAGTGTAAGTGTAAGCACGTAATAATACGCATAATTACTTAACAACTAAAAAAAATGGGTACGTGTACTTATGTACGCGCGTGAGAAGTTATACTTCTTTGGCATCATTAAAATATATATATATATATATATATATATATATATATAATTATTAAAAACCAAATTTAGAGAATAATCTAAATAAAAGAAATAATAAAAAAGAAAAAAATACAAAAAAAATAAAAAAAAGAAAAAAAAATATAAAAAAAATAAAAAAAAAAAAGCAAAAAAAAAAGAAAAAAAAAAGAAAAAAAAAACAGTGATCAGAGGTGACGAGCGTACCAACATGCGCGACTAATATCGAGGTTCAATTTCTATTTTGTTGGTAGCTTTTTTTTCGAGACTTAATGAGCGGTTAAGCAGACAACTTCATACTGTTAATTTTGTGTCACATAATTAAAATTTCACTCTCATCATTTTTTCATAACGCGCCTAAAGAAGTATAACTTCAATAATAATACATTGAAAAGGTTCCTAATTAGCTTTTAAAAATGTGTGAAATATTCACAACAAATATCTAGAAATTTCTAATTGTCCGTTTAATGACTGTAATTAGTTTAACCTTTCATATTAAAAAAAATGTGTTGTCACTTTTAGCCATTACTGTAATTTTAATGCGGATGATTAGTTAATGAGGGTAGTAGAAAAAAATCTATTACGGGAAGTATAAAATTACCATATTATATATTAGCTAGTATTCGTTTATTCGTACTACTACTAACATCTCGTAAGTGTGATCGTCTCTTTTACGCTATAATGGCTAGTTTAGTGAACAATTTAGATTTATTTATGATTTTAAGAGATCAGCTGAAATCATTGTCGGATAGTAAAAAACTTTTCCAATTCCTACAACATAAAATCAATGTGGCAGAAGAGAGCAGTGCTGAGCTCCAAAAAATTTGTACGCTATATTGTTCAAATATAAGTGCAAAATGGGAACGAAGTAGTCGCACATTATCACAGTTTATAAGAAAAAATGGTGATTGGTTAGAACGTGCAATAATCTGGCCCGAAGGAGTGATACTTGAAGCTGTGAACACTGAACAGGAAGGAGTTGAGATTTGTGATACTGATAATGTTGAAAATTTACCACCATCTACAACAGAAGCTTCGACATCTACATTTACACCTCGAAAACCTTTCGAAGAATTGGGCTCTAGGCAAAAACTAAGACGCGTAGAAGAAATTAAAAAATCGCTTTCGTTATCCCCCGATGAAGTGAAAGCTGCTACAATTGCTAGTTAAAGAAACACCGGAAATGAGGATGTAGGAAAAATAATTAACCATTTGTTAAATCACCCAGAAGATCTGGAAAAAGTTAAGGAGTGTTTAAGTACAAGTAAAGCAAAAACACAATACAATAATGTAACACCGGATCGGCACGCGGCCACTAGCTGAGAAGATCCAGCAAGAAACTCAACGGGCTGTCATTTTTTTTAATATTTTAAATATATATAATTGTATACTACATACAACATATGGTATTAGCTCCAGTGTGATGCCCTTTGAAATTAAATACATGTATTAATTTTCAAATATTTGTACAAAAACAAAAAAATAAAGAAAAGAAAGAAAATATGGCTCAATGGAGGGAAGGACGCGACCCGCCCCACGTAGCTACCGCAGGTAGAACCATTCGGTGAGCATGACCAAACCATAAATAAAGATATAACACGAACTACAACTACTACTATAATATACTATAAAACTACTACTATAAAATAAATTGCGAAATATAGTAGGAATGCTACAAAAGATCAACACCAAAATTCGTCAGGCAAACCACGCTACGCTCTACAATCACAAGAGTAATAATAAAAAAAAGCCCTGTGAATTCATACAACACATTAGGAGTACCATAAAGCTGTAACAATTACAATAACATAAATTGCTGAATGAGAAGTTGCTCATAACCATTCTGTATTATCATCTAAGTAATCCGAAATTTTGAAATAGCCTTTGCTACAACTACAAAGTCTACTCACAGTTGAAATTTTTACAAATTATGCATTTCTGTTACCGCTATAATAACAAATACTAAAAACAAAATATATTTAAGGGGGGCTCCCATACAACGAACGCTATTTTTATAGATAATGCACTTGCACTTAGCTGGTTTTTTTTTAAACGTGTTAATTGATATGTCTCGGATGTTTTTAAGTAGTTTATTGTAAAAACGTTACATTGCCCCATGAAAGACGTACTAATTCTTTGTAGACGAATAGTATGAATGACTAGATTATCCTTATTCCTACTGTTTACATGATGAATGTTACTGCACTTATTCAAATTTTCTTCTTTCTTTTTTACATACAAAAGATTTTCGAATATGAATTGTGATACAACAGTTAGAATGTTTATTTCTCTAAACTTTTTCCGAAGTGAAGCTCTTAGGCCTAGATTATAAGTAGCGCGGACAGCCCGTTTTTGGAGAATAAAGATGGTATTCAAACCCGCGGAGCATCCCCAAAGCAGTATACCATACGACATCAAACTGTAAAGAGCTCGGTTCCATTGGTCGGCCCAGTGGTGAAACTGAGGGCCCTACGGTACGGGTCACCTTTTCGTCACTCCGTCTGGGAAGGCATGCGTCCAGTACATAGCCCATCCAAAAATAAGCGTAATATAGTAGATTAATCTATCTCAGCACAGAGGAGAAGGCCCGAGGCTAGTAAAAACACATATATATAGGCTGTGATGATGATAATAATTTTCTCTATATGTTAATACGTGAAGCAAAAACTTTGTACCCCTTTTTACGAAAATAACGTGCTTTGGCACAGTTGAAATATATGGAGGCGGCGGATCGCCTGCGCGAGGAGAGCATCCTCGATGAGGCGATCCGCTGCCGGTGACTGGGGTAGCGTAGGCGCGAATACCTGCGCCTCATGCCACCCTAGCCGAGGCCGCGGGTGACGTGACCGGGGATTAGTCCGTCACCCGCCGAAAGGCCGACCGCGTGAGGAAAGACCGACCCTCGGGGAGGACGTCGGTCGATGGGAGGGTACCCCAAATAGGGGGTATTCCGTCGGGCCGACCACTGACGTCAAGTCACCCTGCTCCGGTGGTCGGCCTGACGACGAAGGCGACGTGCATCGTGGGTGGATTGTGGGTGTGCGTGCTTACGCCCCTCTGTCACCCCGGACGGAGTGGTGCGAGGAGCGCGCCAGCATGAAAAAGGCCTATTATTTTGACATTACAAACAGACACTCCAATTTTATTTATTGGTATAGATTTCTAAAATACAGCTTGCATATAATTATATATAAATAAAATTAAAAGAAAACTGTATAGCAGAAAAAATAAATTAAATGAATTATGGCCAAATTTCGACCACTCGACGACCACTAGTTTCTTTAAAACAGTGTGGTGACGGAGTAAGAATACAATTCACCACTCCCTATCTTGCCCGTGGGTATCGTAAAAGACGACTATAGGATATAATACGCATATAACATCTATACAAGAGATGTAAAACTCGATATAAGACCCTATACAAACTGTCTGACCAGCATGATATAGTAAGATCAATTTCCCTCCTATTGTGGTGGAGATTCGATCCTAATAGCGGGACGGATATGAGCTGAAATGAAAACAGAAATGATCTCATCTTTACTTCATTGAGATAACATGTGTTGTAATTAAAGAAGGTAGACTGTAGGTATGTAAATTAACAGACATTTATTATTTATCAATTAACGAGACAGTTTACAAAGTTGTTTTCGGTTCTTATATGTATTCACAATGAGTCACCAGTCGTTGCTTCCGGCTTTCTGTTTGTTTACCTGACAATAATACATTATGTGTATATACAGTATAAAATTTTTAATAAATATGTATATTAAATTTAATTTGAGATATTTTAAAGGAATTCGGCAAATTTTTATATTCACTTGTTTATCAAAAACATGTCTTTTTGAGAATAATTTAAAGTCAATATCAAATCAAAGAATAGTTTAATTAAAATAATAATTTTGGAGATTATAGATAAAGAAATTCTTTATATGTGTATATATTGGGTCTTTACCTATGAAATTGCCGTTATGTATGAAAAAAATTAAACGATTTTTATTCATTTATTTTTTATTTGTATTAATCGAAGTAATCACCCATGCAATCAATGCATCTTTGCCAACGCAGCGGCAGTTTATTGATGCCCTTCTTAAAGAAATCAGCTGGACGGGAGGCAACAAATTCTTCAAAGGCATTTTGTACTGCCTTTCGGGTATTGAATTTCTTTCCCGCCAAAAAGTTATCCAAATTCTGGAAAAAGAAGTAGTCTGTAGGCGCAAGGTTTGGTCAGTATGGCGGATGACGGAGAGCTTCTAACCCCAGTTCTTGTAACTTGGAGACTGTCTGCTGTGCAGTATGAGGTTGCGCATTGTCGTGCAGGAGCAGCGGAGACGAGCGATTGACCAATGCTGGTTGGAGATGTGCCAGCTTCTCTATCATCGTGTTCAGTTCTTCACAGTACACATCTGCAGTAATGCTCACTCCGTTTGGTAAGAAGCTGTGATGAATCACACCGGCGCTAGACCACCAAACATTGACCATCACTTTTCTAGGGGTAAGTTTTCGTTTAGGACATTGTTTAGGTGCTGAACCAGGATCCAACCAACTTGCTGAGCGCTTGCGGTTATCAAACAGAATCCATTTTTCATCGCAAGTAACAATGCGCTTCAAAATTCCTTCATTTGTGTGTCTGTTGAGCAATGCAAGGCATGTCTCGACGCGTACTTCGCGCTGGCGATCATTGAGTCCGTGGGGCACCCATTTGTCAAGCTTTCTTACCTTGCCAATTTGACGCAAATGGACCAATATTGTTTTGACGCTAAAGCTGCTGCTAATTTAGCCGTAGATTGTGTATCATCGGCTTCCACAATCGCCTTTAATTCGTCATTGTCGACCAAAGTCTTCGGACGACCGCGAGGTTCATTATTCAGGTCGAAATTTCCAGAACGGAAGCGAGAAAACCAATAACAGGCGGTGCATTGGTTTGTAGTGTTAGCTCCGTAAACGTCGTTGATGTTGCGTGCCGCTTGTGCCGCGTTGCTGCCACGACGATACTCATATTCCATAATTACTCTAATTTTTAACGTATCCATGATGATGAAAAAGATTGAAATGCGATGAAAACGTAACACTAATCAATAAACAAATGACTACTTTTGGAAAATGAATTCCATGTTTTAAAATAAAATTAATTTGAAATTAGAATTCTTAGCCAAACGAAAATTATTTTGATTTGAAATGGCCAGTACTGCAGAACGGCAATTATATAGGTAAAGACCTATTATATATATTTCGAGACGAGGGGGTGTCTCGTATTGGATCACCATAGGATGGGTTAGACATCGCGATGGAATCGAATTAACACTTCGGATGGCTTTTAAACTGTATTCAACAATTAACGTTAACAATGTTTTATTATAACCAGTAATTACGCGGATGCCGGCGAATAAATCACAAATTAGGGAAACGCGGTGATTTCGACGCAACATGGCAACAACTACAACCGATCGCCCTCGAGTCTCATTCCCTTTGTGTGTGAATATTCATAAGACCACCTTAAAACAAAACTCTCATAATAACATTCCAAATGTAAACGGTCATGTCAAGTGGTCACAAATTATTGCCAATCGTTGTATCGACTCCACCAAAGTGTAGTACTTTTCGTTTCCATAATCGAGTGTTTCTTAAGTGTTACGAATGACGCTGCGACACATATATATATATATATATATATATATATATATATATACAGTAGATCCCCGAAAATGCGACAAACGTTTTGCACGGAGTCGTTTTGTCGTTTCGTCGTAGTCTCGGACTATCGAATTTGTCGGATTATAGAGTACTTACTGCCTAAGAATATATAGACGTTAACGAGCTCTATCCATCCGCACAAAGAAAAAATTAAAAACCAAAGTTGGTCCCTAAGTCACTAAAATCTTGCTTTCGACCCACTGTGCGGCGTCTTGGCCGAGCATACGGTCGTCGACACATTCTGCGTTCGTCCGTCTGGACTCTGGATGCATACACGAGCCACGGCTTTGCGTAGCTTACGTCAAAAAGTGTTTTCGCGCGTTTTCTAACGGTCCCAACGATCTTCAGCGGACGACAGTGGTAATCCAAACCGCCTTTATTGTTATACATATAGTACATTTGTTTTCTTATCGGTCACCACGCTCAAAAAGTGTAACTTGAATTAATATCAAAGAAAAAAATACTGCATAAATAAAAAATAAATAAATAATTATAATTGCATAAGTTGATAAAAATGCTATACAATAGCTTTACCGCGGCAGTCCCCGAGTGCCACACGTATTTTTTGGTTGGCTATGGTTAAGCGCACACACCGTCCATTCGGCCCGGGACGACACAAGGGCGGCCACATAACCCACCGTCTTGCCACCGCTTCGCTATTGAGTCGACCACTAGTACCGAGTCGAAGGATGCCGGAGCCGGGGCTTGCTAGTCAATTTGTTAAACTGTCTATAACTAAAATTTTTCCTATAAAGAAGCAAACAAGAATATGCCAGATATGGTTGCAAGTTTGAAGCTTCTTGTAATACGAGACCTTATTACGCTTATTGGCCCTTTCAAAGAAGCTACTATGTGAAGTCAAGCTTAGCAATTTCTGTTTCAAATTCAATTCTACAAAGTACGGATCAAAAAGCTCCACCGACTACTTTAGGGCAGACTGTTAAAGAGGATTTAAAATAAAGAATCGTTAAATACTGTCTCTTTTCGAAAAAAAACTTTTCTCTCAGCATATCAGACCCTCGTTGCAAATGACTCCAATTTACTTTTGCGATTACCGTGTCAAATGGTATCACGAAAATAAGTAATGATATTCGCTTAAACAACGGCGTAGAGAATAAAGTTCTCTGGATTCAAGGGCCAGTTCAAGTAGTACGACAAGCTAATGGTGTAGTCTATTTAGTGTAGACATAAAAATTAATAAACTTTAACACAATTAGAAACGAAATTGAAATTTCGCTTAGAAAGTTCTGTCCGAGTTCTACTGGGCCAATCAACACTAGAAAAGAAATCAGACACAGCAACGTTTTCGATAAATTGGCGCCATTTTATGCCTGTTCTTTTTAACTTACTTTAGTGGATATACCAAGTTTTCTATATCTTCCGAAAGGCTCGCTTCTGTTGTCAATTTAATCGAGTCGGATAATATAAGCAGGTTGACAAGGAAGAATGTTATAAAAAGCTTCTAATGTCCATATCTGATGAATACTGATTTTCTTTATTTAAATACATAACCTAACCATAGATAGCATTAATGCTATCGCTCATTAGATTTTTTTTGGGGGACAGGCTATGCTATTGTCACAGATCCATTCGATTTCTCCTTGTGCGGATGAAGTAAGAATACACTTAACCACCCCTCCCTTGCCCGTGGGTATCGTAAAAGACGGTTAAGACATATATGCAGGTAACATTGATGCAAGACAAGGAAAACTCGGTATAAAACCCCATTCGAATACGTCTGACCAGCGTGGAATAGTGAGTCAATTTCTCACCCATTGGGGACCTAAGTTCAATAGTGGAACTTACATAGGCTGAGTTCATAAAAAAGAAATACGAGTAATTATTCTTACAATGTCTATACGTATAAATTGAGGCTGATTATGCAAGTGTTTATTTTAAGAGGGTTCAAGAGCTAGTTGCATTTACCACTACAATAAGATCGCTAAAAGCTAAATGTTCTGAGAAGCTATTACTTATAATAGATCTGAAAGGCTGGCGAGATATAGTGTTCCAGAGATAGGATTTCGGTTCACTAAAATGGCAGACGATTCGTTTAAAACCGGTCCTTATGTTATATGAAGATTTGAATATTTCAATTAAAAATGTAATTTCACAATAAAGAAATGAATATAATCAATATGGATAAGTTTTACATGATAACAAGAAACCGTGTGGTTACGGTGTAAGAATACAATCCACCACTCCCTCTTTTGGTGTCCCGTGGATGTCGTAAAAGACGACTAAGGGATATAACATCTATGCGAGAGACGGAAAACTCGAAACTAAACACTATGCCAAGATATCTGACCAGTATGGTATAGTAGGTCAACTTCCCTCCTATTTGGGAGAAGGCTGGAGAGCCCAGCAGTGGGACTTTAATGAGCTGAGACGATAACAAGAAAAAAGAAGTGAAAAGGCCGATTTCTAAAGCAAAGTAAATCATGCGGAGAATATATTTTTTTTTTTATATATATAAATTCATGGATAATACAGGTAATAATTTTCACCTTTAAATTAATAACGACAACTATATGACAAACGCGACATTTTCTGTGTGATGGAGTAGGAATACCGTTCACTACTCTCTTACACGTGGGTGTCGTAAAAGGAGACTAAGGAAGGGAATCTCTACATAAAATTAGGGATGTGAAAAAATAATCGATTTTTATAAAAATCGATTATTAATCGATATTTTTATTATTCGAAATTCGATCGAAATTAATCAATTATTTCACTGCCAGATTTCTTAAAAAAAAGGTCATTGCGATACTGCGTGCAGTGTTTCATACTATATTAGAAAATAAAGCTCACATTTCCTAAAAAAAAGTTATAATCCTGTTGGGAGAAAAATCGATTATTTTATAATCGATTATTTATTTTTAATTAATCGATTATTTTATAATCGATTTATTTTAAAGAACAAAAAATCGATTATTTTCCCTCCAAGTCACATCCCTACATAAAATCCTATGCAAACAAGTCTGAACAGCGCTGTATAGTATGTAAACTTTCCTTCCATTGGGGAGCAGGCCCGAGCTCAACAGCGGTATTTATATGGACTGGGATGATGAGGATCATATAGCATAGACATAGCTGATTAATCAATATACGCATAAATCCCTTTTATTTATTGGCAACCCTCTCTATTACAATAAACATTAATTTCCCCTAATTGTGGAGGAGGCTCGAACCAAGCAGTCGGACGTATACCGAGGTGATGATGAATGTTTCTCACCAGAATTTGTGTGTTAAGCTATAAATCACATAGTATCTTTTTTTTTTTTGGGGTGGGCTGCGATCGGCGCGCTTCCGCACCACTCCGTCCGGGGCGACAGAGGGGCTTAAGCACGCAAGACCCGCAACCCACCCAAACACCACGTCGCCTTCGTCGTTGGGCCGACCACTGGAGCAGGGTTACTTGTCATCAGTGGTCGGCCCGACGGAATACCCCCTACCCGGGGCACCCTCCCATCGACCGACGTCCCCTCCTCGGGGAGGACGTCGGTCTTTTCTCACGCGGTTAGCCTCTCGGAGGGTGACGGACTAATCCCCGGTCACGTCACCCGCGGCCTCGGCTAGGGCAGCATTGCACGTAGGTAATCCCGCCTGCGCCGCTCCAGTCGCCGGCAGCGGGTCGCATCATCGAGGCTGTGCTCCTCGCGCTCGCGACCCGCCGCCTCCTTCTGCGAGATAACTGCCTCGCAGAAGACTGCGACCGCGTCCCAATTCCTGATGCTGCCGAGCATCTCCCTAGCGATGGTCGGCAGCGTCAGGTCGGCACCGATGATTGCGACGAGTTCACTACGCGGCTCTGCCCAAGCGGCACAGACCTCGAGCGTATGCTGCGCCGTGTCCTCGTCGCAATCGCAGTGGTGGCAGGACGGAGTTCTCTCCCTCCTAGCGACCCTGTACAGGTACTTGCCGAAGCATCCATGCCCCGTCAAGACCTGTACGAGTCGGAAGGTGAGCACCCCGTGCCCTTTCCAACCACTGCATCAGCATCGGTCGGAAGGCCTCCACGGTCCAAACACCGTATCGAGGCCTCTCCAGCCGGTCTGCCCAACGGGCGATGACGTCTCTGACGTCTCGGCGAGCGTCGACGCGCCAGGCGGTGAGCTCCCTCAGGGAAACAACACCGCCCCCAAGCGAAATCACATAGTATCTAATGTTTTTAGACTTTCATCTCGGCTGATATGGGTCAAACACGTTGGTTTTATTTTGATATTTCCTTCTCTTGCGTAGACGTTATGTGCATATTATATACCTTCGTCGTCTTTTACGACATCCATGTGCAAGATAAGGATTAGTCAATTGTATTCTTACTGTATATCACCACACGGATAAGACTAGTATTTTTTATCTTAGACTTTGATCTTACATCTACTAACAAATATTAATTTTAAAAAAATATTTAAAAACAAGCTTTTATTTAAATGCTTTAAAACGAAGAAAAAGTGCTTGTCAATACTATTCAAACGAGTCCAAACTTGACGGTTTCATCTTGTTTAGTTTAGGAGTTCCTATGGCCACCTGCCGACGCCATCTTGAGACCAGCTTCGTCATCATCATCATCATCGCAGCCCACATACGTCCCACTCAACAGCCCAACGGCTCGGGCCTCCTCCAGTATAGAAGGGAATTTGACCTACTATATATACCATGCGGGTCAGACACGTTGGTATAGGATTTTATTTCGAGTTTTCCTTCTCTTGCACAAATGTTAGATGCATACTATATCCCTTAGTCGTCTTTTACGACATCCACGGGCAAGATAGGGAGTGGTGAATTGTATTCTTACTCCGTCACCACACGGAAGGACCAGCTTCATGATACCATTTTATTGCATTGTGACTGCAACCCAACCTAATCTAACGAAAGGAAGTGGTTCTAATTTATCTCGCAAAGTTTGTCCCATACTAACTGGGCAAGTTAAATAAAAGCTTTTAAAAACGATTCATAATCAAAACATACCACGCTTTACAATTACAGCACTAACGAAAAATAATACTATGTTCAATTTCCTTGTCGATCTATCAGTTTGGGAATAACGAGGAAATTCATGAATAACGAGATGTACATAAACAGTCTGTATTATTATATTAATTTTATATTAAATAACCTTTTCTACAAACTTGCTTTTAAAAATAAAATACTCATTTTGTTCGAGAGTTAGTTTCAATAATGAAAGTGAATGGACCTTCATAATTTTTTTTCTATTTTATAAGATCCTTATTCTAGTTAAGGTACCGTACCCAAAGGGTAAAAACGGACCCTATTACTAAGACTTCGCTGTCTGTCCGTCCGTCTGTCTGTCAGCAGGCAAGAACCACGCTAGGCAGGCAGTTGATTTTTTTACAAATTATGTATTTCTCTTGCCGCTATAACAACAAATACTAAAAACATAATAAAATAAATATTTAACCCCTTTTTTTTTTTTTTTTTTTTTTGTGGGTGGGCCGCGGATATTTAACCCCTTAAATCCGTCTCCCATATAATTAACGCGAGTTTATAGATAATGGTACGGAACCCTTTGTGTGCGACTCCGACTCTCACTTAGCTGGTTTATTTATTTTTAGTAATTAATTTTCATTTTCGTACCCAGGTTTAAGAGAAATCATATTTTTAGTAAACTGTTTTGAGGTTAGAAAATGCGTCAAACGAAATTATAACCTAATACCTTTTTTTGCCTATTACCTTTAGGGGGCGTTCATAAAATACGTGAGATGTTTAAGGGGGGGGAGGGGGTCGATTCAAATCTCATCTAATCTTACGTTGGAGAGAGGGGGGTCTCGGCAAATATCACGTAATTTTTTTTCTGATTGAAACTAAAAAAAAATTATACCATTTTGGTCCATTTAATCCAGATTGTACATGCTTAAGCATAATCGTAATAAGATTAAGATCATTCACTAATTCGTTCGAAAGTAAATAATTTTATTCATACTTCGACGTTATACCATAGATAATTCACTATAAAATAAGATAGATGTGCAACTGAGGTTTTAAATATAAATCTTTCTTTTTACAATAACAATCCAACGCGTTTACGTAAGAAACCCACATTTTGAAAAATCTCACGTGAGATTCGGGGATGGGGGAGGGGGTTAAATAAAATCTCACGACATCTCACCAAGGGGGGAGGGAGGTACAGAAAATTTAAAAAAACACCTCACGTAATTTATGGACGGCCCCTTAGTCAATACGCTTATAAAAGTAATGTAATCCATTTAACATATGTATAAGATATATGATCCCGTGTGATAATAATAGACGTGGCCTATCAATTGAAGTTTTGTAGAAAATCATACTTCTGGAGAAGGGTTTGCCTGTGGCAACAGCTGCAATATATTGCTAATTGAATACCAGGAATAGTAAAAACAACATTTATACTTAAGTACAGTTCACAGAATATATTATATAAGAATTGATTTGGCGCATTTATGTACATCATTAAAACCACCCCAGCTCAAGTACCATGATACTGTCATTATGTGTGCACAGCACCCCTATCGTTCGACTTCTAACAAGCAATTATGAAATCGAAAGAATTTTCCCTATTTAAGTCTTTACTATTTCCGTGTAAATAATTATATTATGTTCTATTATTTACATGTCGCTTCTCGATTCTCGGCCTAATTAAATAATTATTTTGACCTAATATGAAAGGTAAATCCTTTACCACTTCTATTTATTCACGTATTTCTATACAGTGGATATCATTTACCCTTATATAGTTTTTTCAATCCACAAATCGTTGTTCTGTGTCTGGATATAATTTGTGTTCCTTGATTATAAGTTTGTAAAGACCCCCGCAACACAAGGATTATTTTCTTAGTGCAGGATATTCGTTTATTAAAAAAATATGCATTTTGGTTTCTTCTCATTAAGAAATAAATTATTAGTATTAAACCAATAAACAACGTTCTAAAATTTCAGCAGTGCATTGTTCACATCGTCATAATTAATTATTTAATTTAATATAGTAAAGATGTGTTATCTGCGATTAACACAAATTTTTCAATACGAAGTACTCTCCATGCTAACTTTATAGGAAAGTCTGGGACTGTGGGCTTATTCAACTTGCAATTTACACGTGGCACAAGTCGTTTATGGCCGAAGAAAAGGAAATTATAATACTGAATATTCTAAATGTTTTTTTTATTATTAAAAAAAATATTAATGTAATTAATTATTAACATTAATTATTTTTATTACTTTTTAATATATTAATAACATTATTACTTTATAATTATATAATAATAATGTTACTAATTATTAAAAAATAATACTGTTGACTATTTGCCCGTGTGGTGACGAAGTAAGAATAAAATTCAACACCCCTACTCTTGCCTACATGTGTCATAGAAGACGACTTAGAAATGAAATACGCATATGACGTCAACGCAAGAGAAGGAAATCTCGGAATAAAACCTTATGCTTACACGCTTACCATAGCCCACCCATAAAAAAAAATGCTTACACGCTGACTAGCGTTATATAGATTAAATTCCCTCTTATAACGGCAAAGGCCCGAGTTCAACAGGGCGACATATATGGGGGGGAGATGATGAAATAACTGTTTAGTATTGCCATACTATTTTGTGTATCTCTTTCATATTTCAGTCTCGCTTACTCCTTCCTTTTTATATTAGCAAGCACGTGCGTGCCATTACGTACAAATGTATACAAATAAACAAAATTGAAGTGTCTGTTTGTAATGTCAAAATACTGGACTTTTTTTAATGCTCACACGGTTATTTGCACTACACCTATGCGTAAAATACAGTTTAAAAATTTTTTGTCTGTCTGTTTGTTTTAGGTAATCTTCAAAACGACCGGATTTTGATAATATTTTCCTACCAAGTAGCTGTCTATATAAGATGTAATTTGAGCTATATTTTATCCCGGTATTCCCACAGGATTGGGAACCACGCGGGTAAGGCCACTGAAACCTAAGCGAAGCGAGGGCGGGTTGTTAATAATTGAAATGACTGCATAAAGATGTGATTATCAATATAAAAAGTAATTATTCAAACGTCTTCATAACTTATTTACGTCTACTGCCTTAAAATACCATCAACGAGATTATCATCGTTATCACAACTCACATACGCACAGGGCTTGAGCCTCCTCCACAATAGGAGGGGAAATTGACTATGCTGGTCAGACGGGTTGCCAAACGCGTACGACACACACAGGCTAGAAAGAGGGCGGTGAATTGTATTCTTTTTCGTCACCACACGGAGTCACGGCAACGAGATGTATACTTATGATTTATTCAGTTCCTCGAGTCTCAAGAATCACCATTACAAAACAGTTCTAAATATTATCGACTTTGTTATACGCGCGGTAAAATTACAGGAATTTGAACTATATCCAAACGGCATTCAAAGGAAGACAACCGAAAAGTCAATCGGAAGTTGACGCACATGGCTTGAAAATCAGCCAATCAGTAACTAGTATGGCGTCGAGTACGCTTTACAAATACCGCTGTACTTTTATAGCACAAGTGAAGGAAAAAGATGATGCAATTTATCGTCTCAGTCTAGAAGCTTTAAAGATAACAAGATCTTTAAAAATAAAAAAAATATCTACTTTAAATTAACCTACTATGGTCAATTTCCTTTATATTTTGGAAGAGGCTTGAGCTTGCCGGGACTTATAGCGAGCTGAGATGATGATAGCCTCCATCATCCTACACAGCTCATATATGTCCCACTGTTGGGCTCGAACCTCCTCCACAATGAGAGGGGAAATTGACCTACTATACAACGTTGGACACTCGTGTTGGTACAGGGTTCCATTTCGAGTTTTCCTTCTTTTGCATAAATGTTATATGCATATTATATCCCTTAGTCGTCTTTTACGACACCGACGTGCAAGAATTGGGGTGTGGGGGCGGGTAGTGAATAGTATTCTTACTCCATCACCACACGGATAAAGGTAGCTTAATTTGCATTAATTATATCGTTACTATGGACTTTTCCAGATTTCCTTGATAGTATTTAATATAATCATACTATTTAATATTATCATGAACCTGCTATTATCTCAATTACTTAGGGTTGACGAAATTTCAAATTGTACTACATCACAAAAAAATTTGGAAATAATTATAAAATCAGCCACCTGCCTGAGGTCAACTTTCTTAACCATGTAATTGTTGATCGGATAGCACCAGATGGAGTTGAACCAGGTCGATGTAAGGCGTAAGTCGTCTTTTACGACACCTTCGAGCAATACATAGGGTTGGTAGTATTCATAGTCTCCACACACTGAGTTTAACATTATTATCTCAACACAATCACTTCACTTTGTTCTTAAACAAAAGCACGCATTTGATTTTGAAACCATCTTTGTGTATTACGGGCATACGAATCGAAAACGTTGATAAAATCGTGTAATATATTCCCATTTGGACGTATTCCGAACTGGATGTGTTCCAAGGCACACGTGGTTACATATGACGAGTAAACATATTATTTGTAATAATATTTCACTGAAACACTTGTGTGAATTGTCGCAACTGTAAGCTTTTTCCTAAATAATTGAAAATAAACGCTTAAAACCAACTTTTTGTCACTGCTACAAATTCTCTTATTATAAGCTTTCTATAGAAAAATCGTTGGATGCATATAGTCTGGGAAGGAAAGATTCAAATTCAACAATTTAATACAAAATTTATAAAAGTTCACTAATTATATGGACTTGTTTGTGGTAATCATTCCGCTTCACAAACTAGTTATTAATCAACAAAAATTAATCAATAAATAATTTGTAATAATACGATAATGTATTACTTTAACTCAATAAAATCGTTATTAAAATAAATATCTAGTGGAACTATTGTTTAATATTAATTAAATAATCAAGCATGTTAGTATTTCAGATATATTGTAAAAACTCACCTGTCTTCTTATATGATTCTTCAAAACGTTTACTCGCTTCGCCGACATCACTTTTTGTGGACATTATCGGCGTGTGTACTGGTGGGAACGCGATCACTGAATGAACGTTATCTAATACTAAAAAATTGCTATAATAAAACTTTAGGAGGGGAAGTTTAAAATGTTTTTCCTTATATTTTTTTTTTTAGGTAACGACTACACCATATTGATTGAATAATATATTGACTGCACTATATTGATGAATACTATTGTCTTCTTCTTCAGCTTTTATACGTTCTTCTCCTTAGCACGGACTTCCTCTTTAAAGATCAATTGATTTATTATACTACGACTGTCAGATGATTTAGTACACCGTTTTATTTCAAGTTTTCCTTCTCCCGGTGAAATTAAGCTAAAGGATATCACCTAAGGGCATCACCCTCGAATAGGGACCTCGTCTTGAGCGTCACTGGATTCAAATGATATATTTTCACTTTTGAATGAATGACTATCACGGCGCGGTTTCTCACCTCGACGGCGAGGACAGAGCCGCGGATATTTATATGTTATGTTCGCGCGGGCTGTGTAGGCCCTTAGCGGAACGAACGTAATGTCATCTTCACTCTCGTCGAGCAAATGTCGAAGGTGTCGGATCACATCAAACATGTCACCATGTGAGAACTTAAATACCTAAATAGACACAATGAACGCCGTATAACTTGTTCATTTTATGAACTCCTAAGTTCACAACAACGCATTGAAATAACAACAGTATTATTCTATATCTATATATAGAAAAGAAAGTCGTGTTAGTTACTATGTTTATAACTCAAGAACGGCTGTACAGATTTGGCTGAAAATTGGTGGGGAGGTAGCTTAGAACCAGGAGACGGACATAGGATACTTTTTATCCCGTCCTTCTTTTGCTTAATGGCAAAAGTAGTTCTTTTTATCCCGTTCGATCGCGTTCCCGTGTGGCATGGCATAAAATGTCAAATAGATTTTATTTTGTTTCTGCTTGTCCATTCGGACGGGCAAAGGAATTAAAAACCATACAGCCAAGTCTGATACAATTTTCTTCATATTATTTAACATTTCTTTATATAGAATAATAGATCTATAGTCATGTCCATCAGTAAGTCAAGTCGTTACCATTAATTAGCCGTTGTAAACCTAATTATTTGATTTCTCTGGGAATTACGGTAGAATATGAAAATACACGTAAACCACTCTTATATCACATTCCTTACATATCTTAACTGTATTATATTATATAAAATATCAGCAAAATTATTCAATATAACACTATAAAACACTAAAAAAATGAATATAATACAAGAGCTAAACATGACATTTCCATATTCGCACCGAAACTCATGTCAAAGAGAATACAAGTCACTATGAAACGTAAGATAACAAAAACGCAATTGATATGTAATAACAAAATGCAAATGACAGCTAAACGTAATTTTGTTTATAGTTAAGTATGGTTTAAAATTTAATAATTATAATTCAGAAATCAATCATCAGTAATTTGTATTCTCTTTGAATCATCATTAACAATGGCGAGACCAAGAAGATCGAATCTTTCCCGACAAAGCCGTAATGGTTCCTCCATTAGACAATATACAATATTCGGCAATATAGAAAATATATTTACGAAAAAAAAAATTATGGCGTTACGAAGTTCGCCGGGTCAGCTAGTGATTATATAAAGTTTGATTAAAAATAGCTTACAAACATCTTGCCACTTACGATGTTCTTCCATAATTCATAAGAATACATAGTTATAGCTTGACAAGTTAGTGTGACACAGCCATGGTCCGCGCGGGTGGCGGGGAACGTTTTTTTTTTGTTGTGTGTATAGCTGTTGGTCGCAGATGACAATGACAGCTTATTACCCGATGATGTATTATACGCTACATATTGCTCTGCATGTGTCCCTAATATCATCATTATCACAGCCCAAACATATCCCATAACCAGTGACGGATTTAGGCTTGATGCCGCCCTAGGCCCGGTTTATCGCAGGCCGCGGGTGACGTGACCGGGGATTAGTCCTTCACCCGTCGAGAGGCCGACCGCGTGAGGAAAGACCGACGTCCTCTCTGAGACATGGTAGGGGGTATTCCGTCGGGCCGACCACTGATGACAAGTAACCCTGCTCCGGTGGTCGGCCCAACGACGAAGGCGACGTGGTTTTTGGGTGGGTTGCTGGTGTTGCGTGCTTACGCCCCTCTGTCGCCCTGGACGGAGTGGTGCGAGGAGCGCGCCGACCGCAGCCCAACCCAAAAAAAAAGGCGCGGTTTATCGCGCCGCCCTTAATATTAGATAAAAATTATTAATTTTGATTTTTATTTCTACCAAATAATAAGCATGATAAAATACAGATGTTTTAGTTTCTGAATATATGAACCACTCACGGCGTTGAATCTCGCCATTTTTCAATGTACTGAAACTGTCTGAGAGACTGTCTTTAATTTTTTTCGTCTCTGAAATTTTGGCATTTTGAAAATTTTGCCGCCCCTCAAATTATACCGCCTCAGGCCCGGGCCTCACGGGCCTAGGCATAAATCCAGCACTGCCCATAACTGGGCTAAAACCTGCTGCTGCACGCTGTTCAAACGGGTTGCAACAGGCGTTTATTTCCAGTGTTCCAGTATCCCTTACATAGCTGTTATAGGCATATCAAATCCCTTAGTTGTTCTTTACGAAACCCGCGGGCAAGATGGGGGGTGGTAAATAGTAGGTATTCTTACTCCGTTACCGCGTCAATTATTTAATTTATCGCGTTCTATTAATGTTAAGTAATTATAATGAAGATTTAATGTTCTAACAATACAGGTTTTGAACATTCTGCTATGAGAATCATGGAAGTTATTGATTTTTATATATATATTTGAAAATCGAGTTTTGCTCAACGTTTCGATCCTAGTAACCTGTTCCGATTATTTCCACGAGGATGTCCGTATGCCTTTGTATGTGTATGTGCGTGTGGGTGTATGGAGGTATATAATATAAACCTTTCATAACTTTGAAACGGGGCGACCGATTCTAACGTAGTTTACGGTATCTTAAGGGACTTCACAGGAATTAGATTTCCTCTAATTTTAAGATACATATATAGATTTGCTCGAAAGATGAATCCGCCGATAGGAAAAGTTATTATAAGTCAAGCTAAATTAATAGTATACAATAATTATAACTATTTTAAAAATCGCAAGGAAAATCTAAATTCTATCGAATTTCAAAATGACGTTAATTTGGCGAGCTTAGTGGCTATTATTACAGGTTTATCAAATAAAACAGTCATTATTCGTCAAGGAAAATTGCTATGTGAAAATAACTAACGGTGTTGCTATATTTAAGCAAACAGGGAAAACTATAATTACAAAGAAACGAATTGAAATTTAGAGCTTCACGGAGTATGTTATAAGGTGAAAAATAACACAATATAAGAAATTCAAATATTAAGACACGTAAATGCGGAATTGATGCAAGATGGAGCATCAAACTGCTCACGGAAATATTTAAGAAATACTTTGCCAAGGTTAAGTTTTAAATATAAAAAAAGTCAACCCTTTATTTTTTGGGATGGGCTACGGTCGACGCACTCCTCGTCCGCTCCGTCCGAGGCGACAGAGGGACGTAAGCACACACCCGTAACCCACACACAAAAAAAAATGACAACCCTAACGAAAATTGAACACCCTAATATTACTTCTGTAACATGGTACTACATTCTAGCGAATAAAAAAAACGAAATGAAAGTATAACATGAAAAATTACACAATAATTAATCGAGGTCCTTTGCCAATATTTGCCATAACCCAACGTTCATTAATTGATTGCCAGCAGGTTGTCAGCACTTTGCTACCGTATGCCACTGATTAGCATACGTCTCGATGTAAAATATTTACCTTCATTTCAATATTTTTGATGTGAAACTTCTTTGCGCGCATGAGGGATAAAATTTTTACAGATGAAACGCAATTTAGTGACACGAAAATGTGGGTTGTTTTTTGTCCAAGAAGAGGGAGAGACCGATTGAGAGAGTGAGAAAGTGCGAACATAGCACGAAACACATAGCCCTGGAGCGAGAGTAGGGAGCAAGCAAGTGAGAAAGATCGAGAGAATATTTTTTTTTCAATATTGACAAAAACACGTGGCACCAAAGAAGTTTCATTTCTGACATGCGCATTGTACGTACGGTTTTTTTTTAATCGCTGGAAGATCTCAAAGAAGTAATATTATTAACACCATCGTTATCAATTTAAATTCGTTTCTTTGCAATTATAGTTTTCTTGCAGGATATAGCAAAAACGTTTCATATAACAATTTCCTTTGGCGAATAATATCTCTGTCTAACAATTTCCTTTAGCGAATAATATTTCTGTCTAATATTAGCCACTAAGCTCGCCAAAATAACATCGTTTTGATGTTCGATAGAACTTAGATAGCCCTTGCAATTTTTAAAATAGGTATAAACATAGTATGCTATTTGTTTAGTTTAACGTCCAATAAATTTGCCTATATGGATTCATATTTGTATAATGGTATCTTGAACGTGTTACGCGCCCGCAACCGTAAAGACGAGCAACCGTCAACAGCGATGCCGTTTGCCGGCCGACTAACGCTCCCGTCAGCTAAAACGCGTCCGGCGCATACCATTTACCACCCCCGTTGCCTTACGTCCCCCGTCACCCTCAGACCATGGTAGTCTCACGTACTTGCCAAGCTATAGTAACAATTTGCGTTGACTGCTTTTCGATCGAACAATTAAATTTTATTAGGTGACATAGTGATCGCGTCCAGAGTCTATTCAACAAATTAAGGTTATCATTCTACAACGGGTTTAATATTTTGTAACTATGATATTTAGGTTATGTTCGATAAATACAGCGAAAGGCAATACACAAAGTGGACGCATGTGAGACGATAGCAAGTGGAATAATATTTAAAATACATTGACATCCAAAAAATGTTTACTCGGAACTGCCCTGAGCAATTTCAACTACTGTATATTTTGACACCCACTTACATCATTCGTTCATTCATCTCAGCCCATATATGATCCACTGTTGGGCACAGGCCTCCTCCATCGTAGACGGGAATTTGACCTACCATACCACGCTGGTCAGACGTGTCTATTTCATTTAGAAATTTTCTTCCCTTGGATCCATGTTATCTACATATTTTTACTTTATCACCCTTAGTTATTTTTTATAACACCAAAGGAAAAGAGGGGATTGCTAATTGTATTAACTTCGTTACCATACGGAACCACTTACATACTAATTTATAAATTACCACTTATAATTCGTTCTTGTAGGGGCATTTAAATTAAATACTAAGTGCTTAAATCCTAAGGAGGGTTGACACAAGGCAGGAAGGCCGGTCGTAAAATTATAATCAATAACTTATGCGATATGTGGTATGGAAGAAGAGTAGCTACATATTGCGTCGACCCCATATAATTCGCATGAGAGCAAGATGATGATGATAATGATGACTAAGCGCAGACATGTTGTATACAATAACAATATTTTTTTCGAAGAAAACGTTAATTATTTGACTTTAACACACCACGCTGTAAAAAAAATGTACCGTAACCATAAGTAGCAAGTAATTTCAAAAGATGGCCAAACTATTCATTATTTCAAAAGGGTATGTATACCTTCTAGGTGTAATCGTAACTTTTAGAAAAATAAATGTTTTTGTGGCAGACAACGAAGTTTATTGTATATTATTATTTCTTAAGTAAAGAATTTATGTTCTACGTCATTTATTTGCATAAAGTAGATAGTACTAGTATAGAAAGAGTGACATTAAAAATTAAAAGTAACTTGTGTGATTACGATGCCGTCTTCTTATACAATGTTAGAATACGCTAATATGCATTTGATCTATGGAGAGTGCAGATGCAGTGGTCATGCTGCAAGTAGATTGTATCGTGAGCGATATCCGAATACTGAACGCTATCCAGACCATGTGAGTGTTCATTAATGTTCCTCGAGCATATTCGGAGGGGCATTTATCTAGTGCCCAATAAAATACAATAGGCGTCACTCTGTATCTTTTTCACACACACAATAAGATTTTTTATATGAGTTCTAATAAAATAGAACATAAAAATATTATCATTTTTCATAAACTTCGTTGAAAACACAAACATTTTTTTTTTCTAAAAGTTATGATAACACGTAGAATGTATTATAGCATTTTGGAACAATGAATAGTTTGGTCATCTTTTGAAATTACTTACCACTATGGTTACGGTACATTTTTTTTACAGCGTGGTGTGTTAAAGTCAAATGATTAACGTTTTCTTCGAAAAAAATAAGGAATAGCCATAACAAATGTATATTTGTTTTATGTTATTGTAACATGTCGGGTTTTAATTGTACTTGCGGTCGATAGTGCAGTTATCTGCGCTTCCAACAAGAAATATCCTAGTATTTACTAGGATTACATTATTATATTTACTACTATTTACCTTTATATTGTACTATAACGATAAATAGATTTGTCGTTATAGTACTTGAAAATATCATACAAGGTCTGATTTTCACCGTTTTTAGTAATATACTCATATAAAAAAGGGACATGGATTTTTTTAATTTTTTTCATAGTTGTCATAAGGTTATCTACCATCCACTTACCGTTGGACGTTGAACTTCGGGACACCCTGTATGGAGAAATATACAAGACTTGCTCGTTTAAAAAAAGACGCAAGAGAAGCAAAACTCGATGTAAAACCCTGATCAGCGCGATATAGTAGGTCAATTAACATATGTGGAGGAGACTTGAGCCTAGCAGTGGAACGCACAAGCCGAGATGATGAAATGATGAAACAGAAAAAAAATGGGTTTCTGCCAAAATAAATTTTGGCTCAATGTTTAAATGTCTTATTTATATTGTGATCCCTCAATATATTTTTCGATTACTACGATGATCGTGAAGTAAGAGGTGGTGACGACTGTATTCTAATATTTTCGTGAAGCGAAAGACAGGATAAAATACATTACAATGCAGTAATGATATGAGTATATCACATCACCTGCTAATGATTATAAAAATACTAACGATTTTCAATGATTCTGGGTCTGGTGTTGTTCGCTGCGATGCTAGCGGCTGCTGATGGTGTGACACCCAAAATCGAAGGCTTCAACTTTGAATTGGAATCAGGTAACTGACCCCACTCGCCTATACCGTCCATTGGATAATCTCCTTCAGGCAGATCAGCGTCCTAAAAATAAAATCAATGTGGTTGAAAGCAAAATTATTTTAGTGGCTTTCTACCAATGTATCTATCCTATCTTTCGAGCCAGCTATGATCGTAACAGAAGGAAAACTCGAAGTGAAACTTTACGCCAATAGGTCTCACCAGCGTGATACTATAATTCAATATCTCTAGCATAAGAAGGGAGACACGAACCTAACAGTGAGACTTATACGGGCTGAGATTATGATGATGTTGATTGTATAGTCTCAATCTCTTCCAAGATAATAATAATGAAACCTCTGAGCCTGTCATTATCTCACTATGGGACTAATGCAAACCTCGGACATTATATGGCTTTCTAAGTCTTTTAATATGAAAGAAAAATGTATCACAAGATTTATAGGCAAGCCAATAAACCGCAGGGCAGCTTGTGAGGGGTACTACGACAGAAAGCGCCTCGCGTGCCCAATCGCTGCTGCCAGCAGTCATCGGACCGGTGCACTCTGGGCACGAGCGACAGTCCCTTGGACCGCTCTCTGGAATTGTCGCTCGTAGCAAATATCTGGCCCGAGGGGAGCCCAGTTAGTGGGATGCCCCAATTTCGCTCCATGCCCTCTATTTGTAGAGGGTATTGGACGCGAAAATTTGACGGCCCCGGTCATTCATTCGTTTGAGGACTGGGATGGCAATTGCCAACCGCGACAGATCGTAAACCTGATTCTTGCTTCGGGACACTCGTCTTGAGGCCTAGATTTAGGAGCGAGGGTCTTGGCTTAACCGTCTGGACCGCGAGGAAGAAATCTTCTATAATCGCGCGACGAGAGGATGCATGGTTGATGGTGTATTCAGTCGTTAGTGCACCCTCAGCCAGGGTACTTGCGGACCCCCGTGTTGGGCAACAAATTTACGCTTACCCGGGTATCGGGATGAAAGTTGTTGAAAGTTCTGAGGTAACAACCATGGAAAAATACAGTCGAATTATAAACTTCCTCCTTTTTTGAAGTCGTTTAAAAATAGCTTACAAACATCTTGCCGCTTACGATGTTCTTCATTAATTCATACGAATACGTAAGTATTAACAATACGCGTTGACTGCTTTTCGATTGAACAATTAAATTTTATTAGGAGACAAGTGATCGCGTCCAGAGTCTATTCAACAAATTAAGGTTGCTCATTCTAGTACACAATGAGTTTAGTATTTCGTAACTCTGTGGTATTTAGTTATGAATTATGGCGTCTGATAAATAAAAAACAGTGCCATCTTACGGAGGCAGATAAAACTAAGTTGTAATTGTATGCAATGCCACAGTTGCAGCTGCACTTAAAATCTCCATCCAGCGTACAACTATTTTCTAATTAATAATGTGAAAGTGAGCCTTTTGCTTATCAAGTCTTGACAGAATAAAAATACAGTTACACCACTCCTTTTCTTAACCGCGTATGTCGTAAAAAGAAACTACATAAATAATGTAATATATAAATAATATAATATATGTAAAAACTCGAAATAAATCTCCAAAACACGCGGCCTGACCAGCGTAAATATTTTTTCCCGCCTATTTTGCAGGCGACTTAAATAAGCTAAGAGGACGATGATGATGACATAAGCTTGTTGATCTATTTGCTACGCACGTTTTAATTACTCAATAGATTATTATGAAATTTTCCGTACCTATAACTTAGTCATAACGAACTTTGAAAGAAAAGTTCATTATGACTAACGAACCGCAAACCAAACCTCTAAAAAAGTAAAAAAGAAATACGCTGTCATTACCTGTCATGAGTTAACACTGTTAACAGTCATGATTACAACCATAGCAGTTGGTTTTTGACGAGAATGGTAAAATGTCATGTAATGCTTTTAAATTTTATTCATTATTTCATTGTTTTAGTGTTATATTTTGCAGATATTTTATGTAATACTAGCAATCCGCCTTCACTTCGCTTCGGTTTCAGTCGCCTTACCCACGTAGTTCCCATTCCCATGGGAATACTGGGATAAAATATAGCCTATGTTACTCCCTGATACTATAGCTTTTCATTGATAAAAGAATTTTTGAAATCGGTTCGGTGGTTTAAGCGTGAAAGCGTAACAAACAAACAAACTTACTTTCGCATTTATAATATTAGTAAGGATAATGCCGAAATGTAGTGAATATGATATAATAGCGCATTGCGTGCATTTTCACATTCTGTCAAAATTCCCAGAGCAAGCCTCATTTGGTTGTCAGCACCAAATTAATGCTAACGACTGACTAAAATACGAAGATTAAAGGCGTGAATAATGAAAATTATAACTTGACACTGGCACCAATAGCTCATATTATTGTAGCTCATTGCCATTAAACAAGAAGAAGAACCATAGCAGTTAATAATGAGGGAGAATTGAAGATATTTTTGGGGTGGGCTATGGTTATCACACACGCCGTCCGTTTCGTCTGGGATGATGAAAGGACGGAGCGCGGCCACATAACCCACCGTATTCCATCCCCCTTCCCATTGGGCCGACCACCGGTACCTAGTTCCTTGTCGACCGTAGCCAACCCGAAGAATGGGGATGTTGACAAATTTTTGAAATTCATTTTACTATATAGATATATTATATATACATGAAAATATTGACTTTATGAAAAAATATAACAAATTTCATTAATAAAATATGCAAATAAAAATAGTTTTCAACATTGCCGCTAAAACGTTGATCTACATCACAATCCAATAGACAAAGGCCGCGACTATTTTAAAAAGTGACCACAGACTATTAAATCTCTATTAAGTCAAAATAGCAACCTTAAAAGTCGAAAAAGTGAGTTAAGAGTTAAAACTGTGTCAAAAAAATGAACGTGTGTACAAAGTACGCATAGCAGAAGTGAAACTTCTTTATCCTTTGTCCCGTAGGTCCTTTGTCCCTTTATCCCCTTATCCCCTTATCCCTTTATCACTTTATCCCTTTATCCCTTTATCCCTTTATCACTTTATCCCCTTATCCCTTAATCCTTTTATCCCCTTATCCCTTTATCACTTTATCCCTTTATGTCCGCTTAAACGACATGCTATCCCTACTCCACTGGAGAAAGTACTCTTTCTTCGAATCAACCGTGGTGGGGACGAGGAAAAGATGGCGCGTAACGAAAAAATGTGACGCGTAACCGAAAAATGTGACGGTAAATTTTTTTCCAACGCCGATAAAGCAATTTCACTTCAATAACTTAATCACGAATAATATTGCCATTTTTAACTCGGCTGAACTAGCCGAGTTTAAATACTGTTTGGATAGGATAACAGGTAATGCATGTTCTGTCTTGATATATATTTTATACTAGCAATCCGCCCTCGCTTCGCTTCGGTTATAGGTTATAGTCGTTTTACCCGCGTAGTTCCCGTTCCTGTGGGAATACCGGAATAAAATATAGCCTAGTTTACGCCCTGATATTATAGCTTTCCATTGGTGAAAGAATTTTTGAAATCGGTCCAGCCGTTTTGAAGATTACCCGGAACAAACAGACAAACAGACAGACAGACAGACACAAAAATTTTTAATTGCTATTTTAGGCATAGGTGTCGTGCAAATAACCATGTGAGCATGAAAAAAGCCTATTATTTTGACATTACAAACAGACACTTCAATTTTATTTATTGGTATAGACTAGCAACCCGCCCTCGCTTCGCTTCGGTTATAGGTTATAGTCGTTTTACCCGCGTAGTTCCCGTTCCCGTGGGAATACCGGGATAAAATATAGCCTAGTTTACGCCCTGATATTATAGCTTTCCATTGGTGAAAGAATTTTTGAAATCGGTCCAGCCGTTTTGAAGATTACCCGGAACAAACAGACAGACAGACAAAAATTTTTAATTGCTATTTTAGGCATAGGTGTCGTGCAAATAGCCGTGTGAGCATGAAAAATGCCTATTATTTGGACATTACAAACAGACACTCCAATTTCATTTATTGGTATAGATATTAATTGTTTTAGCTTCAAATAACACATCATCACTGAACGGGAAATGTAAGTCAATTTTAAATATTCATACACGCTCCGTGTGGTGACAGAGTAAGAATACAACTCACCATTGCCTATCTTAATCGTGGATGTCGTAAAAGACGACTAACGCATATAATACGCATATGACTCTATATCAATATGCCCGACCAGCGTGGTATATTTGGTTAAGTTTGCTCCCTAGAGGCCCGAGTCAAACAGTGTGGATGCAGAGGTAATGAGCATGATGATGAGAATGAGAAAACGTATGTAAATTATATTGTAATATGACGTTACGTGTATCATCATCATTTCAGCTCATATACATCCCACTCTTGAGCTCAAGCCTCCTCCACAATAGGAGGTCAATTGACCTTACTATTCAGCTAGTCTGACAGGTTGTATTTCGAGTTTTCCTTCTCTTGCATAGATGTTATATGCGTATTGTATCCTTTAGTCGTCTTTTACGACATCCACGGGTAAGATAGGGAGTGGTGAATTGTATTCTTACTCTGTCACCACACGGAACGTGTATGGATATTTAAAATTGACTTACATTTCCCATTCAGTGATGATATGTTATTTGAAACTAAAACAATATATAAAATATATATCGAGACAGAACATTCATTACCTGTTATCCTATCTAAACGGTGTTTAAACTCGGCTAGTTCAGCCAAGTTAAAAATAGCAACATTATTCGTGATTGAGTTATTTTGACACAATTTTAACTTGAACTCGCTTTTTCGACTTATAAAGTTCGCTATTGTGACTTAATAGCTATTTAATAGTCTGTGGTCACTTTAGTAAAATAGTCCTGGCCTTTATCTATCGGATTGTGACGTAGATCAAAGTTTTAGCGGAAATGTTGAAAAATATTTTTATTTACGTATTTTAATATTGAAATTTGCTATATTTTTTCATAAGGTCAATATTTTCATGGGTTGGCATAGTGTTTTATTTCGAGTTTACTTCATTTGAAATTATGTTATGTTTTTATTTCTATAAATAGTCTTAGAAAATGGGCGGAACTATGAGTTGTGTTCTTAGTTTCTCACGATTTTTATTTTGTGTGTGTATAGCTGTTTGCCGCAGATGGCTTTCACAGCTTTGCGCGGACTATGGGTGAGCGCTGAGAGTTCTCAACCCGGTAAAAACTTTAAGCGACATCACCCGAGGGCTTCCCCTGTGAGGAACGGACCTCGGCTCGGGGCATTACTGTAGACAAAGTGGACGTGGCCACGTTTTAGTTATTGACTTTTACACGGCGAGACCGGTATCGTGGCTTTTCATCTGTTATCGCTGCGTGAGCTGTGTAGCCCCTTTCCTGGGCGATCGTAATGAAGTCATCCTCTTCGTCAAGAAGATGACGGGGACGTGGGACCGCGGATATTTTTGAGGGAACGTAGTTTACCGCCCAACCACTAGTGGATTGGGGTGAGTCATAGCAGAACTCTCTCACGAGCAGTGACGGCTGGTGGGTCAACAAAGTGGTGGTGCACTTTACTTGCTTACTAAGTATTAAGATCAGAAATTGCAATGGAACAACAATTTAAAAAAAATGACATTTTTTTATCATTTCGAACTCATTACATTTTCTAGGTATACATGTGAAGAAACATGTGGTTTTATTTGTTTTCACACTTCAAAAAATGATTTATAAAAGAGTGCAAATCAAAAGATATTTTAATTTGAACTCTTTTATTAAATTTAACGAGGGCCTTGGCGGTCCCGCCAATTTTATATCAACTTTATTTTGAAAAGTTTTATCATGCTAAGCTCATTTACACTCACACCACACACGGTACACGAAGTATAGAATAGATCTAAGACCAAAATAAAAAAACAATTACTTAATGTAAACAAACAATATTTAACGCGTCACAGGATACATCGAAACTATATCTACTTCCGTCGCGACCGCCAGGCAAATTTCGTCGAAAGTCGAGTGCTCTCGGTAATGTTCGGTTCGCCCGAGCGGCGCTCGAGCAGAGACTCATTTTTCGGTATATTTCTATGAACTATCTTCTGTCTCACGCGCCAGGCGTTTTAACTCATAACTAATACAAGTTTTATTAGCAGTCCCCGTGCGCTCGCCTCAACGTAAAATATGTTTTTTACATGGAAAATAAGTTTTAATAGTTTAGAATAGTTTAGTAACGCGTTTAAATTGTTTCGTCATAATTTGAAATTATATATGTTTTTGTATGTTTAAATAATAAATATTAATATAGTAATTTAAAATATAAAGATGAACTAACATTGTAATTATTAAATCTTTTGAATTGGTGGTTCAGCGCACGAGCGCACTTAAGGTACAGCCGCCGCTGCTCACGAGATGACAAATTTTCGTGTACAATTGCTTTAAATTACATTTATTTAATTAACAATCTTAGAGCCTAGCAAATTATATAACATCGACAAAAAGCGAATTCAAAAACCGCATAAACGTATAAAGATATTCTTTGTACGTTTAATCTTTTTAAAATTCAGATCCGTTCTCAGTAATTTTATCCAAGTAGATTCAACCGGACGAAATACAATCATTAATAAAAACTTGAATTCAATGAATGAATATCACGGACTCGTTTACTAAGTTTAGTAACGTCCACAAAATAATTACGAAAAACTGTCATTAAATATTAATTTGCTGACCACTAGAGAATTATACAAAAACATAATTTTAACAATAAATGGTCAATTCTTATGTGGTGACGTAATGAGAATACAGTTCACCAACTTCACTATCTTGATCGTGGGTGTCAAAAAAGTCCATTAAGGAATAATAATAACCTATATATAACAACGGAAAACAAATTAAATATGCAACTACCTTATATATAATGTTCTATGCTGAGAATGAAACGCGAGATGAATATATCAACATGTCTACCCGGCGTGGTCAAATAGGTCAATTTCCTACCTATTGTGGAACGGCCCAGCAGTGGAACGTAGCTGAGAAGACGATGATAATGACAGGCAAATATCACAATTTGTTTAAAAGAATGAACATTACATAATCGAGACTAATCTCCAAACCAATATTTCTTTGATTTGATCTTAATCAAAAATGAATTATAGTGGGAGGACCACACGACAGTTTTTTGTCTACAGCCGCGGGCCGGTCTGGCCAAGATAGTACCACTCTCACAGAAAATCGACGTCTGACCAGTAATTATTTGTTACAGTTCGTTCGGCGAGCGAGAGTCGCAAGCCCAACTTTCCTGCGATAATGTCCTTGTTCTCCAAGATCATCGAGAAAATCATAAACCGCCAGGTTTTGCAGTACTTAGGCTTTCGTTACGGTCGGTTGGCTGATAATATTGCGTACCTCACACCATTTTACAGAGGAGGGCAAGGCACAAATTTTCAGCATAGATATTACAAGGCTGATCGATAGGGTCTAGCACAGTACACTTCTGTCGAAGCTACCATCATACGAAATTTTCGAAAGAGTCTGTAATTGGAACGCCAGCTTTCTGGATGGTCGGAGTATAAAACTCGTCGTGGATGGCTACTACTCTGATACCGCGGCCATTTATGCTGGCTCGCTTCTCTCTCCGACGTTATTTACCCTGCATATCAACGATATGCTCTCCATAAAATAAAATATATGCATTGCTGTGTGGAAGATGGCATGCGTGACGAATGGTACCAATCATCAGAATGTGCCTCGGAGTATGTTACAAGCAAGAAGGGTTCCGCTTGTAACTGAAGCCAAGCGCTCTCTGGGTCGGGTCTAGTGAATGGAATGAGCGAAACTTATTTCAGTTAAATCCCAACAGTTTAAACCCATTTGTCATGGTGCCTTCAATCCAAGGAGTAACGCCGCAAATTTCAGACAGTATTGGGATGCTCGGCGTCGAAATATCGAACAAGTTTTGGAGTCATTTAGAGGACAAAGCCAAAATTGGCAAGCAGAAGGCTAAGCTTCCTGAACAGAACCAAGAGGTACTTCACACCGAGACTGCTACTCGAATCTCGGGCCAGGTACGCCTAAATCCCAACTAAACCCACTTGATACAGTCGGCGCGGCGTCCACCCTATCTTGGCTGAAGGCGAATGTGGGCAGACCCAGTACTACCAGTGCCGACGGCTGTCCGCAGGGATGATCCGTTCTACGGCCCTATACGCCGCACCAGAGTAGGCGGGGTCTCTGACCGTTTCCAGCGATCATTTCTCCTACGTACATGTGTTTCGTCTTTTTTCAATTATTTGTCTGACGTATACTTTCTAAGCTTTTAGCATTATATGACAAGTAAAATAGCAACTTTTATAAATTATTATCAATGCTATATTTGTAATTATATGACTTTATACATAGTTGAATTAAAGCTAAATATTTAATTAACGATTTAAATCAATACAATGAATGCGCGGTCGAACATTAAGTATTCAAAAGTACGAAAAAAATTCTAGACGAGAGTCTCCTAGTATTTTTCACGCCGTAAATTTGTTGCTATATAACTATTCTCTCATGTCTAAAGAAGTATTGGAGGGTGATTGAAATTGAAGGGTGAAATGAAAATTTGTCAGACAGTTTCACAGGGTTGGAAAAAACATGTTTTTTTTTTTAAAAAGAACAATACATCATGTTTGTTTTGAAAAACAAAAAAAAACATGTTTTTTATTAATGCTTCATTGCTGTTTTAATTGCCTTGTTTTAATCACGTTTTAAACACGTACATATGTAAAAATGAAAAAAAAAAAATTGAAATTATAATTATTATTTACTGGCAAACTTCGTACCGCTTTTTTTCCTAATTATTTTATTTTAGTATTTATCAGTTTGGTTTTAGTATTATCCGTGCGGTGACGGAGTAAGAATACAATTCACCAGCCGTGTATGTCGTAAATGACGACTAAGGGATATAATATACATATAATATCTATGCAAGGAAGACTCGGAACAAAACCCTATACCAACATGTCTTACCAGCAATGTATGGTAGATCAATTTCCCTCCCATAGGGAAGGAGGCCCGAGCCCAAAAGTGGGACGTGTATGTGTTGAGACGATGAAGATGATTTATGAGCCTCCTACAAATAGCGTAAAGTTGCCGAAGCTGGAGCGGTCTCGGGACTCGGCCTCAAACGTATCAATATAATGGAATTATTGATTATAATTCAACTGAATTGAATTTACAGAAAGTGTCATATTTCCTTAGTCCGCAACTTTACACTATTTGTTGGAGGCTGATAAATCATCATCATCATCATTTCAGGCCATACACGTCCAATTGTTGGGCTCGCACCTCCTATACTATGTGAGGGAAATCGATCTATTATACCACGCTGGTCAGAGGTGTTAATATAGGGCTTTTTCGAGTTTTTTTCTCTTGTATAGATATGATATGCATATTATATCCCTTAGTCGTCTTTTACGACACTTCTGTTTGTTGAATTGTATTCCAGCTATTTTTAATATACCGCCTTTTTTTATCGATTCTAATACCTTTTTAATTTAGATCTATATGTAATTATGCTAAAAATGTCAAACCGACGGGACGAACTTCAAATGTTTGACAGGTAAGAACAGTTTGTATGGGCAAATAAAATTGTTGTTTTTAGTATTTTACTCGCAATTTTTCCATATTTTCTCACCGTGAAAACCTTCCCTGGACTTCCACAAATAATTCAAGACCAAAATTAGCTTTTAAAACAACAGTTTCCAAGTTAAGATGCAATTAAGTTCAATCAACTTCCTTTCTCTTATCTTCAACTCAACCCTCAACTTCCAAGATCTGAAGTTTCTCAAGCGAATTAGTTCGGCAGTTTCATTCTATCAAGCAAGCCGGGCATTCCCCACTTTTTATGAGCATTCACCGCACGACCGCTTGTCAGTCAGGGGAATCCCAGCTAGTTACATCGAAGTTGCCAATTCTTTGGTAAAAAACATGCCATAAAATGAGTTTCTTAAGTTTTTCTAAATAAAAATATGTGTTTTTTATGTGTTTTAAACATGTTTAAAACAAATTGTTTTTAATTATGTTTTAAACGTGATATGTATTTTTGTATTGTTTTAATCGGAGTTTTAAACATATGTTTAAAACAAATGTTTTAAACATTGACAACCCTGCAGTTTCGTCAGCTAGTTTCATCATTGTCACGTGTTGCGATTTGGGTATATTTTTATAATGACTCGTCATAGTGCGTCATGTTAACACTAAAAAGCTAAAAATAAATTATTTTTAAATAAAAATCAACTATATTATTTTTTTTTTGCTTTTTGTACCTTGACCTTCAAAATCGCAGGTGGTTTTTATTTTTACTTAAAAATATTTACTGAACATAATTTCCTTTCCTATGAACGTCCAATTTTAGTGTTATAAAATTGTGCAGTATATATCATATAGTATTCTAGTATTAGTTAACGTTTTAATGTGTTTAAAAATTGTCATGAATAAATTATTTTACGACGTCCGCCATACTGAATTTAGAAAGACGTCACCTCACTTAAGGTGTTTTGCTCATCAAGCCTTTTTATTTAAAACCCGTACCATAGTGGTTACGATATGACAGCTTTAACGAGAGTGGCTGAATATCGATTGCAAAATTCTAAAAAGAAAATGTCATGCATGTATAATATAAAAATGAATCGCAGAAAGTGTTGTTAAGCGCAAATCTCGAGAACAGCTGCACCGATTTCGCTAATTCTTTTTTTAGAATATTCCTTGAAGTACGAAGATGGTTCTTACGCAGAGAACAATTTCAAAAATTGCTTACAACGGTCTAAAAACAACACTTTTCTATACTCCTGTACAAACGATTCTTAATAACACTTAACGTCAATTTGAAACTTTAATACCATACCATAAAGTTCAAGTGAAGGCAGCATTACCGACCATCAAGATTTAGAGGATTTAATTTGCTAAAGGAAAGCTTTCAGAAAACTCTAAAGACTTCTTTGAGGCCTTTTACTTGGACATTGGCGAAATTGCTCCTACAGTGCAGCACAAGCCAAAAAGGAAGGAAAAAAAATGTTCAAGTGTTGGTGGAGAGGTTCCAGGAAGACAAAACAGTTGATTTTTTTTTGTCATAATGTAATTGTTGACTTTTAACTCTCTTTTTCTCTTTTTAATTTACTAGTTGACCCGACGTCCCGAATATCAGAGTAAATACTAAAAAAAAAGAAATAAAAAAATAAAGAATCGACTGTTGGGCGGTACGAAATTCACAGTTAAATAAAAGCTTCTACAAATATCAAACGTCACCACTACTTATTTATCGGCATCCAATGTTGGACATACGCATCTCCCAAGGGTATTTCCACAGAAATATTAATATTTATAGAAATATTAATCTTATTATTTTCTGTGGGTATTTCCCTTTACATAATCGTCACATTCAGCAAGGTAGTTAATGATCGCAGTTGGTGTTATGAGTTGCCCAGAAGAGTACCTCTCATTCTCCTGGTGAACCCTCAACCGCTTTTACGACTTCCATGAGAAAGAAGTCGATACATAATACTCTTAATCCGTCACTAGAGAGATTAGGCAGCACGCTTTTTATATTATATGAGTCTGGGCTAAGTCTTTGGGTAGGAAAGCTGGGTACCTGTAATCTCCTCGGATAGTTCAGCGTTTGCAGCAGTCATCTACTACTGCGGGTCCCGGTTCGTTATTTACACATACTTTATCACGTTATACCTACTTAAAAAATGATTAAATTAGATTTAGCGTATAGTTTGATTTTAGTTTTAGAAATCAAGTTTGCTCAACTTTTTTTATGAGAACGGAGCGTCCGGCATGGCAACCATTTCTCCTTTCTTTTTATAAACATTTGATGAAAGCGGGTATATAAGAGGGCGTGGTTAAGGAGAGGATGCGTTCGTAAATTTGACTAACGATTGTGTATTTTTATAATGTGTAAAGTGTGTTTTAATAAAGGTTCAATTTAAATTAATAAGGGCGCGTGTAACTCCATCAGCCTTGAATTTCCCAGTTAACATTGAGGATAATAAATTTATTTCGTTAAATTTAAGTGCGTTTTGAACTAAAACCAAAAGAATTTATAATCAAATTTTGCAAAGTATTGCAGGCTTCAAGACGAAGCACTTTTTGAAGCCGCACGCCGCTGTCTTGTCGCCCCGGACAGAATGGAGGCGTATATCCAGACAAATAGCCTGCCAAAAAATAAGCATAGTAATCATTTCTTTACAGATTTTTTCGACAGTATTAACGTTGCCAAACGACCATGCATAATCATCCTATATCCACCAGGCATAATATCCATATAATTTTTTACTTTCCTCTAATATTCAGATTGCTCCTAATACATATACATATGATTTTGTATTTCACAAGTGCCTAGCGGATATTTAGCAAGGTTACCAGCTGCAAGCCGAGGAATCACACTCACAAGATATAGTAAACACCAAAAGAAACTCGAATGCATTAAATATATTGTTAAAATGTTTAAAAAATATTTTTATTTCTATTACCGATTTTGGCAAACGAGCATTCAGCACACCTGATGGTAAGTAATACTGCCGCACATTGGACCTTTATCCCACGGGCAAACACAAACACAAAAACAGGTTGTTCATTCCAGAGCCTGCACGTACACGGGTGAAATGAACGCTGGAAACGTACAGTTGAACGTTCCAGAAATGACTGAATCCTGATACAGTGTCGAGTGGGACGTTGGTAAAACGATGACAGTGGTACCAAGTCAACCAGTTCCTCACAGCACTCCCCATGAAAAAGCCGATGATTATACGTTAAAAGGGGTAATTTTGTGTATAATTTAATATAAAAACACATTTTTTTTCTATTGCAAATGGTAGCAAACTAGCAAACCCTGATGGTACATGTTGCTGCCGCTCAAGGAGCTTTGCAAGGCTGCTGTCTACCGAGAAGAAACTGAAAGGAGGATGAATGAGTGCAATGAGGCTCGGTGACACCAAACCTGGCATCACTAAAATCAACCACATGCAAACACCTTCAGAAAGTTAGGCTTCCGGCTCTCTCGCTCACCGAACGAAGCGCAGTAACAAATTGCTACTACTCACGACGTCGATTTTCTGCGAGAATGTGGTACTACCCCGGACGGACCGGCCCGTGGTTGTAGATAGACAATTGTCAACAGTATGGTCCTTCCAGTATAAAAGTACAGTACACAAGTAATACATTTTTCAACCATTACCCACGAAATTACGCTTCTTAAAAAATTAAAGACTGACACCCATAATAGGTATTATAAGCAGTAATACAGAAAATAAAGTACTGTCAATGGCAAAAGATACTTTCTCAAAATCACGTATATGCCATTACCTTTATCCAAACTACGGCGTTCATCAACTTGTGGATAGTCTTAATACGAAGCTTAAGTATTTCACAAAGAATGATCACTGCATAATTTTTATTGGCCCACATGATTTTGTGAAGACGAATAATTATCTTGACATTGTTATTAATATCAGAAAAAAGTTTAATATCTTTGATACATACAAACATTAATATTTGTCTACCCGCATATAAATGCTTTAATTACGAATCTATGTTTAACTGGAGATTAGAAAATTTTGTAGTTTATTATATCTTGATGTATATACTCATAATTACTGTTTATTATTTGATTCAAATTTGGTTCTATTATATTTATGATTATTCCATGTTTTCTTATTATAATGGTAAACTAAATGACTATGGCATGAAGAATATATTTGTTAACTTAAAATTATTTATAGATAACTTGAGTGTACTCCCGCCGATGATTTATACTGATAGTTATGGCCCTAATTGTAATGTGATGGAAACGAGAGGAACGAAGAGTTTCTATGAAAAAAGAAATAGTTTTTTTCGTTAATACATACTTATATATTCTTCACCAAAACATTGCTGGACTGCTATCTAAATCTGACAGTCTTTCTATATGTCTAAATGAACTTTTAGAAAAAAGCAAAATGTGAATGTGATTTGTATCACTGAACATTTTATGATGCCCAACTTTGTTTATATACACGTCTAGATGGAGTAATGCAGAACAAACGATACACAAAAAGTGTCCTCGGTTTTACGCTATGTGTGAGTACGCTTTGTGTTCTTACTGTAATTAAACTGGCAATGTGTGCGTGTTTAAGGATACCCACTGTTAAATTATTTTCCCTATTTTTTCAAATATTTAATAAGATGGAGGTTAAATATAATAATAATATAATTAATAGAACAGTGTTTTATTTAAATATTGCAAATACAAAAACAAAGGAAATATCTTAAATTTCCGTCTTTTTGGGTTTATTTTCGGAATAGTTTCCTCTTAGATTTTATGGGTTACTTACTAGCAACCCGGCCTCGCTTCGCTACGGTTTGAGTTGCTTTATCCGCGGCGTAGTGCCCGTTCCCGTGGGAATACCGGGATAAAATATAGCCTATGTTACTCCCTGATATTATAGCTTACCATTGGTGAAAGAATTTTTGAAATCGTTTCGGTGGTTTAAGCGTGAAAGAAACAAACAAACAAACATTCTTACTTTCGCATTTATAATATTAGTAAGGATGTTATCCAATTTACAAATATAGTGACATCTTATTTGCAAATATTTTTCTATTAGAAGTTTTACCAATGTTTTTAAAATATTTATCACCGACAAATTATTGAAGTGAAACTTCTTTATCGGTGTTGGAAAAAAAATTACCGTCACATTTTTCGGTTACGCGTCACATTTTTTCGTTACGCGCCATCTTTTTCTCGTCCCCACCACGGTCGATTCGAATAAAGAGTAATTTCTCCAGTGGAGTAGGGATAGCATATCGTTTAAGCGGACATAAAGGGATAAGGTGATACTGGGATAAGGGGATAAAGGGATAAAGGGATAAGGTAATAAGGGGATAAGGAAATAAGGGTATAAAGGGATAAAGGGACAAAGGGACAAAGGGATAAAGGGACAAAGGGACAAAGGGATAAAGGGGTAAAGGGACAAAGGAACAAAGGATATAGAAGTTTCACTTCTGCTATGCGTACTTTGTACACACGTCATTTTTTTATGACATCTTTTTATAATTACAAGACGATGTCACTATATGTCCCTGTTTTATGAAATTCCTAATTACATACTCCGCTGCCTTACAGATTTTAAATGCGTCTTCCGAGGCATACACAAGACCACCTTCATCTCGAACACTAACTAATTTATGGAAATTGAGTAGTTCTTTCGATTTAATTGCCTAAATACAACTAGAACATTTAATCTGCCCACAAATACGTCGAACGACAAACCCCGCTAGGTATCCTACTACTTGTTCAAAATAATCCGAAGATTCGGATCGATTCATCAATAAAAAAATGTCAGCCTGTGTCAAATTATTAAATGAACATCGCTTACAGTATCACACTCATTGTCATCATCTGCTCGCATTATAGATGTAGTTTAATTTATGCATTTTACTACAGAAGTGCTAGTTAGGATACTGACACTTTCTAACGGTACACAGTTACATTTTAGTTATATTTTGACATATTGAGACACGAATTCAATCCGCAAAACATATAAAAGATATAAAAATTATATATATATATATATATATATATATATACAATTTCTAGCTGCCAATCCCTTTATCCCCTTATTCCCTTATCCCTTTATCCCCTTATCCCAGTATCACCTTATCCCTTTATGCCTTTATCCCTTTATTCCTGTATACCTTTATCCCTTTATGTCCGCTTAAACGACACGCTATCCCTACTCCACTGGAGAAAGTACTCTTTATTCGAATCGACCGTGGTGGGGACGAGAAAAAGATGGCGCGTAACGAAAAAATGTGACGCGTAACCTAAAAATGTGACGGTAAATTTTTTCCAACGCCGATAAAGAAGTTTCACTTCAATTTGTGCATTGCATAAACTTTGTCTCTTTGTCTCCTTGTCCCTTTATCCCCTTATCCCCTTACACCCTTATCCCTTTATACCTTTATGTCTTTATCCCTTTATGTCTTTATCCCTTTATTCCTTTACCCCTTTATCAAACACAATCAATATGCAAATATGGCATGGCTATGGTCAGTACTGATTTTCCTTTATCTCCCATTATTACGGCAAATCTCCCGAGAATAAACTGGCAACACTGTTCAATTCCATTAATTTAAAAATATCGAAATAAAAAATCATGATATCTTGAAAGAATGTATTTAAATAACAAAACTTACCGATGAAAAGTGATTTTGATATTGTTATAAGGTTTTCACACATAATTGCGACACAGTTTGACAGCGCACGCCGGCATATTATTACTTTTTTCACGAGCACGTTACCGCGTTGTAGTTCAAATGAGACTGATGTGGATGAATGAGGAACAAGCGAGTCTACTTAATATAGTAGACATCATTTGGGCCGTTTTGTACGGCAAATGAGCCATCTAGACGTGTATATAATCAAAGATGCCCTACTATGAATCACATCTACATATACCCAATTACACTTTGGCTGCATCTTACAGTAGAAAAAATAAAAACGAGGTAGAGCATGTATATTGGTTCAAATCGGACATTCTTATAAAGAATTGCCAAAAATTGCTAGTCTGTCCCGGATGGGCATTTTTGATTGTTGTGCAGTAGAACTCGTTAGCTTTAACATAGCGGTCATATGTATTTATAGAACGCCAAAACCCAGTATGATTTGTACGTTTCTTCAAAGTCTTCAAACGTTAGAACAGATTCTCATAGAGATAAATAAAACAAAATATAAAAATATAATACTTGCAGGCATTGATATAACGAAAAATAATAATATTACCTTAGATTTTAAATGCTTACTACTAAATTTTAATTTAAAATTAGCTTTGCAAGAACCAATACGTATAAAGAGTCAAACATGTATAGATAACCTAGCACATAACTTTCATAGGACTTGTAGGACTGAGATCATTGAGTTTGCTCTATCGGATCACACCGCCCAATTATTGGAATGCCCAGTAGGAAATAAATGCGTATTTAAATTTTGGCGTAAAAAGCAAAAAGATTATTCTAAAGAGAATATCTCTAAATTTTATGAATATTTAGGTAAGCTTACATTCTCATATATATACAAACCATGTGACCCAGATACAGCTTATACCTTGTTTATTAATGAATTTAAACTTTTATATGACCTTTGTTTTCCATTTAGAGTCGTTATTATTAATGTAAATAAAAAACCTGGTTGGATCTCTAAAGGTATAAAAATTTGTAGTAAAAGAAAAAGACAACTCTTATGGACATATAGGCTGCAATCTACCCGTATCAATTACATGAATTATGTAAAATATAGTAAATTATTAAAGAGAATTATAAAACTATCTAAACGGGCTCATAATTGTTACAAAATTAAAACATCACAATGTAAATCTAGGACTACATGGCAAATTATAAATAATGCACGATTAAATATACCAAAAGAACACATACAGATAATTAAAATTAACACTACTTATATTAATGATCCATTAGCAATAGCAAATAAATTTGACGATTATTTTATTGATAAAGTTGTACCTATACCTGGCTGTGGTAATAAAACCACTTCTTACATCACATCCAGAAAAGATTCAATGTTTATGAAACCATGTAGTTCAACTGATATACTGAATATAATAAAAGGTCTGAAAAACACTAACAGCTTTCAGGACATGATGAAATAGCTACAAAAATAATTACGATCGTAGGGCCTTTAACATGTCACCACCTAAGCTATATATTAAATTTGTGTATAAGTAAGGGTGTATTTCCAGAAAGCTTGAAGATAGCCGTAGTAAAATCGATGCACAAAAAAGAAAATAAAGAGTATATGCAAAACTATAGACTAATTATCTATAGTACCTAAGGTTTTTGAAAAATATATCTATAATCAAGTATATCAATTTTTAGAAAACAATGGTATACTTAGTGGGTCACAAAAAGGATTCAGACAAAATATAACTATTAATTTGGCTATTTATGACTTTCTATAAACTATAATGTCTAATATGGATAAAAGAACACCTATATGTGCAATGTTCTGTGATATGACCCAGGCGTTTGATTATGTCCATCATGCTATATTGATGGAGAAGCTAGAATGTTATGAGATCAGAGGCAATATCTTACAACTAATTAAATCCTATCTATCAAATAGAAAACAATTAACGGCAGTCTCTAGATTAGATAATCGGACTAGAAAAGAAAAGATATACCTTTCAAATGAGCGCCATATATCATTTGGAGTCCCACAGGGAAGTGTACTGGGGCCTCTGTTATTCATAATATATATTAATGACCTTCCTAATTCTATCAATCATCCTATGACTCTTTTTGCCGACGATAACACACTAACTGTAGCTTGTAAGAACTCTGATATTTATGAAAGTGATATTAATGAAAGTGATATTAATGATGTTATAAATTATACTGTTAGATGGTTAAGAAACAATAACTTAATTATTAATTTAAAGAAGACAAATACAATGCATTTTAATAAACATATGACATTCTCAAAAGTTATAATACATCACGAAACTGACATAATACGAGAAGTAACTAATACAACATTTCTTGGTCTCGAAATAGATAACAAATTAAATTGGAAAGTACATATAGAGAATCTATGTAATAAAGTAAGCAAAGCATCCTATGCATTATACAAGCTGGCACCCACGGTAAATATTGAAACGTTACTCACTGCATACCATGGGTTAGTAGCATCTGTCCTTAGGTATGGAATAATGTTCTGGGGCAACTCTACGAACAGGGAGATAATATTTAAAATACAAAAGCGCTGTGTTCGCTCTATGTTCAATTTAAAATTCACAGATAGCTGTAAGCCATTTTTCAGTAAGCATAAGATCCTGACACTCCCCTGTTTGTATATCATGGAAGCAGTAGTATTTGTAATAAATAACCCTCGATTATTTCCCCGGTCTGTCAGATTACAGTGAGCGTAGTTGGCACGATAATAATAGACCTCGTATGCACAGCGCCAAAACTGCTCATATGGGCAAGAGTATATTTTGTATGGCACCCATTCTTTTTAATAAAATACCAAATACATATAAAACCTTAAATATAAATTCATTTAAACAAAAAGTTAAGGACCTTCTTATCAATAAGACATATTTGTTCAGGAATTTTTAAATGACAAGGCTATATAAATGTACCCTTTTTTATATTATTTTAACATATGACATTTCACTTTGCTATTATTCATTTTTTAATTGATATATGACATAGACATTCCTCTAAATTTCTAATATATATATTTAAATGATATTGTAATATAGAATAATAATAATGTAATAATAAATGTAGATTAATTAATGTTATGACAATTTCTACGCCCCTATAGTGGCAGAACATGTTGAATCCAATTAATCATAGATTGTTTAAGAACTTACCTACAAATGTTTTCACAAATAAAAAGTATCTTATCTTAGATATCTACTTGGTCAAGACGTGGCCAGTCGGCCTTACGTTAGGATGTCGGGGATCGAATGTCAAGAGACAATCTCTCTGACACACTGTAAAAGCAAACGCGGAAGGGACCGCTGTAGTGGGTATTCCGATTGCACAGCTGGCCGGGAAGTTCGATACATCGTCTGCCACCGGCGGAGTATAGTGCGTAAATATTTTTGTCATTCACAATTAGCGGGCGAATGAAACAAATCATCATCATCATCATCATCATCATCATCATCATCTTGCTCTTATCCCAATTACTTGGGGTCGACGCAATATGTCATCTGTTTTGACATATTGCAAAAAGTTTCGGCAATGACTTTTATGACCGGCCGCCTGCCTGACGTCAACCCTCCTTGTGAATGTAATCGTTGACCCAAATGGTACCAGATGGAGTTGGTCCGGGTCAATCTAGGGCTCTTAGTCGTCTTTTACGACACCCACGAGCAAAGCAAGGGTTGGTAGTATTCGAGGCCGCTACCACACAGCACTGAATGAAACAAATCATCCGTCAAAAATAAATTGAAGATGCGAAAAAGGGAGAGCGATCGTATGGGAGCCTTGATACTATAACAGCACTAAGTAAAACTGAAAATTTTGCATCACCCACGTCACAAACCAAAATAATAAAAAAGAGTATTATGTTTTCTTCAACAAGAATTATCAATTAATTCATCATCATCATCTCAGCCCATATACGTCCCACTGTTGGGCTCGGGCCTCCTCCACAATGGAAGGGTAATTGACCTACTATACCACGCTGGTCAGACGTGTTGGTATAGGGTTTTATTTCGAGTTTTCCTTCTCTCGCATAGATGTTATATGCGTTTTATATCCCTTAGTCGTCTCGTACGATCACCCACGGGTAAAGGGGTGATGAATTGTATTCTTACTCCGTCACCACACGGAAAATCAATTAATTATCATTTAACAATTATATTGATACGCGTGAAGCACCCAATTGAGTAATCACACGCTATTACATCATTTTGGAAAACAGCTGATACTCTTACACTGCTGGACCGATATTAACAAAACATAACTAACCTCCGCAAAGAAACTGGCTTTCAAAGGAAAAAAGGCAACGAAATAGGTCCATGCTTGGAAAAAAGGCAACGAAATAGGTCCATGCCACAAACATACACACACACAAACAGACAGACATCGACGTCAAACTTATAGCACCCCCATTTTGCGTCGGGGGTTAAAAATCTTAACAAGATAATCTTGAATGTCGTTAATACAAGACGGGGTCATTCAGTAGGCACCATATCTGTGATGGTCGATTTATCTGGAATAATTTTTAAACTTAAACATAGCCAACATGATTTATTGAGTTAATATCAATAAAAACGCGTATCTTATTACGGTCTTACAGTCATTTGAATATTTTTTTTTTTTTTTTTTTTTTTTTGTGTGTATTTAGCTGTTGGTCGCAGATGACCTTGACAGCTTAACGCGGGCAATGGGCGAGCGGAAGGCTCTCAACCCGGTAAGTAAGTTAAGCGAACATCGCCCGAGGGCTCCCCCTGTGGGGAACGGACCTCGGCTCGAGGCGTCGCTGAAAGCAAAGTGGGCGTGGCCACGTTTAGATTAATGATTTTTACGCGGCGCGGTTTTCGACCTCGTCGGCGAGGCCGATACCGCGCAGTTTTATGTGTTATCGCTGCGCGAGCTGTGTAGGCCCTTTCTTGGGCGATCGTGATGGCATCATCCCCTTCTTCAAGGAGATGACGGGGTCGTCGGACCGCGGATATTTTTGATGGGACGTAGTTTACCGCCCCAACCACTAGTGGATTGGGGTGAGTCGTGGCAGAGTCAAAATAGCGCTGGGAGCAACGCTTCATATACTGCCTGATGGTCGGCAATTCGAGGTCGATGTGCAAATCGACATTACGAACGAACCACGGTGCTCCCGTTGCCCGTCGCATGAATCTATTTTGTAGTGTTTGTAACCTGTGGATCCTGTTTGGCCTAACGTGCGCGAACACTACACTGGCATACGTCATGATCGGCCGTATGCAGGTAGTGTATAATCGGACTTTATTTTTAAGTGATAGTTTTGATTTTGCGTTTAATAGGCAGTGAAGGCGTCCCATCACGAAGGCGGCGCGCGCGCGGACCCGCTTCAAGTGGGACAGGAAAGTGAGTCGGCTATCAAGGGTCACACCTAAGTACTTGGCCTCTCTGCTCCATGAGACAGGTCGGCCGAAGAGAGTGAGAGGAGGGATGCTGTCCGGAGAGCACAGACGGGCAGTTCGTTTAGTGAACATGACCGCTTGGCTCTTCTCGGGATTAATTTCTATTCTCCATTTCCTATACCAATTGGCAAGGGCGGTAACCGCTTTTTGGAGTGTATTGACTACGGTTGTCGGGGACATACCTGCACAATAGAGTGCGGTATCGTCGGCGTAAAGCGCCGTGTGCACACGAGTGAACTTGGGTAAATCACTTGTATACAGTGTAAACAAAAATGGGGCGAGGACCGAGCCCTGTGGAACACCGGCCTTGAGAGGATGGGAGGTCGACAACGTCCCTTCCACCCTATAGCGAAAGCTGCGATGACTCAGATAGTCATGTATTATTAGTATTAAATATTCGGGGATTTTTAATAAATATAATTTGTAAATTAAGCCCTCATGCCAAACTTTATCGAAAGCTTTCGCTACATCTAGAAATAATACACCAGTGTACCGTCCCCTGATGAACTGACTACTGGTGTATTCTACTAGTCTATGTACTTGCTGAACACAGCTGTGTTTAGCGCGAAAGCCAAATTGCGCGTCCGGTATGAGTTTGTTGAACTCTGCATATGATCGTAGCCTACTGAGTACTAATCGTTCGTATAATTTACCTAAACTTCTCAGTAGGCTAATAGGTCGATAACTGTTGGGTTCGGTACGTTTTTTGCCGGGTTTGTGGATTCCGATTACCACGGCCTCTTTCCACTGTGAAGGAAAGATGTTATATTTGAGGGCTGCATTAAATATACAACACAGTAATATTATTAAATGGGCTGGGAATAATTTAATTACTCTATTTGTAATACCGTCCGAACCCGGGGCTTTCCTAGCGTGGAGACCCCTAATAAGCGACTCGACTTCGTCGGTGCTCACTGTTGGAATAGGCATATTGTTGTCGTTGTTTATATTCGACCGCGATAAAGTGGTACGACTAGCCACTTCCGAATTAATAGTGTTGTAGTGAGACGCTTCTTGTTCGTATAATGTACTCGGCGTACACTGAAGCTCTAGGCTCTCTGCCAGACATTCAGACTTTTCGTCATCCATGAATGCCGGCGGTTGATTTATTCTACTGAGGGGAGGGAGTGTGGACACTACATCTTTTTTGAGTGAGCGGGAAAGCTGCCAGAAGGCTGTGTGCGTGGGCTTCAGCTCTTCTAAAGTGGCGTCCCATCTGCTCTGTCTCATATTATTAATTTCGGTTTTGACCTCCCTTTGGAGGGCCCGCAGGCGTTTGCGGTTCTCCTCCGTGGGGTATCGGTCGTACGCGCGGGTTGCGGCGTTCTTTCTTCTCAGTAGGTCGCGTACGTCACTCGGCAGTTGCCATCTACGATCGCTCGTATCCGGCACCCGCCGCGAGCAGTCGTTAATTACCGACTGCACGTGACCCGTGAGTAAATCGATTGCCAGGGAGGTTTCTTCCTCGGACTTTATGTCCTTGGGAATCTTATCAAGGTATGCCGATGAGGTGGCCTTGAGATTTCTCCCGAGCCGTGCCCAGTCGGTGGTCAACCTTGTTGTTACGTTATTGTGGCCTGAGGGGCCAGGTAAGCGGGGGGCGAATTCCAGAGTCACCGGACGGTGATCTGAATCTAGTTCGTGTTGTACTTCGATTAAACATAAACGTAAGTTTATATTTTTGAGAAGTACAATATCTAATATGTCTGGCCTGTGGTCGACAATGTTAGGGTAGTGAGTCGGCTCTAATGGCGCTATGACGTCACAACCTAGTCTGTCAGCGTATAACTCTAAGACTTTGCCCCTCTTGTTCGAACTATGACAGTTCCACGAGGTGTTCTTGGCGTTAAGGTCACCGCCTATGATGACGGCGCCGCCCAAGTCAAGCAATGCCTTGAGATCGCTCTCCACTAAGTGTTTACCGTCCCTTCTTTCGGGTGACAGGTAAGCCGAGACAAATGTAATTGGCTGATGGCCGGTGAGCGCTAATCTGCATACTGACGCTTCAATGTACGCCAGAGGTGGCGGATCCACAGGCGTGCAGTGCAACGACCTCCTATAGTAGATGAGCGTTCCCCCTCCTTGCGAAGTGACCCTATCGTTGCGAACTATATTATAATTCGCAATTCTAGGGTCCTTGTTGAAAGGTTTGAGAAACGTCTCTTGTACCATAAGAATGTCGAGCTGTTGTTCCCTAAGAAATGTACCTAACTCGTCCCTCTGTGAGCAGAGGCTATTCGCGTTATATGTCCCTAACTTTAGGTGTCGTGGTTTGACTCTGCCGGGAGTGTGTATATCCATTTTATTTAAAACTAAGGGACCCCAGACGTTCGAGTAGGGGCGAGAATTTAATGGCAATGTTAAGGAGGGCGAGGTTATTACCCTCGTTCCTCCTTAGCTCTGCGGCGACCTCGCGGATTTCCGCGAAGTCGATGAGTGAGGCGAAATTTGCCACAAGGGCTAGATCCGGGTCTAGGCCTTGTGGGGTCTTAGGGAGCGCGTGTGAAGCTACCCTAACTGGTGCGGGTTTGGCGACGGGTGTGCCCATAAGAGGCTTAGGTTGGCCCCCGGCGGGCGTTTTATGCCCAACGGTTGGCGGTTGGGGTCTTGGTGGGTGCGTGAAGGGGGGTGGGGGGGGCGCTTGTGTGCGCGGTAATGCGGGGAACGCCTCCCTACCTTGAGTGAGGGGGCGAGACCACGCATTGTGAGTCGGGAGGGGGGCGGGCACGAAGGCCTTATTATAATAGCGGGCCGGACCCGTTGGACGAATTGTCCTTTTGGGCGCCCGTGGACAGCCGCGGAAGTTGGCCGGGTGGCCCATCTCCCCGCAAAGCACGCACGATGGCGGCTCTGTGCAGAGCGACAGGTCTTTGGGCCTCTCACACTCGCTGGTGTGGTGATTTCCCAGGCACTTAACGCACCTTGGGTGGGCATAACAGTTGTTCGATGTATGGCCATACATCTGGCATTTGTGGCACTGCGCCATTATGCCGGTTTTGTAGGGGGGCTCGATTTTGACGCCCATAAGTCCGCACACATGTGTGATACGGAAAACCTGTTTACCCTCGGGGGTGTTGTCCAGGCATACCAGGACCATATTCATAGGTGCGCGTGCTTTGCCGCGCACCATACGGTGAACCTCCCTTACGGGAAGGTTTTGAGCCTTGAGAGATTCAAGAATCTCTTCTTTGGCGAATTCCCGAGGGACATTTTTGATGACAGCCCGTAGGAGTTTGTCCTCAGGCATAGTGTACGTATGATAGGGGATGCGTTGCTCCCCTAACATTTTGGAGAGCGCCCTGTGATCGTCGGTCGTACTGACCTCGACTTTGATCCCCTGTGCGGTGGATCTGGCGCTTTTATATGACACGCGGTGCGAGTTGCACCACGCGGAGATCGCGAACCACCTCTCCTTGTCGCGTATGTACAGAGGAGGGGGTGTGAGTTTCTTGGCGGCTGATGAAGACGCCGCCGTGGTTGTTCTGACCGTGGGGGCCTTGTTGGCCGTGGCGGTCATGACCCCACTTGTGGAGGGGGTGGGGGCACCTTGCTCCTGAAGGGAAGCAGCGGGTGATGGTGTCGGGGTGGGTTGGTTCGACTCCACTGCGGGAGCGACCTTTGGGGCCTTTGCGGCCTTATTTTTGCGCGCCTTGCGGCTGCGCTTGCGGGACTTGGCCTCGCTAAACCCCTCGTTGGGGGAGTCTTCCTCTTCAGAGGAGGTAGAGGTTGGAGCGGAGTCGTACTCCATCTCCGAGTTGGTGGTGGTGGTGCGCTCACCTTCATCCCCACTCTCGGGGGTGATCGTGGCGGTGGGCGATTGCGGGCGCGATTGTGTGCGCTCCGGTGCCCTGTCGCGGAATTTCCGGACGATAAGCGTCCAGATTTCCTCGTCATTGAGTAGGTCTTCTAACCCTACTCTTGACATATTAGCGGTTTAAGACCACTATACTAAGAAAAAAAAAAAAAAAAAAAAAAAAAAAACTCGAAATAATACTCGCTATATAGCGGTCTCCTAGCAGCCTAACACCCCGGGGGAGAACCCGGGGGTGTGTGAGGTGTGTTCCCTCCCAACCGGGGTAGGTCGGGAGGATGTGCTTAACACTAGGGTGTGCCCTAAGCTGGTATCCACCGGCCGATCTTAATGTGCCTGCGTGGTTCCTAACAGCTCGAGTGTAGGGGTGGTATGGGCCCTTGCGGGCAGTCACACCCAAACTGACACCCGAGAATGGGAGTAGGGAATAGGTAGGGTGGGTAGGAGATAACCGGGGTAGACTAGGGGTCACCCCCAAGGCCTACTGTTCCGGTCCCGTCCGAGTTGTGCGCCTCGCCCTGAAGGGGGTCGGCAGGCGACTCGGGGCTTCGCCTCACCCGGCTTCGTTGACACCGTTAGGTTTCAACCGGGGACCAAGAAAAACTTGGTTTTGCTCTTAAGGAGCCACTATAACTTTATCAGACTTGATAGAAATAGATATTACTACCTGACCTCACTTTTGAACAGTGGGCAGTTAGTAATAGCTGTGAGTGACCCAATGTGTCTTGAAAAAGACGGCTTGGATCACCACTGTCGTCCACCGAAGAAACGCTGCTGTTGTTGGGACCGTTAGAAAGCGCGCGAACACTCGTAACGGTAATAATTACGCTGAGCGACGGCACGTGTGCACGCCAAGAGGGACGACCGCTGTGTTCGGTCAGTCATTTGAATACTCGATTGTCTTCTTTTAGGGCGTCCGTCAAATTGAGTACCTAGTGGCAAAAAGTAAACGCGACTACTAGTGGCTCAGTCCAGCGACGAGTCGCGGCTTCCAGTCGCAGACACTAGTGTCTCTCTGGCAGTCACTACCGCCACTTTTGGCTGTAGGATTCCTTTGGTGCTGTCAGTAAGTTCGCAAAGGTTCTTACGCGTTTATGAAAGGGAAATACTCTTGAATTAATTTTTGTCGATTATTAAGCGCTAGCGACTCCCGCCATCGCTCGAAAGTTGTACAGGTCTTCTAGTAACCGATAATCACGTCCTTACTAATATTATATATGGGAAAATAAGTTTGTTTGTTTGTTCCCCACGGGAACGGAAACTACGCGGGTAAGGCGACCGAAATCGAAGCGAAGCGAGGGCGGGTTGCTAGTATGAAATAATTTAAAAATCAGCAGCTTAATAAATAGATTAACTTGGCCATCGCATGAAAACACAATGTACCTCACAAGTAATACATATTATATTAGATTGATTTAGTGCGATCGCCAAGTGAATCTATTTAAAATATAAAAGATCTTCAATATTGATATGGTCACTATAAGAAGTTATTAGGTTAGGTAATTACGTAATAACTTAAGACAGAAGGTCCCTTAAGTAGGGACTGAATAAATTAACCGACTTGGATCTCACAACTTTTTATGGTAGAAGAACTGAGTTGCGAGACTTGGTGTTTTTTACAAGTTATGTTTTGAATGTATTTTTTTTTATAGATCGTTCCACTTATTTTCCCTTCGGGTATCTTCAACTTCATGAATACCAACAACGGAGCCCACTCTCTGAAAAATGAGACAACTCTCCTATCCGCTTGATACATTTCCACCAAAGCTAAGCGGAGGGATGTGGAAATAAAAAATCTGATTGGTTTATTCAAACACATCTCTAGTCGCCTCTCCTCTCAGTTTTGATGGCAACCGACCCCTATGATTAATAGTGTTCTTTCTTTCATGTCAATATCGGGCAATTTAGTCTATTTAATACTTTGAGTGATTTTGGTACAATTTCATAAGATGTGTCCTATTCTTGCTTTTTCATTGAATTAAAAAAATACAAAGCAGTCAAGAGGACTGCCGACAGAAGTGAAACCATTGAACATACAGTAGCTTAGGATCTTCAATTAAAAGTATCAGGTTTATGAATGATAAGTTTTCGATTTGTACAATGTCTGTCTATATCTTTCACAAATACGCAGATAGTGATAAGAAAAATACAATCAATCAACAATCTACAGCTATAAGCATGTCGGTAACGCGAAAGCACGAGATTTCTTCCATACAAAAAGTGTCTGCGCATGCGCCAGTCATGAGCATGTCGGTGACGCGAACCCATGAGTTTTCCTCTACCATAAAGTGCCCAATGCGACTAAAGAAGTTTTCACTTCAATAAAATAAATAATAACAGAATATTAGAGACTTAAATAATAATTAAATTATACACGTGTCTCAGGTTATGGAACAACTGTTAGAGTATGTTGTAATTTAACGGTCATAGATCGTTATTAAAATATAAAGAGAAAGCAAGATTGCTTAAAAGACTTTTGCTGCGCAGTCTATGTTGGAGTTCTGTAACGTGCCTGTATTGTGCCTGTGAAAGATATGGTTTCCCTGAAAAGAAAAAGAGCAAGAATGGGATGGTCGCGTGGCGATAAATACGATCACTGGCCTCAATTAATCGGATTCTAGAGATGTAAATACTGTAAAGGAGATATAGCGATTACAATGTGCACTAAATGCAGACTGCACTTATGTTAAGGGTAGGAACTGTTTTGGCCCTCTTTTTTTTGGCTATGCTACCCGTAGCACGTCATTGGGCCGACCACCGGTACCGTGCCTTGTCCTCCGTGGTCGGGCCAATGAAATACACTGCGGGGTACCCTCTCCTCTCGCCGTCCCTTGCCGGGGACGTCGCGTCGGTCGCCGTCGCGCGGTCAGCCTCTCCGCGGGTAACAGACTAAAATCCCCGGTCCGGTCAACAGTTTTAGGTCTGCTATACAATTGAGTTAAATAGTGCAATGTATAAGTATGCTATACATTGTTAACGTCTTATCATTTTGAGCGAGTGGCGCAATGTATTATACATATGATATTAGTATTATACCTACATATGATTTTCAAAAAAATATAAATACCCACATTTTTTATTAATATTTATTTTTATTAATATTTTCTTAGTTGTTTTATAAGTCTAATAAACTAAAACAATACTTTATTTTATTTGAAAAAAGTCTGCTACTTTAAAGGTTACATACATTTCCGTATTGTGACGTAAGAATAGAATTAACCACCACCTATCGTACCGGTGTCTGTGGTAAAAGACAACTAAAGCGCATAATATGCATATAACATCAATGTAATAAAAGATAAACTGGAAATAAAACCCTATACTAACCCGTGTTGGACCAGTCATAATAGGTAAATTAGCCTCCTATTATGTAAGAAGCTCTAACTCAAAAGTGAAACGTATATGAACCAAGATGATGATGAAAGACATATATGTTATTTTACACACGATGCTTCAAATCGTGGTGAAGTAGGCAAATTTTATTACTAGTGGAAGGCCACATTGTTAACAGTTGTCTGTTTACAGCCGCGGGACGGCTCGGCCGGGGTCCACAGTCTCGCAGAAAATCGACGTCTGTGTAATAACATGCGCTGTGTTCGGTGAGCGCGAGACCCGGAAGCCCAACTTTCTGAGGATGTTTGCATGTGGTGGGTTTTGGTGATGCCTTTAGTATCACCGAACCTCATTGCATGCATTCACACTCCCTTTATTTTCTTCACGGTAAGCGGCTTAGCAAAGGTCCATGAGCGGCAGCAACACTTACCATCAGGTGTACTGTTTGATCCTTTGCCACCGTTTGCAATAAATGAAAAAAAAAATTTCTATGTATAAAAATTTGATGTTTCTATAGTAAATGGTATTTGTTGATTTGCAAAATTTAATGCTGAGAAATCGGAGTAATTTTTATTTTTATCCTTGATTAATTCTAATCTATAGTGCGGTTATAAATAATTTATTATATTGGTGCGGTATTAGGGAGTTGCATATTTTAATATCAACTATGTTTTTGTTGCGAATTAGTATTACCCATATAGACGTGTGTAGAATTTATAATTGTTTGTATTATTATTAATCTTAATTTATTTATCTGTATAGATGTACTTTTTTTATAGCAGACTAGCAACCCGCCCTCCCTTCGCTTCGGTTTTAGTCGTTTTACCCGCATAGTTCCCGTTGCCGTGGGAATACCAGGATAAAATATAGCCTAGTTTACTCCCTGATATTATAGCTTTCCATTGGTGAAAGAATTTTTGAAATTGGACCAGCCGTTTTGAAGATTACCCGGAACAAACAGACAGACAGACAGACAAAATTTTTTTAATCTATATTTTAGGCATAGGTGTCGTGCAAATAACCGTGTAAGCATGAAAAAAGTCTATTATTTTGACATTACAAACACACTCTAAATTTTATTTATTGGTATAGATGATAGCAAACAGTACCTATACCTAATGGTAAGTATTGCTGCCATTTATGGACAATTGCCTACCGCAAAGAAAGTGAAGAGTGTGAATGCGAGCAATGAGGTTTGGTGATACCAAAGGCATCACTAAAACCCACGACACGCTAACACCCTCAGAAAGTTAGGCTGCCAGTTCTCTCGCCCACCGAACGATGCGCAGTAACAAAAATTGTTACTACACGGACGTCGATTTTCTGCTCAATGTGGTACTACCCCGGACGGACCGGCCCGCGGCTGTAGACAGATCACTATTGTACTTATATGTAGTTTGCATACTGAAATAAATACAATATTAATTTGTTTATGCGCATCATAATAATATCTGATAGATAAAGCAACTTCGGCTTTTTTTTTTTTTGGGTGGGTTGCGGTCGGCGCGCTTCCGCACCACTCTGTCCGGGGCGACAGAGGAGCTTAAGCATGCAACACAACCCACCCGATCACCACGTCGCCTTCGTCGTTAGACCGACCACCGGAGCAGAGTTACTTGTCATCAGTGGTCGGCCCGACGGAATACCCCCTACTTGGGGTACCCTCCCGTCGACCGATGTCCCCCCTCGGGGAGGACGTCGGTCTTTCCTCACGCGGTCGGCCTCGGCGGGTGACAAACTAACTCCCCGGTCACGTCACCCGCGGCCAACTTCGGCTAAACAGAACTGCTCAATGAATGTATCTATCGCAAATCATCATCATCTCGGCTATGTATATCCAACTGCTGGGCTCAAGTCTCCTCTAAAATTGGAGGGAAATTAACCTTTCACGCCAGGACCTACCACAGGTTGCTACAGGGCTTTATTTCGAATTATTCTTCTCTTACATAATGTTATATGCATATTCAATCCCTTAGTTTAGTCGTTTTTGACGACTTCACAAGCAAGAGAGACAGTAATGCATTGTATTCTTACTCCGTCACTACAGGATATAACGTGCTTTAATTGGCAAACCTATAAGGTCGTAGGTATACATAATTATATTGTTCACAATCTTAAGTACCTACCTATAGTTATTTAGCACTAAAGCAGCCATGTTTCATAATTTGCCGATATAATGTAGGTAGGTATTTTCCGTATGGTGACAGAATAAGAATACAATTCACCACTCTTGCGGATACGGTGGACGTCTTAAAATAAGTCTAAGGGATATAATTCGCATACAACATTTGTGCCAAAGGAAAATCGAAACCAACCTGTCTGACCAGCATGATATAGTAAGGTCAATATTCCTCGTATCGTGTAGCAAGCTCGAGCCCAGCAGTCGGACGTATAGAGCCGAAATGATGAGGTTATTTAAGTTTATAAGCGGGGGGTGCGAAGTGGTCTTCTAATCACTATATGTAATACAACGTAGATTCCAAGCTACCTACATATTTTTTTAAGTGGCTTCGATCGAAATTTGAAATAATAATTTTTATTACATTTTAAAGCAGCAAATTGACGTGTTACAAAATGTTTTAAGAGTAGATAGCTAGGCGAGCGAATATGTATGCCTTAAATGCAAAATTAAATAGATAATATTTTATTTTCGACTATAGTATAGGTACGGTGTGAAAGTATTAAATATGAAATAATTTAGTAAAAATAATGTATAATTCGCGATTATTTAGTGTATAGGTAAAACGCGTGCTATTTAATAATGCGAAAATTATTATAGTAAAGTACAGACGTAGGAACTTAACCATAACAAAAAAGCATACTAAACCATGGCGGCGAGGATACCTTACAAATCCGCAGACGTTGTATGTAAAGACCAAATTAATGCATACTGTGTAAAGTGTTCTGTGAGCTAATTCATTCAATAAAAAAGATTGGATACCTGTAATGTACTCGAATAATTCAACGATCTCAGCAGCCTATTACTGCCTTCAGCTTGCTGTTTGTTATTTGCCACACACAATTTATCACATTACACTTCACAAACAAATATTGATTTAATTATGTTTCGCGAACGGCGCCGCCTCAATTGCGTTATTTGTTTTATGAGCAAACTTAAATTTTTATGAGAGCAAAATATCTAACGTGCAAACCACTTCTTCATTTTTTAATACTAATTAACGGAAGCGGATGTATGAAAGGGCGTGGCCAAGAAAAGAACACGTACGAAAATTTGAATTTTGAATAACGATCGTGTATTTTTGTTATGTATAATGTAACTAGATTATCAAAATAATGTTCTATTTAAGGTTCTATTAGTATTATATATTAGATTGCCATATTCTTTATAATGTTTTATAAAGTCTAACATCTGAGGTAGAATTGATCCTCACCCATCCACCTTATGCATATTTTTAAAAAGATTATTTCATAACATGTGAATTGCATCCTATAAGCAGATAGATTAGGCATCTTTTTGTTTGTCTTTGTTTGCTTTTATAAGAAGTTTACTACTCTAATAATCTAATAGGTAGCTAAAATATATTTAAATCGCACTTAAATTATAATTAGTCAATTTTATCTCTAAAGTCATATGGGTAATTGATTTATGTACTTGGAATCGACTTGAAATACAGAATTGCCAACGAAGCCAAGTCTAGTAGGTATTTGGTGAAATAAAATATCGTTTAAAATCTTAAATCTATATCTATACCAATAAATAAAATTGTAGTGTCTGTTTGTAATGTCAAAATAATAGGCTTTTTTCATGCTCACACGGTTATTTGCACGACACCTATGCCTAAAATAGCAATTAAAAAATAACCTGAATAATGAACCTCGCGGTCGTCCGAAGACTTTGGTCGACAATGACGAATTAAAGGCGATTGTGGAAGCCGATGATACACAATCTACGGCTAAATTAGCAGCAGCTTTAGCGTCAAAACAATATTGGTCCATTTGCGTCAAATTGGCAAGGTAAGAAAGCTTGACAAATGGGTGCCCCACGAACTCAATGATCGCCAGCGCGAAGTATGCGTCGAGACATGCCTTGCATTGCTCAACAGACACACAAATGAAGGAATTTTGAAGCGCATTGTTACTTGCGATGAAAAATGGATTCTGTTTGATAACCGCAAGCGCTCAGCAAGTTGGTTGGATCCTGGTTCAGCACCTAAACAATGCCCTAAACGAAAACTTACCCCTAGAAAAGTGATGGTCAATGTTTGGTGGTCTAGCGCCGGTGTGATTCATCACAGCTTCTTACCAAACGGGGTGAGCATTACTGCAGATGTGTACTGTGAAGAACTGAACACGATGATAGAGAAGCTGGCACATCTCCAACCAGCATTGGTCAATCGCTCGTCTCCGCTGCTCCTGCACGACAATGCGCAACCTCATACTGCACAGCAGACAGTCTCCAAGTTACAAGAACTGGGGTTGGAAGCTCTCCGTCATCCGCCATACTGACCAAACCTTGCGCCTACAGACTACTTCTTTTTCCAGAATTTGGATAACTTTTTGGCGGGAAAGAAATTCAATACCCGAAAGGCAGTACAAAATGCCTTTGAAGAATTTGTTGCCTCCCGTCCAGCTGATTTCTTTAAGAAGGGCATCAATAAACTGCCGCTGCGTTGGCAAAGATGCATTGATTGCATGGGTGATTACTTCGATTAATACAAATAAAAAATAAATGAAAAAAAATCGTTTAATTTTTTTCATACATAACGGCAATTTCATAGGTAAAGACCCAATATATATAAAGAATTTCTTTATCTATAATCTCCAAAATTATTATTTTAATTAAACTATTCTTTGATTTGATATTGACTTTAAATTATTCTCAAAAAGACATGTTTTTGATAAACAAGTGAATATAAAAATTTGCCGAATTCCTTTAAAATATCTCAAATTAAATTTAATATACATATTTATTAACAATTTTATACTGTATATACACATAATGTATTATTGTCAGGTAAACAAACAGAAAGCCGGAAGCAACGACTGGTGAGTCATTGTGAATACATATAAGAACCGAAAACAACTTTGTAAACTGTCTCGTTAATTGGTAAATAATAAATGGCTGTTAATTTACATACCTACAGTCTACCTTCTTTAATTACAACACATGTTACGTCAATGAAGTAAAGATGAGATCATTTCTGTTTTCATTTCAGCTCATATCCGTCCCGCTATTAGGATCGAATCTCCACCATTGTGGTGGAAGGTTCCCAAGGAGGGAAATTGATCTTACTATATCATGCTGGTCAGACAGTTTGTATAGGGTCTTATATCGAGTTTTACATCTCTTGTATAGATGTTATATGCGTATTATATCCTATAGTCGTCTTTTACGACACCCACGGGCAAGATAGGGAGTGGTGAATTGTATTCTTACTCCGTCACCACACTGTTTTAAAGAAACTAGTGGTCGTCGAGTGGTCGAAATTCGGCCATAATTCATTTAAATTATTTTTTCTGCTACACAGTTTTCTTTTAATTTTATATATATATAATTATATGCAAGCTGTATTTTAGTAATCTATACCAATAAATAAAATTGGAGTGTCTGTTTGTAATGTCAAAATAATAGGCCTTTTTCATGCTGGCGCGCTCCTCGCACCACTCCGTCCGGGGTGACAGAGGGGCGTAAGCACGCACACCCACAACCCGCCCACGATGCACGTCGCCTTCATCGTCAGGCCGACCACCGGAGCAGGGTGACTTGACGTCAGTGGTCGGCCCGACGGAATACCCCCTATTTGGGGTACCCTCCCATCGACCGACGTCCTCCCAGAGGGTCGGTCTTTCCTCACGCGGTCGGCCTCTCGGCGGGTGACGGACTAATCCCCGGTCACGTCACCCGCGGCCTCGGCTAGGGCGGCATGAGGCGCAGGTATTCGCGCCTACGCCGCTCCAGTCACCGGCGGCGGATTGCCTCATCGAGGATGCTCTCCTCGCGCAGGCAATCCGCCGCCTCCATATATTTCAACTGTGCCAAAGCACGTAATTTTCGTAAAAAGGGGTACAAAGTTTTTGCTTCACGTATTAACATATAGAGAAAATTATTATCATCATCACAGCCTATATATGTGCTTTTACTAGCCTCGGGCCTTCTCCTCTGTGCTGAGATAGATTAATGTACTATATTACGCTTATTTTTGGATGGGCTATGTACTGGACGCATGCCTTCCCATACGGAGTGACGAAAAGGTTGGGGCGTGGGCCTATAACGTACCGTAGGGCCCTCAGTTTCACCACTGGGCCGACTAATGGAACCGAGCTCTTTACAGTTTGATGTCGTATGGTATACTGTTTTGGGGATGCTCCGCGGGTTTGAATACCATCTTTGTTCTCCAAAAACGGGCTGTCCGCGCTACTTATAATCTAGGCCTAAGAGCTTCACTTCGGGAAAAGTTAAGAGAAATAAACATTCTAACTGTTGTATCACAATTCATATTAGAAAATCTTTTGTATGTAAAAAAGAAAGAAGAAAATTTGAATAAGTACAGTAACATTCATCATATAAACATTAGGAATAAGGATAATCTAGTCATTCATACTATTCGTCTACAAAGAATTAGTACGTCTTTCATGGGGCAATGTAATGTTTTTACAATAAACTACTTAAAAACATCCGAGACATATCAATTAACACGTTTAAAAAAAAACCAGCTAAGTGCAAGTGCATTATCTATAAAAATAGCGTTCGTTGTATGGGAGCCCCCCTTAAATATATTTTGTTTTTAATATTTGTTATTATAGCGGTAACAGAAATGCATAATTTGTAAAAATTTCAACTGTGAGTAGACTTTGTAGTTGTAGCAAAGGCTATTTCAAAATTTCGGATTACTTAGATGATAATACAGAAAGGTTATGAGCAACTTCTCATTCAGCAATTTATGTTATTGTAATTGTTATAGCTTTATGGTACTCCTAATGTGTTGTATGAATTCACAGGGCTTTTTTTTATTATTACTCTTGTGATTGTAGAGCGTAGCGTGGTTTGCCTGACGAATTTTGGTGTTGATCTTTTGTAGCATTCCTACTATATTTCGCAATTTATTTTATAGTAGTAGTTTTATAGTATATTATAGTAGTAGTTGTAGTTCGTGTTATATCTTTATTTATGGTTTGGTCATGCTCACCGAATGGTTCTACCTGCGGTAGCTACGTGGGGCGGGTCGCGCCCTTCCCTCCATTGAGCCATATTTTCTTTCTTTTCTTTATTTTTTGTTTTTGTACAAATATTTGAAAATTAATACATGTATTTAATTTCAAAGGGCATCACACTGGAGCTAATACCATATGTTGTATGAAGTATACAATTATATATATTTAAAATATTAAAAAAAATGACAGCCCGTTGAGTTTCTTGCTGGAGCTTCTCAGCTTGTGGCCGCGTGCCGATCCGGTGTTACATTATTGTATTGTGATTATTGTATGTTATTGTATTGTGTTTTCGCTTTACTTGTACTTAAACACTCCTTAACTTTTTCCAGATCTTCTGGGTGATTTAACAAATGGTTAATTATTTTTCCTACATCCTCATTTCCGGTGTTTCTTTAACTAGCAATTGTAGCAGCTTTCACTTCATCGGGGGATAACGAAAGCGATTTTTTAATTTCTTCTAGGCGTTTTAGTTTTTGCCTGGAGCCCAATTCTTCGAAAGGTTTTCGAGGTTTAAATGTAGATGTCGAAGCTTCTGTTGTAGATGGTGGTAAATTTTCAACATTATCAGTATCACAAATCTCGACTCCTTCCTGTTCAGTGTTCACAGCTTCAAGTATCACTCCTTCGGGCCAGATTATTGCACGTTCTAACCAATCACCATTTTTTCTTATAAACTGTGATAATGTGCGACTACTTCGTTCCCATTTTGCACTTTTATTTGAACAATATCGCGTACAAAATTTTTGGAGCTCAGCACTGTTCTCTTCTGCCACATTGAAAGTTTTTTACTATCCGACAATGATTTCAGCTGATCTCTTAAAATCATAAATAAATCTAAATTGTCCACTAAACTCTCCATTATAGCGTAAAAGGGACGATCACACTCACGAGATGTTATTAGTAGTACGAATAAACGAATACTAGCTAATATACATATAATAAATATGGTAATTTTATACTTCCAGTAATAGATTTTTTTCTACTACCCTCATTAACTAATCATCCGCATTAAAATTACAGTAATGGCTAAAAGTGACAACACATTTTTTTTTTAATATGAAAGGTTAATCTAATTACAGTCATTAAACGGACAATTAGAAATTTCTAGATATTTGTTGTGAATATTTCACACATTTTTAAAAGCTAATTAGGAACCTTTTCAATGTATTATTATTAGTTGTTAAGTAATTATGCGTATTATTACGTGCTTACACTTACTAATACATATTAAATTTAACTTAAAATAACTTAAGAAAATAAAAATAAAGCTTTTTATATTAATATATTTTTTCATTATTTTGATCCAATTATTTCGGAGAATTGCAACTTTATGCACATGTTCATACATTCAAACTATCAAGTTTAGGAAAAATCTTCTAAGGGCAATTATTATTGACGTTAACGAGCTCTCTCCATCCGCACTAACAAAAAAATAAAAAAACACAGTTGGGCCTAAGTCACTAAAATCTTGCTTTCGACCCACTGTGCGCCGCCATCCGCCTACTATGTCACTCGTTCCGAGCTACATTGCCCGAGTTACATGGTACGGGGGTGTGAGGTTTTATTTTCGTTACGAAATTTCTTGATTCGGTCCCCGCGCCAAGCCCGCGATAAAAGCTATGCAATAGCTTAAAAGGCATGTTCCGGCACATATGCTACCTAGAGCGGACAGCTTGTTGCTTTGATATTTGTTAAACTCGTAATTACTCCATAATATTTGTAGATTAAAAAAAGTACAATGAATGATCGCAAAGTCCTAAAAGTGCATTCATTTCTCCCAATGCCCCATCGGCAATAAGGTTTAAGCAGCCGTGCAAGAAATCCTATAATCCTTACTTAAATATAACCGCATTGTTGCCATTATATTTGCGCTACTGTCGGTGTTAGTAAATACGATTTTATTTTCGTCAATAACAAAAATTTGCAGATGTCATGCCGAGTTTCTTTGATGAACTCTGTCGCATGATCCTAAAAATAATGTATATTGAAGTATTTCAAATATACTTTTGATAATTTATGCATGTTATATTCTGAAGTTGGCGATCCCATTCCCTTTATTCACTATATATATATCTATACTAATAAATAAAATTGGAGTGTCTGTTTGTAATGTCAAAATAATAGGCTTTTTTTCATGCTCACACGGTTATTTGCACGACACCTATGCCTAAAATAGCAATTAAAAAATTTTTGTCTGTCTGTCTGTCTGTCTGTTTGTTCCGGGTAATCTTCAAAACGGCTGGACCGATTTCAAAAATTCTTTCACCAATGGAAAGCTATAATATCAGGGCGTAAACTAGGCTATATTTTATCCCGGTATTCCCACGGGTACGCGGGTAAAACGACTATAACCTATAACCGAAGCGAAGCGAGGGCGGATTGCTAGTAAGTACATAAAATAATGTATGAAACATATTTATAATACTTAAAATAATATAAATTGTATAAATTAATCTTTGTAATATTTTTCCGTATAGTGCCCAACCAAGAATACAATTTACCATCCCCTTTTATTTCCGTGGTTGTCTTAAAATACAACTAAGACGTGATGAGTATAATGATCAAATTATACTTTAGCATGATTGCAACGAATTCACAACGCTGTTGTGCCCAGGCCACGTAGCTCTCGAGCATGTACTGCGTCATGTCCTCGTCGCAATTGCAGTGGACGGCGTCTTCTCTCTCGACCTTGTGGAGGTACTTGCCGAAACAACCAACTCCCCTAACCTAACTAATACTGTCATCTTTTCAGAAGTAAGATCTGCTAAAAATGTTGTTAAGAAGACCTATATCTATTGATCTAATCATTGCGATACATGAATTCCTTGAACCCATTTCATTATCTAAGGAACATCCTCAATAGTTCCGCAGTCATTACAGTTTGGATATTGGATTTTTTCCATCAAAAATGCGAACTTGTTTGATGGAATGTGTCCGAAGTGTAATCTAAGGACTCTCTTTAGATATCCGCTATTGGCCTTTATATTATTAAGGTTAAATAATAAGTCTCGCTACCCTTCATAGCCCGTTGGTCCACTACTAACGGGACAATCTGTATATAAAAGAAAGTCGTGTTAGTTACACTATTTATAACTCAAGAATGGGTGTACAGATTTGACTAAAAATTGGTGGGGAGGTAGCTTAGAACCAGGAGACGGACATAGGATACTTTTACCCCGTTCTTCTTCTTCTTAATGGCAATGCACTACTTTTTATCCCGTTCGATCGCGCTCCCGTGTGACGTGGCATAAAAGGTCAAATCGTTTTTTTTTTGTTTCTGTTTGTCCATTCGGGCAGACAAAGGGATTAAAGCCCATACAGCCAAGTCTGATACAATTTTCTTCATATTATTTAACATTTCTTTATATAGAATAGCTTATTTATAGTCATGTCCGTCAGTAAGTCAAATCGTTACCATTAATTAGGTACTGAAAATGTAATGAAGTGATTTCTCTGGGAATTACGGTAGAATATGAAAATACACGGCAACCACTCTTATATCACATTCACTACACTTCAGCGCCTTAACTGTATTATATTACATAAAATATCAGCAAAATTATTCAATATAACACTATAAAACACTAAAAAAATGAATACAATACAAGAGCTTAACATGACATTTCCAAATTCGCAGAGAGAATACAAATCACTACGAAACGTAGGTAATAAAAACGCATTTGATATGAAATAACAAAACACAAATGACAGCTAAACGTAATTTTGTCTATACTTAAGTATGGTTGAAAATAAGATAATTATAATTTTGTCAGAAATCAGTATAATCAGTAATTTGTGCAGCGTGGGCAGAGCAGTGCCGTGAATTCGTTGCCATCGGTGCCAACCTGGTGCTGCCAACCATCGCTAGGGAGATGCTCGGCAGCATTAGGAACTGGGACGCGGTCGCCGTCTTCTGTGAGGCTCCTCTTGCGGAAGGAGGTAGCGGATCATGCGCGTAAGGAACGGCCCCACGACGACACGGTCCGCCGGCGGAGCGTTGGGCATCGCAGGCGCGAGTACCTGCGCCTGATGCCGCCCTTGTCAAGGTCGTGACTGACCGGACCGGGGATTTTACTCTGTCACCCGCAGAGAGGCGGACCGCGCGACGGCGACCGACGTCCCGGGAAAAGGACGTCGAGAGGAGAGGGTACCCTTTTAGGACAAGGAGGACAAGGAACTCGGTAGCGGTGGTCGGCCTAACGACGAAGGCGACGGCCTACGGTGGGTTATGGGACCGCGCGTTGTTCCTTTGTCGCCCCGGACGGAGCCCGCCAGTGGGTGCGCTGACTATAGCCTATCCCCAAAAAAAAATAGATAGGAGGGATATTGATCTACAACATCATGCCGGTCAGACAGGTTGGTATAGGATTTTATTTCGAGTTTTCCTTCTCTTGCATAGATGTAATACGCGTATTATATCCCTTAGTCGTCTTTTACGACATCCACGGGTAAGATAGGGAGTGGTGATTTGTATTCTTACTCCGTCACCATACGGAAAAATAAATATGAATAAATAATAAACTATTAAACCTAAACAAATACATATACATTTCAAATACATATACATTTAAGTCTCTGTTTGTAATGTCAAAATTGTAGGTTTTTTCATGTTTACACGGTTATGTGCGCGACACCTATGCCTAAAATACAGTTTAAAATGATTTGTCTGTCTGTCTGTTTATTTGGGGTAATCTTCAAAACAGCTGGACCGATTTTGATAATATTTTTCTACCAGATAGCTACCTGGTCTATACAGGATGTATCAGGTTATGGGACAACTGTTCGAGTATGTTGTAGTTTAACGGTCATAGATCGTAATTAGATTGTACATTTCACAAAAAACAATATAACATAAAAGTTATAGTGATTTCAAAAAATGTGTCTAAGAGTCTATGCCTTAAATGTTACGTATTATATAGGCATATACAGACAGAATACATGTAGGCATGTAAAGCTTCGACAGTATAATTTCATTCATTCATACCTAGAATCGCGCAAACGATTCAATGAGCGTAGGTAACAACGGCGAGCCGTCAACGGTCATCGGCCGATCAGCTGTTTTAAAGCGAAGTTTGTCTTGCTTATGCGAACGTAATCATTGATTTATTCAATTTCTAATGAACATTTAACAAAGTATGAATATGTTGCGTATTAAGTATCATTGACTTTATACATTTCAATCGGATTAACACGAAAAAGCGATGACAAAATTGAAAATTTACATGTCTCTAATTCCTTAACGAATCGATATTTTTCGTTCAAATTTTTTCATGGGTTCCTACCACTATTGCCTAGTTACCTTTTGACCAGTTGCCTCATAACCTGATACATCCTGTATAAGGAGTAACTTATGCTGTATTTTATCCTGATATTCCCACGGGAACAGGAACTATGTGGGTGGGCGGGAACGGACGGGAACAAGTGGGCGACTGAAACCGAAGCGAAGCGAGGACGAGTTGCTAGTCTATTATAAGAAAAATATTTTAATGATATTATAAGGAATTTTAATTAAACCAGAAAAAATTGCCTGACATGTTGAATGACGTTGGTATTTATTTACGCTGCGTGTCTATGAAATTATTAATATATTATCAAATACTCGTTGTTTTCCCTTGGTCAGTCCTTATATAGACCGCTATCTGGTAGGAAATGAAATACAATCAATATCGGTCTTGCCGTTTTAAAGATTACCCGGAAAAAAAAAACAGATAGACAAAAACGTGGTGGCGGAAACGTCTGTGTGGTGACGGAGTAAGAATACAATTCATTACTCTCTATCTTGCCCGTGGATGTCGTAAAAGACGACTAAGAGATATAATATGCACATAACATCCGTGCAAGAGAAGGAAAACTTGAAATGAAACCCTATAAAAACATGTCTGACCAGCATGGTATAGTAGGTCAAATTCCCTCCTATTGTGGTGGAGGCCCGAGCCCAACAGTGGGACGTATATGAGCTGAAATAATGATGATGATGATAAATGTTAATACTAGGATAATAGTTCAATTTTACTTTTTTTTACTCAATCAAGTAAAATCCATTCAACGGATTTCAATAAGTATCTTGATTAAATTATATTTTACTCGTGCGAAGCCACGAGCAGAAACTAATATTTAATACGCTTTAATTAGCTTCAGACGTATCTATGTTGGTATGTAACGGAATCTTTGAACAACTTCGAACGGGATAAAAAGTAGTGCATTGCCATTAAGAAGAAGAAGAAGAAGAACGGGGTAAAAAGTATCCTATGTCCGTCTCCTGGTTCTAAGCTACCTCCCCACCAATTTTCAGCCAAATCTGTACACCCATTCTCGAGTTATAAATAGTGTAACTAACACGACTTTCTTTTATATACAGATTGTCCCGTTAGTAGTGGACCAACGGGCTATGAGGGGTAGCGAGACTTATTATTTAACAAAAATACTCAAATTTATTATCCTAGGTCTTGTAGTTAGGAAGTTAGGATTTTTTTTATTAATTTGATGAAAATATCATCCATGTATCTTAAATATTAAATTTTACAAAAACTTTTTATTAGCTATGAGGGGTCATAGCTCGTTAGTCCACTACTTACGGGACAGTCTGTATATAGATTATGTACCTACCTTTAAGGGCGTGCCAACAGTAGAACAGAGGAAAATTATTATAGTTTTATTATGCTTTTTATTCGTACGCGAATAAATCATCATTACAGCTCATATACGCCCTGCCCTACTCCTGGGCTCGAGCCTCCTCCACATTGGGAGGGAAATTTCTATACCACGCTGGTCAAGCGAGTTCGTATAGGGTTTTATTCCGAGCTTTGGTGCTTTTGCATAGTTGTTATATGCACAAGATATCCCTTAGACGTCTTTTAGAACACCCACGCGCAAGAGCGGAGCGGTTGATTATATTCTTACTCCGTCTCCACACGGAAATACCACATAATGTAATAGGTCTTAATGACTATACAATAGTAGAACAAAAGAACATTTTTATAAATTGTTATAATTATTATTTTATTATACTTGTTACGCATACGCAAATTTATAAAATTATTGAATTATTATTCTTTTATTTATAATAAATTAATAGTGATTTATGAATGGACCTTATTACACCTGTACCTTAAATCTATCATTTAATATTCATTTACACTGTAGCAATATATTTATGAATAAAAATGTGTCATTAAATGTTACACTTCTTCTATCTCAGGTGGTATTCTTTTCAACTTCATTGTTTTTTCTTTTGTTTTCTAAAAAAGAATTCAATGATGTAAGATAAGACCGATTCAATACAAGGCAATCTCAAAATGAAACCACGCCAATTCTTATTTCTAACATGGCATAATAGGTTAATTTGCCGGCACTGAGACTGCAACCTGACTTAATGATTATCGGACCACTTATAATATCCCAATCGAACAAAAAATGACTTTTTCTAATGAGTCCAAGCGAGTAATTAATGAACATATATAAAAAATGATTCTGATGAATTGAGCACGTTCTTTTTAAAAGGTGGTTAAAATCCAACCAAAGAATATAGATATATGCAAAAAATGTTTTCAGTAAACCGGTAAATAAAAGACTAGTTATTATAAATTTTTATCCATCTTGTCTTTTTAATGCTGTTGGTGGCAAACGAGCAAGCAACATACCTGGGACGTACACATGGTAAGTGATTCTGCGGCTCAAGGACTTTTGCGAGGCCTCCGCCTAAAGCAGAAGTTGAAAGGAGTATGGATACGTGCAAAGAGGTTCGGTGATACTAAAACCATCACCAAAAGAAACTTGGGTTGCCAGCTCTCTCGCTGACTAAAGAAATTGTTACAAATTGCTACTACTCATACGTCGATTTTCTGCGAGAGTGTACTAGTAGGGACGGTACCCCACTAGAGGGTATTCCGTCGGACCGACCACTGATGACAAGTAACCCTGCTCCGGTGGTCGGTCCAACGACGAAGGCGACGTGATGTTCGAGTGGGTTGCGGGTCTGTGTGCTTACGCCCCTCTGTCGCCCAGGACGGAGTGGTGCGAGGAGTACGCCGACCACGACCAACACCAAAAAAAAAAAAGATAATGTACTAGTAATCCGGACCATAGAGTAATATTATATGATCCGGACAGACAGGCCGGCGGCTGTAGACAGACGACTGTCGATATAGTTTCATCATCATTTCAATGAGCTGAGGTGGTCTACACCGAAGAAATCCCAAACGTCGGCTTATACATGATCAGAATGGCTCTGACACATAGAACGGGAAGGCATCGGGAGAGGACGGAGTTAACACAGAACTCCTGAGGGTAGGCGGCAAGCCAGTACTAAAAACCCTACAGAAATGGTTTAATTCTGTCATTCGCCGGGGCGATGTTCCGTAGTCGTGGACCAGAAGTGTGGTAGTGCTGTTTGTCAAGAAGATAAACCGCTCTTAAGAAATTACAGATTCATCTCTGGCTTATTCTTGAGCCACGTGTACAAATTGTTCTCTAGAGTCATTATGAACCAACTTGCGTGTAAGTTCAACGATTTCTTGCCGCCTGAACAAGCCGGATCAAAAAATGTTATAATACTATGGACCACATTTACACGCTACGCCAGATTATATAGAAGATCGAGGTGTTTAATTGGCCTCTGTGTCTACCGTTTGTGGATTATGAGAAAGCCTTTGATTCTGTCGATATTTCAGCAGTGCTACAGTCCCTTCAACGGTGCCAAATTGTCTACTGATACATCTAAGTGCTAAAGTGTTTGTATAAAAAGGATATTACGTATGTCCGCATCCGGGATAAGAGTAAGAAACCGATCCAGTTGCAGAGGTGTGAAACAGGGAGACGTCACCTCTCCGAAACTTTTGACTACTGCGCTGGAAGGTTTTACACTGCTGCTGGACTGGACTTGACATCAACGGCGAATAATACATCACTCACCTTCGATTTGCTGGCGATATTGTAGCCATGGCAGAATCTATGGAGGACCTTAGCACTGTGCTCAATGACTTCAGCAGGGTTTCTCAACTAGTTGGTCTACAAATGAACCAGGACAAGACCAGTCTTGTCTAATGCCTATGTCATTCCTCTACCGGCCCTAGTTGGGATTGTGATTCTCGAAGTTGTAGATCACTATGTTCACCTAGGACGAGCAGCTCAGTTAGGAGGATCCAACTTCGAGAAAGAGTTTAGCCGACGAATCCAACCCGCCTTGGCAGCATTCAGGAAACTTAAGAGGAACTTCTCGTCTACTATTCCCAGTGTCTATAAACAAAGGCTTATAACCAGTGTATGTTACTGGCGATGACATATGGGACTGAAACTTGATCTCCTTAGATGTCTCTTGGTTTCTTTGGAGACCAAGTTTCAGTGCCATATGTCATCGAATTTATGTCGACCCCATAAAACGGTTTAGAGTCCCTCAACGTGCCATGGCGTGGGTTATGCCCGGTATTTCTCTACGTGATAAAATCTGGAATACGGCAATCCGTAGAAGAACTGTTGTAGCCAACATAGATCGCAGAAATAGCACATTGAAATGGTAATGGGCAGATCACATCGCTCATCGAACCGACAACCGTTGGGGAAGAAAGATTCTCGAGTGGCGACCACGAATCGGAAGACGTAGCGTAGGACGACTCGACCGAGTTTTGACAAGCGCCGCGATTGTGACACTCTTCACTCCTGGGCTGGATATGGCTTGACCCATTGTACCCAATCGTCATCATCAGATCTGATATAAGTTTAGCTGCTAAGCTTGTGCTTCCTCCCCAATGAGAAGGAAATAGACCTACTACAATGGTCGGACGGATTGATATAGAATTTGCCTTTACTATAATTTTAATTTTCCTTTTGTTACTTGCACGCTTAGAATAATAACGTATAGAAGGATAGTGTCGGTACTTCGAACATTCGAAACATGAATCTAAAAATACTACATGCGCGCAGGCGATTACACACGTACCCACGCACACCACTATACAAATTATGAAATCAAATTTTGTTTTTATTAACATAAATCGTCGAAATACTTTTAAAAGTAAAGTTAAAAACCCTTTTAAGTATTTCAAATGTGTTGTGACACGATTTAAATGCACAAAACGTCATAATTACCTATTTATGTTTTAAGAGTTGGGTACGTACGTGCAGTAAAATGGTCTTGTACACTACGGAACGGTTCCGGCGCGGCGGCGTAAGCTCCATTAGGTTCCAATTGAAATGCTTTACTTTTTGTGCGCGAGCTTACCTTCTATACGTTATTATTCTAAACTTAGACATAATATGTAATCGTCCTTTATTACACGAACGGGTAGTGTAGTGGGTATCGGGATTTGGTAGTGAATATACTTAGTCAACACACGAAAAATTATATCTAATTGTTGACTTCAATAAACTAAAGAATGAAAACATATTTACGCAAACTGTATCATTTAAGTTCAAATATATTCACGGGTAAATTCCCAAGGGGGAAACCATATTCATTTTCCTCAACGAGTTTATATAATTTATTGTAAAAGGAATATTAATAAATTGTTTATATGTAACTAATCATGATTTCTTATGACGTATTTTATTAACGCGTAATAATAACACGTAATTATAATATTTATGAGATCATTAGTGTGTTAATAATAACAGCCGTTTAGATTGTGTCATTAAATAAACTGTTGAGTAAACTATTTGTATAATAACCTGCTTTATCTATATACTCATTTATTAAGTTTTTTATTGTATGTCTAATGGCTACAATTAATTCAAATTCGAATTTCAAAATATATATCTTTTAAAAGTGTCATTTAATTAAAAAAGTGAAAAGCTGAATTATGAAGTACCTACTGGCCAATTCTAAAATACATATAACATTTTTTGTTCCGCTATGAGTTCTTATTTCAAATTAATTTTAAAACTTTTAGCGGGCATGTGAAAATGTCATATAACGGCTTAGAATAATAACGTATAGAAGGATAGTGTCAATGCTTCGAAAGTTCGAAACATGAATCTAAAAATACTAATGGCGCGCAGACGATTACACACGTACACACGCACACCACTATACAAATTATGAAATCAAATTTTGTTTTTATTAACATAAATCGTCGAAATACTTTTAAAAGTAATATTAAAAACCTTTTTCAGTTTTTCAAATGTGTTATGACACCATTTGAATGCACAAAGCGTCATAATTACCTATTTATTTTTTAAGAGTTGCGTACGTACGTGCAGTACAGTGACTTGTACATTACGGAACGGTTCCGGCGTAAGCTCCATTAGGCTCCAACTGAAATGCTTCACTTTTTGTGCGCGAACTTACCTTCTATACGTTATTATTCTAAGTATAACGGTATGAAATTATATTCAATACCTTAGTTTTTTATGATATCTATACTATATATAAAAATGAATTGCTGTTCGTTAGTCTCGCTAAAACTAGAGAATTATTTGTGGAAGTCCAGGGAAGGTTTATACGGTGAGAAAATGTGGAAAATTGCGAGTAAAATACTAAAAAAACAAACTTATTTTCCCATTTTAAATAAAACTACTTTACGGATTTTATCGCGTTTGTATTTGATTTTTGATTACCCGACGTTTCGAACACTTTACAGCGTTCATGGTCACGGGTGGCAGTCCACCCGTGACTACGCGATAAAATCCGTAAAGTAGTTTTATTTAAAATGTATAATACTCGTGTAAACATCAGAAATCATTATTTTCCCATACAAACTGATCTTACCAGTCAAACATTTGATGTTTCAGCCCATACACATCCAGCTGTTCGGCTCGCACCTCCTCCACTAAGGGAGGGAAATCGACCTACTGTACCACGCTGGTCAGACGTGTTAACATAGGGATTTGTTTCGAGTATTCCTTCTTTTGCATAGATATTATATGCATATTATATCCCTTAGTCGTCTTTTATGACACCAACGGGTGGTGAATTGTATTCTTACTCCGTCACAGCACGGATAATACTAAAATCAAACTGATAAATATTAAATAACATAATTACGAAAACAAGCGGTACGAAGGTCAATGGGTCAGCTAGTGATAAATTAATTGCTGGCATTTTATCTATACTAATATTATAAAGAGGAAAGGTTTGTATGAATGGTTGTAACGAATTGGCTCAAAAAGTACTGCACCGATTTAATATCAGACCAAAAGCTATAATATCAGGGAGTAACATAGGCTATATTTCATCCCTGTATTCCCACGGGAACGGGAACTACGCATGTAAGACGACTGAAACCGAAGCGAAGCGAGGGCGGATTGCTAGTCTATACTAATATAAAGAGGTAACGTTTATGAGTTTGTGACGTTGTAAGGGGTAATCTCTGGATCTACTGAACCGATTTTCAAAATTATTTCACCACTAGAAAGCTACGTTATTGTGGAGTGTCATAGGCTATAATAATTCCCAAAACTAATTACGTATCTTTATTTAAACTTGAATAAATGTAATCCAAGTTGTAAAAAAAATTGCTTTCATCGCGTGCGCTGCGAAAACTATTGAGGATAGAACAAAACAATGTACTACAATATTAAAGAACATATCAAAATCTATAAAAAAATCTGCGATAGCATATGCCTATCTTCTGCGGATAACTCACAATAACTGCTTTTAATGTTAAAACTGTGGATTGAAAATAATTAATTTTGAGACAATAAATTATAAGAGCCGGTATTTTCAGACTGTTTCCTCATTTGCATTTTCATCATTATATGCGACTTTTAATAACTTTCAACAACAGTTTGCAGTTTATCCTTACTAATATTATAAATGCGAAAGTAAGTTTGTTTGTTACGCTTTCACGCTTAAACCACCGAACCGATTTCAAAAATTCTTTCACCAATGGAAAGCTATACTATCAAGGCTATATTTTATCAGGGTATTCCCATGGGAACGAGAACTACGCGAGTTAGGCAACTGAAACCGAAGCGAAGCGAGGGCGGGTTGCTAGTGTAATATATAGAGAAAGTGCTAAAGTATTGTTGAATCAGGGCACTCCATCTTTATTCCCAGTTTTAAAAACTTCTGGACGGCGATAATTGAAGTAGAATCTAGCCCCGGGGCCTCGCGGCCAAGCCCCTATATCTCACAGCTAATTCTTATAACTCCTAAGCAAAAATAATGATGTATTATATTCTTAACAAATTCCCAAACGTATAATTGGGTATGAATATTGATGGAAAACATATGTGGCGCCGTACCTTGACAGTGAACTTGGACTGACGCGCACACAAGTGTTGATCAAATGTATTTGTCAATCTCAATGTCAATTTCATCGTTTATGACCAAATAAACCTTGAGTTCAAATGTCATGGTGTATTATGGTATATAATTACGGTGTATAATATTTTGAAGCGTATAAAATAGATGAAAAAAATTCATGCATTGACTCATTTTTCAGATTCGACTTTGATCATACGGATATTTTTTATAAATTTTTTGACGTGACAACGTCTTATAATTCGATGGAGCCGGCTGCACACTCGAAAAAACATGACGTATGTGGCGTTACCTCGCTCTGAGGCGTTCCATTTAAGGCTTGATCCATACAAAATATCTATCAAACAAATAAAATTAAAATTTTCTTTTGAAAAATGAAACCATTCCATCAGTATTTTCTTATGACGTTGTCACGTTCAACTATCGTCAGTAAATCGACTTTACAGACAACCGATTTTTTTTTATTAAGGTTTTCTAACAAGTGTTCACATTAAAGCTTAGCACAATTTAAATTCTTAAAAATTTAAATTCCGGGGAATTGTCCGTCACCCGCAGTGTGGCTAACCGCGCGATGGCGACCGACGTCCCAGGACGTCGAGAGGTGAGGGTACCCGAAAGGGTATTCCGTCGGCCGACTATTGACGACAAGTCACATGCTCCGGTGGTCGGCCCAACAACGAGGTGACGTGGGTACGGGTGGGTTATCGGCCCGCGCGCCGTCCTTTCATCGCCCCGGACGGACTGGACCGCGCGTGCGCTTACCATAGCGCACCCATAAAAAAAAAAAAGGAAAAACAAGCAACAATCAATCACGTGACCAACGAAGCTATGCAATTATAGTTCTAATAAATTATTTAGTTGTGCTTTTTGTATTAACGCTGAATCAAAGTGTAAATCGACTACGTCACTGCAGCTGTTCACTATACTACAAAATCTTGCGTAAGATGAATTACCACCTAAAACTGTAATAGGGTTTTTTTTATTGCAAACCATGGGAAACGAGCAAACAGTACATATGATGGTAAGTGTTGCTGCCGCTCATGGATCTTTGCTAGGCCACTGTCTACCGTCAAGGGAGTGTGAATGCATGCAATGAGGTTCGGTGAAACTAACGACATCATCAAAACACACCTCAGAAAATTGGGCTTCCGGCTCTCTCGCTTACCGAACGAAGCGCAGTGACAAATTGCTACTACTCAGACGTCGATTTTCTGCTCAGTGCGGTACTACCGCGGACGGACTGGCCCACGACGGCGTCCCGAATAACAGAATAAGTATTAAAAAACTAAAAAAATAAAGAAGTTGTTGCTGTTAGTCGGTACGAATTGGCAGGGGGATATACCGGATTTAGTCAGCCACCCGCAGAGAGCCCGACCGCGTGAGGGTGACGCCCTGGTCGGCAACACTACAATGTTGCCGGGGCGTCAAAGGGGAGGGTACCCGAAAGGATAAACCGCCGGGCCGGCCACGGATGCCAAGGTCCGCCACGCACCGATGGTCGGCCCAATGGCAATACTCTCCCCATCGCCAATACGGTGTGTTATGGGATCGCGCGGCGCTCATCAGTAGGGACGTGACTTGGAGAGGAAAAAATCGATTAATAAATAATCGATCTTTGTTTCTTTAAAATAAATCGTTTTGTAAAAAACCGATTAATAGTTTATAATTAATCGATTATATTTATAATATTTTTTTTTTACTATTCTTTTTTAAAGTTTTCTCCCGACAGGATTGTGATGACCTTCTTTTTAGGAAATCTGAGAGTGATATTTACTTTCTAATAATACAGTATGAAACACTGACATTCGATCGAGCACTTTTCCTGGCAGAATTGTGGTGACCTTTTTTTAGGCAATCTGACAGTAATATTTATTTTCTATATATATAATAGAAAACTTTAAATTTAAACAAAAAAGCAAATACTAAAATAATCGATTAATTTTAATAAAAAAAAATCGATTTCTTTTAAATCGATTTTTTATTATTAAGATAATCGATTATAAAAATCGATTATTTTTCACATATCTACTCATCAGTCGTACCGGACCGTTGGGCGGGGTGTGTCTAACCCATAGCTTACAAAAAAAAAAAAAAGGCGATACGGGGTTCGCCGAGTCGGCTAGTTATAAATATAAAGTAACTGGTTGACTGACTCATCAACGCTGAGCCGAAACTAATTAAAATAAAATAATAACTATCAGTAATATGTTTTTACGTAGAGACTTGATTAGGAAATGATTTATGTTTCAATTAAGCACAAAAATCATCAGTAAAAATAAATAAACACGTGCTCATTTACACGTGTTTCAATAATTGTCAATTTTCACCTTCAAAACGTGTATTCTATTGTAGAAATTTGTTAAATCGCTGTAATAACAATGACTTGTTAGACGTAAGATATCTTAGTACGCCTGTGACCATAACTTACTTACCGGGTTGAGAGCCATCAGCGCTCACCCATTGACCGCGTTAAGCTGTCAAGGTCATCTGCGACTAACAGCTACACACCATGAACGCTGTAAAATGTTTGAAACGTCGGAAATCAAAAATCAAATACAAATTTGATAAAATGGTGAAATAGTATTATTTACACTGTGTAACTTGCGTAAACATTAGAAATCAAGATGATATATTGATATTATCTGTATATTATATCCCTTAGTCGTCTTTTACGACACCCACGGGCAAGATAGGGGGTGGCAATTCGTATTTTTTTAATTATTATTATGTTTCTCCTTTTGTTCACGGGCTGTTCCAAAAATACAGAGATACCTTTGATAGGCTTACGCGGGGATATGGATATGGATCCGACACGCAGAGGCCGTTGGAGATATTTAATGTAAAAATAGGATAGGACATCTACCGATGACACTCCACGTTTGCACTTAACAAACGAGATATAACATACAATGTGATATTTAAAACCTGATTATGGGGTTGTGATGGACTATTTTACTTAAAACTATTGATTTGAAACTGTCGTCTGCCTTCAATCCGTTGCATAGTATTGAACGGGGATAGACGGTGATTCGCTAACTCGTTGAATGGGCGCCTCTAAACGGTTGCCACAGACACGCAGGCCATACGGGCAACAGGGGGTGTGAGTGACTTGGGGTGTCGAGCGGTGCAGCGCCAGTTTCATCATCGCAAGTCCCCGATAAACGGAGACCCGCAGTGGTTTTCGCGTAGTTTATTTTTATTATTATTCTATTCTAACTCCGGGATTCGTGTGATGACAGTGTATTTTAGAGATTTTATTTTAATTAATTATAATTAACAAATGTTATTCAATTAATTTATTTTTCATTACAATAAGTTTTTTTGCCTAACTATAATAAATTGAAACTAATTATTTATTGAATAAAGGAAAACAAGTAATATTCACTCTTAATTGATATAATATTGTTTAATAATAAAAATAAGGTCGCTTAGTAGACGTCCATTTTGAATTCGACTACACGTCGCTGGAAAGTGTCGACTTGACAGCGTTAAATTGTTGAATGAACAGAAGTCAAACGTTGAGTAGTGACTCCAAACTGGACAGAATGCAAGTACAAACAAACCGCCGATACTCTCATGTAATTTTTTTTCATGTTGTTCTGAACGTAAGCCGGCCTCATAACGTACCGTATTCCTTACCCTTCGCCATAGCGCCGACCATTGGTCCTGAGTTCCTTGACGTCCATGATCAGACCGGCACTCTTATGTACTTTAATGGAAAAATATACAATTCTTTGAGAATATTATAACTACCTATTCGTTATTAGTTCATAGTACATTCATGTTAAGAGAAAGAAAACTCGAAATAAAACCCTATACCAACACGTCTTACCAGCGTGGTGTTGTAGGTCAATTGCCCTCTCATTGTGGAGGAGGCTCGAGAGGCTCGAGCCTTGAATCATGGCCTAGCGGTCCATGATTCAAGGTCCAGGAGCGGCAGTATCACTTGCCATCAGGTGAGCTATTTGTTCGTTTGCCACCAATAGCAATAAAAATGAATAACAATATAAATATTGGATATATATTTTTTTTTATTGCAAACGGTGGCAAACGAGCAAACAGTACACCTGATGGTAAGTGTTACTGCCGCTCATGGACCTTTACAAGGTCGTTGCCTACCGCCAAGAAAGCGAAGGGAGTGTGAATGCGTGCATTGAGGCTCGGTGATACCAAGGGCACCACCAAAACCCTCCACACGCAATCACCCTCAGAAAGTTGGGCTTCCGGCTCTCTCGCTCACCGAACGAAGCGCAGTAACAAATTGTTACTACTCAGACGTCGATTTCCTGCGAGAGCATGGTACTGCCCCGGACGCACCGGCCCGCGGCTGTAGACAGATAACTGTCGACAGTGTGGGCCTATAACTCCTGAACAACAACAACAACCCTAACAATTTCTGATGTTTACGCGAGTATTACACATAAATAAAATTAATTGATGGATTTTATCGCGTTTGTATTGTACTTAGTCCGCCCGTGACCATGAACGCTGTTAAGTGTTCGAAACGTCGGGCAATCAAAAATCAAATACAAACAAACGCGATAAAATCTATAAAGTAGTTTTATCTAAAAGGATACTTTTGGAATTGTACTGATTCGAGAATATTCTCAAAAAAGAACTTGGGTGCAATAACTAATAATCAATTTAAAAAATAGAAACGTAGGATTAAAAAGAATTTAATCAACCGATTTAGTGTTCGTGGATAGCAGGTACATATGGATATCAAAGATATGACACATAAAATATATTTTTACATTAAGAGGATTTACTATTATCTTTTTGCAATCAATGATGCCCATGCCATGCCCTTCGCAGTTTATATAAAAAAAGGGAAAAACTAAATTTTAAATTAAACGGTTTTATTGTAAAGAAACAGTAAAAATAAAATCGTGGGACACTACAAAACAAACATTTTAATCGACGATTATAGATATTTGACGTGCCCCATGATTTTATTTTTACTGTTTCTTTACAATAAAATCCTTTAATTTAAAATTTATTTTATTCCTTTTTTATTTTCAAGTTTTTAGTTTTTATATTGATTTTGTATAAAGCACTGTATTCTACTTGTCAAACCCTTTCATTTAATACCCATATTAATGGGATTGAAAAACAAATAGGTTGTCCGCCATTTTGTAGCGGCGGCCATCTTAGATTTTGAATTTGTATAGTGCATTTTATTCTACTTATCAAGCCCTTTCATTTGATACACATATTGATGGGATTGAAAAGAAATTGGTTATCCGCCATTTTGTAACGGCAGCCATCTTGAATTTACAAAAATATTGACTATACATAATTGTATTGTCACCAAAACCAAAGGCGTATACCAAATTTCAGATCAATCGGTTGACAGGAAGAGGGTGAATAATCAATTACTAAATTTGACCCAACAAAGAAAAAAATAAACCTATAAACAGGGTAAGTTAAATAAAACCGTTTAAAAATACATAAATATCAAGTAATATAAATGATTTCATTAAATTAGAACCATTCGTGGCATGTGACGGGGTAAGAATACAATTCACCATCTTCTCTCTTGCCCGTGGATGTCGTAAAAGACGACTAAGAGATATAATAATATAATATTTATTCAAGAGAAGGAGGGCTGAGGAGCATGATTGATGTGAAATTGAGTGATAGAAATAAGAGCAGAGTGGTTAGGGAATGTATGAAAGTAGACGTAATGACAAGGATTGAAAAAGATATGTTATGTTGGTTTGGTCATGTAGAGAGAATGAAAATGAAAGGAGATTGACATGAAGAACTTATAGGGTGAATGTGAACGGAAGTGTTGGAAGGGGAAGACCAAGGCGGACGTTCCACGATCAAATCGGGGACGTTCTTAAGAAAGGCCAGGTTAAAAGTACCCTAAACCAAAGAACATGCATGAAGAAATTAATGAATGCGGTGGAGGCGAAAGAGGTACGTGAAGATCGTAGCAAGTGGAGGGAAGTGGTCTCTGTCCACCCCTATGAGAAAGAAGCGTGAATGTATGCAAGAGTAGGAACACTCGAAACAAAACCTTATAGCAACACGTCTGACCAGCGTGGTATAATAGTATAATAGTAGTATAATAAAAGTTGTGCTTACCGGACATGTGGTCTTCGGTAAGTACCTGCATAAATGCCAACCGACGGGACGAATGTCAAATGTTTGACAGGTAAGAACAGTTTGAAGGGGATTATAAAATTGTTCTTTTTAGTATTTTACTCGCAATTTTTCCATATTTTCTCACCGTATAAACCTTCCCTGGACTTTCACAAATAATTCAAGATCAAAATTAGCCAAATCGGTTCAGCCGTTCTCGAGTTTTAGCGAGACTAACGAACAACAATTCATTTATATATATATATATATAGATTGCATGCGCATAGGAGCGAGGGGGCGGTAGCCTCTGCAAAATGCCTAGAACTCAACTTTCTCGACAGTCTGCCACTGTAAAACGACTGCGGTTTATGCGCAGCAATGAGACAGAGGATGAAAATAGGCAGAGGTTGCGTACTCAACGAGAAATTGCTGAACGAAATCGCGCTAGAGAAACAAGCGTTGAACGAACACAACGTTTGGCTTCACACACAACTCGATTTTCGTCTAATCGACAACGGGAATCAAGTGCTGAACGTTCTCAACGTTTTTCCACAGAAGTTTTAAAATAAATAAATAAACCCTGAAAGTCACTATACCCTCCAAAGTCACTATTCCACGCGGACGAAGTCGCCGGCGCTGCTAGTTAATAATAAACGTCAAACAAAAACGCCGTTGGCATTCATGCTATGGTCGTCACGTGTCTGTAGGGTTGCCAACCATCCTTTTTAATAAAGAATCCTATTTAATTTTTGTTCATTATACTATATACTTTTACATACCAATAAAGTATGGGAAAATACTTTATTTTTCGACCTGTGATAACTGCGTAAAACAAAACACTAATTACGGGTACTTAGCTTTTAACGGTATAAATAAGTGAAAACGAACGATGGAAACGATTTATAATTGCTAAACGAAATATTAGATGTCAGATGTGGCGTGAATCAGACTTTATATATGCTAAAAGCACACAAAAATACGTTTTTAAGGCAATACAAACTTAAAATTTGAAAAATGCTTTCTTTCTTCCAAATACTTTATTTTTCCAATCCAAATTATTTTATACTTTGTTTTTTGTCAAAAAAATTAGCAGCCCTACGTGTCTGACATAGACACGTCATGCGGTACGTATGCCAAATTAGTGATCTGCCGATCAGAAAGTTTGCTCGCATGATAATCAAACATGATCATTTGGATCTGAAGATAAAGGACGCAAGTTAAAACTGTGGCCAATTACTCTCGTATTAAATTACCGAGAAAACCTTTATATGTAGTATATTGTTCATGGTCCTCTGTCTACCGCAGCGGGCCGGTCCTGTCGGAGTAGTACCACACTGAGTAAAACATCGACGTCTGAGTAGTATCAATTTGTACTGCACTTCGTTCGGTGAGCGAGAGAGCCGGAAGCCCTTGACTGAGGGTATATGCGCGTGGTGGGTTTTGGTGATATCTTTAGTATCACCGACCCTTATTGCACGCATTAAGTTAAGAGTGGTAGGACCACACTGTCGACAGTTATCTGTCTACAGCCGCGGGCCGGTCCGTCCGGGGCAGTACCACACTCTCACAGAAAATCGACATCTGAGTAGTAGCGATTTGTTACTGCGCTTCGTTCGGTGAGCGAGAGAGCCGGAAGCCCAACTTTCTGAGGGTGTTTGCGTGTGGAGGGTTTTGGTGGTGCCCTTGGTATCACCGAGCCTCAATGCATGCATTCACACTCCCTTCACTTTCTTCGCGGTAGGCAACGGCCTTGTAAAGGTCCATGAGCGGCAGCAACATTTACCATCAGGTGTACTGTTTGCTCGTTTGCCACCGTTTGCAATAAAAAAAAAAATAAAATTACATTTCTTTCACTTTACAGCAGTCTAGACAGTCAGCGGCCTAATAAAGGTCTATGAACAATATCATTTACCATCACGTGTGCCGTGCCCTCGTTTGCCATCAACGGCATAAAAAAAATAAATAACGGCCTTTTTTAACCGACTATAAAAAAGAAGAGGTGTACAATACAGTTCACCATCAATTTCATCAACCATCTTGCTGTTTACGTGTCGTAAGAGACGACTAAGGGATATATTTTGCATATAACAATTAAGCAAGAAAAAAATAACTCGAATTAAAACCCTACAACGGGTCAAACGGGATGGTATCATCCCGTTTGACTAGCGTGATATTGTAGAACAACACCTGAAATTCTTGTCATTAAGTACCTACATTTTTGTTTTTTTTTTTATGGATGGGCTATGGTAAGCACACACGCGGTCCATTTCGTCCGGGGCGACGAAAGGGCGGCGCGCGGGCCCATAACCCACTCGTACCCTCGTTGCCTCGTTGTTGGACCGACCACCGGAGCAGGGTGATTTGTCGTTAGTAGTATTAAGTACCTACTTATAATGATTTTTCGTGTGATGACGGAATAAGAATACAATTCATCAGTCCGTATCTTGTCCGTGGATGTCGTAAAAGACGACTAAGGGAAACAATGCGCATATAACATCTATGCAAGTGACGAAAAAATTTCAAATAAAACCCTATACCAACTAGTTTGACCAGCATGGTATAGTATGGTTAATTTCTCTTTTATTGTAGGGGACGCTCGAGCCCAGTAGTGGGACGTACATGAGCATATACGTACATAATCATGATGAAGTATAATGATAAGAATTCTTGCAAATGACAACCCATTCTTTTTCAACATCAATAAAGTTGTTTCCATTATCAGAAAAAAAGCTGATTTTGCTTTTTTGGGCGGATTATGGTCTAGACGCACTCGGCCCGTTCCGTCGGGGGTGGAAAAGCGGCGCGTGGTCCTATAATCCACTGTATTGCCATTGGGCTGTCACTAGTACCGAGTGCCTTGATAACCGTGGCAAAGCTGATTTACCTTACCACGATTTGAAATTTTTATAGTGGTAGGACCACACTATTGACAGTTGTCTGTCTATAGCCGCGGGCCGGTTCGTCCGGGGTAGTACCACACTGAGCAGAAAATCAACGCCTGGATAGAAGCAATTTGTTACCGCGCTTCGTTCGTTGAGCGAGAGAGCCGGAAGCCCAACTTTCTAAGAGTGTTTGCATGTGGTGGGTTTTGGTCAAGCCTTTAGTATCACCGAACCTTATTGCACACATTCAGACTTTCTTCACGCATTCACCCTTCACCTTCTTCACAGTAGGCAGCGGTCTAGCAAAGGTCCATGAGCGACAGCATAATTTACCATCAGGCGAACTATTTGCTCATTTGCCACCGTTAGAAATAAAAAGAAAAAGGTTTTCAAGCTAAAATATACTTTAGTTTGATGACCTATCCAACTAATATCCAGCCAACTAATCCTATACCAACACGTCTGACAAGCGTGGTATACTTTTTCTTTTTGGTGGCAGACTATGATGCGTCGCGCATCGTCCAATCCATCCGGAGTGAGGAAAAGGAGCGACGAACGAGTCCATGGCTCGTCGGGTACGTAGCTCCAAGTGTTATGAGGGCGGGCCACTGATACCGACCTTGTCATCAGTAGCCTGTCCAGAGAGGAGCGTGGTGTAATAGGCTAAATTCACTCCTATCGGGAAATAGGCTCGAGCCCAATAGGGTGACTTAAATGAGCTGTGATGCTGAAATTAGGATTAAATTGATATAGTTCGCGTAAGGCAGGTTTATAAGAACCATCTTTGGACTAATATTCAAAGTCCAAACAAAGAAGTTGCCTTACTTTTTGCAAATCCAAAGTTGAGCACACTTGTACTAATTCAAATTAAATATTTTTCTAATAAGTCATGCGTATTCATATTTGACTAGGTAAAGAACGCTTGCTGTTGTCATGATAATGCTGTTGTCATGATACGCCGTATAGGCAAGCGCCGTAAACGTTTAGAGAAGCGTTAGTAAATATATGTCGAGTTCCATGTATTGTGCGTCAGTAGTTACTAGAATACCTCGTTATGTAAGCATAACGTACTCTACTAATACGTAAATAATGTAAATTCGAAAAAATCCAAATATTAACAATGCTGAGAGGCACATTATCAGCTCAGCAGTGGCGTGCTTGCCTTAGGTATGCCTGAATTGAAATTTATTACGGGCCAAAATGAAGGGATTTATTTTTATAAAAGAAACAAAAGAATGCTCGGATTGATTTATTATGAAATAATTAAAATTTGATTATCCATGTAGTGACGGAGTAAAAATGTAATTCACCACCATAAAAGACGACTAAGGGATATAGTACCCATATAACATCTATGCAAGAAAAGGAAAACTCAAAAGGAAACTCTATACCAACCTGTCCGACCAGCATGGTATAGAAAAGTCAATTTCTCTCCTATTGTGGAGGAAGCTCGATGATGATGATGATAATTTGATTATATGTTGGATCCGGACGTCAGATAAAATCTGACGAATAGCTCTGAATTAGAGAATGGAAAGGCATCAGGAGATAACAGAACTATCACAGAGATCCTGAGGGCAGACGGCAAGCATGTATTAAAAGTCCTACAGAAGTTGTTCAATTCTGTCATCATCGGGGGCAATGTTTCACAGCCGCTACCACAAAACGCCATTACCACATTTCTGATCCACGTGATCAGAAATGTGGTAGTGGCGTTTTTCATAAAGAGTCGTATGCCGTATGGCCGATATGCTCATAGACCGTTTATATATTGGAATCATTACTATCCTATACCTTTATGCGAGCAATTCTTGTATATTTCTATATTTTCAGACTCTCGGAAACAGCACCAACGATTTTCATGAAATTTAGTATATTAGAGGTTTCAGGGGCAAAAAATCAACCTGGCTAGATTTTATTTATAGAAAATATCGGCTTGTCGGTGTTTTTAGCTAATCAATAAAATGTCGTAAAATATCATTAGAATAGGAATGTAAATTTAGCCGTTGACGTCAAGAGTGATAATAGCTCAGTTGGGAAGTTGTCCAGTCGCATTCAAACATCCTGAGTTCGGATCTCAGTGTTATTATTATTGTTTTTTTAATTTTTGGTATTATTTTCATTATTTCATAATTTTTCTTTTTAATATTTATCTAAATATGTTCGTCAAAAATTCAATTTACAAAAAATTAAAAAATATACTGTGCAATGCTCAGTCGACCAGATATTTGTTTATATGAACTAATATTTTAACATTTTTTGAACTCGTTTTCTCAAAAATTCAAGCTCCGGAACTACTAAATCGTTTAGTTTCATTCTGTTTTGGGAATCATTTAATTTGAAAAAAGTACACCACTGTAAAATCTCGATTAGCGCGCAATGGACGGATCAAGTTATGAGATGAGTAAATAAAGCCATTAAAGTGACCCCGCATAGCGGTCGATTCATTTGAAGAATTGACGTAAATTACGCAACATCGTTCTCTTAATCACTTTTAATGGTTAGGAATTAAACCAAGACAATGGGATTTTGTATTAGTAATAATCATCATCGTAGCTGACATACATTCTACCGCTGGGCTCTAGCATTCTCCACAGTGACAGGGCAATTACTACATCACCCTGGTCTGACAAAGTGATAAAATGTTTCTCTGTAAAGCCTGGCGTCGTCTACAGCAGAAACGCGTCGAATCGAAGCGAGTCGCATTTATTCCTAGTGCGTCCATTTCTGAAGAATCGAATCGATTTGTTATTTCATAGCAACTTTTCATCAAATTGGGACGTTTTTGCGTCATGGACAGCTCGGACGAACAAATGCTTTTATTTCAAATATTTTTTGATGAAATAACTATGGCGAATTTCATCGTTTATATTAAAGTATTCTGTGATACCCAGATTTGAAAAGGGATCCTGTTAATTTTTTTTCAATACTTTCATTTATTCTATAAATATTGTTGAATCGTTGAACCAGTGATATCAATACTTCTTCATTCATTTTTAATTTTACGGCAAAAAATACAGAATTACAGATATAATAAAACTACGTTGGGGCGGACTCGATTCTCCGCGTCGACTGAGGCGTAGGGATGTGAAAAAATAATAGATTTATATATTCATCGATTTTTTTATAATCGATTTTATTAATCGATTATATAAATAATGAAAATCGATTTAAAAGAAATCGATTTTTTAATATTAAAATTAATCGATTATTTTAGTATTTGCTTTATTGTTTAAATTCAAAGTCTTCTACTATATAGAAAATAAATATCACTGTCAGATTTCCTAAAAAAGGTCATCACAATTCTGCCAGAAAAAGTGCTTGATGGAGTGTTTCATACTATATTAGAAAATAAATATCACTCTCAGATTTCCTAAAAAAAAGGGTCATCTAAAAAAAATCGGTTATAAAATAATCGATTAATGAAATAAATCAATCGATTTTTTGCAAATCGATTTATTTTAAAGAAAGAAAAATTGATTATTTATTAATCGATTTATCACCTCCAAGTCACATCCCTACTGAGGCGCGCCGAGTCGAATCGAATCGCATTGGCGAAGAAATTTGCCTGTCGAGCAATCCGCACGGTCGATTCGATTCGGCGCGCCGCGACTCTTCGCTAATGAACGCAGTTTCAATATAGGGAGGCGACTTTTTGCGATTCGATTCGACTCAGCTCGGCGAGCCTAACGGACGCTGGCCTTTATACAAATCTTTCCTTTACTACACTACCTACGTATTTCTACCCCATGCCAACACATCTACCCAGCGTGATATAGTAGGCCAAATTCGCACCTATTGTGAAGGAGGCCCAAGTCCCAGTGCAACTTATATGGTCTGCATCACTGAGATGATGAAGATGAATAGAAAAGTTTTACTTATATCATGTGACTTTACAATAAATAATGTTCTGTTTTTAACCGACTTCAAAAAAGGAGGAGGTTCTCAATTCGTCGGAATCATTTTTTTTTTATGTATGTTCACCAATTACTCAAAAACGCCTGGACCGATTTGCGAAATTCTTTTTTGTTTGACAGGGTATACTTCCCAGATGGTCCCATAGTCAGGATCTGATGATAGTATCCTTGAAAAATTGGTGGAATTCTTAAAGTTTTATTAGTTTTCTGTTTGAAGTCGTTTTTTTTTGTTAAAAATTATAGTTATTTGTTTCTAATAATATCCAAGTACAAGTGTAATTAGGAGCAGTAATCTCTAACGCGCTAATTATATGAGACGCGGTACCATTAGTAAATACTTTTAAATAGCATTTTGTTTGACATTTTAAATTATCGTTATACATAAATTTCTTGTGTACGTGTGTATGTCACTGAACTCCTAAACGGCTGGATCGATGTTGATGAAATTTTTGTGCATGTTCAAGGGGATTCGAGAATGGTTTAGATTCACAATTGGACCCGGTAGGTGGCGCTTATTTGAACAGAACAGCGTCTGTTGGGTCAGCTAGTCTTTATATATTTCTTGTGTACGTCTGTATGTCACTGAAATCCTCTTAAACAGCTGGCCAGATGTTGAGGAATTGTTTTTTTGTGTGTTCAAGGGGATTCGAGAATGGTTTAGAATCACAATTGGACCGGGTAGGTGGCGCTGCTATCGATTTCATGGAGATCTTTTATTTTTATTTGATCAGAATAACGTCTGTTGGGTCAGCCAGTAGATATATATTTTTACTCAAGTCACCAAATTCAAATTCAAATTATTTATTATGCATAAACCCCGAGAGGGCACTTACCTGACAATATGTCAGGTTTACAATTTCCAAAAAAAAATATACTACCACCGGATCGGAACGCGACCGCTACTGAGAAGATCCGGCAAGAAACTCAGCGAGCTCGTCTATTATTTTTAATTTTTTTTTTCTTCTTACTAGATATATAATTGTGTACTTACATGTTTTGTAAGAACTAGCTCCAGTGTGATTCCCTTCGAACCGCAAGACACTTAATATAATTCAAACGATTATAGCTGGACCAGATCCCACAAGCGGCACCCGATCACGAGTTAACTACTAGAGCAGCCATCACTCCCCTCAACGACTATGGAGGGAAGGGAGAGACCCGCTCCACGCAGCTACCGCAAGTAGATCCTTCTGTGAGCATGACCAACACCACAATATGTTATAAACGGTGAAAATACAAAATTTCACCAGTCGTATTAACTATCAAACTTGGGTCATTTTAAAATTGGCAGCCGAAGTAACAGGGGATTATGGTTACCTAAAGTATTTTGAGACAATTATTTTAGATCACTAATATCTTTTTTCCTGTGGTGACGAAGTAAGAATACAATTCACCACTCTCTATTTTGCCCATGGATGTCGTAAAAGATGACCAAGGGTTATAATATGCACATAATATCTGTGCAAGAGAAGGAAGACTTGAAATGAAACCCTATACCAACATGTCTGACCAACATGGTATAGTAGGGAAATTCCCTACCATTGTGGAGGAGGCCCGAGCCCAGCAGTGGGACGTATGTGGTGTCAATGATGAAGATAATGATGAATATATGTCACCAGAGGTTCTCGATATTCTGACTACGACATAATATAATAATAGTAGGTTCTTCAGACCAATAAATCAATCTTTTTGAATTGATAAGGGATTAGGTGGTTTTTTTCTGCAATTTTCTATAGAACGGGTTTTTTTTTTGGGAAATGGTTTAGGGGTGCCCGCCGAACATAAGTCCAAAATGACAGCAGATGTTTGGCCCAATGGTTTGAAAGAAGTCTAGGATTCAGATCCATGGAGCTGTATGTATAGATAAGGAATCTGGTGAGTTACGAAGCGCCACACTGCCCTTTTATTAACCTAAATTTTCAGACAAACTTTGCCCACATTCCAAAGTATTATCACTATCATCTATTTCCATAATTAAACTATAATTGTTCGATGTAATCTCAATAACCAAAACTTTGAAATAAAACAAATGTTAAGATTTTTATAGTTTTACTATTTACAATTTATTTAACTATTACTAAGACTTCGAAAAACGGATTATGGAGACCTTGGTAAAATTAGGTCACTCAATGTTTAGAAAGATTGCACGGTAATTAATATGGCCTCAATTTAAAGTGAATAGACTTGCCTGATCGTTCATCTCATAATACAAGTGGCTAAATGAAGCATGATATACTCCAGACATTTGGATTCAGTCCAAAAGTAGCATAATTTACCATTAAGTACCTTATTGGTATTTGTCATCTAGGTTCCATCCATCTTATATAAAACAACAATAAATATATGTATTCTTAGTTGAACAAATTAAATATTTCATACCATGTTTTTCGCATGATTTCATATACATACAATGTATTAGGTCTGTTTTATCTTGTTCACGTTCACGATCTCCTATAATAGTCTTCAAAGCCTCATCTATTTCAGTGTGAATTTCATTGAGATCTGTTAAGCCATATAGACCTGATTGATTAACAAACATGCATTTAAATTATAAATTATCAGATTTTTTGTCTTTGATGAAAGACGATTAAGCAGTCTACGTAATGGTAAGTGGCAATTGTTGCCCTATATAATATCAGAATCACGGCCAGGCCCTTCTAGGCCTATCGAAAGGTAGAGTTTGGGTCTTCCACGCTCTTGCTCACACAACAAGCTCAGTACAAAGGGACTCACATTGATTTTGTATGATACTACCCAGTGACGTAGCGTACCTTGGAGGGGCCTTTTGTCAAAATTAGTTGGGGCCCAGATGAAGGGTAAATATTTCTCAAAAAGAAACAAAAATACTTGCATGAAATTGACTATAAATTATCATTTACTACTAGAAATTTAACTAAAAAAAGTCCTGGGAATCCTGCAATTTTTGGGCGAATGCTTAACTCGGGGAAAAAAGAGATTTCTTTTTCTGATTTTTATAGGAATGTATGATAAGCACACATTACGGGGCCCTGCAGCCAAAGGGGCCCCGTATCATTGATACAGCTACTGCTGCTGATAGCGCGGTAGCTGCGCCCCTGGAACTGTCTCATACAAACAGACTCATTTAGGGCTGCAGGCAGAAAACTATCAGCACAGTGGTCCTACTTCTGCAATTGCATTTATAAAATTAATAACATTAATTAAGATTTTATTGAAAATATTAAGTGGTATTCATGTCCAGAATATAGCAAGACCAAGGCGTGGATTATCTTCTAATCCTAAAATAGACATTTATTAAAATATTTGTTTTTGTTCTTCTTTTCAGCGCTGATTGATTGCTTTGAAGTGTCATGCTATTTTGAGTCAGTTCTTCTGTTGTTCTTATGTTGTTTCTTGTCTGGAGGCAAAAATAGACAAACCACAATGCTACCTGTAAACACAAATTAAAACATTATTTATTCATTTCATTAACAGTACACCCATCAGCAAGTCAACCTTCAGATTCTCATCATTTATCTATACTAATATTATAAAGAGGTAACGTTTGTGAGTTTGTGACGTTGTAAGGGGTAATCTCTGGATCTACTGAACCGATTTTCATAATTATTTCATCAATAGAAAGCTACGTTATTGTGGAGTGTCATGGCCTATAATAATTTCCAAAATTAATTATGCATCTTTGTTTAAACTTGAATAATGTAATCCAAGTTGTAAAAAAATTGCTTTTATCGCGTGCGCTGCGAAAGCTATTGAGGATAGAACAAAACAATGTACTACAATATTAAAGAACGTATCAAAATATGTCGCAAAATACGTATAAAAAGTCTACAATAGCATATGCCTATCTCCTACAGATAACTCACAATAACTGCTTTTACTGTAAAAATAATTAATTGTGGATAAAAAATAATTAATTTTTGTGAAGCTTATTTAGCCCATATGGTATTAATGTATATCTTTATAAATATATTTGTTAGAACGAAAATTTAATGTAGAATATTTGTGCCCTTTACTCTATTCAGTTTAAACAAATATCTTCAAAGATATTAGCAAAATAAAAACGTGCGGTACGCGCAGCTCCGGCCATAAGACAATAAATTATAAGAGCCGGTATTTTTCAGACTGTTTCCCCATTTGCGTTGTCATCATTATACGCGACTTTTAAAAACTTCCAACAACAGTTTGCAGTTTATCCTTACTAATATTATAAATGCGAAAGTAACTTTGTTTGTTACGCTTTCACGCTTAAACTACCAAACCGATTTCAAAAATTCTTTCACCAATGGCATACGCTGTATTTTATCAGGGTATTCCCACGGGAACGGAAACTACGCGGGTTAGGCAACTGAAACCGAAGAAGCGAAGTGAGAGCAGGTTGCTAGTTACACATAAATCCCGAGGGAGCACTTATATATTGTCTATTTTAACACAATTAATGAATTTAATTATTACTATTATTTTTTTATTATTGCCAACGGTGGCAAACGAGCAAGCAGTACACCTGATGGTAAGTGACACTACCACACATGGACTTTTTCAATACCAGGGAACAGCTCTTCTTAAACCTCATTTAAAGAAGGACATGTCATAGCGCTCGGGAAACACAGTAGCAGGTAGTTCATTCCAGAGCTTGCACGTACGTGGGACAAATGTTCGCTGGAAACGTACAGCTGAAGACTATAACGTTTCGAGGTGAAATGGATGAACTCTGCTACGATGTCGAGTGGTACGTTGGTAGAATGGTGACGGTGGTACCAAGTCAAACAGTTCCTCGGAGCACTCCACGTGAAAGAGTTGGTAGAGTACACAGAGTGATCCAAAGTCTCTTCGCTGCTCCAGCGACTCCAATCCTATTAATTAAATTAATTAGTATAATAAACACATGGTATTTATTGACCTAGAGAAGGCGTACGATCGAGTTCTCAGGGAAGTTCTGTGGTGGGCTTTGAAAGAACGAAGAGTGCCGGGAAAGTATGTAAGATTAGTGAAAGCTATGTATGCAGAAGCGCGCACGAATGTCTGGTCTGAAGCTGGAGTCACCGATGAGTTCAGTGTCATTGTAGGCTTGCACCAGGGTTCGGCTTTAAGCCCTTATATGTTCCTCCTGGTGATGGATGCTCTGACATCAGACATACAAGAGGAAGCACCGTGGTGTATGCTGTTTGCAGTTGACATTGTCCTCGTCGGAGAGGAGGCAGCTGGAGTACAGAGTAGACTGGAGAAATGGCGGGAGAGGTTGGAGAGAGTAGGCCTTAGGATCAGCCGCACCAAGACTGAACATCTGTTCTGCACCTTCGGTGACTCTTTCCAATTCTCTCACATTGGCTTAGATGGGTCACCCCTACCAGTTTGCTCCGACTTTAAGTACTTAGGCTCCCTTCTCCAAGACGCCGGCAACATCGACCGGGAGGTAAATCGTAGAATGAATGCAGGATGGATGAAGTGGCGACAGGTCTCGGGAACAATTTGTGATTAACGGATGCCCCTTAAACCTAAAGGGAAAATATACAAGAGTGTCATCAGACCTGTTGCTATGTATGGATCTGAATGTTGGGCATTGAAAAAGACGGATGAGAGAAGATTGCATGCCACAGAGATGCGGATGCTAAGATGGATGTCACAAGGTTAGATAAGATAAGAAATGAGTATATTAGGGGAAGCCTGAAAGTGGCACCAGTGATAGAGAAGATTAGAAGCGCGAGGTTGTCTTGGTATAGACATGTGATGAGGAGGGATGAAAGGCATGTGACGAGGCGGGTTATCGATATGAATGTGGATGGACGTAAGAAGCGTGGGAGACCCAAAAAGAGATGGATGGACTGTGTGAATGAGGATATGCGTATGAAAAGGGTGAGTGCTGATATGACGGCCGATAGGAGGTTATGGAAGGTAAGTACATATTGTGCCGACCCCAATTAGCGTGGGATGAGGGCAGGCAAATGATGATGATGAATAAACAACCACCGGATCAGCACGCGACTGCTATCGAGAAGATCCAGCAAGAAACTCAGCAGCCTTATCTATTAATTAAATTTTTTTCTTACTAACTTCTTATGGTCCTTTATTTAAAATTATATACAACATATTTTATAAATACTAGCTCCAGTGTGATATCCCTCGACATACAAGATATTTAATATAATTGACATATAATTCACAAGGTGAACAATCAAACGATTATGACTGGACCAAATCCCACAAGCGACACGACGATTTAATTACTAGAGTAGCCATCTTCAATGTTCAAAATAAGAATCATTTACTGATTAACTGTCGCATTTTCTGCAGATTTTATTACAATTCATAGAACTTGAATGTCATCTATACCAATAAATAAAATTGGAGTGTCTGTTTGTAATGTCAAAATAATAGGCTTTTTTCATGCTCACACGGTTATTTGCACGACACCTATGCCTAAAATAGCAATTAAAAAATTTTTGTCTGTCTGTCTGTCTGTTTGTTCCGGGTAATCTTCAAAACGGCTGGACCGATTTCAAAAATTCTTTCACCAATGGAAAGCTATAATATCAGGGCGTAAACTAGGCTATATTTTATCCCGGTATTCCCACGGGAACGGGAACTACACGGGTAAAACGACTATAACCTATAACCGAAGCGAAGCAAGGGCGGGTTGCTAGTATGCAATAAAATTAAGTGTCAGTCTAAATTGGACAGTTTTTCAAAATGTCATTACCTTAGTATAATAACGTATAGAAGGATAGTGTCGGTACTTAAGCGATCAAAAACATGAAACCAAAAATACTACATACGTGCAGGCGAAAACACATGTACACACGCACACCACTATACAAATTATGGAAACAAATTTTGTTTTTATTAACATAAAATCGTCGAAATACTTTTAAAAGTAATGTTAATACACTTTTATGTTTTTCAAATGTGTTGTGACACCATTTGAATGTACAAACCGTCATAATTACCTATTTATTTTTTAAGAGTTGCGTACGTACGTGTAGTGTGTAGTACAGTGACCTTGTACACTACGGGATGGTCTGGTATAAACTCTATTAGGCTCCAATTTAAATGCTTCATTTTTTTGAGCGCGGACTTACCTTCCAGACGTTATTATTCTAAGGTCATTCTTCATATTAAGTACATTATAATCACTGATTCATTAATAATGATTGAACAAATTATTAAGATAACAGTTCTAGATTAGGATATCAACTATTAGTTCGTTATGAGAAAAATCGTCTATATTATAAAATCATTTTTTATCAATCAAGCCTTTAATTTATTTTTATAATTACCTGGTCAATCATTCTATGTTAGTTCTATATAAGACTGTCGTGCTTAGCAAGTAGATTGGCGAATATAATTGATATTATATTCTATACTAATCTATACTCTATACTAATATATAAAGCTGAACAGTTTGTTTGTTTGAACGCACTAATCTCAGGAACTACTGTTCCGATTTGAAAAATTCTTAAGTGTTATATATATCTCATTTATCAAGGAAGGCTATAGGCTATATATCATCACATCACAAGACCATTACGAGCGGATCAGCAATGAAGAATGTTTCAAAATCGGGTTTTTCCATTTGAGAGCTTCCGCTGCGTGCGCATAAATCTTCTGTTCGTGTGTTTGTTATTGAACTCCTCCTAAACGGCTGGACTTATGTTAATGGAAATTTTTGTGTAGGTTCAAGGGGGCTTGAGAATGGTTTCGATTAATAATTGGACCCGGTAGGTGGCGCTGCTATTTGATTTCAAGAAGAATTCCTTTTATTTTATTTGAACAGAACAACGTCTGTTGGGTCAGCTAGCTAAAAATATAAAATATGTTGTTTGGTTTTCGACGAGAAAATTGCTAAGCTTTCATTGTATGCATATATTCAATGTGAGTTTGTTCTAAGTGACACCATTATTCGTGTGATGATAAAATAAAGACAATTTATTACCTTCTCCTTTTCTAAGGCATAATACGGGTCCGTCGAGGCGAGGACTAGCAGGGCCCGGACAGGAGCTTTATATTATAAGACCACTGAGGAATATCAGCAGACAACACAATTCCAAGAAAAGGAAACCCCCTAAATAAAAACTTAAAATAACCCGCCTGCTCAGCGTGGTATTATTACCAGATGAATTTCTTTTAACCAGATCTGCTTTCTGGATAGTGTGAAATATATGGTTTAAAAAGAAAAGATGGCAATAAAACCAAGAACGGCAAATACTATTAAAAGTGCTTACATTTTTTGGTGAGTTTGCATTTGTTAACTAAAATTTGGAACATATTTAATCTGGTTTCTTTTATTTTTAACCCTCGATACAAAAAGAGGGGTGTTATAAGTTTTACGTCAATGTCTGTCTGTGTGTGTGTTTGTCTGTGGCATCGTAGCTCTCAAATAGGTGCACCGATTTCGATGCGGTTTTTTTTTTCATTTGAAAGCCAGTTTCCTTGCGGTAGTCCTTAGCTATGTTTAGCTATAGTGGTAGGACCACACTGTCGACAGTTATCTGTCTACAGCCGTGAGCCGGTCCGTCCGGAGTAGTACCACGCTCTCGCAGAAAATCGACGTCTGAGTAGTAGCAATTTGTTACTGCGCTTCGTTCGGTAAGCGAGAGAGTCGGTAGCCCAACTTTCTGACGGTGTTTGCGTGTGGAGGGCTTTAGTGGTGCCCTTGGTATCACCGAGCCTCATTGCACGCATTCACACTCTCTTCACCTTCTTCGCGGTAGGCAGCGGCCTTATAAAGGTCCATAAGCGGCAGCAACACTTACCATCAGGTGTACTGCTTGCTCGTTTGCCACTGCTTGCAATAAAAAAAAAGTTAATATCGATGCAGCAGTGTAATATTATTAGCACTTTTCCAAAATGATGTAATGGCATATGATAACTCGATTAATTGCTTCACACGTGGCAGTATAGTCGTCAAATGACAATTAATTGATAACTTCGACCTGATGCTACAACCAGAGAACCCAACTCTTCGAAAACTCACAGCAGACATATTGTATTTTAGGATTCAATAGATTAGTTTCAATGAATGCAATACGGTCACGTTGACCTGGTACGACAATTTGAATGGTCTCCAGAGAACCCAACTCCTCGAAAACTTGCAGCAGGCATATCGTGTTTGGATTTAATATATTAGTTTAAATAAGTAAATTGCTTGCAGGCTATAAGTTTGATGTCTGTCTCCCTGTCTGTGTATATGTTTGTCTGTGGCATCGTAGCTCTCAAACGGGTGCACCGATTTCGATGCGGTTTTTTTCATGTGAAAGCCAGTTTCCAAAATGATGTAATGACGTATGATAACTCAATTAAGTGCTTCACGCGAGCCAGTATAGTCGTTAAATGTCAATTAATTGATAATCCCTATTAAAGAGAACGTAATACTTTTATTATTTTAGTTTGTGTTGGGGTTATTAAAAATTTTTAATTTTACTTTTCAGTTTATATAAATTCTAATGATAAACCCGAATCTTTTTTATAAATTGGCCTAGAATTCCACACTATTCTAATGTTGGCATATAGTTTAATTTCGAGTCTTCTTTTATTTTACTTTCAGTCTATTTGCTTAGCAATTGTAATCATTGTATATGACTATGTTTGGGATAGAGTTGGTGATTTATTCTTACTTTGTTACTACAAGAAAGGTGAAAGAATGATGAGACTATCATCATATTAACATTCAAAGGAAACTTACCAAAAATAAAGGCAGACCAAGTATAAAATGTAATTTCGCAATGTTCTGTGATGATATTTCCAATAACACTCACTGCTACTAAGGCGGCGAGACGTGCTACCATCATACTTAAGCTAGTTGCCAGAGCCCTGTAAATATATCATCATTATTAGAGATGAAACGGATAGATTTTGTACCGGATACCGAATATTCGGCCAACCTTGAAGCCGGATAGCCCAATATCCGGCCAAACATAGTCGGATGGCGACTCGTTACAAGAGTGAATCACTAAGCGATCAGGTGGACTCGGGTGATCTCTTATCTGAATTCAGTGCGCATTGGTCGTGATCATGATCCTTATATTTGGTGGTCAACTAATGCTGTACAATACCCAAACTTAACGAAGTTTACTACAGTTTATCTTTCAGCGCCCTGCAGCAATATATATATAACGAAAACTTTTTCGGAAGCTGGCCTTATATATGAAGGCAAGCGAAACCGTCTGTTGCCTTTTAATCCAGAGAAATTGGTATTTATTCATCCTAATTTGTCATTAGTGCAGTTTGAGTACTAATTGTATTGTTTTGTTATTAAAAATTCATGAGTCTCTATGTTAAATAAAGTGCCTTCAATCTTTATTTCGTATTTATTTGAAATCCGGTACCCGGCCGGATACTCGTTTCTTATCTGGTATTCGGCCGGATTTAAAATTTGAGCCCGATAGGCCGGTTACGGGGTAATTACCGAATATCCGTTTCATCTATAATCATTATCATTTGGCTTAGGCTTCTCCCACCAATTACGGGATAATGCCGTAATTGCAATACTTCTAGCGGTTAAATGATCATCATCACAGCTCATATACGTCCTACTGCTGGTCTCTAGCCTCCTCCATGATAGGAGAGAAATGAACCTACTATACCACGTTAGCCAGGCCTATAGTATGTCAATCCTTCCTATTATGGGGGAAGCTCAAGCCCATGGGACGGATATGAGTACTAGTTAAAATACCGACCAGTGTCATGGACTCGAATCCCAGGCAGACCAACACTTTTCGTGAGGAAAGACTGACGTCCTCCCCGAGGGGGAGACGACGATCGAGGAGAGGGTACTCCTCAGGGGGTATTCCATCGGGCCGATCACTGACGTCAAGTCACCCTGCTTCGGTGATCGGTCTAAAGACGAAGGCGACGTGTCACGGGTGGGTTACGGGTCTGCTTGCTTACGCCCCTCTGTCGCCCCGGACGGAGTGGTGCGAGGAGCGCGCCGACCTTAACCCATCCTAAAAAAAAAAGACCAACACTTTTCGCGATCCGCAAATTATTGTTCTGAGTCTGCATGTAATTTATGTCCCTTAGGTATATATTTATAAAGTACAATACAAGGTTTATTCGTTTATTCTTCTTAAGGGAGGGTGTGGTTTTTAAAAAAAATACATAACTCACCTATGTGTGGTGGGATACAGATCTACAAAGTATGTCATTAGACATCCCCCACCTAGGGATGTATCCTGCAGTAGTGTGAAGAAAATCATATTGGCTATAGGCTGCCTAATATTCACAAGAAGAAAACTAATCCCAGAGGTGAGGAGTATCAGAATAATTAGCAGCCGAGGTCTGGAGGCCACTTTCACTACCACTAGGCCACAAATACCATAGAACAGTCCGTATAACATTCCAGAGTACAGGGTATAAACGGAAAGTTCTTTATTGCATTTGTACTGAAAAAAAATAATTTATAAATGTACATTCCGTGTGGTGAAAATTCGAAATAAAACCCTATACCAACATGTCTGACCAGCATGGTATAGTAGGTCAAATTCCCTCCCGTTGTGGAGGAGATCCGAGCCCAACAGTGGGACGTGTATGGGCTGAGATGATGATGAATCATCATCGTCATCATCATCAATGATGATGATTGTGATGGCTACTTGAATCCTACCAACCTTTGCTTGTGGGTGACGTAAAAGACGGTTAAAGCTTAACATTGACCCAGGCCAACTTTACCTAATGCCGTCCTGTCAACAATACATTCCCGAGAAGGGTTGTCGTCAAACAGACGTACGTAAGTAGTTATTAACCCCCGACGAAAAAGAGGGGTTATTACACCCCACTTTGACGTCGATGTCTGTCCGTCCGTGAAAAATGCTGAGCTTTCATTGTATGCATATATTCAATGTGAGTTTGTTCTAAGCGACACCATTATTCGTGTGATGATAAAATAAAGACAATTTATTACCTTCTCCTTTTCTAGGGCATAATACGGGTCCGTCGAGGCGAGAACTAGCAGGGCCCGGACAGGGGCTTTATATTATAAGACCACTGAGGAATATCAGCAGACAACACAATTCCAAGAAAAGGAAACCCCCTAAATAAAAACTTAAAATAACCCGCCTGCTCAGCGTGGTATTACTACCAGATGAATTTCTTTTAACCAGATCTGCTTTCTGGATAGTGTGAAATATATGGTTTAAAAAGAAAAGATGGCAATAAAACCAAGAACAGCAAATACTATTAAAAGTGCTTACATTTTTTGGTGAGTTTGCATTTGTTAACTAAAATTTGGAACATATTTAATCTGGTTTCTTTTATTTTTAACCCTCGATACAAAAAGAGGGGTGTTATAAGTTTTACGTCAATGTCTGGCTGTGTGTGTGTGTGTGTTTGTCTGTGGCATCGTAGCTCTCAAACGGATGGACCGATTTCGATGCGGTTTGTTTTCATTCTAAAGTCAGTTTCCTTGCGGTGGTTCTTAGCTATGTTTGGATAATATCAGTCCAGCAATGTAAGAGTATCAGCTCTTTTCCAAAATGATGTAATGGCGTAAGATTACTTAATTAAGTGCTTTACGCGTACCATTATAATCGTTAAACGACAATTAGTTGATAATTCCTGTTAAAAAGAACGTAATACTTTTTCTTATTATTTTGAATAACCACTGAAACAAACTAATTGTTTCGGGTTTTAATAAAAATTTAAAATTTAACTGATTATAAACCTAAAAAATCTAATATACTACGACCGAATCGTAACGCGGCAAAATCCGTAAAGTAGTTATGTTTACAATGTGTAACTCGCGTAAATATCAGAAATGATTATAATTATACACTCACAGTATGCGTAGTAACTGATACATTGGCGTCTTTGAACACCCTTTCGCAAAATGTTTGCTCGCTTCTGCTCGCTTGGTTAATAGAATTAAAAAAGTAATTTACAATAGTTGGATACCACATGACGAATACGTTGTTTCTGAAATATAAAATTAATTAAAAGATGTAATATCAACATATTACTGTCTAAAATCATGTCAACCTCAATTTATTTTGACGGTGGTGTGAGCGGAGGGCGGTGTGGTCTCGTTGAGGGAGCTCACCGCCTGGCATGTCGACGCCCGCCGAGACGTCATTGCCCGTTGGGCAGTCCGGCTGGAGAGGCCTCGGTTCGGGGTGCGATTCGTGGAAGCCTTTCGGCCGGTGCTGATGCAGTGGTTGGAAAGGCGACACGGGGTGCTCTCCTTCCGACTAGTGCAGGTGTTGACGGGTTATGGGTGCTTCGCCAAATACCTACACAAGGTCGTTAGGAGGGAGAGTACACCGTCCTGCCACCACTGCGATTGCGACGAGGACACGGCGCAGCATACGCTCGAGGCCTGCGCCGCTTGGGCAGCGCAGCGCCGTGAGCTCGGAATTATCTATCATATTCTGCTTTACAACTTAAACGAATTTATTAAGTCAAATGCCTAATACGTATTAACAGGAATTTATTTTCCATGTATAAATAGACTAGCAACCCGCCCTCGCTTCGGTTTCAAGCGAGATAAAATATAGCCTATGTTACTCCTGATAGCTTTCCATCGGTGAAAGACTTTTTGAAATCTGTTCGATGGTTTAAGCGGGAAAGCGTAACAAACAAACAAATAAACTTTCGCATATATATTATTAGTAAGGATATCATCATCGTTAGGTTGTGGACAGAGGTTTCTGCACGGGAAGGTAATAAATAAAGAAAACCGCGTCTTTTGTCATCTACTGCATCCAATGACTGCCAGAAAGCTTCACCAAGTCGTCGAGCCACTTAACGGGAGGGCGTCCCAGTTTATTATAGTTAGGGAAACATTAAACTGTATAACTTACGTGACACAACAGAGACTCAACAAGAAGAATAATTGTATTGTCCTCCATAACAATGGTGGTTGAAATATAGGCAAAGTTTGTTTCTTTAAAGAACTCCAGAGTGACTGTGTGTCTATCGAATTCTTTAAGTCTGATGGTGTTAGGATAAGATGTTTAACCTGAAATATAATTTCAATAAATAATAGAATAATAACGTATAGAAGGTAAGTCCGCGCACAAAAAATGAAGCATTTAAATTGGATGCCAATGGAGCTTACGCCGGACCGTTCCGTAGTGTACTACGTCACTGTACTGTAGTGTATGTACGTACGCAACTCTTAAAAAAATGGGTAATTATGAAGGTTTGTGCATTCAAATGGTCTCACAACACATTTGAAAAACATAAAAGCTGTATTAACATTACTTTTAAAAGTAATTCGACGATTTATGTTAATAAAAACAAAACTTGATTTCATATTTTGTATAGTGGTGTGCGTGCGTACGTGTGTAATCGCCTGCGCGCATGTAGTATTTTTGGCTTCATGTTTTTGATCGCTTAAGTACCGACACTATTCTTCTATACGTTATTATTCTAAGGAATAACTATTTCCTTCGTGACCGACTGTTTACAATAAGGGCGATGAAGATGTTTATCATTTCAGCTCATATACCCCTCTGTAGGGCTCAAGCCTCCTCCACAATAGAGACAAATTGATCTACTATACCACGCTGGTCAGACGTGTTGGTCAGGATTTTATTTCGAGTTTTCCTTCTTTTGCGTTGATGCTATATGCACTGTTAATTCCTTATTCAGCTTTTACGACATCCACGAACAAGAGAAGGGTTGGTGAATTGAATTATTACTCCGTCACCACACGGATATGATACAGGCTGTATCAGGTTATGGGGCAACTGGTCAAACGGGAGTTAGGCATTCGTGGTAGGCGCACATGAAAAAATTTGATGGATAAAGATCGATTCGTTATTGAGTTAGAGACGGAAAGTTTTCAATTTCGTCATCGCTTTTTCGTGTAAATCTGATTGAAATGTATAACGTCAGTGATACTTAATTTGCAATATATTCGTACTTTGTTAAATGTTCATTAGAAATTGAATAAATCAATGATTAAGTTCGCATAAGCAAAACAAACTTCGCTTTAAATCAGCTGATCGGCCGATAACCGTTTACGAGCCGTCTTTGTACCTACGTACCATTAAAACGTTTTCGCAATTCATACCTATTAATACTGTTGAAGCTTTACATGCCTACATGTGTCTTGTCTGTACATGTCTACATAATACGTAACATTTAAGGCATAGACTCTTAGACACATATTTTTGAAATCACTATAACTTTTATGTTATATTGTTTTTTGTGTAATATACATTCTAATTACGATCTATTACAGTTAAACTACAACATACTCGAACAGTTGCCCCATAACCTGATACGCCCTGTATAAACAAAACTTACTGGGGTGCTGATATTACTATTTGACTTACCGGATATGCCCCTTTCTTACCACCATTCCTCTCATATATTTTTCCTAGGACTTCTAACGCCTTCATATTATTGCCTCTGCTGGCCAGAAACTTCGGGCTCTCGTACAGACAGAACATGAGAGCAGCAGCAATACCCAAAGGCAGTGCTATGACTAAAGTATATAGCCTCCAAGATCGGAACGTGGTACCTAACCATGTGAGAGGCAGATTAATTTTCAGAGGCAGAATGAGCCAGGCGAGGACTGAAAAATAAAAAGATTTTAATAGAGATGTTATGGTATGGGTTTCCCGTCCCCGTCAGGTCAGCCACGGAGGATAAGGAACTCGGTACCGGTGGTCAGCCCAACGGCGAAGGAGATGAGAGGGTAGGTTATGGGGCCACGCGCCGCCCCATAGCCATGTGCGCTGACCATAGCCCACCCCAAAAAATGGGTTTCCCGTTAAATTAGGGGCGAAGATTCATACCGCAACTTATAGGACTTCACGCTGCCCATATAAATCAGATCATCCTTACTAATATTATAAATACGAAAGTAAGTTTGTTTGTTACGCTTTCACGCTTAAACCACTGAACCGATTTCAAAAATTCTTTCACCAATGGAAAGCCATAATATCAGGGAGTAACATGGGCTATATTATGTCCCGGTATTCCCACGGGAACGGGAACTACGCCGGTTTAAGCGACTGAAACCGAAGCGAAGTGGTTTATGTTGTCAATAAATATTATTCTACTCTATTCTAATCACCGATCTAAAGGAACTGAATAAAATTGAGTTAATGGTGCATGAACATTTACTTTATCTAAAGATGAAAAACAAAATACTTACAAAATCCAAATAGCTCTTCTATTAAATTGAAACTATTCATAATGAATAAGTACTGACTCCTGTGTTTCATGTTAGTACTCTCGCCCAACATCGCAACTGTCAGTGTAAAGCTAGCCATGGAGCTGAGAAAGTAAAAAGTAAAAATATAAATGATAAGTTGCTTTACATAATGATTTCTGATGTTTACGTAAGTATTTTGACATTTGAAATAAAGCAATTTTTACAGATTTCATCCTTTATCCTCCATCCTCTGGCGGTCATCATCCCGTGACCATAAACGCTGTATTTCATATCAATAAAGAAGGAAAAATACATACAAATGACAGCTAGACTGAAACAAAATCTTTTGTTGCTCGCAAAGAAAGAAGCGTCGTGCATGGAAACTCATAACACTTTGGCTTGGGAAGTCGGTAATTGAACTACTACGCCATCGGTGAAATGAAACTAATGGTAATTAAAAATAACACCACCTAGCGAGCACCATTTGAACTAAATATAAAGTAATATTATAATAAGTTTCAGTTGCCTTACCCGCGTAGAACCCGTTGGAATACCCGGATAAAATATAGCCTATGTTACTTCCTGATATTATAGCTTTCCATTGGTGAAAGAATTTTTGAAATCGGTTCGGTGGTTTAAGCGTGAAAGCGTAACAAACAAACAAACTTACTTTCACATTTATAATATTAGTAAGATAAAATAAACCTATATCCATTTTTTTTTTATATTCAATGATAATTCCCATTCTGATGTTTACGCCAGTATCAAACAACCTTACTAATATTATAAATGCGAAACTAAGTTTGTTTATTTGTTTGTTATGCTTTCACGCTTAAACCGAAAAGCCATAATATCAGGGAGTGACATGGGCTATATTATGTCCCGGTATTCCCACGGGAACGGGAACTACGCCGGTTTAAGCGACTGAAACCGAAGCGAAGTGAGGGCGGGTTGCTAGTTTTAAATAAAACTTTTTTTATAGATTTCATAGCGTTTATGTATGATTTTTAAATTGTTTGAAAAGTCAAGAAAGTAACATACAAATCATCTCATCATCTTAGCTCATACACGTCCAAATACTGGGTTCGGGCCTCTTCCACATTAGGGGGAAACGAATTTATTATACCTCGCCGGTCAGACATGTCGTATAGGTTTTATTTCGAGTTATCCTGTTGTACATAAATGTTACATTCCTATATTTTACATTGGACGTCTTTTACGACCACCATGGGCAAGATGGGGGGTGAATTATATGCTTACTCCGTATTCACCCTGAAAAAATCCTTAAAAATCGTTTTGTTTCTATGACTGTAGTTTTGTACAAATTAAATATCAGAAAAGGAAATATGTACATACTCACAAACTAGTTCCAAAAATTTTCATTACCAGCATGAAGATCCAGTGTGTTGAGAAGCTGCTGGCGATGGCGAACACGAAGCCGACAGACGTGGACAGCACCAAAGCGCGCCATCTGCCCTGCGTGTCAGCGTAGTAGCCCCACGGGAATGCAAACACTACACCTGGAAAATACGTCTGAACAAAACTACTTCGTTTGTTTGATGGCATGAAATGTCAACTGTAAATGCCAACTTTAAGGTTTTGGGATTAATTTCAAGTCTAAAAAATATCATAAGTTTTTATAAGATAGAACCGAAACCCTAAGCCTAAAGGTGCCATTCCAACCTCGGCTGCAGGCTGCAGATGCAGGCTGCGGATGCAGGTAGCACACACATGACTCGCAGGCGCTGCCTGCATTCGCCGCCGATAGTGATTCCGAGGCTGGCTGCACGTGCTGCGGCAGGCTACGTCTTATTCCTTCCAGACAGTATCTTAGCCACATTATTTTTATATTTCATGTGGCTTGTATTAAAAAGAATAGGATATATTGTTACAAGATTACTTAACTGATCTTTTTCAGCCCCTTTTTGAAATAAATATTGATGTTAAATCTAAATATCGAGAGCCGATAAAAATTCTATGATTCTATCCAATATGAGCGCTAATTTGATTGCAAATTAAGTTTGGTGAGATTGGCTCCAAGTAGCGACTACTTGGGACTTGTCTCAACAGGTTGGAGTGAAGTAACTACGTGCGCATCGACTTGTAGCCGCAGCACTACTGGTCTGCGATCGGCTGCGGCTGCAAGTCGCAGCAGCACTTGCAGCTGAGGCTGGGCAGCACGTGCAGCCGCAGCCGCGTTCGGAATGTTTTTCACAGAAATCCATACTACTACATAGAAAACCAGTCGTGTAGCCGCAGCCGGCTTCGTGCAACCGCTGCATGTGCTGCCTGCAGCCGAGGTCGGAATGGCATCTTTACGCTAATGCGACACTGTTATAGCAAGATCCATGAGCAGCTGTTGTTACTTGTCATCAAGGCTGCTTACTCGTCTGCCAATGAAGGCAATAGAAAGAAGAAAGTCACTCATCATGAGTTGCGAATATGTGTCGTTAATCCTTAGTTACTACACATGGAAGTTATAGAAAGCGGCTAATGGATTATCAGAATCTTGCCCATTCTTTTAGAAAATTTATAACTAGTGTTCGACTGAAACAGAACTTTGAATCGAAACCAAAACGAATTTTCGCTATCTGTTTCACCAAATCTTTTTCAGACAACTGATTGTTATAATTTTGGTATACTAAATATACAGAATGGTCAAGTCTGAAAGGAATATATACAAATCTCTATTCTTAGAAACCATGTCATCGATTTAAATGAAAAGAAAATCTGCATAAATAGATTTAAAAAAAAACCCGTACTTTCCAATTTCTCTTTAACTTTTCATTTTAATTTGATGCCCGTCCTAAGACAGTTAAATACATTTTGCAGGACTGCCTGAGGGTCGGTGTCATCTATGGAAACTATTGTGGATACTGGCTTACAGGAGTTACAATGATTGAAGTGTGTGGTGAGATTAGTCCCAAAAAAAATTGGCATTATACAGAACACGCTTATTGATATTATATTTTATCTAATTAGCTAACATTTAATTCTTTCAGCGTAATGTAATAGGCCGTGGGCGCCTAACTATTCTGTAGGGTAGGCAGACATAAATGCAAAAGAGAAAAACAGCACCGTGTATCAATTTCTTTAGCCAGTTTTGTATACCAAATCACCGGCGAAAAACATTCAGCCGCTTCCAACCAGCCTGAGAGATGGACAAGTACAAATTCATAACAAGTACCTACTATCCTTACTAATATTATAAATGCGAAAGTAAGGATGTTTTTTTGTTTGTTTGTTTGTTTGTTACGCTTTCACGCTTAAACCACCGAACCTATTTCAAAAATTCTTTCACCAATAGGAAGCTATAATATCAGGGAGTAACATAGGCTATATTTTATCCCGGTATTCCCACGGGAACAGGAACTACGCTGGTTTAAGCGACTGAAACGAAAGCGAAGCGAGGGCTGCTAGAGGGTTGCTAGTTATTTATATAACTTACCCGCAAAAGGTGCAGCCGCTAATAGCCCATGTCGAGTCAAATCCAGGTCCAAATCACAGCTGGCTGCAGCCACAACTGTGGCGTATCCAAATATATCGAGAGCGACAGCATTGACGATTAGGCTGCAGGTGAACAGCACCAGGTAGTTGTAGCAGCCATGACCTGGAAATATTACCTCAATTTTTATTTTGAATGAATTTACTTATTTTTTAACAGACTTCAAAACTATGTTTTTTTTTTCTATTTATGTTTCACGATCATTCCGTCAATAATGAATCGATTTTGATGTCTTTTGCTTTGTTTGGTAGATTATATTTCAGAAGTTATCTATACATCTATATCTATATAAATAAATAAAATTGAAATGTCTGTTTGTTTTATGCTGATACAGTTATTTGCACGATACCTATGCCTAAAAGCCGGTTTAAAAAATTTTAGTCAATCTGTTTGTTTGTCTTTAATTTAGATATCACTTAAATCAAGTGACATGGACTTGGATTTTTTTAAAAGCAAAACGAAAAACAAAAACATCCCGCCTCTACGGTCCTATACCTTTTTTTGGGCGTGGGCTACCGTTAGCGCACCTGTCGCTCAGCTCCGTCCGAGGCGACAGAGGGGCGGCGCGCGCAGCTCCATAACCCACCCGTGACACGTCGCCTTCGTCGTTGGGCCGACCAACAGTACAGGGTGACTTGTCATCAGTGGTCGGCCTGACTGAATACCCCTTGAGGAGTACCCTCTCCTCGCCCGACGTGCCTCCGCTGTTCGGGGACGTCGGTCGTCGTCACGCGTTCGGCCTCTTGGCGGTTGACGTACTAACTAACGGCCTACACTTTAATTACTCATTTATTTTGCTGTATAGCCGTAACTGCTACCAGTTACGACTATTATCAACCTTTAAATAAAATTGTCCTACTATACACCATAATGGTAGAAGGTTGATATACGGTTTTATTTCGAGTTTTCTTCTCTTGCATAGATGATGCATATTATATCCCTTTTTTTTGGAGGTGGGTTACGGTCGGCGCTCTCCTCGCACTACTCCGTTCGGGGCGATAGAGGGGTGTAAGCACGCACACCCGTAATCCACCCGTATAGCACGTCGCCTTCGTCGTTGGGTCGACCACCGGTGCAGAGTTCCTTGACTTCAATGGTCGACCCGACGGAATATCCCGAGGGAGTACCCTCTTCCGTCGACGTCCCCTACTGGGACGCCGATCGCCGTCGCGAGGCTAACCTCTCTGCGGGATCAACTCTCACCTGGGAAACATTTAACACCAACTGCACCGCCAACTCACTGGCCTTCTTTTAGCTGATCGGGCAATTATGGCATTTTCTATTTGTTAAATCCAACAGTGGAAAGTCGATAAGTTGATGGATATGCCCTACATCATTATCGCCGAGTTACGGACTTCCCTGTCAAAATTCTTGCCAGAACTGATTTACTGACCATAGCCAATATGATTTATTCGTGTGGTGACGGAGTAAGAAAACAATTCACTACCCCCTCTCTTGCCCGTGATTGTCGTAAAAGACAACTACGGGATATAATATGCATATAATATCTATGTCAGAGAAAGAAAACTCGAAACAACACCCTATACTAACACGCCTTTATCTGCGCCTAATGCCGCCCTAGCCGAGGCCGCGGGTTATCGGGCCGGGGAATTGTCCGTCACCCGCGGAGAGGCTGACCGCGCGACGGTGACCGACGTCCCAGGACGTCGAGAGGTGAGATTACCCGAAAGGGTACTCCGTCAGGCCGACCACTGACGACAAGTCACATCTGCTCCGGTGGTCGGCCCAACAACGAGGTGACGTGGATACGGGTGGGTTATGGGCCCGCGCGCCGTCCTTTCATCGCCCCGGACGGACTGGACCGCGCGTGCGCTTACCATAGCCCACCCATAAAAAAAAATAAAAAAAAATACTAACACGCCTGACCAGCGTGGTACAGAAGGTAAAGTTCCCTTCTGTAGTGGGAGGAGGCTCGAGCCCAGCAGTGGGATGTTTATGCTGAGATGTGATTGATAATATTCAAGGCTAGAACAATAAATAGGTTACCAGATAACTCTAGAGCAGTTTCAAGGCTGTACTCATTTTTATCCTGGCCTTCATTCGGGAATACGTATGTTCGGAGTTCCAAATCTGTAAAAATATGAATATAATAAAAATAATGGCTACGTTTTCGTAGTGTTGTAATATTCCGTAGTGTGTAGTTCCGTCTTGCCGTGTGGTGACGGAGTAAGAATACAAGTCACCACTCTCTATGCCCATGGATGTCATAAAAGACCACTAAGGGATACAATATGCACATAACATCTATGTAAGAGATGGAAAATCGAAACAACACCTTATACCAACCTGTCTGACCAGCATGGTATAGTAAGGTCAATCTACCTCCTATTGTGGAGAAGGCTCGAGCCCAACAGTGGGACGTATATCAGCTGAAATGATGATGATGAATGGAACGTAATAATGAACACGTAATGTTCATTCATTCATTCCAATTTTAGCTTATATACGTCCAAACTGTTGGACTCGAACCTCTTCCATAATAGAAGAGAAATTGACTGGTTATACCACGCTGGTCAGATGTATTGGTATAGGGTTTTCTATTTCTTGCATAGGTATTATATATACATTCCCCATAATCCCTTAATCGTCTTTTATGACATCCACGAACAAAAGAGGCGTAGTGAATTATACTCCGTTATTACATGCGAAAACGTGCTAAAACGAAATATTTTAATGCATATTAAAATGAAGATATAGGGTCCGGTTAATCTAATAGCTCTAAGGGACCTCTCAGACTTACTTTCTTATCTATAAAACGAAAGCCTCGTAATTGTGTACATGTACATTAAATAACGGTATAACTGAGAGCAGTTAGACGTCTGATTTGGAGGTACAAGTAGAAAAGGATAGGTAAAATCAGGAGCGGATTATCCATAAGGCGTGTTAGGGAGCTGCCTAGGGTCCCCGCGTCTACTAGACCCGAGCGAGCACCAAGAAAAAAATCAAGTCGTGTTCATGATTTTTTTTTTTGAAAATTCTCATTTATCTTGCCTACTCCATCATGAGACCTGGATTATCATTTAACTACAACTATAACCTATTAATTAACCTCCTGAGGCCCAGAGAATTTTTTTATCTTCGATTTTGATAAAATTTAGCATAATTACTTAATATACCACTATATAAACCAAAATGGTGGAAAAAGAAAATTTTGATGGAAAACAGATTTTCTCAATGTCATATATATGACGAGGGTTCTCAATGTTAACTTTTGTTTTTGTAATAAATATGTTAGGAAATACTTGTAGTGTTCTTTTTCTGAGGATAATTATATTAAATATAGCTTCTGCCCGCGACTTCGTCCGCGGAAAATTTCTTGTTTTAACATAAGATTACACTCGATTGATATTACTGTATTTAATTTTATTAGTAAAATATTTTTTGGAATCAGATCAGTAACTTAAAAGATTACCGAAGTTCTATTTTCTGCTCAAGGTAACTTAACCCTTAGTTGCCTTTTACTTATTTTATTTATTTGTTTAAGTTAGGTATCTATTTAATTTAAAGCTTCTCTATATACAATGTTTGAGGTTGTTTTATTTTCCGGTAACAGAATAATCTGCCTTTCGGATGATCCCACTCTTGATAGACCAACATATAATTGCCCATGGGAAAAACATTCTTTTCGTAGGTCAATGCCAACCAAAGAGAATGTTTGTCCCTGGGACTTATTAATAGTCAGGGCAAATGATTGCGCACGTTCAGCGCTAGTTTCTCGAGCACGGGCCCGCGTCGTCCTCACATTTTGGCTTGCGAGGCGCTGTGAGCGCTCGGAGCTAGATTCTCTAGCGCGTGCTTGCGAAATATATTCTCTATTTCTCGAGAGGCGTTGCTCATTTTCAGGGGCAGATTCTTCCGTACGGCGTACTCGAGCGGCTCTTGTCTGTGATGTCTGCCGAGACAGTTGAGATTTCCTTTTAGGCATGCTCTCAACAAACCACGCACAGACTTGAAAACAATTATGAACAAAGGGAGAGCGACTCGAACACCGTCCGCCTTTACAAAACAAAACAATCGTAATATCGAATAACTCGTGTCGATTATTACGATAGAACGAAGTACGAAACTACGAACATACAAAACAAACGTACAACGAAATTACGATATTTTCGATTATGAGGTATCTATCAACAACAACAACCATGCGAACGAAACAACCGAAACCAATAACCAACTGACATGTAATTTTTAGAACTCCAACTAACGACAACGTGGGCATAATAATTCGAGAGGGTCATCAATCCACGGAAAGTCTTAACACCGCGATTCAGAAAAATGACGTCATTGCAGAACGCCATCTATGGGCAAATAGGTAAAACGTCTGCACAATGAAAGTTATGCTAGGGTCATTTTGCGTTTTAGTAATTTTATATTATCTCCGAAACTGTATGACCAATTGATATACTGTAAATGGCAAATCTTATCTGTATGATGTTCTTGTGATACTGAAATAATTTATTGTCATAAGAATTAATATTTTGTTGCTCAAATAATCAACCAAACGTAACAATGCCGAAAAAAAAATTTTTTAATGCAATAATAGAAGTATAAAAGATAAAATATAAAAGATAGAGATATGGTATCGCTGACTTTTTTGTAGAAATAATTAAGATGAACCAGGTAGCCATACATTCTTTTTAATTTTAAGCAACTGTTTAGGCAGCGCACGCAAATAATTCTGTTTTACGAGGTATTTTTTTCCGACTTGCCAGACAAAAGTTGTGATAGCTCGGTTAATATACATGTTATAGAAACAATTTATAGCCTATAGCACTCAGGAATAATGTAGCTTTCTGCCAGTTAAAATAAAATTAGAATTAGATTATGAGTTCCAGAGATTACCCCCTGCATACAAACTTACAAATTTTACCTCTTTATAATATTAGTATAGAAAATGTTTTTAAATAAAAAAAAAACATTTATATTTTGAAAATTATATTTTTATTCATAATCTCGGTATTGTAGCTAACAAAATTAAATATTTTCTTTAATCTAAATTATAAGATAGACTTTACTCCTTAAATTCTAATTTATTTGTACTTTAATCACAGACACGCGATAACCTATTATAGATTTAGTATGTAAATCTTCTTTTACTTATATAAATCTTATGTTTAAATCACAGTAAACAGATTAGTCTTCTTCTTTTTGATGAAATTCTAAGAAACAATTGTTTTTTCGTACTGCACAAATGTATGTTTACATTTAATGCAATAGGTAGTCGTTGGTTTTAAGCATTTTGGTTTTCTGCACCTTTTTTGCACATCAGAGTATTCCACTAAATGCTCTGATTTGTGCCAGCGTAAACTGGGAGCACGCAAAGGAACAATAGAAGCTCTTCGATTCTGATGCTTTGGTGTTAGTTCTTCGTATTCACTATCAGTTTCAGAGTCAGATGGCGTCGTGTTTTTTATAATCATAGATTCTCCCAGTGTCAATTTAAATTCCCTAAACTTGGAACCATCTCGTATCTCTTTTCGCGTTTAAACCATCGTTTGCACAGATCTGAAAACAAAAATAAATATTCCAAAATATTATTTACTACCAAACAATTATATGTCATATAGGTGTTGCAGTGAGATTCATAATTTCACATTAGTCATTGAGAACTCATGTCATATCTGTATTACATAAACATTTCACAGGTTATTTCTCTCTCATCACGAAAAGATTTACAAATAACAATGTATAATCGAAATTATTGCATACTGATAAACAAAAGAAACACAAATGCAAGTTATGATCTTTGATATTTAAAAAAAAAACTCAAAATAACTTACCGCGTGCATTTGACCGAGACGTCATCCTTCACTTCCAATTAGCAAAGAAAGATTATTATGACAGTTATTCAACCAATGGCAGGTCTTGTAATGGCGGCAGACTACTTAGCTTTGTTAAACAGAAAAAGTTCTAACGAAATTCACTAGATGGGGATACTATGAGAAGTTGTTCCCTACCATGTTTTTATGTAATATATATATTACGCAGGGCCTCAGGAGGTTAAGATAATTTCAATAAAAGTAAAAAGATATGAGTCGGGCATTTGAAGTGATGCTGTAGCATCAAGTCAAGATGATAAGGTATGTTGTTGCATTAAGCGATTGAAATAACAGAATACTAAGGAAGTCGATCTGATCGACTGGACTTTTATAATAGACAATTCAATTTTTTTTTTTGTGGCTGGGTTGCGGTCGGCGCGCCTCCGCACCACTCCGTCCGGGGCGACAGAGGGGCTTAAGCACGCAACTCCCGCAACCCACCCGAAAACCACCTCGCCTTCGTCGTTGGGCCGACCACCGGAGCAGAGTTAACTTGTCGTCAGTGGTCGGCCTGACGGAATACCCCCTAATTGGGGTACCCTCCCATCGACCGACGTCCCCCCCCTCGGGGAGGACTATAAGTAGTATTGTAATACTAACAATAAGTGAGCGATATTTGGGTGTGATAATGGGGTAAAACTACAGCACTTTAGGCGTAACTTCTTAATGGTATGTTGAAAGAATAAGGGACATACGTAGAAAATACCATTAGGTACAAGAGAAGAAAAAGTCAACTTAAAAGCCTATCTCAATGCATCTGGTAGGCATTGGAATGGGATATCTATTTAAGAGATCTATCATTTCTTCAGCCTATATAAGTAAGCTGTTTGGGCACATATCTCCTTCGCAATTGATAGGATATTGATCTATTACGCAGGTTGATACGCAGGTTTGCCGTGTGGTGACGAAGTAAGAATACAATTCACCACTCCCTATTTTGCCCGTCATCATCACAGCTCATATACGTCCCACTACTGGATTCCAGCCTCCATATTGTGAGGGAAATAGACCTACTATACCACGCTGGTCAAGGGGGGTTAGTATAGGGTTTTATTTCGAGTTGCCTTCTCTTGCATTGTTGTTATATGCACAAGATGTCTCTTAGGGTGGTGAACTTTATATTTACTCCGTCGCTACACGCCCGTGGATGCTATAAAAGACGATTAAAGGATATAATATGCACATAACATTTGTGCAAGAGAAGGAAAACTTGAAATGAAACCCTATACCAACATGTCTGACCAGCGTGGTATAGTAGGTCAAATTCCCTCCCATTGTGAAGGAGGTCCGGGCTCAACAGTGGGACGTATGTGGGCTGCGATGATGATGACGAAGGTTGATACAGCGTTGATTTGGAATTTTGATTCTCTTGCAGTGATAATATCAATTTCCACCTTTTTCTTTCATATGCCTTTGGTGGACCATCAACGTCTACTATTGCATATAGGCCTTCCAAAGCTCTGCCATGTCGAGCGGTTCTGTAATGCTTACATTAAATGGTTTGTAGCAGGTATTCGGTGGTTTTAACTATGTGTTATCAGCTAACTTCTTTATTAAGTCCTTCTTTGCTTCTATCTTTTGGTATTATTGAGTGTGTTTAATATTAAACTATGCTGTTGGATCTATCATCATTATCTCAGCACACTGTTGGGCTCGGGCCTCCTACACAATGGGAGGCAAATAGACTTAATATATCGCGCTGGTCAAACGCTTTGGTATAAAGTTTTATGTCGAGTTTTCCTTCTCTTGCATTGATGTTATCTGCATATCTTATCCTTTAGCCGTCTTTTAGGACCCCCATGGTCAAGAGAGGGGATGATGAATTTTACTCTTAGTCCATCACCACACATATGGTTGGATCTTTCCGATCGGTGTATTGAACGATCTTCTCTATTGAAAGTGTATGATACGTAAGTTGTGACTTTTCAGATGGCGGATTTCTGTTGCCATAATGGGCAACAGAAATCCTGGTGATTCTTATTCGACATTTACTACGTTCCCTCCAACCTTGAAAGTGGCGCCAGCGCCGCACTTATACACAAAAACTTAAGTTAGAAAACTTCAATATGGAATATGCATGACGTTTCTACGAGTTATTACGTTACTAGAAATAAATATAACACATCCAAAATATAAACCATTAGAGCAGCCGCAGACATACAAGTAAGTTGGCCGATTAAATCGCAAATAGGTGTATTAGATGTAGTTACTTATGCTAGCCCGCACATCTTCTCCAACTAAATCGTCCAACTAATTAATTGGACACCGATCGTATCAGAATCAAGATTCCCTTCCGATTACGCATAATTAAAAAGTTGTCCAACTATCAGTCAACTGCTTGTTAGCACCGTCATCCTATGCAAGTTCGCACACTATCCAACTTTGTTGGACAGTTGCACGGCAAGATGCAAGATGACCACACGCGTGCGCGTGATTTCCCCACGCTCGCATATTCGTCAACGGGTACGATGTCTGTCTCCCGATCACTTGTTGCAAACGAAAAAGCAGAAGAGCTCATAGAGGAAGTTCAAAAAAGGCCAGCGTTGTACAAAAAAGACTTGAAACAATTTATCAGGGTAATATCTGAGTTAAGAATGCAATGTACGATGCTTCCCATATTGTAATCTGTTACTTAATATGGGATGCACCCAAAGTGTTCCCAAAGTGTTCTTTTGTTTTCGTCTTCTTTTTATTAATAGAGCAATTGAAGGGTTTTTTCTGCATTTTCACGCACTCGCTCCGCGCTGGCAATACTGGCACCAACTAAATCGATTAAGTCTGCGGCTTGTAACTAATAAAATAAAGTTGGTCAACTAAATTATAAAAGTATGCAATTTAGTCGTGCGATAGTCGCCCAACTTGCAATTGTATGTCTGCGGGCTCTCTTACGCTTAAAAAAATTTTAAAATCGCTATCATTTTTGGGCGATGTAAACGCGGCTACTTCGGCGCGCATATTCTGTGACGTCAGAGTACTCGCACAAGTTGCTAGGGCTGTCAACTAGGGCTGTTGATATTTAAAAAAAATCGTTTTCGACATATCGATATTTTACAATGTATCAATATCGGGGTTCGATATATGGCAAAAAATATCGATATATCGATATTTTTATTATTATTACGACTACTAAATATATTATATCTTATTTACCTAGCAGCTTTTATTCCTCCGAGTTCAACAGACGTTAAATCTGAATTAGACCCGTAATACGTTGTCATCATTTACACGTCTATTTTAGGAAGATTCTCTGACTGTACTTTGACGAAATCGGTTTCAGTCATTGTATTAAGTCTTTTATTCACAAAGATTAATACTTGAACACAGAAAACTAATAACGTATTATGAGATAACTGGTAACAATACAAAATAATCACTAGAAACATACAAATAACAACTTGATATCAGAAGGAGAGCTGTTGATAAAAAATATAAAATCGATATGTCGAAATATCGATATTATTATTTAAAAATGTCGATACTTAATACTGAACTTTCTTTTTGGAATATTATATATGATATTTATTTAAATAAAATTCTTTTCATGTAAAGTATATATTCTACATAGTCACCGTAAACTTAATCTACTGTAAAAACACTGGCATGAAATTGATGATCAGTTATCACTTACTCCTAGAATTTTATAAAAAAAAAAGCTCGGCACGGCAACCCCGCAATGAACGAAGTTAAAGAGTGGTCATGGAGAAAATAACGAAATATCAATTTTTTTTTCGTTATATCGAACACCGATATTGATGTATTTAAAAATATCGATATATCTAAATCCTATATTTTTTTAAAATATCGACAGCCCCAATCTGAAGACTCGGGAGGACTATGATGTCACGTTTTGAACAACCGATTTGCGCGCGAAACTCAAAAAGGCACTTTTTGATAATTAAATTTAATTATTAAATTATGATAAAATTAAAAAAATAATTGTATAGGTACGTTTTTTATGCAATAAAGATTATAAATAAAAATAAAGATTACAAATAAAAATATTTTTTCTTTTTTCATTTTGGAGTTTCGTGCATATTCCCTATTGTCTTTGGTACTTGTTATTTAATGAAGTGAAAACTTACATGCAGGTTTGGTTGGTAGTAAATATATGCAAGTAATAACCAACATGGTCACGTGCCTTGTTAACGCTAACACTGTATCTGTAGATATGTCAATCAATGTTACTATATCTGTACCCTGTGGCTTAACTATAGGGTGGCAGGGCTGGCAAAACGCCACGGGTCCCCGACCCGAGAGAGCCCCGGCCCAAAACGCTTAGGGATGAATCGATATCATCTAGGTATTGACTTTTAATCGATACCGTATCGGTCAATGGTATCAGTACTCAATCAGTAGCGATTGAAAGGTATCGATATTTACTGGTGTCGGTATCGAATCGATTGTGAAGAGTATCGAATTCTATTCAAAGAGCCTATCAAATACGAGGTAAGTTTATGGCGGGATTGTTTGTGATGAGCTTTTTTTTAGGGAATCTGACTCATATCTTATAATATAAGGGTAAATCGATACCTTTCAGTCGATACTGCTAGTAGTGTAGCGAGTACTTTTCTCCGAGAAAAATTGTGATGAACTTTTGTTTTACCTAAGTACAACGTGATGATTCTTACCAATAAGGCCTCATCAAAAGAATTTGCTGCGGGCCCCAGATGGTATAGTTACGCCTCTGTCTGTACCGATATATATCAAGACTAGATGAAAGTAAAATTGTTATTTAATATCAAATAATTACTTTTTTTTTATTTTCCCGTGTGGCGATGGGATAAGAATACAATTCTCCATCCCTTGATTGCCCGTGGGAGTCATGAAAATCGGCTAAGGGTTCACCAGGATAATGGGCAGCAGCTCTCTCCTGGGAAATTTATAACATTTTACTGCGATCCCCATCCCACCTGCCAAGCATGGTGGTTACGGGCCTTTATGAGGGAGGCCTACGTTCAGCAGTGGACGGCGATAGGCTGAAATAACGATGAAAAATGAAAATGAATTAATTTGAAGATCCAAAAATAACATCTGTTTAATTATGAATAATACTATTTTTAGTAATAATTTTTATTAATACGACTTTTATTGCGTTTGTACGGATTTTATCGCATGTGGTTGCGGATGGATTATGAATGCTGAAAAGTGTTCAAAACTTTGGGCAATCATTCAAACATAATCGCGATAAAATCAGTAAAAATTGTTTCATTTATAACAAAATTGTTCATAATTTTAAGTTTTCACTTCTATCGGCAGTCCTCGTTACTGTTTTGTTTTCTCTTTATGGTATATAAAGTTTCAAACAAGGTTATTTATTGTAAACGAGTTTATAAACTAAACTGTATTAATTATTTCCGATAAAAATACAGTTTCATTTAAAGATAAGCTAATACAAAAGAAATTAGTAAGTACGTTTACATAAATCATTTACATATTCTAATCATTTTGATAATAATACCTGTTTTTAGACAGCTCGAGAAACAGAATGGAATTATAAGAGATACATCCAATCGTGCATGAGTCCATAAACATCCATCGTTGGATATATGCTTTCAGAACGGTCATGTTCCACTAGAAATCAACGATTTCCTGTGACTTTTATGATGGTATCAATCCACTTAGTGGGAGTTTCTTATATGCTACTTCATCTGACACATAGTTGCCATTCAAAAACCTTTGTCCTAACCAACGGTTATAGACATGACGAAAGATATGATTTGCCCATTCAATGTCCTAATTCTTTGTGCTTTATCAGTTACACTTGCTCTTTTGCGGATTTACATATTCCGGATTTTATCACGTAGCCCAATTTTCTGACGGTGTTTGCGTTTTGAGTCAAAACTTTTGACTATGTCAGTAGTATCACCGAACCTCATTCCACGCATTCATAATCTTTTCACTTTCTTCGCGGTAGGCAGAGGCCCAGCAAAGGTCCATCAGGGGCAGTATTACTTACTATCAGGTGTGCTGTTTGCTCATTCGCCACCAACAGTAAAGTAAAAAACGTAAAAAATAAAAAGATTTTGAGCATATCTCTCCATATAATGCCGAGAGAATTTGAGAATCGTTAAAAGGAAGGAACACATAGGAATATTAATTCTATTTGACTAATGTATATACGTATTTCCCCGTGAGAGAGGGAAAACGTGAAATAAAACCCTATACCAACATGTCTGACCAGTATGCTATAGTAGGTCAAATTCCCTCCCATTATGGAGGAGGCCCGAGCCCGACAGTGGGACGTATGTGGGCTGCGATGATGATGATGATGATTGATTTCCCCGTGTGGTGACGGCTTAAGAATTCAATATATCAAAAACAAAGTAAGGGGACTTTCTTAGGGGGGTTGTAATCACCAATCGGAGATTATGGCCACCTATCCTACCTAGGGACTTACATATTATGTCCAAGAGGGGACGTTTCATGGATAGAAGGATTGATAGATTTTATGTGTTCCAAGAGATTTTTTTACCTGTTTTAAATTGCCCGCATTTATGAAGTGCCATAAGTTGGTAACCTTAGTTAAGGATGAAATCGGAGAAGAAGTTAAATGATACATAAGCCCAGTTTAAAAATTAAGGTACTTCTTAATGATATTTTTTTTTATTTTTGCTGACACGTCTCCTTTTGTAAAAATGTATTCTATTGTATTTTTATACAATATACTTTGTTTAAAATTGTAATTTAAATGTCTGTTTTTAAATACGTATTTTGATAAACTATGTTAAGAGGTAAACGGTGTATGTAGATATATATTATCAAAGACCATTTGTACAAATTTTCATTTTGAATATTTTTGCCAATAATTATTTTCAAATAGATATCCAAAATTTAACACTAATACAGTTTTAATGGTATTTTAACTCTATTAATATTATTTTAACATCAAAATCATCACTTTCTCTTATCCGAATTACCCGTGGTTGACACAATATAATATATATAAATTACGTCTCACATTGTTTGTCCGCGATGGACTCCTAAACTACTTAACCAATTTTAATCAAATTTGCACACCATGTGCAGTTTGATCCAAATTGAAAGATAGGATAGCTTACATCTTAATTTAGAGTCGCAATATTATTTTATTGCAAATTATTTGTCTTTTAGTTGACATTCACAATTATCTGTTAACTCCAAACGATTTTAACAGATGGCGATATCTGTTGACTGGATTGAGTAAGTTAATAGATGGTGCTGCTATGTCAAACCTACAAACGTGTCATATAAGCTACAATTCAATAGCATAAATCCATACTAATATTATAAATGCGAAAGTAAGGATGTTTGTTTGTAACGCTTTCACGCTTAAACCACCGAACCGATTTTTAAAATTCTTTCACCAATGGAAAGCTATAATATCAGGGAGTAACATAGGCTATATTTTATACCGGTATTCCCACAGGAACGGGAACTACGCCACGGGTAAAGCGACTGAAACCGAAGCGAAGCGAGGGCGGGTTGTTAGTAGTTTAATAAAATGTAATATAACAAAAACCTTAGCCACAGGAACGCGTGGCCGGGTCTGCTAGTATAATAAATATATTCTTCTACCATTGTACATTTTGTAAAAAAATGACAGCAATATTAAGGCAATATTTGTAAGTGCCTCCTAGGGAATACAATTGTTGATCATCCTTGGGAAAGAATTGGTCTCGTACACGTCGAGTGAGGCATTCAATATACAGATAACATCTAGGAAAGAGAATTAAAATTCATAGTCAAACCATTTATCAATCCTCCTGGCCAACGTGGTATCATCATCATCATCGTCTCAGCCCATACATGTCCCAATAATGAGCTCGGGCTTCCTCCACAGTGGGAGGGAATTTGACCTACTAAACCATGTTGGCATAGGATTTCATTGTGAGTGTTCTTTCTCTTGCACAAATCTTATTTGCATGTTATATCCCTTAGAAACACCCGGGCAAGAGAGGAGCTGATGAATTGTATTCTTACCGGGGTGACGGCCCGTTCACGACCTTGCCGCTGTGAGCAGCGGCTAAGCGCGGAGCGGCGCACAGTGGTAAAATCGCGTATGTTTCGTCTCAAAACTCCGGATCTCAGTTGTTTCAAAACTAAATGAGCTGTAATGGACGAAATTGGAGAAGTCGTTCTCAAGTTATGTTATTGTCCTGCCCGAACAGCGCCACCTACCGGGTCCAATTATGAATCTAAACCATCCTCGAATCCTTTTGAACACACACAAAAAATTTCGTCAACATCGGTTCAGCCGTTTAGGAGGAGTGCAGTGACATACACACGTACGCTAGAAAATATATAAGACTAGCAACCCGCCCTCGCTTCGCTTCGGATTTAGTAGTTTTACCCGCGTAGTTCCCGTTCCCGTGGGAATACCGGGATAAAAGATAGCCTAGTTTACGCCCTGATATTATAGCTTTCCATTGGTGAAAGAATTTTTGAAATCAGTCTCGCCGTTTTGAAGATAACCCGGAACAAACAGACAGACAGACAGACAAAATTTTATTAATCTGTATTTTAGGCATAGGTGTCGTGCAAATAACCGTGTGAGCATGAAAAAAGCCTATTATTTTGATATTAAAAACAGACACTCCAATTTTATTTATTGGTATAGATACGTAGATATGACCGGTTCGGTTACCAACATAGCGAAACGAAAATCACGACACGAAAACAATTACAGTTATGATATGCCTTTTTAGAGGCATATCAATCGTTTCCAATTACGTTTTTAACCGACTTCAAAAAGGAGGAGGTTCTCAATTCGTCTGTATTTTCTTTGTTTCTTTTTACGCATACATGTCTAATATGAGATGATGATAATGAATAACATTATGCATGCAACATTATAATTATTTTTTGCAAAAAAGAAACCACCTTCAATACTGTAAGCAAGGTAGATAAATTTTTAGATATTTGTTGATTTTTCAAAAATCACTTGTCCGATTTCGATAAAATTTTCATGGGACCATTTGGATAGTATACCCTTTCCAACAAAAAAGTATCATCAAAATCGGTTCATAAACGACGAAGTTATCCGCGAACAAGCATAAAAAAGTATTTATATAATTTTTTTTTTTTGGTAGGGTCCTGGTCGGCGCATTCCCCGCACCGCTCCGTCCGGGGCGACAGAGGGGCGTAAGCACGCACACCCGCAACCCACCCGAACACCCGGACCACTGGAGCAGGGTTACTTGTCATCAGTGGTCAGCCCGACGGAATACCCCTGAGTGGGGTACCCTCCCATCGACCGACGTCCCCCCTCGGGGCGGACATCGGTCTTTCCTCACGCGGTCGGCCTCTCGGCGGGTGACGGGCTAATTCCCCGACGGTCACGTTACCCGCGGCCATATAAAAAAAAGCATATATATGGTCGAAATGAGATAACTCTTCCTTTTTTGAAGTCGGTTAAAAATATATATCTTCTCAATATCCCGAGAGATGATTTGAATCGGTCGATGGGAAGGTACCCCACGTAGGGGATATTCCGTCGGGCCGACCACTGATGTCAAGTAACCCTGCTCCGGTGGTCGGCCCAACGACGAAGGCGACGTGCATCGTGGGTGGGTTGCGGAAGTTGCGTGCTTAAGCCCCTCTGTCGCCCCGGACGGAGTGGTGCGGAAGTGCGCCGACCGCAGCCCACCCCAAAAAAAAAAAAAGAGATGATTTTAATTAGAGAAGTTTCGTAAAGAACAGAAAATATAGTGGTAGTATTATGGTGGTAGGACCACATTGTTGACAGTTGTTTGTCTACAGCCGCGGGCCGGTCCGTCCGGGGTAGTACCACACTCTCGTAAAAAAATTCACGTCCGAGTAGGTAGTAACGATTTGTTACTGCGCTTCATTCAGTGAGCGAGAGAGAGCCGGCAGCTTAACTTTCTGAGGGTGGTGACGTTTTTTTTTCTTTTTTTTTTTCTGTGGTCGGCCCAACGGAACACTCTTTCGGGTAACCTCACCTCTCGACGTCCTGGGACGTCGGTCGCCGTCGCGCGGTCAGCCTCTCTGCGGGTGACGGACAATTCCCCGGTCCAATCACCCGCGGCCTCGGCTAGGGCGGCATTAGGGTGTTGCCGTGTGGTGGGTTTTAGTGACGCCTTTAGTATCATCGAACCTCATTGCACGCATTCACACTCCCTTCATTTTCTTCACGGTAGGTAGAGGACTTGCAAAGGTCCATGGCCGGCAGCAACATGTACCATCAGATGTACTGTTTGCTCGTTTGGTGGTATGCAATAAAAATAAAAACAATTTTAGATTTAGAGTTTATTTTAATTATTCTAGCTCATTTTGTTGTGGTAAATTTATGTCACAGTCTCGCCCAGCGAGATAGTCGACTAGTCAGGCGACGCCCACCGCGACATCGTTGCCCGTTGGGCAGTCCAGTTGCAGTGGCCTCGGTACGGTGTTCGAACCGTCGAGACCTTTTGGCCGGTGCTAATGGAGTTGGCAACACTCAGGGTGCTTTCCTTCCGGCTGGTTCAGGTGCTGACGGTGCATGGTTGCTTTGCCAAGTACCTGCGCACGGTCGTTAAAAGGGAGAGCACACTGTCCTGTCCCCACTGCGATTGCGACGAGAATACGCTGCAGCACACACTCGAGGTGAGTGCACGTGGGCGGGGCAGCGCTGTGAACTTGTCGCATTCATAAGTCCCGACCTGATGTTACCGACCATCACTAGGGCGATGTTTGACAGTATGAGGAACTTGGACGTCGACGCCGCCTTGTGCGAGTCTGCCATATTGCGGAAGCAGGTGACGGATCATGCGCAGAAGGTAACTCCTCTACGATGTCACGTACCGTCGCCGGCACCTGGGGCGACGTAGCACAGTGGGTCGAAAGCAAGATTTTAGGGACTTAGGGACCAACTTTGGTTTTTTATTTTTTTCTTAGTGCGGATGGATAGAGCTCGTTAACGTCAATAATAATTGCTCTTAGAAGATTTTTCCTAAACTTGATAGTTTGGGCAGAAAAATATATTTTGATTTTTTTTGTATGGAGCTGATCAGATAAAGTTAAATTTCTGCTAAGTATCGTTAGATCCCGCTTTTAAACCTTTTGTTCCTTAAACCTTGTCTAGTCTACTATCATTTGATGCTATGAACATGTGCATAAAGTTGCAATTCTCCGAAATAATTGGATCAAAAAAATGAAAAAATATATTAATATAAAAAGCTTTATTTTTATTCTTTTAAGTTATTTTAAGTTAAATTTAATATGGATTAGTAAGTGTAAGCACGTAATAATACGCATAATTACTTAACAACTAATAATAATACATTTAAAAGGTTCCTAATAAGCTTTTAAAAATGTGTAAATATTTATCTAGAAATGTCTAATTGTCCATTTAATGACTGTAATTAGATTATAAAACGTTCTTTTAAATTAGATCTAATACTGAATAGTAAGTACAGGTACATAATAATAATACAAATATATCATTAACAAATTAATAAAGGGAAACGTAACTTATTACTAACAAAAGTAAACTTAAAACTAACAATATACCAGTAAAACACAAACTAAAATAAAAAAAAAACTTAGAATCCTTATTCACTATCGCTATTATTATCCTGTAAATTATCTACATTAATAAAATCTATATCGGCTTCTGTGGGCAAACTCAGCAGAAGCTCTTTGACTTTTGGAGAGAAAACCATTCTATGTTGTTTTACCATTCGAGGTCTTAGACTTGTGATCTTTGGATCAGACGACAAAAGAAGATTGTTTAAAATATCCTCATTTGTCGCCGTTCAAGTAAAACGGCGACAAATGACCTTTCTAGAATGGCTCTATCTATATTTCCGGAAATCTTTATTGCGAGCTTCCGCTGCCTCTTCCGACAGTTTACCTATAGGTATGGCACCAAACTCCTTAATTATATCCGTCCCATGTACTAACAATTTATGTACACTGGAAGGCATATAATACCAGGGATATAACTGTACATACAATTTTGCAGTATCTTTACAAAAATCAGAAAACTTACTTAGTAGACCTAAGTTCTCTCCAGATCCAACAGTCTGAAGAATCACGTGAAACCTTTCAATTAAATCTTTACTAATTTCTGTTATACGGGCTGTTGTTTCTGCATCTCTAAAAAATTTTCTGGCAGTATTGCCATCATTGGTTGTGCCTACTCCTTGCTTAACTATATCAATAAGTAACCCGCAGTCTTTTTGAAATGCCTGCTGTATAGCGCTCTTTCTAAGCGCCATTTTTTCTTTGTCATCCTCCCTGCAACTCCATTTTTTAAACTCCAAACGATAAGCTGCAATTAAAAAAAAATGTCACTTAGAAAAATAATGTCACAGGATGCATAAAATATCAAGGTAATAAAGTATGAAGTAAGAAATATTTACAGATGTGAAGCAAGCATTCCATGCATCTTATCCAGGCATGTAAAGATGAAATACCGTACTGGAACATTTTGTCGTTCCTTTCTCTATGAGCAAGTGATTCCAGATTGTTCATCTCTGTCAGTTTTGTTTTGCAAATATCACAGACTGCTGAGGATGTGTCTGACAAATACGAGGTTATTTTGCCGTCTATAATTGTCATGAGCAATTGATGCTTAACTTCAACTTGACTGATTCTTGATGGCTGAAGTCTTTCTATTTCTTCTGTTATGCCAGCTTTTATAGTTGCCACTGTTGACTGCGTTTCTTTAGTAAATTTAAACATAATCGGACGGCAATAGAAAGTCGATGAAGGTCGTTTTCCTAAACAATTGTTCCATCACAGTGTTGAAGCCTAATAGGAACTAGACTGGCCATAAAAATAGATGAATCATCAAACTCTGTTTCACTCTTTTGTTTGTAATTACTTTGACCCGAGGCTCCATCAAAGCCCCATTTGCTTATAAGCAGAAAATCTGTTGCCGAGTTTAAATCCAAAGCAATTACATCTAAAAGTCTTGAAACTGTCAAGTTGAGTAAAGCTTGCAGTTTAGCAGCAGCTCCTTCTTCAGTTATAATTATATCTTCTTTCCCTGGATAACATCTTGACTTTGCTTGTTTAATTTTATAATAAGAAGGATATAAGTCAGACCCATTTTCATTTGCTGCCTCTCTTTGGTTTATATACTGCCACCTACTTAATTTAAGTGAAACTAATAAAGACAGGGCTTCATCGGGTGAATATGTACTACTTTTCGCTTTACATGTACTTAAACACTCCTTAACTTTTTCCAGATCTCCTGGGTGATTTAACAAATGGTTAATTATTTTTCCTACATCCTCATTTCCGGTGTTTCTTAAACTAGCAATTGTAGCAGCTTTCACTTCATCAGGGGATAACGAAAGCGATTTTTTAATTTCTTCTACGCGTCTTCGTTTTTGCCTGGAGCCCAATTCTTCGAAAGGTTTTCGAGGTGTAAATGTAGATGTCGAAGCTTCTGTTGTAGATGGTGGTAAATTTTCAACATTATCAGTATCACAAATCCCGACCCCTTCCTGTTCAGTGTTCACAGCTTCAGGTATCACTCCTTCGGGCCTGATTATTGCACGTTCTAACCAATCACCATTTTTTCTTATAAACTGTGATAATGTGCGACTACTTCGTTCCCATCTTGCACTTATAATTGAACAATATCGCGTACAAAATTTTTGGAGCTCAGCACTGTTCTTTTCTGCCACATTGATTTTATGTTGTAGGAATTGGCAAAGTTTTTTACTATCCGACAATGATTTCAGTTGATCTCTTAAAATCATAAATAAATCTAAATTGTTCACTAAACTAGCCATTATAGCGTAAAAGGGACGATCACACTTACGAGATGTTAGTAGTAGTACGAATAAACGAATACTAGCTAATATATAATAAATATGGTAATTATAAGTATAACTTCCAGTAATAGATTTTTTTTCTACTACACTCATTAACTAATCATCCACATTAAAAATACAGTAATGGCTAAACGTGACAACACATTTTTTTCTAATATGAAAGGTAAACTAATTACAGTCATTAAACGGACAATTAGAAATTTCTAGATAAATATTCAAACATTTTTAAAAGCTTATTAGGAACCTTTTAAATGTATTATTATTAGTTGTTAAGTAATTATGCGTATTATTACGTGCTTACACTTATTAATCCATATTAAATTTAACTTAAAATAACTTAAGAAAATAAAAATAAAGCTTTTTATATTAATATATTTTTTCATTTTTTTGATCCAATTATTTCGGAGAATTGCAACTTTATGCACATGTTCATAGCATCAAATGATAGTAGACTAGACAAGGTTTAAGGAACAAAAGGTTTAAAAGCGGGATCTAACGATACTTAGCAGAAATTTAACTTTATTTGATCAGCTCCATACAAAAAAATTCAAAATATTTTTTTCTGCCCAAACTATCAAGTTTAGGAAAATCTTCTAAGGGCAATTATTATTGACGTTAACGAGCTCTATCCATCCGCACTAAGAAAAAAATAAAAAACCAAAGTTGGTCCCTAAGTCCCTAAAGTCTTGCTTTCGACCCACTGTGCGTAGGCGGGATACTTATGCCTAATGCGACCTTAGCTGAAGCCGCGGGTGACTGACTGAGGAATACTCCATCAGCCGCAGAGGGTCTGACCACATAAGGGCGACGCCCCGGCATAGCCATCATGGTTGCTGCCGCAGCGTAATCCGCCGGTGGTTGACCCAATGGCGCCGGAGAGGGAAGACGTCTGATCTATATGTCGCCCCGAACGGAACGGAAGGCGTGCGCCCATACGATAGCCTGCCAAAATGCTTATTTCTATTGGAGCCTCCAGAGAGATACTACCATTACTGACTATAACAGAATTTCGTTTAAAAAAGGGAGCCGTTGCTCAGGACGCCTGACAGATGTGAAACATCGAAATTATTTTATGTTTAATTATTACAAGTATATATGCATAAAATAATAGAATACGATACTAATATGGCATAAAGTATTAATATTTTACGTTTTTTCCAGAAAATGTAGATTTTTATTCAGTAAAGATTTATTTTCTTTACTATAATATAATATATTATGAATGTGTGTTTAGGTTAATAATTTATTTTGAGCTCACTAGATGGCGTTGTACAAAATTCTAAAACACTATGGTTTCGTTACACAAATGTACATATATGTAACCGGATGTTTTAATGATAAACCGGCAACTGCCGAGTGACGTACGCGACCTACTGAGAAGAAAGAACGCCGCAACCCGCGCGTACGACCGATACCCCACGGAGGAGAACCGCAAACGCCTGCGGGCCCTCCAAAGGGAGGTCAAAACCGAAATTAACAATATGAGACAGAGCAGATGGGACGCCACTTTAGAAGAGCTGAAGCCCACGCACACAGCCTTCTGGCAGCTTTCCCGCTCACTCAAAAAAGATGTAGTGTCCACACTCCCTCCCCTCAGTAGAATAAATCAACCGCCGGCATTCATGGATGACGAAAAGTCTGAATGTCTGGCAGAGAGCCTAGAGCTTCAGTGTACGCCGAGTACATTATACGAACAAGAAGCGACTCACTACAACACTATTAATTCGGAAGTGGCCAGTCGTACCACTTTATCGCGGTCGAATATAAACAACGACAATAATATGCCTATCCCAACAGTGAGCACCGACGAAGTCGAGTCGCTTATTAGGGGTCTCCACGCTAGGAAAGCCCCGGGTTCGGACGGTATTACAAATAGAGTAATTAAATTATTCCCAGCCCATTTAATAATATTACTGTGTTGTATTTTTAATGCAGCCCTCAAATATAACATCTTTCCTTCACAGTGGAAAGAGGCCGTGGTAATCGGAATCCACAAACCCGGCAAAAAACGTACCGAACCCAATAGTTATCGACCTATTAGCCTACTGAGAAGTTTAGGTAAATTATACGAACGATTAGTACTCAGTAGGCTACGCTCATACGCAGAGTTAAATAAACTCATACCGGACGCGCAATTTGGTTTTCGTGCTAAACACAGCTGTGTTCAGCAAGTACATAGACTAGTAGAATACACCAGTAGTCAGTTCATGAGGGGACGGTACACTGGTGTACTATTTCTAGATGTAGCGAAAGCTTTCGATAAAGTTTGGCATGAGGGCTTAATTTACAAATTATATTTATTAAAAATCCCCGAATACTTAATTCTAATAATACATGACTATTTGAGTCATCGCAGCTTTCGCTATAGGGTGGAAGGGACGTTGTCGACCTCCCATCCTCTCAAGGCCGGTGTTCCACAGGGCTCGGTCCTCGCCCCATTTTTGTTTACACTGTATACAAGTGATTTACCCAAGTTCACTCGTGTGCACACGGCGCTTTACGCCGACGATACCGCACTCTATTGTGCAGGTATGTCCCCGACAACCGTAGTCAATACACTCCAAAAAGCGGTTACCGCCCTTGCCAATTGGTATAGGAAATGGAGAATAGAAATTAATCCCGAGAAGAGCCAAGCGGTCATGTTCACTAAACGAACTGCCCGTCTGTGCTCTCCGGACAGCATCCCTCCTCTCACTCTCTTCGGCCGACCTGTCTCATGGAGCAGAGAGGCCAAGTACTTAGGTGTGACCCTTGATAGCCGACTCACTTTCCTGTCCCACCTGAAGCGGGTCCGCGCGCGCGCCGCCTTCGTGATGGGACGCCTTCACTGCTTATTAAACGCAAAGTCCAAACTATCACTCAAAAATAAAGTCCGATTATACACTACCTGCATACGGCCGATCATGACGTATGCCAGTGTAGTGTTCGCGCACGTTAGGCCAAACAGGATCCACAGGTTACAAACACTACAAAATAGATTCATGCGACGGGCAACGGGAGCACCGTGGTTCGTTCGTAATGTCGATCTACACATCGACCTCGAATTGCCGACCATCAGGCAGTATATGAAGCGTTGCTCCCAGCGCTATTTTGACTCTGCCACGACTCACCCCAATCCACTAGTGGTTGGGGCGGTAAACTACGTCCCATCAAAAATATCCGCGATCCGACGACCCCGTCATCTCCTTGAAGAAGGGGATGATGCCATCACGATCGCCCAAGAAAGGGCCTACACAGCTCGCGCAGCGATAACACATAAAACTGCGCGGTATCGGCCTCGCCGACGAGGTCGGAAACCGCGCCGCGTAAAAATCATTAATCTAAACGTGGCCACGCCCACTTTGCTTTCAGCGACGCCCCGAGCCGAGGTCCGTTCCCCACAGGGGGAGCCCTCGGGCGATGTTCGCTTAACTTACTTACCGGGTTGAGAGCCTTCCGCTCGCCCATTGCCCGCGTTAAGCTGTCAAGGTCATCTGCGACCAACAGCTAAATACACACAAAAAAAAAAAAAAAAAAAATAATGATAAACTAGACGAGTCGTTAGCGTGAAGCATGGCGTTAACGCCACGAGCTGTTTACGCCACGCCAACGATCAGATCCGCCCTCGGCAATAGATGTTTCACATCAAGAATAATTTTTAATGTAGAACATCAATTTATGTCACTATTTCACAGAATCTATATCTATACCAATAAATAAAATTGGAGTGTCTGTTTGTAATGTCAAAATAATAGGCTATTTTCATGCTCACACGGTTATTTGCACGACACCTATGCCTAAAATACAGATTAAAAAATTTTTGTCTGTCTGTCTGTTTGTTTCGGGTAATCTTCAAAACGGCTGGACCGATTTCAAAAATTCTTTCACCAATGGAAAGCTATAATATCAGGGAGTAAACTAAGCTATATTTTATCTCGGTATTCCCACGGGAACGGGAACTACGCGGGTAAAACGACTAAAGCCGAAGCGAAGCGCGGGCGGGTTGCTAGTTTTTAATAAAATCAACTAATACTTTTCGTTACCAAACTTGACGTGATATAAGAATTTTTAATTCATCATGAACACGTATATATACGTCTCACTACTGGGCTCCATCACAATGGGAGGCAAATTGGCTTACTACACCACGCTGATCACACAAGTTAGTACAGGGTTTTATTTCGAATAGCCCTTCTCTTGCCTAGATACATATAATAATCCCTTCGTATTCTTTTACGACACCTACGGTGTGGCGAATTGTATTCCTATTCTGTCACCATACGGAAGAATTTATATTGCAATATTTCAAATAGTTTTATGGTGATAAAATACTTTTGCATTGTATAATTGTTAAAAGTAATTAAAAGTACAACACACTAAAATTGTATTTATTATAAATTAAGTTTCTACAATAAATATTTAATGAAACAATTGTTAGATTTATTTGCGTTAAACTTTTTAAAAATCTCAGAGACTTACCTGTATTTTTAGAAGATTCTTCAAAATGTATACTCGCTTCGTCTACAACACTTTTTGTTGACATTATAAGCGTCTGTATCGACTACTAGGAACACGATCACTGAATCAACTTTATCGTATAACAACGAAGGAATAATTTGCTAAAAATTTGCTACAATAAAACATTTTCGTTTCAGTACAAATGTTTTTGATCTGAAACCTTCTTTATCGGCGTTGGAAAAAAATTTACCGTCGCATTTTTCGGTTACGCGTCACATTTTTTCGTTACGCGCCATCTTTTTCTCGTCCCCACCACAGTCGATTCGAATAAAGAGTACTTTCTCCAGTGGAATAGGGATAGCATGTCGTTTAAGCGGATATAAAGGGATTAAGTGATAAAGGCATACAGGGATAAGGGGATAAGGGGATAAGGGGGTAAAGGGATAAAGGGATAAGGGACAAAAAGACAAAGGAACAAAGGGACAAAGGATAAAGAAGTTTTACTTCTGCTATGCGTACTTTGTACACACGTTCATTTTTAAATGTTGATTATTATCTGCTTCTTTTCAGTTCTTATACGTACTTTTCTGAATGTGGTGATGGAGTAAGAATACAATTCACCACCCTCTCTCGTGCCCGTGCCCGTGGGTGTTGTAAAAGACGACTAAGGGAACCTCTTTCCAGATTACCAGCGTGGTATAATAGGTAAACTTTCATCCCGATTTGGAGGAGGCCATATCCCAACAGTGGGATGTAGTTAGTGGGACTTAGTTGGACTGAGATGATCATGATACATACTTCTACTAGTCAGGAGGCTCTTTTTTAATAAGACGTGAATATATTTAATACTAGCAACCCGCCCTCGCTTCGCTTTGGTTTCATTCGCTTTACTCGCGTAGTTCCCTTTCCTGTGGGAATATCATGATAAAATATAGCTTATGTTACTGCATGATATAATAGCTTTCCATTGATGCAATATTTTTTTTTAAATCGGGTCAGTGGTTTAAGCGTGAGAGCATAACAAACAAACTTACTTTCGCATTTATAATATTAGTAAGGATACCACACTTGATAGCAGGTTTGGTATAGAGTTTTATTTCAAGTTTGTCTTATTTTGCAGTTATATTACTTATCTAAAAGAAGGCAAAGTCGAAACAAAACCCTATACCAATACGTCTTACCAGCGCGATGTAGGTAATAGGTCAATTTCTCCGTCACAGGAGGCTCAAGCCCAACAGTGGGACGTATATGAGTTGAAATGATGATTAACGATGATGGTGATTACTTCTTTATGTTTTACTAGCAACCCGCCCTCGCTTCGCTTTGGTTTCATTAGCCTTATCTGTATAGTTATATAAATATATAAAACTAGCAACCCGCCCTCGCTTCGCTTCGGTTTTAGTCGTTTTACCCGCGTAGTTCCCGTTCCCGTGCGAATATCGGGATAAAATAGCCTAGTTTACTCCCTGATATTATAGCTTTCCATTGGTGAAAGAATTTTTAAAATCGGTGCAGCCGTTTTGAAGATTACCCGGAACAAACAGACAGACAGACAATAAAAATATAAAATGTATCTTAGACATATGTATAGTCCGTCGGGCCGACCACTGACGACAAGTTAACGCTGCTCCAGTGGTCGGCCCAATGACGAAGGCGACGTGGTTTTTGGATGGGTCGCGGGAGTTGCGTGCTTAAGCCCCTCTGTCGCCCCGGACGGAGTGATGCGGAGGCGCGCCGACCGCGACCCACACACAAAAAAAAAAAAAAAGACATGTATAGTGCAAATAACCGTGTGAGCATGAAAAAAGTCCATTATTTTGAGATTACAAACAGACACTCCAATTTTATTTATTGGTATAGATAATATAGCATCTTTTTTTATTTATGTTTTGTTTTTGAGGTGGGCTACGATCAGCGCACCCGCCGTCCAGCTCCGTCCGGAGCGATAGAGGAGCGGCGCGCGGCCCCGTAACCTACCCGATAGCACGTCGCCTTCGTCATTGGGCCGACCACCGGTGCACAGTGCCTTGACTTCAATGGTCGGCCCGATGGAATACCCCGAGGAAGTACCCTCTCCCATCGACGTCCCCTTCCCGGAACGCCAATCGCCGTCGCGAGGCTAGCCTCTCCGCGGGAGCCGGACTAAATCCTCGATCCGATCACCCGCGGACAAAATGGTATCTGGAGAAATTTAAGGTTAAAATAGGATAAGACATCTACCGCTGACACTCCTCCTCTGCACATAACACTCGTGGACTGCCAACGGTAGGTGTAAAACTATTATGTGATGATAGAATCTTTCTAACGTCTGCTTATACAGAGTGTACCAGGTCATGGGGCAACTGTTCGAGTATGTTGTAGTATACCGGCCATAGATCGCAAATAAATTGTATATTACACAAAAAACAATATAACATAAAAGTTATAGTGATTTCAAAAATGTGTGTCAAACAGTCTACGCCTTAAATGTTACGTATTATGTAGGCATGGATAGACAGGATACACGTAGGCATGTAAAGCTTCGACAGCATAATTTCATTCATACATACCTAGAATTGCGCAAACGCTTCAATGGCACGTAGGTACAAACGTGACTCAGCGACGGTAATCGGCCGATCAGCTGATTTAAAGCGAAGTTCGTTTTGCTTATGCGAACGTAATCATTGATTTTTTTAATTTCTATTGAACATTTAACAAAGTACGAATATGTTGGATATTAAGTCTCACTGACGTTATACATTTCAATCAGATTTAAAAGAAAAAACAATGAAAAATTGAAAACTTTACATGTCTCTAATTCATTAACGAATCGATATTTTTCCTTCAAATTTTTTTATTGGTTCCTACCACCATTGCCTACCTCCCGTTTGACCAGTTGCCCCATAACCTGATACAGTCTGTATAGTTAGAGGTTCGATGGATTGTCTAACTTTAGAGAATTTAAAAACTGTCGTCTGCCTTCAATACCAGACTTTATTATATAGCAACCCGCCCTCGCTTCGCTTCGGTTTCAGTCGCCTTAGCCGCGTATTACTCATTCCCGTGGGAATACCGAGTTAAAATATAGCCCTGATATTATAGCTTTTCATGGGTGAAAGAGTTTTTGAAATCAGCTCAGTGGTTTAAGCGTGAAAGCGTAACAAACTTACTTTCGCATTTATAATATTTGTAAGGATTAGTATTTTACAACATACAAGGCCATAGATGGGCTAGTGATATCTATTCTAACGCCATTACCGCTTGGAAAACTGTTTACAGCCACATGTAATAAAGAAATAAAATAATTTTTATGACAGAAATATCTTTTAGTCGTGCCGTGAATAAACATTCTCAACGTTTTGCTATTTGGAAATATTAAATACATAAACACGGTGAATACTGTATTTATTTCATTTTGTAAAGTGTAGGTAACATTTGTATAAACAACAAATGTCTTTTCGCTACATCAACTTATCCGTGTGGTGACGGAGTAAGAATACAATTCACCACCCTGTCACTTGCGCGTGGGTGTCGTAAGAGACAACTAAGGGAGGGATATAATATGCATATAACATCTATGCAAGAGAAGGAAAACGTGAAGCGAAACCCTATACCGACCTGTCTGAACAGCATGGTAAGTCCAATTTCCCTCCTATTGTAGAGGAGGCTCGAGCCCAACAGTGGAACGTATATAAGCTGAGATGATGATAATGGTGACGTTTCAATAAAAACTGCTTGTATACTATGTTGCTTACGACGTTCTCCCATAAAAAATCTAAATGTATAGATAAGTGGTAACATTTTGTGTTCGCTTGTAAAAAACTACCAATAAAATTTTATTGAGCATGACAACATAAAGAATCGCTAACAATGTCTGTTCAATAAATTAAGAGTAATTTATTTTTGTTAACTACTACTTTAGTATTACATAACTGTAAATAGTATATGAATTTTAACGTCCGATATACTAAATATAAAACAGCACCATCTAACGTAGATAGTAAGAACTACGTTATAACTATATTTAATACCATTGATAGTTTTCCAATTATAAGCGCATTATGCGGCATAATGCTTAATGGTGAATGTTTCAACTACAGCAACGCTTCGCACAATCGAGCACTCTCAAAAGTAATGTTTTAGCGTGATACCAACTCAGTGACAGAAAATTAACAAGTGTTTTTTCTTTAAGTTGGCATTGATCCAAATGTTTTATTTATATATTATCGTTAGTAATATTATTTATTGTTGAAAAATTTTTTAAAGCTTCCGTTTCGTTGTAGTTTTTTTAAATTATCAAAGTTAATTCAAACTGTGTTAATTATCGTTAGTAATATTATTTATTGTTGAAAAAATTTTTAAAGCTTTCGTTTCGTTGTAGTTTTTTCGAAATAATCAAAGTTAATTCAAACTGTGTTAAAAAATAAATATAAGTTTGGATGAAGGTACAAACATTGACTTTTTTTATAAGATTTAAGATGATTCAATTGAAAAGTATATAATTCTTTTAGACGCTGTGACAGGAACATGAAACGAAATATAAACGCGATAAAATTCATAAAAATAGTTTAATTTCATATTAGTTATCTCTTTTTAATTATGCCACATCATTTTAAATATACATATAAAGGCCACTTCATTTTAACATTTGAAATACAACCAACAGCATATAATTATAATATAGGTATATATTATTATAAGATTATATTTGGATTAATAACATTATCATTTAATTGCCTTTAATTTAAAAGGACATAGCATGTCCTCTTTCTCTATATATTAGTATATAAAATATAGGTGTTTTAAATACCTTTTTAAATAGGTACGTGATTCCGTCTTGTGACGGAGTAGGAATATATTTTATCACTCACTTTCTCGCCCGTGGGTATGGTAAAAGACGATTAAGGGATATGATATATAGATAGCACCTATGCATGAGAAAGAAAACTCGACATTGACCCATATACTAACACGTATGATCAGCGTGGTATAGTAAGGTCAATTTCCCTCTTGTTATGGAGGAGGCTCAAGCCCAACAGTGGGATATATTGTAATATCTATAACGGCAAAACTCTCACTTATTGAGATCACTGCAGCAGTGCACGCCGGGGCCTCTTAGACACCGCTGCTCACTCGTCCTGATAATGAGCATCGGGTATGCTCGAAACCCGGATCGACGTAATTGATCTGAATACATGAGTGTTTTACCGTTATAGATATTATAATATGTATCAATCTCACGATAATTTCAGACCAGCGACGCCCCAAGCCGAGGTCCGTTCCCCAAAGGGGGAGCCCTTGGGCGATGTCGCTTAGCAAACTTTTCTCCGGGTTGAGAGCCCTCAGCGCTCACCCATAATCCGCGTCAAGCTGTCAAGGCCATCTGCGGCCAACAGCTGTACACACACACAAAAAAAAAGATAATTTCAATACTAAAAATGGGATATATATGGGCTGATGATAATAATGAATTAATCGTTTGTCAAAGAATTTTTCTCTCGTGGAATGATTACGTTGCTTAAATAACTGGGCTCACTACGAACAACAAGGAACTTGGTACTAGTGGCCGGCCCTATGGCGAAGGAGCGGGACTATGGTGGGCTATGGGGCCACGCTCTACCCTTTCATCACCTTGGACGGAACGAACGCCGTGTAGGCTGACCATAGCCCACCCAAAAATAAAATAGCCTAAATTAAAAATTTCTTACAAAATAATGTTTTACTTATAAGGAATACTAAAATAAATACAAAAATATCTTAATATTAAGAGATCTTATACTATTTTAATACTAATTTAAGATAAATATATCTTAATATAGGGATTCCCAAAGTGTGTTTCGAGGAACCTAGGGGTTCCGTAGAATAGTCATCAGGATGCTGCCAAAATTAAATAGTTTTTAATATTAGTAATTTGGCTAATAATACCAAGGTTACAAATATTAATTTAAATAGCGCAAAATTAGTGATGAGAAGAATTTATTACTATTATGTAAGTAGACATTAAGAATTAGGCCTGACCTGTGCCACAGAACCGTTCATTACTTGATATAATTTGATATAGGGTGCCATAAAATAAAAGGTATTCGGTTGGGGTTCCGTTATCTTTAAAGTTTAGGCATGTCTGTCCCTGTTTTAATACACTATTTTAAGATATGTATATTATAATTATCGTTACAATGTAGAAGAAAAACAGCACATGACTAAGAAAATCACCTAAACATTTGCAATCACAATAAAGATGAAATACAAACATTTACTCAGAGATTTTGACATTTTTAGAAAGCGATCAACAAACAGTAATCAATATCTTATATAGATAATCATAAAAAATATACATAGTTGTAAATAAGATTATATTTACGGATATTATCATGTTTGTCACGAAGTATAGATACAAGGAGTCCGAACGTAATGTTGAACGAATGGTCTCCATTTAGGGGACAGAAATTTTGCCGCGCCACTTTTCAAGAAGTAGGGGAAGTACGTCCAAAATGACACATATGGACAAAATGACACATTGGCGATATTTAAAAATTAGCGCGGTTTAGACAGTCAAAAATAAGACAATTAGGAAGCGCCTCCACCGGAAATATACCATTGGATTTCTCAGAGTCATTTAAAATACGTAACGGACGCCATGTTGACATTTGTGTTTTGCGCTTGGAGAAAAGTTTGTTAGTGGTCGTCAGTTTTTTGTTTTTCGGTAAGTTTTCTTTTGTTATTTTACTGTGTAATAGTTTTTTATATTCAAGCATCTTGTGCTTGAGGTGATCGTGTAGATTATACAACATTATTGTCGCTGCAATAAGATTATTTTTCGGATCGTTATTTTTTTGAGGTTATGTACAAAATGACATACAACCAATACGGACAAAACAACATAGTGTGTAGTTTTGTCCGTAGAGATGGTGAATAGTTAACATATAAATCTCTTTAATTCACAGGATTGCAATATGCCACGGAATTATAAGAGGACAAGTAATCGGCAATCATGGAGTCCGCAAGCGATGCAAAAAGCTACTGAAGCTGAACAGCAGAAAAAAATGGTTGGCTTCTGGCTTCTAAGACCTTCAAAGTACCACAAGCTACACTAAGGCGTCATGCTTTGAAACAAAATAAAAGAATTCCACCAGCAGCAAAAGGTAAGGGCCGATTTCAGGTAACATTTCCTCTTCAAATCGAGAGACAATTGGTTGAGCATATCAAGCTACTTGAAACTCGCATGTTTGGATTAACGCGGACAATGGTCCAAGAACTCGCTTTCGAATTGGCTGAAAAGAATGGCTTTGCACACAGTTTTAATAAAGAAAAGGGCAAAGCTGGCCAGGAGTGACTAGATGGATTTTTAAGGCGCCATAAAGACATATCTTTACGTAAACCTGAGCCTACTTCCGCAGCCAGAGCCCAAGCTTTCAATAGACCCCAGGTAAAAAAGTTTTTTGATAATTATCAAGAATACATAGACAAATACAAATTCAACGCAAACCGGATCTTCAATGTGGATGAATCGGGGTTGTCTACTGTCCAAAGACCTCAAAAAATCTTGGCTACCACTGGCAGGAAGCAAGTAGGTGCCATTACGAGTGCAGAGCGAGGATCCAATGTGACAGTCGTGTGCTGCATGAACGCAGCTGGGTCGTACGTACCTCCTTTAATGATTTTCCCTAGGAAGAATATGAAAAACGAGCTCGTGGATGAAGCACCAACTGGCACCGTAGGAGTAGCTCAAGAAAACGGATGGATGTCTACTGAAATATTCGTGAAGTGGCTCCACCATTTTCAAAGCTTTGTAAAAGCTAGTCATGATGATAAAGTCCTGCTTATTGTCGATGGCCATGCCAGCCATAAGTCATTCGAAGCTTTGAACTTTGCGAAGGAAAATGGAATCGAAATTGTTTGTCTTCCTCCTCACTGCATCCATCGTATGCAGCCTCTCGACGTATGCTTTTATGGACCTCTCAAGACATATTTTAACCAAGAAATTTCTGTCTGGCTTAGAAACCATCCAGGAAGAGTGGTGACAGCTTTTCAGATCGGATATTTGTTTAATCAAGCTTATGGAAAAACTGCTTCAGTTCAAAATGCATGCAATGGTTTCAAAAGCACTGGTCTGTGGCCAGTTAATCCGGACATATTTCCAGATCACTTTTTTGAACCAGCTGAAACAAAAAATATACCAATGGCTTCCACAGCTGATAATCCAGACCAAATCCAAGATGATGACCTTCTTCCATCGTTGCCAATTGACCTGGAGGCTGGTGAGATTATGACACAGATACAGAATGAGGCCCCTGAACCTTCATTAGAGCCGTCCACTAGTTCTTCTAATCCATCTAAACCATCAGATTCTTCAGTCGCAATAGTAGTCACTAATGATATTCCTAACATATTGATTGGCCACTCAGACAGTTCCCAACCATCTACAAGTTCCTTTCCTATGACAAGTCCTTTAGCAGTTTTAGTTAATATCATTTCTCCAGTTCCCAGAGGTAAATTTGTAAGTGGTCAGGGTAAACGCAAGCCAAAGAAATGAACTACAACATTCCTTTTGACATCATCACCAAATATGGTAGAATTAAAACTCAAACGAGCTGAGACTGAAGCTAAAAAACCAACTCGTAAAAGAATCCAGGCAATTACTAAATCTCTTGTTAATGAAGACTCAGATGAAGATGGTCTTGATCAAGAAGTCGAAGAAGACGATTGTGCCTGTATATACTGCAACGATCTTTACTCACGTTCAAAGCCTGGTGAGGGGTGGTTGAGGTGCATGAAGTGCAGTCGTTGGGTTCACGCGGCCTGTGCTGATTTGCCAAAGCGTACCAAAATATTTGTTTGCGAATTGTGCAATTAATTTTTGTTATTTATTATTGTATTCATGTTGATGGCTGTGTATGTCATTTAGTCCATACGGTTTGTGTCGTTTTGTCCATACGGTAGGACAAAACGGATTTTTCTTGATCTCCATTTAAGACTAAATATTTTTGTAAGTGTTGATTTTTGTGACAAATCCTTTAAGGTATGGGTAACCAATTAATATAAGCAAAGTTTTATAAAAAAAATTATGTTCCTAATACGAATAATAAAAAAGTTATTGATTATTAAAAAAACACTGTGTCATTTTGGACGTACTTCCCCTACTCGTTTAAATCTTTACGCGAGAAGTTTTGTTGCTATTGACAGCTCTGGAAAAGAATATTCTTCCCATTTCTTTTTATTACTATTAATTTTAAATAAAAAATTCAACATTCGTGAGTCAACGCGTGTTTACGTGTAATATAAATAATAGCATCGGTACGTCTTAAATTCTAGCGCAGCCAGTGGCAGAAAAGAGAACTAAGATCTGGGTTATTCAGTACATTAATACTATGGAAAAGCCTATACCGTTGGAATTCCTTGTATCTATACTTCGTGACGTTTGTAGTTGATTATTGATTTCCCGACGTTTCGGACACTTTACAGCATCCAGGGCAGACTATGGCCCGTGACTATGAACGCTGTAAAATGTTAAAAACGCCGAAAAAAAAAAACAAATACCAACGCGATAGATTGCGTAAAAATAGTTTTATTTATAATGTTACACATTCGCGTAAACATTGGAAATCATTATATAAAAAATGGTGATCAGTACAGATAATTATTTATCCTGGTTTCCAGTAATGTGGTAGGATAATATAGCTTTTTTGCAGTCAAAGTCAAGATCTACTGCTAAGGACCTTGGCTAGATTGTATTGAAATACGACTCATCATCATCATCATCATCTTGCTCTTATCCCAATTACTTGGGGTCGAAGCAATATGTCATCTTCTTCCATACTGTCCTATCAGACGTCATCTCTGCAATCACTTCCAGACTATCCATATCATGCCTCACGCAGTCCATCCATCTTTTCCTCGGTCTCCCTTTACTCCTAAAGTCTTCAACATATATGTCCAAAACTTTTCTCACAACATTACTTTCATTCCACCTCATCACATGTCCATACTATGTCAGCGGTTCACTCCTTAACTTTTCCATCACTGGCGCAACTTTAAAACTATTAAAAGACGACTAAGGAATATATTAAGCATATAACATCTATGCAAGAGTGAGGAAAACTCAAAATTAAACTCTATAACAATCCGTCTGATCAGCGTAAAATAGCACAGGTATATGAAGCAGGATATATCCTGCTTTCCACCTGAATTAACTTCTAATTAATATTAATTTCTTTCATTATAAATGGCATGATCTAATTATAAATATGTTTTACATATACGTAGATATATATCTATCTAAACCTATATTCTTCTCTTCTGTTTGGTTTGACTGTTCTTCTTTATCATTCTCTTCTTTATTATCTTCTAATTTCATTAACATAATGGCACCAATTGATACTGAAAGTATAAATAGCTGGTTAATATGAGAACTCTTACATTACTTAAGAGCCGGTGCTCAATTCACGAGATGGCGCGGGATGGTACGCCATGGATTTTTAAGAGGAAATGTTTATGAATGTTATTTACATAAAATTAGCACACAGTTTTCGTTAAATCGTGTATGGCGTGGTATGTTCAGTCTACTTATAACGATTTGACGACATTTATGTGCCAATGATATGAACATAAGTTTCGTAATCGACAATCCTTTGTCGTGTCTTCCCTGCAACTGAGCGCTGGCCCTAAGGGGGTTTTGGATCAGATTTTGAAGACTGGAATGAATTTTAATTGCATTGCAATCATGAATAAAAAGAAGTTTCTTATTAAAAATTAATGAATCAAAGACTTTTATTTTCTCTTCTCAATCAATATGTTTAAACCCTAGTGCTGCGCAGGGGCTTATTTCAGATGAGAGAAACTTGTCTACAGTACCTCGGGGGACAGACGGTTCTGGACAAGATATTATTTAAAATTTACCTTCATTTTAATGATGTCATTGACTTAAGTAGTTATAATCCGCACTGATGACGGAATAAGAATATATGTTAAATGAGTAAAACTACAAAAACCTATTAAGTAGTTAACATGGGGAAAAAAACTCGAAATTCAACGACTACGGCGATGTAGCGGACTAATTTGGTCTCAGCTGTAGAATGGCTGCACCTAGCAATGAATATATGTTGGGAATACGAATAAGATATACTTATATGTCTAACAGATGTACCAAATAGTGATTTCACAGATGACATAGCGGCTAATGCAAATGCAAATATCGAAACTAAGAACACCGATGTATCGATACATCGATGTTTCAGTACAAACAACGACGTTTTTTAAGATCTCTATAAATACTTTAAAGTATCGAGTACTTGTTATAAATCCTATCAGATGCTTTCCTTGCGGGATTGCGATAAGCTTTTTCTTTTTTAGTTATATTCTAAGAGTAATAACTTATAATCAATTGCATGCAAGCATGGTTTTTACATGAAGCACCAACATTTGCGCGATGAACTTTTTTTTAAGTTATTTAGAAACAGACCAACTAAACTGTCACTCAGGCTCTGCTAAAAGTACCATAAATTTTAAATAAATGGCAGGCAAAACATCGATGTAAAAACAACATATAAAATAACATCGATGTTTTATAATAGTGAACATCGGTGGCAAGCATCATTGTTCTTTTATTGAAACATCGATGTATCGTTTGCATCCCTATTAAAGTACCGTAATTTTATGAAAAATGTAAATAAAATGACAATATGTAAGTGCCTCCGCGGGGTTTATACATAATAAATGATTTGAATTCTTACTCCGTCACCACACGGAAATTAAATACTACTTACGAGCCAGTAAAGCAGCAACTGCAATAAAAGGCGCTGGACATGAATAGTCCAGCAGTACACCCACAGCAAGGTTTGAGGCTACACCACCAGATCTTCCCCACCAGGCACCCCAGCATACGCCAAGACCACTGAAAATACATAAAATTCCCTTTTATTTACAATAACTCATTACTTGATTATTCACATATTTATTATATATTCGATATTATTATATTTTAAACTCTTATTTAACTTGCGACCTGCCCTTGCTTCGCTTGGGTTTCATTTGGTTTGCCCCTACATTTTAAATATCCAATATCTCCTAGGATATTACCGGGTTCGAGGCCCGAATTGAGCACAATTTTATAGGACTTTTCTAAGAGTAATAAAAAAGGAAAAAACAATTTTTAAATTAAACGGTTTTATTGTAAAGAAACAGTAAAAATAAAATCGTGGGACACTACAAAACAAACATTTTAATAGACGATTGTAGATATTTGACGTGCCCCACGATTTTATTTTTATTGTTTCTTTACAATAAAACCGTTTAATTTAATTTTTTTTCCTTTTTTTATTTTCAAGTCTTTACTTTTTATATTGATTTTGTATAGCTCACTGTATTCTAATTGTCAAACCCTTTCATTTAATACCCATATTAATGGAATTGAAAAACAAATAGGTTGTCCGTTATTTTGTAACGGCGGCCATCTTAGATTTTAAATTTGTATAGTGCAATATATTCTATTTGTCAAGTCCTTTCATTTGATGCCCATATTGATGGGATTGAAAAAAAATTGGTTATTCGCCATTTTGTAACGGCGGCCATCTTGAATTTACAAAAATATTGACTATACATAATTATATTGTTACCAAAACCAAAGGCGTATACCAAATTTCAGATCAATGGGATGTCAGGAAGAGGGTGAAATTTCAATTACTAAATTTGACCCAACAAAGAAATAAATAACCAAACGGGGTAAGGTAAATAAAACCGTTTAAAAAGAGTAAAAAATAGCCTAAGTTACTCCTTATATAGATAAACAGACAGACGGACAGATAAAAAAAACTAGTTTCTAAGCATAGGTATCGTGAAAATAATCGTGTTAGCATGAAAAATTCTCTAATGTTTTTTAATTACAAACAGACATTTCAATTTTACGGTGAGTTGATTTGCAAGTTGTTGGTGTTGGATTAAGAATAAAATATCTCAACTCCCCGTTAGATTCATGTATGAGTCGTAAAAACTGACTAAAGGAGCACTAGGTAACTATGCAGTAACATTGTCTTGGATAACTTGCATTCTATACAAATAAATAAAATTGAATCGTCTGTTTGTAATGTCAAAATACTGTGATTTTTACATGTTCACACGGTTATTTACGATGTTTCTGTGAATTCATGCTATGGGGTTTGGTGATATTAGAGGAATCACCAAAACCCACTAACACGCAAACAGCCTCAAAAAGTTAGGCTTCCGGCTCTCTCGCTCACCGAACGAACCGCAGTAATATATTGATACAACTCGCACGTTGATTTTCTGCTCAGTGTGGTACTACCCCGGACGGACCGGCCCGCGGCTATAGACAAACAACTGTCGACAGTGGGGTCCTAACACTATCAACATACTGATCTAAAATATATTGATAAATAGCAACCCGCCCTCACTTCGCTTCGGTTTTAGTCGTTTTACCCGTGTAGTTCCCGTTCCCGTGGGAATACCGGGATAAAATATAGCCTAGTTTACGCCCTGATATTATAGCTTTCCATTGGTGAAAGAATTTTTGAAATCGGTCCAGCCGTTTTGAAGATTACCCGGAACAAACAGACAGACAGACAGACAAAAATTTTTTAATTGCTATTTTAGGCATAGGTGTCGTGCAAATAACCGCGTGAACATGAAAAAAGCCTATTATTTTGACATTAAAAACAGACACTCCAATTTTATTTATTGGTAAGAAGATAAAGTTATTGATGTTTAATTCCCAATTACCTTAATTTAGCTGGTAAGGCATGTAGTAGCAATCTTATTAGAAGTACGTTGCCATTTAACGATGCAGCATTGAGTGCTGCCGCCGCTGCAACTCCAACCTTATTGAAACTGGAGCAGGAGCAGGCTGTTGCTGATAAAGTAGCAGATGCGAGAGCGCAGACTGCTGTACAGGCTATGGCGGCGCGTCGCACTCCTAAAGCACCTCCCTTAGAACACAGGATAGCGCATGCCGCGTTACCAATCACGCAGCAAGCGCCTACAATGAGGGCTGAGATGAATACCTGAAATAAGAAAGAAAGATAATCATTTATTTTGTTCTCGTTAAATCTAATAAAAAACACAAACAACTAAACATAAGAGCTTCAATACATAAGCAGTATGAAATGTGCGTATTGAAAATATAAAGCCTAAAGAATACAATAAAAAATGCCATTTTTGACATGTCTTTATGTACGTAGACCGTCGAAATATACCTTTTACCTGATAAACTAAATAGTGTCAAATTCCACACTCTACAGAGTGTATCAGGTTATGGGGCAACTGGTCAAAAGGGAGCTAGGCAATGGTGGTAGGAACCCATGACAAAAATTTGAACGAAAAATATGGATTCGTTAAGGAATTAGAGACATGTAAAGTTTTCAATTTTGTCATCGCTTTTTCGCGTAAATCAGATTGAAATGTATAAAGTCAATGATACTTAATACGCAACATATTCATACTTTGTAAAATGTTCATTAGAAATTGAATAAATCAATGATTACGTTCGCATAAGCAAGACAAACTTCGCTTTAAAACAGCTGATCGGCCGATGACCGTTGACGGCTCGCCGTTGTTACCTACGCTCATTGAAGCGTTTGCGCAATTCTAGGTATGGATCAATGAAATTATACTGTCGAAGCTTTACATGCCTACATGTATTCTGTCTGTACATGCCTACATAATACGTAACATTTAAGGCATAGACGCTTAGACACATTTTTTGAAATCACCATAATTTTGCCGCACTGACTGCACAGATGGCGTAGTGGTTAATGCTAGTGACCTACAGCGCCAGTGTCGGGGGTTCGAATCCCACGCAGGACAACACTTTGTGCGATCCACAAATTGTTGTTCTGAGTCTGGATGTAATTTGTGTTCGTTAATTATATGTGTATGTATTTCTCGCGGAAACGCAATGAGTTTCAAAAAATTAAAAAACTGTACGAATGGCGGCGATGTGGTTCGCGACACGTCACGTCTCGTTTCCGTCGGGGGCGAAAAGTGGCCCACAGAGAACCGCTTTGCTACGCTGAATATGTCAAAGATCGTAGCAGGTGGAGGGCAGTGGACTCTGCCTACCCCTATGGGAAAAAGGCGTGAAGATATAAAAAAAAAAAAAAAAAAAAAAAAAAAACCATAATTTTTATGTTATATTGTTTTTTGTGTAATATACATTCTAATTACGATCTATGACCGTTAAACTACAACATACTCGAACAGTTGTCCCATAACCTGATACATCCTGTATATGACAACGACATTTTGAATTGTTTTGAAGTGTTGTTGCAGAAGTGATCTATCGTAACCGATGATCTGTGAATACAATCCCCAGGGAGGATATTGCGCGTACCACAAATTAAATCTTAAGTTAGGTATGATACATGTCCATTAATTATATGTTGCTTAATCCCACACGATACTAAAAGTTATACGTTAAATCAAATTTTTTTTTATTTATTTATTTAAGACCTTAAGACCCTGCACTAAGGAAATAATCCTTGTATTGCGGGGGACTTTACAAACATACAATTAACGGACACAAATTACATCCAGACTCAGAACAACAATTTGTGGATCGCACAAAGTGTTGTCCCGCGTGGGATTCGAACCCCCGACACTGGCGCTGTAGGTCACTATCTTAACCACTACGCCATCTGTGCAGTAAATCAATCGATTCTGATTGATTTGACTGCACAGATGATTGATTGATTGACTGCACAGATTCGTCAAATCAACGGATCCGAACCCCCGACATTGGCGCTGTAGGTCGCTATCTTAACCACTACGCCATCTGTGCAATCAAATCAAATAATTTTATTTGCAATATAGGTAAGTACATATTGTTACAGAATGAGGTTAGTAGTTATCTCTATATTTTGCCACAGTAAGGCGTGCAAATATTTAATACATTTTAATATACTTACATAAAAAAAAAAATCAATTTAATTTATTCAATTTTATAAAATATATTAACTATAGTTTAGTGGAAATGTCAGTAAAGTTACGTATGTCAATATTATCTATTAGGAAATCATTAATTGTATAATAACATTTGTCTACCAAAAACTTGTTCATACATTTTTTAAATTGTGTTATATTTAATTTTTTAACATCATCTGGTAATTTATTAAAAAAAAATTACGTTTTACGTTAGTTTTAATTTAATTATAGTCTTTAAAGAAATACTGCTTCCTCTCTCCGTGAGATGCTGGAGTAAGAATTCAATTCATTACGTCTTCACTTCATGCCTGCATCGTACTAGAAGTTAACTTACTAAAATAGTCCGTCTCATCATCTCGGCTCGCATAAGTACGTAAGTTGGTCTCGGGCCTCCTTCACAATGGAAGATTGACCTACTATACTACGCTAGTCAGACGCGTTGGTATAGGGTTTGATGTCGAGTTTTCCTTTTTTGCACAGACGTTATGATATGCACATATACCTAAATCGTCTTTTACGGCACTCATCTGTAAGAAAGGGTGTAATTTTTTTTTTATGGGTGGGCTATGGTAAGCGCACCCGCCGTCCATTCCATCCGGAGCGACGAAAGGGAGGAGTGCGGGCCCATAACCTACGTCGCCTTCGTCGTTGGGCCGACCACCAGTGCCAAGTTCATTGTCCTCAGTGGCCGGCCCGACGGAATACCCTTTCGGGTACCCTCACATTTCAACGTCCCTGTCCCGGGACGTCGGTCGCCGTCGCGTGGTCAGGTTCTCTGCGGGTGAAGGACTAAAGTCCCTGGTCCGGTCACCCGTGGCCTCAGCAAGAAAGGAGGTAAGGAAAGGAGGATTCTTATACCGATACTACTCGTGTGGTGACTGTGATTGGCCCTGTATTCTGTCACCACCGTACCATAATACAAAGTTTTTCTTACATTGGTATCTATACTGGAATCGCAAGTGTCTCCATGGTCATCGTATGTGCTGTCGTTAAATCTTGGCACCTCCCGACCATAAGAGTCATACTTCCACATGGTGGTCGTATTTATCAGCCTCAAGTTCTCAGGTTTTGATGTACTGGATGATAACGTGCATTGCATTCCCTGGATTCGCTGAAGAAGTTCTGGTATCCACATATTCAGACCAAAACCGCTGAAATTGGTAGAAAATTATTAAGTTAATGGTATAATAGTCTTATTTCTCTATCTCTGAAGAAGACTTGGACTTAAAGAAGACTTAATGGGCCGTCTTTATGAAAACTTTAACTTGCACGCATGGTGAATTGATCTAAGTACCGAATTCTTGTGCCTTAAGTATTGTGGTTTCGAATGGCACGTAGAAAAAGTCTTCGTGCGAAAGCTTGTTCAGAATCTAGCTTATTGCATTTGTTGTGAAGTAGTAGTAGGCAAGAAGGTCGGTACCTTAACTAATACACCATCTGTGCAGTTGGCTTTAACTTTTGCAATAGTTATTAGGAAAGAAGAGTATATATTGAGTTGATCACAAGTAATTGGGACAAGAGCAGGATGATGATGATGAAAGACTTAGATGATGATAAAAACTGAATACTTACGCAGCCATATTAGCGAAGAACATAAAAAGTATAAGCGTGGATTTCATTGCATAGCTTTTGGAGACAAAAGTCTTCAAGTCTCCCACTACATTCATAAACAGGTCCTTTGTCCTGTTCTCTGCATCACCCAGGGTCTTTGCTATTAAAATATCGTCTTGAATCAGTTTTTTAACCTAAAAATATTAGAAAATGTCATACAAAACATTATAATAATCATCATTTATATACATGCTGTCATGCTACAGCAGAGCTCGAGTTTCTTCAACAATAGGAAAAAATAAACAGTAGATATTAAATTTAAATTATTCTATAACAACATGAACTTTTTAACCTATTGAAGGCCTCCACCGACGTCGAGGACTCGGTACCAGTGGTCAGCCCAATGGCGAAGGGCTTTCGTCACCGCAAACAGAAACGACAGCGTACGTCCAAAACATAAATCACTCAAAAAAAAAACTATTTGAAAGCCATGAGCACGTTACAATAATGGATCTGTGAGCTTGATAGAGAACTATTTTATTAGACAAAGTAAGCAGCTCAATAAGGTTCAAGATTTATGTTTATTTATTTATTATCGCATTAAATGAACGGGAAATAAATCGTTATTTTTTTAGTATTCACAGATTGAATGCCAATTGTATTTTATACATATATATCTTACAGTATATTTCAGTCGCCTTACCCGCGTAGATCCCGCTCCTGAGTGTCTGTTTGTAATGTCAAAATAATAGACTTTTTCATACTCACACGGTTATTTCCACGACACCTATGCCTAAAATAGCAATTAAAAAATTTTTGTCTATCTGTCTGTCTGTCTGTTTGTTTGTTCCGGGTAATCTTCAAAACGGCTGGACCGATTTCAAAAATTCTTTCACCAATGGAAAGCTATAATATCGGGGAGTAAACTAGGCTATATTTTATCCCGGTGTTATTATATTTATTATGAAAGCGTAACAAACAAACAAACTTACTTTCGCATTTATAATATTAGTATTTAAATTTATTTAAGTCTGATGGGATTGATAAATTAGTATTTGGGCTTCAGTACAGCTTCATAAGCCATGTGCCGCAATAAAACGGTAGGTTAATCATAATTTTTTTAATTCGAAATATTTTATTTTGTGTGTTAAATATCGTTCAACGTTTAGTAATCTATGAACAATTATAACATGGCCTATGGGATAGAAGTGCTAAATCAATACTCTTGAAGTATTTTCATTAATAATACATAGAGTAACGTAATGCAGTTAGTTTTTCTCCAGGCGTTTTTTAATCGTGTATTTTTGGCAAGCGTGAAAAATAAAACACAAATCACAATCACAAATCATCACAGTTCATATACGCCCCCCATTGGTCATGGGCCTCCTCTATAATGGGAGGGAAATAGACCTACTATACCATGCTGGTCAGACGTGTTGGTATAGGGTTTTATTTAGAGCTTTCCTTCTCTTGTATAAATGTTATATGCTTATTATATCCCTTAATCGTCTTTTAGGATACCCACGGGCAAAACAGGGAGTGGTGAATTGTATTCTTACTCTGTCACCACACGGAGAATACAAAGCAGAGAGAAAAACACAAAGCACTTTTAAATAGAAGAAAGAAAGAGAATAAACAAGAAGATAATATAAGAAATTTTACTCACTTTATATTCTGAGTTGGGTCCGTGATTACATTTATGAATATACGCCAAAATCTTCAATGCCTTATCACCTCTGTTAGTATCAGATAGTAGTCTAGGACTTTCAGGGAGACACATCACCCATACACCACTGATGAAACCAGGTATACTGCCCAGAGCCAAGAATAACCTCCACGAGTAGATTGGCAATAGTGTTGGATAATCCACTATCTTGAACGGAATGATCAACCAGGCAATAGCTGAAATTGAGAAAGTATTGATGAATATATAATCATTATCATCGAAACATCTCATGCCCACCGCTGGGCTCAAAGCTCCTCCATAGTTGAAGGAAAATTTACCTACTATACCACGCTGGTCAGACGGGCTTAGGGTTTTATTTCGAGTTTTCCTTCTCTAGCATTGAGTTATCTGTATATTATTACACTTTTGTATGTAGGTTATATGTATATTTTTATTACTATTTCCGTCGTATTTTACGATACCCACGGCTTAATTAATAATAATAATCATCATCGCAGCCCACGTATGTCCCACTGTTGGGCTCGGGCCTCCTCCAAAATGGGAGGGAATTTAACCTACTATACCGTGCTGGTCAGACATGTTGGTATAAAGGTTCGTTTGGAGTTTTCCTTCTCTTGCACAGATCTTATATGCAGATCTCTTAGTCGTCTTTTACATCATCCACGGGCAAGATAGGGAGTAGTGAATTGTATTGTGAATCCGTCACCGATGACATGAGATAACTGCCAAATCTGTCGACTAACTTACTAAGTTGGGCTTGATGATAAACTACTAAGCCATCTGTATAGTCAGATTAATCTGCATATGACAGGCAGAATTCACTATTGTTACGCCACAATATATTTCCGGTTGGCTAACCAAACATTATGTACATAGAATTAGGTAACCAATGAATTCAGATTCAATTACGAATAAAATTAGCAACGTATAGCGGATTATCTGCGTTGTCTTTGAGGTGACAGAATAAGAATACAAAATTTCACCCTTTCCTTTTCTACCATTTTAATTCCTAAAATACTATGGCGTTTATATAGTTTTAATTATCGAGAAAGGTTATATTTTGCATATATTTATATATAGAGTGTCTCAAGGTATGGAGGAACTACTACTGGCTATGGTGGCAGAAATATATGGAAAAAAAATTGAAGTAAAAATATCGATTCGTTAATGTATTAGAGACATGTAAAATTTTCAATCTTGTCATCGCTTTTTCGTGTATAAGTATCTGATTGAAATGTATAAAGTCAGTGATACTTAATCTACAACATAATCGTACTTTGTTAAACGTTCATTACAAATTGAATAAATCAATGATTACATTCGCATAAGCAAGACAAATTTTGCCTTAATATCAGCTGATAGTTCATCGATCGTTAGTCGCCGCCGTTTCGTATCTACTTATAGGGTCGATTAGACTTACAATGCCTACATATCCTGTAATGTATCCTGTTCATAACATATAACATTTAAGGCATAGCCTCTTTGGCACTCATTTTGCAAATCACTGTTATATTTATTTTTTTTTTTTGTGTAATAAACATTCTAATTACGATCCATGACCGTTAAACTACAACATACTCGAACAGTAGTTCCATAACCTGAGACACTCTTTATACCAATAATCGTCCACGAAAGTTCTACGCTGTTGTCATAACAACTGCTGAGATAACAAAAATAATAATTAATATATTACGGATATTAATAATCTTTGATTATATACACGTCTAGATGACTCATTTGCCGTACAAAACGGCCCAAATACTGTCTACTATATTAAGTAGACTCGCTTGTTCCTTACATCAGTGTCGTTTGAACTACAACGCGGTAACGTGCTCGTGAAAAAAGTAATAATATGCCGGTGTGTGCTGTCAAACTGTGTCGCAATTATGTGGGCAAACCTTCATAACAATATCAAAATCACTTTTCATCGGTAAATTTTGTTATTTAAATACATTCTTTCAAGATATCATGATTTTTTATTTCGATATTTTTAAATTAATGGAATTGAACAGTGCTGCCAGTTTATTCTCCGGAGATTTGCCGCAATAATGGGAGATAAAGGAAAATCAGTACTGACCATAGCCATGCCATATTTGCATACTGATTGTATTTGATCTTATAATTTTGATATGCAAATTATGAATCTTGAGTTTTCTAAACCAAATAAAATTGATAAAGTTTTTTTTAGTATAGTTTGTTAGTATACATTAGTTATTTGGCAGCTAGAAATTATATCTTTTACATGTTTTGCGGATTGAATTCATGTCTCAATATGGGATTTACCTACAGTGATGTTAAATATATATATATATAATAGCAGTAGATAGTAGTAGATTCTGGTAACTGTGTACTGTTAGAAAGCGTCAGTATCCTAACTTGCACTTCTGCAGTAAAATGCACAAATGAAACTACATCTCTAACGCGAGCAGATGATGACAATGAGTGTGATACTGTAAGCGATGTTCATTTAATAATTTAACACAGGCTGACATTTTTTTATTGATTAATCCATCCGAATATTCGGATTATTTTGAACAAGTAGTAGGATACATAGCGGGGTTTGTCGTTCGACGTATTTGTGGGCAGATTAAACGTTTTAGTTGTATTTAGGCAACTAAATCGAATGAACTACTAAATTTCCATAAATTAGTTAGTGTTCGAGATGAAAGCGGTGTTGTGTATGCCTCGGAATACGCATTTAAAATCTGTAAGGTAGCGGAGTATGTAATTAGGGATTTCATAAAACAGGGACATATAGCGACATCGTCTTGTAATTATAAAAAGATATGTCATAAAATAATTTGTCAATTTATCAGTGATAAATATTTTAAAAATTGTAGTCAACACCACGAAATGAGTCTTTTCAAACTTCTAATAGCAAAAAAAATGGTTGTCTGTAAAGTCAGTTTACGGACGATAGTTTAACGTGACAACGTCATAACAAAACATTGATGAAATGACTGCATACTTTTATGAATAAAATTGAATCATTTTTATTGAATTATCATTATTCTGTATGGATACAAAGAAGGAGTGAAATGATTCCGATTCTCATTCCGATTCTTCCCGCCTTTCAAGCCATTTCACAATTTGACCACTCTGGCCTGCCCAATCTGCTAGCCTTAAGCCCTGGGTCAAACCAGCAAATCTCAGGCACATCTCTTTCTCAGCTAGACTCCCTTATACATCTTAGATTTCTTTTTCACTTTTTTCATCTAACCACGCTGGTCTGTCTAACCCACTGGCACTAACCTTCTGGTAAACCAGTGGATACGGACATTTCTTCTCTCTCCGTGACTTTCTTATCAACTTCTGAAAACTTCCACCACTTAACCACTCTGGTCTGACCAATCCACTAGTAACAACTCTCAGGTAAACTAGTGGACCGCAACATCCTTCCCATTTTGACTCCTCTTCGGCCTTAAACTCGGGCCTTTTCTTTTCGTCCGATACCACGCTAGTCTTTCTATTCACAAAATTTCTCTTATTAACTTAGAATTTCATTCCCAATTATTCATTCACTTCACACAACTTTTCACTCCATACTCCTATCGCTTCCTACAATCAGCGTAACGGGACAATGAGTCATCCTTTTTCCTGCATGCAGCCAGCGTTCATCGATTTATTAGACGTTGTCACGTCAATATTTGCAAATAAGATGTCACCATATTTGTAAATTGGATAACACAATCCATGCCATAAAATCTAAGAGGAAACTATTCCGAAAACAAACCCAAAGAGACGGGTTTTAATTTAAGGTATTTCCTTTGTTTTTGTATTTACAATATTTAAATGAAACACTTTTCCATTAATTATATCATTATTTTATTTAACCTCCATCTTAATAAATCTTTAAAAAAATTGGGAAAATATTTTAAAAGTATCCTTAAACACGCACACATTGACAGTTTAGTAAGAACACAAAGCGTACTCACACATAGCGAAAAACAGAGGACACTTTTTGTGTATCGTTTGATCTGCATTACTCCGTCTAGACGTGTACATAATCAAAGTTAATTATGTTTATATCACTGTAATTTCAGAACGATGTGGGTATATAAAAAAATAATAGCATTAAATATTCAAATAGTTCATGCAGGCGAAACTGTTAACACAATTAGTAACTTAAGATACCAAAACTACCTCTAATGTCGTCTACGGGCCACTGCATATGCATTGAGAAGTAATAGGCCACCGTATCGGAATCCATAACGAAATAAATTCCGGTGACCAATTCGGTACAGTTCAATTTAGGTATATGGTAGTAAAGGGCTTTAATTCATTCGAACACAAAAATGCGAATGACCGATTATACACATTATTTCCGCCTACATAGAAGTTATATAATTGTTGCTAGAAGAAGCATAGAAGTTATATAATTGTTGCTATATTAATTTTTAGAATAATAATTATTCAAATTAAATCATTTATTCTGCATTCCCTTAAGGGCACTTACATATTGTCAAATTCACACATCGTTTGAACACAATACAATAATCTACCACCGGATCGGAACGCGGTCACAAGCTGAGAAGATACGGCAAGAAACTCAGCGGGCTGTCAATTTTTTTTTATATTTTTAAAATATATAAATTTATATTTCATACAACATATGGTATTAGCTTCAGTGTGATGCACAGCTCACATACGTCCCACTGTTAGGCTCAAGCCTTCTCCACAATGTTGACCTTGGTCAGACGTATTGAAGGGAGTGTTGAATTGTAGGAGGGAGAGTACACCGTCCTGCCACCACTGCGATTGCGACGAGGACACGGTACGCCATACGCTCGAGGCCTGCGCGGCTTGGGCAGTGCAGCGCTGTGAACTCGTCAAAATCACCGGTGCAGACCTGACGCTGCCGGCTATCGCTAGGGCGATGGTCGACGGCGTCGGGAATTGGGACGCGGTCGCAGCCTTCTGCGAGACAGTGATCTCGCGGAAGGAGGCGGTGGATCGCCTGCGCGAGGAGCGCAGCCTCGATGAGGAGATCCGCCGCCGGCGACTGGGGCGGCGTAGGCGCAACTACCTGCGCCTCATGCCGCCCTAGCCGAGGCCGCGGGTGACGTGACCGGGGATTAGTCCGTCACCCGCGGAGAGGCTGACCGCGTGAGGAAAGGCTGACGTCCTCCCCGATGGGGGGACGTCGGTCGATGGGAGGGTACCCCAATAGGGGGTATTCCGTCGGGCCGACCACTGATGTCAAGTAACCCTGCTCCGGTGGTCGGCCCAACGACGAAGGCGACGTGGTTTTCGGGTGGGTTGCGGGTGTTGCGTGCTTACGCCCCTCTGTCGCCCCGGACGGAGTGGTGCGAGGAGCGCGACGACCGCGGCCCACCCTAAAAAAAAGTGTCGAATTGTATAATTTGTGTAATTGTATTCTTATTCCGTCTCCATACGAAAAGTAAACAATTTATACATATATATAATGAATACGCGTAGTCAATAAAAACTATATAGTATAAAAAAAAACTAAACTAAACTATATATTTTTTTTTTATAGTACATTATAATAACAATTGATTTCTATACCAAAATGTCAGTACAAACAGGTTTTATACAAAGAGATACAATGATTGACAATTTGCAGTTACTATGAATACGTTAACCAGGTTTTGTTTAACTGTCCTCTTTATATATATTTAAACTGTTACTTTGAACTTACATACTAGGTTATGCTAATAACCTATTCTATCTAGAGATCTAAAGGCGTTTCCAAGTACTATCTGTCTATCTATTTATCTATCAGCCTGTCCATATTTTATATGAACGGCACAGATGACTCAATGTCATGGCATAGTGATCAAGTTACCAAGCTATGCAGGATAATGTTTAGTGCCATCTACAAATTATTGTTTTGAGTCTGGGCCTAATTTGTGTCCATTAAATTCTTTGCTAAATTGTATGTAAGCAGTGGTGAATTGTATTCTTACTCCGTCACTAAACGGGAAAGTCACTTCATCCATCCATCAGCCTACAGACGTCCACTGCTGGACATAGGCCTCCCCACGAGAATGCCACTCGGAACGGTCCTGCGCCACTCGCACCCAATGGTTCCCTGCGACTTTGAGAATGGCATTAGTCCGCCTAGTGGGGGGGTTGTCCTGCGCTGCGCCGTCCGATTCGTGGTCGCCACTCAAGAGCCCTTCTTCCCCAACGGTTATCGGTTCGACGTGCTAAATCTGCGGGCTAAAAGTCACTTACATGAGGCGAATGGCGCTTAGTAGGTGTGTTGACGATCACAGTGAAGTCCCAGAAGAGAAATGATGTCGCTCTCCTAAACACTTAACAGATTTACGACTCCCACGGGCAAGCAGAGGGTGGCGACAATTGTATTCTTATCCCTTCACCACACGAGGATAATCTATACCAATAAATAAAATTGGAGTGTCTGTTTGTAATGTAAAATAATAGGTTTTTTTCATGCTCACAGGGTTATTTGCACGACACCTATGCCTAAAATACACATTAAAAATATTTCTCTGTCTGTCTGTCTGTCTCTCTGTTTGTTCCGGGTAATCTTCAAAACGGCTGGATCGATTTCAAAAATTCTTTCACCAATGGAAATCTATAATATCAGGGCGTAATCTCGGCTATATTTTATCCCGGTATTACCACGGGAACAGCAACTACGCAGGAAAGACGACTGAAACCGAAGCGAAGCGAGGACGGGTTGCTAGTATATAGTATAAATAAATACTAACCAGGTAGTATAAGCCAGGCGACGACAAAGCTCATACCAACAACGCTGAGATATAATTGGCGTTTTTTAGCACCAACCAAATCTGATAGATACGGAAATACCAGTGTCGCTGGACCACCTGTGAATAAGTATATTAATTATATAGAAGAACTTAATATAAATAGCTTTCATCAACATTATTTCAGCTCATATACGTCCCACTGTTGGGCTCGATGCTCCTCCACGATATGAAGGCAAGTGACCACACGGCAACTTGCCAGTCAGAAAAATGTTATTCTATTTTCTTTCTACCCGTAATAAATAAATCTACTGTCGAGCACACGTTCATATTATTTTCCAAACAATCAATCTTACCTATAATAAATCCGTTGATAGTTCTTGCAGCGAGGAGAAGTCTGTAGTCAGCGACTGTGCTTTGAGCGAGCGTGAGTGTTGCATCCAAAAGAAGTGTAAGACTGAGGCAATTTCTTCTACCAAATACATCACCGACAATACCCCAGAAAAATGCACTTGCTACTCCACCTAAGAATTAAGAGAATATTATTATTTTTACAATGAGTAACAGTTGAGTTTTCGTGTGGTGACGGAGTTAGGATACAATTCACCACTCTCTATCTTGCCCGTGGATGTCATAAAAGACGACTAAGGAATATAATATGCACATAACATCTGTGCAAGAGAAGGAAAACTCGAAATGAAACCCTATACTAACATGTCTGACCAAAATGGTATAGTAGGTCAAATTCCTTCTCATTGTGGAGGAGGCCCGAGACCAAAATTGGGACGTATGTGGACTGCGATGATGATGATGATGACAAGACTACTCTCTCTTCTGGACCAAACGTCTACCCATCATTTTTAATTCGTCATCACCAATTAAGTGACCACCCTATGTAAAGAGTGTCTCAATGAATTGGGGTCATCGCAATATGTATCCCTTTTTCATCGTACATATTACAAATGGTTTTGACTATAGTTTATTACCGGCCGCGCGCCTGACGTCAATACTCCTTTTATTTGGCGAGCTATGGTTCGCATGCCGTCTGTCTCATCCGGGGTGACGAAACAGCGGCGCATAATCCCACAATCCGGAGTATTCTTGACGTCCGTGGGCAGCTTCGTGGGATACCGTTTCAGTACACGCCCCCGGAGCGCCGCGCTCACGCGTAGCGACACGGTATCGAATAGAAAGTATCGATACTGTACTCATGAGTAGTATCGAAAATAAAAGTATCGTACTCACTAAAGTATCGATACTTGTAAAGTATCGAGTACTGAGTACTTTTCCTTAGAATCTATGTCATGATAGGCTTTTTTTTTTTCAGAAATTTGACCGTCTATGAATGGATTAAAATATTTTGATCTACGTTTTAGAAGGTTCATTACGTTTGAACTAGATGGCATTACCATAAACATGAGCCGTAAGGTCAAGTAAATTACAACATGGATAATTTCTACAATTTATTCGATACGATACCTGCCCCAAAGTACTCATTGAGTAAAAGTATCGAGTACAAAAGTATCGGTATCGAAAGACAAGTAGGTACTCTATACCTAAAAGTATCGATACTTTTTTCATGTCCCTACTCACGCGTCAACCTCTCTGCGCATGATGGACTAGATTATTTCCCGGTCCAGTCACCCACCGCTTCGGTTAAGGATGTTAATCCTCCATGGAAATGTTTCTTGACCAGACTGCATCAGATGGAGTTAGCCCAAGTTTAGTCATCATTCACGACACCCACGGGTAATGTAAAGGTTGATTGTATTTGTAATCGCCACCAAAAAGCATATTTGTCTTAACGAATGTTGAGATGAATTGAATAATCTTTCTAAAAGGCCGATAACATTTCAGCGCTTTAGTATCGCCTCAGTTTTAACCAGTAACTGTTCTAATGATTGTATAGATTGTTTAATCGTTGCTTTTATCGATTGCAAAACAATTTAAGACTATCAAGAATTGTTAAACTTCGCTAAAAGATCAATACGTTCTTAGTAACAATATACACTGCTTCAATTCTATTTCATCCATACATGTATCCGTTTGGGGATGGCAAATCCATTCCCCATCTTCTTGCTTACTGTAAGTGGTATGATATGTATATAACGTATATAAAAGAGAAAGAGAGCTTGAAAAGCCTATACTAATTCGTCGTATATAGATTAATTTCCTTTTTATTGTGAAGAAATAAAGAAAACGTAATATTTAACTACAGAAGCAAGAAAATACGCGTGGTGCGTAGACACAAATTTAATGAGAAAATGCATGAATATGAAGATACATTGGATTTATGAATGTAAAACAGGGAGATAAATTTTAATATGACATTTTTACCGAAGAATAGAAATAATGATCGTTTTGAATGGGAATCATATTACATAAAAAAACATGGTTGTCTGTAAAGTCGGTTTACGGACGATAGTTTAATGTGACAACGTCATAATAAAACATTGATGAAATGACTGCATACTTTTATGAATAAAATTGATTCAGCGTAACGGGACATTGGGCACAACGGGACAATGCGCGTAACGGGACACGTTTTCGTGCATGCAGCCAGCGTTGATCGATTTATTAGACGTTGTCACGTCAAAAAAAGACAGTTTCTTGTCGGCTCTTTACAGTAGCATTCGCGTTACGATTCGATGGTAGTTTATTGAATTAATTTAAGATAAAATGTTAAAATTGACAATATGTAAATGGGACGGGATTGTACATAATAATTATGAATTTAAAAGTATGAAGCCCCCACTTTTGTGTGCCCATATGATAAAGACAATACTGGATAAAAGCCAACGGCTAGTGTTAAACTTTTAAGGGTCTTTGAACTTCATATTGAGAAACATTGTCTAATACAAATAGTACAACAATTACGGCGCCATTATCATATAATGTATTACATAGTTCGCAGTTACATTATTTTATATATTTACGCTAACAAATCCATAAAAGTATATATTAATTGTCGATTAGAATATACTTGTTGTTATGAAGTCATCAATATTACAGCATTTACGGTAATCACGTTTCAGATTTTTATGCCACGATACATTTTTCAGTCTAGTCGCCACGTTTTGGAGGTATTTTGGCGATCGTAGTTAGTGCAGATTCACCTAAGGGAATACGCCCATAGTATGTATCAAAAATACCATGCTTGTTCAAAACTAGGTTAAAATTTAGTACAGAACAACAGTCCATAATAATAGTTATAATGATTTTCACAGTTTTTTTTGTGGGTGGGCTGCGGTCGGCACGCCTCCGCACCACTCCGTCCGGGGCGACAGAGGGGCTTAAGCACGCAACTCCCGCAACCCACCCGAAAACCACGTCGCCTTCGTCGTTGGGCCCACCACCGGTGCAGGGTTACTTGACATCAGTGGTCGGCCCGACGGAATACCCCCTACCCTCCCATCGACCGACGTCCCCCCATCGGGGAGGACGTCGGTCTTTCCTCACGCGGTCGGCCTTTCGGCGGGTGACGGACTAATCCCCGGTCACGTCACCCGCGGCCTCGGCTAGGGCGGCATGAGGCGCAGGTAGTTGCGCCTACGCCGCCCCAGACGCCAGCGGCGGATCTCCTCAATCGAGGCTGCGCTCCTCGCGCAGGCGATCCGTCGCCTCCTTCCGCGAGATCACTGTCTCGCAGAAGGCTGCGACCGCGTCCCAATTCCCGACGCTGTCGACCATCGCCCTGGCGATAGCCGGCAGCGTCAGGTCTGCACCGATGATTGCGACGAGTTCACAGCGCTGCACTGTCCAAGCCGCGCAGGCCTCGAGCGTATGGCGCGCCGTGTAATATGGAACCATGATTTCCACGGTAAAGATATTTGCTTTAACCTTTAACGCACGTTGATCTTAAACATCCCACAGTTGGGATTGAGCCTCCTCCAAAACAGGAAGGAAATTAACCAACTATACCACGGTGGTCAGATGGATTAGTTTAGAGTTTTTTGAAGTTCTTCTCTTGCATGTTTTCCATATCATATCCCTTTTTGTGGTAGGCTAAGGGCCGGAGACACTTCGGCCAGTCTGAGGCGACGGAAGGGCGGCGTGCGGACAGATAACCTACCGTATCCTTTCCCCTTCGTCCTTGGACTAATTACTGGTATCGATTACTTGATCTCGATGGCCAACCCGACGGTTTACACTTTTGGTTACTGTTCCCATCCACCGCCGGCTACAAAAAGTAGTGTTGCTAGGATGTACGTACTTAGAGATATGTCCCTAAATCCTTTATTACTACACTTATGGGTTACAAAAAAAAGTACCTATTGTATTCTAACTTCATCACTGCATGGAGAATCATCATCATCATCATCACAGCCGGGTTTGGGCCTCCTTTACAATGGGAGGGTAATTGACCTACTATAACCCCGTTATATAGATATTATTTTCGTAATATAATCCCATAATATAATCATTTCGGCCCAAACACGTCCCACTGTTAGGCTCGGGCCTCTTCCACTATAGGAGGGAAGTTGACCTACTACACCACGCTGGTCAGACGTGTTGGTATAGGGGTTTGTTTCGAGTTTTTCTTCTCTTGCATAGATATTATATACATATTGTGTCCCTTAGTCGTCTATTACTACAGTCACGGGCGAGAGGGAGGGGGGGGGTGGGGGCGGGGGGTGAATTGTATTCTTACTCCGTCACCACACAGATAATATCATATTAAAATAATATAATAGGTAAAGTATGTGTAAATTTGAGACATATTCCTTTAAAAACATCGTTTGTTCTCCATTTAACATAATGATGTGAATAACAATATGTTTATCTTGACGAGCCCATAATGTGTAAATAATTTATTAATTTAACACTTGCGTATTCCTTCCGCGAATATATGATCGAATAATGTAAAAACCTATTTCACTTGAACGATTATTTTCCGCTGAAATGACGTAAAATGTCTTACAAATTATGTGACAGGTACATAACTTTTTTTTTTTTGGGGTGGGCTGCGGTCGACGCGCTCCACGCACCACTCCGTCCGGGGCGACAGAGGGGCGTATAGCACGCAACACCCGCAACTCACCCGAACACCAACGTCGCCTTCGTCGTTGGGCCAACCACCGGAGCAGGGTTACTTGTCATCAGTGGTCGGCCCGACGGAATACTCCCTACTTGGGGTACCCTCCCATCGACCGACGTCCCCCCCTCGGGGAGGACGTCGGTCTTTCCTCACGCGGTCGGCCTCTCGGCGGGTGACGGACTAATCCCCGGTCATGTCACCCGCGGCCTCGGCTAGGGCGGCATGGCACGCAAGTAGTCGCGCCTGCGCCGCCCCAGTCGCTGGCGGCGGGTCGCTTCGTCGAGGCTGTGCTCCTCGCGCGCGTGACCCGCCGCCTCCTTCTACGAGATCACTGCCTCGCAGACGGCTGCGACCGCGTTCCAGTTCCTGATGCTGCCGAGCATCTCCCTAGCGATGGTCGGCAGCGTCGGGTCGGCACCGATGATTGCGACGAGCTCACGACGCTGCTCTGCCCAAGCGGCACAGACCTCGAGCGTATGTTACGCCGTGTCCTCGTCGCAATCGCAGTGGTGGCAGGACGGTGTTCTCTCCCTCCTAGCGATCGTGTACAGGTACTTGCCGAAGCATCCATGCCCCGTCAAGACCTGTACCAGTCGGAAGGAGAGCACACCGTGCCGCCGTTCCAACCACTGCACAGGTACATAACCTTACGCTCTTCGTGTGGTGACAGAGTAAGAATACAATTCACCACCCCCTATCATACCTGTGGGTATCGTAAAGGACGACTAAGGGTTTTGATATAGGTACATATTATATCTGTGTAAGAGAAGAATAGTAAGTCAATTTGCCTCCTAGCATAGAGGAGCCCAGGATTGGCACGTATATTATCTAAAATAATGATAATGAACTTAATGCGGGTGTCTCTATCAAATTTAGTATGTGTATGTTTCCTATATACTCCAAAATAGATTGACCGATTACGATAACTTTGAGAAAATCTTTAGATTGGCCTAGAGTAATAATGTGAAATTTGGTAGGTTTTCTAATACTTACCATACACCATGAAAAACGGATAATTCTAAAATAAATCTTCACTTTTTTATTTATGAAGGACCAGCACTAAGGAAATAATTCTTATTTTGCAGGCGACGAACATACAATTAACGAATATAAATTACATTCAGACACATAACAAATATGTTTGTCTTCTTTTTTATTTAATCACAGCCCGCCGTATGGGCAGCTTTAGAGGATTTTTAGTTCACCGGTTCTCCAACATATCTCAGTGTCTGAAAACACAGGTCTACGACCAGCATGCGTTAATTGTGAGAACTTACACCACGAAAACACGATCTCTAAACGTGGGCCTCATAACCAAATTCTAAGTCAGCGTGCTATGGAGCGGGCTATGCTCGGGAGTTCTCTGCAAATACAGAAATCCGTAGAAGAACTGGTGTGGTCGACATGGTACGAAGAATTAGCATGCTGAAGTGGCAATGGGCAGGCCACATCGCTCGAGGAACCGACAACCAATGGGGAAGAAAGGTTCTCGAGTTGTGACCACGTATCGGGTGATGCAGTGTAGGATGCCTCCCCACTAAGTGGACTGACCTGGTGAAGACCTGGTGAAATTTGCTTGGCGTCATTGAATGCAGGCGGTACGGTTTGTATTATGCTCCATTGCAAATTGAATACTGATTCCTTGACTTCACTGGTATTTTATATTATCCCTATGTGTTAACCACTGATATTTATATAGTTTGCTATATGGCGGTTACAAATGCTACCTTTTTTTGGGGCGGGCTATGGGCAGCGCACCCACCACCTGGCTTCGTCCGGGGCGACAAAGGGGCGGCGCGCGGCCCCATAACCTACCCGTAGTACATCGCCTTCGTCGTTGGGCCGACCATCGGTACTGAGTTTCTTATCCTTCGTGGTCGGCCCAGCCTGCCTGCATTACATTACACATGGGTGCCGTAAAAGACGACCAAGAGCTTAAATTTTGACCTTAGCCAACCACATCTGATGCAGTCTGGCCAATAATTACATTCCCGAGACTTGATGTCAGGCCGCTGGTCATAAAACTATTATCAAAACGTTAGCAGTAGTTATTTGTGATTGTGGAGAATTGCATATTGAGTAGAGACCAAGTGATTGGGATTGTGTCATTGTTCACGTGTCAATACTAAAAACAATAGCTTCATAAGTTAACTTATGTTTTCAGATTTTTTAAATAACTTGATTGTTGACTTCCGTTGCAGGTATGCAATTATATTTATTTATGGCATCATAATCTCAGATATAACCTAATGCTGGGGACGAGTCTACCTCAAAATATGTCCAATTTTCTACTACGATATATATCTATGATACCACGCTGGTCTGACGGTGTATAGAGGTTTCATTTTGATCTTTCCTGCTTTTAAATATATGTTACGTTATGTATATAATAACACTTAGTCGTTTTTTAAAATATCCACGATCAGAGAGGAGGGTGGTAAAGTCTTATTCTGTCACCACACGGTAAATGACAATTTCATGAGCCAATTTTCTTCTATTGTAGAGGAAGTTAATTTACGTTTAAGTTTAATGTCTCTATTCTACCTGACGCCTTCAGGACAACAATAATATTTATCCAAGGATTGTTGACGTCAGGCGGGCGGCGTGCTGCGGCGAGCCCGAGTGATTAGGATAAGAGCAGGGTGATGATGATCACCCTATAGGTACGGCCCGCCTAGGGGTCGTTGCATTTCCACAGCGCCAAAAAAAAAATATGATGGCTTTAAGAAAATCCGTTGTTGATAATCAAGAAATAGAAGATGCCGGAAGGGAAAATAAGTAGGACTACTTATTTAGAAAAAGAAATGAGATATCATAAAAAACACACCCTGTAAAAAAACTAAGTCTCGCTCGCTCGTAACTCAGTTATTTTACCATAAAAAGTTGTGAGATCCATGTTAAACCAAGTCGGTTAATTTATTCAGTCCCTACTTAAGAGGCCTTCTGTCTTAAGTTATTACGTAATTAACTATTCTAACAACTTTTATAGTGACCATATCAACATCAAAGATCTTTTTTATTTTAAATCTATAGATTGACTTGGAAATCGCACTAAACAATCTAATTTAATATAATATGTATTACTTGTGAAGGACATTGCGTTTTCATGCGATGGCCAATTCACCGTGCATGTCATAAAAGATGACTAAGGGATTAAATACACATATGCAAGATAAGAAAAACTTGAAATAAAACAATGTACCAACCAGTCCGATCAACCGACTTGAGGCCAGCAGTGGGACGTGAATGGACTGAGTTAGAGATAGACATCTCAGCTCATATACATTACATTGTTGGACTCGAACCTCCTCCACAAAAGGAGGGAAATTGACTTACCCACGCTGGTCAGATTGGATGGTATTGGGTTTTATATCGCGATTTTCTTTCCTCGCAGTGGTATTTACGACACCCGCAAGAAATAGGGTGGTGGATTATATTTTTACTTCGTCACTGGTAATCACTTACCGCTCATAAATGCCATATTGATGAGTCCCGACTGGTAAGTGGTTAGGATGAGTTCGCATTTTGCAGCTGGTAACACGTATGACATTACGCAGTTCTGTACTCCTGACGCGAAAAATGCAAACGCACAAGCACCAAGAGCGCTACGACTCAACCGCCCATATCCTGGAAAGATAGAAAGGCATTAATTACGTTTGTTATAAACTTAATTTTCTTATTCTTAACTTAATTTCTTAATTTAGTATTATTTTGTCAACCTAAATCCAAAAAAATATTTTAGAATTTTTGGGCGTAGAAAATAAATATGTGCTGCGCTCACACGGGTGCATCGTACATGCCATCGACCGAACCACCCCCGCTTACAGCTGTCGGCACGTAACGCTTAGCCCACCCACATTCGACTTAAGCCAAGAAAAGGCGGAGTGCGTTGTAATACTGGAGAGCCTCCCTGATGCAGCTGCAGCAGCAATAGTAGACTATTGAATGTGTTAGGGATGTGGAAAGATACGGCCAACAGCACCCCTCGGCCGGTGATCGCTACAGTAATCTTTGCGAACAGTAAGACCGCGATACTTGAACACTCCTTTTGCGGTATGCAATGCGGGCAGTTACATCTCTCTCAAGTGTTGCACTGTCTCCTGAAACCTAATTCCAGGTATTCGACGGTCAATGCTTGATAGAGTCAGGAACTGGGACGCGGTTGTCGCCTTCTATGAGGCTGTCATTTCACGGAAGGAGGTGGCAGGTGGCGTGCGCGAGAGGAATTCCTCTATAGCACACAGTCCGCGCTCGGCGACTTAAGCGCCGCAGGTGCGAGTACAAATATTTATATACAAATATTTAACCAAATATTTATACTATAATATATTATATTTATCAAACAAAGACATAGTTTTCACATGATTGAGCTTGAATATTTCCCACAAGTTAGATATGAGTACACTTACTATAGTTTACAAACTATACAAATTTATTATCAATATTTATCTCATGATCACCTCAGCTCACATAACTCCAACTGTTGGGCTCGGGCCTCCTCCGGATACCGGGTGCAATAATATTCCTCTCAACTGTTATCGAATCTGCCCACATTGGTGCGTCGTACAGCAGTCGACAAGTAGTGCTGGGTCTGCTCACATTCGATATCAGACAGGAAAGGATGGACGCCGCGCCGACAAGCCGTGGAGCAATTTGACGGCAATTTTCCCGGAACCACCAATGCTCGTCGAGCACCAAGTATAAATATTTTGTATAGGCCCGGATCCCGATGGAAATCGAATTGACGGTGATCGAAGCGCCGGTTGGAGGAGTAATGCGGAAACTTTGGAACAATCGGGCCTCCGTCTAACTCAGTGCTATTTTCAATCACAGCGCCTCGATCCACTTGACAATCTCCTTGGAGCTGAGAGTTGCCGGTCATGCCACTCATCCTGGGCTGTGACCAGTTTATCGTCGGCATAGCAAATTATGCTTAGCCCTTTCAGTAGCACTCTCCTGAGGAACTTAGTACCAACTGTGATCATCAAACCGCGTGTCGAGTTTACATTAATTTGGGCAAACTCCATTTGATACCGTCTGGTCAACAAATACGTTCTCAAGACGTCAGACAGCCGGTCATAAAACTATTGAAAAAACTTTTAGAATATGTACGGTGATACGAGCTCAAGATGATAAGATCATGATGAGATTAGAATAGTCTTAATATCATAATCATTCAGCCCTTTGCCGTCCACAGCGGAACCTTCAAGATAGAACGTCATGTGATGCGATTATTTATTGCGAGGATTGTTGAAATAATCGCTTACGCTTGACAAGTAGGTTGACGTTCACAGTGAGGATTTAACACGGTTCCCAAATGGTCACTGCTGCTTTGTGCGATTAAATGTTAACAGGTATTTACAGCTCCCACGAGCAAGTAAGGGCTGGTGACAATTGTATTCCTATTCCGTCGACAATAACTAAAGGTTATTCCATAATGCTACTTAAAGTAATCGTCACGGTCATTATCGTCAAGACGTCAATTGATGATCCACACAGATCTTAACTGGGTAGATTACAAAATACTTAGAGTTAATAATGACAATATCCTGACTGTTATTAAACAACTTAATACTGGTATTACAAAACTCAGGGTACTAAGGTCGTTGGCTGTCATCATCATACTGCTCTTATCCCAATTACGGGGGAACGAAGCAGGGGCGTAGCTACCGCCGAATCAATGAAACGGGGCCCTCGGACAACCGGGGCCTCTAATGTGTGTCTGTCATACGTGCCTTTAAAAGTCCAGAAAAGCTTTCTCTTTTTTCCCAGAGTTAAACGTTCGTCCAAAAATTACGAGTTCCCCATATAATAGTAATGAGCTTTTTTAAGCAAAATTCCTGGGAGGAAGTAATAGTTTATAATCAATTTCGTGCAAGCATTTATGTTTCTTTTATGAAAATTTTTACTCTTCATTTGTGCCCTCAACTAATTTTGATACAGGGCTCCTCCAAAAAGCATGCTACGCCACTGGATCGAAGTAATAGATAGGTACCTATATTCTTTCATCGTATTTATTATAAAAATCTTGGTAATAGTTTTATTGCTGCCTGCCTTTATAGGAATTTAGTTGTCGACAAGGCGATATCAGATGGGATTGGCCCAGATCGATGTACCTAGTTTTTTTTTGCTATTGCGGTTGGTGGTAAACAAGCAAACAGTTCTTAGTCGGATTCTTACGACATATCTATTTAGTGACATACGGTGACTATAAAATTACCCCTTTCTTGAGGAGCTATATGTACAGGTTACTGATGATATGAAGAAACAGTTAATTTCTTATACAGAATTTAATAATTATGTTAGACTCCTCTTGATTACACTTTCGCGGACTAACATCGATCGATCGGATCGTAACAATTATGTATAAGAAATTTCATTATTTTTAGAAACTTCTTTCTCTTTTGTTCTTCTTAAATAAAGTCCAACTGCTTTTACACAAAATCAATTCATTATCATCATGCCAGCTCATACGTGTTGGGTTCAAACCTCCTCCACAATAAAAGAGAAATCGATCTACCTTACCGCGCTGGTCAGACATGTTGGATTTTTTGTTTTTTTTTTACGGGTGGGCTATGGTAAGCGCACACGCGGTCCATTCCGTCCGGGGCGACAAAAGGACGTCGCGCGGGCCCATGATCCACCCATACTGACGTCGCCTTTGTCGTTGGGCCAACCACCAGTGCCGAGTTCCTTGTCCTCAGTGGTCGGCCCGACGGAATACCCTTTCGGGTACCCTCATCTCTCGACGTCCCTGTCCCGGGAAGTCGATCGCCGTCGCGCGGTCAGCCTCTCTGCGGGTGACGGACTAAAATCCCCGGTCCGGTCCTCGGCTAGGGCGGCATCAGGCGCAGGTACTTGCGCCTGCGCCGCCCGAGTCGCCGGTGGCGGAACGTGTCACCAAAGAGGAGTTCCTCTCACCCACAATCCGCCGCCTCCTTTCGTGAGATGACGGCCTCACAGAAGGCGGCGATCACGTCCCAGCGACATGTTGGTATAAGGTTTCAATTCAACTTTTCTTTATCTTGTAAGGATGTCATATACATGCTTAATCCCTTAATCGTCTTTTACGAAACCCACGACTAATTGAGGGAGTGGTGAATTGTATTATTACTCCGTCACCACACAGAATAAATCAATTGTTAAATAAAATTTTCGTTTTATAATTTTAAAACTGCATTCAATTAACTGTGAAGAGAAAATCACGCAAGTCCGTAATTTCCAAGAACTATACCACCAACTGACCAGGATTATTACTACCACTCATATTTCAATAATTCAGTACCGTTATACCGGTTCTTGTTGGAACCCTCCTGATCTTATGTAATATAAACTTGTTATAAATACTAGTAAGAAAAGCGGTTTTGTGAGGGCGTGCAAGTTATTTTTAGCTGCATCCTGCACCTGAAAAGATGGCGTTAGCGTTACTCACAGAGCTTACGATAAAGCAATAGGCATTTTTTTGACAGGCTATATAATCCGGTCATACCCGCGTGTCATATAACCCTCCGTAATGTTGTTTTTTTTTCTATCGCTATTGTTGGTAAACAAGCGAACAGTATATTTGCTGATAAGTGATACTGCTTCTCATTGACCTTTGCTAGCCTAACATGAAAAAAGTCAAGAGAGTGTGAATGCGTTCTATGAGCTTCGGTGATACTAAAGAACGCGCGAACGCCCTCAGAAAGTTGGACTTTCGTCTATCTGCTCATGCTCTGCTGCGGCGATACTACCCCGTACATACCAGCTCGCGTCTCGCTGTTTGTCGTCGCTGTGGGGTTCTCCAAATTTTTTTATTTTAATTTTTAATGATTTATTTATAAAATGAATATTATAATAATAAATCGTAAATCTAGATTTAATTTAATATATTTAGTTTCAAATTTGGATATGTTATAGTTTACTTCATAAAGTGTAGGTATCACAAGAATGCATGAACAACGGCAAATTATTTTTTTCAAATAATAGCTTGTTTATTTGTTTGCGTTTGATGGATTTATTACATTTTAAATCATTATTCAATTAAAAATGAAACTATTTTACAAAATTTATCGCGTTAGCATTTAATTTTTGATTGCCCGACGTTCATCTAAGTCCGCTCGCGACCACGAACGCCGTAAAGTGTTGGAAATGTCGTCGGGCAATCAAAAATCAAATACAAACGCGATAAAAGACGTAAAAATAGTTTAATTTACAATATGTAATTCTCGCGTAAACATCAGAAATAATTTTTCAATGTTGTCGTTAAAACATAATCTAGCTTGTTATAAATATGGATTAACTTACCAGCTATGTCTAACGCTGTTTCGTAATCAGCAATTTCTGTGCTGGAATCCTGGGTGTCTTTTGCCACTCCACGCGTTGCTGTAAAATGAAACACATTAGTTATTATATCTTCTATACCAATAAATAAAATTGGAGTGTCTGTTTGTAATGTCAAAATAATAGGCTTTTTTCATGCTCACACGGTTATTTGCACGACACCTATGCCTAAAATAGCAATTAAAAAATTTTTGTCTGTCTGTCTGTCTGTCTGTTTGTTCCGGGTAATCTTCAAAACAGCTGGACCGATTTCAAAAATTCTTTCACCAATGGAAAGCTATAATATCAGGGCGTAAACTAGGCTATATTTTATCCCGGTATTCCCACGGGAACGGGAACTATGCGGGTAAAACGACTATAACCTATAACCTAAGCGAAGCGAGGGCGGGTTGCTAGTTACTTAATATATTTTATCTAACAACTTTCTGAGGGCTTTTGCGTGTTGTGGATTTTGGGGATACCTTTAGTATCACCGAACCTTATTGTACGCATTGTAAATAAAACTACTTTTACGGATTATATCGCGTTTGTATTTGATTTATAGATTTGATTGTATAGATTTGACCCACAATAATAATAGTTAAAGATAATTTCATAAATTAAAAATCTTTTAGTAAGACAAAGTAAGCCGCATCTAAAATTAAAAATCAATACTAATTTAGCATCATGTGCCCCGAGTTTTCTTGCCGGATCTTTCTCAGTGTGGCCGCGTTCCGATCCGGTAGTAGTATATTAGTTTTGTTAGTTTTAAATCAACAAATTGTAACAATAATTGCTACAAATTTAATAATTAATAACCATAAACAATATAATTTTTTCATATAGAATCATTTTCTTCTCACACTGGCAATAAATTTGTACTAAAATGTGGGTCAAAATTTTATAAATTTATAACTAATTTTCTGTATCGGGTAGATAATTATAAATGTCTGTAATAACGATTACTTGTTGGACGTGAGACAACTTAGTCCGCCCGTGACCATGAATGCTGCAAAGTGTTCGAAACGTCGGGCAATCATAAATCAAATACAAACGCGATATAATCCGTAAAAGTAGTTTTATTTACTATATGTAGTGCTCGCGTAAACATCGGATATCATTATTGTACGCATTCATGCTCCCCCTCACTTTCTTCACGGTAGGCAGTGGTCGAGCAAAAGTCCATGAGCGATAATATCATTTGCCATCGGGTGTGTTATTTGCTCGTTTCCCACCAACAGCAATTAAAAAATAAATAGATACTAGATAATTCGTGTCATACCTCCGTGTGGCGATCGAGTACGAATACACCATATCCTTTTTTACTCGTGTGTGTCATAAGAGACGACTAACTAATGTATGGTATGTATAATAATATAATATCTATCCAAGAGCAGGAAAACTCGGAATAAAACCGTATAACAAACCGTCTGACCAACGTGGTATAGAATGTCAATTGCCCTTCTCTTCTGGAGGAGACTCGAATCCAGTTGTGGGGTTATATGAGCTGAAATGATGATCACACAAACACTTATTTTAATTATTTAATAACTCTTATAAATAAATAAACTACAATAGAATTACCACAATATATTTTCGCAAATTTATGTACCACGAATTTAACGTTTTCTTAAAACCCATTCCTTTAAGTTGTGATATTATTATCGCAACTATTAATTATTACTCAGTAGTAACAGTGGAATTATAACTTGATGGACGAATGAAATTTTGTGATTATTTTTCAACAGAAAGAAATATAGAGCGAGCCTGCTAGTAATAGTTCTGTATTTTGATTTAACTATTGTTAAAATTGTAATAGAACCCAATAACGGCTTATAATAATTAGCCTAGCTCGTATCTGTTATCTGATAACTGGTTATATTTATATTACTAGAATAATGAACGAATAATTTTACAAAATGGGAGTAATCTTACTGATCAGCGTTTGTGAAGGGTATTCGAATAGTTGAGTAATCAAAGATCAAATACAAACGCGATAAAATTCGTAAAAATAATTTTATTTAAAACGTGTATTACTCGCGTAAACATCAGAAATCGTATTTTATAATTTACTAGCAACCCGCTCTCGCTTCGCTTCGGTTTCAGTCGCTTTATCCGCGTAGTTCATGTTCTGGTGGGAATACCGGGACAAAATATAGCCTATGTTACTCCCTGATATTATAGCTTTCCATGGGTGAATTTTTGAAATCGGTTCGGTGGCTTACGTGTGAAAGCGTAACAAACAAATAAACAAACAAACAAACTTACTTTCGCATTTATAATATTAGTAAGGATTTCCTTAACAGACATTTTCAATTTCATGTAGGCTAGGTAAATTTGATGACTAAGTAGGTAAAATTTTTATCCACAAGTGATTATTCTGGATTTAATTGTAATTTGTATCCATAAAAATAGAAATCACGTGATTTATTTTAGTTGATTAAGTTTAGTTGATTATTTTATTGATTTCTTAAATCCATATTATTTTGGGCTTTATTCTCATTTCTCATCGTAGTCACACCATATCGCAATGAAAATAAATGAATGAAACGCAATTATCATCATCGTAAAGCTTTAGTTAGATCTAAAGCTTTACATTGATGATAAGTGCGTTTCATTCCATGCAGTAACTTTGATTGATGAGTAAGAAGTGTAAAAATAGTTGTTTTGTATTCTGTTACACTAATAAATCATAGAATATTGAAGGTTAATTTTATACCAATAATAAAATGATGCATACAAAACCTCGGTTATTCAGTTCAGCACCTATTTAAAAACATATAAATACTATTATTAATAAAGATTTAGCATTGACTGACTTATGATTGCAAGGCAACATAATCACATAGCAATTACTATTTTTTAAATAGTCCTAATTGAACAAGTTAGTGACTGGTTGAAAATATAATTTGTCATTATCGTCATACGTTTTTATCGAAATTATAAGAATCACACCCTTTTTTTTTATGGATGGGCTATGGTAAGCGCACGCGCGGTCCAGTCCATCCGGGGCGATGAAAGGACGGCGCGCGGGAACGTCACCTCATTGTTGGGCCGACCACCGGAGTAGATGTGACTTGTTGTCAGTGGTCGGCCCGACGGAATACCCTTTCGGGTAACCTCACCAACGTCCTGGGACGGCGGACGCCGTCGCGCGGTCAGCCTCTCTGCGGGTGACGGACAATTCCCCGGTCCGATCACCCGCGGCCTCGGCTAGGGCGGCATTAGGCGCAGATACTCGCGCCTGCATCGCCCGAGTCGCCGGGCGGCGGCGGAACGTGTCGCCGAATAGGAGCTCTACTCGCACACGATCCGCTGCCTCCTTTCGTGAGATTACGGCCTCACAGAAGGCGGCGACCGCGTCGCAGTTCCTGACGCTGTCGAGCATCTCCCTGGCGATGGTCGGCAGCGCCAGGTCGGCACCGATAATCGCGACGAGTTCACGGCGCTTCCCCTCCCACGCAGCACACTCCTCGAGCGTGTGCTGCGCCGTGTCCTCGTCGCAACTGCAGTGGTGGCAGGATAGTGTGCTCTCCCTCCTGACAATCTTGTGCAGGTACTTCGCGAAGCAACCGTGTCCCGTCAGCACCTGCACCAGTCGGAAGGGAAGCACCCCGTGCGTCCGCTCCAACCACTCCATCAGCACCGGCCGGAAGGCCTCGACGGTCCTGACACCGTACCGAGGACTCTCCAGCCGAACTGCCCAACGGGCAATGACATCTCGGCGGGCGTCGATCCGCCAGGCGGTAATCTCCTGCAGCGAGACCATATCGCCGCGGGCGCGCGTCTCCGACACCCGCTGGTAAATGCCGACGAGCATCTCCGCCTCCAAGTCCCACGGGGGAGTACCGGCCAGGAGGCACGCTGCCTCCGTCGCCACCGTGCGGTAACCGCGTATGGCCCTGATTGCCATGACCCCCTGTGGCCGCCACAAGAGGGCGCTCAGAGGGACGGTCAGGGACCCCGCCCACACCGGTGCGCCGTACAGGGCCAGATAAGAATCACACCCTATGGACATTTATCATCGCCAGTGGACTGACCACTGGTACCGGTTCCTTGACCTCGGTAGCCAGCCTGGCGGGTTGCCATTATTGGAAACAAACAACAGCGTCGTCGGGGCTTACGCGATCAGACTCTCTGCGGGTGATGGAATAATCCCCGGCTCCTATACCCGTAACCACTGATACTAAGCACAGGTGGAGCGGGCCATGGCAGAGGAGTACTTCTTTGACCCGTTTCGTGTTTTTCTTCTACGAAATAACTACCTCACCGAATGTGCATCCCTATTTTTTTATTAGGTACTGTTAGTGGCAATCGAGCAAATAGTACGCCTGATTAATTAATGAGACTGTCACTCATTGACCTTTGCTAGGCCGCTGCCTACCGTGAAGAAAATAAAGGAGTGTGAATGCGTGCAATGAGGTTTGATGATACTAAAAGCATCACCAAAACTCACACGCAAACAGAGTCATAAAGTTGGGTTGCCCGCTCTCTCGAACGAAGAGTAGTAACAAATTGCTACTGCTCAGACGTCACTTTTATGTGAGTATGTGGTACTACTCTGGCCTACGGCTGTAGACAGAAGACTGTCAATACTGTGTTCCTACCACTATAAAAAATCCTAGAAAATTCATTAAACCAACTGAACTTGCCAACACGTTAATTAAGCGTAGCTTTTATGATATTATCTCTCTTGGAGAGATCTATCTGCAACAATAGCTGGCGTTAAATTGAACGGAATTGATCTCTGATGTACGTGAACGCGAGTATTTCACATCTAAACTTAATATATAAAGTGGAAGGGTTTGTTTGTTTAAACACGCTAATCTCACGAACTACTGGGCCGATTTGAAAAATTCTTTCAGTTTTAGATATCCCATTTATCAAGAAAAGCTGTAGGCTATATATCATCACCTTAAAACCAATAGTAACAGAGCAACAAAAAAAAATGTTTCAGAATCGGGTATTTTTTCCTTTTGAGAGCTTCCGCTGCGTGCACATAAACGGTTAGGTTTCGTAAAAATCAAGTGTGACAGAATTGTATTATTTAAAAATATTTTCACCTTCTACGTAAACAGAGTTGCGTGTTAAAGTTAGCATTAGCCCAAAGTAACTGTTCCACGCGGACGAAATCGCGGGCATAAGCTAGTTGTAAATAAAACTATTTTTACGGATTTTATCGCATTTGTATTTGATTGCTCGATGTTTCAAACAATATTTTGAATCTTGTAAAGTGTTCGAAACATCGGGCAATCAAAAATTAAATACAAACACGATAGAATCCGTAACATAGTATTATTTACAATCAATGGAATTGTTTAAACATTATGGGTACTCTTTACATGAAATTGAGGGAATAGAAAACTACCCGTTTACATAAGTGTGTTAAATTTAATTCATTGCATAATTGATGATATTGAAAGCCCACTGATCAAGTCTAGACGTGAGGAACTCGAGTTGAATATCAACAGATGAGAGAGACATAACCAAATTATATGCAACTAGCAACATATTTAAATGCATTAAGTTGCTTTTAAATGAAGCGATGGTCAGCATCTTAATGTGAATCTGCCCAATTATGTATTATGGAATTTAGCTTTCTTCTTGTATCTGCTTTCTTTAATTAATTATACGACCACAGTCTAATATTTAGGTATTAAGTTTCAACTCCATTTCTGATATTTTAATTATGAATTCTAGGCATGCATAGTTTTTTTTATGTGCGCATATATATCATAAATTATCCAGTCGATTATACCGTCGTGTTCTCATCGTGATCATCAGCTCAGATCATGCACGTTCCAGTGAAACTGGCCACGTGCTAAATTTGACCCACTTATCTTCGATTACGTGTGGTGACGGAGTAAGAATACAATTTACCACTCTCTCTCTTACCCGTAGGAGTCGTAAAAGACGATTAAAGGATATAATATGTGTATAGTATATATACAAGAGAAGGAGAGCCATGGCGATCAGGGGCATACACGGATACCGCACGGTGGCGATGAAGGCACTCTGTTGGCTGGAACTCCCCCGTAGGAGTTGGAGGCGGAGATGCTCGTTGGCCCTTACCGAGCATGCGAGCGGTGTCGACTTGATGCTGCCAACCATCGCTAGAAATATGCTCGACAGCGTTAGGAACTGGGACGCGGTCGTCGCCTTCCATGAGACAGCTGCTTTGTGAGCAGGTCCGGGAGGAATTCTTCTACCACGACACGCTCCGCCGCCGGCCGGTTGAATGGCTCAGGCTCGAGTACCTGCGCCTAATACCACCCTAGTCGAGGTAACAGGTGGAAGGACCGGGGCTTAGTCCGCCATCTGCAGAGAGGCCGACCGCGTGAGGGCGATGCTCCGACAGCACGAGGCGTCGAACGGGACGGTACCCAAAAGGGTAACCCACCGGGCCGGCCATGGATATCAAGGAATTGGTACCAGTGGTCGGCCCAATGGCGTTGGGGAGGGAATATGGTAAATTATGGTGGGGTCGCACGTCGCTCATCCATCGCTTCGGGCAGATTGGGCGGGGTGTGTCCAGACCATAGCCTACCACAAAAAAGGGTTGTATGGGGAATAAAGGTATACAAGTCGTCACCTACATGGTCACGTGACGTGCTAACGCTAACACTATATTTATTGCTATGTCAATGTTACTATATATGTGCCGATAGATGTCAAAACCAGATAAATGTAAAAAGTTTTATTTTACAAAATAAATGTTATTATAAGATTAAATTTCTTTTTTGGAAAAGACACAAGACACCCTGCACTAAGGAAGTAATCCTTGTGTTGCGTGGGACATTACAAACATATAATTAACGGACACAAATTACAGACTCAGAATGACAACAGAACAACAATGTGTGGATCCCACAAAGTGTTGTCCTGCATGGAATTTGAACCCGCGACACTGGCACGGTAGGTCGATATGTTAACACTACGCCATCTGTGCAGTAAAAAAAATAATTAGTATATCCAAATAATGCCTCAAAATTATAAGTTTTCACTTCCGTCGGCAGTCCCTCATCACTGCTTTGTTAAGTTTCTTTTTTTGTTAGTTAAAGGCCGATCTGGTTAATATAATAATTTCTAATGTTTAGGCGAGTACATTTAAAAAACTGTTTTTACAGATTTTTATAAGGCGTAAAAAATATTTTACTATCACGATAATTAGCGTATAATTCTAAAAATTTAAAAGTTGAGATTACAATAAACCATTACCTCTCCTTTACACCTCTCCGTTAACTTATATGATATAGGATTATAAGGGTAGTATTTAACATAATCTTTCAAGAAAGAAAACTAGAAGGAAAATAGCAAGGCATCCAAAAAAAAATTGGTGTATCATACTTAATGCTACAAGATCGAAACCCACGCTGAACAAATCATTGTGCGAGCTAGAAATTGTTGTTTTGAGTCCAGATGTTATTAAAATTTTTTATTTATATGTTTGTATAATTGCCCGCGATACAGAAATTTGAAAAAAATAGTTTAAGAAAATAAAGAGGTAACCGAATAATAGTATAATAGTTATAATAAGTAATAGTATTGATATTTTTAGCGAAATATATAATACTTTTAAATCTAAACTTTTAAAAATAGCGACATAACTTTTATGTATTTTTCTATTGTTCAGTTTTATATATTACTAAAAAACTCTATATTTTTTAAATTTCTTATTGTATATTTATTAGAAACTTAATTGGTGACAGCGTTATTAATTTTATCCACCTTGTAAATTAGCTCATAATAAATACTGTTTGTTTCTTTGAGTACAATAAATAAATAAAAAGAGACGAGTCCATCAAATTATTTAAGAAAATTATAGCGCTTAAATTAAATAAATTCTATTTTTTTTTTAAAGATGACGCTCTGGACTTAGGAACTACTCCTTATAGCGTGGACGTAACAAATATGTAATTCATCACCATTCAGCCTATCGAAGTCCACTGCTGGACGTTGACCTACCTCATGTTTCATCACAAAGTCCAGTCCTGTGCCACCTGTTCCCAACGACGCCTCATGACAACAACTTGCGTAGGCTGAGCAGCGCCGTGAACACATCGCAATCATCGCTGCCGACCATCGCTAGGGAGATGCTCGGCAGCATCAAGAACTGGGACGCGATCGCTGCCTTCTGCGAGGCAGTCGTCTCGCGGAAGGAGGCGGCGGATCGTGTGCGCGAGAGGCGTCTCCACGACGATGCGGTCCGCCGCCGGCGACTAAGGCAGCGCAGGCGCGAGTATCTGCGTCTGATACCGCTCTAGCCGAGGCCGTGGATTAAGGGACCGGGGATTAGTCCGTCACTCGCAGAGAGGCTGACCGCGCGACAGCGACCGACGTCCCGGGAAGGGGACGTCGAGAGGAGAGGGTACTCCCTCGGAGTATTCCGTCGGGTGCACTGTAGATAAGGAATTCGGCCCCGGTAGTCAACCCAACGGCAAAGGCGACGTGCTACGGGTGGGTTACGGGGCTGCGCGCCGCCTCTTTGTCGCCCCGGACGAAGCCAGGTGGCGGGTGCGCTGACCGTAGCCCATTCCAAAAAATAACACCAACAGTTTATGGAATGCACGAAGTATTGGGTGTTATGTGCCTAGAAATATATAGACCAACCTCTCATAAGAGGGAGCCGTTGGATGCAAGTGGCATAATACCGTTTTATGTGGTATTCTTGTGAGAAGGCGTTTATCCAGTAATGGAGGTATACGAGTTGATAGATTTATGGATGGATCAAGTATTATCCTGCATGGTATTCAAACCCGCGGCACTTAGCGTCACACATCGATATCTTAAATCCTTACTAATATTATAAATGCGAAAGTAAGTTTGTTTGTTTGTTTGTTACGCTTTCACGCTTAAACCATAGAAGCGATTTCAAAAATTTTTCACCAATGGAAAGCTATAATATCAGGGAGTAACATACGCTATATTTTATCCCGGTATTGCCACGGGAACGGTAACTACGCGGGTAAGGCTACTGAAACCGAAGCGAAGCAAGGGCGGGTTGCTAGTACTACATAATCTGTGCAGTACACTACGTATTCCGTGTGGTGACGGAGTAAGAATACAATTTACTACTTCTTATCTTGACGAGGATGTCGTAAAAGACGACTGAGGGATATATTCATCATTTCAGCTCATATACGTCCCACTGTTGAACTCAAACCTCCTCCACAATAGGAGGGAAATTGATTTACTAAACCACGCTGGTCAGACGGGTTGGTTGGTTTACTTCGAGATTTCCTTCTCTTACGATGTTAAATGCATAATTAATCCCTTAGTCGTCTTTTGAGACACCCTCGGGTAAGAGTGGGGAAAAATATATTATGCAAATAAAATCTATGTAGGGGAAGGAAAACTCGACAAAAAAAACCTATGCCAACAATTCTGATCAGCATGGTATAGTAGGTCAATTTTACTCCCATAGGAGGCTCGAGCCCAACAGTGGGCGGGCCTTACGGGGGCTCAAATGTAATCTGTGAAGTCAGTTTTTTTTTTAAGTATGCTTGTGTATATCTTTATATAAATATATTTCTTTTGTATGTGTGTATGTCACTGAACTCCTACTAAACGGCTGGACTGATGAATTTTTTGTGTGTGGGGGATTTGAGAATGCTTTAGATTCACAATTGGACCCTGTAGGTGGCGCTGCTGTCTATTCAAGGAGAATTCCTTTTTCTATTTTTTTAAATTTGAACAGAACGTCTGTTGGGTCAGCTAGTTGAAACATAATTTTCAACAGTTAACAATTTTACAATTAAATTATCAATTCTGTTTTTCAATTTAATGGTCTGTAAGAAAACATTATAACTGCAGCAATATTTTCAAATGGTATGAATATTACTTAAAGAATTTCATTAATAGTTTTCAAATTAAAATAGGCGGTTAATTATATTAGAAGTATATAAACAGTAATAGTTTTGTCCATGTAGTAGCGAAGTAAGAATACAATCAACCACTCCCTATCTTACCCGTGGATGTCGTAAAAGACAACCAAGGCATAAAATATGCACAGAATATCTATACTAGCCAATCTAACCAGCTTGGTATCATCATCATTGCAGCCCACATACGTCCCACTGTTGGGATCGGGCCTCCTTCACAATGAGAGGGAAATTAACCTACTACATGCTGGTCAGACATGTTGGTATACGGTATCATTTCGAGTTTTCCTTCTCTTGCACAGATCTTATCTGCATATTATATCCCTTAGTCATCTTGTACGACATCCACGGCCAAGATAGGGAGTGGTGAATTGTATTCTTACTCTGTCACCATACGCATGGTATAGTAAGGTCAATTTCCCTCCTATTGTGGAGGAGGTTCCAGCCCAACAGTGGGTCGTATATGAGCCGAGATGATGATGAATAGTTTATTATCCTTGTGGTGACGGAGAAAAGATACAATGGACATTATCACTTCCTTTTCAGTGAGTATTTGAAAAATAGAAAAATAACATATAAAGTTAACATTACTTCCTTATATTGCGTAAGGAAAATTCGAAATAAGATCCTACAACTATTCGTTTGGCCATTGTAATTAGCTAAGCTGATTTGCTTTAGTTTGAAGAATCCTATATTTTAAAAACGTATCTGCGCCGGAAGCCACTCTAGCCGAGACCGCGGGTGACTGGACCGGAGATTAGTCCGTCAGCCGTAAAGAGACTGACCGCGCTAGATCGACCGACGTTCCGGGAGAGGCGTAGGAAAGGGAGGGTACCCGAAAGAGTATCCCGCTGGGCGGGCCACGAATGACAAGGAACTCGGAACGGATGGTCGGCCCAATAGCGAAGGAGAGGGATTACAGTGAGTTATGGGGCCGCGCGCTGTCCTTTCGTCGCCCCGGATGGAATGGACAGGGTGTGCCACAACCGTAGCCTACGAAAAAAAACGTCTGACAAGAAGCAAAAGAAGAAGATAATTTATTAACAAAACAGAACACTCCTTCTAAACCGAGTTAAATTTTCATTCAGGACAGAAGTTCTAATTTCTTCGATCTTTGCTCATAGCTATAATAAACGTGTGAAGATATCTTCCTCCTCTGTGATACCGGGTTAAGAATACAAACTGTCACCGCCCCTTATTTTCTCGTGTGAGTCGGAAAATCGGCAGTCGGGCCACCTCATTCCCTTGGAAAATTTATAACATCAACTGTGATTGTCAATCTACCTTCCAAGCATGTAGTAAAAACAGCATTATTCGTCGTCGGAGAAACCTTTGACCTAATGGTGATAGACTTGTGGAAGGATAAGTGAATTACTATTAAAACTAAACGCAATAAATAGAAAATGGAACAAATGATTTCTGATGTTTACGTGAGCCATCCATTACATGAACGCTGTATGATTCGTCCATGACCACCATGGGCGAGTCATGAACGCTGTAAAGTGTTCGAAACGTCGGGCAATCGAGGATCAAATACAGACGCGATAAAATCCGTAAAATAGTTTTATTTACAAAGTAGCACAATTCATGTGGCAGGTCCTATAAATCACAAAAGAACTAAAAAGAAAAAAGTACAACAAAAAAGTTTTTTTTTTAAACACAACATCTTGCTCTTAGGAAATAATCCTTGCATTGCGGAAATCCGCAGAAGAACGGGTGTAATTAGCACTCTGAAGTGGCAATGGGCAAGGCTCATCATTCAATGAACTGACAACCGCTGGGGAAGAAAGGTTCTCGAGCGCCGACCACATATACGACGACGCAGTGTAGGACCCTCCCAGTAGGTGGACCGACACTCCGGTGAAAATTGCTGGGCTTCGTTGGATGCAGGCGACACAGAACTGCACTCTGTGGTAGTAGGTAACATGAGGGAGGCCTGCGTCCAGCAGTGGACACCGATAGGACGATGATGATGATTGCGGAGGACTTTATAAACAAATAATTTAACGGACACAAATTATACCCAGACTTACAGCAACGATTTGTGGATCGCACAAAGTGTTGTCTTGCGTATGAATCGAACCTACGACATTGGTATAGTAAGTCGGTGACATTGGTATCTTATCCACTACGCTATCTGTGCAGTCAAAATGATATATTCATTTTGTATTTTAACTAATCCAATCTTTGAAGAAATTCTGTTTTTTTAAATCAAATTTTCAATTACTTCTCTTATAAAACAAATCAAATTTAATCGAAATGGCGTCCATTTTTGTGTTATTTTTAATTCTTGGTCTTAGCTAATAACAATAAACCGATAACGTCGTTGAATTGCAGTGACGAAATGGAAGTGTTCAATTAATTAATACCAGACTGATTCCAAATAATTGCATAAAAATTGTGTAGAAAATATTTCCAATATTTCGAAATTTATCTACGTGATGTAACTGCCATTTTGTAATTAAAGATTTGGAAATATTTATTTTCTAAATTAAAATCTATGTAAATCAAAATTAAATTAATTCCATTTTCGAAAATTAATTTTAATTTAGAAATTCAATATGTCAAATTTTAAAAATTTCATTATAATCACGACTCCCATTTTGCGGAAAATATTAACACACATTTTTTTTTAAGATTGTAAATCTATATTTTCTAAATTAAAATCTATGTAATTTAAAACGAAATTAAATTTTAAATTTAGAAATTTATTAATGAAAAATACTCACGACTCCCAATTTTTGGTAGAATTTTACACACCATTTTAACTATATATTAATCACTATATATTCCTAAAAGCACCATGGACTAAAAACGTATGCACGAGCGTCACACACGGGGACCGGCGACGCACTGGTGGTACATTATGACCATTGTTTTGCACTTCACCGTTGACTAGCCGTAGAGTGATAAGGCGGGGGAGAAACTGAAAACATATAATGTTTTCGGTGAAGGTAATAATACTAACGAATTTTATTTCAAACGTGCATGGAGTTGCTATTTACGAAGAAATATTATCAATTGCATTCAACGCTTGTCATTTCGTGTGGTGACAGAATAAGCATACAATCATCCCCTTTATTGCCCGTGAGTGTCGTAAAAGACGACTATAATATACATACAACATTTATGCCAGAGGAGAAAAACTCGAAATAAACCCTATACCAACCAGTCCTACCAGCGTGGTATAGTAGGTCAATTAGGACAATTGATCTACTATATCACGCACGATCCAGGAGGCTTCAGCCTCACAGTGTGATGTATATGAGCTGAGATGATTATAATAATGGATGCAGCGCTGTTTTTAAATCCTAAACAAACCATAATCGAATCTTGAATCAATCAGTCCCACTATTGGGCTCAGGCCAACTCCAATTATGGGAAAGCAACTGACCTAATATATGGACGCTAGTCAGACGGGTTGGTATAAGGTTTTATTTCGAGTATTCCTTCTCTTGCTCAGATGTTATATACATATTATATTCCTTCATCGTCTTCTACGATACCCATGGGCAAGATAGGGAGTGGTGAACTGTATTATTACTCCGTCACCAGAAGCAAAATTAGATTACTATATATTTATTAAATAACTAGCAGCGCCCTGCGGTTTCACCCGCAGTTACTCTTCCATGGGAATATCGGGATAAATTATAGCCTATGTGTTATTTTGATATGTAAGCTATATTATTGTGAAGTTTCATCAAAATCCATTCAGTAGTTTTTGCGTGAAAGAGCAACAAACATCTTCACATTTTCACGTCTTCACATACAAACTTTCGCGTTTATAATATTAGTAGGAAGGATAGGATAGGATAATCTGTTACATGCATAGAAAAATGGTTCGTTGAAATATAACAGCATTATCGATATTATCAAGATAACAATTTTGATGCATACATATTTTTTTTTTATTTAGAAATTTATTTTTTGTGGATACATAATAAAACAATATAATGATGTTATATGATACAAGTAAGAGACTTACAAATTATATTTATTTCAGCTCATACATATAGCTAGACCATGCTTTTTTTTCACGGTGTGAAAATGCATTTTGTGTGTGGGACTCGCCAGCTACAAAAGTGACCGAAATACCCACTTAAACCACAGCGGCCCCTTCCGCGCTTTTACGGGGTACCGGAGAAAACGTATGATGACATTCTATCCCCGACACCCCAATGCTTGGCCGTTTGGCTACGTCATTTAGGGCGGTGGGAGGAGAAGCGCATAGCTGCATCTCCTCCTCCTTGGTCGCCGCCGACGGAGCGAGTCAGCGGACGCAAGCGCCTCGCGTGCCCGCTCCACAGCCTCCTTCCTTGTCATGACAGCCTCACAGAAGGAGGCAATCGACGACCAACAGCTGTCGTTGCCGAGCATCTTGGAGATGATGGTCGGCAGTGACAGGACAAGAATGCTGACACCTTCATAATCAATTAGAAAGAAAGAAAATAAGATTTATTGGACACTATAGTTACATGCTTGACATAGAAATATACATACACAAATGATATAAAAAACAAAGACGAAAAATTATTGATAATTAAAATAATCGTAGTATATACAATTAATAATTAATAATAATTTATAATATTTTTTTTTAAGACAACACCATGCACTAAGGAAATAATCCTTCTATTGCTGGGAACTTTACAAACATATAATTAACGGACACAAATTACATCCAGACTCAGAACAACAAGTTGTGGATCACACAAAGTGTTGTCCCGCGTGGGATTCGAACCCCCGACACGTTGTAAGTCGCTATCTTAACCACTACGCCATCTGTGCAGTCAAATTAATTAAATAAAATTGAAATTCCAAATATTAGTGTCCAAAAGGCAACAGCTCAATATATGCTACATAAACTTGCAGCGCTGATTTTCAGCTGCAGCCTAACTAATCTAAGTTACAGGTCACATGAAGTGCAAGTACAGAAGAGCTACAATTAGGTTACGTAAATAATTATCATCATTTCAGCTTATCGCCGTCCACTGCTGGACGTAGGACTCCCTCATATTACGCCACAAAGTGCGGCCCTGCGCCGCCTGCATCCAACGACGCCCAGCAACTTTCACCAGGTCGTCGGTCCACCTAGTGGGGGGCGTCCTACACTGCGTCGTCTAATACGTGGTCGCCACTCGAGAACCTTTCTTCCCCAGCGGTTGTCGGTTCGTCGAGCGATGTGGCCTGCCTATTGCAACTTCAGCGTGCTAATTCGTAAATAATACGCGCTAAATATTAGAAATTACACGTTGCAATTATAAAATTAGAGAGATAAAGAAGGTCAAAAAGAAAAATATCTACACGTGTTTAAGTGTGTGTGCCACCGTGCGTGCAGGCATGCGTGCATGCGTACGTGTGTTTGCATGTGTGTTTATACGCGTGCATGCGATAACGCGAGCCGTGAATTCTATCACTACGCCACCAAATGGATGACAATACTAGATAATAGTTTTCCGTGTGGTGACGGAGTAAGAATAAAATTCACCACTCCCTATCTTGCCCGTGGATATCCTAAAAGACTCATCATCATCTTGCTGTTATCCCAATTACTTGGGGTCGATGGAATATGTTATCTTCTTCCATACTGTCCTATCAGACGTCATCTCTGCAGTCACTCCCAGACTATCCATATCATGCCTCACACAGTCCATCCATCTTTTACTCGGTCTCCCTTTACCCCTAAAGCCTTCAACATTCATACCCAAAACTTTTCTCACAATATTACTTTCATCCCGCCTCATCACATGTCCATACCTTGTCAGCCTTTCACCCCTTATCATCATCATCATCACCTCGGCTCATATACGTCCCACTGTTGGGCTCGAGCCTCCTCCACTAGGAGGAAAATTAACCTTACTATACCATGCTGGTTAGACAGGTTGGTATAGGGTTTTGTTTCGAGTTTACCTGCTCTTGCATGGATGTTATGCGCGTATCCCTTAATCCACGAGCAAGGTTGGGTGTGGTAAATTGTATTTTTAATCCATCACCATACGGATATAACGGAATGCTCTAAGAAAATTTTTGACCAACTAGTCATAAATTTTCGTCAAAAGTATATATAATATACCTATATTATTTATATACTAATAGTCAAAACGCGACATAGTAGGAATGTGACTAGCAGGAAAAATAATCGATTAATTAATAATAAATGATCGATTATAAAATAATCGATTTTTTCTCCCAACAGGATTATGATGAACTTTTTTGTTTTTTAGGCAATGTGAGTATGAAACAATCGTGATGACTTTTTTTTTCTTTTTAGGAAATCTGGCAGTGAATAATCGATTAATTTCGTTCGAATTTCGAATAATAAAAATCGATTAATAATCGATTTTTATTATTTTGATAATCGATTGTAAAAATCGATTATTAATCGATTATTTTTTTGTAATAATCAATTATCAATCGATTATTTTTTTGCAATAATCGATTATTATAAAAATCGATTATTTTTTCACATCCCTATGACATAGGCAAAACACGTTATATCTCGCTCAACAAGTCTTTCCATAAAAATTTTCTTTGTTGTTATAGCAGGTTCTTTACTAAAATATGCCATTCTGGAGTAGTGCATGCAAGGAGGAAAAAGGGAACCTGTTTGAGGTACTGCTTTTTCTTATGATGATTATAATTGCATCATTTGCCATTGGAAAACATACTTAGGGTCTTTAAAATTGCAGTAATTAAATTTCATTTTGTAATTGCTACATTGTAAAATTAATTGTATATCTATATAAGCCTAAAAACTATTTTCATTGCTGGTAAAAGAGCAAACAGCATACCTGATGGTAAGTAATGCTGCCGCACATACCTCTGCTATACCAGGGGTACAGCTAGACCGCTGCCTAACGTGAAGAAAGTGTTCTTCTTAATCCTTGTTTAAGAAAGAACACGCCATCATCATCGCAGCTCGTTGAAGTCCCACTGCTGGGCACGAGCGTACTCTACAATAGGAGTGAAATTAACCTATATACCACGTTGGTCAGACGTGTTGGTATAGGGTTTCGTTTCGAACTTTCTATTTCTTGCGTAGGTGTTATTTGTATTTTATATCCCTTAGTTCTTTTACGACACCCAGGGTCAAGAAACAGGGTGGTGATTTGTATTCTTATTCTGTCATCACACAAAAGAACAGCTCATAACGCTCGAGAGACATAACTGGTGGACTATGAACGTAATATGTCATACGTCAAGGCGACCACACGAAAGTAGTCCAATAATAATTATCAATCATCGAATTGTATTGAAATAAAGTTTTGTAAATATAGTGAATCATTTGATTGTATGGAAGCCAAAATAATTCAGCCATCTTCTTAGAATAATAACGTATAGAAGGATAGTGTCAATAATTCGAACGTTCGAAACTTGAATCTAAAAATACTAATGGCGCGCAGACGATTACACACGTACACCACTATACAAATTATAAAATCAAATTTTGTTTTTATTAACATAAATCGTCGAAATACTTTTAAAAGTAATGTTAAAAACCTTTTTCAGTTTTTCAAATGTGTTATGACACCATTTGAATGCACAAACCGTCATAATTACCTATTTATTTTTTAAGAGTTGCGTACGTACGTGCAGTACAGTGACTTGTACATTACGGAACGGTTCCGGCGTAAGCTCCATTAGGCTCCAATTGAAATGCTTCACTTTTTGTGCGCGAACTTACCTTCCATGCGTTATTATTCTAAGGCCATCTTATTAGTTGCATACTGTGTGCAATTAATTTACAATTTCATTTCTTCCATTCGTCATTCATTTCAACTCCTATTCGTCCCAATGCTGGGCTCGAGCCTCCTCCTGAATAGGAGTGGAATTGACCTACTGGTCAGACTTGTTGGTGTAGGGTTTTATTTAGAGTTTTCTTTCCCTTGCATAGATATATGTGTGTTATATCCCTTAGTCATCTTTTACGACATCCACGACCAAGATATGGAGAACAGCACATGAAGAACAATTTCAATAGCATAAAACTTACTATCTTTATCAAAAGTGGATTACATTATTATAACATTTTCCTTATGGTGACGGAGTATGAATACAATTCACCATTCTCTGTCTTGCACATGGATGTCGTAAAAGACGACTAAGGGATATAATATGCACATAACAAGCAAGCAAGAGAAGGAAAACTCGAAATGAAACCCTATTCCAACATGCCTGACCAACATGGTATAGTAGGTAAAATTCCCTCCCATTGCGGAGGAGGCCCGAACCCAACAGTGGGACGTATGTGGGCTGCGATGATGATGATGATAAAGCAATATAAACTGCTATGTGCCCTTATTAACTAACCCTTATTCGTGAGTGTCGTAAAAGCTAACCTTACTAATATTTTAAACACGAAAGTTTGTATGTGATTATGGGAGGATGTGAAGATGTTTGTTGCTCTTTCACGCAAAAACTACTGAATGGATTCACATATCAGAATAACACATAGGCTATAATTAATCCCGACATTCCCATGAGAAGGGGAACTATGCGGGTAAAACCACAGGGCACTGCTAGTCTTCTATAAATCTTATAATAGCCTCGCTCTCCAATCTTGCTACTTACTGCTCCAAGCTTGGTAAAAACCAAGCGCGATGATTATGGCATTATCCTTCAAAAAATCTTAATTCCAACATTTAGCGTTGATAGGCCGAAGCATGTAATTCATGAAACAAATAAAATTTTTCCGAAATTGTTTAAAAATTAATATCATTAGTAATAGCTTTTTGTGCAATACAGGACACAGGTAATCAATTTGAATACTTTATCAGACTATCGCTGATGGATCAATTAATGTATTCATTACTGAAAACCAGTGACGAATGAGACGGATTTCTTCATTGTCCAACAATAGGCCATAGCGGAACAAGCCGATTACACTTTACGTCATCCGCAATAAGTTGTACACATTCCGTTTTGTTGTTGTATTCTCGAGACGTGAAAGATTTTTCGAAAAACAGTCTAAGCAAACACGAATGGAAGTCCATTATTTATAAAAGAAAACAAAAAGGAAAAAGAAAGAAGTAATACATCACGAAAGGCAAACGAGAAATATTAATACAATAGTATTAAATAAAGACTAACGAAATAAGTTAATAATAAAAAGATGTACTTTTGTGGGATGGGCTACGATCAGCGCACCCGCTGCCCGGCTTCCTTCAGGGCGACAGAGGGGCGGCGCGGGCCCCGTAACCACCCACCTATATAGCACGTTACCTTCGTCGTTGGACCGACCACAGGCGCAGAGTGGTCGGCCTGATTAGCTAATTACACTTGAAGGATACAGGAGTTTTGATGCAAAATGAAATAGTCACAGGTAGCCACAATAGACAGTAAATATAGGAATAGTTCGCAGCGCCATCTATCAGGTCCAACTATTAAACTAAAATATTCTCGAATCCAGTAGTGAACGCACAAAACTTTTATCAACACGGCCAGAAGAATTATATATTTAAAGATTACATGGTTTTCGTCATTACAAAATATCTTCTATAATCATCATCATTTTAGCTCTAATACGCCCTGCTGCACAGCTCGAGCCTCCTTTGCAATAGGAAGGAAAATTGACCTATTATACTCCACTTTCCTTGCGCTAAAGGAGTAAGAATACAATTTACCACCGCCTATCTTGCCCGTAGGCATCGTGAAATTCATCGGTGCTGACCTGACGCTGCCAAACATCGCTAGGGAGATGGTCGCCAGCGTCAGAAACTAGAACTCCATCGCTGTCTTCTGTGAGGCTGTCATCTCGCGGAAGGACGCGGCGGACCGTGTGCAGCAGGAACGACTCCACGCGGACACGGTCGTACGCCGGCGACTGGGGCGGCGCAGGCGCGAGTACCTGCGCTTGATGCCGCCCTAGCAGAAGCTGCGGGTAACCGGACCGAGGATTTAGTCCGGCACCCGTGGACCGGGGGGATGTCGATGGGAGAGGGTACTCCTCAAGGGGTATTCCGTCGGGTCGATCACTCAAGTCAAGGAACTCTGCACCGGTGGTCGGCCCAACGACGAAGGCAACGTGTTATATGGGTGGGTGGTTACGGGGCTCACGCCGCCCCTCTGTCGCCCTGGACGGAGCCGGGCGGGGGATGCGCTGACCGTAGCCTACGCCAAAAAAAATAAAATTCATCGTGAAATACGACTAAGGGAAATATGATGCTGATAAAATCTATGCAAAAGAAGGAAAATTTTTTCTGACCAACGAAGTATAGGTCAATCTCATTCTCATTGTGGAGGAAGCCCGACCTCAGCAGTAAGACTTACGTGGGTTGAGATGATCAAATGAATTAAAACACTAATCAAATGGATTAATACAGGAATTAAAATTAATAATTTCATCCGTAGAAATAGTCAATAAAGTGTATAAACTTGACATACTATGTCTTAGTTATATATGTAATAAATCCTTTACTAACGATGCGAAGTATGCGCACGGGTTTTCTAGTACTTATAAATAAAGAAAAGGGTTATTGCCATACGGTCCGTTAACACTAACATATAAGAAAGATACGATAATAATTATATATTACGCGGTCGGCTGTAAATATTCTCGGAAGCGTAATGGGACCAGGTAATTATGGTGTAAGAAAGTCTGTACATAGAAAGGCGCCGATAATTCAAGCGGTCAGACGCTTACTAGATAATCATTCATTTCTGACGACATTTCATGATTATGTGGCGTCAACATTATTAATTGACTAGGCATAAGATTATTGCGATATTACACTACAGTTAAGATGCAATGGTCTGAGTGGCGAATTAAAATTAAGGTTTTCGAGGTTTGAATTAATGTTCAAACTACTTCTAATGTTAATGCGAAAATCCATAAAAATAAATTTGTTTATAATGTCGAGAAAACAAAAATAGTTCTTAGTTTTATTTACAACATATGACATCTATGACAGAGAAGGAAAACTTAAAACAAAACCCTATGTCTATACGTCCAACCAGCGTCGTATAGTAGGTCAATTTCCACTTACTTGTGGAAGAGGCTCAGAGGCTCAAGTCTATTAGTGGGAGAAGGCGACGTGGTGTTCGTGTGGGTTGCGGGTGTGCGTGCTTACGCCCCTCTGTCGCCCCGGACGGAGTTGGGGCGAGGAGAGCGCCGACCGCAACCCACCCAAAAAAAAAAGCCTATTAGTGGGACGTATATGAGCTGATACAGTAAATATTTAAAGTATTAGTGGATAGATATGTCCGTGTGGCAACGGGGTAGGAATACCATAGAGGTAACCTCTTGCTTGCTCATCTAGAAGACGTAAGAATCAGCTAAAGGTATCGTTAAGAGAATGTGTAGCAGTTATCTCTTGGGAAAGCATTAACGTTATCAACCAACGCCATCTAGTGATGCCTATATTAATAATATTCAACTCTACACAATCAGTCAACGTTTTCCAATTTGTGGCAGTCATCTCTCCCTGTATGGCGAAGGTTTAAGATAACCATTATCATCAATTCTAATTTTGCCGTCGGATTTGTAAAAATCTGATGAAGAAAAGTCAGAAGATTTTTTTTTTTACTTTTTTGGGTGTGTGGGTGTATAGCCGTTAGCCGCAGATGGCTTTCATAGCTTTGCCCGGACTATGGGTGAGTTCTGAGGGGTCTCAACATCGGTGAAGGAAATCTACTGGGCCACTTATAATTATTCAAATTCAAATCATTTATTACGCATAAACCCCGAGAGGGCACTTACATATTGTTAATTTTAATACAATTAAATTAAATTAATCCAATAAACTACTACCGCAATCGAACGCGGCCCCTACTGGGAAGTTTCGGAAAGAAACTCAGGTGGTTTGACTATTATTTAGCGTTATTTTCCTTGGGGAGTTCAATTTTCAACCGCGGACATCAATAATCTGGATGACAATAGCGAATATCGACGAATCAATCAATTTATTCACATGATTGATTTATTCGTTTAATTCTCTAAGGCTTTCATTTCCTTTAAGGAACGCCATTTCTCTTTAGACAAGTTAATAAATAGGTATAGAACAGGTATAGCAAGTACATCAGCTGTCGCGGTTGAGTAATGAGTATTTACGTGACAAGCAATTGCAACATGGCTATTGGAATTCCTTTAATCTCGTCCTGGAATTGAAAACTAAATCTGGTTAAATCTATACAAATAAATAAAATTTAAGAGTCTTTTTAAAAATAAAATGTTTTCTCATGATGACACGGTTATTTGCACGATACCTATGCCTAAAACACCAGTTAAAAAAAATTATGTCTGTTTGTTCTGAATAATTTTTAAAACGGATGCACTGATTTTGTTGATATTTCACTACTAGGTAGCTGTCTATTTATGGGGTAACTTGGGTTATTTTTCTTCACTGAAAACTCTATGAAATTGCCCGGTCCGGCACTCAAAGCCGAGGTCATACCTTAAATGTTGCAGATTTAAAATGCAAGGGCTGGAACCGAAGCGCAGCATGGGCGGGTCGCTAGTTTAAAATATGAGTATATTCTTCTTTCTTTCCGTGTGATGACAGAATATGAATACAATTCACCACACCATTGGATGTTGTAAAAGACGACTAAGGGGTATAATATGCATATAACGTCTATACAAGAGAAAGAAAACTCGAAACAAGACCCTTTACCAACCCTTTTGAGCAGCATGGTATAATAGGTCAATCTCTCTCCTATTACCGAGGAGGTTCGAGCCTAGCAGTTGGACGTATATGAGCAGTAATGACGAGGATATTCTAGGTATAACGGTGTAAGAATACATTTCACCACCTCCATATCCTTTGTTTAAATTTTTTATTAGTAAAATTAGTACTGTTCTTAGTATTTCCCACCGTTTTTTCGTATGAATAAATATAATAGTTCAAAAAAACTAAAAAATACGCCTAAATTGCTAATCCTGATTATCCTAGTAAGGTTATCGGGTCAAACTGTTTAAAATATTGAATTGTCATCGGTCCTTAATAAGTATGCCAAATTTCGAGTTAATCCGATCTAAGGCCATCTTATTAGTTGCATACTGTGTGCAATTAATTTACAATTTCATTTCTTCCATTCGTCATTCATTTCAACTCCTATTCGTCCCAATGCTGGGCTCGAGCCTCCTCCTGAATAGGAGTGGAATTGACCTACTGGTCAGACTTGTTGGTGTAGGGTTTTATTTAGAGTTTTCTTTCCCTTGCATAGATATATGTGTGTTATATCCCTTAGTCATCTTTTACGACATCCACGACCAAGATATGGAGAACAGCACATGAAGAACAATTTCAATAGCATAAAACTTACTATCTTTATCAAAAGTGGATTATATTATTATAATATTTTCCTTATGGTGACGGAGTATGAATACAATTCACCATTCTCTGTCTTGCACATGGATGTCGTAAAAGACGACTAAGGGATATAATATGCACATAACAAGCAAGCAAGAGAAGGAAAACTCGAAATGAAACCCTATTCCAACATGCCTGACCAACATGGTATAGTAGGTAAAATTCCCTCCCATTGCGGAGGAGGCCCGAACCCAACAGTGGGACGTATGTGGGCTGCGATGATGATGATGATAAAGCAATATAAACTGCTATGTGCCCTTATTAACTAACCCTTATTCGTGAGTGTCGTAAAAGCTAACCTTATTAATATTTTAAACACGAAAGTTTGTATGTGATTATGGGAGGATGTGAAGATGTTTGTTGCTCTTTCACGCAAAAACTACTGAATGGATTCACATATCAGAATAACACATAGGCTATAATTAATCCGGACATTCCCATGAGAAGGGGAACTATGCGGGTAAAACCACAGGGCACTGCTAGTCTTCTATAAATCTTATAATAGCAAAAGCGATCTCCAATCTTGCTACTTACTGCTCCAAGCTTGGTAAAAACCAAGCGCGATGATTATGGCATTATCCTTCAAAAAATCTTAATTCCAACATTTAGCGTTGATAGGCCGAAGCATGTAATTCATGAAACAAATAAAATTATTCCGAAATTGTTTAAAAATTAATATCATTGCTTTTTGTGCAATACAGGACACAGGTAATCAATTTGAATACTTTATCAGACTATCGCTGATGGATCAATTAATGTATTCATTACTGAAAACCAGTGACGAATGAGACGGATTTCTTCATTGTCCAACAATAGGCCATAGCGGAACAAGCCCATTACACTTTACGTCATCCGCAATAAGTTGTACACATTCCGTTTTGTTGTTGTATTCTCGAGACGTGAAAGATTTTTCGAAAAACAGTCTAAGCAAACACGAATGGAAGTCCATTATTTATAAAAGAAAACAAAAAGGAAAAAGAAAGAAGTAATACATCACGAAAGGCAAACGAGAAATATTAATACAATAGTATTAAATAAAGACTAACGAAATAAGTTAATAATAAAAAGATGTACTTTTGTGGGATGGGCTACGATCAGCGTACCCGCTGCCCGGCTTCGTCCAGGGCGACAGAGGGGCGGCGCGGGCCCCGTAACCACCCACCCATATAGCACGTCACCTTCGTCGTTGGACCGACCACAGGCGCAGAGTGGTCGGCCTGATTAGCTAAATACACCTGAAGGATACAGGAGTTTTGATGCAAAATGAAATAGTCACAGGTAGCCACAAAAGACAGTAAATAAAGGAATAGTTCGCAGCGCCATCTATCAGGTCCAACTATTAAACTAAAACATTCTCGAATCCAGTAGTGAACGCACAAAACTTTTATCAACACGGCCAGAAGAATTATATATTTAAAGATTACATGGTTTTCGTCATTACAAAATATCTTCTATAATCATCATCATTTTAGCTCTAATACGCCCTGCTGCACAGCTCGAGCCTCCTTTGCAATAGGAAGGAAAATTGACCTATTATACTCCACTTTCCTTGCGCTAAAGGAGTAAGAATACAATTTACCACCGCCTATCTTGCCCGTAGGCATCGTGAAATTCATCGGTGCTGACCTGACGCTGCCAAACATCGCTAGGGAGATGGTCGCCAGCGTCAGAAACTAGAACTCCATCGCTGTCTTCTGCGAGGCTGTCATCTTGCGGAAGAAGGCGGCGGACCGTGTGCAGCAGGAACGACTCCACGCGGACACGGTCCTACGGCGGCGACTGGGGTGGCGCAGGCGGGAGTACCTGCACTTGATGCCGCCCTAGCAGAAGCTGCGGGTAACCGGACCGAGGATTTAGTCCGGCACCCGTGGACCGGGGGGATGTCGATGGGAGAGGGTACTCCTCAAGGGGTATTCCGTCGGGTCGATCACTCAAGTCAAGGAACTCTGCACCGGTGGTCGGCCCAACGACGAAAGCGACGTGCTATATGGGTGGTTACGGGGCCCGCGCCGCCCCTCTGTCGCCCTGGACGGACCCGGGCGGGGGATGCGCTGACCGTAGCCTACGCCAAAAAAATAAAATTCATCGTGAAATACTACTAAGGGAAATTGGATACTGATAAAATCTATGCAAGAGAAGGAAAATTCCTTCTGACCAACGAAGTATAGGTCAATCTCATTCTCATTGTGGAGGAAGCCCGACCCCAGCAGTAAGACTTACGTGGGTTGAGATGATCAAATGAATTAAAACACTAATCAAATGGATTAATACAGGAATTAAAATTAATAATTTCATCCGTAGAAATAGTCAATAAAGTGTATAAACTTGACATACTATGTCTTAGTTATATATGTAATAAAGCCTTTACTAACGATGCGAAGTATGCGCACGGGTTTTCTAGTACTTATAAATAAAGAAAAGGGTTATTGCCATACGGTCCGTTAACACTAACATATAAGAAAGATACGATAATAATTATATATTACGCGGTCGGCTGTAAATATTCTCGGAAGCGTAATGGGACCAGGTAATTATGGTGTAAGAAAGTCTGTACATAGAAAGGCGCCGATAATTCAAGCGGTCAGACGCTTACTAGATAATCATTCATTTCTGACGACATTTCATGATTATGTGGCGTCAACATTATTAATTGACTAGGCATAAGATTATTGCGATATTACTCTACAGTTAAGATGCAATATGGTCTGAGTGGCGAATTAAAATTATGGTTTTCGAGGTTTGAATTAATGTTAAAATTACTTCTAATGTTTATGCGAAAATCCATAAAAATAAATTTGTTTATAATGTCGAGCAAACAAAAATAGTTCTTAGTTTTATTTACAACATATGACATCTATGACAGAGAAGGAAAACTTAAAACAAAACCCTATGTCTATACGTCCAACCAGCGTCGTATAGTAGGTCAATTTCCACTCACTTGTGGAAGAGGCTCAGAGGCTCAAGTCTATTAGTGGGAGAAGGCGACGTGGTGTTCGTGTGGGTTGCGGGTGTGCGTGCTTACGCCCCTCTGTCGCCCCGGACGGAGTTGGGGCGAGGAGAGCGCCGACCGCAACCCACCCAAAAAAAAAAGCCTATTAGTGGGACGTATATGAGCTGATACAGTAAATATTTAAAGTATTAGTGGATAGATATGTCCGTGTGGCAACGGGGTAGGAATACCATAGAGGTAACCTCTTGCTTGCTCATCTAGAAGACGTAAGAATCAGCTAAAGGTATCGTTAAGAGAATGTGTAGCAGTTATCTCTTGGGAAAGCATTAACGTTATCAACCAACGCCATCTAGTGATGCCTATATTAATAATATTTAACTCTACACAATCAGTCAACGTTTTCCAATTTGTGGCAGTCATCTCTCCCTGTATGGCGAAGATTTAAGATAACCATTATCATCAATTCTAATTTTGCCGTCGGATTTGTAAAAATCTGATGAAGAAAAGTCAGAAGATTTTTTTTTTACTTTTTTGGGTGTGTGGGTGTATAGCCGTTAGCCGCAGATGTCTTTCACAGCTTTGCCCGGACTATGGGTGAGTTCTGAGGGGTCTCAACATCGGTGAAGGAAATCTACTGGGCCACTTATAATTATTCAAATTCAAATCATTTATTACGCATAAACCCCGAGAGGGCACTTACATATTGTTAATTTTAATACAATTAAATTAAATTAATCCAATAAACTACTACCGCAATCGAACGCGGCCCCTACTGGGAAGTTTCGGAAAGAAACTCAGATGGTTTGACTATTATTTAGCGTTATTTTCCTTGGGGAGTTCAATTTTCAACCGCGGACATCAATAATCTGGATGACAATAGCGAATATCGACGAATCAATCAATTTATTCACATGATTGATTTATTCGTTTAATTCTCTAAGGCTTTCATTTCCTTTAAGGAACGCCATTTCTCTTTAGACAAGTTAATAAATAGGTATAGAACAGGTATAGCAAGAACATCAGCTGTCGCGGTTGAGTAATGAGTATTTACGTGACAAGCAATTGCAACATGGCTATTGGAATTCCTTTAATCTCGTCCTGGAATTGAAAACTAAATCTGGTTAAATCTATACAAATAAATAAAATTTAAGAGTCTTTTTAAAAATAAAATGTTTTCTCATGATGACACGGTTATTTGCACGATACCTATGCCTAAAACACCAGTTAAAAAAAATAAGTCTGTTTGTTCTGAATAATTTTTAAAACGGATGCACTGATTTTGTTGATATTTCACTACTAGGTAGCTGTCTATTTATGGGTTAACTTGGGTTATTTTTCTTCACTGACAACTCTATGAAATTGCCCGGTCCGGCACTCGAAGCCGAGGTCATACCTTAAATGTTGCAGATTTAAAATGCAAGGGCTGGAACCGAAGCGCAGCATGGGCGGGTCCCTAGTTTAAAATATGAGTATATTCTTCTTTCTTTCCGTGTGATGACAGAATATGAATACAATTCACCACACCATTGGATGTCGTAAAAGACGACTAAGGGGTATAATATGCATATAACGTCTATACAAGAGAAAGAAAACTCGAAACAAGACCCTTTACCAACCCTTTTGAGCAGCATGGTATAATAGGTCAATCTCTCTCCTATTACCGAGGAGGTTCGAGCCTAGCAGTTGGACGTATATGAGCAGTAATGATGAGGATATTCTAGGTATAACGGTGTAAGAATACATTTCACCACCTCCATATCCTTTGTTTAAATTTTTTATTAGTAAAATTAGTACTGTTCTTAGTATTTCCCACCGTTTTTTCGTATGAATAAATATAATAGTTCAAAAAAACTAAAAAATACGCCTAAATTGCTAATCCTGATTATCCTAGTAAGGTTATCGGGTCAAACTGTTTAAAATATTGAATTGTCATCGGTCCTTAATAAGTATGCCAAATTTCGAGTTAATCCGACGTTTTGAAGGGAAGGACGTCAAAATCATGTTCAAACATTCCGTTTCATACTAACATACTAACATAGATACGTCTGAAGCTAATAAAAGCGTATTAAAAATACGTCATCACAGCTGATATACGTTCCATTACTTTTCTCGAGCCTCCTGCTCCTCATGTTAAACAGTGTGCAAGTCACCTCTGGAGTTATATACAATACGGACCTTATAGCGACTCGAGAAAATTTCCATGCGTTCAGACGTTTCTGCCATACCTAGTATAGCAATCAATCTTAAGAGTCACATATAGGACCCGTCATGATCTCCCATATCTCTGGTGTGCCGCTGCGCTATCGTAGCTGCATATTCTCTTATTTATTGACTAACTAGTAAATTTTGCTTCATGTCTCCCTCTTTACATTGGAGGGAAGTGAAATCAATCTAAATCAACTCCTCCTGTTTAACTTTTGTAATTAAATTTGTTGCAGATCCTAAGACAATTAAAAACATTTCTCGGGACTGCCTGAGAGTCAAACCTCGGTGTGATCCATGGAAACCATTGTGGATCCTGGCTTACAGGAATTATAATGGTGGGCATGTGTGGTGGGATTAGTCGCAAAAAAAGGCTCGATCCTCCTCCATAATCGGGAGAAAATTGACATACTGTACAACACTGGACAGTGGGTTGCTATAGAGTTTTATTTCGAGTTTGCCTTCTGTTGTATAGTTGTTATATGCACAAGATATTACTTATTTAACTTTTACGTTGCCTACAGTTAGAATAAGGGGCGATGTATTCTATTCTTTCCCCATCACGACACGAATGGCATTCATTTTGGATAAGAAAAATTGGAAATAAAATGTTATACCAACGCATTTGTCCAACGTGGTATCATAACGGTTCATATACGTCCCGCTGCTGGCCTCAAGCCTCCTCCACAATAGGAGGGAAACTGACCTTATTATACCATTCTGATCAGAAAGGTTGGTATAGGATTTTACTGCGAGTTTTCCTTGTCTTGCATAGATGTTATATACATATTGTATCTCTTAGTCGTCTTTTACGATACCCACGAACAAGAAAGGGGGTAGTTGTATTCTAACTCCGTCACCACACGGACAGCGCCGTATAATAGGTCAATTTCCCTTCCATTGTCGAGGAAGCTCAAGCCCAACAATGGGGCTTATATGAGCTGAGATTTCATTCTCAACAATAGCTGAGCAATCTAATTAACCTGTCTAGTGATATTTTCAGCATCATACGGAATCAAAACAAGAAAAAAGAATGCAAAAATAATAATCAAAATTCTAAGCAATAATTAGATATGACATTACATAACAATGATAACAACCGATTTAGTAGTTGCGACTGACAAATTAGGTTAATAATAGACAAATAGGCTCATTATAGTCGACAAAAAAAAATATGCTTACAAAACATTTCCATAGACAAAAATACCACATACCTAATGTGTCTAATTTTGACGTATGAATATTGCACAGATAATTTTCGCATTCAATGAAATCTTTATATACCTTTATATATATATATATATATATTTCTTGTGTACGTGTGTATGTCACTGAACTCTTCCGGCTGGACCGATATTGATGTAGTTTTTAAAAAAATCCACTAAGATATATAATATATAGTTATATGTAAGACAGAATCTCCTACTAGGTGGACTGATTGACTCTTAAAAGTCGCAGGGAGCCGTTGCATCCCTAGCCGAGGTCGCGGGTGACGTGACCGGGGATTAGTCCGTTACCCGCCGGGAGGCCGACCACGTGAGGAAAGACCGACGTCCTCCCCGAGGGGGGGACGTCGGTCGATGGGAGGGTACCCCAAGTAGGGGGTATTCCGTCGGGCCGACCACTGATGACAAGTAACCCTGCTCCGGTGGTCGGCCCAACGACGAAGGCGACGTGGTGTTCAGGTGGGTTGCAGGTGTTGCGTGCTATACGCCCCTCTGTCGCCCCGGACGGAGTGGTGCGTGGAGCGCGCCGACCACAACCCACCCAAAAAAAAAAATGGAGCCGTTGCATGCAAGTGGCACATGACCATTCCGAGTGGCATTCTTGTGGGGAGACCTATATCTACACTGCTGGGCTCAAGCTTTCTCCACAATTGGGTGCGAATTGATCTACCTTACCTGGTCAGATAGTTTGGTATAAGGTTTTATTACGAGTTTTCCTTCTCTTGCATAGATGTTATCTACGTATTTTTAATCACCTAGTCGTATTTTAAGACAGTCACGGGTAAGAGAGTGGGTAATGTGTAATATGCTCCTATATATTGGGGGTAGCTTACGTCCAATAGTGGACAGCGAAGAACTAAATGACTGATTGATTGATTGATATATTTTTTGATCCATGCTTACGCTTTTCAATCATGTTCTCATAATCATCATCTTAAATCATACATGTCTGCTTTGCACAAGCCCTCTCCACGATAGGAATGAATATGAACTAGTATACCACGCTGGTTAGACGGATTGGTAATAGCCGAGGCCGCGGGTGATTGGACCGGGGAATTAGTCCGTCACCCGCCGAGAGGCCAACCGCGCGAGGAATGACTGACATCCTCCCCGAGGAGGGGACGTCTGTCGAGGAGAGGGTACTTCTCTAGGGGTATTCTGTCGCGCCGGCCACTGACGACAAGTCACCTTGCTCCGGTCGTCGGCTCAACAACGAAGGCAATGGAGTGGAGCAAGGAATGCGCCGACCGTAACCCACACCCAAAAAAAAATAAAGACGGATTGGTAAAGGATTTTTTTACAGATTTCTCTCTCTTGCATAAATGTTGTGTATATTACCGTTAATCATCTTTTACGATACTCATGGTCAAGAAAGGAGGTGGTGAATTGTTCTCTGTCACCAGACAATTCTTATTCTACTAAAAAATGTTATTGTAATCACGAACCCATTTATTGATTTTTTTTTAAATTGCCGTTTATAGCAAAAGTGCAAACAACACACCTGATGGTAAGTGATACTATCATTCATGGACCCATGAAGAAAATGAAGGAAGTGTGAAAGCAAAGCATCACCTAAACCCATCGCAAGCAAACACTCTTAGAAGTTGGTTTGCCGGCAATAACAAATTGCTACTACAGAGACGTCAGTTTTCTGCGAGAGTGTGGTACTACCCCAAACGGACTGGGCCGTGACTGCAGACAGACGACTGTCCACAGTGTGCTCCAAAATATCAATATGTCTGGCATGATGAACTATTTAAATTGCGTGACGAATTCTATTATTAAACTTTGCAGAAAAACGTCATCACAACTTCAGATTATCTTGATAATTCGTATCCGCTGGAATCGACGTAGGACGAAGGATTAGTATGCTGAATTGGCAATAGGCAGGCCATATTGCTCGACGAACCGACAACCACTGGAGAAGAAAGTTTCTCAATTATTGGCGACCACATATCGGACGACGCAGTGTAAGACTGTAGAGGGATGCCCCGCTAGGTGGACCGAAGATATGGTGAAAGTTGCTGGACGTCATTGGGTGCATATGGCACAGGACCGCACTTGATGATGACGATGATTGATACAATATAATTATGATCTCATTCAGCAATATCCTTATGTTATTCATTTACAGTTTAATGACGACAATGTTGATTGTTGTTTCAACACATATTTCATTTTTGTTATGTACAATTGTACATAATAACGTATTTGGCGTAACTAAATTAGGTATTTGTTGTCTATGGACTATTTATTATCTTAATATTTTGACAGTACTTATACTTTATGGTATGGTCATGGTCACTAACAATATTTCCCAGTAATAGGAGATATATAGGGTGATAGCTAAGACATAAGAGAGACCATGTGATACGTTTTTGGATCAAATTGTAGAGGTATTGTGAATAGTCACATTAAGAACACCCGTAGAAATTGCATGAAAATTGATAATTGTTATTGAAGCGGAGTTGGACCAGAATCATGGCTTGTGGTAATCCGTAGCTTTGGTCTACCATTCTGGGAAACAGGCATCTGTCTAAAGTTTCTGAAACGTACTTCTGATAAGTTGAATCATCATCCTCATCATCTCAATCCACATAAATCCTGTTGCGTTCGGGCCTCCTTCACAAAATGAGGGAGATTAAAATACAATAGCGCCCTGGTCAGACGTGTTAGCATAGGATTTCATGTCAAATTTTCCTTCTCTTCCATAGATGTTGGATGCATATTATATCCTTTAGTCTTCTCTTACGACATATACGGGCAAAAGAGGGGTAGTAAATTATATCCTTACTCGCAGAAAAGTTGGATAGAAGATAATAATGTAAAATAAATTGGATGTGATTAGTTCATCTATGACCTTGACCTCTTGCCCCGTTAGCTGCGTCTAGTGCGGTCTTAAACTTGATAATTGTACGTAAATAATGTCAATTTGCTCTACTGGGACAATTGTCAATTTCCCTCAGCTTGCATCCACGTACTGAACGAAACTGGGAATAGTTTTGATGTGAAGTACGTGTCTTGAGAATTGAATAGATATATACGTTAATCTACACATCTATATTCAATAATCTATACTACAAATAAATAAAATTGAAGTGTATATTTATAATGTCAAAATAATGGGCTTATAGATACGGTTAGCCTCTTCCACATTAGGAGGGAAATTGACCTTACTATGACATGCTGGTCAGACAGGTTGGTATTTTTTTTTTATGGGTGGGCTATGGTAAGCGCACGCGCGGTCCAGTCCGTCCGGGGCGATGAAAGGACGGCGCGCGGGCCCATAACCCACCCGTACCCACGTCACCTCGTTGTTGGGCCAACCATCGGAGCAGATGTGACTTGTCGTCAGTGGTCGGCCCGACGGAATACCCTTTCGGGTAACCTCACCTCTCGACGTCCTGGGACGTTGGTCGCCATCGCGCGGTCCACCTCTCTGCGGATGACGGACAATTCCCCGGTCCGATCACTCGCGGCCTCGGCTAGGGCAGACAGGTTGGTAAACCCTATAGGGTTTTGTGTCGATTTTTCCTTCTTTTGCATAGAAGTTGCTGTTTTATGCGTATTACATCCCTTAGTCGTCTTTTACGACATCCACGGGTGAATCAGGGATTGGTGAATTGTATTTTAATTCAAAGCAGCGATTAAGTGCTCTAAGGAATGTGCTGATACAATGTATAATAAATTATATGTATTGAATGATCCACAATAAAATGTTTATTCATTAAAAATAGCTAAATAACTCCACTACCAATCCTTCAATTCATTAGTTATTTTTGCGTTTCAGTTAATTTCTCTCAGACGCTAGTAATTTATTTGTAAACTAGCAACCCGCCCTCGATTCGCTTCGGTTATAGGTTATAGTCGTTTTACCCGCGTAGCTCCCGTTCCCGTGGGAATACCGGGATAAAATATAGCCTAGTTTACGCCTTGATATTATAGCTTTCCATTGGTGAAAGAATTTTTGAAATCGGTCCAGTCATTTTGAAGGTTACCTGGAACAAACAGACAGACAGACAGATAGACAAAAATTTTTAATTGCTATTTTAGTCATAGGTGTCGTGCAAATAACCGTGTGAGCATGAAAAAAGCATATTATTTTGACATTACAAACAGACACTCCAATTTTATTTATTGGTATAGATATAGATATTCATATTGTATCAGTATATGATTTATATCTAAACTAGCAACCCGCCCTCGCTTCGCTTCGGTTTCCGTCCCCTTACCCGCGTAGTGCCCGTTCCCGTTGGAATACCGAAATAAAATATAGCCTATGTTACTCCCTCTTTTAAAAAACAAACCAACAAACACGTTCGCATTTATAATATTAATACTCCGATACCCCGAAACAACCCTTTAATATCTAAATATATTTTCCAAAAAAAACAACATTTAGCTAAAAAAAAATACATTTCATTCAGATATTATTGTTTTCCTTTGCTATATCTTTGTATCTTGCTTTCAATCAGATTTATAACATAAAATCTCAGTACCGTTTAATTCACTATTGTTACAAAACTATTACATTACCGAAAGTGAGTTCAAAAAACCAATGCATAGTAAATCCTTTCTCGAAGCGTTTGCGCGGAAAATCGATAGAATAATTTGTTGTTGAAAATTGAATCTTAACCCAATAGTTATAAGATATATGGTATTGAGATGGATTCGATAGACATTTTGTTAATTAAAAAAGTAATTGCAATTATAAAAAATGAGGATGTCTTCCGTTACCTGGAAGTAGCGGTAAGGATGATCTATATCTTAGGATGTTTAAAGTAATGATTTAAATGTGAAATAAAAAAATCCGTGTGGTGACGGAATAAGAATACAATTCACCACTCCCTATCTTGACCGTGGATGTCGTACAAGACTACTAAGGGATATAATATGCACATAACATCTGTGCAAGAGAAGGAAAACTTGAAATGAAAGCATATATAGAGTGGTAGGACCACACTGTCTACAGCGGGCCGGTCCTTCCGGGGTAGTACCACACTCTCGCAGAAAATCGACGTCTGAGTAGTAGCAATTTGTTACTGCGCTTCGTTCGGTGAGCGAGAGAGCCGGAAGCCCAACTTTCTGAGGGTGCTTGTGTATGGAGGGTTTTGGTGGTGCCCTTAGTATCACCGAGCCTCAATGCACGCATTCACACTCCCTTCACTTTCTTCGCGGTAGGTAGCGGCCTTGTAAAGGAGAGTGAATGAGCGGCAGCAACACTTACCATCAGGTATACTGTTTGCTCGTTTGCCACTGTTTGCAATAAAAAAAAATATATACCAACATGTCTGATCAGCATGGTATAGTAGGTCAAATTCCATCCCATTGCAGAGGAGCCCAATAGTGGCACGTATGTGAGACATGATGATGTTGACTACATATTTAAAATAAAAATACAGTTTTTATTGTTTTAATTTATTTTTACTATGGCAAAATTTTGAATACTGAGTATCCATGGCCATAGAAATATCATAGTACCGGGCCGGTCACCGATGTCAAGGTTTCATACCTTCGCTGGTCGCTCCTATAGTGAGGGATAGGGAACAGGGTGGATTATGGAGTGCTACGGCGTTCTTCCATTGCTCAAGATGGAATGGATATATGTGTCTAGATATAGCCTGCCAAAAATAAAGGAAAATATAACCATAGATCCTTACTAATATTATAAATGTGAAAGTAAGTTTGTTTGTTACGCTTTTACGCTTAAATCACTGAACCGATTTCAAAAATTCTTTCACCAATGGAAAGTTATAATATCAGGGAGTAATATAGACTATATTTTATCTAAATATTTCCACGGGAACGGCAACTACGCGGTTAAGGCGAGTGAAACCGAAGCGAAGCGAGGGCGGGTTGTTAGTAATCTATATATTCGTTTTGTGTACTTCCGTGTAATGACGGAATAAGAATACAATTTACCACCCCCTTTCTTAGCCGTGAGTATCGTAATAGACGACTAAGGGATATAAATATGCATACAACTATGGAAGAGAAAAAACGGGTTGAGAGCCCTCAGCGCTCACCCACCAGTCCGGGTAAAGTTGTCACAGCCATTTGAGGCTAACAACTAAGTCACACAAAAAAAAAAAAAAAAATGGAAGAGAAGGGAAACTTAAAATGAAATCCTATAACAACACGTTTGACTAACGTCGTACTAACGGGTAGGTGGTGGTGGGTCAATTGTCCCTCATGTTCCGTAGGAAACTCGAGCCCACCGGTGGGACTTTTATGAACTGAGACGAACCCATATATACAAATAAATTAGAGTGAAGTGTCTGTTTGTAATGTCAAAATAATAGATTTTGATCATGATCACCTGGTTATTTAAACGACACCTATGTCTGCCCAGTTTAATTTATTTCGTCTGTTTGTTCCGGGTTATCTTCACAGCTGAACTGATCATCAACGCAGCCCACATACGTCGCAGTGTTATTGATAATATTTTACTACCCGGTACCTATCTTCATATATAAGAAATAACTTAAGATATATTTTGTCTCGGTATTCCCACGGGAACGTGTACAATGCCAGTGAAATCCAGGGAATATAAACGAATTTAAAAATTCCTTCAGCAATGGAAAGCTACATTATCAGTGAGTAACAGGCTATCTTTAACTCGGTATTCCACGAGAACGGGAACCAGGCGATTGAAATCACATGTTATTCACTGATTTAAACAATCTTTCACGAAAAGAAAGCTGCTTTATTAACAATAAGTAACATACGAAAAATACCATATACGCAAAAAATTGCCTATATACAGGCTATTTTTTAACCCCGTTTTCCCATGGGAAGAGAAACTGCGCGATGTTGAACAATTTAAAAAAAACAATTTGCAATTGGAAAGGTATATTTTCAGCGAGTAACATATATAAGCATATTTCTTATCCCAGTATTCCCACGGGAACACAAGTTAAATCACGTGAATGAGTCAACAACTCATTCAAAACGTTCACTTCTTTCGATTGGAAAGCTATATTATCAAGTAATGAAAATATGTGGGCTACCTACCTTTCATCCTAGTATTCCCACGAGAACGGGAACTACGCGGGTGAAACCGTGGGCGATTTAACCGATTTTAATTTATTTTACCTACATTATACAATATTTTATTTCGATATTCCTAAGGGAACGGGCACTACGCGGGCAAAACGATATGATATGGACCAATGTTAAAAATACTTTCACCAATGGAAAGCTGCATTGTCAGCGACTAATCTAGGCTATTTTATCTCGGTTTACGGGAACGGAAACTACGCGGTTAAAACCGCGGATCTTGAACGAGTTAAAAAATTACCAGTTGAAAGCTACATTATCAGCGAATAACATAAGCTATATTTTATCCCGGTATTCCCACGAGAACGGAACCTACGCGGGTATAACCACGCGAAAGTCACCAATTTATAAATTATTGCATCAATGATTAGCCTCATTATCAGCGACTAAGAAAGGCTATATTTATATATCGTATTTCCACAGGAATTTGAACTACGAGGGTGAAAGTAATATTATAAATGTGAAAGTTTGTGTAGATGTTTGGGTGTTTGTTACTCAATTACGCGTAAACCGTTAACCAGATTTGGGTATTTCCTTCATTAAAATATATTATTTTTTTTTTATTGCTATCGGTGGCAAACGAGCAAACAGTACACCTGATGGTAAGTGTTCCTGCCGCTCATGGACCTTTACAGGGTCGCTGCCTACCGCGAAGAAAGTGAAGGGAGTGTGAATGCGTGCATTGAGGCTCGGTGATACCAAGAGCACCACCAAAACCCTGCACACACAAACACCCTCAGTAAGTTGGGCTTCCGGCTCTCTCGCTCACCGAACGAGGCGCAGTAACAAATTGCTACTACTAAGACGTCGATGTTCTGCTCAGTGTGGTACTACCCCGGACGGACCGGCCCGCGGCTGTAGCCAGATAACTGTCGACAGTGTGGTCCTACCACTCTTAAACATTCACTTTTTCTTCTGATAATATGTTCCCTTGGGATAATAGTTCAATATGTATCTGAATATATGTATATCTTGTAGGAGCTGAGCACACTGTTGACAGTGGTCTGTCTATAATCACTGGTCGGTCCATCCAGGGTAGTACCACACTCTCATAGAAAATCTACGTCTAAGTAGTAGCAATTTACTGCACTTCGTTCAGTGAGCGAAAAAGCTAGAAGTCCAATTTTCTGAGCATGTTTCCGTGTGGTGGGTTTTGGGGATGCCTTTAGTGCCAGGAGCACATTGTTCAGTCACACTGACAGTGGTCTGTCTATAATCACGGGTTGGTCCATCTGGGGTAGTATCATACTCTCACCGAAAATCCAAGTCTGAGTAGTAGCAATTTACTGCACTTCGTTCGGTGAATGAAAAAGCTAGAAGTCCAATTTTCTGAGCATGTTTCCATGTGGTGGGTTTTGGGGATACCTTTAGTATTACGGAACCTCAATTGCAAATATTCACGTTACCTTCACTTTCTTCACGGTAGGAAGTGGTCTAGCAAAGGTCCATAAGCGGTTGTATTGCTTAACATCAGATGTGCTGTTTGCTCGTTTGACGCCGACAGCAAAAAAAAAATAGGCATATCAGAAAGGAAATTTCCTTGGTGTCATGTGTTTTTTGTCAATGTTAAAAACAAATAAAAAAATGAAATAACAACAGGTATACTACGGGCATGCCTTCGAGTGCCACGTATTCACTCTCGCTCTGTCTCTTTCTATTCCCCCTCCCCAGCAGCGTTGAACGTTTAACGCAATAGTGCTTTCATACCCCGTCCATGGTAGCGTTAAACGTTTAACGTAACCTTGTTGGAGGTCGCATTAGGAGTTTCACTTCAATAAAAAAAAAGCAATACATTTCCTATAAAAAAACTCTATATTTATATAGCTTAACTAGCAACCCGCCCTCGCTCCGCTTCGGTTATAGGTTATAGTCGTTTTATTCGCGTAGTTCCCGTTTCCGTGGGAATACAGGGATAAAATATAGCCTAGTTTATGCCCTGATATTATAGCTTTCCATTGGTGAAAGAATTTTTGAAATCGGTCCAGCCGTTTTGAATATTACCCGGAACAAACAGACAGACAGACAGACAAAAATTTTTTAATTGCTATTTTAGGCATAGGTGTCGTGCAAATAACCGTGTGAGCATGAAAAAAGCCTATTATTTTGACATTACAAACAGACACTCCAATTTTATTTATTGGTATAGATATTTAAGCCACGTATTTTTATATTCTCAGCATTTTAAAGGAAGCTTAGGAAGATATTTGAGCTAATAAGGCCCACTTAGGCTATGAAACGAACAACACTAGTCACGAAAGGTTAATACTACGAATACTACGTCATCTAGGCACTTATAACTGGATAATCGATGTCTGAAGACATTACGGTGTTAATGCCATGTGGACTCGACTGTACTCAGTACAGTTGTGTCGTAAATCAAGTATCGAACAACGGCATGAAGCCGCACCTTGACAGTGAACTTGGACTGACGCGTACACAAGTGTTGAGCAAATGTTTTTTTCTCAAAGTCAATGTCAGTTTCAGCGTTTATGACCAAATAAACCTTGAGTTTATATGTCATAGTGTAATGACTTTTTGTTAAGTTTATTACTAGAGATAAATAAAGAC